>CM049841.1:25289422-26589422 GCA_027422415.1 Schizothorax lantsangensis
TCCGGGGTGACCCTAACACAACCGGCAGCCAGGAGGTGAGTGAGTGCGGTGACGAGAAATGTGGATAGTCCTCTGAGTGATTGCCTTTTGGGGAGGTGATGAGGGGTGATGGGTACCGTGGGAGAGGCTGATACGGGAAGTGATTGTCCATTAAGGGCGCTGACAGAGAGATCTTGTGACGGAGTGAAAACCATAGGGATGTGAAGAAGTTGTGCCAGGGAAATGTCCAACAGGTTACCCTCAGCTCCGGAGTCTAACAGCGCCGTCCCATCGTGTCGCCCCGGCCATCCATTGCAACCTCACCGGGAGGAGGGTAGTGGATGAGGCTTTGTTAAGTGGACACCTCCACCCGACAATACCATCAGACCTTCTGTCGGGCTTGATCTTTTATGGCAGGAAATGGCAGCCGCGCCGCAGTACATACAGAGTCCCTTCATCTCCGTCGATCTCTTCTCTCCTGGGAGAGCCGAGCTCTACCCACCATGCGTGGGTGTCGTCAACCGTCGGTGACTGACCGTATCGCCAGTGTCGAGGGAAGGATATTCTGGTGTTAAACTTGTGTAGACCACGCAGATCGCAGTTTGCCCGCATCCACGCGTATGGCTAGATCCACAAGCTCGTCAATCCGTGTGGGTAACTCCCACTTTATAATCTCCTGTTGGATATGGGTCAGCAGCCCATGCAGGAACATATCCCACTGCGCCTTCTCGTTCACTCTCACTCCGCCGCCAGGGTCCGGAACTGGATGGAATACTCGGAAACGGATCGCTCCCCTGGCGGAGATCGGCCGCATGCGCGTCGAACACACTCCTCATCATCCTGGGAAAGTGAGCGGAAGGAGGAACAACATGGATGGCAATTCTCCCACACCGCCGTTCCCCACAATGCTGCCTTCCCTGACAGCAACGTCAGCACTAAGCCACCTTAGATGCTCCGTGGCGAAAGTTTCTGGGGCTGGAGGGGAGAAAAACAGAGAACATTTAGTCAGAATGCTCTGCAGATGTTAGGATCTCCGGCATACACTTCCGGTGTAGGGATGTCTAGATTCGTGCTGTGGGTTGTTGTTCCCGGGGACTGGGAGAATCGGCGGTTGTGGGTGGCGCGCGGGGTGATCTTAATAGTTGCAACTGGGTGGTGAGCTCGGACACCTGCGCTACTAACGCCTGCACAGCTCATCGGTGTTCAGCATATTCTCCTCCTGTTGATCCATATAGAGCGTTGTTGTTGGTTAATCAGTTCCTGAAAACCACGAGCCTCCGCTGTTATCAATCGTGTGGTCAGATCCTTTCTCATGAATAAAGACTGGAGGATTCAAGTTGCGGAAACAAGAACGGTTTATTGCAAACACGTCAGACAGTGGAAACTGAGGAAAAAGGTTGAGCTCTCCGTAGGTTGGGGCAGGTAGCGCAGGGAAGCAATGGTGTTACGTCCATAAATGTCCTTGTGGGAGTGCCTGTGTTTTTTTCTCTCCTGCTTGCTCTCTCTCTCTGTTCCCTGTCGATCTCTTAGGCCAACGAAGAGAAGCTGCGATGTGTTCAAACGCACTGAAGTAAGAATCTACTTCCGTTTCTCTAAATTGAGGAACGAGTGCAATGTGTTTACTCACGTCAAAGGCATTTGTACACAGACGGACTGGGGCTAAACCAAAACGCGGAGGAGGAGAAGAGGCTTGAGCGGTGTTCAGCTGTACAGCTGAGCCAGTAGCAATTTGCGATGCATCTAGCTCAAGCTGCCTCAGCTTCACCTGCTTCTCTGCCTCGATTTCCAGCTTGCGTATTTCCAACTGCAAGTTCAGTTCAGCTTGGTGCACCTGGGCTCTCTCTTGCGCTTCATAATGCAAACGGGCCAGGCGGACCTTCAGTCGCATACCTTCCCGCGAATCAACAGAACTGGGTGAAAACGGCTCAAACGGTGGTAAGCCGGCCTTGGCTTCGGCCGCCGCCTCCGCCTCCGCCTCCGCCTCCGCGTCAGCTCTGCCACTCCACTTGTCCTTCTCCCCAGAACTGAAATGCGCCAGAGCCACAACATCCACGTTAACATCGCCGGGTTTCACACCCCCAACGTTTGATGTAGGCAACACCTGCAAACTCATTCAAACGCAAGATCAGAATTCGTTTATTTCTTTTTTAAGAGACTGTTTACTTACCACAATCTGAAAATGGTCTGCGATCTGCAATAAATCCTGCTTCCTGCACAAATGAATCTGCTCTACAGATGGACTGGTAACAAATCTTGCAAGTTAAACACTTTCATAATGAATAACCAAAACAATAAGATAAAACAGTACCACACTGCATGAGTAAGTCCTATACTGTCACAATTCACCAAACAATGCAATGTCCATTCTTGTCACCAACACATCTACAAAATTACCAAAATTACCATAATTTTAGGGATTAATTGAGATCCCGGACGAGCCCCCATTAAATGTTACGACCTTTTAAGATTGTCTAGGGGAAAAGGAGTAAACATTGGAGATTGTGGCAAATCTGTAAAATGATGGAGGCGGCAAGAAACAATGCAAGGACACAAACTGCCAACGAAAGTGATTTAATACAAAGTGAAAAAAAATCCATACAACTACAAAATATATCTACAAAAGTATCAGTCACTTAAAGAGACAAACAAATATGTACAAATATTTACAACTCAGAAAAAAGGAAAAGAAATCCTAAACAAATCTAACCAGGAGAAAGGGGACGCTAGTGACGCCAAAAGAAAGAAAGAAACAAAACCAATTTACCTCATTTAAACCTCTAACCTAACTAAAGAAGAAAAAGAAAAGAAAATCTTCAGCGCCAAGCGCCGTATACTTCCCTACTCTCAAACTAATAAAACAAAACATACAGGGTGGCGTTTACTCTTACCTGGGGTTTCTATACACAGATTTATCTAAATGTTGCACAATGGAAGTCGCACGACATCTTCCCTATCCACCTTCCTCTTGGTAAAGAGTAACGTCATAGAGCGTTAAGCTCATCAAAGATCAAAGAGCAACGCCATGAGTAACAAAGTAACAGATTAACCAATGAATGGCAAATCAAAAGGTTATAAGGATCAAGAATGTCAGAAACAAAACACAAAGGATTTTGGCATAAACGAATAACAAATAATGCAAGTCATAAACGAGTAAAATGACAGCAAATACAGAGAGCAAAAGAGATCTCCATTCACTCCTTTCAGCGATTCCTTTTATTGCAGAGGAAACTTTACTGGCAGCGGATAGGTCGGCGTCATGTCACTTAATGATGAGTGACAGCTTCATGAGCCAATCAGCAGTCAAGGGAGGCGGCCTAAGAGAGATCGACAGGGAAAAGAGAGAGAGCAAGCAGGAGAGAGAGAGAAAAAAACACAGGCACTCCACAGGGACACCACAATGCGTTTGAACGCATCGCAACTTCTCTTCGTTGGACCTTTGGAGGTCTGGTCTTTGCTTTTGCAATGTAGATTATTTGGTAAAGCGCAAGAAGTTTGTTCTACGTTATCGCTAGAGAGAGTCTGAAATATGAGTCTGTTAAGTCTGCTATTCTGCGAGCATATGAGTTAGTTCCGGAGGCGTATAGACAACGTTTTAGGAAACACAAAAAGAGTCCTACACAAACATTGTGGATTTGCTAGGGAGAAGGGGAGTGTTGTTTGATAAATGGTGCACCGCCAGTAAGCGAGTGATTTTGACTCTTTAAGAGAGTTGATGTTGCTAGAGGAGTTTTAAGGGATGTTTATCTGAACGCGTCGTAGTGTACCTTAATGAACAGAAGGTAACTACATTATCGCACGCAGCTGTACTCGCAGACGAGTTTGTGTTTAACTCACAAAAATGTTTTTTCTTCTGTACATCCTGAAAAGTTACAGATTGACAGTTTACAATCTCACACGTCACGTTCAGATTTAGCCCACCTCGTAATAAAGAGGAGCGTGAATGTTTTTACTGTCACAAGAAAGGGCATGTGATTGCTGATTGTTTGGCTTTGAAGCGCAAGCAGCAGCCACAACCAAAGAGTGTGGGGTTTGTGAAAGCTTATAAGTCTGCGGTTACTGTGCATTTAGGAGAGAGTTGATGAGAGTTATCGGCCCTTTGTGTCAAAGGGTTAATATCTCTGTCTGGAAAAATGGAAGGACCAGGAAGAAGTAAAAATACTCAGGGACACTGGTGCCATGCAATCTTTTATTTTGGCAGGTAAAGTACAGTTGTCTGACATTACTTTCTGTGGTTCTAGTGTGATTGTGCAGGAATTGAAATGGGTTGTGTGTGAAATTTCCGCTGCATCGTATGCACTTACAGAGCGAACTGTGTACTGGTTTCGTGAGAGTTGCTGTGTGTCCTTCACTCCCTGTGAAGGGTGTTGATTTTATTCTTGGAAATGACCTGGCAGGTGGAAAGGTAATGCTGTTATTGAAGTTGTGGACGAACCAAATGCGTTTTGTGATTAGAGGTACTGTCTGAAACTTACCTGATGTTTTCCAGCCTGCGCCGTCACACGTGCTCAGTCGCGCAGAGTAGGTGATGTAGTTGATCTGTCTAATTCATTTCATGTTCCACACTGTTGTCTGGTGACGCATCTCTGGGTATGAATATTGAAAAGAAAAACAGTTCAAAGACCGAAAAACATAAGGTGTAGTTGTGTCTGTTGCAGAGTTACTTAAATTACCTGTGTCACGTGAGAAAATTGTTGCTGCACAGAAAGAGGATAAAACACTTGTCACTACTTTTAATTCTGCTGTTTCTCTTGATGTGGCTAAGGATAAGAAATTTGCTTACTTCTTGACAATGACTTACTGATGAGAAAGTGGTGTTCTCATGCTGACAGGGATTCAGATTGGAATGTTGTTTTTCAAATTGTGGTCCCGTTTTCCTATCGTCAACATGTCCTGTGTTTAGCTCATGATCACCAGCTTGCTGGTCATTTAGGAGTTACGAAGAATATAATAGGATTTTGAGTCACTTCTTTTGGCCAGGATTAAAAAAAGATGTTGCTCATTACTGTCGTACTTGTCATACCTGTCAGATCGTTGGAAAGCCGAATCAGAGCATTCCACCTGCTCCTTTGACTCCTATACCTGCGATTGGAGAACTGTTCGAACATGTGATGGTAGACTGCGTCGGTCCATTACCTATAACTAAGTCTGGTAACCAGTTTTTATTAACTATTATGTGTGTGGCACCAGATTTCCAGAGGCGATTCCGTTAAGAAAATCACTGCGCCTGTTATCAGCAAAGCATTGGTGAAATTCTTTTCCACGTTTGGACTTCAAAAAGTAGTGCAAAACGATCAAGGTACGAATTTTCTATCAAAGCTTTTTAAACAAGTACTTGATTCACTGGCAATTTCTCATCGAGTCTCAAGTGCGTACCACCCGCAGAGCCAGGGCGCACTTGAGCGTTTTCACCAAACCCTTAAGTCAATGCTTAAGAAATATTGCCAGGATACTGCTAAAGATTGGGATGAGGAAATTCCCTTAGTATTATTTGCTGTCAGAGAGACCGTTCAGGAATCTCTTGGTTTTAGTCCAGCCGAACTTGTGTTTGGACACCAAGTTAGAGGTCCCCTGAAAGTTCTCAAAAAGCGGATTTTAGCACCCGATTTAAATGCAAACACTAGTGTACTGGATTATGTGAGCCAGTTTCGAGATCGTCTTCATGCTGCTTGGTCGTTAGCTAGAGAATCGCTTGCAAATGCTCAGAAAGACATGAAGAATAAATATGATAAACAAGCGGTAGCGCGATCATTTCAACCTGGTGACGAAGTGCTTGTGTTGTTACCTGTCCCAGGATCATCTTTGTCTGCTCGTTTCTTTGGTCCCTATGTTGTGAAAAAGAGAATGAGTGAAACTGATTATATGTTGTACACACCTGATCGAAAGCGAAAAACCCGTGTTTGTCATCTTAAAATGTTAATAGCTTATCATACTAGAGAGTCGCCAACGGCAAGTGCTGCGGAACAGACTGCAGGGCCGCTGTCTCTTCTGTTGCGATAGCCGTGGATTTGGCGTCATCTCCTGGTATCTTGGATGTGGACACAGATGGTGTGGTGCTCCGCCATGCTTTTCAGCAGGGTGCAAGGTTAGCAAATTCAGAGATTTTAAAAGATCTTCACTCGTATCTTAATCATTTGACTGTGGATCAGAGAATAGACATTGTAAAATTACTTTCTGATTTTAAATGTCTGTTTGGTGATGTTCCTACACAAACAAATGTCTTGAAACACGATATTAATGTGAACGGAGCTCATCCTATTAAGCAAAATGCTTACCGTGTAAACTCGATGAAAAGATCTGTTATGCGTCAAGAGGTAGAGTATTTGCTGGAAAATGGTTTAGCCAAGTCCAGTTGCAGTCCCTGGAGTTCTCCGTGCCTACTTGTTCCCAAATCCGATGGCACATTCAGATTCTGCACAGATTATCGTAAGGTAAATGCTGTGACTGTGCCAGACAGTTACCGTTACTCGAATGGAGGGTATTGTATAGATAACATTGGTTCTGCACGTTTTGTTACAAAGCTTGATATGCTAAAAGGATACTGGCAAGTTCCACTCACCTCACAAGCTTCAGAGATTTCAGCCTTTGTTACCCCAGATAATTTCCTCCAGTATACGGCAATGGCTTTTGGGCTTAGAAATGCCCCAGCAACTTTCCAGCGCCTCGTTAACATCGTTTTACATGATGTACCAAATTGCAACGCGTATATTGATGATCTGGTGTTGTATTCGTTGAGTTGGACAGAACACATTTGCCTGTTGAGAACAGTGTTTGAACGACTTGTTAAAGCAAATTTGACACTTAACTTAGCAAAATGTGAATTCGGCAAAGCCACTGTCACTTACTTGGCAAGGAGGTTGGTCAAGGCCAAGTGCGACCGGTAGAGGCCAAGGTCACGGCCATAGCAGAATTTCCGGTTCCTACCACCCGCAGAGAGTTGCGGAGGTTCTTGGGAATGGCAGGCTATTTATCGTAGCTTCTGTAAGAATTTCTCGACCGTTGTGAGTCCTCTTACTTCACTGCTTAGCCCATCTAAATCTTATGAGTGGTCAGCTGAGAGTCAACATGCTTTTGATTCAGTCAAAACTCTGATGTGTAATGCACCTGTTTTAATGGCACCTGACTGTGCTCGAAGTTTTAAACTGGAGGTTGATGCAAGCGCCGTGGGTGCTGGAGCTGTTCTTATTCAAAAGGATGCGAATGGAATAGAACATCCAATTAGTTATTATTCTCGTAAGTTTAACAAACATCAGTTGAATTATTCAACTATTGAAAAAGAAACTCTTGCTTTATTACTCGCAGTACAACACTTTGAAGTCTACCTTGGTTCCAGTAGTCTTCCGATTGTAGTATATACGGATCACAATCCTCTGTGTTTTTAACTCGAATGTATAATCACAATCAGCGTTTAATGCGTTGGGCTCTTATTGTCCAGAAACTACAATCTAGAAATCAGACATAAGAAGGGTTCGGAAAATGTCTTAGCTGATGCTCTCTCGAGAGTGTAGTTGGTATGTTTTTTTTTGTTTTTTTTGCAAACGTGTTTGTTCTTAAGGGTGGGAGTGTTACGTCCATAAATGTCCTTGTGGGAGTGCCTGTGTTTTTTTTTCTCTCTCTCTCTGCTTGCTCTCTCTCTGTTCCCTGTCGATCTCTTAGGCCGCCTCCCTTGACTGCTGATTGGCTCATGAAGCTGTCACTCATCATTAAGTGACATGAGCCGACCTATCCGCTGCCAGTAAAGTTTCCTCTGGCAGATAAAAGGACGCTGAAAGGAGTGAATGGAGATCTCTTTTGCTCTCTATATTTGCTGTCATTTTACTCATTTTTGACTTGCTTTATTTGTTATTCGTTTATGCCAAAATCCTTTTGTGTTTTGTTCTGACATTCTTGATCCTTATAACCTTTTGATTTGCCATTTCATTTGGTTAATCTGTTACTTTGTTACTCGGATGGCGTTGCTCTTTGATCTTTGATGAGCTTACGCTCTATGACGTTTACTCTTTACCAAGAGGAAAGTGGATAGGGAAGATGTCGTGCGACTTCCATTGTGCAACATTTAGATAAATCTGTGTATAGAAACCCCAGGTAAGAGGTGAACGCCACCCCTGTATGTTTTGTTTTATTAGTTGAGAGTAGGGAAGTATACGGCGCTTGGCGCTGAAGATTTCTTTTCTTTTTCTTCCTTTAGTTAGGTTAGAGGTTTAAATGAGGTAGAATTGGTTTTGTTCTTTCTTTCTTTTGGCGTCACTAGCGTCCCCTTTCTCTTGGGTTGATTTGTTTAGGTTTTCTTTTCCTTTTTTCTGAGTTGTAAATATTTGTACATATTGGTTGTCTCTTTAAGTGACTGATACTTTTGTAGATATATTTTGTAGTTATATGGATTTTTTTTCACTTTGTATAATAAATCACTTTCGTTGGCAGTTTGTGTCCTTGCATTGTTTCTTGCCGCCTCCATCATTTTACAGATTTGCCACAATCTCAATGTTACTCCTTTTCCCCTAGACAATCTTAAAAGGGTCGTAACAAATGGGCAGCCAAGAGTCCGGTTTTCAGAGTCCAGGAAACGGCAGAGAGCAGGAAGCAGGAACGGACGAAAACCACTGACCATGACACAGGCAGACAATCTGAGGATCTGACAACACAAGACAGCGTGACAGGATCTAATATAGCCCCTGTTAATGATCCTCAGCTGGAGCGAATCAGCCTCAATCAGACACACCCATACACAGACACCTGCACACACACACACACACAACAGAGTGAGGATGGGACCGAGAGCCCATGAACCGTGACAAATATGCTGTTAAATTATTGAAATATTAACTTAAAATACGTAAATATTCCACATCTAAAAGTTAACTAAGTTAATGTTAGTTAATGCATTAACTAACAATGATCAATACATTTTTTACACTACACTAGTACATTTGTTTTTTACAGTATTAGTTAATAAATAATACAAATTAGGGCTGCACGATATTGGAAAAAACTCACATTGCGATATTTTGTTTTTCTGCAATATATATTGCCATATGAAAAAAATCACAAGATGATTTTAATCTCTATTTGTAAAAAAAAAAAAAACATTGATTGGGGTGATTTTATAGGCGAGTAAATCAGCATAGAGAGTAAACAAATTACAACCATAGCATCTGCGTGGCTCTTACCTTGTCTACACCTGACGCGCGACGCCACAAAATACTGTAAAACCCATCATCAGTGATGCTGTCTGTCTACACTGGATGCATGCGCGGCACACAAATTCCCGCTCTAATCCCGGTCTAAATCCCCGCTCTAACTGATGCCTCGCTCTATTTATGACGTACTGACACAAAAGTTCAAATGATTTGTGTAATGTATGTACTATTGGGTATCTTAGTTTTGTATAAGCCTGCCCTCTAGGGGTGATCCAATATAATGACTGTATTGAAAATCACGCAGTTAACAGTTCAGTAAAATCTAACGTGAATTAACACAGCAGACAATTGTGTCGTGTTATCATTCATCTGCCAGCATACACAACAAATTGGCGACGAGTCCTGGATCAACACCACGCGTGCAACAACTAGACCTGAATGGACACAAAACAGGAAAAGAAAGATCGCAAAAAGAGCGTGTGAGTTACATGAACGAGAGAGAAAGCTAATTAATGTGTAACGCTAAACTGCAAACGAGCAAAAATGTCAATGATTGGAACAATCGCCGCATTTGATAGTAATGCTGAGGATTGGGGAACTTATGTGGAAAGAGTGGAGTTATACTGTCAGGCTAATGCCGTTGCAGATGAGAAGAAAGTGGCCGTTTTGCTGAGCGTGATGGGAGCAAAGACGTATGGATTGCTCCGTAGTTTGTTAACCCCTGAAAAGCCAGCGGATAAAACATTCCAGCAAATAGTGGACATTTTAAATGAACATTTGAACCCTAAACCTCTAGTAATTGCGGAAAGATTCAGATTCCATAAACGTAACCAAGCTAAAGGAGAAAGCATTTCCGAATACATAGCTGAACTACGCCGATTGTCAGAACATTGTCAATTCGGAGCTGGACTGGCAGATGCATTAAGAGACAGGCTTGTGTGTGGAATGCACAATGAAAGCACACAAAAAAGACTGTTAACAGAAAAAGACTTGACACTCAATCGTGCACTGAACATAGCAATATCCATGGAGACTGCAGCAAAAGATGCATTGGAATTGCAACAAAAAACAATGGAATGTGCAACAAATAAATTGTCATTGAAATCAGAAAGAAAACAGAAATGCTATCGCTGCGGAAAAATGTCTCATGATGTGAATGACTGCTGGTTCAAGGATAAAGAGTGCAGGAGATGTCATAAAAAGGGGCACATTGAGAGAGTATGCAAAATGGATAAACCGAGGATTCCAAAAGACAGAGCACGCAAAGTGAAACGTAAATCCGCCACTGTACATCAAGTAACTGAAAATGAAGCAAGCACCAGTTCAGGTACGGATGATCTTTCATGTTTGGAACTGTACCATATTAAGGACATAGATCGAAGAGTTATTTGGCTTTCACCAGAAGTGTCAGGAGTTAAACTCAAAATGGAGTTAGACACTGGATCGGCCTTGTCGGTCATCTCAGCAGCCGATTACCAACGACTGGAGTGAATGGGCAACACCCATAGTCCCAGTGATCAAAAAGGGGAAGACAGGAGATGTCCGTATTTGTGGGGATTTTAAAGTGACCATTAATCCAGTGCTTCATGCAGTACAGTATCCCCTGCCACGCATTGAAGACATTTTTGCATCCTTGTCTGGTGGAGAACACTTCTCAAAAATTGACCTGGCCCAAGCTTACCTCCAAATGGAGATGGACGAACAATCCAAGAAATTCTTGACCATCAACACGCATAAAGGGCTCTATCAGTACAACCGCCTTGTTTTTGGAATTGCCTCAGCCCCTGCATTGTGGCAAAGAGCAATGGACCAGGTGTTGCAGGGTATCCCAGGAACGCAGTGTTACCTGGACGATATCATTGTAACAGGAAAGGATGATACAGATCACCTCCAAAAACTTACAACGGGTGCTGACGAGATTGTGTGAGTATGGACTAAGAGTCAATAAAGAAAAATGTGAGTTTTTCAGGTCGCGGATTTCTTACTGTGGTCATGTGATAGACAAAGATGGTCTACACAAGTCGCAGGACAAAATTGAAGCTGTATTAAGTGCACCGCATCCTCAGAATGTGTCTCAACTCCGATCATATCTAGGACTTGTGAACTACTACCACAAATTTCTTCCAAACCTCTCCACTGAACTACATCCTTTGAACGCATTGTTGCAAACAAGGACACGGTGGATATGGTCAGACAGCTGCGAGCAAGCTTTCCAAAGGACAAAAAAACTCATAACTTCTGATGTAGTGCTGACACACTTCAATCCATCTATGCCAATCAGGCTAGCATGCGATGCGTCGCCATATGGAATCGGTGCAGTGCTGTCACACAAGTTTCCAGATGGCACCGAGAAACCAATAGCCTTCGCATCAAGATCACTAACGACAGCAGAACGCAATTACGCACAAATAGATCGTGAAGCACTTAGTCTTGTGTGGGGTGTAAAGAAATTCCACCATTATCTGTATGGTCAACGGTTTACCCTGATCACAGACCATCAGCCCTTGGTCTCAATCTTCAACGCTCGGAAGGGTGTCTCAGTAATGGCCTCGGCACGGCTGCAGCGTTGGTCACTCTTCTTGGGTGCTCACCACTATGATATTGAGTACAAAGGCACCAAACTGCACGGTAACGCGGACGGCTTGTCGCGTCTTCCATTGAAGATGATGGTAGAGTCAAAGGCTATGGATCCAGCTGATGTGTTTCACACCTCAGTCGTGACTCAGTTACCCGTAGCAAATGCCACTATCCAGAGAGAAACCCGTAATGACCCAACATTGTCTAAGGTCTATGACATCACAGTACGTGGATGGCCAGCACATGGAAACTCACTGTATCCAGCATTCTCAGCGAGGAGAGAACAACTTTCTGTGTGTCAAGGAACTCTGATGTGTGGATTACGAGTTGTAATTCCTTCAAAATTGCATAGTAAGATGTTGGACACACTGCATGAAGGACATTTAGGCACTGTAAAGATGAAGAACCTTGCCCGCAGTTATATGTGGTGGCCGGGAATTGACAAGCAGATTGAGGACCTGGCCAAGGCTTGTCCAGGTTGTCAAAAGACCCAGAACTCACCACCATTAGCTCCCTTGCACCCCTGGGAATGGCCGTCATCACCGTGGCAAAGAGTCCACGTCGACTTTGCTGGACCCTTCAAGGACTCCATGTTCTTGATTGCCGTGGACGCGCATTCTAAGTGGCCTGAAGTTGTTCCAATGAAGACAACCACATCCGAAAAGACTGTTTCTGTGCTGAGAACAATATTCTCCAGGAACGGACTTCCAGAACAGATTTGCACGGATAATGGACGACAGTTTGTCTCAGACGAGTTTCAGAAATTCATGAAGTTGAACGGAGTCAAGCACATCACTTCCGCACCATACCATCCTGCCACTAATGGCTTGGCTGAAAGATTTGTACAGACTTTCAAGAAAGCAATAAAGGCAATGGACAATGACAACATCTCGATCCAACACAAAATAGACAACTTCCTTTTCATGTACAGAAATGCCACACACTCCACGACTGGTCAAACACCAGCGATGATGTTCCTCAAGAGAAATTTAAGATCTCAATTGGATCTCATCAAACCTGATGTTCGTCGTGATGTGGAAAACAAACAATTTGCACACATGAAGGACAGACCAACCAGAAACTTCCAAGTAGGACAAGAAGTCTTAGCACGTGACTACAGACTGGAAAAGTGGCAACCGGGTACCATCACCACCAGAACTGGACCTTTGATGTACACAGTAAAGGTTGGAGATAACACATGGAGACGCCATGCTGATCAGCTGGTGGATCGTCAGACAAAATCAACACTGTTGTCTATTCCCGATTCACCTGACAATGTCCCTGATTCAAATAACAAGGACAATGATGCTGTTGAGGCTGACCCTCCTACCTCAGTTAATGTGAACGACTCTGAACCGCCTGATGTCAAACCAGCTGTGATGATTCCAGTTGCACCTGAACCTCAGAGACGTTATCCTGAGAGATATAGAAAACCTCCACAAAGGCTTGATTTGTAGCTTTGTTGTAGTTAGTAACATTGTTTAGGTTAACTGTAAATGTTATACAGTAAGTTTGTAGTTATGTATTTCTTATTTCCTAGTATGATTAATCTAGTGGGGGAGGAAAGTGTAATGTATGTACTATTGGGTATCTTAGTTTTGTATAAGCCTGCCCTCTAGGGGTGATCCAATATAATGACTGTATTGAAAATCACGCAGTTAACAGTTCAGTAAAATCTAACGTGAGTTAACACAGCAGACAATTGTGTCGTGTTATCATTCATCTGCCAGCATACACAACAATTTGTAACAGTAGCTCTGTCGCGTCCAGTGTAGACAGACTTTGGGGCCATAGGCCGTTCACATGTCGTGGCTAAAAACGCGTGGAAAACGCCAGACGCTCTGCTTTCTCCTTCTGTCCAAAGCGCTCTGGAGCTTGCGCGTTCGTGGCTTCTGCCGTTGCTAAGCAACCGTGATCAGCGCTCTCCTCGACGACGCGGAAGTTTCAGCAAAGGATAAATGGATTTCCAGCACTGAAATCTTGCAGTAGCTCTGCTACTAAATTTATTTAAAAATGGATATATCTGTACAGCTGGTGTAGATGCAGTGTCTGTGTGTGAGCAAAGAAAACAATCAGTATATATATAACGAAAAGTATAGGCCTACTAAACATCGCACATCCTGCGATGTGACTATTGCGGATGCGCACATCGCGATATCGATGCTGAAACGATATATCGTGCAGCCCTAATACAAATTCATTGTTAATTCATAGTAGCTCAGATCCATTAAATAATATTAACAGATACAACGTTTGAGTTCAATAATGCATTAGTAAATGTCAAAAATTACATTAACTAAGATTAATAATTGCTTTAGAATTATTTTTCATTGTTCATTTTAACTAATGCTAAAAAAATGGAACCTTATTGTCAGTGTTGGGTAAGTTACTTTCAAAAAGTAATTAATTACAGTTACTAATTACTTCATCAATATTGTATTTAAATTACTTTACTAATTACTCTGTCTGAAAAGTAACTTAGTTACTCAATAAGTAACTTAATTATTCAAATTGCTAATTAGGCTACATCTTAAAATCCCTATAAACCTTAATAGAAATTAAACTCTGTATTCTTTCAATTTGAGTCAAACATAGAATAGTTTAGCCTTTTAGCTTTAAAACAACTGTAATACTTAAACTTTTTTAATATTTTTTTTTTACCTTCTTTGGTTAGCAAAAAGAACAAAAAAGCTTAAAAGTTAAACAATACATTTCAGTTTGGCAAGATGTTCAGGAAAAGCCCAACTAGTAAAATCCGTACAGATTTATGTAAAAATAACATGTTAAATAGGTAAGAATAAATTTACAGAAATGATTTGGGTGCGTGTCTATGAGGAAGGGGGCGGAGTAAACATAGCAGCTGCACCTGACTTTGAAACTTGCAGCGCTCACACACACACACACACCAAACGAAATCGTATGCCTGATGAAAAAATATATATTTAAAAACACGTTCATATTTTAGAAAATGTAGTTAATATTTGCATCATTAATGATTTATCTTATCCACCTGGGTCACCCGCAAATAATCAGAATGCATTTTTTTTATTACCCGACCCGCGGATTATCCACAGCGCCCGCGGATATAACCGCCATCCGCTCATCACTACTGCGCACAGTGCGCAGATATCAACAGCATCACTGGGTTGTAAAGTTGCCAAGTGAGGAAATTTGTATGTGTCGATTGTGTGAGATGGATGCCTTTTCATACAAGATCTGCAACCGGACAACCTTGGAATATATTGACTTGATTCATATAATGAGTTTGGGTCATACAAATTACGGGAGTTTTACCGGAGGTGAATGTAGCAAACATATAAAATACGCCCAGTGGGATTTTTTTTTTTTTATAGCAAGATTAAAAAATACGGGAGAAATACGGGAAAATATTTTTAAAGGGATGACAGCGGGATAGAATGGTAAAATACGGGAGAATCCCGGGAGAAACGGGGAGGGTTGACGGGTATCTACGGGAAAAGACTGTACCTCAGTTTTATACGGATTACATAATCAGATAATATCCAGCCGGCATTTCAACGTTGATTCACCGGTGAATCAACGTCAGGTACCATGGTTGAATCAACGTTGGATTATGTTTCGATTTTGCAAATTGGATCAACGTTGATATTGTGACGTTGTTTCACCGCGAAATCATGACGTTGTTTCACCGTTGAAATCGTGACGTTATTTCACCGTCTTACCTTCAGCATTGGTGAATTAAGGTTGTTCTGTAGACGTTGGATTAACGTTGAATTATGTGTTGATTTTGCAAATTGAATCAACGTTGATATTGTGACGTTGTTTCACCGTCGTACTTTCAACATGAGTGAATACACAACTGTACGTTCAATTACCACCTAGTTTGCATTTAGATCAACACTGTACACATACATAAAGCTTAAAAATCAAATGACTGGCAGCAATGGCTTTATAATCAACTTCAATAAACTACCACACGCTGAAAAAGGTAAAACAGCAGTTTTATTTTGGAAACATACAGTATAAAACATGTGAAAATAATCCCAAACTTTAGCTTGCAGTGTTTGTGCTTGGATGTATTGTTTAAAACCTGTAAAATCCAATACAACATTTAAAAGACTCCAAGTGTTGGTACCATAACATGCATATTTTGCCCTTGTACCCTTGTACTTCTTTTGACTGAAACCAGTTGATCTTTTATTTTGGTGGAAATCTATAGTTTCTGTGAAAACATGTTTTACTAATGCGTCTCGTTACAAGAGATTTGTACATTTGTGCAGTGAGAACGTGTTGAACAGTTTGAGAATGGAACCTGCAACAGAAACCATGTCGGTGGTAAAGGATAGGACTGTCTGAGTTTTGTCGACAGCCAGGAGAAAATTCTTTACGCAGGAAAAACGCTGCCTTGAATGAAATGCATTTAATATTTTAAGTAGAAATGTTTCTTCAAATTCTGATAAAATGTTAGAACCAGTAGCCTTGTGCATATAGCGTGGTTGTGCTTTGGGTGATCCAAGGTTCAAGGTTCAAGGTTCTTGTTTATTTGTCACATACACATTCATACAGGGTATAATCAGTAGTGAAATGTAGATCAGGACGGGTCCGCTCAATGGACAGTGCAAAAATAATAAAATAAAAAATAAAAGATTATACATAACACAGGAGCATGTCTATAAATATAGGTAGGAATAAGATAAAAAATAAAAGTAATAATAATAATAATAATAGTACAAACAAGAAATAAAATAAGGAGTAAATGTGCAATGAACTAAAATGTGCAATACAGTCAACTGAGGGTTTAATAATATTTAATATAACCAGGGATGTGCAAGATGAATGTGCAAACAGGTTGTACGGGTATGTACACATAGCAGCAATGCGGATGATGGAGAATGATGGGTGTCGTAGTGTCGCAGATAATTAAATGAGTCCTGTAGATGTTTTTGAGACTGAGTTTAGGAGCCTGATGATCTGAGGGTAGAAGCTCCTTCTCAGTCTCTCAGTTTTTGCCATCACACTTCTGAAGCGCTTGCCCGAAGGAAGTGTGATGAAAAGACGGTTACGGGGTGATATGAGTCCTTGATTATTTTTGCAGCTCTGCTTCTGCAGCGTTTGAGGTAGATGTCCTGCGAGAGGGGAGGAGGGCAGACCCAGAGATGCGCTCAGCTAAGCGCACGACTCTCTGCAGGGCCTTGCAGTCCTGATTTGTGGCGTTACTATACCACACTGAGATGCACTGAGTCAATACACTTTCTATGGCCCTGATAGAAAGTTTTCAGGATTGCTGGTGAGACCTGAATTTCCTCAGCTGTCGCAGATGGTACAGTCTTTGCCTGGCTTTTTGACCTGTGTTTGAATGTGTGCAGTCCAAGTCAGGTCCTCGGAGATGTTTACACCGAGGTACTTGAAGCTGCTTACTCTCTCCACAGGGGTCCCACTGATCATAAGAGGAGTGTAGGGCCGCTGCTGTCTCTTCCTGAAGTCTAAATCAGCTCTTTAGTTTTGCTCACGTTCAGAGAGAGAGTTGTCCTGGCACCATGATGTTTGTCTCTCTAAATAACCCAAGTATGCGTCATCATTGTTGGAAATGAGGCCCAGAATACACAGTATTCAGCAAATTGGAAATATGGAGCTGTGAGAGGTCACTCAGTCTGTGTGTAGTGAGAGTAGCACATACACTGCGGTGGCAATTACGATCATGAGTTGTAGGACACACAATTGAGCGTGAGGAAGTCATGTTAGTCCAGTGTGAGTGATTTTAAGTCGTAGCAGCTGGGGGTACCAGCAGCCCTGCGGGGCTTCTATCATGTACTGCAGGGTGATGAGTTCAGGGTGACATTTCAGGCCATTTGAGTGGTCAGTTGTGGAGGTCAGAGTCACTGGATTCAGTCACAGTGTGGGTTTAACCAACGAGCTGGAGAGTTTGACAGCTAGCTTGGAGGGGACTATAGTGTTGAAAGCTGAGCTATAGTCAATGAATAACAGTCTGACATAGTTGCCATTTTTTGCTGTCAATATGAGTGAGGGAAGAGTGCAGTACCTGAGAGATGGCATCATCAGTAGACCTATTTGGGCGATAGGCAAACTGAAGAGGGTCCAAGGTAGCAGGGATGGAGGAGCATATGTGTTTCTTTAAAAGTCTCTCAAAACCTTCATGACTGTTGATGTGAGGGCAATGGACGATAGTCATTCAGGCAAGTGGGGTTTACTGTTCTTAGGCACAGGGATGATGACAGATTTCTTGAATGAGGTGGGAATCACAGAGGTAGCAAGGGACTCGTTAAAGATGGAAGTAAACAAACAGCAAGCTGATCGGCACATGATCTCAGAACGCGACCAGTAATCCCATCAGGTCGGCGGCTTTTCTGATGTTTACTCTCCTTAATTCTCTCGGACCTCGTCCTCCGTCACGGTGATAACACGATCAACATCGCTGCTCTGTCTGCTGCTTCCTGACGCGTTGATCGGCAGAGTCGCACCGCCGTTGCGATCGAAGCCCTGCCGTAGAAGATGTTTAGCTCTTCGGCCAGCAATGGATCTGCTCTCACCTCGGCAGAGGAGTTATTTCCAGAGGGAACAGATGGTCTTCAGTCCCTGCCACATGCGTCGAGAGTCATTGAGCTGAAAGTGTGACTCAATTCTCTCTCTGTATCGGAGTTTAGCAGCTCTAAACTGCCCGTCGGAGAGCATAACATGATGATTTGTAAACGCTCTTTGTTCCTGACAGAAGACCGGCGTTGTATGCGGCACGTGCGTTGGTTAACCGCAGCCCGCACCGTTCTGTCCACCCACGGTTTCTGATTACGGTTCTGACCACGGTTTTCTGATCTTGAAAGAGTCCCAGCTCTAGGTCCTTTCTGATGCCGTGTCTCCTCTCTCTCTCACACTTGTGCACTTTCTGTACTGTCCTGTATGTATAATTAACAAAAAAACACAAAAATAAATACTCATAAAATATCAACTTTGATATTGTGACATATCTGTAACTGAAAACTGAATGCAAAACATATCACATACAATATTTTCACTTTAAGTTCAATAAACAGTGGGGTTGGAAACAAAGTGCACAACACTATTCATTAAACACCTATTTAATGTATTCAGATGAAAGTTTGCAATATTAAATTATTCACAAGCAGTTTTTTCAGAGCCCCAGTTACACTGTTTTAATCAGAATCCTAACTATACAGTGTATTTAGTAAAAAAGTAAAATCAAATAAAGTAAATCTTTATTAAACTAAGTAAAATCAAAAACTTTCACAAAAGGTCAATGAAGCTCTACCAGAAGTGACAGTGCAATGTAGCAGATGAACAATTCCTTACCAAATTGCAAATAAACAGCTGGATCCTTGATGAATCTACAAGGGGAAAGAAGAAATGGTTCACTGAAAAGTTCTTAAAAAGCAGTTTTTCGTTTTATACCATTCCTTTAAAACAGTGGTTCTCAAACTTTTTATATCAAGTACCACCTTAGAAAATATTTGGCTCTCCAAGTACCACCATAATGACCAACATTAAAATACAGTAGCGTAGTAGGCCCAACTATTCAGCTACAGCTCTGCACAGTTCAAAACGAGGCAGTTTTATTCCTAATAAGAATATTTATTGTTGTTTTAACATTGTAAATACAGTTTGAACATTAACACTGCACAGTGCTTACATACAGGTAAATACAAAACTTAAATAATGATTAAATTAAAATGTGGTGTACCAAAAGTTAAATAAAAAACTGTACTATACTTAAATGTAAAAAAAAAAAAAAAAAAAAAAAAAAAACACTTTACTCAAATAAAGATTAAATTAAAATGTATTAACATTAATTTTTATATTAATTTAGTGATTCCTCTGCGTACCACCAGAGGGAGCCTGAGTAACGTTAGCACTAGTGGTACTCATTCCACACTTTGAGAATCACTGCTTTAAACAATCTTAATTCGTTTAAATTTGCGATTATATGATATTTAGAAAACATGAACAGAGTATGTTATCTTTGAGACTATTATACGATTAAAAATATAACACAATGCATGGCATTCACATCAGAAAAATGTGAAAAATCTCTAGACAGACATTAACGTAACACAACTTACTAGCAACACACAACATTAGCATCTGTGATAAAGCAATACAAAAATACACACACACACACACACACACACACACACACACACACACACGGGTATTTATCTTCTGCAGGTTAACGTTACATGTCATTTACCCATTTGTAAACTCTGGTAACATTATACTTTATTATTTTTGAAAGGTAACGTTAAGCTAGCGATTTTCTTACCTGATTTTGTCCGTGTGTTTGCAGGACCTCGCAGATCACACCTGACCCTTCCTGTGTTCGCATTCTAGTTTTTGTTCTCCGTTGACATGTCACGACTCAAATTCGCTCAAAATAAAAATTGAACAGGCAAATATAAAATAATTCGGAACCGACCGAGCAATCTCAACGAGCAGCAGCTCACACACACACACAGTCAGTCAGTCAGTCAGTCAGTCAGTCAGCCGCCTCACTCAGAAAGACGATAATAACGGTCATATTTTCAAACTGAGAAAGGCGCGAACAGTTTCATTGGCCAGTTTCCTGGATGACAGCCAGATTAACCAATCATGATCAAAGAAATAAGGTAAACGCAGTGAAATGTATTTAGTTTTATTGTTGTTAATGATGATAATATTTTAACATATACCTTTAGATTTTAGAATAGGTTTAACGATCAAAATATTGTAAAATGCTAATAAAATAATAATAATGATCTTAAATGATTTAGTAATAATAATTTAAAAGGCAGAAATTTATTTTGTATGCTGTTGAAGACATTAAGTTGATTCAACATACAGTTCTTGTAAAAAACAAATCAACATTGATTTACAAGTGTTTTTGTTAACCTTTTTCAACCATTTAGCATTAAACATTTTTTCAACGTTGTTTCAATGTTGAAACAACAACTGTCATTATTTCAACCATATTTCAACGTTGAAGATTGGTCATGTGCCGGCTGGTTTTCAACCGTTCAGCATTAAACGTTGTATTAACGTTGTTTCAACGTTAAAACAACAACACTGACCTTATTTCAACCATATTTCAACGTTGGGTCATGTGCCGGCTGGGATTCGTTTTCGATTTTAATTCGTTCAGTTAAAAGTGGACACTTCAGGCTTTAAGATACAGGAAAGACTACCTCGCTATAGTTTCATAAGGATTAATCAGATAATATTCGTTTTCGATTTGAATTCGTTCATTTAAAAAAAAGAAATGTCAAGCTTTCAGATATGTGAAAGACTGGTCTAGCTTTACTTTCATAGGGATTACATAATCAGAAATATTAGTTTTTGATTTGAATTCGTTCATTTAAAAGTAAAATTCAAGCTTTTTAGATTCTATTGATTTTAGTCTCATATGTAGGCTATCTGAGTATTTAAGGTTTCTCTGTGAATCAGGATAATCTGAAAGTGAAGGAGCTGGCGCGCGGAGGGTTAAAGCGCTGCATTCAATTTGATCTTTAGACGGTACATTTACATTTCAAATTCAATATTGATTTTAGAACTGTTGAAGTTATTTACTGTATGTAACGCAAGTACTTTATAAGTAACTGTAATTAAATTACCTAAAAATGAACAGTAATCCCTTACTTTACTTTTTCAGTGGATAAGTAATTTAATTACAGTAACGCGTTACTTAGTAACGCGTTACACCCAACACTGCTTATTGTAAGGTTTTACTGTGAAATTTCAGAATCTGTTTTTGATTATTCGTATAGCCCTGATTATAGAGGCTTACATACTGGGAGTAATAAAAATCCTCTATCACACATGCTCAAGGGGCAGTATGAAATGAGATGATTATTTCACACCATGTATGATGTAGCCTGGGGTCAAGATACCACAGCGAATGAGGAATGATTATTCATTACATGGAGCCTTATCATTGGCTTAAGAGAGAGCCTCTTCTGCATGTCACAAGGTGATCCTGAGCATTCTATTGACCTGCACGAGCAAACATCTGATGTGTATAAATTGGATCTGTAACAACTATGGACGTTTAGTTTCATACCTGGTTACGAGAGTGAATTTGTGTGCGTTAATGTGGTGCTGGTCGATGGCTGATTCATTTTGCCGTTTAGCCCAGGTCTCTTCCTATTATATCATTGAAATGAGAGTGCCTTTTCATTCTGTCAGCTTGGTTTAAAGTGCTCTAAATATGGGCAAAAGGCAAAATTTCAAAACTGACTGTTCAAGAGAAGAATACAAATAAAGACAGATTGCAAGTGAAACACAACATTAATGTCATGTCACTCTAGGGAAATGATGCTTATTACAAGTATGAGGGAAACTTTAGAAGGATCCAGATGTATTTGTGTTGTGTAGCTTCAACGGAATAGTTCACTAAAATTAATTTTGTGATAAATTGTAGATTGTGATTGTAGACATGTCTGAGTCCTTCAGTTCAATGTACTGGTGCAACCATTAACCAACTCACGACTCAAGAGAGAACCATTATCAGAGTACTACTGACTTGAAATACTACTATTGGATCACTGGTATATTTACAATACGTTGTATTTGTTATATTTGCTTTTCAGTAAATACAGAAACATTTTGCCCCTTTATGAAACCCTTGGCAGAAAATTATCACGAGTTGACAAAAACTGGCATCACAGGATAATATACTCCTGGATAGTGATTCATTTTGAGTCAGTCAGAGATTCACAAGAGACAACTTGTGAATCTGTGCTGGCTCGACCCACAAACTGGTTCAATTCAATTCATCAATTAATTCAAGTTTATTTGTATAGAGCTTTTTACGATACAATCGTTGCAAAGCGCTTTACAGGAAATTAAGTTTCTACAATCTATTTATACATTGTAGAAACTTAATATATTACCTTATGGCAAAATTTGTTAATTCTGCATGTTGTTGGGGGATCAGAGGTTGGCATCCTCTGAGGTCCTCTGAGGGGTTGGCATCATCTCTTCTCAGGTGTTTGGTCACCTCAGATCATTTAAGGGCTGGATCCAGGCTGAAGCTTGTGTAATTCCTAGTTACCACGGGAAGAAGTTAATCCGTGGCAGAAACAGAGAAACAAAGAGAAGACATAATTAGCATAGCTGTTGTTCCATCCAAGCAAAAATTATTTGTTCAATTATTGGTTCACTCAGTTCCGTATGATTTGGTAAACTCATTCATACAGTTCACTAAAAAGAACCAGTTCAAATAATTGAATTATTTTGTGAATCGGACATTGCTATTCCACACATCAGTTAATAGTGACCACTCCAGAACGCCACTTGAGTCCACTTGACTGCTACTTCTTGAAACTGCTTCCCACTCTTAGATGCTCCCAAAGCGGATATATCAGGTTTTATTAAAGGTTCAACCTCTTATTTGGACATTGCTGGTTAAACTTGTTGAGAAGCATAATCTCCAGCATTCAATGTAGGAGACCAGCATTCAAAATACAACATATGCAGGTGGTGTCAAAAGGGACATAATTTTGCTTTCCAAACAACTCTAGACAGCATCCTCGGGCAACCTGGGTTTATGGGCCACTAGGCTGCCATAACGTTGGTATGTTTTATTAAATGCTTGGTCACTTAACAACATTGCCCTCAGCAGAATGTTACATAATACACTGTAGCTCCTGTTCACAGAACTGTAGACTGTTTCGATACTTTGTTAAACACATTTTATACAGTAGATTGTGACGTGCACTGACATTGCGTTTTACAAAAAGAAAGAAAACGGTGTCCAGCATAATATTGCATAACAAAATAATTTCCTCTCTCTGAAACACGTCCTGCTAATGGTTTTCTTGGATGGATGCCAGCAGAGACAGAGTGGATCCATACTCCATTAAACAAAACAGAAAAATAATAAATAAAGATAAAATAAATAATTATAAAAAAAACAACCCCAAAAAAACACTGAAACTTGCACTCAGTTAAGGCAGTTATTAACGTGAATGCTCCCCAGGACAAACACTCAAAAAGACAAATGACTTCTGAATGCACTCAATGAAATACAGGTGGAATATATAATCACTTTTGCGAAAAAAAAGAGAAGCTTTAATTCTCGAGTCTTCATGTTATACGTTCCTTCAGGCCTTCTGCGCCATAAAAAAATATACTTTATTCATAATTAAAAATGATACAGTGATATTATGTAAAATTTAAGCATAAAACTTTTTATGGTTACTCAGTGTTACTAGTTTGATGTATATTTTAATGTTGTTCCTCAAGTTGAATCAGAGAACAGACTAGTGCAATCTCAAACGAATGGACCAAGGTTTACTTTTCACAGCAGATCTGTGAAAAAAGATTGGGGGATTGGGAAAAAGAGACAAAGAGCAATTGAGTGTGTGTGTGTGTGTGAGAGAGAGAAATTTCTCTCAAGCATGCCTGGTAGCAGATGACCCCAGAGTATTGGACCTGGCAGCTCACTACAATTATCATTCAGCACAAGTGAAGCACCCTGTTTGATATCTGCCAAGGTAATTTAGTGGGAGAGATTGCGCTGTGTCCTTCTCTCTCTCTGTCTCTCTCCTTCTGCCTCCTTTCTGCCTGACAAGCAGTCTCTCCTTCCCTCCCTCTTGTATTCGTCTCTGTCTTTCTCACTCGTCCTTTTTAACTCCTTATACCCGCATGGAGTTAAAGAGCTTCCAGCAGCATGTTGTTCAATCTGCCTCTCAGAGGCGAGATGGAAAGTCCTTTCCAGAGCGCTTATTTGCGGCTGGATGCCTTGTGAGAGAAATTAAGTGATATGGAGTGAAATTGTTTTCCCATGGTGCCTTGGCCTCTCATCAGTGTGTCTGATTACTCCTCTTTTAGGAACTCCAAACAGGGCTGAGGTCTACAATATGCCTATCGATACGATATAGATATGCCTATCAATACAGCACCCACATCCGCGGACACACAAAATAAGCCAAATGATGTATGGGACGAATCCCAAAGTGATGTTTAGGAGTCCTGCTTAGAAGGAAGCCATCATTAGAAGCGTGGCTTTTAGTTCCCTATCAGTCAGTCACGTTCGACGTAACGTCAGTGTGACTGACTAATGGGATCTCGCCCGAGAGCCCAATCACCTTCGAGTGTTAACAAAACAAGCCAATGACAGTTGGCGTGCGTGTTTCGCCACGCGCACCCCGCCCCGCGGGTATAAAAGGAGAGCGCGTGCAAACGCACATCAGCTTTTCGCTTCGGAGCCAAGCCTTTCAGCGCGAATCTCCGAGAGTGTCTGCAAGACAGCAAACAGTGTTGGTGTTACGGCGCGTCAGCGGAGGTTGCTGTCCAGTGCTGCTGCTTCTGACGGCGTGTGCTGCAGCTCTTCATTCTGCGGTCGCGCTGCAACCTCCCCTGGGCGCTTCAGAGCTTCTCTAAAAGAGTGTTTCTATATCTAAAAGAGCAATATCTAAAAGAGCTCCACGAGCGACGGGCGTCTTTTTAAAGATGGCTTCCCACTCGTGTGTTTTTCTGGATGTGGCGCTCCAGATACCTCCTTGTCAAACGGGGGGATATCCCCCTCGCCATGCCCCGTTCTAGCTCCTCCGGTTCTCGGAGGGCTACTTCGGCTCATGATCAGGGTGACTTGAGGATTACAGTGAGAGCTTCCCCATCGAAGTGCGTCTCCGCGGGCCTCTCACTCCTCCAGTGCGTCGCACCATCTGGTGTTTCCGGACGAGCTTGCGGTGTCCTCGGACAGGCACAGCATCTCGTTCGGAGCACCAGCGGATGACAGGATGTCGATCGCTGCATCGGAGGGCGTGCTAGGTTCTGGAGATGACGATTCGGCTGCGCTGTCTCTGTCAGGAAGAGTGGCGTTGCCCGAGTCAGATCCAGAACTGACTGCTATGCTTTCTATGCGGGGTTGCACTGGAGGCCTCCTCCTTCTCCCGAACGCTCGAGGCTGGGTGATTGGTTCCTGGGGGCGCAGGCCAATCGCCGGCAACCGCCTCCGGTTCCATTCTTCCCGGAGGTGCATGAGGAGGTGACTAGGTCTTGGAGGGCACCTTTTTCTGCCCGGAACAGGCCTAGTGCTTCCTCCGTCCTCACCATCCTCGACGGTGGGGCGGCCCAAGGGTATGTGGAGATCCCCCCAGTCGAGCGCGCTATTGCCATGCAGCTCTGCCCGCAAAAGCGCCGCCGCCTGGAGGGGTAATCCACGCCTTCCGTCCAGGGCCTGTAAGTTCTCGTCTGCTCTAACGGCCAAGGCTTACAGCGCTGCTGGACAGGCCGCTTCCGCCCTGCATGCCATGGCCCTCCTGCAAGTCCACCAGGCCAAGGCGTTAAAGCAGTTGCACGAGGGTGGTGCTGACCCAGGTGTGTTGCAGGAACTGCGCACAGCGACGGACCTCGCCCTAAGGGCGACGAAAGTCACAGTATGTATGAAAGTCACAAATGTCCACATTAGTGGTCCAGGAGCGCCACCTATGGCTGCCCTTGGCGGATATGAGGGAGGCTGACAAGTATCGCTTCTTGGACTCCCCGATCTCCCAGGCCGGCCTATTCGGCGAAGCGGTGGAGGGCTTTGCGCCAACAGTTTTCCGCCGCACAGAAGCAGACGGAGGCGTTTCGACACATCCTGCCCCGGCGGTCTGCTGCTGTCTCCACCCCACCGCCGGCTGCAGCCCCTCAGTATGCTCGTCGCCGAGGGCGCCCTCCTGCTACCTCCACCTCCGCTCCAGCTCGGCTACAGCAGCAGCCTTCACAATGGCCGCAGCGTGGAGCTGGCTGCAGGAAAGCGGCGCGGCCCGCCTCCGCCCCTGCCAAGCCCGTGAAGCGCCAGGGCAGGCGGCATCCCTGAGACGGGCGACCTGGAGTCTCTGGATCCTGCTCTTCAGGAGATGGTGACCGCACCACTCCTTCCTCCGGAGGAGGGCCGGGTGGAGAATCTTTTGTTTCCTTTTTGTTCTGTTCCGCCTCAAAACCTCAAAAAAAGAGCAGTTTCCTTTTTCTCCGGGTCCCAAGAGGGCGAGGATGGCAGTGCACGAGACCCAGTCTCCACACTCCCGTCCCCCTCTCCTTTCGCCAGTGGGCAGCAGGGTCCGGTCCGAGGACGCAATGCCTTCTCCACGCGCCCCCTGCCCAGCCATGGAGCCAGGTAAGTGTCGCACCGCGCACTCAGACCCCACTTCGGAACGCGCTGCCTTTCGAGTCGGGCCCCTGTGCTCCACTTCGCTGCCCCACCGCGGGTATGTCTGTGGCTCCCCTGGTCCCGCTTGTACGGTCTCTGGGGGCCTGGCTAGCGCTCCCCAGGCCGTCTCGCTGACTCCTGAGAACTATCAGACTCGGCTACGCGATTCAGTTCGCCCGGCGTCCTCCCAAGTTCAGGGGTGTTCGGTTCACCTCTGTGTTGAGCAAAGATGCCCCTGCCCTCTTGCGTGCAGAAGTCGCGGTCCTGCTGGTGAAGGACGCGATAGAGCCGGTCCCTCCAGCCGAGATGAAGTCAGGGTTCTACAGCCCCTACTTCATCTTACCAAAGAAAGGCGGTGGGTTATGACCAATCTTGGACCTGCGCGTTCGGAACCGGGCCCTTCACAAGCTCCTGTTCAGGATGTTGACGCAGAGACGCATCTTTCAATGCATCTGTCCTTTCGATTGGTTCGCAGCGATCGACCTGAAGGACGCGTACTTCCATGTCTCGATCCTCCCTCGACACAGACCATTTCTCCGCTTTGCGTTCGAAGGGCAAGCATATCAGTACAAGGTCCTCCCCTTCGGGCTATCCCTGTCGCCTCGTGTCTTCACCAAAGTCGTGGAGGCAGCCCTTGTTCCATTAAGGGAAGCAGGCATTCTCAACTACCTCGACGACTGGCTCATACTGGCCCAGTCTCGAGCGCTGTTGTGCGAACACAGGGACACGGTGCTCAGCCACCTCAGCCGGTTAGGGTTTCGGGTCAAATGGGAAAAGAGCAAACTCTCCCCTGTGCAGAGGATCTATTTTCTCGGCATGGAATTGGACTCGGTCAACCTCACAGCACGTCTCTCAGTAGAGTGTGCTCAGTCGATGCTGAACTGCCTGGAGTCTTTCCAGCGCAAGAGGGCGGTTCCACCGAAACATTTTCAGAGGCTCCTTGGGCATATGGCATCCGCAGCCGCTGTCATGCCGCTCGGATTGATTCATATGAGACCGCTTCAGCGTTGGCTTCACGACCGGGTCCCGAGATGGGCATGGTGACGCGGCACGTACCGGGTCTCAGTCACCCCGTCCTGCCGTCAGACCTTTAGCCCGTGGTCAGATCTTGGTTTTCTTCGGGCAGGAGTTCCCCAAGTGCAAGTATCCAGGTATGTTGTTGTATCAACAGATGCCTCTGCCATGGGCTGGGATGCCATGTGCAATGGGCATGCAGCTGCGGGGCTCTGGACAGGGCCCCGACTGCAGTGGCATGTCAATTGCCTCGAGTTGCTAGCAGTATGGCTTGCTCTGCGCCGCTTCAAAACGCTGCTACACGACAAGCATGTACTGGTCCGTACGGACAAAACTGCGACCGTTGCGTACATCAACCACCAGGGCGGTCTACGCTCCCGTCGCATGTCGCAACTCGCCCGCCACCTCCTCCTTTGGAGTCAGAAGCATCTGAGGTCGCTTCACGCCGTTCATGTCCCAGGCGAGCTCAATCGTGCAGCCGACGAGCTCTCACGTCAGCCCGCCCTTCCGGGAGAATGGCGACTCCACCCCGAGGTAGTCCAGCTGATTTGGAGACGCTTCGGGGATGCTCAGGTAGACCTGTTTGCCCCCCCGGACACGTCCCACTGCCAGCTGTTTTACTCCCTGTCCGAGGAGACCCTCGGCACGGACGCGCTGACACACAGCTGGCCTCGGGGCCTACGCAAATATGCGTTTCCCCCAGTGAGCCTTGACGCACAGACCCTGTGCAAGGTCAGGGAGGACGAGGAGCAGGTCCTCTTGGTGGCGCCGTACTGGCCCAATCGGACTTGGTTCCCAGAACTGATGCTCCTCGCGACAGCCCCTCCTTGGCAAATTCCTCTGAGGAGGGATCTCCTTTCTCAGAGAGGGGGCACCCTCTGGCACCCGCATCCAGACTTGTGGAATCTCCACGTATGGTCCGTGGACGGGACGCGGAGGTTCTAGGTGGGCTACCTCCAGCGGTAGTAAACACCATCACTTCAGCTAGAGCCCCGTCTACAAGACACGCTTACAGGCTGAAGTGGAACCTGTTCGTCGATTGGTATTCTTCCCGCCGGGAAGACCCCCCTGAGATGCCCGATCGCAGTCGTGCTCTCTTTCCTGCAAGATGGGTTGGAGCGAAGGCCGTCTCCCTCCACCCTCAAAGTGTATGTTGCCGCTATTTCCGCACATCACGATGCAGTAGACGGTAAGTCTGTGGGGAAGCACGACTTGGTCGTCAGGTTCCTCAGAGGGGCGAGGAGGTTAAATCCTCCGCGCCCTCATCTGGTACCCTCTTGGGACCTCCCCTCGGTCCTGACGGCCTTGAAGGAGGAGCCCTTCGAGCCTCTGCAGTCAGTAGAGCTTAAGTTTCTGTCGTTAAAGACAGTGCTCCTCACTGCATTGGCCTCGGTCAAGAGGGTGGGGGACCTGCAGGCATTTTCGGTCGACGATTTGTGCCTAGAATTCGGGCCGGCTGACTCTCATGTTGTCCTGAGACCCAGGCCTGGATATGTGCCCAAAGTTCCCACCACACCCTTTAGGGATCAGGTGGTGAACTTGCAAGTGCTGCCCCGGGAGGAGGCAGACCCAGCCATTGCTATGCTCTGTCCCGTCCGTGCCTTGCGCGTTTACGTGGACCGCACGCAGAGCTTCAGGACCTCAGACCAGCTCTTTGTCTGCTTCGGAGGACAGCAGAAGGGAAAGGCTGTCTCCAAACAGAGACTTGCCCACTGGATAGTGGAGGCTATAGTCTTGGCCTATCAGGCCCGGTGCTTACCGTGCCCCCTTGGTGTGAGAGCACACTCTACGAGAGGCATTGCTTCCTCTTGGGCACTGGCACGGGGCGCCTCGATAGCAGACATTTTTTTAGACCTAAAACATTTGCGAGATTTTATAATCTCTGTGTAGAGCCCGTGTCCTACTGTGTACTTGTCTCAGATGGCCAGTAACACTGGAACCTGCTCGGTGTCAATCACGCTTGCTGCGCCATTCCCCTCTACGGACCGGATACGTGCGCTTTTGTTGCTTCTCAGTTCAGTTCCCTGTGGCGAACCCTGTTGAAGTTCCTCCCGCACGCCAGGTCCAGCACTTGTGTGTTTGCCCAAGGTCAGCCCTTGTGCTGGGCTAGGTTCCCCTTCGGGTGATCCCACATGTGTATTCTTCCACGGTACGACTCCCCTCACGGTGAGCCCGTGTCTTTCCCTGGCAGAGACCTTCTGCCGTCTCTGCTGTGTAGTTATCTCACCCCAGGCTGGCTGAGTCTACCTCAGAGACTTCCATATGTAGTACTGCCCCTGGCCAGTCCATATGTGTATCTCCACATGGTACTTCCTTTACGCAGGATGTGGCTTCCGTAGCATTCCCCTACTTGGAGTACGCTTTCCCAGTGTTATCCATACCCACTGTACGGAACAGCAGTGGCGGTCATCTCTGCCTAAGCCCTGTCCTATCTTCCGTCCCAACTGGTGTGGGGGGACTTGCCGGCTTCCACAGGGCACTGGAGGGTGTCAGCAATAGTGGCGTTTTCCAAGGGATCCCATTAGTCAGTCACACTGACGTTACGTCGAACGTGACTGACTGATAGGCAACGTCTCGGTTACGTATGTAACCCTCGTTCCCTGAAGGAGGGAACGGAGATGTAACGTTCCATCGCCATAGTTGCTGTACCACTGCTGTACGGCCGGGGCACACAGTCTCGGCTCCTCAGCGAAAAACTGATGTGCGTTTGCACGCGCTCTCCTTTTATACCCGCGCTGCGTGGCGAGGTGCGTGTGGCGAAACACGCACGCCAACTGTCATTGGCTTGTTTTGTTAACACTCAAAGGTGATTGGGCTCTCGGGCGAGATCCCATTAGTCAGTCACACTGACGTTACGTCTCCGTTCCCTCCTTCAGGGAACGAGGGTTACATACGTAACCGAGACGTTTCCATTAATGATAGGCTGATCACATTCAAACGTTATGTAAAATGTAAATGCATCACCTTGTGGTGACTTGTTCATAGTCTTTTTATCTTTATGGATGAAACTACTGTTACAAAAGGGCATCAAGAATTTCTCCCAAAAGTTTTTTTTTTTTAAGGCAGCACAGCCCATTGGTATGTCTGCAAATACATCTTTATATCTCAGTTTGACCTTATCTCCTTCTGTGCAGTGTGGTTATTGATCATACTCTGTAGAACAAAACAAGGACCCCAGATAACATAAAGTGGCTGGACATGCTCGGCATTCGGTTGCTGTGTGATAAAGTCACATTAGTGATTGTCTAGTGTTGGTGCTTTTAATGCATTATGTACGTGCTTGCAGTATTTTTTGTACAGGGCAATAATGTGAGTTCTAAATTGTCTCTCTTAATGGGATTTCCAGGGGTGGGGGGGGAGTTATTAAAACTAAATGTTCCCATTAGTTATATATATATATATATATATATATATAGTAGGGAAAAAAGTGTACTTGTATGTTTTTCTGTGTATTAATTGTAAATTGCTGAACAAATGCAATGGGGAAAATTTGAAAGAAGAAATAGTCCTCAGGTAAAGTTTGAAAGGACTGTGGAAAGTAAAATGTTGTTAAAATTTATTCTGATGGAGTATGTCTTTCCTCTGAAAAAGTATTTATTCCTGCCATTAGCAAGGCATCATGGTATTATTAGTATTTCTTCATGGAAGAAAAAAAAAAGGTTGTTGCAATTTTCTTGCCATTTCTCAGAAGTTAAAATGAGTTTCCCCTCAAAAGATTTTGGCCTGTTGTGGAAATGGCAGTATGCTCTGCTACAGTATTACAATGTTCCAGTTCCAGCCATGCCATTTGAATTAAAATGGATTTAATTCATCAGGATGTAATGAAATTTGTGAGAATTATATGTACTGACTTTGTCAGTAAACGGCTACTTTAAAAAAAAAAAAAAGTGCATAGAAGAACACTATTAGACTTATATAAATTTATAATTGTTCTTTTATTTTCCGTTTCTTAGTTTTTCATTTCTTAATTTATTTATTTTTTCTAAAGTGCCCATAGTTACAGACTGCAGTCTAATTTAAGATGATTTACTTGAGCAAAATTATTCCAGGAAACAAAATCAGAAGGTAAAAACAACCGAAGCACAGACCATGGAACTTTCAGGGTTGTGCAAATTCAGTAATTACAGTACTCACCTTTTCTAACCATTTGTGCCACTTCAGAGAAAACTCATTCAAAACTGTTGATAATTGCAAAGTAATTCTCAATATACTTACTCAAAATTAGCCCAAAGGTAAGTGAAGGGAAGGCCCATTCATAAAGTTTTAGACCAGGCCCAGTAATTCCAGGCAATGGCCCTTGTGCCTCAAGAAAAAAATAAAAATAAAGAGAGAGACCAAAAAGATGCACAGGGCCTTTTCTTTTTAATGGAGCACCGTGGGTAGAGTTTTTTTAATCTTCATGTAATCTGCTTCTCATACAAAATGTAAGCTCACCATGTAAAATCAGAGTACAAATGTGTGTGCTTGTAAATGTAAATTCAAAGTGAATAACGGCTTTTCATGAGGGTTAACCTGTAGTTTAATAACTGGCCTATGCACTCATGTGTCATTTGCTACATTAGAGGATTACACACAGAACAAATAGTTAAACTGCTTGCCTAGTGTACCAAAGGCTTCCTATATTGTGAGCAGATAGGTTTATACTTTATCATTGTGCTCACTGTCACAACAGAATTTTAATCCTGACAAGACTTTAAGGCAAAAATTAGGCAGGAAATTGCTCAGCTGGAAACCTATTGTTCCCTTCTGAATCACCAGAATGGACGGAATTAAAGTGTAGAAAATAAGACATTAAAATTAAAAGAAAGCATGTATATCCTTCAAGACTCCTGCTGTATGTGAAATATTTTCATTAATTATATGAACTGAAGCTGTTAGAAAATCGATGACCTCAGCTGATTTTAAAATACTTCTTCATTAAGGAATGACTCACTTAGAAATGTTTTTTTGTTTTGTTTTGTTTTTTGGAAAAACGGAGGCATTGATTTTGCTAAGTCACAAGTAAGCCTGGGTGACTTTTATATGCTGATTTTCACTGTACAGTCACAGAGAACAGTTCACAGAGGTGTTCCTACATTCCACCACACTGCTTTTCCATTGTTTTTCTATGTAAACATGTGCTAGATGGCCAGTGGTGTCGCCAGACCCTTTTTACTGAAGTGCAAGTCCCAATGAAATACTGCTGTGCTCCAGTAAAATATTACTGATAAATCCATATGTGTTGATGGGATTGACATATACCGACCCGAGAATCATTTTCTCTGGTTTCAGCAATCGAGTCATGTGTGTTTTCTATCAGCTGTTTAGAATCAGTACTAGGGATGCCAGATTTGCAAATGAATTACTCTTTTGATCTAATTGGTTTTGAAAAAAGGTCTGAAATGTTTGCGAGATCCAGTTTGATTCATTCTGACAGTTCACTCAAGCACTGAATCGTTTGCAGCGGTTTCTCAGTAATGGGATATTTTATAAAGTAGAAAACAAAAATAGCACTGGATTAGGTGGATATTTACTTATTGTAGAAAACAAACCACGCAAATGTCTTCTATCATTTGTCAGTGAAGTGGCTCTATATTGCATGAGCAGCTTGTGAATGACTCTGTACTGTAGATAAATATACTTAATATCTAGCTATACCCAAAACAGTATTTAAAAAAGAGTATCAAAAAAGGACACGTGTATTTTTTTTTTTTTTTTAATTGTTTTTGATGGGGGGCATATGCCGCAGTACTGATCAGAGTCTAGAAACAAATTCTTGTAGATTGTTAGGTTTGATAGTATAGTACTCAGCATTAATAACACACAGTGGTCAAATCTAGTTCCAAATAGTCTTATTGTTTCAGGATTTTGAATATGCTAAACCCGTTTAATGCTTCAGGTAGAATGACCTCTCATATGCAGCACAGACATTAATCTGCCCAAGGATCTCAGTGAGATGCATATGCTTAGTGCAATGCATCAAATACTCATACATTTCAGTGTGCTCATCACATTTCATCACACTTTAAAAGGTTTTGCAGAGATACAACACCTTTTTAAGCTTTTGTATCCCTGTGTGAGACAGCAGAATTTGATGGTTGTGGTCTTGTAGAGATTTTGTTAGTATATTCCTCTTAGTAAGATGCAATATTGATCAATATTTCATCATACCATGCATGCAAGAAAACAATTTTTTAGTATTATTAGTATCTTCTCCTTTTGCTTTAATGACAGCAGCACTCCAGATGACATGGACTCTACAAGTATGCACAAAGCATCATGTTATCCAGCATGATTTGAGAATGTTTCAAAGAGAATGTGTGCTTTGATAGAAGCGAAGAAATCTGAGCTTTTGTACAAAAGAGTTCACATGCTCAATGCCATGCAATTTTCCATTATTAATGTTGAAATAGTGCAGGACCTTTAAAATTTATTTTTCATTGTTACGTCATAGCATTTCTTTTTTGTACATTGTTAGATTTATTTTCTGCTAAATCTAAGGTTTAAATTATAGTAGTTGAATCTTAAAATCCCAGACGTTTGAACCTTTTATATATTTTAGAGTTAAACATTTAACTGAGTGTCACCAAATTGGGGAAATTAAAAAAAAAATAATAAAAAAATAAATATCTCACAAAATGTATAGTACTTATCCTCATATATGAGAGAGAATGACACATATAAAAATCATAGATTTTACAAAGAGGATTTGTTCTCTTCAGAAATATATATATATGTATTAGGGGTGTCAACTTTAACGCGTTAACGCATGTGATTAATCTAAAAATTTTAACGCGTTAATATTTTTTTAACGCAAATTAATCGTTTGATAAGGTTTGACCCCAACTTCTTCCCGTCATCGCAGTGCCGGAAGGTTATCTATCAGTGTGTGATGAGGATACAGCGAACAGTGTTGCCAGGGTAGCGGCTGTGGCTCAAGTGGCTGCCTGTGGGCTATTTTGAAAATCCAGTTGCGGGAAAAATTACAGAGCCGAGGGTTGCGTTTTTTTGGGCTACTTTTATAATCTACCGCGGCCGCCCAAAGTGTATATAGACAAATAAAAATTAAAATAGATCCTTTTACTAATGTTTATCATACTTGGAATGTATACCTGACAACTTCAGAACGGAGAGGCGCGTGTAACATCACAAACAACGTGAGTTTCAGTCAGAGCATACAAGGCTTTACACAGCAGAAATAAACATGACAACAGCCACTATACATTATATAAGATAATAAACACACATTACGATAGGATATGGTTTGTATGTGATTTTCTTGAGATGAATATGTAACTTACATCTGAAATGCTCATTTTGGCAGCGATATAAAAGGCTATAAAAAGCATATTTTAACAACAGTAAACGACCAAATTCCACATGTGATCGCAAAAGGAGGTTATTACAAACACTCGATGGTGGTTTGAAGTGAGTTCTGAGTAAAAGTGTACTATTAATCTCATAAATTGTCTTATGGAGCATGATGCTAATGTAAGCTCTTATGCACCTGCAGAGCAGGTCCAGTTCTTCTTCATAATGCATTTTGTCATAATACTTCACGTAAGGTCGCAAGAAAATGTTTTGTTGTATTTATTTAGAAATACTTTTGATAATAGTTGGGTAAATGTATCCTGAGATTGAAGTGATGTGGCTTGGTAAACGTTTTATTGCCAGTATAAAGACTGATAATGGCTGAATAAAAACAAAAGAATAATAAGGATTATGTCTCATACCTGGCGGAGGTGTGAAAGGTTATGTTTCCTTAAACTAGTTTGTCATGCATTTGTTTATTTCAACACATTTACAGGTAAATCCTAGTATTTTAAATTTGTGATTAATCATGATTAATCACAGTCCATGACTGTGATTAATGCGATTCAATTTTTTAATCGATTGACAGCACTATATATATATATATATATATAGTACTTATTTAAATCCGATGATTTGCTTAATGGGCTCTAGTGACCATGAGTCACCTCAGATCTGTTCAAAACCCACTGAAAACATGGACATATGCATGAATCACCAAATTATTCTGAAGTTTTCATTAAGCGCCAAATTGCAGGTTTCACAGCATGCCCATTTTCAACTGTAGGAGAAAAGATAATGTAGCAAATTAGCTCAAAAGGGAAATGTATATAAATAATTACAATTAATTATGATTAATTACATTTATTTATATCAGCTGCCAGTAGTAACTGTAGCAGAATTAAATTTCCATCAACTAATCTGTTTGTCCAGCCAACATTCAGTGTAAGTTCATATCAACTCTAAGAAAGGATATTTTCGTGGCCACAGAAAATACAGTATTAATGCATTAGAGCATGTAGCAAGAATCAAAATTGTAAAGGGACATTATTCACAAGCAGGACCAGAAACTCATGTCATTTGTGCACAAAAGTTTTATTAACTAAATGCTAACACACATAACTAATCAAAACAAACAAACATACAATCACTCATACATGGGGAAAGGGAAGATGAGACTTGATGGATGAAACCATCAGGAAAACCAGAGAATGAACCACCTGAGTAAAACCATCAGTGCCGTTTATAACATGGTCTATAGCTTATACTAAACCTCTGTTTTGTATAGTATAATGTACGATACTTGCATTGCCTTAGATGCAGTCTCGGATGAAAATCTTGATGGTTTCAAGGTTTTGGACTTGCGATCACATTCTTCCTGGTTTGAAGAGTGATGAATTCCAAAGATGTTCTGACTCGATGGTGATTGGGAGTTTCTTCCCAGGTGCAAAGTGAATAAGAGCTAAGAGAGACATCAGCTGAGATCCTAGGATCTTTGATTAATGGAAAGTCAAGGCGGAAGCCTGGCTCAAACTTAAGGTACAGAAGACTTCTAGCTCACATCCTCATCTTCTCAGTATCTAACAGAAATGCAGACTGACAAGGCGGGTCACTGATGTGAGAGCTTTATCTGCTATAGAGGTCACACCTCTGGGGAGTCAAAGAGCCAAATGGTGACTTTCACTTTTGGAGGGAAAGTTTACGACTCTCTGTCTCTGAACATGATAATTTGCACATGTAATTCGACTGGGTGTTGATGCAAAAACTACTAAAGATTCTTAGGACACTAAGATCATCCAAAGACGAATTCATAGATACTAAACATGGCATAGGTAATGTTACTTGAACGAGTGGTTCTATCATAAGCATGCATAAAACAGTATACAATACAAAAGACAATATACAAGAACAGTAATAATATACACAATGACCTGAGGATATGTGATAGGAAGGTCAAAGAAAAATCTGTCTATGAATTAATGAAATAAGTAATTTCCTATAGCAGTATGTGTCTGTTTTAGAGAGAATTGAGTAGGGGGGAAGATTCTCTCGACATACTTTTAGGTCGTAAAGTTTATCTGATCTGGCTGAGGTGTCCTGGTTGCCGTGGTAACCAGGGGCTTGGTGTCATTCACAGAGATCCTGGCACCCAGTATGTTTATTGGGTGAAGGGTCTGTGAATATTTGTTAATCTAATGAATAATTGATTTGTTAAATCTAATGAAAAATGGTGTCTGATTGGTCTAAATGCTACAATAACAATGAAAGAAAGATAGTCTGCCCTCTCTGATCATTTTATTAAAAAATGGAGAAAGATACTGCAGAACTACAGTGCAAAAGAAGATTCTGCCCTTCTCAGCTTTGATTACCGGATGCCTATTAAGACAGTGATTCATTCAAGAAGTTCAAAGTTTCATGACCCACTTCGAGTAAGGAAAGACCTTTCCTTGCTTCAAAATCAAATTCAGTCATGAATAATTATGTATTACAGTCATATTTGCTTGCCTCTGCATCTCACGCTGGTGATTTTTAATCACATTATACATTTTAGATAGGTGCATGAGCAAAGTTTAAAATAGAATTATTGCAGTAGAGCCTACAGTTTAATCCACTTTCATCTCCATTGCTTTTCCTAGGTCAAGCCAAGTGAATTTCAATCTCATATGACATGCTTTCTTAAGACAGATGAAGGCTATCCACAGTTTAAAAAGGATGTTCAGTAAGAATCACCCACAATTGTGCAGTGCAGAGTGCATCTGTGGTTAAAAAAAAAATCTCCATAGGCCACTATAAAGAATTAATCTTCCCTTCAAGAATGAATATCCATAAAGTGTCTTTCCATATTTTAAAGATGTGCATTTAATTGGCTAAAATGAGCAAAGTTATACTCCAGGCTTTGTATTTAATTTGTGAAGATTGTGAGTCATCTTATTCATTTTCTACACTCATTTCTTCCTTTTCCCCCACTTAGTCCTAAAGCTGCGTTTCAAAGCTCAGCAAACAGAATGGGACTTCAAAGTTAAGCAAAGCACACGGAAAGAGAGAGAGTAAAAAAAAAAAAAAAAAGTAAATAAATACCCAGCAGACATTCATTTCTCGGTATGGTTCTGGCTGTGAGTTTCAGGCTCTTTAGGGAGATATGGATGGATTAGCAGAACTGAAAGTTCTGACCGGTGCCGGCGTTTACTCTCGTGGGACTGCACAGGGGAGAGCTTCAATAAACAAGGTCAGTTGTAGCATTAAGCACCGCCACACACTGATTCTGCCATCTTATCACCTTAATCAATATTTTAATCAATCAAATCCATCTGTGATACTGCAGCTCCAGAGTGAAGCACAGTGAGATGTACTGGTGGTGTTATTAACGGATGCTGTGTAAATTTTTTATAAAAATTAATTATTTAAATTGGAAAATAAAATGTAAAAAAAAAAAAAAAAATACAAATAAATAAATAAAGTTGGAAGAGTAGACTGAAATCTTCTCTTCTTCTTTTTCCCTATTATGAAACATATCCAAGTGAAATGGCTTCTCGAATGAGGAAAAATGGAGGGAAAATCTTGATTTTGGCCATGGGAAATTGATTGAATCATTTGCTAATTGCTGCAGTCTCATGTAAGGGTGTCACGGTGCACACACGAGGGAGGAACAGGAACACGCAGACAAGGACTTAAACTCAAATAATAGTCTTTAATCTTGACAAGCAAGGCAGGGCAGGACAAGGCAAGGCTGACATGGACAGAAACACCGGGGAGTAACGAGTAGACCAGACGAAATCAAACTGAACAGGCATGAACTAATATACACAGGTTAATTACAGATAACGAGACAAACACAGCTGGACAAGAGTTAACTCATAATGACACTTAACGAGGACAGGAAACAAACCAAATATGGACACATGAGGCAGGAACAGATGACACACACAACAGAACCCTGACATAACTCCCCCCTCCCGGAAGGCGTGTCCCACGCCGTAACAGTTCCACCGGGGAGGGGGGGTGGGCGCTCTGGAGGCCCCTCAGGACAGACATGGACAGGAATACAGGACGGGGACCTCCAGAGCGGAACAGACAGACAAAGGAGACCATAGCTGGGAGCTCAGGAGGCCATGGCGGTGCAGGGAGCTCAGGAGACCATGGCGTAGCTAGGGGCTCAGGAGGCCATGGCAGTGCAGGGAGCTCAGGGGCATGGCAGGTGGTCCTTGTGGCCGTGGCCTCGGTCCCCTCGGCCCGGCCCTACAGCCGGAACCCTTTTACCCCCAAAAAAATTTCCCTGGGGAAGTTAGGGGGTATCAGGAGCCCTCCGAGGCTAGACAGACAGGACAAGACAGGGACACGACAACCCACAGGAACAGGAAGCCCTCCTGAGCTTGGAAGCTGAGGCTTCCTCTGGGCATGACAAAGTGTCAGGGGCCCTTACAGGGTCCCTCAGCAACCGCTTCCATCTCAGCGACAAGGGGGCAGGCGGCTTCCATGGCCACTAAACAAGGAGCCGCCTGCCCCAGACGAGTTTGGACAAGACAAGGTAAGTTTAAAATGTTTCTGCGGGCACAACAAGACAACACGGCACTCCTGGCCGTGACATGTGGACTTGATCCACGGGGCTAGGGATTGCGGCGGCTGGTGGGCATGAGTCAAATCCGGCGGGCTTGAGTCAGCGGCGATCCGGCGGGCTTGAGTCAGCGGTGATCCGGCGGGCTGGTCAGCGGCGATCCGGCGGGCATTGAGTCAGAGGCGGGCCGGCGGGCATTGAGTCAGAGGCGATCCGGTGGCGTGATCTCCCGCGAACGGCGCGCCTGGGGGAGCGGCAACCCGGGAACTAGGCAACCAGCCGGCGGGCTTGGGAGAGCCACCGCCGGCAGTGGATATCTCCCGCGATCGGCGGGCATGAGGGCTCGCAGCCAGAGGACTCGCGGCGATCCCGCCGAACTCCCACGCCAACTTGCAGTGGGCTATGGCGGGATGACGAGCGGCGACTTCCTTGCCGCGGGACAGACACAAACAGGAACCAAAACAAAGACTTTAGAAAAAAACGGAAAACAAAACGGGGTGAATGGGCGCCGCTTACGGTTAGGTCTGGTTTCTGTCACGGTGCACACACGAGGGAGGAACAGGAACACGCAGACGAGGATATAAACTCAAATAATAATATTTAATGTTACACCGGGAAGTAACGAGTAGACCAGACAAAATCAAACTGAACAGGCATTAATATACACAGGTTAATTACAGATGGACAAACACAGCTGGACAAGAGTTAACTCATAATGACATCAGACGAGGACAGGAAACAAAACAAATATGGACACAAGAGGCGGGAACACATGACACACACAACAGAACCCTCAAAGGGATTTGCATGGATAATTGGCCAGTCCTTTTGCCCGTGTACACGTCATTAGAGAAGAGACGTTGTTGTACGGGGAAGCGGAAGGCAGATGGGTTAAAAAAATGATTTAGTATTCACTTAAGAAAAAAAAAAAAAAACATATAGGCATCTGGTTTGCCTCTGTTCTATATCTTTATGTCTGGCTATTATAGGAGGTCCATTTCATGACTTTTATTTTGAAAATATCTTGTTTGTGGTTCATTTCACTGTGGGGTGCAGTAATAATCAAGGCTGCATCCGGAAACTTAGGCAGCTGACTTGCTGCCTCGCTGCTTAGCTGAGCGCATCTCAGGGTCTGCCCTTCCCTCTCTGCAGGACATCTACCTCAAACGCTGCAAAAGCAGAGCTGCAAAAATAATCAAGGACTCAAATCACCCCGGTAACCGTCTTTTCATCTCACTGCCATCTGGCAAGCGCTTCAGGAGCATGATGGCAAAAACTGAGAGACTGAGGAGGAGCTTCTTCCCTCAGGCCATCAGGCTCCTAAACTCAGTATCATAACATCTACAGGACTCAATTTAATAAACTGTAAAAACATTCATTATTCTCCATCATCCGCATTGCTGCTATGTGTACATACCCGGTACAACCTGTTTTGCACATTCCTCTTGCACATCCCTGTTTATATTAATATTTATTAAATCCACAGTAGACTGTATTGCACATTTAATTTTATTTCATTGCACATTTACTTCTTATTTTATTTTTTATTTTATTGTATTTTATTTTTTTCTTACTTTTTCTATCTTACTCTTACCTATATTTATATATATTATCTTGTGTTATGTTTCATTTTTATTTTTTTTATTTTTTTGCACTGTCCATTGAGCGGACCTGTCCTGACCTACATTTCACTACTGATTATACCCTATATGATTGTGTATGTGACAAATAATAAAGAAACTTGAACCTTGAACCTTATGAGGCAATGACTTTGCAGGCAGTGTTTTTGCACGAAGGCACCTCACGAAACTGATTTCGGACAGACTTCTGAGGCAGCGTAACGGTTTAATGATCTACAACAAAATAGAACGAGTTTTGGTGATAACTAAACAAATATTTGATTACTATAATACTAATTTCTCACCAGAAATAACATCAAAAGTGCAAAAAGTTAATCAGAAATATACATTTACACACAAACTAACCACCAAACGCAACTTTCAGACGACATCTTTATTTTTTAGCTCAACCGTCACGGAATGGAACGGGATATGGGATATCAAAGATTCAAAAATTGATCAGATGAAGGTATCTCATGAGACAGGAAGTGAAGCTAACTTTGGATTCGGACATGCCTTGATACCTTCCTACCTTGGAATGTGTCCTCCGAAGGCAGCATTTTTCAGTTTTCGGATGCAGCCCAAAAATCTTGTTTCTATTGCAAAGGTTGTGTCTATGCATATATGCAGTCTGACATCTTCAGCCACTGTGTCTCATCTTACTGGTTCCCAGCAAGACCAACCAAGATTGACTTTTATTTTTTTTAAGGCATGTCAAGTCAAAACAGTTACCAACTTAACTAAAACACATAATGAGACCCTGTGCTCTGTTTAATTCTGTTGTGCACTGTGTAGCTGTCTTTGAAAGCAAGAACATGTTCTGTGTGAACAGCTGTCTGATCTTAGTAAATGTGGTTTGGCAAGAAACACTGCCTGTATAGCAGCTGGGGCTTGCAAAAACATGAAGGTGCTACTTCTGGCTTGAACTGTTTGGAAAATTCCTTATTAGGGAATTTACTCACAGGTCAGCTAACAATATTTCTTAACTTACTTAATTACTTAATTTGTTTATTTATTTAAGTTTTAAATTATTTGATAGGAATAAAGGCAATATTATAGATCAAATACTGAATGTTGATCAATTATGTAATTTATACACTTTTACTAGATCAACTAGTACTAGATTTATTAGATGTGTACTTGGTGAGCTGCAAAATCATTGCCACATCACATACAGTAGGGTCAATCTATGTTACAGTATTTTATAATGACTATCTTTATAATTGACATTGAATGCCTGCCATTAAGGTCTAAAACAGTGGTTGAAAAAAATAGCCTGAGCAAAGTATAAATGGTCTTCCATAAGAATAGAATGGACCATATAAGTCTCATGTTTGCCATTGAAACTGGCCCTATATGTCCTTGTCTATGACATCATTACCGTTTAAATGAGTCTAAATTACCAGAAAATATGAGGCCAGAATCCACTCAAAAGAGGTTATTATCACTTACCCAGCAACAGTGTCATCACAGCCACCCCTTGGCCCCCTCCTTATTCCCTGTCTGTTGATGAGAACAACAGTGTTGGAAAGAACGATTATATTTGCAAATTGAGAACGGTGACCTTATTCTGTGAGGAGACATAACCTTGTCTGTGTTTATGGAGGCCTTCATATTACGGCCGGATCCATACTTTACCTCTGCCTGCTGAGTGGAAGTAAAGGTTAAAAGAAAGAAGGGCAGAACGGAGGCAGGAGGATGAGAGGGTGACATGCTGGGGCCCAGAACTATCATTAGAGTAATGATGGAGGTTGTGCCATGCTAGAGAAATGGACCAGGATCCTCCCTGGAAAATATGTGTCAAATGATGTATTCATCAATCACATGCATTAGAGAGAGAGAGAGAGAGAGAGAGAGAGAGATGTGTGACTGTGTGTGGTGTATTTCCTGTAGATGTTAAAAAATGGCAACAAGAGAAAGTACTGTATGTGTATCTGTGTGTGTGAGAAAAAGCAACAATAGAGCAAAAGATAGAGAGTGATATGCATTAAAGCTGTGCGATATGATCAAAAAATACTATCGTGATTTTTATCAATACTGCAATGCCGATTTTAGGCCCCGTCCACACGGAGACGCGTTTAGCTGTATACATAAAAACTTTGTATCGTATAGGCATTTCGTCCAGATGGATCTGGTGTTTTGGGAGCGTGAAACCGCTATTTTTTGAAACCGGGTTACAGAGTGGATAAATCTGAAAACGACAGCCTTGCGTTATCGTGTGTACAGCCATTATTTTGTATAGTATATTTTGTGAAACGATGATGTCATCACCCCACATCTCGCCCCTAGTCAGACACCGCTACGTCACGTAACAGCAACAAAAACATGAACAAACACTGAAAGATTGTATTTTTATTAACTAACATTAACACAAATTAATAAATGTATTGTTCCATGTTCGTTTGTATACAGCGCGCAAGTCCTCTCCATTTTTTAGTGTATCTCTGTGGCAGAATTACAGCACCACATACTGGTCTGGCATGTATACTACATTGTTTTGTGTCGGTTTCATGGTTCCGTGTGTACGCAGATATTTCTTGAGATGAGAAAAAAAAAAGATTGTATAGGGAAAGCTCTGGCGTCGTGTGGATGTGGCCTTATTCACAATTTTGGCACAATATCTCCTTACACACACACACACACACACACTTTACATTCATAAATGCTACATTCAAAAATGAGATGTTCTGCTCTACCACATATATGAAGTAGCTCTGTAGTATTTCACTTATGACACCGATATTTTGGATAACAGTGCAATTTCACAATTCTAAATTCCAATTTTGATACCACATCAAAAACTACTAGCCTAACTAATATGAAGTTCAAAAGTTATTTAAGAGTAAATACTTTGTAATAAAATAAGGAAAAAAGTAAACAAATTACAGTACAACAGAACAAAGACACACACACACACACACACACACACACTTTACATTCATAAATGCTACATTCATAAATGTGATGTAATAGTGCTTTAAAGGGGACCTATTATGCCCCTTTTTACAAGATGTAAAATAAGTCTCTGATGTCCCCAGAGCGTATATGTGAAGTTTTAGCTCAAAATACCCCGCAGATATATTTGTATAGCTTGTTAAAATTGCCACTTTTAGGATATGAGCCAAAACGCACTGATTTTGAGTATGTTGCTTTAAATGAAAATGAGCTGTTGCTCCCGGAGAAGAAGGCGGAGCTTCAAGAGCTCAAGCTCTGGCTTTAGCAGTGCTAGCCTTTGCAAATAAACATTCCACGATTAGTACAAGCCTGTTATCTTTACAGAAAACATACTCTGTTTCAAAGTCAGTCTTCTGATTATACTGTGAATAATAAATTTGCGATTATGAATTACACAGACGGGGAGCACGGCAGGATAAAAATAACAACATAGCTGGTCTCATGCTATCACAAACTTTATAAGTCCCACTTCTGATTATGAGCTCGACAACTTCAAGTGATTGACTCACATTGCTTTCATGTGCAACTTTTAACTACCACATTCCTATTCACGATCATTCTGGCAGCACTTGAAGGCAGCATCAGTGAAAACAGGCAGATACAATGATAGCTTTAGCAATAAGCCTTACAGAGTGCCAAGAAGCTCTTTCAGAAAGGCAATTTGGAAAACAAATGCGTGATACTTACTTTGTCTGGAGCTGACGTTCGCGCACGAAGCGTTGATATTGATTCCTAAAACTTTAGGGGACTATACCAATGTTTTCCAGGATATTTCCTTTGAAAATGAAATTTGACCACAGTGTCCTCGGCTCAGATGGGAGGAGTTTATGAAGACTCCTATGTTCATTACTGCATCCCAAAACACAACACTTGTAATCCCTCTTTGGCGCTGACATTTTATCTCCATCAGCTAACTTACAGCAAGAGAACAATAATGGCGGACTGCAGCTTCTCACTCAGGGCTGTGTTTATGCTAATAGGGCAGAGATCGTCACAAATGGGCGGGACTTTTTCTCCTCGGTGATGTGAACAGAGGGAGAATCTGAAACAGCTCACTTGGAGAGACTGTTTATGATTTATTGGTTTTATAAAAAAAAATTAGTTGGTGACTTTTTAACATTATAGGCTGGTTGTTTTCACACACTGCGGCCACACAACTGTGTTTAAACACCTTATAAAAGTGATTTTTGCATAATAGGTCCCCTTTAAGTTTTTCAGGTAGGTCTAACAGTAGTACTCAGGTTCAGAACAGAGCATGTGAGCGGAGCTGAGCGGTGAGAATTTCCGCTCCCCGCTCACGTGGGTGTTCGCTCCCCCCGCTCCACCGCTCAAAGTCGCAGCAGACCGCTCCGCTCAATTCCGCTCCCCGCTCACCTACAATTTCATCCCACTCCGGTGAAATCGTTCCACGCTCGCTCAAATTTAAAATTCATCTGCATGCCTAACACCTGCCGTTTTCAACCGAAGCCTTACGCCTGGGACACACTGTCTGCGTGGCGGACGTGGAGCGCGTTTGTTGCGTGACTGATGCGGAAAAAATCCGCTTCACTTCTATTGTCGTGGGGCCGCGGTTGCAGTGTGGCTGGACCACGCACCTGATACGCGCATATTCCGCAGGCAGTGTGGCTGCTCTAATCTGTTAACATTAAGGAAAGGAAATGAAAGGAAAATCAATATGCAGCAAACCCGCTCCGCGACGCGTACGCCATGCAGCCTATATCCTATAAAGAACTCACAGCAACATCAGTCAAAATAGAACATACCTGTATATTTATATCTTTCTCTATGAAATAAAAAAATCACGGACAGGGCTAAGTAGGCTACATTAAAATATTCGTATGACAAAACTTATTTAATTGATTATTAGCCAATATTTCCTATTTCAACCATATTCAAAATGCACACGTTTTGCTCTGGCCTCCCCATGTTCGCGCAGCACACTGTCATGTTTCCGCATGATGTGTCTTTTTAGATTAAAATACGAATCCTTACTTACTGAAATCATATCACCACATTCCTGATCATGTTCAACATCGTTATCATCTATTTTTTGACAGGAATTGTGCACCTGTATGACCTGTCGGTTTGCTTTTGGAAATATTTCACGAACTCCATCTCTCCTTCACAACGAACGATTTTTGAAGTGTAGACTGACAGTTTTGTTAATTGTTGAAGGCACAGGTGAATTCTGGGTGGATTTCTGCATGCCCTAGGCTCGTGGTGTGAGCGGTATTGGAGCGGAACAGGAGCGAGACAGAGCGATCACTCCGGCCTTTGGATAAAAACCCGCTCTGCGCTCCGACTATATTTTGCACGCTCCGCTCCCCGCTCGCTCCCCGCTCGGCTCCGCTCACATGCTCTGGTTCAGAATAATCAGAATTTCATAGTCTTCACTGTATACATTTAATATAGGTTTATCCTTATTCAGTCAAGAGCAGTGAGTGATTTTCTCTTTGTCTTCCGTTGTTTGATTAACATGCTCTGTTGGCTGCTGTTACTTTAAGACCTCATGCATGGATCCAATATGTTGATGCACTTTTTGGCATTTTCTTTCTCAGCTCTTTATGTTCACTTAATTCTAGAAGGTAAAAAGTGCAATAAGGGAGCTCAATTTGTTGGTCATACTATCTGAGAAATCTGTCTCAGACAGTGTGCAAGTACCAAATCCAATGGTTTAAAGTTGCTTGAATGCTTCCGGGCCTGGGAGAAATCATGCTTTTTGAGGTTTAAAATATACATATGTGTACACGCTCTGTCTGCTTACACTCCACCTTGCATGTTAAATGAAGTATTCCTGCCCACCATGTACTGTACATGTAAATCACATTAGCCTTGTGAGCATCATCTGCTGTCAATCCATATTCCAAAGCATTGCATTGATTTAGACTGCAAAACTGAGACAAGGCTTTCGTCTCCGAATTACTGTTGGGCTATAGGTTACGGCCCCTCTCAAAAACAAGCCGAAGATTTATGCTCAAGCTTTCCTTCTCTTATGGTGTGACAGGGAGAGGAATGACCCAGTCCATATCTGTTTCACTTTTGGGTCTTGATCGATGGACCCTTCTACAAATGACTCCCCCAAGATTTATCCTCTGTAAAAGAGTGCATAGAAACTTTATGTGCCTTTAAATTGACAGTGGTGACTTATATGAAATGTGGAAAAACATACTGTATTTGTTACACTTTTGTTATGCCCCAAGTTAAACACATTAGCTCTGTTTCAAAACCTAGCAAGCTGCAATGCTGTCTACTGCCTACCTCTAAGGCAGCACACTAACTAAAATAACTTACTTGGTGACTTATTTGGAAAGTGTTACTTAGGCAGAAACTCAAGAATAGACATAACTCATTACTGATTCTGAGTTAGGACATTGCTATGCTAATGGTGTGATGCTCTAATAAAACTAAAAATACAAAGCAAAATCAGTTTTGGCTGAAACACTCAATTTATAGTTACTGTAGATTCACTTAAATCCCTCATTCAACTTCCAGGTGTCAAGACACCATTTTTGTTTTGTTTTGTTTTGATGATATCATGTACAAGACACCTTTTTAAGTTGCAATTGTGTGAATTTATGTTTTGTGATATTTTTTAAAAAAAAGTATTGTTCCTCTGGTTAATCACAGCTTTAACTTGAAAATTAAACTTTAAAATGAAAATGAGTGGGACCATAGGGGTACACTTCAAAACCTTTTGTTGCCTTTTACAACTTTTGCTAGAGCAAGAACTTGAATGCTTCTTGAAATGGAGTTTTAACAAGAAATAAAGCTTTAAAAGTATGGACAATCTTGAAAAAGACTGAGATGGATTCAATACAAATTAGAAAAAAAAAAAAAAATTCCCGTATTCACAGATTTCAAAGAAATATTTCTTAATAACTCGCTTTGCTGCCTGATGAAAAGGGAACCAAATGAATATGAGCCATGAGCAATTCTGTACTGATTTGGTAACCAAATGAATTGACAAACTTAATGTGACCACAAACACGGACAATATGTAATATGTATTTATCACACGCACAGTTATATCCAGAATACAGCTTGCGGTAAAATGCAAAAGAATGTTGTGGATGAAAATAATCTTGATGATTTTTCAACACAACATTATAAAACTCTCAAAAATAACAAAATCATTCAGCTAGAATATCATCAGTTTAATGTGGAAAACAAAAAACAGATATAACTCTAAAGTGAAAACCAGAACTAGAAAAGAAGAGGCAGCCTTAAAGACAAAAAGAAAAAGGAAGAAATACAACTTGAAACGTGAATACAAAACCTTATAAACTGTTCTCCATCAACCACTGAATGGAATTAATGAATATTTGGAATCAGAAGACAAGGGTTGTTCGTACCTCGCTTAATACATCTGAGATGATGTGAAAGATGCCAGATCTTCTAATCCTGATAACTGATCTCTGGCTAATTTGGTTCTTCAAACGAATTTGCGTATTAGATTAAAATATCTGGATTAAGTTGTCTAAGATTACGGCGCGTTCTCGTGTTCCCCAAAAAGGGCAGATGTATCGATACTCGAAACCACGATCAACAATGCAGCGATTGGCTGGCGGCAAGACAGCAACGTAATGACATCATATCATTAAAAAAGACACCTGACGGAAAAGTTGACAAATTTCTGGACTTTTATAAGGAAACAGCCAAGCGAATAAAACTACATAAATGTTATAATAGATAAATTAAATGTTTTTAATTTATTTGTATTTTTTTACATGGTTCCCAATTATTTATATTCACGGTTTCTCGCATTTGTGTAGGCTTTACATTTTTACTTCAGTGTTGTAATTAGCAATTCATTTAATTTTATCTTTGAAACAGATTTGTTACGTGACAGCATTAATTACAGTTTCTTAAAGATCATGTTATCTGCATCTCCTCCTGCGCTCCATCAAGCCCCTCCCATATATCTGTCATTACTCAAATTAATGCACGTCTCAGATTAACTGTATAGCATGTGTGTAAGACTCCAATACAATTATAACGTAATTATTTCATCACTAAGAAATCTTTCAATGAGTAAAACTGGCTGTGTCTATAGTGTTATAGACTACACAACATTGCTATCTTATTTTCAAATTCATTTTTAAATTATTTTTATTTTAAATTATTGTCCCTGGACCAGCATGTTACTCTTATAATAAAGTAGCAGTGGCTGTGACAGATTTTAAGTATCAATTCTGCTTAAAAAGATGCAATCTAATCCTGTTTACATGAAATAAACCTGCTCCCGAGCAGGTTTAAATTTACGGACCTGTTGCTATGACAGCAAGTCCAGGATGAGCTTCGAAGAACCAAATGATCCAAGATCAAGCTAAATCGGCAACAATCAAATCCAGCTAACTGAGTTAGCGACGTACGAAGAACGGACCCCAGGTTATCACTGAATTTTCTCCAAGTTTACAGAAACATTGATCCCCAGGAGGCCCATGTCTCGGTGTGGGATCTCAAAGCCCTGCCCAAGGTCTTCTAATGAAGTGTTTTGCACTCATAATCACTCTATTAGAATACTATTAGAATACACACAGAGCAATAGCTTCATGTATCGCCGGAAACAGTGTTTTACTCAGAATCAGAATGAGCTTTATTGGCCAGGTATGTTATCAACATTTTTTTATTTTTCATACATAACATAACATCCAAAAAAACAAACAAAAAAAACAACAGACACTTACTCAATATCTCAAAGTCCAGTCAAAGGGAGGGAGAGAGGGAAGGACAAGAAAAACACAAAAGTCACTCCTTTATACAGTCACGTATATCAAAGAGAAAGCACTGCCAAGCATCAATAGTAGAAGGCTTGGCCCCATTGATTCATGCTGTTGTACGTTCATAAGTCACTATTTGCAGGAGGCTATGGATCCAATATGTTTTTCCACACATGTGCGGTGTAAACCAGTTCTGTATTATTGTCTTCTTCGCAGCTGTAAAATGTCAGGGATGGGTGAAGGGATAGAGCGAGGACTCAATTGCAGGAGACAAAAGGGCTTTATTAACACAAAAAATGAAATAAACAACAAAAACTACCCCGTAGGGGAAAACAGACTGGCAAGGCAAGGCAAGGCAAGGCAGGACAGGACAGGACAGGACAGGACAGGACTTCACACAGGGTAACATCGACGACGAACTCGCATGGGACTGCAAACACAAGGAGATAATAAAGGGAGCAAATGAGGAGGGTAACGAGAAAACACAGGTGGGGCAAATTAACCAATAATCAGGAAACAAGGTGGGTGGGGTCAAGACAATTGACATTAGAGCACATGGCACATAGAACCAAACAAGACAATTGCTCAATCTCTCTTTTCCGATCGCCTTTTTCTGCCGAAGCACTCATGATGGGTCCAATGTAAAGTGGTTCAAAATTTACTGACAGGATTACACGATATGTGGCAAAGTGAGCAGAGCGAAAGACTAAGCTTGCATCGCCTTCGAAGTGTCACGTGATCCCCACTGGCCAGGTATGCTTACACATACGAGGAATTTGTTATAGTGACAGAAGCTCCACAGTGCAACAGAATGACAGAAAAAGGACAGGACACAGATAATAAAATAATAATATACAAATATACAAAGAGGCAATGTACAAAATAGAAAAACACAATATATAATATAGACAATTATGTGTGTACAGGTCTGATATGCGCAAATTTGAAATGAAAAAATAAGTATGGTGATGAATAAATAATGTAAATAGTGTTGTGTGTTCAGTAAGGGTCCAGTGGAGGCCTTCAGATAAGCCAAAACCAGTCTTTCAAATGATTTCATGGCCACAGACGTTAGAGCCACAGGTCTGTAGTCATTAAGTCCAGTAATTTTGGGTTTCATTGGGACGGGGATGATGGTTGAGCATTTGAAGCATGAGGGGACTTCACACAGCTCCAGTGATCTGTTGAAGATCAGTGTGAAGATGGGGGCCAGCTGGTCAGCACAGGTTTTTAGGCAGGCTGGTGACACACCGTCTGGGCCTGGTGATTTCCTTCTTTTGCTCTTTTTGAAGACCTGGCACACATCATCTTCTCTTATCTGCAGTGCAGGTGTGGGGCAGAGGGGGTTGCAGGAGGTGTGAAGGGTGTTTTTCAAACCTGCAATAGAACTCATTCAGATCGTCTGCCAGTTGTTGATTCTCCAGAGTGCTGGGGGATGGTGTCTTGTAACTGGTGATGTCTTTCATACCTTTTCACAATGAAGCAGAATCACTGGAAGATAATTTGTTCATTAGCTTGCCAGAATAATTCCTCTTTGCCACTCTGATCTCCTTTTCCAGTGTATATTTGGCCTGTTTATACAAGACTTTATCCCCCTTTCTGTAAGCATCTTTTTTGGCCTGATGGAGCTGTCTGAGTTTTGCAGTGAACCATGGTTTGTCGTTGTTGTAGATTAATTGAGTCCTGGTAGGAATGCACATATCTTCACATAAACTGATATATGATGTTACAGTCTCCGTGAGCTCGTCCAGATCGGTGGCAGCAGCTTCAAAAACAGTCCAATCAGTGAGGTCAAAACAAGCTTTTAAATCTTGCTCTGCTTCATTAGTCCATCTTTTAACAGTTCTTAATACAGGTTAAGCAGATTTAAGTTTCTGCCTATAGGTCGGTATGAGAAAACAGAGTTATTTTGTTCTGTGTCTGTGATCAGATCAGCGAGTATCTGTAAAGCTGAGCTCACGTGTGCTTGCGGAGGAATGTAGACACTCACGAGAATGAATGAACAAAACTCCCGCGGCGAATAGAACGGCTTGCAGTTGATGAAGAGCGTTTCTAGATCAGAACAGCACATCTTCTTTAACACAGTTACATCTGTACACCACCTCTCATTGATGTAAAACATGTCCCGCCGGCACGCGATTTCTCCGTTGATTCTGCATCGCGATCTGCTCTGATCAGCTGGAAGTTAGGCAGATGTAGCACGCTGTCTGGAATGGCGTCATTCAGCCAGGTTTCCGTGAAACACAGAGCAGCAGAGTTTGAAAAATCCTTGTTTGTCCGGGAGAATAGAAGAAGTTTGTCCATTTTGTTGGGTAGAGAGCGGAGATTCGCTAGATGGATGCTAGGCAACGGCGTTCTTAATCTGCGCTAACGAAGCTCCACGAGCGCGCCGGCTCGCTTCCCCCGTCTGCACGTCCTGAAGCGGTTGACCAGCGCTACGGCTCCGCCAACTACAATGTCCAGCAAAACGTCCGAATAATCAAAATCTGGTAAAAGATTTTGTGGTTGGTTCTGTCAAATGTTCAGCAGTTCATCCCTGGTAAAACTGATTGTGTTTGAGAAACAAAAAACAGGGAAAACAAACAAAAACAGTACACACACTGAAGAGCAAAGCACTGTAGCTGCCATCTGTGGCACCATCTTAGAATTATACTCCAATAATCTTTGTTTTATTTACAACTTCAATAAATATTTTACAGTAATGGAACACTGAATTGATGTTAGATCAGACAGACCACGATTAGTTCAATCCAGACAACTGGTGTGTAGATGCCATTATATCTGACAATATAGAACTGTTATAGAAATTTAACAGATTATATGGATAAGGTACTTAGCTGGCTTTCAGTGGGTGTTTCAATACATTGACAACAGAATGTTATTTGGAAGAAATAAATTATCCTTCTAACACTGAGTTCTTTCTAAATTACCCTATTAACTGTAGCTGGTAACGACAATAAGATAAAGCAAATATAAGCAAAAGAGCCACAACTGAGAATTTGGAGAAATTTGTGAACAATAAGGCAAGGAATGTATCACATCCTGTGTTTGGAAATTTAGAGACATTACTGCTCACACAGCACGAGTGATAAGTAGCAGTACTCAGTTGTTGCCAGCAGGGCTTGAAAAAGAAAAAAAAGTCAATCGTTCACTCCGAGCAGAATCGATATTTTAACGTTTCTGTTCCTGCGTTCCTCTGTATTATTACCGTTCTGAAACCGGTTCGAGTAGAAAAAATAATGGTTAATAACGTTATTTTTTTTAAATTGTCTTTGCCTATAATACTACTACTAATAATAATAATAATAAAGTACAGTGTTTTCTTTACACAAAAAAAAAAAAAAAAAAAAAAAAAAAAAACAGGAAGAGATGGTATCTTAACCCACTGCGCTTAGTCACGGCCAATACCATCATCTTTTCTAGATTTGCCTAAATCTAGACTACTAAACAAAATAAAAACATCTATTATGCTTTAAAGACATTAAAGTATTTTTTTAAAGATATTTAAAAATGTTTGCTGCATTGTTAAAAAACACTACTTGTATAAATTTGTGTTTTGGGGAAAAAAAACAAACAGGCTAAGTCGCGTCACATTTTATTAGGCTGTTACATTCAGAAATGATGTAGGCTAAAATGCCGGTAAATCAAAATGTTTACAAACATTATAAGTTCAGTTATTAGTTTCTCTCCACAATAAATCCTCTAAACTTAAGGCTATAGCCAATAAAAACGTCAATCCAAAAACAAATTAATTTAAGGGGAAACTGATGCCTACCTCTCTCATTCAGCACGAATCCAAATGTTTCCATATTCGCGACGTATCTGGATAATAAAATATTATTTATTATAGGCTTTGTACTTTCATCGACGTAAAACATCATCCTTCACATCGGCTATGCAGCACAGTGAGGCGGTGGTCACGCTGAACGCAACAGATTGGACAATGGAGCACTGTAACTTTTATACGTTCCTTTAACTGTATTTTATTTTGATAATGAACAGGCTGCAATGTCGCAAAAATATGTTGTGTCTGTGTGCGCGTGAGGCGCCAGCGAGATATGGCCATACCAACGCAGATGCAAGACATCATTCAAAACTGTCAAGCTTTTGCAAAACAAATAAAACTGTAAAATAAATAAAACTGTAAAGCTTTTGCAAAATAAAGAAAACTACTTTCTGCCGTCTCGTTTTCCTTTCCGAGAACTTTGGAACGTGTCACAATGAACCGTAGGCCTAACTCAGCATATCTTTTTTTCTTTCGTTTTGTTAATCTGTCAATGATTTAAGTGAAATATATTTAGTGTATAGGCATACATATTCCTTTTTATGTAAGCCTATAGTTTTATTCTGTTTTCTCCATTCACTGAAGCGCTGCAGGTGCGTAAGATCTGTTGAATCCATCTTACACTATCCTCAGATAAACTCTAACGCCGGTGCATTGCCATTGCGACTTACCTATGAAGAGTTCACAGCTGAGCGCGCAGGCATTTCACTCGATGCGTCAGCGTCACGTTTTCATTGTTCGTACTACTTGAATTCCTGATTGGTTGACAGCAAATTTCAAATATTAAATGGAACGATAAAATAACGTTCCGGTTTTGTTCCAGTCAAAATGTCGTTCGTTTCCGGTTTTCGTTTTCGTTCCTTGAACCGGTTCAGGGCCCTGGTTGCCAGTGCCTAAGGTGAGGAGAAGTAAAAGTGGCTTTGTCACTATTTTGTCCCCAGCAGGGAACATGGTTTTGTTCTGTTCATGGATGTTGTACATATTTCAGAAAAACACAGTCTGAACAAGAAAATGGACAAAGAAAAGAAACAAGGATTGGAGTGTGCTTTGGGTGCCTGGAAACAGGACAGATGAGCAAAGGTTGTGCTCAGAGACTTACCTCTCAGGTGTGTTCAGTCCAGCATCCCACTTTGTTGCACAATGCCAATAGGAGTCAAGTCACATGTAAGGGTGTGAAAGCAAAAAGGAACACAGAGAGAACACTTTTGGTGCTTTTCCACTGCATGGTACGGCACGGCACGGCTCAGTACGGCTCACTTTTGTTTTTTTTTCCACCGGGTACAGTACCTGGTACCTGGTACTTTTTTTAAAACCACCTCGGTCGAGGTTCCAAGCGAGCCGTACCGTTACCAAAACGTGACGTGTAAACTCTGCTGATCACTGATTGGCCGGAGAAAATCGTCACTGTCTGTGTCACTGAACTTGCGGCACGAGACACAACAGACCCGCTAGATTTAAATCAGCAAAGCCAATGAAGGATCGAACGCAACGGTTTTGAATGAGCGCACCTTTCTTTTAACAACCAAAAAATGGTTTCGTTGTCTGTTGAGGAAGTACAGACTGTCCTCTCGTTGATAGCCGAGGAGCGGATCCAGCGAGAGCGTGATGGAGCGACGCAGAATTAAAAAGTTTTTCAGGAGTCATGGCAGTAGAGGTGGCGCAACTATAACGACACGTGCATAATCCCGCCCACTCTAAAGCGGTACTAAACTGCGGTGAAAACGCAAACCGAGCTGAACTGAGCCATGCCATTCTGAACCGTGCCGAGCCGAGTCGTACCACGCAGTGGAAAAGCGCCATATTACAAGTGCTTTGGTGGATATAAATGAGAAAGAGTGAATTGTATGCCTTTCATGATCTGGGAAGTTTTTCTACACTTTGCACTACTTAAGTAGCACAGTGTGAGTGGTAGGAAAAGTGACATATGGCTATGTACCATGAATAAGGCAAAAGCTGTCAAGACCTCTGTCGTGTCTGGTTTGGAGATATGTGGTTTAGAAGGAAAAATAATCTGTTGAAGCTCCAGATGTTTTCTCCCAGAGTGCAATTCCTATGGAAAATGACTGCATTCCTCCTGAAAATGATCGGAATAGTGGTCTTATTTGAGAAATGATAGACTACCTTAAGCTGCATTTATACTGGGCTTTGATTCCAGAAATTGCTGTCAAATTGCCGGTGAGGATTTTGTGAGAATGCAAGCTGGAGCTGATTATGTTTATAAAAGGTTTCTCACAGATGATAAAACTGGTGGATGGACAATATAGCATTAATCTGCTGGATTTTCTCAACAGTCTCTGTGTATGCTGAACAACAAGCTTTTAACTTGAAATAATGCCAAATGTTATTTTTTGTTTTTAAATAATACATGTGAGTTGAATGAATGATGCATTTATATAGCGCTTTATTGTGTATTGCCATACACCCATAGCACTTTACAATCATGTGGGGGGTCAATCCTCAACCACCACCAGTGTGCAGCATCCACTTGGATGATGCGACGGCAGCCACAGGACAACGGCGCCAGTGCGCTCACCACACACCAGCTACAGGTGGAGAGGAGGGAGAGTCATAGAGCCAATCAAGTGGATGGGGATTATTAGGAGGCCATGATAGACAAGGGCCAATGGAGGGAATTTGGCCAGGACACCGGGGTTACACCCCTACTCTTTACGAGAAGTGCCATGGGATTTTTAGTGACCACAGAGAGTCAGGACCTTGGTTTAACGTCTCATCCGAAAGACGGTGCTTTTTACAGTATAGTGTCCCCATCACTATATTGGGGCATTAGGACCCACACAGACCACAGGGTGAGCACCCACTGCTGGCCTCACTAACACCTCTTCCAACAGCAACCTAGTTTTCCCAGGAGGTCTCCCATCCAGGTACTGACCAGGCTCAACCCTGCTTAGCTTCAGTGGGCAACCAGTCTTGGGCTGCAGGGTGATATGGCTGTGGCTTGAGTTGATGATGTAATGTTGGGAAAAGTGTATGCTGTTTCAGTAATGCATAAAGAGCAGATCAGGTCATAATGCCAGATTCTGACCTCATGAGACTGCTTTGGAGGCCTACTGGAGAGTTAGATCAGGAGCTGAGGGAGTACAAGAAGGTAATTTTGGAGCCATATCATAACGAAATCATACCATTACTCCTCAGCAATGTTTAAGAGGCAATAGGTAATGTTTATAAAAACAGTACTCAAACGTTTCTTTTTACAATCTTTTATAATTCAATTCAAGCTTTGTTGCTTGTATAAGATGTGATTGTGTGCAAAATTAGGCTTTAAACTTCACAACTCCAATCAATATCAGAAGACAGAGGAGCAAAATGATTTGGATAAAGACATATTGTTTTTAGAAATAGATTATTCTGTACAATGATGTGATGAATCGGAATCATTCATATTTGAAGTCCAGTTTCAAGATAGGCCATTCACCAAGTGAGGGAATATTTCAAGTCCAGCTTTTAGGTTGAAAACATTTCTTAAGTCTTATGATGTCAGCCTGATGGTTTTGGACAACTATTGTCCAAATAAACTTCGCAGTCAGACAAACATTCCTATGACACAATTTCGTTATTATATATGGTGAAAAAGAAACACAAAGCTGATTGAACCTTCATTACTGGTAAGCACAAAGTTGCTCTCCTAAAATCTGCTACAGTAGTATGAATTTCTTAATTCAACTTGCAATGTGCAGGAGGTGAACAAGGTGCACACTGAGCTTAGGAAGAACCTGGACAATGGGAGAAAAATAGGAGAGTCAGTCAAAAGATCAAAAAGTCAAAAGATTATGTTGTACACTATGTTACAGCCAGCACACACAAAATAATAATAATAATAATAATTAACCAAAAAATGAAGATTTGCTTAAATTCAGTCCTGTCAAGAGTCAGAGAACCAAATTTTACAATAAGTATACCCTAACATAGAGATAGCTTCCATCAAAATGTTCTCACTCCCAACTCGTCACATATTGACGCTTGGCCAGGACCCCTTGGCGTTGCTTTTTCTGAACAATATAAAACACACAATAGGCAAATAAAAGTACAGTCACAGGTATTTATTGCAAAAACTGACCATAAAAAGCAGTATAAAAGTATTACAAACAAGTTGTGTTGCATTCCAAGTCTTCTGAAGCCATACAATATATTTATACGAAGATGAGAGTAAAACATAAGGTTTTAAGCGCTGAAAATGATCCCACTCCGATAACATGCTCACATCTTTTTCAAAAAGATACTCCCATAGCATGACACAATCAGTCACGAGACACACAAGAGCCAATAGCATTTCACAACCAAGGCTGACGTAAGGCTTCTTCTGGCAGCATTTTTTAAATTTGCGCACAGACTGCACACAATCGTTTGTGCAAAAATCAATCGTTTTGCGTCAGAAGTATTGCTTGGAATATTCATTTTTTTTATATATAAATTGTGACTTGTAGTTGTATCTGCCTGTTATATCTTGTGTTTTATCGACAAATGGTAGGTTTAGGGGCAGGGGTTGGATTACATGCTCGTAAATGTGTAAAGAGTGTAATGTACATACAACTGTTGTGACTGTTTACATTGAAAAATCACACCCCAACATATATGCAATGGCAATATTATTACCCAATATATAATTTATTCATGATGATAAGATTCCCAATGCCTTTCTCGTTGTCATATTGACGCTAAGGGTTTCTTATTTAAAGCAATGGAGGACCCTGCACATCAAAGAGTGACACCAAAGGGTCCTGACCAAGCATCAATATGTGACGAGTTGGGAGTGAGAATGTGTTGGTTCCATCAAATTCTTCATATCTAAATTTAGTCTGCAGTTCAATGAAACTTCACTATTAATATCAGAAGATGTAATTTTCATGAATTTGTGCATATTAGCTTTGCTGGGAAACTTAGTATAGAGCCCTTTAGTATAGGCACCAATTCTCACTAGTTGCTTATTAGCATGCCTATTAATAACATACTGTATTGGCTGTTTATTAGTACTTATAAAACACATATTCTCACATATAACGCATGACCATATTCTATATCCCTAATCCTACCCAATACCTAGATTTAACAAGTATCTTATTAACTATTAATAAGCAGCAAAATGAGGCAAAAGTCATAGTTAATGGTTTGTTAAAGGGGTCCTATTATGCTCTTTTACAAAGTATTGATTTTGTTGTGGGGGTGTACTAGAACATGCTCTCATGCTTGGTGGTTCAAAAATTGCATTATTTTTCACATAATTTACATTATTACAATACCTCTCTCCCCAGCCTGACACAAACGGCTCGACAAGTTCCGGGTTTGATGAAGGCCCGCCTTCCGAAAAACGAAATGTGATGTGATTGGTTAGCTGTCCCAGTGTGTTGTGATTGGCGAACAGCTTAGACAACGTTTCAGTACTGCCCTGCCCCTTGCCAAAACAGCAAGTTCATCAATATTGCTATATCAATTCAGACCTCGAGAATATTGAACAAGAGGATCGCGCAGAACCTTTGCACGCACGGATATTGCAAGACATATTAAAGTGGTAACGTTATTGTTTGTTGCTGACGCGTGTTTTGAGTTTGAGCTCCGTCAAGTTATTTCTTTATCGTCTATTTTATTTCTTAAAATCAATTTTATACACCATAATTTTTCGTTTCTATAACGTGTGAATATATCCCCTATCGCATTCTACAACAAAAACAATCAGAGCGCCTTGTTATCACTAGTTCTATTTTGATTTCCCGAGTTAGCTTATATTGATTTCCTATATTAGCTTATAGCCCATTAGCACCGCCAATGCGGCGGCCGCTAGGTGCGCTAACACAGCTAATACCCTATTCACACACATAACCATTGTTTCACTGCTACTTACTTTAATGGCGGATTTGTGTCTACCTTTGAGTGCAGGTGAGGATGCGTTCGAGCTGCATTCGGTGCAGCTGGAGCTGGAGGCCGTGGAGAAGCAGATCAACGAGCTGCTGTAGAGACAGGCCCAGCTGAGAGAGCGGCAAACTGCGCTGGAAACATCCCGGGCTGACACTCACAGGTCCGGGGTAAGTATACAGCGCGCTGCTAACACTCCCACCACCTCTACTCCGTGTGTTTCTCTGCACAGGCCCTGTGCACCCAGGACGCGATCTTCTCAGATGTCCTTCACTCCGGCGCCGGGACACCACGGACCCTGGGTGCGGCAGCAGCGGAAGACGCGAGCCAGACCTCGGGCTACATCATCTCCCCCTCCGCCACTTCCGGTCTTCGAGATCTCCACCCAAAACCGCTTCGCCCCCCTCCACGAGACGGAACGTGACGCTGTGATCGTCGGAGACTCCATCGTCCGGCACGTCCGTGCTACGTTAGCTGAAGGTAAAGTGCACACACACTGTTTCCCTGGTGCTCGTGTTCTCGATGTTTCTGCGCAGATACCCGCAATCCTGAAGGATGACGAGAGCGTCGGAGCGGTCGTGCTGCACGAGGACGTGAACGACACCAAGCTGCGGCAGACGGAGACACTGAAGAGGGACTTCAGGAGCCTGATCGAGACGGTACGCAGCACATCGCCCGCGACGACGATCATCGTGTCAGGACCGCTTCCCACGTACCGACGAGGACACGAAAGGTTCAGTAGACTGTTTGCTTTAAACTAATGGTTATTGTCATGGTGTAAAGAACAGAAACTGCTCTTTGTTAATAATTGGAATCTTTTCTGGGAGCGTCCTAGGCTTTTCCGTGCTGATGGCCTGCACCCCAGCAGAGTCGGAGCGGAACTCCTGTCGGACAACATCTCCAGGACGCTACGCTCCATCTGACTAGTAAGCCAATTCTCAAATAACTGCTATGATGACTTTTGTTCTACCCACTTAAATGATAGAAGCAATTGCGTTGTCCAATCTATACATACTGTGTCTGTTCCCCGAATAGTGAGGTCAAAATATAAATTTAACGCAGGATCTAGAAAAAATCTGATCGTGATTAAACCAGAAAAATGCAAAATAAATGAACAAAAACAATTTTTAAAGCTTGGGCTCCTAAACATTAGATCACTCACACCCAAAGCAGTAATTGTAAATGAAATGATCACAGATAATAGTTTTGATGTTTTGTTTGACTGAAACCTGGCTTAAACCAAATGATTATATTGGTCTAAATGAGTCTACTCCACCAAGCTACTGTTATAAGCATGAGCCCCGTCAGACTGGTCGTGGCGGCGGTGTCGCAACAATATATAGTGATATTCTCAATGTTACTCAGAAAACAGGATACAGGTTTAACTCATTCGAAATACTTCTGCTTAATGTTACACTGTCAGATATGCAAAATAAATCTGTCCTATCTCTTGCTCTGGCTACTGTGTATAGACCGCCAGGGTCTATACACAGGACTTGCGTTTACTGACCTAATAAACTCTTTTGGAGTCAAGCAAAACGTCACCGGGCCCACTCATCGTTATAATCACACGCTAGATTTAATTATAACGCATGGAATTGATCTTACTGATATAGATATCGTACCTCAAAGTGATGATGTTACTGACCATTTCCTTGTATCGTGCATGCTGTGTATTACTGATATTAACTGTAGGGCCCCACGTTATCGTCCGGGCAGAACTATTGTTCCAGCCACTAAAGACAGATTCACAAATAACCTGCCTGATTTATCTCAGCTGCTCTGTGTACCCATAAATACAAATGAACTTGACAAAATGACTAGCAACATGGGCACTATCCTCTCTAATACGTTAGAAACTGTTGCTCCCATCAAATTAAAAAAGGTTAGAGGAAAACGTGCTGTGCCATGGTACAACAGTTATACCCATTCTCTCAAGAAAGAAACTCGTAATCTTGAGCGCAAATGGAGAAAAACTAACTTGGAAGTTTTTAGAATTGCGTGGAAAAACAGTATGTCCAGCTATAGACAGGCTCTAAAAGCTGCCAGGACCGAGCATATCCGCAAACTCATAGATAATAACCAAAATAATCCAAGGTTTTTATTTAGCACAGTGGCTAGACTAACAAATAACCAGACGTCACCCGATCTAAATATTCCCTCACAGTTTAATAGTAATGACTTTATGAATTTCTTCACTGATAAAATAGATAACATCAGAAATACAATAACTAATGTAGATTCTACGGCGTCTAGTAATTCAGCTTCATTCACCGCACCCAAAGAAAAACTGCTGTGCTTTACAACTATAGGACAGGAAGAGCTAAATAAACGTATCACCGCATCTAAACCAACAACATGTCTATTAGATCCTGTACCCACTAAATTACTGAAAGAGTTACCTGTAGCAGAAGAACCGCTTCTCAATATTATTAACTCATCGTTATCTTTAGGTCACGTCCCTAAACCATTCAAGCTGGCAGTTATTAAGCCTCTTATTAAGAAGCCACAACTAGATCCTAGTGAACTGGCAAATTACAGACCCATCTCAAATCTTCCGTTTATGTCTAAAATTTTAGAAAAAGTTGTGTCTGCTCAATTGTGCTCATTCTTGCAAAAAAATTATCTCTGTGAAGAATTTCAGTCAGGTTTCAGGCCCCGCCATAGCACAGAAACTGCACTTAAGATTACAAATGACTTGCTTCTTGCGTCAGACCAAGGCTGCATATCATTGCTAGTTTTACTTGATCTTAGTGCTGCGTTCGACACTATAGATCATGACATACTCGTAGATCGATTACAAAACTATACGGGTATTCAAGGGCAGGCTTTAAGATGGTTTAGATCCTACCTGTCCGATCGCTACCACTTTGTTTATTTAAACGGGGAGTCATCTCAATTATCACCAGTAAAGTATGGAGTACCACAAGGATCTGTCCTAGGTCCTCTGCTATTTTCAATATACATGTTGCCCCTTGGTAATACTATTAGAAAATACGGGATTAGTTTCCATTGCTATGCTGATGATACTCAACTATATATCTCAACAAGACCAGATGAAACTTCTAAATTATCTAAGTTAACTGAGTGTGTTAAAAATGTAAAAGATTGGATGACCAATAATTTTCTCCTATTAAATTCTGATAAGACAGAGATATTACTTATTGGACCAAATAACAGTACACAGAATCTCTTGGATTACAATTTGCAACTAGACGGATGTCCTGTTACTTCCTCTACAGTCAAAAATCTGGGTGTTATATTAGACAGCAACTTGTCTTTTGAAAAACATATTTCCAATGTTACAAAAACAGCATTCTTCCATCTTAGAAACATTGCCAAGCTACGGAACATGTTACCTGTTTCTGATGCAGAAAAGCTAGTTCATGCATTCATGACCTCTAGACTGGACTATTGTAATGCACTGCTAGGTGGTTGTCCTGCATCTTCAATAAACAAGCTACAGGTAGTCCAAAATGCAGCGGCTAGAGTCCTTACCAGGTCAAGAAAATATGATCATATTACCCCAATTTTACAGTCTCTGCACTGGCTACCTATTAAGTACCGTATCAGTTACAAAATATTATTACTTACCTATAAGGTCCTAAATGGTTTAGCTCCTGCGTACCTAACTAGTCTTCTATCTCGCTACAATCCATCACGCTCCCTAAGGTCGCAAAACTCTGGACTCTTGGTAGTACCTAGAATAGCAAAGTCCACTAAAGGAGGTAGAGCTTTTTCATATTTGGCTCCCAAACTCTGGAACAGCCTTCCTGATAACGTTCGGGGTTCAGATACACTCTCTCTGTTTAAATCTATATTAAAGACACATCTCTTTAGCCAAGCATTCACATAATGCATTCATATAATGCATCTCATAATCTTGTACTGCAGTTATATCTGATCAAACGCACATTATTATTCTTTAGCTTGGGTTGAACAAATAATTTTTGCTTGAATGGAACAACAGCTACGCTAATTATGTCTCTTTGTTTCTCTGTTTCTGCCACGGGATTAACATCCCGTGGTAACTAGGAATTACACAAGCTTCAGTCTGGATCCAGCCCTTAAATGATCTGAGATGACCAAACACCTGAGAAGAGATGATGCCGACCCCTCAGAGGACCTCAGAGGATGCCAGCCTCTGATCCCCCAACAACATGCAGAATTAACAAATTTTGCCATAAGTTAATATATTAAGTTTCTACAATGTATAAATATATTGCAACGATTGTATCGTAAAAAGCGCTATACAAATAAACTTGAATTGAATTGTTGTTGTTTTATTTGGCTAAATCACGTTTTAGATAGGATGTCAACAACAGCTTAAAAATAACTGCATTTACCATGTACAGATAAGTACAACAGTAATATGTATTATGTTTATTGTTCTTTAATTCTAACATTACATGAATTGCAGTGAAACTGTTATACAGTTGAATTTATTTATACCATAGTTACACAGACTTACACTATTTATGGTGGCATATATATGCAAATTCATTCTTTGCCAGCAGGAGGCGCTGTTGGAGTGGGAGAGACCGAGGTTTCCCCGGTAACGCTGTACAGAAAGCAGCGCTCCTCTCAGAAATGCTGCTTTATCAGACATTACATGCAAGATGAAATGAAAATAACATCCAACATTTTCTGAAAACAGTCGATTTCCATCAGAAATACAGTGATATAAAAACACCCGCACCGGGTTTCCATTTTGAAACGTGCAGTGCTCAACCAAGCGTTCTCCCCACCCGCCAACCATTAGAATTTCCGTAGGCGGGATTTATTTTTGTGATATCACGAATACAGGAAAACAACTTTGTAGTCCAAATGAGCAGTTCGTTGTAGTTCTTGAAAAGGGATTTTTTAAAAACTAAATATCTCCCTGTAAGATCTTGGGGGAAGGCAGAACGCACACACATGCCATAATGGCGAGCACATTCCTGAGTTCCAATTTCCTGCCATAAAACCTCCTTATCTGAAGAGACTTTGTTAAAACCAGAAATTGGAGGAGAACATCTTGAATGTGGTTTAAAACAGGACTTCACTTGGTTCTTATCACTTGACCATAACTCAACCGAAACAGGACGAGTAAAACTCCCTATCTGGACATGGTCTGGGATGATCGTTAACGCATAATTCAATGATGGTATCAACAAGAAAGACTTTTACGAGAGCTGGAGTTGGGCAGATGCATGCCCCAAAGTGACCTCCCTGACCTCCCGTTTCTTCCACATTCCACAGTTTGTTTCTGTTCTTGGACCTTGCTAAAAGGACTCAAAACTTTTATAAAGTGTTCCAAAAGACAATTAATAATAGCTACTGGGCTACTAAAGCAATATATTCAAAAGCAATATATACAATATATTTTACAATATATACATTCAAGTTGTATTTTATGAAATTAATCTTGCTGTGTTATTGGAATCTATGGTATTTTTGGAATCTTTTGATGTCTAATTTTCCCGATCACTATTGTTTAATTTCACATGCTTGGTGTGATTATTTAGAATTTAGGATCGTTTAATCTATGCCTTAGCCATGTAATATATAAAATTGAGATATGTACTTTGGGGAATGCCAGATATCTGCTGTTTGGGTTTTAATTAAAGCTCATTTCAGTGGCAATAATTTGGTGTGAATGAAAATTAACCTTAGCACCATAATGTATGATTATAACACACATAGAAATCTGCCAGGATATTTTCTTCATGTGACAAAATAACTAAGCAGATAAATTCACACACGGAAGATTGATCCATGTGGGCGGGGCACAGGAACCATTTCATTGGAAGAGTGCTGGTGGACGCCCTGACGTCAGTCCATCTAAAAAACGGACCCCAGCTCTCTCTCTCTCTCGCTCTCGCTCTCTCTGCTTGCAAATCACGCGAACTTGGAGTTGCTCCAAAAGAGCTCTCAGCCTTTAACATCTAGGCTGAGTCTTGAACATTGAACCAACACTTAGTCAAATCTCTGAAGAAACCCTTGAAAGTCTGAAGCTACGCGAAAGGAACTCAAGGAAGAACTTCGAGCGTCAGACAGCACTGAGCAGCCAAACAACCACGAAGGGCATCCCCAGAGTGACGTCACGCGACGACGACACGCGGGATTCCTTCAACCAGCCAGGAAACGAAACGACAGATCAGCGTCATCTCAACTTAAAAGCAAGTATCAAACAACCTCTATTCCGCTGGAACTGGTCGTATTTATCTCTAAAGTAAAGATACTAGAGTTCTCCTCTTGATGATCGACAAGGGTAAAATCGTGTGTAAATAGCAAAACAGTGCTATATTTTAATCGTTCAGAAATTGCAACAATTCATTGCCTGTGTGTATGTATGTATTTTGTTTTGTGTTATTTAGCTTAGTTCATGTATTTCAGTAAGATAGCAAATAAACTCTTGTTTGATTTATAGAGAAGTGTTCTGTGTTCTGTTGTGTAATATTCAAATCAAACTTTGCCCAGATTACGTTACCTATGCTCATAACTGTCATAAAGTTACTTAAATAATTCTGTATTATTATATCGTGGCCACGAAAATAAACAGAATTTCTCAGATATACTGAAACTTAACAACTCGCTGGACGATTGTTAAATAAGGTATAAGTTGGACGTTTTGATTAATATCAATGGATTATATCAATATCAAATCTTAAGATTCCCTAAAGCTGAAATTCAAAATAAAGCTTAAACCAAAGAGCTAAATTAAACAATGTAAAAAGGGTAAATTCCTTTACATCCCTTTGGAGTGGACTTTGAGATTTGTAGATCTTTTTATGCCCAAACATACACACTACACACTGACTTAAATTCAAAAAGTGAAAAAGCATAATAGGACCCCTTTAATAGCGAGGATTAGACCTTAAAATAAAGTGTGACCAAGAATTCATGGCCAACCGCATAAAACAAAACACACAACAAGCAGAAGGCTCTGCCATCCAGTAACATCTGCAGTGGACTGAAATAATGCACAAGAGGCCACTTACCTGCATTTCAGCAAATCATTTAGGACTACTATGCAAATATTATGTCAAACAATTAATATTAATGTGCCAAGATTTCAAATTGTCCTACACCACTGAAATGTACATATGGAAAGTATAATGCATTTTGCAGTTTAAGCAGAATGACTGGATCTCAAAGTATACCTTGATCAATCTTATTTGTGACCCTGGACCACAAAACCAGTCTTAAAGGAAAACGCCACCGTTTTTCCATATTCCAATAGGTTCTTCCCTCAACTTAGACGAGTTGATATGTACCTCTCCCGTCTCAGTCCGTGCACTTAATCACTCTGCAGCACTTTGACCTCGGCGCAGTAATATCATCACTCCTGAAAACTCCCCCTCTCCCTCTTCCGTCAATACAACCAACATGGCCTGCACTATCACTATCAGGGAGAGGGGGAGTTTTCAGGAGTGATGATATTACTGCGCCGAGGTCGAAGTGCTGCAAAGTGCTCTTCCGCCACACATTATAGTTATCATTTTTATCCGCTTAGAAAATCGCCACGTTTTATTTTGTGTCGCCATACTTACTCGTGTAACAACTCATGTAAACGTCTTTAAATAGGGAAAACATGGAAGTGTTTGGTGGCTTCTAAATTTATCCCAGTTTGGATCCTAAGAAATGAATGTTGCTAAGCTAAACGCTAGCATAGTGGTGCTGCGCGCTAGAGCGATTAAGTGTACGGACTGAGACGGGAGAGGTACATATCAACTCGTCTAAGTTGAGGGAAGAACATATTGGAATATGGAAAAACGGTGGCGTTTTCCTTTAAGTCGCTGGGGTATATTTGTAGCAATAGCCAAAAATGGGTCAAAATTATTGATTTTTCTTTTATGCCAAAAGTCATTAGGACATTAAGTAAAGATCCATGAAGATATTTTGTAAATTTCCTACTGTAAATGTATAAAAACTTATTTTTTTATTAGTAATATACATTGCTAAGAACTTAATTTGGACAACTTTAAAGGTGATTTTCTCAATATTTAGATTTTTTTGCACCCTCAGATTCCAGATATTCAATTAGTTGTATCTCGGTCAAATATGGTCCAATCCTAACAAACCATACATCAATGGAAAGCTTATTTATTCAACTTCCAGACATCTTATTGACCTCATGACTGGTTTTGTGGTCCAGGGTCACATTTGGAGTCTGAAAGTAGAATAAATGTGTGATTCATTTCTTTGGTGTTATAAGTGTAACAGGGCGAACAAGACATGAGACGTGCGGATCCATGTGCAAGCTTTATTCAATAAACATAATCAAATCACAGGCAGGGTCAAACAACAGCAAACGGATATAGACGAGGCAAGACAAAGAGTAATCCCAGGGCAAGCGTAGGTTTGCGATCAGCGAACAATATCCAACAGGGTAAAGCAGAGAGATAATCCAGGTACACAAGCAATAATCCAAACGAGGTGCAAACAGAGTCCGAAGGGCAAGACAAATGGTTAATCCAGGAAACACGGGCAAGAATCAAAACACTAGAAAACATACAAGGCAAGGCAAGGCAAGGCAAGGCAAGGCTATGACAACTAAGTGGGCTCCGTAGAGTAGCTATCGCTAGGAGAGTAATAAACGCTATACAATACTCAGCCATGAAGAAGAGCAGGTCCAAGGTTTATAAAGTGTGTGTGATTGTGTGATCAGCTGTGTAATCAGAGCAATGTGAGATTGGTGACAGCTGTGTGTCGTCAGTGCAATGGATGATGGGAATTGTAGTCCGATGGTGAGGTGCAACAGTAATGTAGTGCAAGAGTCCATGTGGTGAGCGGGTGACATCTGGTGGTGAGTGAACGGAAGTTCATAGACCAGATTCGTGACAATAAGCATCAGTGTATATTGGATATTTAACCAACTACAGTCAATAACCACTGCAGACAAGCTAGACACGATCATTTGATGTCATATTCACTATCTGCAGAGGAACCAAAAATTATTTATTTACAGAATATATATTTGACAGATATTTTCATTCAGATAAATTTTCTGTACATTATTCAAGGTAACTGTACAACAGTACAACTTATGTACATAATGATTCTCTTATTTCTGCTGTTCATGTTGGTTTTTGAATGTGGTAATAATAATTCGGAGGTAAATTCTTGTCCAGCCCTCTGCTGAAGCAGTATGAAACAATAAGAAAGACACTTTCTCACTCTACTTGTTATTTATTTATTTATTATTATTATTTTCTAGTACTGCTCAAGATGTAACACGTTTGTAATCTAAGCATTTATTGTGCATCTAATTAAGTGTTTTACAGACACTGTCAGGGTTCTGTTGTGTGTGTCATCTGTTCCTGCCACTTGTGTCCATATTTGGTTTGTTTCCTGTCCTTGTTTCATGTCATTATGAGTTAATTTGTGTCCAGCTGTGTGTATGTGATTATGTGTTAATTACCCTGTGTATTTAGTTCCTGTCTTTTGAGTTTGATTTTGTCTGGTCTACTCGTTATTCCCGGTGTTTCCTGTCTGTCAGCCTTGCCTTGTCCTGCCTTGTTCTCATTAAAGACTGTAGTTTGAGTTTACGTCCTTGTCTCCGTGTTCCTTGTTCCTCCCTGCTGTGTGCACCGTGACAGACACAACATTGTGTTGATATTTGTGTGTCACTCATCAATCATTTTATGTCACATATGTAAACAATTACAGTTTTTATTGTCAAAAAATAAGACAAAAACATCCTGACATTTAAATGCGGCCCAGAGGATGGCTCAAATTGTTTTGTGAAATATAAAAAACATATAACTGAATCATCAATATAAGTGTTTTTCTTTTTTTTTCTCTTTTTTTTTGCATTAGCTCATCAAGCTGTATATATTAGCTATATTTTACTATATTATATAAAATTATTAAAAGTAGCAGAAGATCAGCTTCTAGCAAACTCCAGCACTCCTAATGCTGACAAAGATGATATAACTACAGAATAGAACAGAATAACCATGATAAAAGCTAATTTAAGCTAAATTTGATAAATATTCTTGTGCATTTAAAAGGTGCACTTCATCAGAAATACATAACTTTGGTGCGCAATAAACAGAAGAGACTGGCTTGGGGTCATAAAACAGGACAAGAGGCTTTCTGGGAAGATGCTGCTAATGACTGTACTCACCCTTGAGACTGTAGTGCAAATGTTGTGGTAGGCTAAGTACACAACAGATCAGCCAGCAGGAGGGGAAGTCAACTTGCAACGTGCAGGAGGTGAACAAGGTGCACACTGATCTTAGGAAGAAGCTGAACAGAGGGAGAAAAATAGGAGAGACAGGTAAAGTCAAAAGATTATGCGTACACTATACAGCCAGCACACACAATAAAGACATCATTCACCCAAAAATGCAGATTTGCTTAAACTTTACTCACCATATGTACATCCAAGATGTAGCTGAGTTTGTTTCTTCATGGAAACAGATTTGGAGAAATTAAGCATTGCATCACTTTTTACTCAAGGATACCACTTAGCAGCTGTCATTTTTCTACATAGGACTGTATACTACTAGTGCAGGGTACAAAGACAGAGAACACATACTATGTAGTGCAAATGCTAACTGTTATAAATAAACAGGATGTTGCTTCTGTCACATACTGTAGTTGATGTGAACTGTATCAGAGCACAGCCAGACATCAGGATTAGTGACTTGCAGGAGCCCTGAAACATCAGCCTGCTGAGTTTATGCAGCATTACATGCAATAAACCTAGTCAGTAGGAGATCTCTTGTTGATTAAAGACCAAAGGCATGTTTGAAGCAGTGGTGCAGAGAGTTGCATGGTGCTCATTGCATATAAGAAGCTGTTGTGCTCATGCAGACTCAGGTTCAATCTAACCTGTTTCATATCCTGGATCCATTTCCCTGCTGCCTCTCGACTTTCTTGTCAACTCTCCAGTGTCCTTAAAGGGATAGTTCACCCAAAAATTAAAATTATTACTCACCCTCATGTCATTCCAAACCCGGCCCCATTTCCTGGAGATGCTGTGTTTCGTTGTGAAAGCGAAAGTCTACTTTGTTTGGGCTTCCAAAAGAGGACACAACTAGAAATCAGTGGTTAAGTTGTATTTACAACACTGTTCCAGAACAGTTCAACCCAAATATTAGAGTGTGTGCAGCGCATTTTACATAGGACTATTTCCTGAACCTGGGAGAGTAGCCTACAATGCCAGCTGTGCACAAAGGCTATTTCTACAAAGTGGGGCAATTCCAACTTTGCAAGGACAGTCTGGCGCATCACAGCCTGTAAGTATGTTTTCATATTTAAAGAATTTGCCATTGACTATTCAAAGGCGAGTTTTGAGCAATGTAGAGTAGGCCTAGCGCTTGTTGTTTGTCGTTTCTCCGATCACAAATGCAGACATGGTAATGTTTACGTGGCGCGATGCAATGTGACGCGTAAAAAGACAGTATAAGTCATTATAATCAGTAACTATGTCGCCACTGGATGCAACAAATGCCTCGTTTCTAATGGGTTTTATTGTTTTGTTTTTGGCCGGGACACGGCATCACAATACGGTAAGGGGCGTAACATTTCCGTTACACGCTTGAGGTATTCGGCCAATCACAATGCAGTGGATAGCTGGCCAATCAGAGCACACCTCGCTTCTCAGAACGAACGTGTTTCAGAAAGGCGAAGCATAGAGGAGCAACAATAATGTACAGTATGTGGAAAATAATGTGTTTATTTGAACTTTAAACCACATAAACACATTGCATTACACCAAATACAAAAAATAATGTTATTTTTAGCAACGTCATATGACCCCTTTAACTCTTTCCCCGCCATTGACGAGATATCTCGTCAATTAAGAGACAACGCTTCCCCGCCAAAGATGAGTTTTTACGGCAATCCGTGTTCTAGGTATATTACGGTAAGGAAAGTCCTAGCGCATGCCCTGAATGAGTTACGACACTTCCGGGTCTTGCGGGACCGAATACAAGACGATCGGCATAAATGGAAGGATCAGAGAACATGTAGATCATATATATGTAGATCATGTTTTGACCATTTTGAATCTGATCGGGACGAGGTAGTCAGTGAGAGAGATGCCTTTACAGACAGAAACATCTCTAGTTGTGTCGCGGATGGACCGATAACCTGCCAATCTGAATATGTGTGTGCGTGCGTGTGTGTGCGTGATCTATATATATCTATATATATATATGTGTGTGTGTATATGTGTGCGTGAGTGTGTGTGTGTGTGTGTATGTATGTCAGTATATATGTATGTAGCCCAATATTTGTTCAGTGTGTGTGTGTGTGTGTGTGTGTCTGTCTGTCTGTTCTGTTTATTGAATGCAATTTCAGTTATTCATATAATTATTTACAGGTGAAAGAATATGACATTTGAATGTATTTTGCTTGAAAATGCACTACTTTGATAAAAATGCTTTTTTCTCAGTTTTTGTCCAAAATGTTGTATTTCTGATGAAACCTATGTGCATTCAAGTGGTGATAAAACATGAACACATGAAGATAGAATACATTTTTTTTTTTTAATTAAAAGCAGAGGCTCGGTTCTTTATTTTGATATATAATATGTTCAAATGCTGGCGGTGTCTGGCAACTTTAAAAAAAAAAAAACGCTGGCAGGGAAAGAGTTAATTACAGAATTTTAATTTTTGGGTGAACTAAGCCTTTAAAGCCAATAAATAAAATATGTAAAATGTATGATATTAAAATCTGGATTCTTAGATTTGGATATTAAGTCTCTATTGGATTTTTTATTATTATTATTTTTTGGAGTAAGTTTTTAAGTAAATGGTTGAAAACAGGCATCAATATTCATTGCAAAAGTTATCTTTATCTTGTCCAAAGCACAACCCTAGGGTGACCATACGTGCCATTTTTCCCGGACGCGTCCTGGCCAGGATTTCTATATTGCTTTGATTCAAAGTGCCTCGAGAGCGTTTCGAAAACATAAGGAACCAATGTCATACACCGATCGGTCTGCACACCCAAACAAAGCCAAATCCTAGATATTTTAGGCAATATAGAAATCCTGACCAGGATGTGTCTGGGAAAAATGGCACGTATGGTCACCCTACACAACCCTGCTTTAAAACAGTCCCTGATTAGTCTTTATGCATCATCCCTTCCCACTATAACGACCTACAATATCTGAGATCCAGTTTCTATTGGTTGAACATCCGAATGTTGTTAAATGACGTTGGAAAACACTGCATTGTGTCATGAACCCATCCCGGGTTTCTTAACTTTAGCAAAGCACCATGCAATGCCGCTCCTGTGAGGATTACAGGCTCATTTGAATCAAGAACACCTACTTTTAAATAAATATACATTATGTGATCTACTATGGTTTACTAGTGTAAAGCTACAAACCAAATGCGGCCAAAAGCCACATGAAGTATACTGCTAACATAGACTTTGTATTGTTTGGCTTTATAGTTGTGACTTTTTCAATGATATATGACACAAGACTATCTGTTATGTATGATGCTTAACAGATCACATTTTCAAGTAAACTCACATTTTTATTTTCAATTTAGCTATATATTTTTGATTCATATTTTTGACTTTTGACATTTTCATTTATTTTTTTTTCAACCAAAAACAGATAATGCTGTTTTTAGCTGGCAATATTTGTATCTTATTTAATCTTGTGTGTTGTAAAATGATGTACTTTATTTTGAGAGTAGGCACTGAGGTCCCCCTCAGAAGAAAGAAGAAATCAAGTTCCGGGTGTGCGTGGTACATAAACGCGCTACTGTGAAGGCTGAAATGCTGTATGCCATTTTACAGCAAAGGTCAGTTGGCGTAAAATGATGTTAGGCAGTAAGAGTTCTGTTTTGTCCAGTCTAGGAAATCCTCACGAAAGTGTTGTTAAATGATTTGATAGTACAGAAGAGAGGCTGACTAGTGAACTGTGTTTAAGTAAGAAATAGCTGGTAGCAGAACTGGAGGATATGAGTGGTTGCTGAGATTAATTGACGTGAGAGATCCTTGTGTGCTTGAGAAGCTAAACTGAAAGCTACATCAAATGCTTTCAGAACACATGAGGAAGAAATGCTATAGCATAAAGAACAAATATTCCAATCAAAATTAATAATGTTCTCCTGAGTTTTTATGGAGCATTGTGCAGGCAGTAAATTGAATTGCTCGTACAGGTAGGTTATTTATGAAAATTAAATTTGCAAGTGACAGTTGTAAATTCCAGTTGTAAGGCCACCGGAATTCAGAAGAGAAAAAGGTAGTGCAGATAAACTGGAATCCAGCAGATGAGTGAGCAGTGTCGTAATATTACCAAAGGCAAGCACGGTTGGAGATTGAGATTAAGAGGTAGAGCTGCCGAGATAATCACCAACGCACTACCAAGACAACCGAGGCAGGGATGGAGCCACGTTGAGAAGATGAAGAAAATTCTCAGCAGCAAGCTGCAGCTGGTTCTCAGGCAGGAGTTCATAGTTACAGGAAGGGAAATGGGCAGCGGACCACACATACATGGAAGTAAAAAAAAAAAATAAAAAAAATGCTCTAGTTGTCAATAAAAATGCAGCAGACAAATGTAGCAGTATTGTGCAGTATCCACCTAAAATTGTATTTATTATATCCAGATTTTTACTTTCCATTACTTGGGGAGATGCGTTTATGCAAAGTTCATGGATTGCAGAGAGTTTGCAATAGAGTGCAACAGTTGGGTTCACAAAATCACATTTAATTTTCTCCATAGAAAAATGTATGCATAAAATTCTCAAGACAGACCATGAGTTCAGAGGTTATTGATTGATGCTATATCAGTCTGTGTAATTTCTGCATATATGTATGTAATAATGCAGTATGTAATATATACATATATATATATATATATATATATATATGTATATACATACTACATTCTACATCCCTAATCCTACCCAATACCTAAACTAACAACTACCTTACTAACTATTAATAAGCAGCAAATTAGGAATTTATTGAGGAAAAAGTCGTAGTTAATAGTGAATAATTGTTCCCTATTCTAAAGTGTTACCTTTTTTTCTTTTTGACTTACCAGTGCACCAACTAACCAATGATTATAAATCATTAGTTTTATCTATGCCAATCTCAGTGCATCATATATTTCATCATTATTAATTTTCTTCATAAAAGAAGTTCAAGAGGAACATACAAAGGAAGCCGATGCAATGAAGCCATGAAGCAGGCTGAATACATTTCCACAATTTCAGAATGTTGCAGATCAATGCACTGATTCATTGGTATGACTGCTCACACTCACTGCATTCATAGAGCTTGGTGCCAGTTAAGACTCACTTATACCTTTGATGTTCAAACAAATGCTTCAAACTTCATATAATTGCTGGTTTTAGAAAAAAACAAATATTATTGTGTGCAACAACAGATAATAGATCTAAGTTTTTGAAAGCCTATTTGGTTGTCAGTAATGGGCAATTTGTGCTAGAGTGATGGCTCAAAACAACCAGACCACAATGATGCTTGTTTTACTAGTCAAGGATAATGGATTTTAGGTGTAGTTACCAAACACATGCATTGTTGATGCCAAATTCTAAAATGTAGATGACAGAAAATGTAATTCTTTTGCAATTACCAAATTCTGTGAAACAAAAAAAAAATGTTTCATCAAAGCACTAGAGAAGGTGTTTTTTTATATCTCTTCAAAGACTTCAGGACCAAATTCTGCTACACCATTTATATTCTGCACTGTTTGTTTATCTCACTGGTTTGCACTATTTACCATGTGCCTTATGCCACTTTATCCATTTTTTTATATTATTATTTTTTATTTTATTTTATGTTTTATTTTTTCTACATGTTCTTATTTCTATATTTGTAATAGTTGCATTTTTGTGTACGTGTATATATATATATATATATATGTCAGGGTGCGCGGGGAACGAAGGAGCGAGGAGACCAGGAGAATTCTTCAAACAGGGATTTAATGAAACACGGAAGACATTTAACAACGAACACAGGACACAGGAGACACTAGCTACGTTTACATGGACACTTTTTGCTTCCATCCGAATGAATTCATTCCGATTGTCAAATCCGAACGTAGTGTTTACATGAACGCCAAATAAAGTGATCGGGTTGATGTGAGCGTTTATATGTCACAAGCTTCTGATCGGATTTAATCTTTTGACATGCGCACACTGCATGAATATTCAGTTTCCCGCTGTTGTCGCATATTGTTTTAAAAAGCACACTTGATATTTATTTACTTCGGGTCCTAATTAGTCGACGACCAGCACATTAACTATTGTGCAGTGCTGCTTACTTTAGAAAGCAGTAAAAGTGTCCCTTCCCGTGCCCAAAACCAGTCGTCTGTGAATTAGAGTCTTAAACAAGGTCTGGTGGGACGTTGCCCTGCTCTACTTCACATATGCTGAGTGAAAGCTGCATTTTAGAATGACTGGACACCAGAGCATGTGAGCGAAGCGGAGCGGCGTGACACTCCGCTCAATAGTCCGCTCTGTGGGCGTGCGCTCAGTCGCTCACGGTCAAAGCATAACGCTCTGCTAATATTCCACTCACGCTCACGACATAACATTTCTCTGGTAGGCCTAATTGTGTGTTTTTCCCCCGTTTATAATGAAATTCGTTAAAATTCGTTGCAAATACAGTTATGTTTCTGGGTGACGTTCAGCTTGCACTTTTTCAAATTAATTTTAGTAATTTAAATGTAATGTATGTCTTGTTTTTGAAGCCACTTGGCAAACCTTCCTAAAAAATTAAATAACTGAAAAAGTAGGATATATTTGATTTTCATTAGGCCTACTTTATTTCCATAAAAACACAGCTTTAATTACCGTGAACATTCAAAACACGCACACATGATTAAATAAATGCACATAGAATTTCACAAAATACACCTTGCTTATCAGGCCCATGAAAAGTACACACAAGATGAAATGCACCTAAAGAATTATTTAGTGGCGTTAATAAAAGAAACGCTTTCTAAAAGACCAAAACTGCGGGGAAATCTGTGTCTGTCAATCTTTACAGGATTTTAGAATTTACTTTTAGAAACATTAGTCAAACTATTGCTTATTCCACAGATTCTCGAACTAGCAAATTACCAAAGAGCAGGTGCTGAGGGGGTGCTAGATCAGCAGGGGAGCTGGGCAATTAATAGTAAATATGACCAAAACAGGTTGTTATTATTATTATTTTTATATGAATAATAAAATCACTATATAGGCGCATTTCAAATGTTTATGAAAAATGTGGGAGTATTATCACGCTTAGCCTACTGTATGACATGGGGGCGCACACGCAATCATTTTTTTATTTTATTTTTCCTGCGGAAAGAGCTTAAAAAGAGCTTATTCTCCCGTCATTTTTGGATGTGCTTTCTTTCGTCTCATGCAGTCTCCGTGAATGGAGCGCGTCACAATAATGAACCAGCTCACAGACATAAGAAATACATTTGCAGAAAGCTTGAAAACCAAAAAAAAAAAAAAAAAAAATCTTCTCTATGTAGTCCGTATAGGTGCATTTCTCTATTAAAGGCACGTCCACTGTGGAGATGGTGAGTCTGAGAAAGCACTAGTTTATTAATAAATAATTACAATTTCTTCTTTTTCCCCGATGCATTCATACCCAGGTACATGGGCGGCGCTAGGGAGGGGCTAGCAGGTGCTCCAGCACCCCCAAGAAAAACCAAAGCACCCCCATAGCACCCCCATAAAAAATGAAATAAAATAAAAACATTTGACTCATTAAACACATGCATAAATACTGCAATGCAATAACGTGATTTGCAGTCGCACGTAATGTCAGCATTTTATTTAAAAAATGGATCGGTTCCTTGTACCAAGTAGGCTACTATTGGCCTGCCCCGACTAAAGATTTTTCTAGTCAACTATTCGCACGTTTATATTAAATTGATAGTATAATAACCATTTAGGTTATTATTTATGCCTATTATCTAGGCATTTAGGCGTATTATTCCGCGCTCAAACGCACGCATAACGCTTGCCGCAAAGCACCGGCTAAAGTAATGATTATGAATGCATCGGGGAAAAATACATTTTAATTATTTATTAATAAACTAGTGCTTTCTCAGACTCAACATCTCCACAGTGGAAGTGCCTTTAATAGAGAAATGCACCTATACGGACTACATAATCAGAGAAGATTTGTTTTTTTATTTTAATTGGTTTTCAAGCTTTCTGCAGATTTATTTCTTATGTCTGTGAGCTGGTTCATTGTTGTGACGCCCAAAAATGACGGGAGTATAAGCTCTTTCCGCAGGAAAAAATAAATAAATAAAAATAATTGCGTGCGCGCCCCCATACAGTAGGCGAAGCGCGATAATACTCCCACATTCCTCATAAACATTTGAAATGCGCCTATACAGCGATTTTATTATTCATATAAAATAATAATAATAATAACAACCTGTTTTGGTCATATTTACTATTAATTGCCCAGCTCCCCCTGTCATTGATCTAGCACCCCCTCAGCACCTGCGTTCAAAATTCTCTGGCGCCGCCCCAATCATTACTTTAACCGGTGCTTTGCGGCAAGATTTGTGTCCAGAGACCTTTATGCGTGCGTTTGAGCGCGGAACAATACGCCTAAATGCCTATATTAACGGATGGTTTAGTAGGTTATTATACTAATCAATTTAATATAAACGTGCGACTAGTTGACTAGAAAAATCTTTAGTCGGGGGCAGGCCTACTTGGCACAAGGAACCGATCCATTTTTAAAATAAAATGCTGACATTAGGTGCGACTGCAAATCACGTTGTATTGCATTGCAGTATTTATGCATGTGTAATGAGTCAAATGTTTTTATTTTATTTCATTTTTTATGGGGGTGCTATGGGGGTGCTTTGGTTTTTCTTGGGGGTGCTGGAGCACCTGCTAGCCCCTCCCTAGCGCCGCCCATGCCAAAGGGCATTTTGGGTTGAGAGAGTGGTGCTGAGCGTATTGAGCGAGCGGAGGGCTCTCCGCTCTGAAGGAAATATGACCGCTCCGCTCCCGCTCCCGCTCCACTCCACTCACATGATCTGCTGGACACTCATTTATAACACTTTTATTCACCAGGAAGAACAGCTCGTTCCGTGCGTCATACGTCATTACGCTATTTTTACTTCACTGCACATGCGCAGTACTTTCCAGTTTTGGTTTTCAATCCGATCAAGTGTTTACATGTCCTCTGGGTCGGATTACAAAAGGAATAAACCACCCCTTACGATCCGATCGAAATTGTAATCCGATCTGGCCAATTCAATCCGATTGACGTGTTTACATGTGACTTTTTTATTCCGATTGTGCTTCTAGTCCTATTACGATCGGATTATAGGGTCCATGTAAACGCAGCTACTGGGCTTATAAACACAAGGAAATCAAACGAGGAGAACTGAAACAGGTGGGGAGTAATCAAAACACAGATGGAGACTAATGAAGACAAACGAGGACAGGAACAGGAAGACCAAATATGGGCACGAGAGGAGGGGAAACACGTGACATGGGGAACACAGGTCTGACAGTACTCTCCCCCCTCCCGAACGGTGCGTCCCGCACCGTACACCATCCAACGGGGAGGGGGGGTGGGCGCTCTGGAGGCCTTAAGGGACATGGAGACAGGACAGGACAGGAGGCCTCCAGGGCGGTGCCCATTCTGGGAGCCATGGCGGAGCGGGGAGGTCGGGAGGCCATGGCGGATCCAGGGACTCAGGAGGCCATGGCGGGTCAGGGGACTCGGGAGGCCATGGCGGGTCAGGGGACTCGGGAGGCCATGGCGGGTCAGGGGACTCGGGAGGCCATGGCGGGTCAGGGAGCTCGGGAGGCCATGGCGGAGCAGGGAGCTCGGGAGGCCATGGCGGAGCAGGGAGCTCGGGAGGCCATGGCGGATCAAGGAGCTTGGGAGGCCATGGTGGGACCGCCTCCGAGACCGCGGCCCCAGCCCCCACCTCAGTCTCTTCGGCCGGAGCCCTACTACCCCCCCCCAAAATTTCCTTGGGGAAAATAGGGGCTCCATCGGGCACTTGGGGGTGAACTGGAGGCATGGACTCTTGGGTGCGCTCGGGAAGCGCGGACTCTTGGGGGCGCTCGGCAGGCGCGGGCACTTGAGGGCGCTCGGCAGGCGCGGGCACTTGAGGGCGCTCGGCAGGCGCGGGCGCTCGGCAGGCGCGGGCACTTGAGGGCGCTCGGCAGGCGCGGACACCAGAGGGCGCTGGCGAGGAGCGGGCTCTGGGGTGCGCTGGCGAGGAGCGGGCTCTGGGGTGCGCTGGCGAGGAGCGGGCTCTGGGGTGCGCACTGGAGGGCACTTGCGAGGAGCAGGCACTGGAGGGCACTTGCGAGGAGCAGGCCCTGGAGGGCACTTGCGAGGAGCAGGCCCTGGAGGGCACTTGCGAGGAGCAGGCACTGGAGGGCACTTGCGAGGAGCAGGCACTGGAGGGCACTCGCGAGGAGCTGCCTCTTGGGGGCGCTCTTGAGAGCTGGACGGAACCAGCAGGGGCACTGGAGAGCTGGACGGAACCAGCAGGGGCTCTGGAGAGCTGGGCGGAACCAGCAGGGGCTCTGGAGAGCTGGACGGAACCAGTAGGGGCTCTGGAGAGCTGGACGGAACCAGCAGGGGCTCTGGAGAGCTGGGCGGAACCAGCAGGGGCTCTTGAGAGCTGGACGGAACCAGCAGGGGCTCTTGAGAGCTGGACGGAACCAGCAGGGGCTCTGGAGAGCTGGGCGGAACCAGCAGGGGCTCTTGAGGGACTGGCCCTGGAGAAGCGGGCACTGGAGAACGCTTTCGACAAAGGCATATTGGGCTTGCCATATTCTTTGCCGGCAGGTAAGGAAGAGCCGCGGACGACGGCAGGCTGGTTCTGGCTCGGGCCCGGACACTCTCCAGACACCGGAGGATCCCTTCCCTCCAGCATAGTCCCTTGGTGTCTGGGAGGTCCACGGGACGATGGGAATTGGCCCCGTGCCAGAACAGAGAGAGGATGGTAGCGTCATCTAATGCCGTCGCCACGGCAAGCCTGCAGAACTCCCGCGAATACTCGAGGAAAGGGAGATCTCGGTGGGCAAGGGCGATGAAGCGGGCGGCGACTTCCATCGCCGCGGGAGCAAGGAAAAAAACAGGAAATAAAAAACTTTTCAAAACCGGGAAAACAAAAACGAGGGAGGAGAAGCGCCGCTTCTTTCTGTTTTAGGTTCGTTGTTCTGTCAGGGTGCGCGGGGAACGAAGGAGCGAGGAGACCAGGAGAATTCTTCAAACAGGGATTTAATGAAACACGGAAAACATTTAACAACGAACACAGGACACAGGAGACACTGGGCTTATAAACACAAGGAAATCAAACGAGGAGAACTGAAACAGGTGGGGAGTAATCAAAACACAGATGGAGACTAATGAAGACAAACAAGGACAGGAACAGGAAGACCAAATATGGGCACGAGAGGAGGGGAAACACGTGACATGGGGAACACAGGTCTGACAATATACAGTGTATATATATATATATATATATATTTGATTTGTACCTATCTGTATTTTTACGTTCTACTGTTAGTGTTTAGTGTTATCTGTATGCACCAGGGAGTAAGAGAGTAACGCAATTTCAATTCTCTGTATGTATGTACGGTACATGTGGCAGAATTGACAATAAAGCTGACTTTGACTTTTTTGACTTTGACTTTGACTATTAGGGCTTTCTGTCAAAACTAATAATTGACATGTAAACTGCACTGACTAAATTTGATTAATAATAACTGCATACATATGTGCTTGTCTGTGCTTGTTTTATATACAAATGACTTAGAACATGTTCAGTATAACTTTTTTATAATTGTATGGACTTTGATTTGGCACGACAGTTAGAATAGGAGAAATGACAGAGGGTGTTATTAAAAATAATCCAAGACAGACATGAACTCAAATTGTCCACACAGATGTGCAAATGAATTAAGGCGAATGGTAATGGACATGTCACTTTAGATATGTCATATTCTGTTTACAGCTGCTGCAGTAGTGCTTCTTCTTTTAAAGTCTGCAAACCACATGATGAAGAAATTATTCAAGTCTTTTAAGACCCAATACAACAAACTATCTACTGTACAACACTAACATTGTACACATAACAAATTTCTGTAGTTGTAACATCATTATTACTGCAAGATGAACAAATGCATACTGTAGTACCGGCATACAGCATGGGTTTGGGTCTGTAGATCTGCAAAGCATCAAGGTCAGATTTCAATGGTGTAAATTCTACAGTAAATATATTTTACTATGAAATACTAAAGTCATTTTGAACAGGATTTTTTCATCAGTAAACCAACGAGATTCCATACTTTCTTCAGAATTTTACTGCAGCAGGTAACTTTGCTCAGTTTGCAATGTTAAGTTAATTGACCACAGTTTCCTCTTGTAAAGTCTTAAGAGATGTAGAGAGTGCCACCTATTTTAGTAAGCTGGGCATATACTATTACAAAGAAAAACTGTTTGCGCGTGCACACACACACACACACAAATAGATTTCCTTTCCTGGCAACTTTTACTGATAACGTCATCAGTTTGGTGAAGGAGTAACATTGTTGGATAAAAGAATAATTGAAATTGTGTCCATACGTCTGCATGTGTTTTGGGGCGCTAGCCTTTACTCACTTTCTCTTGCTAGTTTATGCGTGATGTGAGAAATCAAATACTGAAGCGGGCAGAGGTGAAAGAAAACACAGCAACAGGAAAAACTTTTATGATGTTTTTAACAGGGTCATGTTTTTCTGAGCTTCATCACTGGGCAAACTGCAGCGACTAAATACAATAGATTGTTGCTAGCCTTATTTAAATGAATATTCTTATTCCCAACTCGTGGAAGTAATACATTCCATTGTGTTAAATTTGTGTCCTATATTGAGGAAACAACATCTTTGTAGAGGACACTAGTAAACAAATGTGTAAACAAATATGCGTGACCAGAGCAACATGAGATAATTAGAATTGGATATTTGGAATTTATGTAGGCCAGGGGCCTGTACCATGATGGTAGATTAACAAATTCAGAGTTATAGGATAAGTTTTGAGTTGACAAAACCAAACCACTCCAATCTGGCTTTGTTGGTACCATGAAGCTGATCATCAACTTTCTCTGTCAACTCAGGCTTGATCCTGAGTTAATGGAGCGCGTGCACATGAATGTGTGACATCAGCGGCGAACAGCCATTCACAACACAGAGCAAGTGTGACTCACTTCTCGCGAGAGAGCCAGCAAGATTCAAAACTATTTTGTTAAAGGTTAAGAGATTAAAGAATATGAGGAATTTAAACACATTTCCACTGAAGTACTTGTCCATGAAAGAGGACAAATAAAGGAAATTATCTTGCTCTATCAGTGCAGTCACAAGTGAAACTTGTGAAGTTTGTTTATATAGCTGATAATATATAGTGATAGAGACTCAAACATGTAAGGTCACATGTAGCCATTTTTAAAGTGTTATCTATTGATTCTACCACTTATTTATATTACATATGATCTGTATATATTAATATTAATTTAAAACAAATGCTTTATATTAATTGTTAAACTAAAAGTGCTTGTGTGTAATGGAGTAATAATAATATAAATCATATTATAATTATATAAATCATATGCAAATTGTAATTATCATTAAAGCCAGACAATTTTGTTGGAATTTTTTTTTTAAAGGTACTTCATAGTGACCTTTCATTTGTAGGAAGAGAGACTGGGGGAGTGACTTTTTTGTGTCAGACATGTGTCACTTTGCTCACATCTGATTGGTCCAATTTCAGTTTGAGATCTCTAACTCAGAACGTAACCTGCCCCGGAGCAGGTTAGCTGTGCAGTGTAAGTTACTATAGCAATGAACGCAGCTAAAAGCCAAGCCACTTTCTTGGTACCTAAAACCCAGGATTGATGCAAACTAAACTGAAACTTACCTGGCTAACCAGCTAAACCGGCTTCATAGTACAGGCCCCAGGGGTCTCCAACCCTACTCCTGGAGAGCTACCATCCTGAAGATTTCAGCTCCAACCCCAATCAAACACACCTGAAGCAGCTAATCAAGGTGTTTAGGGCTACTTGATAATTACAGACAGGTGTGTTGCAGCAGGGTTGGAACTGAAGTCTGCAGGACGGTAGCTCGCCAGGAAGAGGGTTGGAGATCCCTGATGTAGGCTATACCTATTATCATTCCTCAACAAAACATGTTACATGTTTGTAATTATGCTTACTTGCATAATTACTATAATTATACAACTTACTTGCTAATTGCTGCCAGCAAGTAGGTGTACTGTACATTTCACAAAGTTATTTTACAGTGTATAGCCTTGGGTCAACAACATTCAGTCATTGGACTATATTGCTGTAGCTTTGTTTCCCAGGGAACACACATATTGGCGCACCTGCATAAATGGTGTCTGCCAAATGCAAAATGTAATTATGTGATTTATTAATGAGATTATTCCAAATCTCAAATGCAGTAAGGGTGTCCATAGCTAGATGGATATCTCGTTTGCTTGGTTGAAAACATGACATTTCTGAAGACTAGTGTGCCAGCTGTCCCTGGGGCTTAATACAAGCCCTTCCCATCAGCCACCTGTGACAAGTCAATGTGAACTAAACTGTATTTGAAGAATTTTGATAGCTAGCTTTTTGTTCAAGTTAAATCAAAGTTATTTAGCTTTTCAGGTTTCTTGCTTTTCTGAACTGCCAGAGATGTTTGAATGAATGGGGACTTTGATAAGATTGAACTGCTGACCTACTTTGTATTTCCTCCTTTGTTCTCCTTTTTATTGGAGTTTTTGTCTAGCACAACAAAATACAACCATTGTATTTTAGCCTTTGATTCAAGTTTTGCTTGAGTAGATTACTGAGTCTGTGTGTGTGTGTGTATTGCAGCCGAATACTTTTAATGTTTTTTACTTTTAATTTTGAAATGTTTAGAAATGAGAACTACACAAACGAAGAGGATTTTGAATATGACGAATACACTGTGACAATGGTGACCCGATACCGTTGACTCATCACTGTGAATTCTGAACACAAAGAAGGCTTGGAACAATAAATGGCTAATTACAGCTTTTCTGTCAGCTTGGGTTTTAACAATTATAGAAGACAGAGGTAAACTGATAGTGAAACACTAATTTGCTGCTAAACTACTGCAAATCTACCATATCAACTTAAATTTCCTTCATGGTAATTAGCAAACATTTTCCTCAACATTCTGCAGCTGTCACCATGTAGAAGATTAAAAATAATTATTCTGGTAACTTTTTTTACAACACTTAGTCAGTGGTTCATGTTTTAACACCATGTGCTATAATGTAATGATTTTATTAAACAGTTCACTCATTCTGTTCATTACATACTGTAGTTCTGTCACATCATTTTTAAATTATTAAGCTTAATCAGTAATTCTAATGGAAATGTGGATCACTTTGTTATTGCACATAGTTATGTATTTCTTCTATAATAAATTTGATTGAATTTTGTAATATGAGTTACATAAGGACACTAGTATAAAGTGATGTTGGTAATTTTACAATAAGTTTCAATTCGATTAAAAATGTATGTTGCAACTGAACTTATTGTACATGCATTAGTTTACCTTTCAGATGCAAAAATTATGGAAAGAGCGTATATAAATAAACCATGCAAGGTGATTTACTAAGGTTTGCGGTAGTCAATTTACTGGTATTGCGCCATTATTTTACGACCCAAAAAAGCATGTCTTAACCCATATTGTGCCCTGTGTTATTAGTAGATTACCCAGACCTGATTATCATCGGCTCGTATAGGAACTGATAGGATCTTTGTCATTTGCTTTTGCTGTGATCTCATGTGAGTGACAGGTGGTCCTGTCCTCGTGCCAGCAAACACATCATTAGAGAAGAAAAGAGATGTTGCAATGGGAAAGTGAAAGATTTGATTAAAGAGCACATGAAAAAAATAAATAGACATATAAAAGTGATCAATTTTGATTTCATGGTGACTTCAACTATGGAGTGTGGGGATGAGGTTGGAGAATCGGCAGTAGTGAGTCTAAGGAGTGTGGTTACTACACCATTAGGGTTGTTGCAACAATGTCGGTAACTCATTGCTTAGCATATCTGTAATCCTGCCAGCTCTGTTCTGATTCCATTCTTCCACCACCTGTGCCAGACAGGCACAGCCTGACAGCTGTGCAGCACTGCTCTCCTGATACAGGGCTGCTTTAGTGCGAGAAACTGGGTCAGCAGGTGCTACCCTTTTTTCTTTCTTTCTTTCACACACACACACACACATATGCAGACGGTCTCTCTTTTTATATCTATATATATATGCATTCCCTGCTTTCCCCTACTATGGTATCAGAGTCCTGCTCCATACAGTGTAGTTAAAAAAAAAAAAACACAGCATGAAAAAATAATGCCTATTCCATAACATTTGACCTGAGTAGGTTTCACTTTTTAACCTTAACATTCACCCGGTCAGAGTGTACCTTCCTGTAGCCAAATTAAATGGGTCAGGAGGTTGTTCTAAAGAGAGAAAATGTATCCAAATTTTGTATCCAAAATGTATCCCTTTTTCATCCAAATGTATTCCTCACTATAAATAGGGAATATGTGAAGGCAGAATAAACTGCCAAGTGAAGACTTCATGTCAATATTCAAAGGTCTGGTTCTATGCGACTATTGTTATGCTAATTAAGAAAAAAAAAGTGTTGAATGAACTATGTTGATGTTGATCAGAATAATTGCGATGCAATGCACCAGAAGTAACAGGAGTTACAGCTGTGTTTCTCGCGAGACCTTTCTGAGTGGGTTGCGGAGTGTGCGGCCAAATAAACGACGATTTTAAAGGGGTCATATGACATTGCTAAAAATAACAATATTTGGTGTATTTGGTGTAATGCAATGTGTTTATGCGGTTTAAGGTAAAAAAAAAAACACATTATTTTCCACATACTGTACATTATTGTTGCTCCTCTATATGCCCTGCCTTCTGAAACGCGTCGATTTTTACAAAGCTCATCGTTCTGAGAAGCGAGGCGTGTTCTGACTGGCCAGCTATCTGGTGCGTTGTGATTGGCCGAATGCCTCAAGCGTGAAATGTTATGCCCCTCACCGTATTGTAATGGCGTTTCCCGGCGCGACGAGACTAAAACTATAAAACCCATTACAAACAAGGCATTTGTTGCATCCAGTGGGGACATAATTACTGATTATAATGACTTATGCTGTCTTTTCACGCATCGCGTTGCATCGCGCCTCGAAAACATTACCATGTCTGCATTTGTGATCGGAGAGAAGACAAACAACAAGCACTACTCTACACCACTCAAAACTCGAATTTGAATCGTCAGAATCAGAAACGTACTTACAGGCTTTGAGTCAGAAGCGCCAGACTGTTCTTGCAAAGTTGGAATTGCCCCACTTTATAGAAACTTTTGGAAGCCCAAAGAAAGTAGTTTCGCTTTCACAGCGTCTCCAGGACATGGCGCCGGCGGCAGCAACATTACTACAGCGAGAATAAAAGTCACGCCCTCTTTCTTTGTGTAAACATTTGGGCAGTGTTATGAAAATCTCCCCACGTCGTGACGTAGATATGTGGGGGCGTGTTTGAATGAGCCGTTTTAGGGGGGCGTGGCAGAGTCTTAACTTTGATAAAGAATATCTCGTTGGTTTTGAGACTTTAGTCTTTGCAACTTCAGGGATCATATCTATGCACTTTCAGCTTGTAACACTCCAAAGAGAAAGGAAAACTTGAAATCGCATCATATAACCCCTTTAAAAGACGTGCATGAAAGCTTTTGACACTTCTATCAGATGCAGTTTAAGTAAAGTGTGCCTGAGAAAAACGCGCTGTCCTGATTCAGTATCTGTGGTCAGATGAGATGTTGATCCTGTGCGGGACTGGATTGCACCATCTGCTGGTCGGCCATCTGTTTCCTTAATATATAATAAAATTATTGATTGCATTACAAAACCTCTTTCTATTAAAACTATTTGGAATAGGGAATTGTCTGACCTTAATTTGTCTGTCGACTGGGAGAGAGTGTGGTCTAATCTCAGCTTAACATCTAGGAATCTGGCTCGTCGTCTTGTTCGCTTCGGAGTCATTCATAGAGCATACATGGCTCCTTGCGGAAGATTTAAAATGAAACTACAGTCAAGTTTGAACTGCCATATATGTAACACTACATCATCAGGCACTTTTCTGCATATGTTTTGGGAATGTCCTGTCGTCATCAGTCTATGGACACATGTAAACCTGGTTTTGTCATCATTACTGCGAATTGATTGGTCTGTTAACCCAAGTTTGATGCAAAAGAGAATGTTGTTTGCTGGTTTTACAGCTGCGAAGAAGACAATAATCCAGAACTGGTTTACACCACACATGTGTGGAAAAACATATTGGATCCGTAGCCTCCTGCAAATAGTGACTTGTGAATGTGCAACGGAGCGAGTCGGTGGGGCCAGGCCTTCGACCATTGACGCTTGGCAGTGTTTTTTGTTTGATATACGTGATTATATAAAGGAGTGACTTTTGTGTTTTTATTGTCCTTCCCTCTCTCCCTCCCTTTTGACTGGACTTTGAGATGTTGAGTATGTGTCTGTTGTTTTGTTTTGTTATATTTTGAATGCTGTGTTGTGTTATGTGTGAAAAAAATAAAAAAATGTTGATAACAAAAAAAAGATGAGATGTTGACAGGTTTAATTTCAGTGTAATTATTCTATCGTTATTTTCGTAACTTGTTATGAAATAAAAAGTCTCTCACCACAGAAAAGCGAACTATCATGTCCTGCCATGGCAGATGTTATACAATGTTATACAGTGTTCGTAGCGCGCACTCTTCAATAGCACGCGCGAATGCAGCGCAGCGCTGTATATCACTTCACTAAAGCACAGAACCTACGAGCATGCAACGCGTGAAATAAAAGTACAGTACCGATAAATCACATACTGGTACTGCTTGTGTTAGCTGGGAAGGATTTGCATGAAGGTATGATATTCATTCTGTTCAGGAACAGTTTCCACGTTTCATTAACAGTTCATGATAGTATTGTATAGGTAACTGTTGTTTCCATAACCCAAAAATACCATGTTATTTTCACTTTGTGTCATTTTGTATATGTTTAAATGACTGTTGTGGCCCATACCAACTTAATTGTATTAACACAAAGTAGTTTGGGACTGCTATTTAATAGCTTTGTTTTGTTTTTTTGTTTTTTTAACAAATTATATATATATATATATATATATATATATACATATACCCTATAAGTGGGTCGCGGCTTGATGACCTTGGGAAAACGTGGGTCCTAAGGCCAAACCAGTTGAGAACCACTGAGTTACAGTATGTAATCAGATAAACAGTAAGAACACAAAGGTTATGGGTTTGATTACTAAGAAATGCATGAACTTATGCAAAGAACATTATATGCAAAGAACATTCATTCATTAATTTTATTTTATTCAAATTTAATTCTGAAATCCTCTTAGATTTAACCTTCATTGTATATATATATAAAAAAGTTGCAAACAAAACGAAGATTGTTGGATCACACACACACACACACATCAAATAAAATACAAAAATAAATACATAAATAACTTTGGTGCAACAATTTTCACTCAGAAACTGCTAGTACATTTTACACTTAATTACAATAAAATACACATAGTAACTAATTGAATTAAATTGACTGAAAAATACAATCTACTTCAAATTTTCATGTTTACTTTTCTTTTGTAATTAATTGAGAAAATTACTAGCAATTCCTGAAAAATATTTTTGAAAATATTATTCTTCATTTTCTCTCTCCTGTAATTAATTTGATTTCTGATTGTTGTTATTAGACACTATAAACCCAGGCTTGTGTTTCATCATTGGAAGTATTCACATTATTGTAAAATGAAAAGAAGAAAGGTACAGTAACTGCATGCATGCAACTATGGCAATTTAATATATATTTACTTGTTAAATAACACAGTCGTTACTTACAGTATAAAACATTTCAGACCATTTTATAAGTTGCATTAAGGTCAGTGCCAGCCACTTCAAAAACAAAAGGAAGAGCATCCAGAGAAATGACCAGATTACATACTTCATCTGGATATATCTGATTTTCTGGCGTGGCAGGAGGAGAAGAAAAAGAGATTAATCCATCCTTGAAAGGAGAGCAGATGTACACTGACCATTAACAACAGTGATTCAGTGGTCCCTCTGGCCTTTTTGAAAGCTGGTCTTCTCTTTGGCACAGCTGGGCTTGGTACATTGCTAAAGATCGTTTAGCAAACCCTGAAAGATCCAGGGCATTCTGCACACCCCTCTGTAATTATCACCCCATATGTGGCTGACTGTAGTGGATCGGCACCAGACAAAGGCCTGGTGGGATCATTCCACACCTGCAACCACCTTTTGGCCTGTTGAAGCTCCAGTCAGTCTGGGGTGGAAAAAACACAAAAACAAAGACAAAAAAACTCTATGGCTAGAATTGCCTCTCAGATGCAGAGGCAGTAAGATGAATATTCGTCATGGCTTGGAGAAGGGTGACTTTAGTGTGTGCGATAAGGTCAGTTGAACTGAGCTGAATTGAATTTGCTGGACCGTTTGTTTTACATGCTCCTGATATATTAGCACTGCAATGTTATCCACCCATCAAGTGCTATCTTGAAACAGCCGTGGTGACAGATTTCAGGTTAGGATCCAGAGAGGAGAGCAGACACATATCTGGCAAGTTTTTTATCTCAAAACTGCTGCAAATCTAAAATGGAATATTTAAAAAGCTGCGAAACTCTTCCCCTGCACAGCGATCTTGTTATTGCCGTTTTGCGGTGTAAATTGAATACGGCTTAAGCTGAGTGATGGACCACAGCAAAACAAATCTCCCCACCTCTAAAAGTGCTGACTTTCTGGCAAAGTGTTTAAAAAAAGAGGGGTAAAAAGCTGGGGAGCAAAAGAAAGGATCGAGGGGGAGAAACGGTAATGGATTCACAAAGTGGAGAGCCTTTACAGTGACAGCATGCAAATGAATGGTGAAGAAATAATCCACAAGGTGTTATTGAGCTCCAGGCTGAGAGAGAGTAAGTAATAAGAAAGGCTCTCTCTTTCCGAATTCACTGCTGAGCCTCAGTAATGTGGGCCTGGTAATTAGATATTGATTCCCTCTGCCGATGAGTATTCTGAAATGTTGTCGTCTACCCTGATAGCTGGAATACATAAAAGTCTGAACACATCTTGTTAATGACCCCAGCACAACGTAATCATAGTTGTGTGAGCTCTGTGTGCAGTCTTTGATAAATAATTATAGAACTTTCATGGAGAAGGGGGGCAATTGGTGACTTGTAACCTTTTTTGAAAGAAAGATCCATAATTGAGATAGCTGCCGATGAGAGGAGACATTAATGTATCATCGGAGTGCTTCATTATTTTGGATATGGCTGGCTGTGGGAATTATCTGCGCAACGAGAGTTTTGGAATGCGCAAGGAATTTAGCTTTAGAGAGAATTTGAGTTCTGGCTTGTTCAAATTGCCCATCTCTGATGTTTGATACTATTAAGTCAACTCCTAACAGAGGATCTTTATTTTATTTTATTTTATTTTATAATAACCTACATTACAGACAATATTGTACACTGATTCTGTTAGCTGCCACATTTTTGCAGTTTTCTAGATGTGTTGTATTTTTAAATAGATGTGCAGTGGGCTACAATGGGACTTTTATTTTATTTTTTTCAAGATAGTATGACAGCAGCATGATGTAAGGATTTGATTTAATATGTGCATATTCAAATTGGATGCATCAAGATTGGTTAGGAGACACACAAGATCCAATAACATCTGGCATGTCAAGTCCGCTTTCAGGTGAAATTTGGCATGACACATCTTTTGTGCCTTAATTGAATATATGCGAATGTGTTCGAGATCTGAAAGCTGCGGCAGAGGAGAAAATTATCACTGAATAACTTCTAATAACTTTTATGAGTTCACTGGTTTATATAATCCTTCAAAATGATAAGGTAAATAAATTTGGTGTTCTGTCCATGGAATTGCTTAGCTTGAGCTCTAACTTTCTTCCTTGACTAAAGCAAGAAATATAAATAGAAAAAGCAGCCACTTACTGTATATATCCTTAAAATATGATTGGAAAGACTATATTTTCCTCCAGAACTTACATTTTGAACTTTCCTCAAGCGTTTGACATAAAATGTACAGCACATGAATCATATGGATTTTGTTTATTATATATTTGTATACTATTCACACTCATTAGAGTCAGGGTTATGGGCAGAGTCCTGCTGAACTTCTTATTTTGTCTTACAGATAGAAAAAAAATCTTACAATAATGACACAATTTAAATTTTTGGTTGAACATTCCGTACTTTCCTTACACTAGGAAAGTTTTTCCAGGCTTTGGTCCACCAGCGCTGGTAAATGTTTTACAGACTGCGTTAAATTGGGAGAGATGTTTGGCCTAGTTTGGGGAAAACACAAAACGTGAAACACAGATCTCCCTAAACAGCTCAGAACCCCGCAGAGGCCAATTTCAAGAGAAGCAACAGAGATTAAGATTTATGTTTTTGGTTGGGAAAAAAAAAGAAGATGTGTAGAAAACTCTAACAAGAGTCTCAGTTGGTTCTCTGAATAGTGCAGTCTTCACGTCTGAATGAAGCCCCAAGTGTATTTGGCATCAAATTTGAGCAGCAGGAATTCCTGCACACGCTCCTATTAGGCCTTTAGCAGAAGCATATGTATAGCCGAAAGGAAAACAGAACCACAAGTGATAGATGTGGTTAGATGTCTTGCATGATGGTATATAGTATATAAGTTGCAGATAACAGTGAATGATGCTGCTAATAAAAATGTTAACCCTTTGCTTTCAGAAGACTAATAAGCTCAAGGACACAAATGTACAGATTCCATACTCTCAGTAGTCATCAGGAATCAACATCTTTCAGCCTGATTACACTTCAGCAATCCCCCAGCAACACTGACAAATCTCAGAAATAAAACAAACCAGACAAGCCAGGGATTTTGCATATGGTGATTTAAATAACCCTAGAGTCAGCAATCTGTCTGTCCCAATGGTCCTCTGCTTTGGGACCGGGTCTGGATGGTCAGGAAAGGCAATGAATACTATAACCCTTATAATAGTGCAGCCAACAAATGCAAAACATTCATCTTTGGAAAGCAAGGATATATAACATGATGGTTTTTATAGAGCTGAAAGTCAATTTCCCCCAAACATACAATTATATATTGGATTCTGAGTTGTTAAGAATCGAGCGTCAACTCCAACAGAGTGGAACTGATTCCACTCTTGGCCTGATATGTCTGGCCATTACATGACTAAGATTAAGATTATTTTATTTGTCACATATACGATTATATAGAGAGTATATAACCAGCAGTGAAATGTATTCTCTGCATTTAACCCATCCTAAGTGAACACACACCCGGAGCAGTGGGCAGCCATGGGAGTCCGCACTAAGATCGGTATCGATATGGTGCTCCTGGGGGAGCTCGGGACCACCAGGTCGTCTAAGGAGGGGTGAACCGGCCCAGGTCGGAGACGGAGGCTGCAGCAGAAATCAGTGGCAGTGTGACGATGGAGTGTGTGTGTCACACAGATGGCGCTGTGACGGTGTCAGTGATTGCCAGGATGGATCTGATGAGATGGACTGCGTATGTCAGCCTGGAGATCTGGAGTGTGCGGATGGCTCCGGGTGTGTGATTGGGTCGGACGTTTGTGACGGCCGGCCCCAGTGTCCCGACGCTTCGGATGAGTGGGACTGCAGCAGGCGTTTAGGGTGTCTGTCAGGTGACTGGAAGTGCAAGAACAGCATTTGCATCCCACAAGAGCTTTTCTGCAATGATGTCAATGACTGCGGTGACAACTCTGATGAAGAAACCTGTGGTTCCTGTGGGAAGATGAACATCCGCTGTCCTGATGGCACATGTCTAACCCCGAGACAGAGGTGTGATGGAGTTGCTCAGTGCTCAGATAAGAGAGATGAGCCTTTTACATGTGGTAAAAGTTGTCATAATGGGAATGGTGGCTGTAGTCATACTTGCATTGACCAGCTTTGGGGAGTTTTGTGCTCTTGTCCCACTGGAATGACCCTTTCTGCAAATGGACTTGATTGTGAAGATGTGAATGAGTGTGCCCTGTCTTTAGGACCTTGCATGCACTTGTGCACAAATACACCCGGGTCTTTTCGGTGTCTGTGCCAGAATGGTTTCAAACCTCTTGGCAACGGCTCTTGTGAAGCTCAAGGAGCCGTGACGAAGATATTGACCACCAGGCCCCCTATATGATAAATAGTTGTGTTTGTGGGAGCGGGAGACGGGACTCCGGGTGGCACTCAATATAGAGTGCCGCCCTTAATGTTATGTACATCGCCTGGATCTGGGCTTCGTAACATAATCAGTCGTGGTATTGAAGGAGGAGAGAGCGCTGGTTATTCACTCCTCCACCAACAATCCCTGCCGGACCTGAGATTCGAACCCACAACCTTTGGATTACAAGTCCGACTCTCTAACCATTAGGCCTTGACTTCCCCATAAATGCATCTATTTCTTTGATTAACAAACTACTACATATCCCAGAAGAGTTTAATAGTAAGGATTTTAATTCATCCCAGTGAAAATTAATATTTTGACTTCATGAAGGAGACCTATTCAGAACTGTTGATGATTAATTCAGTGAATCACCAGTAGATGGCAACCAGTATTATGAGCAAGTCTTTCTATCTTTCACTCAACAGATTTGTGGAAAACATAACAAAGGCCTAAACAACAACAAAATACAAAATTTAAAAGGACAGCAGTTAAAAGACTGACCAACACAACTTGCATCTTTAAAACAAGAGGGTTGCGTTTTTTTAAAGCACACAAATTGATGATAAAGTTTCTTCACTTCAGTCGGATTGTAAATGCTTGAGGCATTCACCTGTAACAAAGCCAACTTGAAGAGAGTTAGTTTGGAAGTAATTTATTTGAAACTATTCAGACTCTAGATAAGGTGTGTGCTTAGAAACAAAGGACTTTTATTGCAATATAAAGTATAAGAGAGTTGTATACTTTACAGTCAATAACACCACTGTCAGTGTATTCAATTTAAGCTATTTAATTATAGTCAAGAAATGGGGTCAAAGGTAGCCTACAGTTTGAAATGGCAAGAACCAATTTGACAAGAAACACTGAACACTTCCCCCATCTGTGATTAGTCCTGCACCAAACTCCCAGAAAAGGCATTGGTAACCATTTTCTTTACTATTTATATGGATGATAATTTGGAATGTAAAATGTGCTAAGTGCTATGTTTAAATGTTTTGACATTTGCTTGAGCAGCTTAATTGATAAATCTACTGTATATAGAAGGAATAGTGCATTGTTTTTGTATTTATATTTATACTTTTGTTCTTAAACATGAATGAATACGAAAGACTGTGGCTTTTTCACATCACAATGCTGAAAAAGCCATTTCAGTAACTTAATAACAATTTCATAATAACTACTTGTTATATCTGCGTTTAAAGAAGATTCAGTTTCATAGTGCAAATGCATCTTATTTGAAAGCACAGTGAGTGTGTCCTGCTTCTGTGCTGCATACGTACTGAAAATAGACCATGTGCAAAACAGGCGTAATACAGATTTCCACAGGTTTATGTTCAGTGAATGTCTCATGAAAAAGGCAGTGAGACTGAGCTCCCTTGCAATGCAGCAGGAGATTCACCGCTTTCATTAAAATTCATACACAACTGTCCAATGGAGACTCTGGTGGGTTTAGAGCTCCGCTCAGCTTTCAGACAAACCAATTCAGTTTAACGGTTTTATTGCCTGCCTCAGCAGTCCCAAAATGTCTGTTTGGAGACATCTTACACCACAGCAGCAGAGGAACCTCACCTAGTTTCATCTCTTTATTTTTTTCTTTCTGTGAGATAATGCTGCCGACAGTTCCTCTTTCTCCACTCTTTCACTTTTGCTGATGATTTTCCCCCAATCCCTCGCCCTCTCTCTCTCTTGCTCTTTTTCCTTTCTTGTTCTGTATCTCCCCACTGTCCTCCTCTGAGTATCAATATTGAATATTTTGTGTGATCCTCTGGCTAGTTCAATATTTCAGCGAGCTCTTTCGGGTCATGCCCCCCTTGGGCCCTGCCTCAGCAAATAAGATATTGAAGAAGGTACAAATGAAGATGCTGGTGTGTGGACTTTGGTACACGGTGGTATGCTGTGTTTGCACTGGGTTCTCCTGTGGGGGTTCATGAACAAGACATTCTGAGATACTGAAAGAAGACTGGGACAGCACCCGTTCTAGTTGAGTTCCTCTGAAAAGTAACACGAGGACACACAGATGAAGGGCGTCCGAAGAGAGAGCCTTCACAGAGTACAGGATATTCCTGATGGAAAAGCAAATAAATCTACTAAATTTAATGGATTTTTTTTTTTTTAGGAAAATTTAATATAAAATGATTTATTCCACTAATTTTAATTGATCAATGTCACATAACATGCTATGTTGTGATACTATGCAACAACATCAGTTTCCTTAACAGCCGTGTTTCATTTTTTGTCACATGACCATAAGTTTAGAAAGGGCTCAGTCAATATACAACCATGATCATGTATAGCTGCCCATGTGAGCTGGAAATGAGAAAAATTGTTTTGAATATAAAATAAATGAGGGAAAAATGTATCTCATACTAATAAACTTCTGCAAACCGCAAGGAGAGAGCACATTTAATATTTCCCTTCAACCTTGAGGGATGGAATTAGAAAATTAATTTGTTCTGTCCAATAAAGGATCTTTGTTTTTATATCAAGTTTTTTTTTTTTTACTATGTTAAAATATTTTGAATATTAACATTATCTGAATGTTTTATGGATGATGAAAAAGGAAATAATTTGCAGCAAAATGCACCTTTGGAATGGGATGGTGCAATATTACATTGCTTACTTTTTTATACTTTTTTAAATAAATAATTCACATACTGTATTCTCCAATGATTCAACAGCTAACTGGACATAATTATTAATATGTTAAGTCATATTTCTATGTACCTATGTTGCCTATTTTAATATTTCAGTTGATAAGAGACATCCTGAAATATAATTATGCATAATTACCTCTAGATGTAGTTGCAAATTTACTTACTGTTAGTAGAATGTCTAAAGTGGACTATCGAAATATAGTGTTACCAAAATAGGAAATGTAATGGCTACGATTCATAAAGCATATTCAAACCATTTTAATTAAGTTATTTTAAATGTTAGTCTGCAACAAGATTCTTAACACTCTAATGAATATTTTCAGTGGTAAACTTTACTAGTCTGTTTGTGCAGGTAAGGACCGGTTTGTACCTGATTTCTTGTTTCCTGTAGCCTTGGTGAGCTCCCATTATGAGGACATTTCAATTGGCATTTGCTGTGCCAGACGTGTGTATCAATATACTATCCTATCCCTCACATTGTGGTGCAAGACACATGCATTATTGATGTTTAGAGGGATCATTCTCATCGAGATGGCTCTTTAGCTTGATACAGAATGATGGTCTCTCAATTCGCCTTTCAAAGGGTCAGGGTTCGAGGCTTCAAGAGGAAAGTCTTAAATATCACATAAGCATGCAGAGGATGTCGGTTACTGCAAACTGTGAAAAATAAAATGCCTTCAGACAACTTGAAGGCTTGTAATGAGAATGAGAATGGTAGCATATCTAATTTAAATTCAACATATATAATTTAATAGAGTTGGCTTATAATTTCTCCGTTTGTGTCTTTTCTCGTTACTTCTATTCTCCTATGATCACCTTGGATGTGAACGGCTCCTCTGGGCACATAATTACCCATGATTTCATTGGGGATGTACTCGTGCGATGTAAAAAGATGAATGTATCACATTTGTGCCTCATTTATTTGCCAATATTTCAAGGATACCATTCAGAGCTCCCAGGTCTGATGTTCTATGCTTTTAATGGAAGCTCTCAGCACTGTAGTTTTGATGTACTATTTTGTTTACAGAGGGACTGAATCTCTCGGTATTTGAACAGGAAGAAGAGGGTGGGGTGAGGAAAAAAAGACAAGACAGTCTCACAAAATCCAAACCTCTGAAATTAAGATTAATGGCCTTGCTGAGAGCTGCTTCAAACAGAGATGTGAACAATAGAGTTTCTTCACAAGAAGAATGTTACGGAAGAGACTATAATGTTAACACAATATCTGATTATGCACAGTAATCATCTCAAATGTCATTTTAGATTAGACTGTCCAATTTCAGCATGTAAATTCATTTTGACATCATATTCGCAAAGTGTGTTATAGCACAAACTACCACTGGTGTTGCTTGCAGTCTGCACCAAAATGCTTTCTAATGGCACCTGGAGTTCTTAACAATAACAGAATAAAGCATTTAAGAATAATAATCCCTGTTCACACCAAGAACGATAACTTTAAAGATAACGATATTAGCGTCCACACCAGCAAACGATATCGTCTGTTTATTCTAAGCGCACACTCATCTGCAGCTTTAAATTCTCGAGCTCGTTATAGCAGGATGGATTCTGATTGGGTGTCAATGTATCGTTCATCAGCTGGAAAAAATCGTTCTGAAAGTGATTCCAATGATATCGTTTCTCTGTGCCTTTATTGTTATAGCTGTGGTATGCTATTCTTTAATATTGAGAACGATTTTTAGAACCATATCTTTATCGTTATCTTTATAGTTATCATCCTTGGTCTGAATGGGCCTTAACACTAGGAATTTGTTCTCTTTTTGCCTGCACACATTAAGAGTCGGTAATCTGCTTCCTGGTACTCAAACATGACACTCATCAATCACGAGGAGCTTGACGCTTGTCTTCAGTGCGATGGACATTTTCCTCTCCTCTGTGAAGGGGCTGGAATGAATGTATTTTAAAAATTCTCCTCCATCCGTAGAGGAATACCAATGTGCAGGGAACGCTGTCACCGGCGGTGTGAACTGAGGGAGGCAGGCAGCCGTGTGACACCCAGATGATAATGGCTGACGATCATCATAATGCTGTCGAATCCTCATCTCTGTCACTGAGTCGTGCCTGTCTAACATGGCTGCCAGTCACTGTGTCACAGAAAAATATGCCTCTCAGTCATTGAGTGTTTTATCAAGATGTCTGTTTTCTTGTGTCGTTTGAATAATTTTTTTGCAGGGTATTAGAAAAATACATGTTGTACAAAGTTCCACAAATACAACAAGATAGTAAATGAATAACTCCCCTTTTATTACACATTCTCAACTATGGATTAACAACAATCAAAAATGTAGACAACCGATGTGTTACTTTCGAAGTTGGATGCAGGATATGTATATTTGATATTCATATTAAATATCATATCTGACCATAAAAATCCTATAAATTGACATCTGCAGCCATTCCACTGACAACTTGTAGTTGAAAACTCAAAAGTTGTAAGATGATGTACACTACCTGTCAAAAGTTTTGAATAATAAGGATGTTTTTAAGAAAGCCTCTAATGCTCACCAAGGCTGCATTTATTTGACCTAAAATAGAGTAAAAAGAGAAATGTTGTGAAATATTATTACAATTTAAAAGAAGTGATTTCTATTTGAATATATTTGCAGTAGTTTGCAGTCTGTAGCCATTACTGCCACTCTCTATACACAAAAATATGCAGCATGCATATGGGGACACCATCTTGTTTTCCCGACCTCGAGTACTGCAGATTCAATCAGCACACCAATGATTTAAACCAATTTTGATGGGATAAGAGTTTCCAAATCAGTTCCCAAGTTAGAAGTCAGATTTTACAATGGCCCAGTAGTGCACAACACAATGAAATTTCCACAACACAACAGTAACAAGTCGCAACACAACAAAATTTCCACAACACAATGGAAACAAGCAGCAACAAAATTAATTTAGCACAACACAATGGAAACAAGCCACAACACAACAAAATTAGCACAACACAACAGAAACAAGCCACAACACAACAAAATGAGCACAACACAACGGAAACAAGCCACAACACAACAAAATGAGCCAGGGGCGGACTGGAACTAAATTTCAGGCCGAGAAATCTCACACTCATCCAGGCCATCCCATACAACCACAACAAATTTTGAAACCGGACAACAAGATTTTTTGTATGGCCATCATCATCATTGCATAAAAAAGTTTAAATTCCTAGGCTGGGGCCATGCAAAATAATTAAAGGTTATCTTTTGATCTTCCATTTTCCTTTTTAGTCTCTTAAGATTTATGTTTTTGGTTGGGAAAAAAAAAGAAGATGTGTAGAAAACTCTAACAAGAGTCTCAGTTGGTTCTCTGAATAGTGCAGTCTTCACGTCTGAATGAAGCCCCAAGTGTATTTGGGCATTTGTCATTTTGCCTGACATCTCTGTCTCGCATGTGTATATTTACTTTTTTCACTAATTTTCTTGCACCTGCCACTTTTCTATCAACACATCTCCACCTTGTTGCAAAACAGCCACCTCATTGTAATTTGTTTGCACATTTATTTTAGAAAAAAATAAGTATTACATTATTGTTTATCTTGTCAAAATTAGCACAATAATAGCTACATCTTGAATATTTCTTTATAGAAAAATCTTAAAATTGAATATGTTTTTGCATTATCATGGGTCATGTTTTGTCCAAAGGAAAATTAGCCATGGTATTATTAGACCTATGGTAAAAGTAACCATGTTTTTGGTGGATTGATTTCTATTTGTATAACCAGAGTTTTACTACAAATACCATGGTGAAACTATATCGTGTAGCAAAACCATTATTAATTTGTGGTTACCATGGTTTAACTATAGTAACCATGGTTTTGGTTTTATTTTTAGTAAAACCACTGTTAATTTTCCTAAGGGTTGTGTTGTTGTCTGCCATAACTCCTCCTAAACCCGTTATAAAACTATGTGAATATTTGTCTGCTAAATTCCTTCTCTTTACAATAGTTAGTATGTCCTTTTGTTAAGTTTGCAGTAATTGACTGCTACTGCTAACATTTGCTAGCAGTTTAATGTTTAACTAAGTAAAGATAAACAAAGATAAAACTGCAATAGTCTATGTACGGATGTAACTGACCTGCACTTGAAGCCCTGAACAGGACAGTTAAGCCTCTCTGCTCCACCTGGGCGCTTCTACTCCATTCTCGAGTCTCGCATCCTTTCGGACGCGCGGAGGCACGGAGCACGCGCGAGGCGAACCGTGTTGCCAGTCAAGACTAACCGATTCATGATATATTAGAGTTTTATTATTGAATGGCGAATTCGGAAATAATCACTTTAGTACATTCGGCAGGCAACAAAAGCATCAACAACAACAATATAAAAAAAAAATAATAATAATAATAATAATAATAAAAAAATAAATGTAGGGCAGCGGGCCAAATTGGCTGCCAGGCCACCGGGAATTCTCCCGGTGCTCCCGATGGCCAGTCCGCCCCTGAAATGAGCACAACACAATGGAAACAAGCCACAACACAACAAATGATCATGATCCCAGAATTCTTCACTATTCCTGGTTTCTCACGCAGCTGCACATGGGAGATGTAGTTTTCCCGAATACATTGCGAAGGCCAACAACAAACAATCACAAACATCAGAGAAATCACAATTCTTATAACACATTTATCATTATTGAATATTTTTGAACTGCAACTAATAAATTGCAACACTAGCCCAACACAATGAAATTAAGACAAAACACAACAAAATTAGCACAACACTATGAAATTAGTCCTATGCATTGTGTTGTGGAGATTTTGTTGTGCTGTGCACTACTGGGCCACCATAAGATTTCAAGTGCAGCTCTGTTGCACTTTTCAGAGTAGGAATTCATCTCATTAGATAGGTAACAACTCATTATAATTTATGAGTTGAATGGAATGCAACATAATAACACTTAATACTCCAGCTTCCATCTAGAAGAAGCGTACTCATAGGTGCCTTATAATGTGTTATATCATCCCAGCTATCTATTTATTAAAATTGAATGCTCAGACATTTATTAGTGGTGAAGTTGTTTTTCAAATCGAATCATTAGCATTGACTCTCTGCACTGTCATTTTGTAAGTCAAGAAATCAGATCCAATTTTTGGAATAGTGAACTCAATATCTTGGATATCTACATTGGTTGCCATAGTAATGTCTTAAGTATCAGCATGATGCCAAGTGACATATTAAAGTAGCTGTCAGTGTGTGGAAATAGAGGATAGAAAATTGAAGATTTTGCTTCTGCTCATGTCATATATGTTTGGTGTATTGAATAACATTAGTGCATTTACACAGTTATCCATGTCTGAGTGCCATATTACTGTATAAATAAATAAATAGACACAGGCATGTTAGTGGTCTTGCATTCCCTAAAAAAAAAAACATAGATAAACGATGATGCCTGATACTAAATGTTTGTATCTGAATGCTGATGTCTAAGTGTGTCTAAACACCCAGTGTAAAATTGTTGCACAAAAGATTGTTGTTGTTTCAGATATTCAGTTTAATGCATTTGTGATTTTTCTATCATAATTTAATTTTAGTTCAAATAAAAACATTTTTTACAGTTGCCTCAACTTCACTACTACTGTATTTGCTCTGAGACAGTCATTTAAACAGTCATGTAAACCACTGTACAACAAGCATTTGAAGACCATAAAATCAGACCATTTCAGCTGATCTACTTTGTCAATGCACAAGTGTTCTTAATGAAACACTATTCCAATTACTGATAAATAATTATTTTAATGAAAGTCATGGGTCAGTTGCTCGACTAAAGCAAACAATAATCACAATAGTGGTTACTTCATTCAAAACGTTTCCAATAATAAAATCAACGTTAACTAGAGCTAAACCTCTATTAATTCTCAGAATTATAACTGATGCGAATTTAATCTTCTAAAGGATACTATAAAAGCAATCATGACACTTAGGACACGGTAGGTGTGTATGAAATATTTCCTTGTGGCACTTATTATTACAAAGAAAGACAGATGATTTGACATTTGAATGGGGTACATTTTTCCAGTTCATAAACCTAAAAACACTCAAAGATATCAGCCACTTAAATGCTGGGAAACTAGAACTGGAATAACCAGAGGATCATAACTACTTGCTCTTTGTTTGTTGACAGCTATGTTGATGTAACAGTGAGGGCCAATGGTAGATATGGCCATTGAAAAAAGGTGGTGAGCTTATGTGATTGGACGTTCATCAAGATACCATCACCATTGTTATCTACACCCCAGCAGGTGATCTACTTTGCCTGAATAGAGCTCATCTTACAGAGTCATTCCACAGAGTGGAGGGCACCACTTAAACTACTCTTCAGCCAAATAGCCAAACCATTGTGTGAGAGAAAACAGCAAAGGTCTTTACTGTTACTGAAATAGAAACATCAACAGGGTTAGAGGTGATTCAATTTAAAGCTACAACCACCATCAATCTGTTGACAGTTTATTTAAAACATTTGCTATGAAACTTTACCTGTAGCTTTATGAAGGAACTTAAATGTGTATTCATATAAATAAATGTAGATTATGGACTTTGATAAATGCCATTTAAATAAATTGAATCACTCTAGTAACAGTAATAAAGCGAAGGAATATGCAGGTATCAGCTGATTTAGTATCATACAAATTCTCTGTTAAATAGGAGAAAATAATGCCCAAATCCATTAAGGAGTTTCCATTCTGAGTTTTGACTTGTGAAAATGTGGTTGTCATTTTGTCTGTGCCATTTAGTTCAAATGATTGGCTAGCTGCTGGAGTTTCATCTCTTTTATCTTATCTTCATCTTTTCTTGTTCTGAGAAATGTAAATAAATGCAGCTTCGGTGAGAATAAAAAAAAATGTAAAGAAAGTTATTGATTATGTTGATTATGTTGATTAATTGCCAGTGCATGAAACTATTTGGCAAACTGATTTTGCTTAAGATTGGATAATAGTGATTGTAAGCTTTGCCTCCAAATTCATGTTTTTATTTGTTTTTTTTTGTTTGTTTGTTTTTTGTTTTTTACCAATGTACTTCCAAGCACCTTGAATATTTTCTGCATTTTCTAAAGCAAAACTTTGGAATGGGATTGTGCTTTAAAGTACAATTATTTATTTATTATGTCTGTCTGTCTGTCTGTCTGTCTATCTATCCATTCATGCATTCATTAATTTATAAATTTAATTAATTGCTGAATTTCTAGAACAAATCTAAAAGAAAAAGTTCTCCAATGTTGCAAAGATGACAACTACATCTAAAATTGCATCCAGTATTATGAGTAATTTGCAGTGTGCCATTTTCTTTCCTGGCAGGTGTTTGAATTAAAATGTCAAAACATTTTTTGAAAGTAAAAGTACAGTTAGAGTTCAGGAAGAGGACACAGATGATCAGACTAATGCAGTGGCACAGGTCGACAGGCAAAGATCCGTTTCACGAGAGCTCTCAACAGGAAGCAGCGTAACACGAGGCGCCGCAATAATTGGACTGAGACTATAAACCGGCACACACCTTCCATATTACTGTCATAAGAATATAAGACAGCTTCTCTAGCCAGGTATCAATAGCTAGTTACCTGCTGGGAAATACTGTTTTGATGTGCTCACTTGGGCTTATTTTCAAGAACAAGGTGATGGAAAGACCTAATTTGGTGTGAGATTTTGTGGTCAGCAGAGTTTGCATAATAGATGAAGAGCCAGGAACAGTAGCATTAAGTTAGTGCTATACACACAAACAAACACATTTACATCACACACTGACTATATTGTTTGTCTCTTTAATAGACACTCCTTTCTCTTTCATTTATCCAGGCCAAAACCAACACACTTTCATAAGCTCTAGATCAATGCAGGGAATGTAGGCAATATTGAAAAGTGTCTATAATTCATGCCACTTTGCCTCACTCTGCTTATTCTGCAAAACACAGCAGTTTCTGTATTCGGAGTGTGAACACATGGGCCTCAGTGTGTCCTTAACCTGCCTCTGTTCATGCAAGATTGTCAAGCTTTATATTGCCTCCCCTTTGCTCTGGCATCAAAGACTATTTCAAAGTGTCCTTTATACTAACAAAGAGTTTGCAAAATTGCATGCTTTTTATTTTATTTTTTTTGGCAGTTTATAATGCCTCCCGCAGAAATTATATGTTCTGGTTGACTGAAATTCTAGATGTCTATCATAAAACGGTGTGATTTCTTGTTTCTGGTCATGTGGGTGAGGTAGGTAGTACTGCAGTAGACGTTCCACATGCTGATATCCTTAAAAATCCCTTACAAGTACAAACAAAAGGTCTCAGGCAATGAAAAGTGCAGATGACTGGGCATCTAATTGGACTGAGGAATTTCTCAAGTTTCTAAATCCTTGTCTCAGTGCTTATTGTATTGTCAGAATTTTTCTTTATTATCCAAACCAATACTGTATAAGAAATCCAAACTGTCAACTGATAAAAACAGGTGTAAAGCAATCTAATGACTAATGCCAAGTTCACACTGCACAATTTTAGCCCTGATTTTCACTTGCCGACAGGTTTTGCGAAATCGCCAACCAAATGCCCGAAATCGGAGGCAAATCGGTGCTCGTTCACGCAAGTGACAATCACTGCAAAAAGTGACAATTCAAAATCCTGCTGTGTGAAATGAGTTTTGACTGAAACATACATCGGCGATGACCTACAGCCAATGAGAGAGCAAGATACAGGGCAGAGGGAAGCTCGGGGAGGACTTTTTTTGCTTTTTATATATACATATATATATATATATATATATATATATATACTGTATATATAAAGCAACCATGTACAAACAACATGCCTACATTTTTGCATTAGAATACACAGAACAGGTAGGCAACATGAAGATATATATATATATATATATATATATATATATAAATATATATACAGTATATACGTATATATATTGAATATAAAAGGGGGCTAGGCTTTTCCTTGTAAATAATATTCTTCTATAAATGACAAAAGATTTATTGCATTTTTCTTTTTCATCACTTTGAGGGCTTTTATAGGTTATAAGAAATAAACTCATTATAAAATGCACAAAACGTTGGTTTCACTATCAAGTACTTAGATTTGTGTATATTAAATTTTCCCAGCAGAAGTATGTTGTTAACAAGTCATCTTTGTTAATTATTATGTGTTCGGGGAGGACTTATAGACCATAATATCAGCGTGATATTGCGTTATTTCCTTATCACTTCTCATGTGCGTTTGGTTGTAGTTTGCGGACCAGACAGAGTTGTCTGTGATTCTTCCTATTGTAAAGTCATGCAGTGTCTAACCTCCTGTCGCCGATCCATCATGCAATGTGAACACAGCAGCGACTGAATGCTACCCCAGATAGTCGTGCAGTGTGAAAACAACAGTGATCTGATGACTTTGAAAATCATACAGTGTGAACTCGGCATAAGTGTTGCACTGCCACTTGGGGCAACTCATTAAAATAGTCTCTCACAGGATTAATTAAGGTCATTTTTTGTGTTTAAATACTGTACTTTCTCCTATCCATGTTAAATACACAGTACATCCAGTCCAGTATGGTGATGGAAATGTTCATCTCATTCTTCTTACTACGCACCAATATAGAAGGTTGTTTCTGCCTCCTACTGGACTGGAGTGTGAAGTACCATGACAGAAGAGCAATGGTATCAACAAATTATTGTACAATTTGATTTTGCAACGTTCGCTTGGAAAATTATTCTAGTCACTTGGGTGCATTATTAAGCATTTAAATTTGTCAGAATGCAGAGCAATTGTATTGAACTGACCTAACTGAATATTCACTAAATTATGTCATTTTGTGTTTTAGATGGGGAAAGTAATGTGGGTTTAAACATTTTTTTTTTTTTTGGAGGGGGTACTATTGCTTTTAGACATTTATTCCAAAGTTTACCTTCTATAGTATACCCTCATTCATTCATTCATTCATTCATAAATAAGTAAGAAAGAATGCTGATCTATACAACAGGCCTACCTGTGCAAAATAATAATAATAATAATAATAATAATTGCAGGAGGGCTGAAGGGCTGAGTCACATAAACTTGAGAAAACAGTATGTTGAAACATATAAATGTTTCTCACTGCACAAAACTTTACAGGCAATACAAGCCATCCAGATGGGACTTATCAAGGACATGCGGAAATAGAGGCACTTCGTTTGTTTGATAACTTCATAGCTCTAAGCACTAGAGCTCAATGTTTTGGAAGGAAGACCTTTCTTCAGGAAGAAAACCTTGGAACACTTTCTTTGTCTTCATGCCAAAAGAACCAAGATTAATGAAAACCACACACACACACCTACACCTGCTGAGCTTTCACTTTAACCTTCTTGACAGTCCTTTCCAAAACTTAAAAAGCTTCCCTGCCCTTTTAACGAAACTCATTTTAAAATGATATTCAGCAAGTATTTTTTTTTTTTTTTTTTTTTTTTTCTGATGATAATATGAGTCTCCAGAATCTCTTCTACCTGATCTATGGTGGGGATTTGCAACACTGGGCACTAACATAAATGTGGCAAAAATTATTTACTGTGCTGAATATTAAGCATTAGGCTTTGCTTCTGAACATGTTGCTCAGCAGTTTAGGAGGAGATTTATGCTGAAAGTAATGTAGATTGCTGAGAGTGAGGGGAGATCAGTATTTCAGCACTGACTCCGTTCCAATGAGCTCCGAGCCACCCACACTATATTTACAGCACTGTGCTCAGAAAACCACACAACATACACACACACAGAGAGAGAGAGAGACCCTGGCCTTCATATGGGCTTTATTATGATAGGGTCACTGGCATTAGTCTCTCTTACAACACAGACCTTCCACTATTGTTCTGATTTATGTAGTTTCTTATTTATCCCTAAAGTAGTCCATAACAATTCTGGGTAACACCTTGTTTCTGATAGTATACACAGCCAAAAGCCCTCGATAAATGTTCAAATGGTCCTCGATTATGTCAGGAACATTCATTTGGGGGAACAATTTTGACAGTAATTTTTATTTAGCAGTACACTCAACTTTACGCTTCTAACTATATATTTTTATTTACTTTTTTTATTTATGTTGTGCCTCTGAAGGAAAATACTTTTAAAATTCAACACACTTAGAACAGATCAAGTCTAACCAGCCTTATAAATCTTCATCTTTGTGACTTTCTTTTTCCCTAAGCCATGTATTTTCCCCAGCAAGCTTCTGTGCCACTAGAAGGTCAGATGTAGGTGAAATGCCCGCCATTAATTAAATTCCTATCTGCATTACTATGCACCAAATACAGTAACTGCTGCGTATCTATTTACCAAACAACTCTATATTCTGTACCCTCGTGTAGGTCATATTTTAAAGATGCTATTAATCTTCTTTTTAATTATGAATATAATGTCGTAGTATAAATCCAGATTAGATGGAAAGATTGATCATCCTTCCTCAGTGCCCTGGCAAAGTGCTTGCCTATATAATTAAAAGGAGAATATGAGAGCGTAGAATAGGAGGGGACATGAAAACTGGCATCTCTCTCTGTCTCTCACCCACTCATTCTCTTTCTGTCTTTAAGGCAGCTGTCTTGCTCAATCTAATCAAGGTTGACAGCCTACATAGGTTATGCTGTCTATGTACAATTGGCCAGTGCTGAATTGAACCAGTGCTTTACTGATCAAAATACTTTAATTTATAATACATAGAACAGGTTTTATAAAATACAATAAATAATATATACTGTATACATATATATTATATTATATTATATTATATATTATAAATATTATTTATTGTATTTTATAAAACCTGTTCTGGAGAAGACTAACCATAAGCATTCATTTTTATCCGAATGATAGTTACAACCTGCCATCTTTCTCATGGTCTTTCTGTTCTAGACACAAAGATTCTTGTGACACTTCATAAGCAATTATCCTCAGCTGTAATGTCAAAGACAATAGACAGAATAGATATATCTTGTGATTTTAAAAATACCTAAAACAAAATTGGGAACCAGTTAAAACAGTAAAATGAAATATTAACAAAAGTTTGGGGTCGATAAGATTTCTTATGCTCACCAAGGCTAGTTAAATACAGTAAAAACATAATATTGTGAAATATTATTACAATTTAAAACAATTATTTTAGTGTGAATATGTTTTAAAATGTATTGTATTGCAAATTCTAAATGACTAATGGCTAACAGAGCCATGGTAACCAACCAGACCTAGACAGAGATTTTGAGTCCAACTTAACATTTCTCTTAACAGTGTGGCACAGCACTTTTTCTCATGAATACAAATTGTTAGAAAATCAGAAGACAAGAAAATGCATATTTTGAAAATGTAAAAGAGCTGGGGTCAGTTACTGATGGTCCCGTAGAACCAAATATCCTGAGCAGCAGGGTGGTTTATGTCTGGACATATAAGCATTTAATAGACACTCTGGTTGCAGAGACTTTGCCTGAGAAATTGGTTCTGCCTTAGAAAAAGGACACAATGGCTGTTGCCAAGGAAACAGAGAATCGTAGTATGACCATCTAACTTTTGGATTTACTTTTTTCATTGGCTGAGATGTATTCAGTTCTGTAAACCATTTTACCTTGTCCAGCTATGTTCTAATTTCTAGCTATACTCACTCTTTTTTTTCATATGTAAAAGTAATATATGACATATATTGCCCTATATCAAGAGTCATATTGCCATATATGTTATGTGATGTATAGGCGATATATAATTTACACATTCATACATTCTCTGTGCAGATAAAGATATGTTTATAACATATATAAAATCCCAACATTAAAATTTGTATGTGTGCATATGTTGATAATGTGTACATGTTGTTTATTAAAACAACATACATATTAAAAAAAAAAAAATATATATATGTTTTTTCAAACTTGCTTGCCATGACACTTACTTAACAGCAGTAGCATAATGAATATGATCAGGGCTGTCTGACTCATTACTTTAATTGCTAGTTTGTTTTACAAAATTATAACCTCAAGGTTGTCACCTGCCTCCTTGCAATATGCCCCAATAACAGACCAAGCCTATGCTCTTGATTATTTTCACACAGCACACATATATTTTGATCAAGCAACCTCATCAAATAGACAAATTACAGTAGCTGTTATAGATTCCATTAGCCAAACCAAAAACAATCAAACCCTGGAATCATTTAAAAGGGTCATGTTGTCATGTTCAGGTTGAACTACTGTGTGTTTGTGTATGTTTAGCACTCTTACCCCTATACCTTTTTTTATTTTTATAATGTATGAAAGCATCTGTTTTCCTCTGCGCAATTGCTTTTGTTTTTCTTTGCTATGCAATTTGTTTTTATAGATGGTTTATTCCTAGGGCAAAAACTGCTGCTTACAAAACGTGGAGCAGTTGCTGTTGAGAGTATAAAATCAGTGTTAGTAATTATGCCTGCATTCTGCCAGAACTAAACCTACACATCGTTGTTAGATTTTCTTCATCCGCCTTCCACCATAAATATTTGCATTACTATCAAAAGCCAATGTGCCACATCATTTCTGGTCACATTTGGTAATTAAGGAAATTGTTAATAAAACAATTAAGAGATGAAAAAAAAGAAAAGTATTGTATTGAAAATATGTGCCAGAGCATATTTTTACTTTTTATGACAATACAGTATATTTCATATACTGTATGAAAATTCAATATCTGTACATACAGTATATTACATTTGCATATGGGATGATGTGCATCAAATGTCATTGCCAATTTATGATGGTAACAATAACGTTAGAGGTGCATTTGAAAGGTTTTTGTTTATAAAATGAAATTTTATTATTATTACCAAAATCAAACAAATTAGTCAAATTATGCTGAGCTTCATAAAAATGAAACTAGATTGTGATTGTCTTTGGATCATCACTTACTTGACATGCCGCTGCACTGCTGATGCACTTTAATATTCATTTTTTAAAGTTGTTTTGTCAGGTGATGCTAATCTGCAACTTTCAAACTTTTCCATTTGAGGATTCTATTAAGCAAAAGCAGTAAAATATGAATGGAATAGGTCAATTTAACATTTAACAAATTCAGGCAGCATACGATGCAAATTTATTAGAAAGCTAAATCATTTGAAAGCAGAAACTAACTTAATTTGAATGAAGAACAACACTTAATCCAGCATCATCAATAGCCGGAGGGAAATTAATGGCCGCCGGGACCTGGCGATGCCCCCCATGTTCAGCGAGTCTGCCGTGCATTATGTATGGGATCTCCGGGATGGAGCCATTATGGCAATCAGAGGATCAGAGCATCAATCTCAGGTGAGCCACAGGGAGTAAATGAACTGTAAAGAGGAGGAGGAAGAGAGCAAGTGAGCGAGAGAAAACCTGAGGGAGAAAGTGAACCTCAGTTTATCATTTCAACTTTGAGTAGTCGTGCAGAGCTCTCTCTGTATAATTACCCCCAAAGAGATAATCTATTTATCAGCAACTCCATCTATCTATTACTCACTCCCTTTCTATCTTTTGTCTTCATCAAGATATTCATCGCTAAATCCCTTGGGGTGCACAAATCTGGGACCCGAATCAAACCAAAAAACGTGTTTATTATTTATCAAAGCCACCATGTAATTTTCTGGAGCAATTTTCTGTTCCGAGCCTGGTGTCACTTTTGACCTAATACAGCACATAGTAATTGAGAAAAGATTCAGCCGGTAAATATTATGATTGACTGAGTTAGGGGGCCTTGTATCTTCTCCATTACTCCAGTTTATCCAAAGGGGATGCATTGAAGAGAGGCCTCCCACGACGGATGACATTAATTAATCTCGCAATTGCACGCTTGCTCATCAGGCCACGGTTTTAGCCCTACCTTAATCTCATCTATCAAGATGCTCAGCAGCCAGGCCAGTGGAGACAAATAGAATTTAACTCCCTCACGCGTTTTGGACAGCAAAGATCTGTATAAGTGTGTTTCAGCAACGGATAAGTCTGTGGGATGAGGTGTTGAGTAAGCAAATAATCTGGGCTGCTTTACATGGTGGTAGTTGTGAAATTTATGTTATGCAGAGGGAGAGAATCAGTCAGCAAAAGAGAGAGATTACTGGTATGAATATGCTGTAAGCAAGACCTCAGGCATTGTGAGAAACGTTAGATGGGGATTTTTGGAAACATGTTATCTTCATGTAAAGCTCTGCACTGTTTTATTAAATTTACAGTAAAAAAAAAAAAAAAAAAGTTGCAACTTTGGTTTTCAGGAAGTTACTGTCACTGCATGGCGATCACTTGTGGTTATGGGGTAACATTTTGTGACAGATTTTCCATTTCTTAACTGTATATCAAAATTAAACCACTTTTTGGATGCTATGTTGTGTTATGTGTGAAAAAAATAAAATAAAAAATTGTTGATAACAAAAAAAAACAAAAAAACACTTTAATATACCAAATATACCTTGTCTGAGCATTCCCTGGGAACCAAACCCATGAACTTGGAGTTTGAAGGGGAACATATATATCAGGTGGATTTAGGCAAGGCAATCAGGCAAGGGAGGCAGTGTCTCCTCAAAACATTGGATGAAAAAAAAATCAACAATTGCAATATTACAAAATGAACCCCCGGTTTCACAAACAAGGCTTAAGCCTAGTCCCAGACTAAAATGTAAATCAGAGCTGTTTCAACTGAAAGCAACTTGCACTGACTGATCTTAAAATATATCAGTGCCTTTGTTTTGTCTCAAGATGGACACCAGTAATGTTTTTTCTAATGCACTTTTATGAAAATTACTTAAATGTCTTAATTGATCTATGGCCTAATCCTGTCTTAGTCTAAGCCCTGTCTGTGAAACCAGGCGAGGCCATAGAATTAAAAAGTATACAAAGCACTTGTTTTTCTAAAGAAACATTGTCCAACAGTGACATCAGTGGGAGTCTGCATCTCTCTCACCTCCCCTGAGTCCATTGAGTTTTAACAGACCCCTCTAAGTATGCGGTGACTTTGGTGGGGGATAATTGAGAATGAATGGGGGGAAATCACGTGAGAGGAGTCAATGCCTCCATCACGATATGATTGGATATGACTGTCTATGTGTGGGTGTGATTGGTTCATGCTATAAATCTCTTGTGTTTGTGTGTTATTCGCATTCATGAAGCAGTCTGAATGAACAATATAATAGTGTTAATGAGACTAATTAAAAAAAAAAAACTAAGTAAACAACTCACACACTAGATATAACCACTTTGTTACATCAAAATAAGATTTGAAATTGCCTGAAAACATGACCTGTGGGATTTTTTTTTTCATTAAGTAATTAGCTTGGTGAAATTTCAAGTAAATCTCCATTTGATGACTATTAACCCAAGAAAATAAAAAAAAGTTAAAAGTTAATTATTAAAAATAACATCTGAACATAAGTTCACAAATAAAATATACTGTTTAAATTATTACTGTTTTGAGCTATTATTTTGAATGTAAACTGCTTAAAAACACTAACTTGATGAGATTCATACATGGCTTTAATAAATAGAATATTGATTACATTGTTATATATATGTATATATATGTATGTATGTATGTATGTATGTATATGTATGTATGTATGTATGTATGTATCATGATAAATCGCATCCAAAATATTTTTTTTGTTTGCATAACATATGTGTGTATTCTGTGTGTATTTATTATGTATATATAAATACACACACATACAGTATACATTTTGAAAATATTTACATGTATTTACATGTCTATATTTATATTCATATAATTTATATTATAAATAAATATATTTAATATCTAACAAAAACCTATTTTCTGAAATATATACATGCATGTGTGTGTGTGTATTTATATATACATAATAAATATACACAGCACACATACATATATTATGTAAACAAACACTTTTATTTTGGATGCGATTAATCGCGATTAATCATTTGACAGCACTATATATATATATATATAATATTTATGATGTAAGACAGGTACAATGAAATGTTTAAAGCAACTATTTATAAATAAAGCAATTCATATGCCATAAATATCAGTGATTATTTAGGGACATAAAAAGGTGTGTTCTGTCAAAAAACTGAGATGTCAGACTCTGGAAGTATTTTAAAATCCAAACATAAAATATTGCAACTTCATAAACAACAGCATAGCACAAGTAAAATAATGTCAGGATATTGTTATTGAATCTCATGGGTTTAGAATAATACACATACTTTATTTTCTGTCTGCAAATCATCTGAGACTATGTTGCAATGCATTGTAACCATGCAAAACAAAGCATCAAAGTAACACCATTCTTGTGCTATGTTCAAAATGGGTAACTAAAGGCCTTTAATAGATTTCTACTAGAAATCTAATAAAATAATACTCCCTTTATGATGCCATGCGAGTGGAAGCTTCCATTTGAAGATTCCACTCCCCCAAACTTAACTTAGCAGAGGGGTCTGGCAACTTACAGTTTATGGTACATCAGAAGAAGCCACAATGGGAATAGTTGGGGCCTTAAGGGACTATGTTTAGTGTAGAGGCTGCTGGCTGAGAGGAAAGTGTGGGTGGAGGGGATGCTGGAACAGCAGCAGTGTCACTGGGCCTCTTACCCTCCCAGAGGCCCCGAGGGTTTGAGCTTATTAGAGAGCCTCCTTCAGATAGCCTGATAGGGAGGGGCAGACAGAAACACGTGTCCTTATTTGACCACTAAGCCTGCTGGGCTTCTTAAAAAAGTTTATACACTTTTGAGAGTTTGACACATTTCCCAGTTTGAATATTGCTATTGTATCTGCAGATGATTCTTTTTTTTTTTCTTTTTGGACTTGGGTTCATGACTAAACAGTGCAGATGTTATGAATGAAAACAATTTGTTTAATGATTTATTGCATGACAATTTGCATTATCATTTTACAGTGTTAAAAGCATGCCGATTTATTTGCACAATGAAACCCACAGTGCGATTTTTAAACGGAATGTTCACCCAAAAATTCTAAAACTGTATGGAATTCTTTCTTCTGATAAACACAAAATAAGTTATTTTGAAGAATGTAGGTAACAAACAGTTGACGGTAGCCATTGACTTAAAGGGGTCATCGGATGCAAAATTCACTTTACAAGTTGTTTGAACATAAATGTGTGTTGGAAGTGTGTGTACACATCCATCCTATAATGATAAAAATCCACCCAGTGTTTTTTTTTTTAAAATCCCTATTTTAAAATTCCCTTTCTCAAATCAGGCTGTTCTGAGATTCCTATCAGAATGACGTAGTTCTGCGCAGGCCACTCCCACGATAGTTGATTGACAAGGCCGTCTTACCTTAGACCCGCCCTGAGTGAGCTGAGAGCTGTCCGCCATTGTGTCGACTCTGGTGCAGGGGAAGACAAGAATGTCTCAGATTAAGCGATTGAGGGGTTTAGTTGTTGGATGTAATAGTAAATATAGCAGTCGTCATTTACTCCCGACATCTGAGCCACTGAAGACGCAGAGGATTAACGTTACTTTCATTTTGAAGTGAATGCGCCGATCCCCGATCTACATAAATGCGTCTATGTTCGCGCGAATCATTCGTGATCCAGCTTCATCTACAGAAGACGTGAGTAAAGGGTTTTTATGAATCTTTGCAAATCGCCTTTCCTAGTAATGTGCTAGTCAGCCAGTTTCGTGGCTGAAGTTTACAGTCTGCTCGTCACTCCATGGAAGAGAGGTTAGCAGAGCTCACTAGCATTTAAAGCAACATCGCTGAAAACAGAGCTGATTTTGACAGAGTAAAAAAGGTGTTTTTTACACTACCATTGAGAAATGTTAACCAAAGTATGTTATAGACTTTTCATTAAGACCCTAAAGAATCATATACACTTGTGTAAAATGGGCATCCGATGACCCCTTTAAATAGTTTTTGAATTGTTTTGTTTTGTTTTTCATGGAAGTCAATGGCTACCGTTAACTTTTTTGGTTACCTAGATTCTTCAAAATATATTTTTTTGTGTTCAACACGATAAAAGAAACTCATGTTTGGAATAATGTGAGGGTGAGTAAATGATGAGAATTTAAATTTTTAAGTGAACTAGCCCTTTAAGTTTGTTATCCTCATTTAACAGGTCTCCATATTCATGACATAAATCTCAAGCGCAATGTAATACCAACAGGGACCATTTTCAGCACCTTACCAATGATGGCAACCATTTGCAACTGTAAACTTAACTGCGTTTGAGGCGGTCGATCCACCTGTACTGCACTCAGCAAGTTTTTCATAGCCATTCTGAATTCATCACTCAGACAATAAATCCATGCTTCCACATGTCAAATGACCCTACAGCACAATGTTTTTATCCATCTCCATCAATCATCTAGCAAACTGCTTTTCATTCCTGTTACATGCAAATCTGTTTTTATTTATCAGGCTAATTTGCATGCCAAATCTGTGATTATACATCATCAGCAGTTATGAAAGGACAATAATTAGCAATGCTAAGAAGTGGGTAATTACCACGGCAGTCACAGGATTGTTCTAAATTAACTCTTGTCTGCAGAGGTTCGTATGCTGAATTAAGCATTTTGTAAAATTCTTGTGGGATGACGAGTTTGCTTACCTTGACAAATAGATGTTGGGAATTTTGCACCGTGTTCTCTCTCAGCTTGCAATTATGGCAAATTCACAAAAATGACTATAATATAAAGTGGTAGAAATGTGAATTACCCTTCATTGCTACTGTTGTGACAAAGGCCCAAAAGTATGGGAATCGGGATCAAAATGTGCTTAAATTTTATTTTGTATAGACCTGCCTTTGTATGGGATTCTGGCTGAAAGCTGTACAACAATACTATATTTGTTTTAATAATATATTCCAATTACTGCTTCATGTTTTGTCTAGAGAGAGAGAGATATGAAGAGAGAGAGAGAAGCAGAAGTTACTCTTTTATTCAATTAGGTCTTATCATCAAATAACAGGACCGACAGAAATGGAAAGTGAATATGTACATTTAAAACACTGTGCCCACAAACTCAATTGAAGACTAATTTAGCATCATGTGCAACGTGAATGTATCCACATGGCACTCATGCTTGGTCCCCTCAGATGAGTCCTTATTCCAAAAGCTTGTCTCGATACAACTGAACAGCAAAGGCATATAAAAATGTTGCATAAATAAGACCAATCTTGAAGCCTTTGGGAAAAGCAAATAGGTCACTTTTTGTTTTATTTTGTATTTGTTTATTTATACATGATTGCTGTTGGTTGTCTCAACCTTTGGAGTCACAAACTATATTGGCAGGGGAATTGTGGCCACTGTCTGCGATGTGATATGAGGACTTTTGTGATATTTAGTAAGACCTTTTGGTCACAGTGATGCTCCAGTAAGCTTGCATTCCTTGAAGACACTAATGTCCTTGAGGACCATGCAGAACTCGCTTGTCAGTCTTGTGTTATGACCAAACTCCTGTGTCTTTAACAGAACAACCAGACTATCTGTCTCCTTCCATATAAAATTGAATAACGATTTCATCCACTTTGTCTCTGTCTTGAGGGACAGGAAATTTAATACCTGAAAAGCCATTCCGGATTATGATTCCTAAGTCATTACAAAGATATTTTCAAAATGGCAGTGAATTATAATGCGAAGGAAACTTTGTATATAAAATGTATATTTTTGTATATAAAATGTTTCAGTCATATAAAACATAAAATATAAAACGTATATAAAATGTTTCAGTCAACTGTGAGAAATATCAACACGAAAGTGACCATTCCCCTGCTCTATATACATGAACGGACGGAAACTTGCCGATTCAGTGGCATCTATATTGTGCCTTTCTAGCATCCAGTTAGGTTAAGTGTAAGTACAATGCAATTGTAAGTGCAGTACTGAGTATAATCAGCTTACACTGACCCTATTTTGAGGATTACATTTCATTTCCCAGGTCAAGATGACTGTTTGATGTAGAATTTTGCGCAAAACTCAAAGCTCTCTGAGCATGTGGCAATGTTTCACCCACAAATTTTAATGAGTACCAGGTAAGAAATAGGGAAGGTAATAACTTGAATAAAGTCATTAAACAAACTCAATGAAAGAAACTCTTAAAGATTGAAATCAATTATCATTCCAAAATGTCAGGTGATGTTTATCTCCAGGGGAAGAATGATCAAGAAACACATTACATTAATAATGCATCCCGACCTGAGCAGAACACAATGTGGTCTGAGTTATTTTCTGTAGTTGGTATTTAATGTCCTGAATAGGCTGTGTTTGTGCTTTGTCATGTGGCATTTCGCAAATGCTAAATGCATGGTGATTACTTGGATTTCTAATTCACACCTAAGTACTATTAATGTAATGTCAGATAGAGGTGGTTATTGAGGACTTTATTGTACATTAAACTTCACATATGTCACAGTCACAAAGGCTTGAGCAACAGCAGCCCCTGGAGGCTAACTGCTTGGAAAAGTCTCAAGCTCCCACTTCTGCTCTGTCTGTCTCCTTTGACTTTCTCTTTATCCCCCATTCAACCACCAAAAAAGCAGAACGGATCAGTTGATGCATAGTTAAGCACTGCTCTGATGATCTTTTGACAGCGTAACGATAACTACTACATTTAACTCTAAGCTTCAAGACATGAGATGAGAAAAGGATAGTACAATGAGACTAAGCTGTTACCATGGAGTTTATCCCATCTCTCTTATATACTCTGTACAATAGCTTCCCTTTAACTTTCAGAAAAAGTTCCAACACGCATAATTGCTGGTCTCAGATAACACACAGTCCACGCTAGGCTTAATTTGATTGACAAGCCCACGTAGGATGAACCAGCATCATTTATTCACAGTTCTAGTACAACGTAGGTGTGAAAGATTTGGATCTAATCAGTCTTTTGTTGTCAAGTGGTGGCTTGGAGTCGATTGCCGTCCCCCAGTGGTTCCTTCGCTCACTATGGAACGCCTGTGAGGTTGTAGTGGGTAGTTGTTATTGAAAGTGACTACCCAACACAGTGACTTGTCTCTTCCACTCATCCAATATCTTTGCTGCGTTCGTCTTTTTGCTGTCCCCCGTGGGGGGTAGGGGGAGATACTCCTCCGTTCTCTGTCTCTCTCACTTTACCTCCACGTTTCCCACCATCCATTACAGGAAATGCAACAGTGTTCAAATCAAATCAAATCAAATCAAATCAAATCAAATCAAATCAAATCACTTTTATTGTCACATCACCACAGCACAAGTGCCTTGGTGAGTGAAATTCTTGAGAGCGTGCTCCAAACAGTGCAAAAAACAAAACAGTTTACATATAGACAGTACATATTTACAGACTGTACAGAAGACAATGTGCAAAATACACATACACATACTCAATACACACAGTGTACTATAAAGACAGTCTTAGTTATCAATACACTATGTACACATTTTACATTATGTACACATCTAAACATTGTGATATGTTAAGGGCAACAGATTATGGATTTACAACAGATTAGTTGTGCAGTAGATAGTTGTGCAAAGGTGCAACAGATTATACATATGCAATGTCGTGGATGTGCATTGTATGGTATCCAGTGATAGCAGATAGGTTGTATTATTGCAGTGTGTGCGTGTAGTCCAGTGGACGGCGGTAAAGTGCAGTGTGTGGCATGTTGTGTGAGTGGGAGTGTGATGTAGGGTGGATTAGTTCTGTCTGTTCATTTGCCTGATAGCCTGAGGGAAAAAGCTGTCCCTCAGTCGGCTAGTGCGGGATCGGATGCTGCGGAGACGTCTCCCTGAGGGCAGCAGAGAGAGCAGTCTGTGGGATGGATGGCTGGAGTCCTTGAAGATCCTCCTGGCTTTCCTTATACACCGCCTGGTGTAGATGTCCTGGAGGGAGGGAAGCTCACCTCCAACGATGTGGCGGGCAGTTCGCACAACTCTTTGCAGAGCTTTGCGGTTGCCAGCGGTGCTGTTTCCAAACCAGGCGGTGATGCAGCCGGTCAGGATGCTCTCCACAGTGCAGGTGTAGAAGGATCTGAGGATGCTGGGGCTCATTCCAAACTTCCTCAGCCGTCTCAGGAAGAAGAGGCGCTGATGTGCCTTCTTCAGCACTGCGTCTGTGTGAGTGGACCATGTGAGATCCTCGGTGATGTGAACGCCGAGGAACTTAAAGCTGTTTACCCTCTCCACAGGTGTCTTGTCGATGGAGATGGGTGTGTGTTCTCTGCTCTGTCTCCTGAAATCCACCACCAGCTCCTTGGTCTTGTCGATGTTGAGTGAGAGGTGGTTCTCCTGGCACCATTTAGTCAGGGTACTCACCTCCTCTCTGTAGGCCGTCTCATCGTTGTCGGTGATCAGGCCTATTACCGTTGTGTCATCGGCAAATTTGACGATGACGTTGGAGCTGTGTGTAGCTGTACAGTCGTGTGTGTACAGGGAGTACAGGAGTGGGCTGAGAACGCAGCCCTGCGGGGCACCAGTGTTGAGGATCAGGGGAGATGAAGTGTTGTTGCCCATTCTGACCACCTGACTTCTGCCTGTCAGGAAGTCCAGGATCCAGCTGCACAGAGATCTGTTCAGTCCCAGAGTCTGGAGCTTCGCAACCAGTGTGGCAGGCACTATGGTGTTAAATGCTGAACTGTAATCCACGAACAGCATCCTCACATAGGTGTTCTTATTTTCCAGGTGGGAGAGAGCAGTGTGCAGGGTGAAGGCAATAGCGTCGTCTGTGGAACGGTTTCTGCGGTATGCAAATTGTAGTGGGTCCAGTGAGGCAGGCAGCACAGAGCAGATGTGGTCTCTGATGAGCTTCTCAAAACACTTGCTGAAGATGGGTGTCAGAGCAACGGGCCTCCAGTCGTTCAAGCATGTGATTTTATTTTTCTTTGGTATGGGCACAATGGTGGATTTTTTGAAGCATGAGGGAACCACAGACAGAGAGAGGGACAGATTGAAGATGTCTGTAAAAACCCCGGCTAGTTGGTAAGCGCATGCTTTGAGCACACGGCCTGGGATGCCATCCGGGCCCACAGCTTTGCGGATGTTCAACCGTTTGAAGGATCGAGTTACATCCGCGACAGAAAGGGATAGTGGACTCACCTCTTCTGCAGCAGCTGTGGGAGCGCTCTCTGTGTGGGCGGGGTTATGAGCCTCGAAACGAGCATAAAAAGTATTCAGCTCATCCGGTAGAGAGGCGGCAATGTTCACAGTGGCTGGTTTATTCCCTTTAAAGCCTGTGATGTTGTTGATGCCCTGCCACATGCTTCTTGGGTTGTTGTTGTTGAATTGTTCTTCAACTTTGTTTTTATATTGTCGTTTGGCTGCTTTGATGGATCTCCTGAGATCGTAACTGGCTTGTTTCCGATCGTCAGTGTTTCCGGATTTAAAGGCAGATGTCCGCGCTGACAAGGCTGATCGAACATCGCTGTTAATCCACGGTTTTTGGTTGGGGTAGATGCGTATTATTTTGGTCGGAATTACATCCTCTATACACGTCCGTATGAAACACGTTACAGAATCTGAGTACTCCTCTATGTCACCATCAGATGCTGCCCGGAACATGTCCCAGTCCACGTGATCAAAACAGTCCTGAAGTATAGCGTCCGATTGGTCCGACCAGCATTGAACTGTCCTGAGGGCGGGTGCTTCTCGTTTCAGTTTCTGCCTATAAGCAGGCAGAAGCAGAACGGAGGAGTGATCCGATTTGCCGAAAGGTGGGCGGGGGAGGGATTTGTAAGCGTCCCGGAAGGGGGTAGCAATGGTCCAGTACACGATCACCACGCGTGTTGATGGTGATGTGTTGAAAGTATTTTGGAGCTATTGTTCTGAAGTTGGCTTTATTAAAGTCCCCCGTAATAACAAACGCTGCATCTGGGTGCGCGGTTTCCTGCTCGCTTATATTCCCGTACAGTTCCCTGAGTGCCTGGTCTGTGTTGGCTTGAGGGGGAATGTATACAGCCGTGATTATGATCGCTGTAAATTCCCTCGGTAGCCAGAATGGTCTACACAGAAGCATATGAAATTCCAGATCAGGGGAGCAGAAGGATTTAATAGAGTGTAGGTTCCTTTCATCACACCACGAGTTGTTGATGTAGAAACAAACGCCCCCACCTTTGCTTTTCCCGGTGAGCTCTTTCGTTCTGTCCGAGCGGTGCACGGAGAAGCCCGTAAGCTCGATGGCTGAGTCTGGAACCATTGCAGACATCCAGGTTTCTGTGAGGCAAATAACGCAGCATTCCCTTGTTTCTCGTTGGTATGAGATGCGCGCACGCAGTTCACAGAGTTTGTTATCCAGTGACTGAACGTTAGCCAGCAAAATGGTTGGGAGAGGAGGTCGAAAGGCACGGCGTCTCAGTCTGACAAGAACGCCAGCTCTCTTCCCTCTTTTCCAGCTGCGTTTCTTTCGTCGTGGTCGTGCGTTCCAGACAAAGGGCTCTGATGCGGTGTCTGTAAACAATCCACCAGCGTTCAGGAACTCAAAGTCCGGTTTGCGTTGCGCGACGTAAGAACCGATGTTTAAAAGCGTGTCTCTATCGTAGACAGTTATACTAACAACATCTAACACGTAAAACAACAAAAAAACAAACAAAACATACGAAAACCTGCAGAGTTTTCTCGGAGCTCGCAACACGTTTCCCACCATCCATTACAGGAAATGCAACAGTGTTCTGTTACTGTTGCACACACACACTCACTCACACTCACACTCTTGCAACAAGTTGACAGGGTGTGAGCTCATTGAGATGCACATTGTGACAAGGGCAACCCAGTTACTCTCAAGAGTCTCGGTGGAAGTAAGCATATCTCCAAAGACACCTCAAACATCTAAGGGTCCTGGCAGTCTCTCTATGCAGCAGCAGAGGAGAGCAGATTAAAATATTGACTGTCATATTTTTCGTATACTTAGTCATTTAACTTTTTCCCAGATTTCCTCACTGACTCGATGTTAAAGACCCAGGGTAGATATCACTTCGGCTCTTGTGGTGCCAAAGGGCAGTTTGCTAAAAGCCTGGAGGTAGATGTGATGTGAAAGGACTCATTAGACCAATGAGACACACAGGGTTTTATTTTTTTATTTATTTTTTTGCCTTTGATGGCAAAGCCCTCCTGACGTCCAACAGATGCCTCTGGACACCTCTGGAAAACTCTCTACCTAACAATACGTCTCGAGCAAAAACATGTCAGCCATCAAATTGGTTGGCAGTAATGTGAACTCTAGGGTGGTTTTTATTGCCCATGATTTTCACATTTCCCGTTATATTCTCTGATCTCACAATCGCTAGCTGTCCATCCGAGCACCAGGGCGAGTGACAATTCGTGCTCATTTTGGGATTCAGACTGCCCGTTGTAGCATGAAATGAGCTCATTTCGGTCAGAGAGGAACCAAATGACTAGAGCTGAAATAATGTCACACCCCATCGTTATCATTTATTCTTTCGGCAAAAACGAAAATGCGTCCTTCTTCTTCCACTGCAGTGACTGTCAGCTGAGGAACTGTGCCTATCTCTGCCTGCTAAAAAATCTGATGTGTTATTCCTGCTGTGATCAGAAGGATAGAAGGGATAAAGAGAGAACAAAAAGACAGAGAGCTTCTATATTGGAAGTAGATTGTGGAAACGATGTTCAGGCTCACCATCAGCAATGTACTTCAAAAAAGATTGCTCCCTTCATATTTAAAGATTAGAGAGTTGTTTTCTACATGCTCTCCAGCTTTGTACCACTTTGAAAATCTTCTCTGCATTCAGGGCTGGATTTCGGATTCAGACAGGGGGGCCATTGGCCTGGGGCCTCATACTATAAAGGTTCTCCTTTTCTGGCAGAGAGTGGAAAATAAATCTCCCCTAGACCCTTTTGTGCATAGTGTGTGCTGACCACTAGAACATCTACAGTAGGGCCCCTCAGAGTCTACAGCACAAGATGACCACTTGTGCCCCCAGGTCTCCTAATGCACACACTGCCTACATTCTTAGAAGAAGAAAAAAAGAAGAAGAAAAAATTACCTGGGGTAGTGTATTTTCAAAGGGTACACTCTTAAAAGTGCTGGGTTATTTCTGTAAACACATTGTTGCGTTAATTGTGCTGCGTCATAATTCCGGGTTGTTTGAGGTACTGTAAACACACAGTTGGGTTGTTCATGCTGACTCAAATGGACTGCAAGGGGTTCTTTCACAACTGAACACCTGGGTTGGGTTATTTTGACCCAACCGGTTTGTTTATTTTTCCTCTTCATGGAATTTTCTGGATTCTTCACTCATCTCGTCGTCAGACGGTCAAGCAACTCGCAGCAAGCAGGATTATAAGGTAAATTAATATGATGATATGATTATTTACCGCTATTTTTAATAAGCTGTGATAAGAGCACACTGATTTCACGGTTTATGTGATATTTTATCTGTCGCTGTGCGGGTTAACGTTAGCGTTATTCTGTGAATGATGTAGCCGCCTACATTTTTTTTTGTTGACAAAGAAGACCTCAACAATCTCTTTATCATTAAATAAAAGTTATATATACAACCCCAAATCAGAAAAAGTTGGGACAGTATGGAAAACGCAAATAAAAAAAGAAAGTAGTGATTTCTAAATTCATATTTGTATTTCATTGCATGTTTTGTCTGGTCAACTTCATGTCATTTGTAAAAATACATCCTTTCCTGTCATTCAGACCTGCAACACATTCCAAAAAAAGTTGGGACAGTAAAGCATTTACCACTTTGTAATGTTGCCATTCCTTTTCACAACACTTAAAAGACGTTTAGGGACTGAAGACACCAAGTGATGAAGTGTTTCAGGTGTAATTTTGTCCCATTCTTCCTGCAAACAAGTCTTAAGGTGGGCAACAGTACGGGGTCTTCGTTGTCGCATTTTGCGCTTCAAAATGCACCACACATTCTCTATTGGAGACAGGTCGGGACTGCAGGCAGGCCAGTCAAGTACCCGTACCCTCTTCCTCCGCAGCCAGGACTTTGTAATGTGTGCAGAATGTGGTTTTGCATTGTCTTGTTGAAATATGCATGGACGTCCCTGGAAAAGATGTCTTCTTGAAGGCAGCATATTGTGCTCCAAAATCTCTATGTACTTTTCAGCATTAATGTTGCCATCACAGAAGTGCAAGTTACCTTTGCCAAGGGCACTGACACAACCCCATACCATGACAGACCCTGGCTTTTGGACTTGTTGCTGGTAACAGTCTGGATGATCCTTTTCTTCTTTGGTCCGGAGCACACGGCGTCCATTCCTCCCAAAAAATACCTGAAATACTGATTCATCTGACCACAGTACACGTTTCCACTGTGTGATGGTCCATCCCAGATGCCTCCGAGCCCAGAGAAGTCGACGGCGCTTCTGGACACTGTTAACATAGGGCTTCCTTTTGGCACAGTACAGTTTTAACTGGCATTTGTGGATGTAACTACGTATTGTGGTACTTGACAAAGGTTTGCCAAAGTAGTCCTGAGCCCATGTGGTGATATCGCTTATAGATGAATGACGATTCTTGATGTAGTGCCGCCTGAGGGATCGGAGATCACGGTTGTTCAGCTTAGGCTTGCGCCCTTGTCCTTTACGCACTGAAATTCCTCCAGATTCCTTGAATCTTTTAATTATGTTATGCACTGTTGAAGGTGAAATATCCAAATCTCTTCCTATCTTTCTTTGAGGAACATTGTTTTTAAACATTTCAATAATTTTCTCACGTATTTGTTGGCAAACTGGCGATCCTCGGCCCATCTTTGCTCCTAAAGGACTAGACCTTTCTTGGATGCTGCTTTTGTACCAAATCATAATTACAATCACCTGTTGACATCAACTGTTTCAAATCACATCATTATTTAACCAATTTACCTCATTACTAGCCCTAAATTGCTCCTGTTCCAACTTTTTTTGGAATGTGTTGCAGGTCTGAATGACAGGAAAGGATGCATATTTACAAATGACATGAAGTTGACCAGACAAAACATGAAATATTTTGTGTTCATATTGTCTGCAATGAAATACAAGTCAAAGTAAATTTATAAATCACTACTTTCTTTTTTTATTTGCGTTTTCCATACTGTCCCAACTTTTTCTGATTTGGGGTTGTATACTTGTGTGTGCGTGCGTGCGTGTGTGTGTGTGTGTGTGTGTGTGCGCGTGAGTGTGTGCATGCGTGCGTTTGGGTGTGTGTGCGTGCATGCAATATTGGTAAATATAAAGGTAGCAAGGCAACGAGACAACAAATAACCCAATGTTTAGGTAATGTTTAACCCAGCAACACAGTTAACCTGACCCACTGGTTGGGTCAAATAAACAACCCAGCATTCTGGGCAAAATGGTTAAATCCAGCACTTGGGTCAAAACAACCCAGCGCGTGTTCTGTCCCATAGTTACCCAGCGGCTGGGTTAAGGTTGGGTTATTTTTTAACCCAGCATTTTTAGAGTGTAGTAAAATGTACCATGTACTAATACTAATACACATTTTAGGTACTAATATGTACTTTTTTAGCGACAGTTCAATTAAAAATGAAAATGTTGTATCATTTATGCACCCTCATGTCGTTCCAAACCTGTATGAGTTTCTTTCTTATGCTGAACTTAAAAGAAGAATCCTGGTAATCAAACAGTTGATGGTCCCCGCTGACTTTCATAGTATTTCTTTCCTTACAATGGGGACCAACAACTGTTTGGTTCTTCAAAATATCTTCTTGTTTGTTCAACATAAGAAAGAAACTTATACAGGTTTGGAACGACATGAGGTGACTAAACGATGACAACATTTTAATTTTTTTGGGTTGAACTATTCCTTTGAAGTACTACACTGTAAAAAAAAAAAATTCAAAAAGTTGTTTCAACCTAAAATAATTTGTTACCCCGCTGACTTAAAATTTTTAGTTTAGTCAATTTGAAATTTTAAAGGGATACTCCACCCCAAAATGAAAATGTTGTCGTTTTTCACTTACCCCCATGTCGTTCCGAACCCGTAAAAGATTTGTTAGTCTTCAGAACACAATTTAAGATATTTTGGATGAAAACCGGGAGGCTTGTGACTGTCCCATTGACTGCCAAGTAAATTGCACTGTCAAGGTCCATAAAAGTATGAAAAGCATCGCCAGGATACTCCATCTGCCATCAGTGGTTCAATCATAATGTTATGAAGCGACGAGAATACTTTTTGTACGGAAATAAAACAAAAATAACGACTTTATTCAAAAATTAGGCACAGTAATGTCTCCTCTGTGTATCAGCCTTGACACAGGGATGCATCTTCTTCAGCGATTTACGCTCTGATTTGAACTCAAACAGCGCACCCTTGTGGCCCGGCTGATACAGAAGAGTGTATGTATTTTGAGTCCAGAGGATAATCTCCAAAATGGCGCTACTCTGACACAGAGGAGAAGTTACGGTGCCTAATTGTTGAATAAAGTCGTTATTTTTGTTTTATTTCCGTACAAAAAGTATTCTCGTCGCTTCATAACATTATGATTGAACCACTGATGGCAGATGGAGTATCCTGGCGATGCTTTTCATACTTTTATGGACCTTGACAGTGCAATTTACTTGGCAGTCAATGGGACAGTCACAAGCCTCCCGGTTTTCATCCAAAATATCTTAAATTGTGTTCTGAAGACTAACGAAGCTTTTACGGGTACGGAGCGACATAAGGGTAAGTGGAAAACGACAACATTTTCATTTTGGGGTTGAGTATCCCTTTAAGATACTCAATGTTAATTTAAGGGACAACTGGAATATTTTAGTTGACTAAACTAAAAAAAAGTCAGCAGGGTAACAAATTATTTTAAGCTGAAACAATTTTTTTTTTTTTTTACAGTGATTACAGCAGTTAGCTACAGCCCCCAAATTCGGCATTCAAGGAGTGCAGATATTTGCCCCAAACACAATTAAATATTTTACTTTTGTGAAACTTTGCTTGTTTTACTCTGGTTGAGTCTGCGTGCTGCTTGATGACACACAATATTTCATAAATAGGCATCTTATCACTGTAAAAAGTGATAAGTTGACTTAACTTAAAAAAAAAATGAGGAAACCCGTTGCCTTAAAATTATTAAGTAATTAATAATAAAAAAAAGTATAAGTTAAGTGAATTGTCAATTGTCACTTAACTTTTTTTATTTTTTATTATTATTTACTTATTATTTTTAAGGCAACGGGTTTCCTCAATTTTTTTTAAGTTAAGTCAGCATCACTTTTTACAGTGTAATATGCACTCTTTAGGGGTAATACAGGAGTACCTTTTTTCTCTCTGAGAGTGTAATGCAAAAAAAAAGGTACAAAAGCTGTCACTGGGGTGGTACCTTTTCAAAAGGTACATCTTTGTATCATATTTACCTATAAAAGGTGCATATTAGTATCTTAAAGGCACATATTAATCCCGCTATATGTGCACCTTTTAAAGTGTACTGCCCCAGTGACAGATTTTTTTTTTTTTTTTTTTTTTTTGAGAGTGAAGAACAAAGAACAAACCATTTGGGCCTCAGGCCTCTCAGCATGCAGAACAGGATAGGGCCCAAATCCATTTTAATTTAATGTACCAAAACATGCATTTCCTATTTCTTGGGGAAAATGTTGTCTGCCACTATGGGTGGCAGGGGTTGGGGGCCCGCAAAGACATGATCTGGCTCTCTCTGAATTTATATTACTATGTAAGCTATTCAGTGTGTCAGTCAATATTTACTGACACATGCAGGCTATACTTTACTACCACTAGTTGAGAGCAGAGATTTTTTCCCCCATCGCTTATATTGTCAATATTGTTTCACATTTAGCTATCAAAGTATATGCTGAGTCTGAACCAAAGCTTTCTGTTACAGGTGCCATCAGTGTACCCAGAGTGAAAGAGACTCTCAACAACACAAATATGTTATTGGCTATGGTTTATTTGTTCTCCCTGAGAGTCCCTGTCCACTAAAGTTTCATTTTTAGTGTTTGTTGGTGATATTATAGGACAGTCCAGGGTGTCATTGAAGGGAACAAGAAATCATAAGTGGCCATATGGAGCCGACAAAGGAAAGCGAGGCACTGCTCTGAGGAATCCCTTTATATATTTTGGGGTAAAAAAAAATGCTGTTAAATTAATCTAGACCATAACAGTTGCACTTGAAACATTAATTAATGAGCGGAGAGTATTACTTAGTTTCTCTCAATTTAGACAGAATTTGTTTTGACATGATTGTCATTTAGAGTAAATCTTGACAAGAATGCCTTATCTTAACTCGTCTATGAATTCTGAAAGCATTAATAATGTTGAAAAATGAATTCATAAAGGCTCTCACTTGTTATGACAGCCTTTCAAGATCCAGTGTCATAAGATAATTACATACTTAGTCATAGGCTCTTGTTCATTTTTCATTTATAAATTATCTTATGGCACTTCCCCAGTACTAGATCTCAATTGGTTTTGCATTAGAACCCAAATTTTACATTGGACATCAGGTGGCGACCCAAGACAGTGAAAATTATTTCTCAATATAAATACAGTTTATGTGTGTAATCTCATTTAATTTTCCAGTTGTTTTTGTGCTGACATGGCATGCGTTACTTTTGTTAAACATCAAAAAAAAAATCTCTCTCTCTCGAAAACTAGAGTGTTGCTTATTCTGCTTCTGTGCTTTTGACAGCAGCAGATGCACTGTTCATATTTGGTGTGAAATAGTCTTAAAATATCCCACTTCGTCAATACTGTGCCATGTCCACCTCAGAATTTGTTCAGCATGGACCTCACCTCATATCATTCATGCATCATAAATCTACTAATAAATGCTGCATATTACCATAATGCCCATGGGGGAACTATTCATATCCATAGAGTGAATCACCTGACAGAAGAAAAGACAAATGGTGCTATATTGACTCTATGCCCATATAGATTTCAGGCCATGATTTGATTTTGAGGGCCTGATATGTGCTGTAAATACACTCAATGAGGTCACTTACAAATGACTGAAAGGTTTGAATGACAGATTAAATCACTCTCAAATTTGTGAGGGTATAAGCTCTTCTCATTTGCAAGGTTTTGGTATTGAAAGGTTTGCAAAACTGGTTTCAGCATACTGGTTCCTTGAGGTTAGTTATGACAGTTTTTATAGGCCATAATTGGTTATCTTGTGAGATCTCTCCAATGATGCCTATAAAAGGTTTATCAAGATCCCAAAGATACAGTCAAAAGCATTATTCAGATTGGATTAGTTTCTGCAAAGCATGTTTTGTGTTTTACAGATATACTTTGCCCAAATCTGCCCAGTCTATGTGTTTTTTTTTTTTTTTTTTCACACAATCGCTATAAGAATTCTATAGCAAAATATCTATAAACTCTGTGGTCATCTGAGAAATCTAATCATGTCCTAATGTGAATGTCTGGGATTGCTGATATTGATATATTGTCCCAATGGTTTCCCTCATGTGTTTTTAGCTGAGCTACTGTACTGTTTGCACACTAATCTTCTGCACGCTTCACCTTTTGATATGGATAGCATCCAATTAAAAAGCCAAATCACATGAACTTTAAGACTTTACATTTTAATATTTGCATCAGGTAAGATAGTATCACATGTTGCAAAAAATATTAAGCAGCACAACTATTTTCAACACTGATAATAAATCAGCATATTAGAATGATTTCTGGAGGATAATGTGACACTGAAGACTGGAGTAAAGATGCTGAAAATTCAGTTTTGCATCACAGAAATAAATTATATTTTAAAATATATTAAAATGGAAAAACATTATTTTAAATTGTTTTTTTTTGTGTGTTTTTCTGTGTTTCTGATCAAATAAATGCAGCCTTGATGAGCATAAGAGATTTCTTCAAAAAATATAAACAATCTTACTGATCCCAAACTTTTGAATGGCAGTGTACCTATTATAAGGTTTATTATAAGCTGCCAATATTAACTCACGTAAAGTTTGTGGTCACACTTTATTTTAAGGTCCAGTTCTCGCTATTAACAAACCATTAACTATGACTTTTGTCTTAATAAAGTCATAATTTGCTGCTTATTAATAGTTGGTAAGGTAGTTGTTAAGTTTAGGTATTAGGTAGGATTAATGATGTAGAATATGGACATGCAGCATATAAGTACAAGGCTGTTTATGAGTATAATATATACTCATAAACAGACAATATTTTAATAATAGGCATGCTAATAAGCAAGTTAATAATGAGAATTGGTCTTTATACTAAAGTGCTATCGAGTTTGTTTAAAAGTACCTTATAAATCAAAATAAAGCCCATCTTTAGAAAACCAACCTCTATAATAAACAATGACATGTTAGTACTGTCCGAATGGTCACATGAAATCACATACATTGTGTCAAAAGAACTGTAACGTTGTTTAGAATAGTAGTCCTAAAGGACAGCAGGAGCTAAAGCTTAGACCCCTTGGTTTAACCTACCAGTCACAGGAAAGTCCCATCATTTAACTTGTATTGTCTGTATTAAAATATATCTAGAAGGGAGAACTCTGCATTCTCATATCAGACCCAACCATTGTGGACAAGCAAGCCAAACATGTTGACATTGAAAGACTAATCAAGTCAAAATAAAATCAAAATAAAATATTAAATAGAAAGAAAGAAAGAAAGAAAGAAAGAAAGAAAGAAAAATGTATTTATAACTCCTGAACAGTCTTCTTATAAACATACTTTTGCTTCATGTATTTACAGATGCCAGTACAGAAGACCTGGAGATAATGATCAAATATTTCACATTTCACTCTACGTATATTACAGCTATGACAAATATTCTGGAGTGAAAGCATGCATGTACACAGCAAAGAATATTTTGTGATATGTATGGTATTTTTTCAGATATCTCTGTCTATCTTTTTCCAAGTCTGTCCAGCTATGTCTACATTTCAGTCCTTTTTCTTAATAACAAAATAGTTATTTTAATAATTTGCCTCTTCAGTAAATTTTCTTTCTTTCTTTCTTTTTTTTTTTTTTTTTTTTTTTTACTATAATGGTAGTACAGTACAGTATTATTCATGTAACTTATTATACAGTTCTTAAATCATCAGCCCAGTCTCATGAAAACAATACAAAACAAACAAACGAGCAGTTACTGTGGCAACGTTTTACAAAATAAATGTAGAAAATCATATTTGAAACCCATGTGGTATTGGTTTGATTTGCTGCAAACTAAGTTGCATTTGAGCCAGTGTTTATTATAAACTGTTATGGGATCAAGCTAGAAAAGCATGGCAAAGAGAAATCCCCTAGGAATATACAACAAATAATATACGTTATGCATATGTGTTTATGTTGTGTATCATATTTGATGCATCAGAGATTTTGGCCCATATTGTATGATATAGTGAGAATATGGAACTCATAGTGGAGTAAAAAAAAACACCTCAGGCCCTTAACTGAGCCAAATTGAACCTGAAAAAAAAAAAAAACAATTGTGCGCAGTTGCTGATATTTACATGGCCAATAAGAAAGATGAAATTCTGATATCTTTCCATGTGCAGTGTTAAACTAAAGGCACCTGGAAAAATGGTGAAATCCACGATTGCCCAGAAGAAAACATGCGAAGGAGCTGCAGTCACTACTGCAATGCATATTCAGACTATTAAGGCTCCGATGCTGGTGAAAAAAAAATAGAAAAGGGCAGAAATAAAGAGAGCGAATTAATATGTACGAGGAAGAAAAGAAAAATAAAAGAAAGGAAGTGATACAGGAACAGACTGTGTGAGAGAAATGCCAAGGGACAAAAGAGAGAGCAGACAGGCTGGGGTTTGGCTGGAGGACATGATGTCCTCTATGATGTAAGTGAGGTGCAGTTGTAAGGGATCTGGCATCGCTAGCAGGCTCAGTTCCCTGGCGTAGCCTCACCGATGGCCAGCCGTTCAGGAGGAGGCACTGAGGAAATGCTCCGCCGCTAGATGAGCAGTAAATTGACAATCTCGGTGCTCTCAGAAATGTCAGAGAGAAGTTATTAGCCTGGCAGGCCGCCATCTTCTATAAATAGAAGCTGGCACATTTTCATAGGAGCATTATCATTTGCCAGCAGATGAGCTGGGGAGAGAGAGAGAGAGAGAAAGAAAGAAAGAAAGAGAGAGAGAATGAAACAGTCGATTTACTGCAAGAAATAAAACACTATTTGTTTTTATCATTAAAGGAAGAGGGGTGGAAATTGAAATGAAAAACGAGCAGAGATATCATATAGCCCCAAATTACTCAGTTCCGGTGAGATGCCTTTGTAAATCAGAAAGTCACGAAAAGGGCAACCATGAGAGATGTATGGCAACAAAAATAAGGCAATTTTACATAATCATTAAAAGCCCATGATGTGATTTTTCTTTTATTATGCCTCATGCTGTAGTTAAGCAGCGCTGAGACAGAAATGAAAGCCAATAGATAATGTCTGTGTGCGATAATGCGCGAGTCCTATCATGTCAAATTCTGCTTTCACTCACAATCAGGATGATTTTCTAGCCATAAAATCTAAAGGACAACAGAGAACACAGATGTCATCTCTAATAGTTTTCTATCCAGATTAATGGTCTGTGAAATTTCCCACTGTGCAACACAAAGCGTATATTCAAGTCGGGATATCAAATACGTTTGGTACAGTTGTACGGTCCTACCAAAAGCACATCAGCACAAACACCCATGGGTATTTTTATTTTGTACTTCCTCTTACTCAGTTCAGTCAGCTTTTCACTCAATTGGTGTTATGTGATTTGGCCATTATCATGCACCTTCCAGAGTGTGACAGTGAAAGTGACTTCGAAAGAAATGCTACAGGAAATGCTGAGGGGCTACAGAACATTTCCTTCTGTCAGACCTTAGGAGATACTCTAATGGTCTGAATGACAAAAATAGATATCTCATGAAATTGTGTATACACTGACAGCATTCGAGCTAAAGCAGTGCATAAGTTGCCCATGACCCCAAGAGAGTGATTCACAGCAGATATCTAAAGAATATTGCTGAATTGGCAGAGTTTTGTAAAGAGGAAGTTCCTCCTGATATTGTGCTGGACTGATCTGCAATTACAGCATATGTTTGGTGGATATTATAGCTACCGATGGAGAATCAACTTGATATTAAATCCAAACCACTTTTTCTATCCTGCACCATGAATGTTTACACAATGTGTTTGAAAAAGTGCAATGGGTAAATTTTGACTATATGTAATATATTCTTGGAATTTGTGTAACCAAACTGTGTTTGTTTATTCTAAATATTAGATCACAAGTTATGACTAATTTTCACAGCAATCCAGCAAATTTATTTTCTTGCTACCTTACCTATATCTTAACTTTACCTATCCATCATATGTTTAACGTAAGACCAGACACGGCCATTCACTAATTTTATCTCTACAAATACAGACTGTTATATTGCTTTATACTATTGCAAACTGGTATTTGTTATCATATCATTTTAATGTATTATCATAATAATAACCACACTGATTTGTATTTACTGAATTGTTATTCTTAGTTGTTTACCTATGGTGGCTAATAAATTGCATCACACATTCAAAGAAAATAGCTTGCTTCTGTATATAAAAAAATAGATGAAATTGTGATAGCTTGTAAAGAAAGAAAGAAAGAAAGAAGTAGCTGTTAAGTTTAGGTATTGGGTAGGATTAGGGATGTAGAATATGGTCATGCAGAATGTGTGCTTTATAAGCACTATTAAACAGCCAATATATTAATAATAGGCATGCTAATAAGCAACAGCAATAGTGAGAATCGGTCCCTATACTAAAGTGTTACCAAAGAAAGAAAGAAAGAAAGAAAGAAAGAAAGAAAGAAAGAAAGAAAGAAAGAAACCATGGATAATAGTAAACCTAAGATTCTTCAATTCAGTAAATGTTTATAGCAATATATAATTTATCTTCTACCACAACCTGAATGTGAACATTTTTACTGTTATACTAAAAGGCATACTTACTAAAAAAGCATAAACTATCAATCAGACGACAGAAGGCATGTAGTACATTGTGTACAACAGGTTTTTTTCAGCATATAGCACTAACTGAGGACTGAGAGGTGACCTTTAGTTTAGATAATATATTTGTCTCTTGGGCCATGTTAGCTTTTGCCTCATCTATAAATGCCCTGCTGTGAGTCTAGCCTATAACACTTTAAGCATGTGATCAGCCATTGTGACATAAAAACCCCTGAACACCTGGGAAATATATCCATGTATGAGAAATGTCAGACCCAATACATAAACATACAACATACATTTTCTCAATGTTGTTACCTTGACACACAAATAAATATTTGCCATGGATTTTTACATCCAACACATGAAATTATTTAACATGAAGAATAGGTTGGAACGTACACACAGCTGATTCATATGGACAAGAAAACACAAGGGCAAATCTTTTCAAAATATCTTTTAAAACACACATTTGCAGACAGTTAAACACATGTTAGATCTCTGGCTGTTGTTGCATAATATCACAGACAGCAGGCTACTGCCATAACGAGCCCAGAGGGAACTGGTTTACATTGAGGAGGCTGTTGATCGTCTTTGAGTTTCCGTTTCACCACGGACATCTTCTGTTGCACTGAGCGCATGAGTCACCACTTAATTTCCATCCGTCGGCACGACGGACGGTTAAGTATCAATCTGTATGCAGTTTCCCTGGCCAAACCCCTTCCAAAATGACAGCTATTATCCAGATTTACATTTTATCCCTGGGAAGAATAATGACAATGAATCATTGCCATGTCACTGATGTCGATAATTACAGTATGAGTGGCCGGTGAGGAGTTTGTCTTGGAGAGCTTGGATGACAGTAACAGCCAAGTAAGGGAAAAAGTATGACAGTGAAGAATGGGTTTGATTCACATACAAGGATGACCAGATATAAGATGCAGAGTATGAAAATTGTTTTCTCCTATCACTCGAACCTTTTGTCACCTTTCAGAGGTCCTCCACTCCCATATCAACTTCCTCAGAAAAATGGAACCTCAAAACCTGTGCCAGCGTTGCATTAAAATTACAAAATGAAAATTCTGTAAGCATTTACTCACCCTCATGCCATTCCAAATTGGTATGATTTTATTTATTCTTCAGAGCACAAAAATATATTTTAGCTATATCAATTAGGTACTTTTATTTTCCACTAACATGGGAAATTGTGGCAAAACATTACAATGCTCTCATAACAGTTACTAGCTAAAAACATTATTAAAAACAACATTTGACATCTGAACATAAGTAACAAAACAGAAACACAAAGTAAATGCAATGAAGCCAGGTTTTTAGTTAATGTGTCTATGTTGGTGTTTTCACTGTACAAATGCCTCTACTTTGTTTATCTTTATCTGGATAGAAATAAACATTTGCGTTTAGAGTAGCAATGCATCTCTTCTATTTAAGTGAAGCCATATATGTGTAACGGAGCCAACGAGACGTGAGGCGTGCAGATCCATGTGCAATCTTTTATTAATAGACATGGTCAAGAACACAGGCAGGGTCGAACAAATGGCAAACAGGTTTATTGAGGGCAAGACAGAGGAGTACTCAAGTAAACGGGCGTGGTCTTCGATCGGCGAACAATATCCAGAGGGCTTGACAAGAGGGGTAATCCAGGTACACGAGCAATGGTCCAGGCAGGGGCAAACAGAGTCCAAACGGAAGGCAAAGGGTTAATCCAAAATACAAGGCAGAAGATCAGGAACCAGACAACAAGGCAACATGAAAAGACTAGACTTAAACTAAAATAAGAAACGGAAACTAGGAATGGCTCTGTAAAGCAGCTAACACTCGGAGAGTGATAAACGCAGAACTACGGATGGCAGACGCGAAACTGACGTTTCGACACGGTGTCGAGATCCCGAAGCACAGATGTTTCGAAACACTGCTCCGAAGCGTGATTCGAAACACCGATGTCACGTGACTAAGGCGATTCGAAGCATCAGGGCGTGTCACAAGTGTTTCGAGACGTGGCATACTTGCCGATTCTGCGTTTGATTGACATGGTCGGAAACAAATCACACAATTGCACATCTGTCTCAACCTAACTCCCACAAAGTATAAAAGTGGAGTTAACGCATCTTCACTTCATGGGTTTTTTGTGAGAGGAGAGAGATTTTGCGATATAGTGATATTTATAGTGTAATTTGGTTAATTATATTTAGGCTACATTAAAAGTTATTATTAAGATATTGATAGATAGACATTGACAGATAATTGAAAGAAAGAAAAAAGACATGATTGATATGAAAGAAGTTAAAATTTGAAAGCTTCAAACCAAACGTTCAATTTGAAAGTTAAAAACTATATCAAGTTCCTGTTGGGAATGTTCTGACTGCCTGCAGATGGATGGTTGAGCTCCAGAAAATCAACAATGAAGCAGTCGGGGGGGGGGGGGTGAACAGGAATATAGAGCCCTAAACTCTAACACAAAGAGCCACTTCACCATCTAAGCTGTTTTACTAAAATACATTTATGTTTCCAGTATCAGTACATTAGTTCACTGTTTTCTTGGTTTTACTGAAACTATAATGATTTTTGAAGTAAAGCTGTTTAGAATGAGAGCTATAGCATTTGAGAAGCATCAAAAGACCACTTCATGTACATGATAATTATCTAATTTTCCAACTTTACACTATATTAAGGTATTGTCAGTGGCTAACAATATAATCCACTGCAATCAAGTGAGCCAGATTCAGTATTTTTTTATTAAATCTGAAATGAGTGGCACATGAAAATCTTGTCTTTAATCTTGTAGAGTGCGCATTGTGTCACTGAGGCATGTAATCAGATATCCGCTGTAATTTGTATCAGTCGTATCTTGTAATGACTACATATCACTCGGAAGGAGACAAAAGTCTAATACAAGCATTTCACTGTTCAGGAGAAGTCCACGCAAATAAATTTCATTTCATGCTATATCAAATCAAATATGCACTGCCTGTGTTTTTCCTTCAAAAATCGTCAGGATTATATCCAATGTCATATCTGCAAATTCCTAGTGCAATTACTCTATTATTAGTCAAGCTACAGATCAGGTGCTTCAGTGTGCTCTGAATTCACAAGGTTAATGAGAGGTTACTTCTAACCAGCAGAATTAAAACTGTGTTCTGTAATTACATTATCTCCCAATGCAATGGGGGAAGTCGTTAATGTGCGCCAGTGGTATGCAGTGATAAGTAAACTGTCAGTAAAGATAGATTATGGATATAAGCAAAACTGTGTTTCAATGTGTGAATTTAAAATGAGCTGGTAATGAGAAATAAATGTCCAAGTAATATGCGTTTGAATCTGTCATTTTTACCAGCAGTGCGAGGACCAAAAACCTATTATTTTTATATATACTGCCCTATTGCTATACTCTGAGTTTGCTCATTCCAGAAATGGCATGTTGGTTGCTGCTGATAGCGTTTGTGGGAGTGGGTTCACAAGTCGAATGTTATAACCATGACATTCTTTCAGTTCCTTGAATTGTCCTGTTCTGAATACTTAATTTTCTGCTGGTGAGTTTTATGTTGAACAAAACAGCAACAGGCAAGGTATTATAACCAGGGATTTCCGTTTAACATGATTGCGGCTGGCCTGTAAACATTTTCCTGTTTAATGGACTCATGCTAATGCAACCTGCATCTGACATCGTCTGTAAAGGAGCATGTCCTTTTATAATTAATGTAAATAGGGTTGAAAAAGCAGATCTACAGAGAAGAGAAATTTAGATGAGGAAAGAGTTTGGCAGAAAGGTCTATTCGTGCTTTGTAAGCATGTGCAAGTTATTGATAACAATGTCAGTGTTTATCGATATACTGCAAGATGATTGTGAACAGTACTTTCATAAACAGTTCAAAGAAACTGATGCAAGCTCAGCCAACAAACCATTCCACTTCATCACATATTGATTAGACTATAAATTCATTCAGAATTCAGAAAGTATTGTGTTGCTGTTATGCTGACATATCTGTAAAGCAAAGCAAATGACACAAAGGTTAAAATTAACAAATGAACAATGAATGAGACAAAAATATTTAAATACAACATATTAAATGAGATAAAAAAATTATTGATAATAAACATTTTTTAAATTTAAAATAGATCACACAAAATTCAGATGGAAATAATGATGACGTTTCACAAGTCCACAAGTACAGACAAGAATGCATATTGAGAAACGGCCCGTGTGTTGCCATAGTTTCTACAACCAGAAACTGGGGATATGCGGATATTACGTAATTGATAGGCGACAATGACCAGGGATGAGCCATTAATTAAAACTGGAACTTCTCTGGATTTACAAATCCTTGGGAACTTTTCAACCTAGGCTCATTGGAAATACGTGTCTCTCTACATACATTTCTGCAAAACTGAAAAAACGTACCTATATGTACGATTCACTGCAGTTTCCAGTTGAAATGAACACTAGAGGCAGTAAAACTCTGACAACTTTTATTCCTTTTCACACAAAGTATGACTTACAGGAACAGTTTTGATTATTTTCTCACAGTTACTTGCAGAATGGTATGTTATGACTTCTAAACAATTTTAACATCCTGCACGATTTGAAAACTGATACTTTTGAACGTTGTCGTCACATATACAGCTTCATATGTATGAGTTTACTAACTCAGTAAGTTTACTCGGTAGCTCACGCGATACAGCGTTGCACTTAGGTGATGAAGAGCTCCGGTACGAATCCCGTCAAACTACAGTTCAACAAAACGGCTCAAATCTGCATAAGGAAGTTAAAATAGCATGGCTGCATCAGCGAATACGTTTTTATATTACTTTTGCATTTGTTAACACTTTCGGGTAGGTTTAGGTTTGGGTTTGGTGTAGGGGGTACTTCCAACTTCATAGAGCTTAATCTTTAGCGACACTCACCGGATATTTGAATTATGAATGGCGGCAAAACGTACCTCAAGCAGCATAATAAAAACACTGCAATACGTGCCTGTACCAACGTAATAAAAACGTGTCACGGTCACGTATTAAACGTGTGTTTTAGCACCACTCTCTGGACATTTCACTTTGAAACTGCCGCGAAAACGTGCTGCAAGGTACATAATTACTGTGTTGCAAAAATGTATGTAGAGACACGCATTTCCAATGATCCTGGGTTGGAACTTTTGGAATAACGAAAGTACACAACTGCATGAAATATATCACACTCTGCAAGTAGTTTTTGGATGTTTTGTTACGAAAATCTTACATATTGTGCCTTTAAGTAAATGTCTGAGTAAATTAAAATAGATTGCATATAGTACAATTGTCAGGGTTTGCAACGGAGAGGCGCGAGGAACAAGGAGACGAGGAGTAAACTCAAACAGCAGTCTTTTAATCAACATCCAAGGGGGAACACAGAGCAGGCAGGAACACACATGTAGCACAACATAGACTTTCAACACCGGACAAGGAAACATGGGGCAGACAACTCTTTAAATACAGAACTTAATGAGGGAACAGACAAGACACACCTGAATCAAATGAACAATCACACAAGGGGAAACTGGGTCACAGGGAGCATGTGGGGAGAAAAAACACACACAAAACGTCCAGATCTGTGACAACAATATGTAACAGAATATTCTGGAATTGGCATTGACTCATTTTTGGGAGTGAAAAGACTCAGTGTGTTAGGTCAGCAGTGAGGGTCTTCCCCCTGGTGGACTGAGTCTTAAATGAGCTTCAGGTGGCATTGCGGAGATATTAGCAAACAGAGAGAATAACACTCTCTATATCTGTGTACTGGTGCAAAAAATGTGCTAAATACAAGGGGAAAACAATGCACATTTATGATTGAAGTTCTGATGATGTAATATGTCATGATATTGAAATATGCTGAAACTATAAGCTCCATGAGAATAAATCTTTGCAGATGCACATAGACAGATAATAAGAATGAGAGGATATGCATATATAGAGAGAGAGAGAGAGAAAGTGTGCAAAAATGCACAAGGACAAATGGCTTTGAACATCACTTGTTGCTAAGTGATGACGAACTGCAGCCCTGAACAGACCCATCATCCTCTGAATGTGCTGTTGTTTTTTTTCTGAAGTGGGATCAACACAAATACAAAGAGCAATTACAAAGGCTGGGATCTGTAATATGTACAGCCTCAAGTGCACAAATATATATATATATATTTTTTTTTTTTTTTCACATTCCTCCTTAGTAAATTAGCAGGCAATCCTCAAATAAGCCATTATTTAGTGGTTAACTGACAGAAAGAAAAACAAAGTTTTTCTTTAAAGGTACTTAGAAATTCACATAGCTGCATAGGTTGTTTACTATGGCTCAATCATGCTTTTTAAAGAAAGGACACGCTGACATTCTGACAGAGCAAAAAATAATAATAAATAACGCACATATCCCACAGAGGACTTTCTTCTGTATTGTTTATTTGTTAGGGTGATGATGTGCGAGCAGGACATTTATAACAACATTAAAATGATTTAAGCTTTAATTAAAGACGTTAGTTATTTGCTTGTTTTGTGAAGCTCAATTTTCTGCAGTAACCGCTGCAAAAGAAAAGTGAGAAGAAAAGAAAACGCATTATTGATTTGGAAGAAATAACTTACTAAGACTGGTCCTCCTGCCCAGAAACAACATCATCTGTCCAGTCAAATAGCACTGAAAAGGTATTTATGAGAGAATTTAGATACAAGCAGGACTTCCAAAGCCATAATTCAGGTTTAAAATGTTTAAATCTCAGTTTTACCATTTGCTGAATAATTTATCTTTTCAAAAACTAGTCAGACTCACCAGGAAACAAGAAGATTAACTAAAATATTGTCTGCAAACTCAGCAGCAGCGAGAGGTATTGATATTCTGTAGTAGGTATAAGCATGAACTCTGCTGAAGCATCATATTAGTGATTTAATCAGAGATCAGGGGAAAGGGTGTTTCTCTCTCACTCATTCCCTCTGTATTTTATTTTCCCCTGCTGCCAATTGATCTTACATTTCTTTCATTTCCTAAAACTACATGCCAGATCATATAAGCCCTTTTAAAAGCATACAAGAGATATAAAAAGATTCAAAACCTTATAAATCCAAAAATATGTCAAAAGCAAGTCTAGCATTTCCCTGAAATTATTAAAAGTATGCTGTCCAAACTCCTTTTGAACAAATACAATGCTCATCAAATGCTTTCTTTTGGAGCAAAGTGGATTATTTTCACATGATTTATTCTGCTTAAAATTGCCATTATTGATATTAAAAATAACCTCTGATGAATTAGTACCTGAAAGTTAAGATTTTTGAAATTTGATTTTCAAAAAGCTGCTAACAAATTCACACTCATTTGTCTTAAACGTCAATTTAATATAGTGTCAAACAAAACAATAAAAAGCAATTATTCAGCCATGGGCTAAGTTAAGTAATTATTATGTGGTTTTAAATAAATATTCAAATAAATTGTTTAATTTAGTTTCATTGCCATAAAGGCTATAACAATTAAAATTAATATAAATTGGATTCACTTTTTTAACACTCTGTGAAAACCCTAAGTGTACTAATACTTTACCACTACCTCAGCTGCAATCCACAAACCACACTTTATAGCCAAAATAAAGACCATTCAAACATAGTAAATATTTATGCATGTGCTGAGGCATGTAAATGTAGCATATAATGTGAAGTGCATGTAATACTATGCATTTGTAAACACCTTCCTTTATAACAGTAATAAACATCACCGGTGATACATTAACCCAGTCTCCATACACTCAAGCAACTGCATGTATGAATGTGTGTCAATGACTAAGCCCCTTCACCAGCCTGTCAGGGTCACCTTTTTTCTTCCCATCACATCTTGACTGTGGCCCGAAGCTGATGTATCATGATTAGGCAGCTGTTAGGATCTAGTGCCTCATAAAGTAGTGTTATATAAACCCAGCTTCTGTGGGAGACATTGAGCCTTGGCTGTGAAAAAGAGCGTGACTAGCTGCACAGGTTTCCATTCAAAAAATGCACAAAAGGACAGAAGATGTATTGGTAGATACTGCAATTGTATAGTTCACACTCTCACTTTTTCATGCCAGAGCTGCCAGAGTTGGCATGAAAAATTATGGAAATGTGGGACTCATTTGGCAGTATTTTTACCACAAAGAATGCAGTTTAAAAATAAATAAAAATTAAAAGGATAGTTCACCCAAAATGGACAAAAACAGTTAAAAACTATCTTCAAAAGACATAGATGTAAGCGTTAATGAATATTGTGACATAATTTTAATTTAGATGCATGCATTTGCTTACATTAGTGCACTTGTTCACAAGTTGTTTCATACTGTTGTGACCTCAGTGTTTTTCCATAATTCATTAGCACACTGAATTTGCATAGAAGCCAGTCGCTGTATTACTGTGATGCAATGGTTCAGTAGAGGATCCGTCATTGCTCTAGACAATTTAAGTCTGTGACAAGTTGAGAATTTTCCTCAATCTTCTGAAAATACTGTATCTTGAATCTGTGTGGGCTTATATCTATTCCTATCAAAGAAATCCCTGAGGTTCTCCTGACTGCATGAATTGCATGTAAATTTCTGTCGGTTTAGAAAAAAGAAGTACAAAAAAAGCCCTTGAGCTGACATTTTGACAGCAGCCCTCTTTCTTATCTTAATTCTTTGAGGGTTATCTGTCAGTCATATTCGCTCAGGTGCTGAGGGTGGGACTAGTTCTCTTGTATTGGTTAAATGTCATTTTCATGTCCCAGTACTGCCTGAAGACAGACTTAACCTCTACTTTCTGTTACTTAAATTGCAAGTTTCCCCTGTGATTCTACAGCAAAAATTACTAGGATTATTTTGAGATGCATACTAGCTTGCATGTCAAACACAAGTTGGTGCCTTTTGATGGCCTTTATTTGATTTAGAATAAAACTGAGAAGACATATAGCATCACCATGCACACCAGTTTCAGATCTATTTGATTTGTTTGGCAATGAAGATTTTGCAATGAAGATTGCAAATTTAATATAAGTTTGGCAAGTATTTTTAGAGATTTAGCTTGAAACTGACTGAAAATATTTGTGTTTCCAGGATGACCACAGACAAAATTCCTCTTGGATGGTGAGGTGTTTTTTTTTGTTGTTTTTTTTGTTTTTAATGATAATTTATTTTTTTAATGATTTATATATATATATATATATATATATATATATATATATATATATATATGTATGACTCATATAATAGTTTTACATAACTTAGCTATGACTTAACTCTCCAAATTTCTCCCCTGCTCGGGAACACCATATTTCATGAACTATTCCTGTAATAAAACCTTTTATCTGCTTTTTGGTCATAGCTAGAATAGATTTAGTGAAGCACACTTTTGATCACCGAGATATTTTCCCACCCATCTGCTGGAGCCTCTAGCAGCATAAAATCTATTACTACCACCTAAACGCCTAGTTGCAAAGAATGTAATGTCTGAATGTATGAATGTATTTCATAGGTGGAAATATTCTTAGAGGCATCTTTGTGATCATCCCACATGCCCACCTGAAAACATTGCTGTCTCAAGAAGAAAAAAGTATGCTCAATATTTGGGATTTCCATGTCATGTGAATTCTTTAATTTCTGATTCTTCAGACAAGTATGCAACAAAACTGAATGCATTCTTGTCACTCATCCTCAGTCACACTGTAAAATAATCTACAATACTACTGTCCACAGTTCCATTTTACATTGCTTTGTTACCCTAGTAAAAGTAATAGATTTAAAATATATTTATTTCATACTAAGTATAGGTCAAATCTATTCAAATATTTTCTGACATTTCGCTGATATAAAAAATATAATTAAACTTTATTTGGAGTACTAATGTATGTATGTTTACCAGGATAGAGACAATATAGGTTTAGTCAAACCTTAAGCTGGTCCTGTTTTAAAAAATAAAAAATAAATAAAAATATTCATCTTTGAAATAACTTGAGAGAGTTCAGGTTTTTTTGGACTTCCATAGTATTATTTATTTATTTGTTTGAGCTATTGAAGTTAATGGGGACCATGTTTGCTTACCAACATTCTTAAAAATGCCTTCTTTTGTGTTCAACACAATAAAAGAAACTCATACTGGTTTGGAACAGCTTTAAGGTAAAGTAAATGATGACATATTCTTTATTTTTTGTGTGAACTATCCCTTTAAGTTCAAAATGAAGAAACATTCCTTTTCTTGACAATATCGCAAATGGCAACACCATCATCAAACTCAGCATCTTCAGAGCCTACTGCAAACTCCCCTGATAATGGGTGTCAGGAGAGAGTATATGCCGCTGTATTTCACCATCCTGAACAACACTGAATTTCAAAGCCGAACACAGCTAACTATACTGCCCACCTCGGTTCAATAGCTACCAATTTTGCTGAATTAAGATGACACAATGCATCGTTATCCTTTACTGTTCAGAATTTGAAACCAATACGTATCCCCAAAACTTTCCAAACACTAGAACGTCTAGTTTCATACTACTATAATTATTTTCTTTAGTCTTGTTGTCATATGCCAACATTCACCTAACACACACTCATATCAACATTGCATCAGTTTCAACAGGCAAGTACAATCTGTAAAGCCAAGGATGTGAGCACTAGTCTGGCTTTTAACTCAGTTTGACATGACACTGTGTTCCACATTTTACTGAACTTGGTTGACATTATGGAGGATTTTCAACATGAAAGGCTTTCATCCTTGAATGAACTTCCTGTAACCTTAAAAGGATCACAGTATATAGGGTTTAGGCCACTGTTGGGCTGTTTTTCAATACTACATGTAATCTCTCTCTTTTGGATTTAAATTTTCACACAGATTATTTTTCCAGGAGCAGATTATTGATTAATAAAGCCATTTTTCCACATGGTTCCATGCACAAAACAAATCTACAGTAGGACCTCAAAACAATTTTACCATAGTGCTGGATTTGTAAACTAATATATCACATAACCAGCTTCATATGTACTGTATTGCTTTTCCCACATAGTAAACTTGCTTAGTAGCTCACCTGGTTGCATTTGCAATGCACAACACTAAATCCTGTCAATCTGTCCCATTCATCTACAACTTTGTAATAAACACATAGGCTAAATTGATAGTAAAGTAAGAAAAACCTGGGTCCCTGCAAAGCATCATACTCTTGCCTCTCTTGCAAGGTAGAGAAAAATAATAGAATTTGTCTTTTGATTTAGTCACCTTTAGTCTACACAGTCCAGGCTACATCTGTCTGTTTGACCAACACCACAGGTGAAACATTAGACGTTTTATTTCCTGAAGTTATGCCTTTTCTCAACAGCTTTGAAATGTGTTCTTCACCTGTCTGTATTGGGTGGATGCAATGGCTGAGTTTCAGGCACATCATCTACTTTATAGATCTCATGACTGACTTTGTATAATCTTGGTCATCAAAGCACTGACTCCTAGGTGAAAATGTAGTCTTTCTTCTCTGTTTTCTTCTCATCAGAGTCAAAACTGTCCACTTTAAGACAGGCTGATTGGAAAATGGGAGTATTTTGATATTTTACATCAGCTGTCTTCTGTTGAATGCTTTCTGAAATTTACTTGGCAACTTAGAACAGTATTCCAAGTTTAGTTGTATGACAAAACCACACATCCATTTATAATATGATGCAGAAATGTCAAAATTTAAAAGTATAAATAAATAAATAAATAAAAACTTTATTTTGCTTTTGAGAACTTTGTACAACACTGGGAAACCAATAAGATTGATTTCTACCACACAACAGGGATACTCCATAATGTTCCTAACTTCTTGAGACAGTCATAATACTGTCAGTGTTTTTTTTTTTTTTTACCATGCAAGTGTTCTTGTTTCTCTGAAAACATTGAAACTATCAGAAACTACGCACATTATTGGGGAATTCTTGGCAATATGACCTTTAAAACATATAGGTAGATGATATCAGTGGACTTGTTCTTAGCTTTAGACAAATTCTTATCAACATCTGTGGTACTCATTGTCTGAATGACCATATCCTTCATTTTGCTATGTCAGTTCACTAATAGCTTTGCTTTGATCCACAACCAATATTAATACATCATCAAGAGTGACCGGCATCTGCTCTCCAACCATAACAGTAATATACTGGGCCTTTTCGGTACAATATTCAGAAAGTTTTCTTTTTTAGACCGCATACACTGTATTATTCTTAAGTAAAACGATTCTGCACAGACATAATTGGTAAAAATGTGTAAAGGCAAATATAATTCATCATCGCTGAAGTGCTACTTAATCAACAAAATACAGGTCTGCTGCTGAAAGCTACGTGATTTAAAAATGAACTCCACCAACATCTCTCTACTGTGAGAAATGTAGTTCATCAAATAGCTTTACAGTTCATAGTGATGCTTGCTGCCAAATGCTACCTAGTAGGATGCAGTCATTACCTTGTGATTTAAAGGAATAGTTCAACCAAACATTTTTTATTATTTTTATCTTCCATGAATTCCAAAAATCACGTACAATGTCCACGCTGCCCTTTTCCTTACAAACAGGCTCTTCAGGTTTCCATAAAGTAGGTTTCCAATTCAGGTAGTGACCAGTCTTAACCCTGCTTAGTGCTGAAGGTTGATAGCAGGTACATTCAGTTAATTACCAGCATGACTGTATTGTATATGTTGTTCTTGGCCTTCAGCTGCTCATCTCAGTAATTATGTGCAAAATAGACATCCTGCATTGAATTTTTCAAATTGTGTTTAACACACCAATGTTATATGGACTGAACAATGACTTTATTTCATTGAAGTCAGTTTGGTTAACTCACTTGTCTTTAGTAGGTTTAGTAATTACATTTTACAAGGAAACTGCACATGCTTTCTTATATGGAATATACTATAAATATACATAACCAGTGTAGGCAATCGAGTTGTGAATGGATGGCAGCTCTGACAGAATGATCACTAATGTTAATTGTTAAAGAAAACCAAAGTACTGCTCCATTTTCTTGTAAAGTGGATGTTCATGTATTAAAATGCTAAAAATGTGCTCTCTGCTTTTTAATTAAATGTCATCAGTGGTTTAAATCATTTTTGTAAGAGCCTTTTTTATGTTAGTTATTCTCCTGTCATTGAATCAGATCCACTACTTCACATCTATATGATCATAACTAATTGAATAGCTAATTTGTGTTTGGATAGGGATAAAACATCCTATGGCATGAAACCTCAGCCCTATCACATTGAAAATATATAGCTTGTGAGTTTTTTTTTTTTCTTATTTGTAAAAATAATGTCATTTTAATATATGGTCAAATCAAGCCTTTGTCAGCACTGTCTTTGTTGACAGCTGTCATATTTTTAATGCACAACTCTGTACAACCAACTCATTTCACATCAAGACATCAAGTCTTATGCATTTTCTCTCCAAAGCTCACACTGCAATAACCTGCATAATAAACACATGCCATACCTTTAATTAATGTGACTTAAACACTTGTGTGGGCACATCACATCACATCACTGCACTGCAGCAGTCTGTGTAATTTTCCTGTCCACCTTCATATCCCCTCCACCCCCTTTTTTTGAGAAAGGACCTGTCAAAACCTCCATTATTATAAGTTCTCTTAAATTATGATAAGTTTAAGTAACCATCAACTACATTTACTTTAGATAGATTAAAAAGGGAATCCAAATTGCCATTATTTGCTGGGAGCTGAACTCTGGTATATCCTTAATGGGTCAATATTAGCATAAGATTGAACACCAACGTCAGTTGACAGGTTTAAAAATGTATTTAGAAGTTTTTATTTCAAACTTTTAAAAAGTGGTGTAGGCATCTACATTCCACAACTTCTAAAATACAAGAATATGAATAAAACATCTAACAATATAAATGTACTTAAGATCAAAGTATGTCTAAGACCAGTGTGAGATATGACATAATGCATGGACAATAACATAAAAGTAGTAGGATCTGTATTAATAAATCATATGGATATTTTTATGTAATTATGTTATATGAGCACTAGAGTATTACATGAAGAGCAATGTTGTTATATGTATTTAGAATTTTTGTTTCAAACTTTTAAAAAGCGGTGTAGGCATCTACATTCCACAACTTTTAAAACACAGGAATATGAATAAAATATCTAACAATATCAATGTACTCAAGATCAAAAGTATTTCTAAAACCATTGCGAGATATAACAAAATGGACAATAAAAGTATACCATAAAAGTAGTAGGTTCTATATTAATAAATAATATGGCATTTATTTATTTTCTTCCTTTTTATTTAGTGCAATCATGTTATATGAGCACTGGAGTGAGTTATACATGAAGAACAATGTTATTACAATGCAATTACAACAATTTTCTTTCTTGTTTTAAATATTTATTTTACTATGCTTTACTCGTGTTGTACAATGTGTCTTGAATACCATATCGTGACTGCTCAATGCAAATGAAACTCACAATACACAGGGGGTCACCCTGTGAAGGTGATGTCTAATTGGGACTATTTATCAACATTGCTCTGGCCAGTCCAGACAAGTACATGCTTTTTTACCTGACTCTCATTAGCACTATCTGTAATGAGGGAACTCTGAAATCTGTTCATTTGCATACAGTACACCAAGCGAATAAAGAGAAGGGGCCTCTGGGGGGTTTGTGTCGCTTGCATTGTACACATTGGTGGAGTGAATCATTTACGATGATTTAAAGATGAGAAAATTTGCAGTGATATTGTCTGTAGGTTGTCATTCAGAGTGAATATGATTGTGGACACACAAACTGCTCACTGTAGAAAGCTTTTAGGTGTTTTGATGTTGTGAGAAAAAAACAAAAAATAATAAATAAAAAAAACTTGAAAGCCTACAAGTACTTTGAACATGAACTGTTTCTGAAAAGAAGACTTGGAAAAGCTATGGTGAACTTAAAGGCACCATTACTTTCAAGCGAAGCTGAATGCAGAGCTCTAATGAAAAGCTATTGAGGCATCAAGGCCCAGAGAGCTTTTAATGTCAGTCATTCCACCTATTACCAGGCATTTAATGCAGACTGACTGGGGCTGCATGTTAGCATGACGAAGAGAGCGCAGGTTCAATAACAAGGTCAGTTTACACAGCACGCTCCAGCTCTGATAATCCTGAGATATGCTGACGCTCTGTGTACACTGTAATTGTTGGCCAATAAGCAGACATTTGCTCAGTGGGACTGTAAAAGAGACAAAGGACAAATCTTTGAACCATTAAGGAGGACAAATATATGAGTACAGCTTTAATGATTTACATTGCTATAGTCTATTGCCTTATTATGGACAACATTAGTCCTGCAATATTCATTTGAAGGCTATGATCTGATTAAAAGGAGGTACATATGAACACAAGTGAACATCCAAGTAAGCTTTTAAAGCTCTACTACGATTGCTTCCTTGAATGCTCACCCCGAGCTGCAAGGATCTTAACCAACACTTGGCTTACTCAAAATCACTTTTGATAAGCAGAGAATTGAATAATGACAGCATTTTGTTCATTTAGAATATTTTCCTTACAAACAACCAAAGTTCATTAGTTGATCATTAACTAGTAAGATTATTATTATTATTATATATATATATATATATTTTCAGGGCTTTAGCTTTGTATGCATAAATAGCAGCATAAACAAAAGACCAGGAGGATTCACACATTGCCACAAACAGAAGTTAAATATATAAAAGGAATAAAATAAATAGGACCACACAAAATATAGTTATCTTAAATAATTAACAGATTAACAAAAGAAAAAGAATGTGCGACAAGTATAGGCTGCACTAATTTTGTGACACTCAATGCTTTTTATTTGTTTTCTTTATGTCTTTATTTTCTGATGCGCACACACAACATGTCTAACTTGAAATTTCAGCCATTCCTAATCAAACTAAAATGTGGTAAACTAAACATAAGCTACACTGCTCGATTTAAAAGGTCCACTGTAAAATCAGCGTGCAGAGCCCAAACAAACATTTTTGCATGTGAGAATGTTGTTTTATGTGGATATTGGAACACGAGTGAAGTACAAAGCCTTGTTTAGATAATTAATTATAGTTTAGCAATCAAATGTTACATGGCAAAAATGGAATAATTTGGATTCTTGTCGAATGGGAGAGGCTTGTGAGCCCAGTGTCTTTTCAGTTTCGCTTTAAATAAATTAATTTTAGCTTAACGTTTGTGTGCTGTTTATAATGAATTTCTCTATTTTATTTTATAGTTTAATATATAATTTTATAGCTAATTATTTTTCATTCTTCTTCATTCTTCATTGTTCTTTTCTGAATATCATTCAATTTAAAGCATTTGTTGTGGAGTGAGGGAAACTAAGGGTCAGATTTAATAAACAGGGAAAATTAGTGTTAAGAGTGCAATTCCATAAAAGCGCCGATGGGGAAAATTCTGCGGGTGATTTACTGACAAGTCATACTGTCTGGCTCCTAAAAAAAGCCATCATGAAAATTACACATCATAGTCATACTGTCAGGTATACTGTTGTGTGTGTCATCAGTTCCTGCCTCTTGTGTCCATATTTGGTTTGTTTCCTGTCCTTGTTTCATGTCATTATGAGTTAATTTGCGTCCAGCTGTGTGTATGTGATTATGTGTTAATTACCCTGTGTATTTAGTTCCTGTCTTTTGAGTTTGATTTCGTCTGGGCTACTTGTTACTTCCCGGTGTATCCTGTCTCTGAGTCCTGTTTTGTCCTGCCTTGATGTCTTCATTAAATATTATTATTTGAGTTTACGTCCTCGTCTCCGTGTTCCTGTTCCTCCCTGCTGTGTGCACCATGACACATACAACTCATGCACTGGATTTCAAGTTTTCTAAACTTATTATTTAACTGTATGATTTATAATCTTAGATGCAGGGTTCACCTGAAAGGTTTGAGGCTTAAAAAACATTATGAACGTTTAAATTCCCTCAGATTTTAAAAGTATATGACATTTTTATTTAGAAATACGGTTTTGGTTAAGGAATAAGTAAGGTTGTTTCTGGGCAAATAAAGAATGTTGATCCAGAGATGTGTGCAAATTCTCAAGATTGCATTGTAGAATTACAGTTCCCCTTCGGGAACTCGAGCTGCGTCAAACGCTTTGGGAACGCCCCTGTGTTCCCACGCTCTGAAACATGTGTGTAATCAGTCCAACGGAATGGCGAAACGTCACGGGTGGGGTGACGTAGAGACCAGAGAGCTTAAAAGCCCATCCGAAACAAGCAACGTCAGCTTCTGTGTTTTCAGCAAGCGCTCTGTGTGAAATGTGTCAGTCTTATTTACTGTTGTTTGTCTATCAGTCACAATCACAATCAATGGCGAGCTACAGACAACACTTTAGAACGCGTGTCCTTCTCTGCCCGCGCTGAACTTTACGGGTGTGAATGCACGCGGTCGTTGTGTTGTTTGTTTTGGAGCGGAGCACGCACAGTCAGCTCTCGAGGGAGCTGATTGTGCATCGTGCTCCCGCAGACGCGAACACTCCGCTCCCGCCGGGCACACTTCGAGGAGTGTGTCTGTGTTTGCGGTTCCTGTCCCGCTGTTGCTGAGGCACGGCGCGATTTGGTTCGCGGGGATCGCGTTTAAATCTAACGCTCTCTTCCCCTTTGAGTGAGAGCTTTGTGCTGCAGCTATCTTTCTCCGAGGAGGTTGATGTTGTAAGCATTATTGTGGATGAGATTGAGTACTCGCCATCTCAATCTTTTGCATATGTAAAGCATACTGCATTTTAGATCGCTCGTTTTCCCTGCCCTCGCTATATTAAGGAGTGGGGATGCATGCGATTTATGTGTGGTTTGTTTTGAAGCAGAGCATGCACAGTCAGCTCTCGAGGGGGCTATCTGTGTTCATTCATATTAACCCTAAGTGTACTAGTGAAAATGCATTACCTTAGATGTTTGGCTCTGCTCCCGCTGGCGTTTCTTCTCCAGGGAAGAATGTTTATGCAATGTAGAATCGAGTGGCTCGCGCGTTGCCAAGGCAACGCGTGCATTATGGGTCTGCAGCAAATATGCTGCTGGAGGTTCTTTCTCTTCCCCCTAACAAGTGCAAATGTTAAATGCGTTTGCAGGCTGTTATCGCCATTCTTTTATATTATATTCTTTTATAATATTATTATCATATATTATAATCAGATCGTGTTCACTTGTCTGGTTGTTTGGCTGCATTTAATTCTGAGGAATTAAATTATGTATATTACTCTAGCTTTGAGAAGTTAGATATATATATTATGTATATATATTATATATATATTTATATATAATTCAGCACAGGGATCGGAGACGGGCTCCACTTTTTCTCCTCCCTCACTCTAATACAGCGCTCTCTTGGGATATAAATTCTCGTCTGAGAGCACGGTGTTTATCTCTCTTCCTCCGAGGAGGTTGATGTGGTCAACACGTTATTACAAGACTTATGAGGAGTTGGTGGAGGTTGTAACTAGAAAAAGCGTGAAACATAGCATTCTATCACAATCTCCATGTCGGGACCTCTGGTTTTTCCCTGTCTCCACACCGAGGTGTTGAGATCATGGGTTTAACCATTTTTCATTCCAGCCTTATTTGAATTTTTCAATTTCGGGGGCTGGATGAGTAGGACAGATGCTTGCGGGCTATCTGTTCCATTGCAGCATCACCCCTAAGGCCCGACATTTTCCAGTGCTGGACACAGGCCGAGGGGCTGCTGGGCGGGAGCAGCCCCAGCCATGTTCCAGCTCCTCATTCAGGGAATGTCACTTCTCGCACTCCCCAGAAGAGTGTCAGAGTGGCACTCCCGGGCCGAAGATTTCTAGCAGGAGGCGGATCTGCAGACCGTCATTTTCGCTGGATAATCTTTGGCTAAAACATCCTGAAGCCTATTGCCCAGGACTTTTGAGGGCCGGCCCCCTCTGAGGAAGAGCGGTGTACACCTCATTATACGGTGCCCATCTCTCCTCAGTGCCCTCAGGAGATCATTCTGCCAACCCTGCCGGTGTTTCAGGGAGCAGCGGTTTCCCGCGAGCGCTTCTCTCAGTCTCCGCCCGGAAACGTAGCGGTACTGAGAGGCTCGTTACCTCTTCAGAGGTCTTTAGAGCAGCTAGATCAGCCATCCCCTGCCGGTCCTCCGCTTCAGGGCACTGAGCTAGCAGCTCTAAGTATACCAGAGGCCAGTCTCGAGAGACTGGTTCCCTTAATAGGTCACCTGGCGGTGTGGGAGCCCCTGCCAAGTGTCTCGTTGGGTCCTGCTTAGCAGGCTCTGGTTCTACCAGTTTAGTCTTCCTGGGAGATGACGCGGGTCTGAGGACAATCGTTTCAATAGAAGACTTCAGTAAGAGAGTCCGGATGCTTATGGCTTAGGACTTCGGGGGGCAGGCCCCTCTGGGGAAGAGCGGTGTACACCTCATTATACGGTGCCCGTCTCTCCTCAGTGCCCTCAGGAGATCGTTCCGTTACCCCTGCCACCCCCGGTGCTTCAGGGCACAACGATCTCCAGCGAGTGTTTCTCTCAGCTTCCGCCCGGAAACGTAGCGGCCCTGAGAGGCTCGCTACCTCCAAAAAAGTGTTTAGAACAGCTAGATCGGACGTTCCCTGCCGGTCCTCCGCTTCAGGGCACCGAGCTAGCAGTTCAAAGCACACCAGAGGCCAGTCTCGAGAGACTGGTTCCCTTAGTACATTTCTGGCAGCGTGGAAGCTTCTGCCAGATGTATCTCAATGGGTCCTGCACACTGTAGACAGAGGGTACAAGATTCAGTTCGGGTCTTGTCCGCTTCTATTCAATGGAGTGTTTCCCACTCTGGTGGGCCCCGAGCAGGCTCTGGTAATGGAACAAGAAGTAGCTATTCTCTTGAGGAAGGAGGCCATCGAGGTGGTCCCTCCTCTCGACAGAGAGTCTGGGTTCTACAGCCGATACTTCATCGTTCCGAAGAAGGATGGCGGTTTGCGTCCAATTCTAGATCTGCGATTGTTGAACCACTCAGTCAGGTGACTCAAGTTCAAGATGCTTACTAGCAAGCAAGTCGTGTCTCAAATCAGGTCCGAGGACTGGTTTGTGACTATAGATCTGAAAGACGCTTACTTCCATTATCCATCCTTCCTCAACACAGGAAGTTCCTAAGGTTTGCTTTTGGGGGCAAAGCGTACCAATATCGGGTTCTTCCGTTCGGTCTAGCACTCTCACCCCGCACTTTCATAAGTGTGTGGATGTTACTCTGGCTCCCCTGCGACTCCAGGGCATCCGCATACTGAATTACATCAACGACTGGTTGATTCTAGTTCAATTAGAGCAGGTAGCAGTTCGGCATCGAGATGTTGTTCTCGCTCACATGAAAGATTTGGGGTTAAGACTAAACGCAAAGAAAAGTGTGCTTCCTCCAGTGCAGAGGACCACTTATCTGGGCATGGTGTGGGATTCGACCACGATGCAGGCACGTCCTGCTCGTATCGAGTCGATCCTCGCAACAGTCAAGAGAGTGAGAGAAGGCCAGTCACTCACTGTGAAGCAGTTTCAGAGACTGTTGGGTCTGATGGCAGCTGCGTCCAACGTGATACCTTTTGGCCTGCTGTACATGAGACCCTTGCAGTGGTGGCTCAGGACCACAGGGTTTTCCCCGAGGGGCAACCCGTTTCGCATGATCAAGGTCACGCGGCGATGCTTACGTGCCTTAGACATGTGGAAGAAACCGTGGTTCCTGTCACAAGGCCCCGTGTTGGGGGCTCCGTGTCGTCGCGAAACGCTAACGACGGACGCCTCCCTCACGGGCTGGGGAGCGGTCATGAGTGGCCGCTCCGCTCAAGGTCTGTGGGAAGGTCCCCATCTCAGCTGGCACATCAACTGCCTGGAGATGCTGGCAGTTTTTCAAGCATTGAAGCATTTTCTCCCAGACCTGGGAGGCCATCATGTGCTAATTCGCACAGACAATACGTCGGTGGTCTCTTACATCAACCACCAGGGGGGTCTGCGCTCGCGCCCCCTGTACAGGCTGGCGCGCCAGATCCTTCTGTGGGCCCAGGGGAAACTGCTCTCCTTGAGGGCAGTGTACATCCCTGGGTACCTCAATCAGGGAGCAGACATCCTGTCGAGACAGGGGCTGAGGCCCGGGGAATGGATGCTCCACACCGAGGTGATGGAGCAGATTTGGAAGAAGTTCGGTCGAGCCCAGGTGGACTTGTTTGCGTCTCGAGAGACCTCACAATGTCCCCTCTGGTTCTCTCTGACTCATCCAGCTCCACTGGGGCTGGATGCCATGGTACAGACGTGGCCGAGGCTTCGTCTGTATGCCTTTCCCCCCGATTGCTCTGCTCCCGGGAGTTCTGGAGAGAGTTCGCCGGGACGAGGTTTGTCTCGTGTTAGTAGCCTCGTACTGGCCGGGCCATCCATGGTTTGCAGACCTGGTAGCCCTTCTATAAGACTCTCCATGGGAGATTCCCGTCCGGAAACGGGATCTCCTCTCACAGGCGGTGTGCACCATCTTTCACCCCCGCCCGGAGTTGTGGAAGCTGTGGGTGTGGCCCCTGAGGGGGCACAGCTCATAGCATCCCGTCTCTCAACCGAGGTTGTTGAGACCATCCTCCAGTCCAGAGCTCCCTCAACGAGGAAACTGTCCTTGAAGTGGATTGTGTTCACTTCATGGTGCCGAAATCGTCAGCAGTTAACTGCCCGGTAGAACGATTCTCTGCAGGTTGGACCCCCTCCACCTTTAGTGTGGTCGTGGTGGCCATAGCTGCTTACCACGTCCCTTTGGGTGGTCAGTCTTTAGGGGTGTTACCTGTGGTACAAGTTTCTTTCGTTGTATTTGAGGCCAGGAGAAGTATGGTACCGCTCCAGACTCTCAGGTGCATCTGTCTTAGCTGTGCTCGCCATGATTTCACACTAGACAGGCATTTGTCAGTATGGTGGCGTGGGCATTCACGTTCCCAAAGCGTTTGACGCAGCTCGAGTTCCCGAAGGGGAACGTCCCAGGTTACGTATGTAACCATGGTTCCCCGAGGGAACGAGACGCTGCGTCGCATGCCATACTTCCTGCATCCCTGTGAGCGACTTGCTTCAACCTTTCAGAAGCTGACGTTGCTTGTTTCGGATGGGCTTTTAAGCTCTCTGGTCTCTACGTCACCCCGCCCGTGACGTTTCGCCATTCCGTTGGACTGATTACACACATGTTTCAGAGCGTGGGAACACAGGGGCATTCCCAAAGCGTTTGACGCAGCGTCTCGTTCCCTCGGGGAACCATGGTTACATACGTAACCTGGGACGTTCTCTGTACCTGTGAGATTGATAAACCACAACACAGTTGTAAAAATAAGATTGCATAAGAACTGTGCTAATAAAAACAAACAGATTGTGAAATAAGGATTTAATTTTATTTTCAAGACTTCAACTGAAGTTGTTCTTCACCCCAAACTCCTTGTAATCAAAAGCATTCATTCACACCCTTATAATAGACAAAGAGAGGCTGGCAAGTGTGAAGTATCTATTTGCAGTTAAACACCCTAGAAACTGAAGATGTTTTTGCAGTTTAAAAACATGGTGCACAATTAATTTTTTTGGGCCTAATGCCAATATGCAGGCTTTCAAAATCTTGTTTGACTGCTTGTATTAATCTGGTACTCAGTGCATGCAAAGTCATTAATTTCACAGGATAATTAATGAGGAGCTATTTTCAACCAAATGAAATTATTGTTACTGCAAAGTAAAAATGAATGTTTGATATACTGTATCATTCGAAGAAAATACACTACAATGACTACTTTATTATTATTTATTTTATTTCATTTTTTAATTCTTTACCTATGTCAACCCATCTTTTAAAGCTTATAGAACTATAAAATATGTGTTTGTTAAAAGACAGTTTCACAGATTTTACATTTTAGAAAGCAATAACATTAGACATTATTGTAAACATTAAACATTGCCTAGAGCATTTGATGTTTATGGTTATCATATCTATCTTGCTCATGCTCACATGATGTCGCAATTCTTAGTCATCATGAAAGGTTTATTCTTTTTAAAAAAAAGCCCTGTCAGTTTAAACTTCTGATTTTCTGAGTTTTCCAGGTGAATTGACACAAAGCACATGCACAGAAAGCTGGCTCTTTCATGTCAACTGTCAAATACAAATAAGGTTATGTCAAAAACCCACAGAGTTCGAATAAACACAGTCGGTTATGTCTGCAAATGTAAGGAGCTCCATATCTGTCAGTATATCTGTAAAACAGCTTCGGTCACACTTTATTTTAAGGGTTTAATTCTCGCTATTAACAAACCATTAACTAAGAATTTTGCCTCAGTAAACTCCTAATTTGCTGACTATTAATAGTTAATAAGGTAGTTGTTAAGTTTAGGTATTTGGTAGGATTAGGGATGCGGTCATGCAGAATATGTGCTTTATAAGTACTAATAAACAGCCAATATGTTATTAATAGGCATGTTAATAAGCAACTAGTCAATAGGAGGATTGGTCCCTATACTAAAGTATAGGCATCTCTTGGACATGATGACAGCACACTAACACTACTCAACAAGTCCACATTCCCTCGTTTTTTTTTTTTTTTTTTTTTGGGGGGGGGGTATTTAAATGTGGGCGCATTCGTTATTATTACCCTGTGTCTATTTCCACAGGGAGAACCACAGTCAATAAAGGGCTAGTCTTCCAATGGATATTCAGCACTGTTTTTGGAATCAATGATCAGCATTATCTGAGCTAATTACAGTTGCCGAGAGCTTGTTGCTTTGAGACCTTGGAATAGAATTACCTTGAGAAGTTATTTGTCCTGCAGCATTGGTATGCCGGGGCGAGTCCTGCGGCTTCACTGTGTCTGACAAGCTCTTATCTCTCCCTCTCGTCCACAGGTGCTCCCTGTCACCACAGTGTGATCAAAATGCGGTGCAGAACCTGCGAACACCAAGCTCTGTTTACTCAGATAAATTACAGAGACGTGCAGGTTGCTCAAAGTAAAGTGCAACTTGTAAAAACCGCACTCACTTTTTTTAGCATATGGACAGTGATGGTTTTTGGTGCTTGTGAAGCATGTGCACGGAGGCTTAAATGCAAAGGATCAGAACTGAGATGTAAACCTAACTTCCTTTCAAGTCATACCTCCTGGAAAACATAACCTCAGGCATCTCAATGCTTCAAGTTTTGGATCTCATCATTATCACCAGTTAATCAGCTCATTAGTAGCTGCATGACCTAAAAATTGAGGTTGAGGGCCTCTAGGAACAGCACTGCTTTGAAGGATAAAACAAGCCACAGACCACAACAAAATCTTCTTGTGGGTAACTTCAGACTTACTCAGTCTGAATTTTTGTGTACAGTCATTGTTTAAACTACAAAGTCCAATTTATCTTAACTTAATTAGTGGAAGGACATGAGGGAAGGGTAATTGTGGGAAGATGTTCACCCTAAAAACTGACAGTAATAGTACTGAGTATAACATTTTTAAAGATGCATTTTGCAATGTACGGGATGATACAGCATCCAAAATATTATAAGGAAATAAAAGTCAAATTTGATCATTCAGTTTGTTATAGCACAACATTTACATTCATGAAAAGTGGCAATATTTCCACTACTAAGGCAGGATGAACCTGAATTTTGAAAATCATTAAAGGCATTATTGTCAGTACTGAAAAACACTTATTTCTACATTCTATGTCATTTTAAAGTTATACCTCCTCAATAAAAAAAATTAGGCCTACTAGTGAATACTGAATAGGCTGAATTTTAGAAAGTATTTTCACAATTTGAGTAATTTTAAAATCTACTCTACTCAACTTTTGCCTATTTGTTATAGACAGTCTACAGATTTTGGACAGTCAGAGTTAACAGATATCAAAGAAATGTGTTGCATGATGGGCAAAGACTCAGATTATTAGATTCAGACTGTGATTATTAAGGACATCAAACACACACACGTATTTTAGAACACATTATTTTCATTGTTGTGTGATCCTCAGTCGTTTAGTGCAGGGGTCACCATACACAGTCCTGGAGGGCCGGTGTCCTGCAGAGTTTAGCTCCAACCCTAATCAAACACACCTGAAGCAGCTAATCAATGTTCTACTAGGTATACTTGAAACTTCCAGGGAGGTGTGTTGAGGCAAGTTGGAGTTAAACTCTGCAGGAAACAGGCCCTCCAGGATCAAGTTTGGTGACCCCTGGTTTAGTGTATGATTCCCAGTTTTTCTCTGGAACCATTTTACAAATTCAGCAAGATGATGTCTAGTGTTTTAAAATAAATTCAGATTTTAAAAAATGTGCAGTTCCAGCCTTAAATTGAAGAGTTCAGATGCAAAAGCCTCTAAGTGCAATTTGAAATTTTCTTCTAAAAGAAGCATTTTTCTTAGGCTTCTATGTTTACGTTCAGTTATTTCACTTTAATGGCAATGAAAATAACCTATTCATTAGTGAAATTACTGAACCTACTGTACACATTGGAGCCTGATAAAAAAATGCATCTGAACTCTTCAATTACACTATTTAATTATATGAATTACATACTGTATGCAGGTCTTTATTTTTAATTGAATAGATGTCATAATATCAAAAGATTATGAATTCAGATTGAATGATTCCTTGATTGAAGATTGAAGTCTATTTCAGGGAAAGCGTTCACTCGGTGGCCATTTTTGCAACACCTCCAGGCAGTTATTTCGGGCAAGTCCTTTCTACCTAAATGGAAAAATCCTGAAATCTCAAAAACTGCTTTCCACAGTCACATTTCAATGATATATTTCAAATCAGCAAAAAAAAAAAAAAAAAAGACTGATTAACTGTCCTGTAAATGTTGCTTCTTCTAATGTTTTAGCAGCTGCAGTGTTGCATTGACTTTACCAATTGGCGACTAGCTCTTTAGAGGCGGTGTTCTGCCATATTACACATTGCACTTTCTCCCATTCATAGTAATGTGTTTGAATTATACATCTCTATTAAAAATAACTTTAAGAATTGCAATTATTATTAATTTAAAGGTAACACATTACATTAGGGAACACATATTCACTACTAACTAGTTTTCTCTCAATAAACTCCTAATTTGCTGCTTAGGTATTGTGTAGGGTTAAGAGATCTAAATATGGTCATGCAGAATAAGGCATTAGGAAGTGCTTTATAAGTACCAATAAAAAGCCAATATGTTAGTAATAAGCATGCTAATAATAAGCAACTAGTTAATAGTTAGTAGTGTTCCCTAATCTAGTGTTACCAATTTAAATAATAAAAACACCTGCAACAACATGCCTTTGAGCATCTCTTCTGCCCCATTTCAGATCTTATTTTAACTTCATACTTAAAACAATATTTGTTACCATACAAATCTAAAATAAATACTCTGTTCCAAATACCCTATTGACAAATATACATTTAAAAAGCTACTCCAACTTACCACATTAGAAGTCAACTATTTACGTGTTATGATTGTATGATCACATCATCATCTATTGCAATTCAGACTATTCAGGTTTCATTTTTCCACTAGCATTGTCCATAGCAATGTCCAAAGCATATGGAGACTGTGAGCTGTTGTTACCTGGGGCCACAGGCCTTGCTGAGAAGGTATTGTTACAAACTCTGTAGTTTGTAAAAAAATATTTTGATGAAAGATTATCTTAAGTCAGTGTCTAATTACTCCCAGTCATTTCTACTAGGCATTTCCTCTAGGGCTGTGTCATACTGCGAAGCATTTTCTTTATTGTTTAGGAGATTAATGAGACATTAATGAAGAAATATTTTGCATATGGCATGTTGAGGCCCTGTGAGTATTTAAGTTGCTGAATGGGTTTGATGTTAATAGTTTCCTCTAGCTTATGGATGACACCTTGGCTTTCTGGGACCACAAACTATGTATGATTGAGGTATATGTCTAAATCAGCAATTCTCTCAAGATCTTCTTGATGTATCTCAAGCAAGTGGCTGATGACTCCTGTGGGGCCCAAGCTGTATTATTCCTGATGCTATAATCTTCAAGAATTAATAGTTGTATGGTTCATTCATGCTAATTTATGGAAACGACCCTGAAAGGTTTGTGTTTACAAAGGTATTGCACTGTAATGAAATACGTTTGGGACATAAGGTAATTTTCAAAGGATTTGTAAACAGCCTTGGTACAATGACACACTATTATAAGTGTTCTTGTATTACTTTCATAGAAGCTCCAACCTGCTGATTATATTATTATAAAATCTATATCAGCTGCCATGAGATCCTCAGGCAGTTTTTATTCCATTTAAAACAATTTTTACCAATTTTCCACACTCTCAGAACTTTTGTTATCAGAAAGCACCAGAGAAGAACTTCATTCAGTTACTTCTGAAGAAATGAACATTTGAGTTTTCTTGTTTAGTCATTTGATGACATATCCAGCTAGGTGTTATCTGGCTCGTGTAGTTTAAGTGATGAAAATAATTTAGTTTAGAACAATGTGTTCTGACGACACATTCAGATATTCTTCAAACTATTTTGCTGCTTCTCATTAAGGCGATAACTGATGCTTCAGCTTTTATGTGCCAAATTGGTTCATTTACCAAAGAAAAATGACTTGTGAGAAAGAGTGTTTCAGTGTATATTAGAGTGTGTCTAGGTTGTCGCTGAAGGGGACATTTAAGAACACTGTGACATTTTGGCTGTGTAACCTGAAAGTGAAAGGTAAACAGACCGGAGTAAACAAGATTTGAGGAAGGGTATAAATATCGCTCACACTTCAATCATTGCACACTCTATTGTAAGCAAACCTGAACTCTCTTCAGCCTGAAATAGTAATTCCAGAAATCTGCTAGAATAAAACACACCAATAATTTCACAATATAAAAACAGTCTTTATTTATACCTCATTTCAAACACAACACTACAAGACTGTTTCATTTGTTTTGTTTTAATGGGTTTCAGCGTTTATATATGATTTGAGAACAACACTCATTTCATGTCAAAGAATGGTATTTTCACACAACTACAAACTCAATTTGTTGTTACAAATCTACATTTTTATTTATTTCAGTATGTTGACAGTGACAAGTGATAACATGCATTTCATATAGGTGGCCCAAGGTGACACATTCAAACACTTTCAGTTGCTCCTCTTTACTGTACCCAGTATCACTGCAGAGTGATTCTGAGCCTGCATAGATAGACAGTCTGGATTCAAGTGTGAAATGGCTAAAATAGAGGTGTGAGTTTGAGACCATATGTGGTTGTATGTGTTATATAGAGACATGTTTATCTTAACATGTGCTTAAGTGTGTGATCGTTTCTGTAAAATATTGGTGCATGTGAAGGTCAACAGCTGAGGGAGCTTTTTTAGTCACACAGATATGAACAAAAGAAGTGATTTAGTGTGTTTCCAATACAGACACACACCACTGCTTTTTTGTGATAATGCAGTTTTTCTGCTTATTTTGATTACTGGGTTTCTCAAAGGTCATATGCATATGGACTGACCATATGGACTGAAAATAACTGCTGGGGATGATAGAAGGTCTCCTCAGATTCATCTGTGTTTATATAGATCAGTAATCATCAGCGTTTATACGTTGTTCTTTGGCCTTCAGATAAAAAAAAATAATGTTTTTAATTACTGACCCTCATGTCATTCCAAACTCAAAACTTTAATAAATAAAGAAGATTTAAAAGAAACCTGAGAGAGTTTTAATGAAAGTCCATGCAACCAAACCTTTTGACGATTCCTAAAGACATTGCGAAAGCAATAAATATGATCAGTTTAATCCAAACCTTGCGTCTATTTACCATGTCTGATGTGCTATTTATGTGTGTTGATCAACAATTACATGTAAATTAAAAACTTAATTAAATCTGTTCATGATATAAAGTGATCATGTCTCTTCAGAAGATTCATATTTATTACTTTTACAATCTATTTATGAACTTTTTTGAAGCATCAAGGTTTTGGCTGCATCAACTTTCAATGGAGAAACAGAAATCTCTCAGGTTTCATTAAAAATGTAAATTTGTGTTTTGAAGATGAAAGAACGTTTTATCAGTTTGGAACATTTTGTGGTTAACTAACCCTCCTTTACCACAAGAAAAACCTGGCTTTTTCTTTTCTTTTCCTTCTTTTTTTTATTAAAATTGTTTTAGGTTAAAGATTATGCATTAATTCAGTAACAAGAGCAAGAAAAGATTCAGTAAAACTAACAACAGTGAAAGTTTTTTTATTTTATTTTTTTGGAAAATTCAATGAGGTCAGGGACTGCAGATCCTTGGATAGCTTCCACTGTTAAAGGTCAGCAGCTTGAACCGGGCTTAGATCGTCTCAGTCCACAAGCGGTCCTTTTCTCATTAATGCCTTTTGGCAGTTTACAGTAGGATAAAGCTCTGTTTAAAACTGACTAGAGTGATGCTTGATACTTTTATGCTTTTGTGTCCATTTTAAAGCTTAAAAGCTCCTGTCACAACTCATAATTGCACAAAAAAAAAAAACATTTAAAATGGCATGTAGGTCAAAAAATAATAATAGAACTTTGAGCAGTGGATTATTTCTTGTATCAAATATAAAGGTTCTGAATTCTTCTAAGCTTGAACACAAAGAAAACAGAAAAGATCATCTACAGCCAGATAAGAAATTGATTCTGAATGAACTGTGGGACCATAGAAGATGGGAATGGCGTTTTACATCCGCCAATGAAAGTTTACACAGAAGACATAATGAGATTCGGTTACTGTGACAACCTTGGCCAAGAGGTGCTCGAAACATCCTTGGCGTTTCAAGCCTTGAGTGTCCAAATTCACTATCAAAGTGTAGGTCCAAAGTCCCTGAAGTCATTAGCAGCCTGCCAGTGCTCTGTTTGTATAAACACTCTCCTCTAACACCAAGCTGGGAGTGGCAGTATGTCCGTACATGCGGTAACAACTGGAGAGAGTCCACCACTTCTGAATTTAAAAGAAGGATAGATTGTGGCCTGGAGGGCAAGCTAAGTGATCATTATTTGAATGATCGAGTGTTCAATGTTAGTTGTTCTTTTGGGTTTTAATGTTAACTTTATCTGTTTGGGGCTGAAAGTGGCTTCAAATATACTTCACTTCCCGCACAGCTATGTCCACACAAGTATGCTCAATCGTGGAGGAGCGTTGATGGATGAGTTTGACACAAACGCAGTACCACCTACTGGACTATTCTGTCTCTCAACATTCACCTTCACACAGCTGAGCGGACGTAAAAAACAAAAACAAATTGGCTGCACGTGGATCCTTTACGTCAAAATTACATCACATGAACAGTTGCGGAACATGGATGGCCGAAGTGTTCATGTAGCAGCTCCAAGGTTAAGGGTTTTATTCCAAAGTAGTGCATAACGTGATTAAATGTGTAAATCTAGATGGTGGGTAGAGTTTAGAATAGAATGTTCTACATATTTAAGCATAATGTTTATGATAAAGGATGCTATTCTCAGTATTGATGGGAACAGATCAGCAGTTTGATGCTAGGCAGAAAATAAATGGTTTCTTTAAAGCTGACATTGGAGGGTGGATAAGGTTAAGATGGGATAGCTGTAGGTAAGCGGAAAGTAAAAGGAGTTGAGGCTATATGATTTAAAAGATTTAGAATGAACTTGAAAGGGAGTGTGAGGATGTCTCCCCTAAATCCTCTGACACTGTTACTGTCTTGAAATACACAAAGTTTCAGTCAAGGGAAAATGTCAAAATGCAGAAAAAAATAAAATCAAGAAGTCTCGTTTGCTTGCTGTTTAGGAACTGAAAACTGTCAAATGTGCATAAGAAGTATTCTAGGTAATGTTGAGTGCTATTGTTAAAGATTTGACGCATACAGATTGTTGAAGGTTGAATGCCTTTGTTTGTCAGGTAAAATAGGCTGCCACATAGAGATGACAACATGTGATGTGAATTTTGCTGGAAACTATTTGCTGTCTTCTGTATGCCATCATGCACAGTCTCTCACATACTAACAATTTTATAACCAGAACAATGACAAAGCCATGGAAATATTCTTGACAAAACACACAATTTCCATAAATAGCTCAAAAATCTGCAGCGGAAACCCATGATATACAATTTGTCATAGTTTTCACCATTGTTTAGCTTACGTTGTTTTCAAAGCTGTCACACATGAAAAGAAAGGCAAAACAGCACACTTTTTTAGTCACTAAATGGCAACACATTACAGTGTCCATGTTACATGCATTACAGATTGCTTTTACTGCAATAAACAATTAAGTAATTCCAAGCTCTTCCACAATAATTACTTTTAAAGTATATGTTGTTCATACTTATTACTTAGTCATGTAATTAAACTTTAGCACAACCACTGCAATACTGGTGTGGCCTACTAATCTGTTAACCACTTCTTACCCACGTCTTATCCAAAGGTTGCTTCCTCATTTTCACCCTCCCGTCTCTATCAGTTTCTGCCTCTTTTTCAAGCTCTCAAATCAGTGCGTGAGGATCCAGTGGGAATCATCTGCATAGCATTCTCTCTGTGCTCCGGCTCCCTGTGGAGAGTTGTGCCACAGGCAGCCCTCTTCTTCTGTAGTCGACAAGTCATCAAAAATATGCAGCATTGCTCTGTCTCACCATCCCTCAAACACTCTAAACATCCTGTGGTTCTGTTAGTGTGCTGGTTTATGTTGTATTGTGTTTTTAAAAATGGGGTATTGTTTTCATTTTTTATGCAGGAACTGTACATTTGACAAGATGTATTAAAGTCCCATTTTCAGCATGATACCGTGCACACTTTGAGGAATAATTCACACAAAAATGACAACTCTGCCATTATTTACTCAACCTCATGCTGTTCCAAACCTGACTTTCAGTGTGCATTTACTGCTAAACAGTAAGATTGTTGTTATGTGTGTGTGTGTGTGTGTGTGTGTGTGTGTGTGTAAAGTGTGTAAAGTGTGTAAAGTGTGTGTGTGTGTGTGTGTGTAAAGTGTAATATATATATATATATATTTTTTATTAATTTATTTTCTTAATATACAGCATAAAACAAATTCAAATATGACTTTTATCAATGACAAAAGTTTTGTTTCTGTTCAAAAGGAAAAGTCTTCGGAGGGCATCTTATCCCATATTGCCTTTCATGCTTCAAAATGTATCCTTTTGTTCCACAGAAAATAGAAAGTCATGCAGGTTTGGAACAATATAACGTTGACTGAATGACTCTATTTTAATTTTTACATGATATTTACACATTTAGAAACCACTTTCATCCAAAACAGTTTTCATTACATTCAAAGTGGGCATGAGGTCACGTTTCCTGGAACTTTTATCTAAAGCAACTTACATTGCATTCAAGATGCACACACTACTATGTAAGGGATAGCTCACCCAAAAATGAAAATGATATTATTAATTGCTCTTACCTGATGTCATTCCAAACCTGTAAGACCTTCGTTCATCTTTAGAACACAAATTAAAATATTTTTGATGAAATCCGAGAGCTTTCTGACTCTGCATAGACAGCAACGCAACTGACACGTTCAAGGCATGACATAACATTATGTTATTTTTTGTTTTCTTTGCACACAAAAAGTATTCTCGTAGCTTCATAAAATTACGGTTGAACCACTGATGTCACATGGACTATTTTAACAATGACCTTACTACCCTTCTGGGCCTTGAACATGTCAGTTGCATTGCTGTCTAGGCAAAAATATCAAAAATATCTTAATTTGTGTTTCAAAGATGAATGAAGGTCTTACGGGTTCGAAACAACATGAGGCTGAGTAATTTATGACAGCATTTTCATTTTGGGGTGAACTATATTCTATATATCTTTATTTGACCCTCTAACTCTAGCACTCTCTATTCTAATTCTATTTTATCTATATGTCTTATTTTTATTTAAAAAAAAACTTGACCCTCTATCAACTGCATATTTATTCTCTAACTGCTAGCTTTTCTTGAAAAACTAACACTAGCTTTCTTTTTTCTATTCTATCTACTTGTTTCTTAAAAAAAAAAAAAAGATTTATTTTTTCTATATTCTATCTACTTGTTTTCTTTAAAAAAATAAAATAAAATAAAAAAAACGTCCTACGTGTACTGCATTAGGCTAACCAAGACTTGTCATAGCACTTGCATGTTGTTGCTCTTTTGTTGGTTTTGATTGCTTCTAATGTCCTCATTTGTAAGTCGCTTTGGACAAAAGTGTCTGCTAAATGACTAAATAAATAAATAAATAGCTATCCCTTTAAGCTACAGGAATGCTAAAGCACTACAGGAAAGGTATATTTTTGGGGTGAACTACTACTTTAAAGAGAATAAACTGTAATGAACATACATAAAGGAATGATTGACTAACTTATTAACACAAATATTGAAATTTATCACATTTAAGGTAGTGTTAGTAGCTCAGAAAAGTGCCTTTCCATACACAAATACCAGTATAATCACAGAAAACATACCAACACACATGCAGCTATCTCCACACAAACATGCAGCCATCCATTGTATTGGATGTGCTGCAGTTGGTCAAAAGCGTGTAAAAGTAGAAACCAGAGAAATTCACCACGTTTTCAGCATGTTCTCCCTTCCAAAATCTCAAAACAAAACCAACCAACCAAAAGGCAAACAAGGACTTTCCATGACACATTAACTATTCATACCCATTTGCATGGCAGTGCTGTCCATGGATGCCAGGATGCAGTCTCTGTTCAATGCTAATGAACGCCTGCAACATGGGGATAAGAGAAGGGGGTGTTGTTCTCTTTGAGAAAAGGCCAACGCTAATATGGATGACTCATTTGTAATGTAGAACAAGATCAATTAGAAATCTGGCATGGGAAAGTCTGCATAGAAAACCTGTGCAATGTAAACCCAGGCCCCCCTCTGAAGAATCACAGAAGAGCAAGTCCTCATTTATGAGAATAGGAGTGTTTTGTCAGTAATGGGATTACAGGAAGCTGATATGATGTATGTTGGCAGCTGGTTTCAGCACTCTGCATTCATTCTTGCCAGCACCAGCTTATTTTGTATGGTTTTAAAACAATAAATTTAAAAATTGTTTATGTTTTCGTACAGCGATCTTATGGAGGCAAGCTGTTAGTTGGCAATTTGTGCTGAGAATACGCCGCTACATAAGTACTAGCCCCATCATATACAAGGCTGCAGACACAGAGTTTTGTTGATAATATATTTTTGTGAAATGCCTAACCTAGTTTTTCACGGAATGTTTGTATACATTTGCAGAGATGCCATGAAATAAAAATAAGTGTTGTGAAGGTTCTTATTGTCAAATGTAATGAGTGCTGCTTATGGGAAAAGATGAGCTGTACTCTGCGGTAAGATCTAGCTTCACACAACCCTTTTTTCCCCTTTGTAAGCAATAATCCGAGGCTGTCGCACTTTGTTTGCAGGTCTACTTCAGCGCTAACTCTGTTTACTTTTGAGGTTCCGTGAGTGTTTTTGCCAACATCATCTTTGACTGGTGCGAAATTTAACGTGTCAGACAGCGACAATGACAGCTGTAAGCTTCATTCCTGCTTGCCTGCTCACTGTGGCAGAGCTGCAGAATCGGCACTTGTGTTATACAGTATTTACAGCCCGCTCTAAGCCTGGCTTCATTCTGAATGCCAATATGATAATAAGCTGACTTGCTGGTGCACGCAAAAATCACCTTGATCTGACTAGCACTGACCTTTAGTATGACTAATTCTCTCTCATTTTAGTATCTAAGATTTACTTAAAAAGTATTTCTCTCTCATACATACACTAATAGTTCACAAAAAAAAAAAAAAAAATTCTGTCATTAATTACCCTCTCACATTATTTTGAAGTTACAAAAATACTTTTTGTGCTCAAATAAAACAAAAATAACGACTTTATTCAAGAATTTCTTCTCTTCTGTGTCAGTCTTTGACACACATTTTCACATTTTACTTTGTCCTTACTACCTTTCTGGGCCTTGAACATGATAGTTGCGTTGCTGTCTGTGGAGGGTCAGAAAGCTCTCGGATTTCAGCAAAAATATCTTAATTTGTGTTCTGAAGATGAACGAAGGTCTTACTGGGTCGGAACGACAATAAATGACAGAATTTTCATTTTTGGTTGAACTATCTCTTTAACGTAACATGTTGAGGTATTGAGATCTCAATCTTTGTTAAAAGCATTCTGTCCATCTACTTGTTTTTTTTTTCTCAACAGAACATGGATAAAGTCAAATAATGAAGTCTCTAAATCCCCAATATTTGCTGAAGAAGAACACATTAATTTTCTTCCTCTAGAACAGAAATTCATATAGTACTACATTTCTTTTTGCTCTACATATCCCATTTCTCATGAAAAACAATTGACAAAATGCTGACAGATATTTTATTTTAATTCATATTTTGACCAGCTCTCCTCACAATCTCTTCAACTCTCACTCCTTTCTAAGCTCTGTGGAAGAAGAGGAAGCCTTGAGCCTAGGAAGCACTGGAAGGACGATAAGGATATCTGGAGTAAAGTGGATTATTCTGTAAATCTTGCCCTCTGAGGACTGCAGAGAGAAATGCTGACAACTTTATTTGGACAGCAAAAGAGAGAAGCCATATAAACACTCTTATTTATATTTGCAGAGCACACAAGATCAGTTTCATTCTCTAAATACAACTGGACAAGTCTAATGTATAGTATTAACATATTATGGCATTGCACAAACACATATTGGCTGATATCAATTGTGAATTGAATATGTACTGAATTCGTGTTTGTACAGTATCACTATGTCAATACTTTTCCATAGGTCAGGGAATCAGGTCATGACATGGACGTTTGTTTATTTATTTATTTTATTATTATTAGTTTTTTTAATATGCTAATATGCTTTAATATGTGAACATTCTTTTACTCTTCCATTTATCCTGTTGATGAGAGTAGCTCAAGCGCGTGAAGTACGTCAGAAATGAAGCTTGTATACTATATCCAGGGTACAAAGCATTAGTGATCCCCCTGCAAGAGCTGTTCTGTTTGCTCGCTTTGACACAACGCAACATGGCATTTGTGACGCTCTGGTGAAAACAAATGTCAGCCACTAAGAGACTAAGCCACTGTTGCCAACTATTTTCAACATTGAAAGTAGTTAAACCCCAGGGGCTGGTTGCACAAGCTGGACGTACACCCCCGGTTGTAAGACAAGGTTGTACGTAAAATATGCTTTAATGGCTCGTTTCCACTGAGCGGTACGGTTCGGTACAGTACGGTACGGTGCGCAATTATGTCCGTTTCCATTGTCAGAAGTTGTGAATGGTACCAAAATAGCGAACCGTACTGTACCACTTTTTTGGTACCCTTTCGTTGGGGTACCGAGCACAGCAAAGGGTACCAAAAGGGTGGTGCTAAACTCACTGCAGAAGTTAATTGGCTTACTAGAATCGTCACTTGTGTGTGATACAAGGGGATAAAGCTTCTCCTTCACTCGTTCCGCTCTGCTGTGGACTTCTGCTTATTACATCAGAGTGCGCAAACACACAAAAAAAACCATATAACAGTGTATTTTATACTTTTATATTTTCACACAGACAATAGCCGTTTCTCAATATGTGTTCTTGTCTGTTCTTGTGGACTTGTGAAACCTCATTGCCCAAAAACCCAGGAGCGTAATTTTCAAAATATTACTGTTATTGTGTCATGAAATGTAGTTTCTGACCATCAGGCGAGAAAGTAGCAGCACCAAGTTGTTTAAAACAGAGGACCTCTCCTGGAAATCTGCGGTTTATTTATAAAGAAATCGCGCCTATTTGAAAATTTGCTATGCCGATTTCGAAGCTCCAGACGATCACCGGGCGCTTAGTGCTCATGTTTCCGCCTCGAGCAGCCTTACGCTCGGCTAGTCCTTCCGACATTTGCCGCTGGCTCTGATGTCTCTGTAGTGATTAAACGAGAATCAATGTGTTTTGTGTATATTTAACAGGCATTCGTGGTCTCATGAATCTACCATTTGTTCCTGGTCATATCGTTTTGACTGAGCACAAAACTTACAGTGCTGTAAAACCTTACAAACGCAAGACTGATCAGGGTTACCCGTACCGAATCGTACTGTACTGAACTGTACTGTACCGTACCAGGCATAAGTCATGCGTAGAATTAATACCTGTTGCACCATCTATGCTTAGTGCTACATCTGAGACTAAATCTTATGCCTAGTCAAAGGTACACTGGGGAAAAAATATTTGATCCCCTGCTGATTTTGTATGTTTGCCCACTGACAATCTGCCAGAAATGATCAGTCTATAATTTTAATGATAGGTTTATTTGAACAGTGAGAGACAGAATATTTACAACAACAAAAAATCAAGAAAACCGCATTTCAAAAGAGTTGTAAACTGATTTGCATTTCAATGAGTGAAATAAGTATTTGATACCCTATCAGTCAGCAAGATTTCTGGCTCCCAGGTGTCTTTTATACAGGTAAGGAGCAGAGATTAGGAGCACACAAAATAACTGTCAATCTCTCTCTGTCTGGGGCTCCATGCAAGACAATCTTACCTCGTGGAGTTTCAATGAACATGAGAACGGTGATGAATCAGCCCAGAGCTACACGGGAGGTGTTGATCTTTTCAATGATCTCAAGGCAGCTGGGACCATAGTCACCAAGAAAACAATTGGTAACACACAACGTCGTGAAGGAACTGAAATCCTGCAGCGCCAGCAAGGTCCCCCTGCTCAAGAAAGCACATGTACAGGCCCATCTGAATTTTGCCAATGAACATCTGAATGATTCAGAGGAGAACTGGGTGAAAGTGTTGTGGTCAGATGAGACCAAAATCGAGCTCTTTGGCATCAACTCAACTCGCTGTGTTTGGAGGAGGAGGAATGCTGCCTATGACCCCAAGAACACCATCCCACCGTCAAACATGGAGGTGGAAACATTATGCTTTGGGGGTGTTTTTCTGCTAAGGGGACAGGACAACTGCACCGCATCAAAGGGACGATGGACAGGGCCATGTACCGTCAGGGCCAGGGCATTGAAGCCAGCCAGGGCATTGAAAATGGGTCGTGGATGGGTATTCCAGCATGACAATGACCCAAAATACATGGCCAAGGCAACAAAGGAGTGGCTCAAGAAGAAGCACATTAAGGTCCTGGAGTGGCCTAGCCAGTCTCCAGACCTTAATCCCATAGAAAATCTGTGGAGGGAGCTGAAGGTTCGAGTTGCCGTGAATTGTAGTAATGTTTATGATCTTTTCAGGGCAGGCTATGCGATATCAATCGCAAAGCTCGGTGTAGCTACTGCCGACAGTAATTGACCTAACACAAAATTGTCTGCATGTAATTATGCTGTGAAATATTATGATCTGGGATTAAAAAAAAAAAAAACTGTACCATTCATCATCTTGCTTGGTATAAATGCTTAGAAATATTTCACGTCTTTAAGTCCATTCATTAGGCTATTTAGCGCGCCATCCAATAATCACAGTTTTGTGCTTTGTTACTTTTAATCAGAAATAAAGTATCAGCTTTCAAATTTAGTCAATTTTATTACAAAATACAAACTATAAATATGTTGTTGTTTTTTTCAGCCACATAAATACATGAAAAATGTCAAATAAAATCATATTTACCTCAGTAAAGGAATTCATTGTACATAAACTCCATAGTCAGCTAGAAAAAAACAATCATTTTATACAAATAAAAATTTGTATAAAAATCTTGTATATAATAACTCAAACACGACCAATTAAAGGAACACTCAACTTTTTTGAAAAAATGCTCATTTTACAACTCCCGTAGAGTTAAACAGTTGAGTTTTACGGTTTTTGAATCCATTCAGACGATCTCCGGGTCTGGCGGTATCACTTTTAGCTTAGTTTAGCATAGATCATTGAATCGGATTAGACCATTATCATCTCGCTCAAAAATGAAAATAATTTTCCTATTTAAAGCTTGACTCTTCTGTAGTTACATTGTGTACTAAGACCGACGGAAAATGAAAAGTTGAGATTTTTGGCTGAATGGATTCGAAAACGGTAAAACTCAACTGTTTAACTCTTGGGGAGTTGGAAAATTAGCCTATTTTCCAAAAAAGTGGAGTGTTCCTTTAAGACTATACATATTAACCAGCAGTCACCAAGCCATTTCCAAGCTGCTGCTCTGCACGCTTAAATATCCTGATTTACAACCGTGACATTGTCTGGCAAAATCACCAACACATAAGTTAAGATAATGACTGTACTGTGGTTTGGGCTATTTATACATGTAAAATTACGACTCATCGAAAAAAGTAGAAGCAATTACAACCCGAATTCCGGAAATGTTGGGATGTTTTTTAAATTTGAATAAAATGAAAACTAAAAGACTTTCAAATCACGTGAGCCAATATTTTATTCACAATAGAACATAGAGAACATAACAAATATTTAAACTGATAAATTTTACATTTTTATCCACTAAATGAGCTCAATTCAAATTTGATGCCTGCTACAGGTCTCAAAAAAGTTGGCACGGGGACAACAAAGGGCTGAAAAAGCAAAACATTTTGACAAGATTCAGCTTGGAGAACATCTAGCAACTTATTAAGTTAATTGACATCAGGTCTGTAACATGATCAGCTATAAAAGGGATGTCTTTTCAGAGAGGCAGAGTCTCTCAGAAGTAAAGATGGGCAGAGGCTCTCCAATCTGTGAAAGAGTGTGTGAAAAGATTGTGGAATCCTTTAAAAACAATGTTCCTTAACATCAAATTGCAAAGGCTTTGCAAATCTCATCATCTACAGTGCATAACATCATCAAAAGTTTCAGAGAAATTGGAGAAATCTCTGTGCGTAAGGGACAAGGCCGAAGACCTTTGTTGGATGTCCATGGTCTTCAGACGACACTGCATCACTCATCGGCATGATTCTGTCATTGACATTACTAAATGGGCCCAGGAATACTTCCAGAAATCACTGTCGGTAAACACAATCCGCCGTGCCATCCCAGGCTCATTTAAAATTGACTGTTTCAAAGTGGAAAAGTGTTCTATGGTCAGACGAGTCCAAATTTGACATTCATGTTGGAAATCACGGACGCCGTGTCCTCCGGGCTAAAGAGGAGGGAGACCTTCCGGTGTGTTATCAGCGTTCAGTTCAAAAGCCAGCAACTCTGATGGTATGGGGGTGCATAAGTGCATATGGTATGGGCAGCTTGCATGTTTTGGAAGGCACTATGAATGCTGAAAGGTATTTAAAGGTTTTAGACCAACATTGTATGCTCCCCTCCAGACGATGTCTATTTCAGTGAAGGCCTCGTGTATTTCAGCAGGACAATGCAAAACCACATACTGCAGCTATTACAACAGCATGGCTTCATAGTAGAAGAGTCCAGGTGCTGAATTGGCCTGCCTGCAGTCCAGATCTTTCACCTATAGAGAGCATTTGGTGCATCATTAAACGAAAAAATATGTCAAAGAAGACCACAAACTCTTCAGCAGCTGGAAACCTATATCAGGCAAGAATGGGACCAAATTCCAACACCAAAACTCCAGAAACTCATAACCTCGTCCCTCAAAAACATGCCCCTGTCCCAACTATTTTGAGACCTGTAGTAGGCATCAAATTTGAAATTAGCTAATTTTGTGCATAAAATTTAAAAAATTCTCAGTTTAAACATTTATGTTCTCTATGTTCTATTGTGAATAAAATATTGGCTCATGTGATTTGAAATTCTTTTAGTTTTCATTTTATTCAAATTTAAAAAACGTCCCAACATTTCTGGAATTCAGGTTATAGTATCAGATGTCTTTTTTTATTTGTTCAACTAAATGCGCTGCATCTCTTAGCCACTTCTCTTAGAACAGAACTGACGCAAAGAGAGGTGTACCTACGCTGCGAAAGCAAAACCTCATGCATCACAGAGCAGTACTGGCAAATCTCGGAAAGTAGCTAAAGTTTGTTCAAAAAGTCACTAGATTTGTTGCTACTCTTTTTTCGTGATGAATAGTTATACACCATAGGCCCCGTCCACTGACTTTGTCTGCAGATTTAGAGACTTTTCAATCTTCTCTGAAAAATAAATAAATAAATAAGTAAATAATAATAATAATAATAATATATTTATTCAGCATGAGCTCTGTACATTTCTATAAAATATGATCAGTGTTTGTTATGCCTCTACATTTAGTTGGGGATTAGTTAGGTGTGTCATGCTATTCTTAAACTCATAACGCTTTTTATACCCTTTCCATTCCAGAAGCAAAAGCATCTCCTCTGAGATTATGTTTCTGGTCAATTGAATTAAGGAAGTCAAAGAAGGTGAGAGACGATTTCAGAGGGATGAAGAGGGCAAATGATTAAACAATAGTATTTGCTGCTTGAAGCATGAGAGGTAAATCAAACTTCTCTAACCCTCTCATAACACATCAACGGTTAGAGGGTTCAAGAGTGCACAGCAGTAAGCCAATGAGGCATAGTGAGAATGTGATGGGTTTGTAATGTTCTGTGACGGTTTTTGTCATCACCTGCCACACACTACACTAGTATATGCTTCAGGACATTCACTGTGGGTTTAGACTTGCCATGAACACAATAATAAGCCAAAGCTTTGCCAGTGGGGGCGGGAGGTGCATTGTAGTGTGCACTTTGCGCTCTACTAGGTTTTGTTAAATGCTACCAGGGACACATAATCTTTAGAGGGTTAAAGTTTACTAAAATCCATTCCGTGACTGGTTATTAAATTCTCTAATCTTGCCATTTTTCTGCCTTACTTTTACCTAAAATTTAGACCCCTCCTCTTCTCCATATACACTAGATCAGGGGTCACCAATCTTGATCCTGGTGGGCCGGTGTCCTGCAGAGTTTAGCTCCAACTTGCCTCTACACACCTGCCTGGAAGTTTCAAGTATACCTAGTAAGACCTTGGTTAGTTGGTTCAGATGTGTTTAATTAGGGTTGGAGCTAAACTCTGCAAGATACCGGCCCTCCGGGACCGAGTCAGGTGACCCCTACTCTATAGGCACATGGTTTCTCCTTTCAGGATTATTTGAAACAGAAGTCTTTTATAACATTATAAATGGCTTTGTCACTTTAAATCGATTTACCGAATATATTTTTTTTTCAGTGTATATTGTATATTATTATAAGTTAATAGTAAATAGTAAAAAAAAATCTCCACTGAATAATTTATTCTTAAATATTTTCTTTTGTAGTTGTTTTCCCTTTTATACAATTATTCAGGAAAGAATTGAGAGTAGACGCCATGCTGTGCATATACAGCTGCTTATCAAGTGAACAGTGTTGAAGCATAAAACCACTAAACGTGGAAGTGCTGTGAATGAGATGTCCTCAGCAAATTAACATTCCCATTGTATATCACTAGACCAACACCTTTAACTCTGTGTAAATATGTTAATGTAAAAAGAAAAACCAGCATGCAGCAAGAAAACAATAACTATAATCATGTCTTGAAAAAAGCATATTAAAGTATTCTTATTTCTTAGCTATGAAATTCAGCTGAAAAGCTAAAAGTAGTGCATAATGGTAGCTGAAAGCATAATCAAATTTTCCAAAATATTTAATAAACGAGCAAGCAAAGTGTAATATTATGGAAATCTGCAGATCATTCTGTAGAATTCTGTGGGCGCAGATTCAGTGTGAGCCTATTCATTACCCACAGCATAGCGATGGGCACTCCAGGAGGTATTGGAACACTAGTTGTCACACTAGACTATGTTCTCTGTCTCATGGCAGCATGCCTACAACATTGGCATGTCCAGACAACACAAGCAGCCAAATAGCTAGGTTACAATCAGCACTATTAGTTGAGACCAAATGTGGGACAGAACGAATTGGACGTAATGCTGGACATGTGTCAGTCCCTTTAGTGATTAGGGTTATCTCCTCTCTTTATTTGTCCTCACTGATTAGGTCCCCCATTACTCTTCAGGCCTATAGCTTGTGCAGCCTCATCTATAATTCACAGTGTGGGCACTTCATGTCCTCTAAGACAAGTTGGCAATTAATTAGTCTTTTTGTTCTTTAAAGGGACTTACTTTTAAAAGACCATCATGTTTTATTGTTGCTTTAATCACCACGCTTTCTGGTACGCCTTGATATTTTGACATATCAAGACAGAATACTTCCTCTATTCTGCATCCAATTTAAAGTGTACACTTTTTCAGATAAATAAAAGTCACTGTCCTATTCCAGCCTAATGTGCAGAGACAGCAATAAGGAAGCCATTTGTAGGCTGATTCACCTAAAAAGTGTAAACACTGAGGCTCTGTGGTGCCAAAAACATTCTGTTAGACATCTGTGTAGATGATAGTGTAACATTAAATATTATCAGATTTGTACCTATAAAGATATAATTGGTACTTAATGTGAGAGATTAAAGTGATTAATGTTTCATTCTAATATAGTGTGTGTGTGTGTGTGTGTGTGTGTGTGTGTGTGTGTGTGTGTGTGTGTGTGTGTGTTTATTTATTTATTTATTTTAATTGTTATTTATTCTTATTTTTTTGTCTATTTTTTTTTCTGTCCAGGTCTCTCTTGAAAATCAAAGTGAATCACAGAAGAAAGTAAACACATTTCTCATCTGCATGCACATAGGCCTCAAAGTAAATTTTGCCAAGAAGTGATGTGTAGTTAGGGCAAGATTTAATATTCCCTACAAGGCAGAGCAGAACCCGTTTATCATGACTTATAAAAGTAAGGTCATATTCTGATGGAACAAGAGCTTGTTGATTTTTGAGTGCTTTACAGTTTGCTCACTTTCACACAAAACAGGATTTTCCTCTCTCATTGCATTAAATTTGGTGTCCAGTTTGATGCCTGTACTACTGACATGAACTCAAATAGTACTGAGAAATAGATCAAAGCCCCAGCAATCGCTCGTTTGAAGCTGGAAGAGAAGAAAGCAATTAAAATCACCAGTTGTCTTTGCTTTCATTCATGTTTATGCCCTTATTTTAATAACTCATGCACTTTCACTTTATTTTTACTTGGTGCTACTTTTTGTTGTGTAAAAGAGAATCACTCTGAGATCTGACATCACTTCCTAGGCTATGATAAAGATGAATGTTGTGACCACAACGGGTCGACTGTTAAACGTCCCTCTCTTCAAGGAATGTTCACTTTTTAAATTCAATTTTAAAATCACTTAAAAAAATTGTCTTTCTGGACTGCTGCACCTGGGCACAGTTAGGAATAAGTGTCCTGGTGAAAAAAAAAATGTATGTTCAAAAGTCAGTCAGGCTTTTTTGAATGTATGCTAAAGAGACTCTTAACAGGCTTCCCTAATAAAGCCCTCTTAATATTAAATTACACAAAGCAGGTACAAGTGGGATAAACGAGCTGGTTATAAAGCTGGGTTTTTTTTTTGTCATCATTTACTCACCCTCATGTTGTTCCAAACCCAAACCCAAGACATTGGTTCATCTTCAAAACACAAAGGCAGATATTTTGTTTTGCATGTCAGGTAAGCACATTTGAGCCTCCAAGACCATATATGATGTGCGCAATGTATGTGCATTTGAACAATGTTCATATGTGAATAAACCAAATAAACAGGGAAAAAAAGCAATTTCAATCAAGGGAGACCTATAATTCAAACCTTTAAAACAAAAAAAATAATTACACATTTAATTCTACCTCTAGAATATTTTTCTATAAAGCGAACAAGTAAATATTGTACTTTCATCATTTACATTTACATTAAGTTATTTAGCAGACACTTTTACTCAAAGCGACTTACAAACGAGAAAAAAAAGCACATGTTAAAGTGCATGTTGCCACTGTACACACCACACAACTCAAAATATCAGGCAGTATTGTTAAATGATTTGCTGGGAAAATGTACCCTTTAGCAGGCAGTTATTGGCGCATGTCAGCAGTGTCAACACCTTTATCATGAAGTATACGAGGAATGAAGTGGAACTCAATCTGCGCCCCAACCCGGCAATTCTATGACACACCTTTGGTGACCTCATCTAAAAGGGTCTTGCACAGTCATTTGGCCATAGACCTACGGCCACCATAAAGAATTGTCATGACAGAGACTTTACACTTTCGTACACGTGTACCACAATCGCAGATAAATGACTTTCAGGAAGTTAGAGCAGAAAGTGGTGACAGAGAATGTTGACAAAAACAAGCCAAAGCAAAGTTTTTCTGCACTTTGCTAGTTGAAAATTCCAAGCACTGTAAGAGTTCAATAGTCACTTAAACAGACCTTTACCTAGCTTCAGTGTTCATTGTGGTTAATCAATCTGCTTTGTCTTCACCATGTTTTGGCATCCCACAGGTAAGGCAGTTTATTTCTAATTTGGACAAGACAGAATGCTGCATTAAGACAGCATGAACAAATTATGGTTAGCTTGAAGACAATGATCCAGACCTTAAGCCTTGATTGCCTCCTGACCATCCTTTATTAAGGAGCAATAGCCTTTCGCTTCACCTTTGACAGGCAATAGAATTCTGTTTAGCAACAGGCTTTGTGAGAGAAGGCAGCACTGACAGAGAAGAGCGACCCTTGGTTTTGCTGTGTACATGCATTTAGGTTGTCATTAGACCATAAAGCAGCTGTGAGACTTTTTCAGATTTCAGTAGTAGGCTACATCAAGCAGCTCTCTTTGCTTTGATTTATTAAAATAATTAAAAACTGTAGGCCAAAACTGCATGCTCTGCAATATCTGCAAACGGGTTCCCCTGCTTTATTGCCTGCAGGTCTTCTCAATGTAATTCCCAGGTAGCCCATTTTATTCCAAGACACTCTTCAGGAAATTAACCTTTAAATGTGGGTGATGGACTCTCACTCCATTACACACTGTTTCACACATACAGTTTTCCGGAATTACCAGAAATTGCCGTAGGTTTGTGAACAGGACCTTTTCAAAAATACCGGTAAATTCGTTCCGGCAATTTACCGTGAGAAGTTGTAACAACTTTTGAGGTGTGTGTGAACGCAGAATGAAGATCTTAATACAAGCAAAACGCGGTTTGTGCGATTGGGCCAATCCAGAGCCGTAAATTCAAAAATTCAGGGCTCTGGGCCATATAACATTCGCTTTACTCCACGAGTGTGCAGTGTTGCCAAGCTAACACGCATGATACTGGTGCTGATGGGCAACTTTTAGCCAATCACTAGAGATTGGGAAATTGATCTAGTATTATATTTATATTTTGTCATCATTATTTCATTATAAGAGTTAAAAATGGCTCTTATCAACCTTGAAATTATATCTTATTTTGACAGTTAAAGTTTTGCTTTTTTTGTTTGGGCTGGAATTATCCAATCTGCAACACTTTCGCTGTGTATCTACGTGTAATGGATGTCTCTGGGCCAAAATCGTGCGTGAATAATGTTTGATACAAAAATGAAAACATAACAAAAACACTGAAATACCCCTTCATGTTTACAAACACAACAGCGGGAGGCACAGCCGTAAACGTTTCTGGTTATATGTCAAGAATTTACCGTAATTTGAAACCTATGTAATTGCTTTTCCGGAAAAAAGACGGAACGTTGTTACCTGTGTGAACGGCACATTTGTCTGGTATCGTTCCGGTATTTGTTTACTATTACTGTGTGAAAGGGCCTGAATGAGAGGTTTGTTGCTGCTGGTTGTCTTAATTTTGTGCATTTTAGGATATAGCTGAAAAGCTAATGATCATGGGCAACTGGAGATTTTGAGGTGAGCGAAACTGTGGCTTGTTTGAATTAGCTTTCCATCTACAACAGTGAATACACATAGAAATGCACAGCTAAACATAAAGGTGGTAATTACCACCATTTGTCATATTTGTTTACTAGAATGACTGCTGGTTGAATTCACCGGTCAGCAGGGGGAAAAACGCTTCTGCTTCATAACTGGAAGATACAAATCCTTGGTAAGAAGCGAATGATAATTTATGCTAGAAAGCCTGTCCAGCTTCTTGAAATGTTGAAAGTCTTTGGTCTTTGCTCACACATACTTTATTCCCAAGAATCTTTGTTCCCTTCCGCTCATCTTATCTGAGCCAAAGTTTCAGGAACTTTTATTACAGAAACTGGGGCAGGTAAACTTACATTGTCCTGTCGCTTAGATCTCTTTATATAGCATCAGCCTCGCTGGGAATATAGATCAGGTTGCAGTGAAGTGTTCGCAGTGGCCTTCTGTCCTTGAGAGGCTGTTACAGAGATATCCTTAACAAAACTCCTAGAAATTCACATCCAGCATGAAAGATTAAGACCTATTGTTCACTTCTGCATGTTTACTACTGAAGTAATTAATCTCCACAGCAAATAATAAAGACGTATAACCTTCAGTTAACATAAAGTAATTACAATGTGAATTATTTATTAATTATTACTGATGGGGGATTCACAATTTTTCTTTCAAAAAGTAATGAAGATTAGCAAAAAGACTCAAATGTTTATAGCCTTGTCAGGCCTTTCACACCAAAAGTGAATATTACATGCAAACACTAGAAAGGGTGACACTTTATAATGTTTAATTCAATAATATTAGTTAATGAATCAGGTATGAATTGGTATGGTATATTTATAAATTAAGATTAGATTAAAATGGCATTAGTGACAATATATAAATATACTTCAGTTTGTTCAGATTATGTTCATGTTTGTTTGTTAGTTTACAAATCCATGCAGTGTCAACTGTTATTTTGTCAGCTACTGCATTAATTGTTTTTGCTTAGTATTTTCAAAGACAATTGTAACAATTATTATTATTACAAACATTATGTATTTTCTATATTTATAATCCCCATTAGCACAACAAACTGTCATTAGAAGAAAAAGAACATTAGAAAAGGTGCTGTTTAGCTATTAAGGAATTAAGTATCATGGCCATGATGGTTTTACCAGGTTTGAGTCTTTCCACAGTCAATTATCACAGCAAATATATATTCTGTCACACTCTAATTTAAGGTCCAATTCTCACCATTAACAAACCATTAACTACGACTTTTGCCTCAATAAACTAATTTACTACTTATTAATAGGTAGTAAGGTAGTTGTTAAGTTTAGGTATTGGGTAAGATTAGGAATGCAGAATATGGCCATGCAGAATATGTGCTTTATGAGCACTAATAAACAGCCAATATGTTATTAATAGGCATGCTAATAAGTAATACGCTATTCACACTGGGGACAAATATTTACTAAAAAAAAAAACTTATAACAACAAGATTAACAACATTCAATGTCAATCATGACAGTCAATGCGACGGAAGTCAACAAATATCTAAAATAAGATTCGAAGTACTGGACCAGACTTTATCTTGCAATTCATAAGTCTGGCTTTAAGGATTTCTTTGGTAAGAAAAGAAAAACTGCTTACATTATACATGTAAATTTAACATAAATGAAGCAGACCAAGACTCCAACACTCAGTTTAGATAATTGCTAATTTACTTTCTCTGCCACATGTTTCACATTTACTGAATCTGTATTAACCTTGCAGAAGAAAAACATATATGGATGAGGGAAATGTAATCTGTTCATACTGGAGTTTGTTTCCGAAGAGAGTTACGGATCTGCTCTAATTCACCTCTGCATAATATCGTGATCTGTTGATTAACACTCGCCACATCCCTTGAGCCTGAACTAACTCTGCAATCAGGGAACGGAGCTTATGTTGCAGCCTGGCACAAGGTCATTCCACCCCTGGTTGCTGAAAATGTAAGAGGGCCCCCTTGTGCAACACTGAGGTCTCATTTGCCGGCTGCATTATCTCCGTGTTAAAAATCCCTTGCCTAGTTAGCATTTGCGATGATAGATGGCATTGCACTAACCGAGCCTACATCCTTCTCACCGAACATCCAAGAGCCTCGGAGTTTGATGATAGATTACTATTGATTTATCTTGTACTGATTATTCCTGCCCGTGACATGAAGAGAGGCTGAGATTGGTAAGTGGTCTAGAGTTGCATTACGGGTACAAATGGCTTTATTATGCAAGGCTAGCTGTTTGTCATTGTTTGTAGTGTTGGCTGCGTTCAGCTGTAAACATTTAGGTTTTTCACTCACTTTAAAATTAAATGTATTGGAGGTCATTGCTCTTGATAAAGAATGAGAGACGTATTCTCATTGTGCTTCCTAATGAGCATCGACTTTTCTTCTTTTCAGGACGAAATGGCGAAGTGTTGAAAATGTTTACTATAATATGTGTCAAAGCTGCGCAGACAGAGTGGGCGTTTGATTACTCTATCAATTATTTATTTGATACCTTCATTCTTGGTGCACTGCCTGAAGCCTGATAGTTGTATTGATTAAAAAATGCATTTACACTACTAGTATTTTTTTTTTAAGAAGTCTCTTATGCTCACCAAGGCTGCATTTATTTGATTAAAAATCAGTAATATTGTGAAATATCACAATTTAAAATTGTATTTGTATGTATTTTACAATTAATAATAATTTAATAAATTATTAATGAATAACTCATCTTTCTTACCCCAAACCGTTGAACGATTTTAACAAAATAACAACTGTTTCCATCATTGATAATAATAAAAGTTTCTTGAAGAAAGCAGCAGAAAATCAAAATACTATCATTATTAATGATCATGTGACACTGAGGACTGGAGTAATGGTTGCTAAAAATTCAGCTTTGTCATCACAGGAATAAATAAAAAAATTTAAATATATTACAACAGAAAAGATGTAAGTGTTTTTAAATTGTAATAACATTTCACAATATTACTGTAAACTTACTGTATTTGTGTTTCAATAGATGAAGCCTATTTGTTCAAATACAATAAATAAACAAACAAATAAATAAATAAAACGTGGGATTGGCAGTGTAAAAGTAATAGAAACAGGTTACATAAAGTTTCCACTTTTTTCTGTCATGCAAATTCCCACACATTGATATAATTGGCAAATCTTTATACAGTATTTATACCTTGACTAAAATATTACTAATAAAGGTTTGCAAGCATCAGCAGCACGTTTTTCTATTGCATATTATAGTCCAAGGCTCTTGTTATTTTATGAGTGCTTTTTTTATACACAACTTAGAAAAAAAATCCTCTGGGAAACATGCAATAGAGATCAATTACAATGTAGGTGCTACTAAAGTTCCGCTCGCTGCTTCTGCATACCCGACACGGCCGCTGTTCCAGAACATGATTTTATGAAGCAACATAGGTGGGCTATGTGATTACAGAGTCATAATTAACAGAAGGATCTAAAAAGTTGTCACAAAACCATTACATTTCACCGTAGTGAGCAAACAAAACAGTTAGCAAGTCCACAGGCTATGAGACATTTGAATACACAGGTAAACAAATCGACTTGGGATTAATGGTAAAGCGAGATTTAAATTCTGTTTCAAATAGGCTTTTTATGCACACATTAGATTTAATGTTTTACGCACGTCAGACTATTGGAACCATCTGGTTTTACAACTGCAGTGTCACTAACATCACGCTTTCAATTTTTAGAGGGACGGTCGAGGTAAATGCTGCTGTGACTGTAATATCTGTTCTAGCTTTTACAATGATAGCACGCCATTCATATCTCTCTCTGGAGTCATTTTAAAAGAGTACATTGTGTCAGAAAGTAGTTTCAATGCAAATGGGGCCTCGGTGAGATGAATAGCACAGATGCAAGAATCAGACGCGCCGCTGTGATTGTTACATAGCTAAAGATTACCATCCTATCTGAGTCATATAAAAAAAATATCCACGGCCTTACAGTCTGGTAAAACTTTATCTGTTGAAAACCCAAGACTGCTGAATGTCTACATCCTTTTTTCACCCGCTGCCAGACCTTTATGCATAGCCATTGTTAACATCCCAGTACATGATGCAAATTCACAGTGGAGCTGCTAGCATGTATTTCATCTTTACAATTGCAGGTATTCATTTTGTCGCTGGAAATTATAGCGTATCGAACACTAGAAGGAGAAGAGGAGGAAAGAGAGGGAATAAAGGGAATTCAGTGTGTGTTTGAATGTGAGTTATGGTTGTTTTGTTGTAGTAGCTTAGAGTAATCCCCAGCAAACAAAGCTTCTTGTTTCTCTCATCTACCAAAAATCAAGACTAACATATTTGATTCTGATAAGACCAGGTTTTTCAAGTATGCCTACGTGACCTCATAAGAATTCATAGGTTTTTGATGTAAAGTGTGGTTCTTTAATTTTATTCATTTTAATTCTATGCATTTTAATTTGTGTGCAGAGACATTGAAACATGCATGATTAACATATCGACAGCATCTAAACAACAAATGAAAACTTTAGAGATGTACAAATGTTTAAAACCCATTTTAGGTCATAGCATATTGAAATTAACAAGTAGACTTCATAGTATTTAATCAATATGCTTATTTTTTTGTTTAAAGGAATCACATTTATTTAGCTTATTTACCTAATTTGACATACATTTTATTATGTAGGATTATGTCAGATTTCTGATGCCATGTTTAGATGTTTCCATCATTTACCCAAGCCTGACCTCTAACATGGTAAAATGAATGAAATTTAATTTTTTTAAATGATTTAATCATTATTTCATTACAACTACTTTTTATTTTATTTGCTGCAGGACAGCTGCAGCTAGAAAAATGACAAATGCAACATAAAATGATCACAAACGTAATATATCTATTTGTTTGTTATATTCCAAGCCTTCCAAAGCCATAATGTAACTCTTTATGTCAGGGGTGGGGAACGTTAATCCTGGAGGGCCGGTGTCCCTGCAGAGTTTACCTCCAAACCTAATCAAACACACCTGAAGCACCCAATCAAGGGCTGCATCCGAAAACTGAAAAATGCTGTCTTCGGAGGACACATTCCAAGGTAGGAAGGCATCAAGGCAAGTCCGAATCCAAAGTTAGCTTCACTTCCTGTCTCATGAGATACCTTCATCTGATCGATTTTTGAAGGCAGCATAGATGTATCCTTCGCTGCCTTTGATATCCCACAATCCTGTGCGTTCCATTCCGTGACGGTTGAGCTAAAAAAATAAAGATGGCATCTGAAAGTTGCGTTTGGTGGTTAGTTTGTGTGTAAATGTATATTTCTGATTAACTTTTTGCACTTTTGATGTTATTTCTAGCGAGAAATTAGTATTATAGTAATTCAATATTTGTTTAGTTATCACCAAAACTCGTTCTATTTTGTTGTAGATCATTAAACCGTTACGCTGCCTCAGAAGCCCACCCGAAATCAGTTTTGTGAGGTGCCTTCGTGCAAAAACACTGCCTGCAAAGTCATTGCCTCATAAGGCAGCTGTCACAGGTTGTGTAGCGGGAAGGACACAGAAGACTTGAGGTAAGTCAAACATCTCTTCGTTTTAATAAATCAATAAACAAAACAGGAAACACAACATAAATGGATGAGTGAATGGACAAAGACTCAGGGAAAATTCAGGACTTATAAACACATATAACGTAATCAAGGAGAACTAAAACAGATGCTAGGAATAATCAAATCAACTTAACTAGAACAGGAAAATAACCACCATTGAATTTCTTGAAATTAATTTATAGAAAATAATGTTATTTAATACATAATATATAAAGTTATTTATTAATTTAATGTCCTTGCTAAATAAATAAAATATATAAATTTAATATATAAAGAAAGAAAGAAATCTTACCTAAAATTGTTGAATGGTTGTGAATATAATTGTAAAAAGCACCAACACAAATTCATTTAAATTACAATTAGTTATACATTCTTAAAGTGTCATGAAACCCTTAAACACATTGTTTGCGATGTTAACATATATGAACAGGTTGCACATCAGTGAAAACAACTTTAGCACTCATTATGTCTATTATTAAGGTAAAAGGTTTTTGTTTTTTTTCTTTTCATTTTTGAAGCAATTTCGTTCTTCCGGTTCAAAAAGCAAAGTTGAGCCTATGTCACGAAAAGTGACATACAGTATATGCGTTAATCTGGAGTGGTGATTGGCTGCCGTGGCTGGAGAGTACATGTCTACGTCGTCAATTTTCTGAGCTTTTTTCAGGATTATTCATGAGAATGAAGTCTTAAGATCCAATCACTGCGCTGTATTATGCATGCGGTCGTCTTACAACAGAGAATTCAAATCTCATGAAAGAGCTTCAGCGCCGTCAGTTCGTTTCTGTAAACATGACTGTAACAATATTTAAAGGGGTCATATGATGCTATTTTAAAGATCATTATTTTGTGTATTTGGTGTAACAGAATATGTTGACATGCTTTAATGTTCAAAAAACACATTATTTTTCAAATACTGTACATTATTGTAGGTCCTCTATGCCCTGCCTCTCTCAAACGCATCGTCTTCTACAAAGCCCCTCCTTCCGACAAGCGCAGTCTGCTCTGATTGGCCAACTGACCCAGTGCATTGTGATTGGCTGAACACCACAAGCACGCATCGGAAATGTAAAGCCCCTTACCATAATCGCCAGCTTCAGCTTTCAAAGTAAATATAAAGACAGTTAATAATGTCCTTAGTTTTACCATCAGTTCAAGAGGGAACAGAGTCGCCTGACAGACACCGTGATGATGCTTGTATGTATTTGCACACAAGCCGCGGTTAAGACAGCTGACTCCACTGTGATGTGACCCTGTCTCTCTCTCTCTCACACACACACACACACACACATACAAAACTCCGCATTTGAACAGTCAATAGCAAATACTTAAACTAATAACAAAACATACTTACACTCTTAAAAATAAAGGTGCTTCACGATGCCATAGAAGAACCTTTTTTGTCTAAATGGTTCCATAAAGAACCTTTAACATCTGAAGAACCTTTCTGTTTCACAAAAGGTTCTTTGTGGTGAAAAAAGGTTCTTCAGATTATAAAAATGTAAGCAAGAGCCGGTTCTTTGAAGAACCTTTGACTGAATGGTTCTTTGTGGAACCAAAAATGGTTCTTCTATGGCATCGCTTGAAGAACCTTTTGAAGCACCTTTATTTTTAAGAGTGTACAGCCGCTGATTCAGAAGCACCAGATTGTCATAGCAAAGTCAGAGTTGACCCCTTTTTTTTTTTTTTGTGCACAGCCAGCCTTGTACTCTCCTAGGTTCACAAAACTGTCATCCATAAAATGCGTTGCACAAATTCGAACATCTGGGTTGTGCTGTTCTGTTGTAAACAAATCTTAACAATGATTTCTAATTGCATCTGCTTTCGGAAGGCCAAATAAAGGGCTTTTGCTTTATCATAGAAACACAAAGTGTCTCCCTGACATGGCTACATCAACACTTCTGTGGTTACTGAAACCACGCCTTCTTTCTTTGCGTGAACATTTGGGCGGCATTAAGCAAATATTTCCACATCGTGACGTAGACATATGGGGGCATGTTTGAATGAGGCATTTCAGCCCGGTCTGGATCAGCCTTCTCTTTTAGATAGAATCCTTTTGTGGGATACTTTGAGCTTTGTAACTCTGCAGATCTTATACATGCACAAACAGCTTCATAACACACTAAAGAAAAGGAAAAAAAAAAATTGCATCATATGACCCTTTAATATAACAACACATATGGCACATGAGAGAGTGGTTTCTGCGTCGCGATGAGTTTAACAATACTAGCTAACATATTTAATATTCTCCCATGCTCCAAACATGAACCAGCACGCGCACATATCATGTCTTCTTCAAAAGATGCAATAAGGGCTGATACAGCGGCAGCTGCAGCTCGTCTGATCATGAACGCGATGACACAATGGATTATTGTGATACACAGTAATCGATACAGACCGAAAATTCAAAGAAGAGTAAACAGAAACTAACTGCCTTTATTCCTTCTGTTTTAAAGATATTTTAATATCCATTTGTCTGTATAATGGGTGTGTTGTTGGTCTGTGTTTTATTGGTTGTTGTCTCCCCTCCTCCCACTTTTTACACACGTCTTTTCCAGATCCAAGGTGTGAAAGACCAGTACTGAAATGGGGATTTTCATGACACTTTAAGAGATCAGGCTGAATATGCAGATATGACAATGGTGCTATTCTGAATCAGTACTGCTAAGCATTTAGTACTCTTGCAAATATCTTTCCAAACACAGTTTAAAGACATTCAAGGTAAAATGGCTCAATTAATGTCAAAATAAGCTCAGTTGTTAATAATAGACATCTGGTGCATTATTAAAGTTTCCGGATGGACTGTGCATATTAGTGTTGGTCTAATATTAACATCCTGCCTTATTGTCAAGGGCAATATTTCTGTAATTACAGTAGAGTTGCAGCAAATGTCTTGTTTGAAGTTCCTGGCTGTTCTAGAGCATATTGTTCAGTGCCTGAGGTATCAGCGGGGGGGGGGGGATGGTGCAAAGATGTGACCTTGGAATGGAACCCTAAGAGATCTGCATTTCCTGTATTGCATAGCTAATGCAACTAAATTAGCTCATCTCATAGCAAATACATAAAAGGGGTGTTAATTACCGCTGAAATTAGATTGGTTCAGAAGGGGTGGGGGTTGCGGTCTCTTATTGGAAGTGAAGGATGTTGGGTTTCCTTATTAGGGATCATGGTGGCAGTGGAAGCCATGCATTACCCTCCGAAGGATTTAAATTTTCACATTCATCCAGTCTGGATAAGTGACAGAGCTGTTGGGAGTCAGTGTGTGTGAGTGTGTGTGTGTGTGTGTGTGTTGTGTGTGAGTGTTGAAGGGGGATAGGTGCGCTTTGAGCGGTGTGATATAAAAAACAATCGCTTCATTATTCTGTTATTATCTTAGGCCATGGAAATGTATGCGTGTGTATGTGTGAGTGAAGAGATACTGTAATGGTGTCTGCTTCCAAAGCCTAGTCTGACATTTCGATAGCCGAGCCAGAGAGGGAAGCTGATAACTAGGCATTATGATGCGTGTGTTAGGCTTGAGCTGAAATCCTTCTGTAACACCAACGTATGAGAGACACAGGCGCTATGACAACAAGCCTGATAGAGCAACCACTAAACCTTTTTGTCTTTTTATGGTGAATTTTATTGCAATGAATACAAATCACAGTGGGCCCTGAGTAAAGCAGAGACAAGAATAAAAATCTAACACGAACAAAAGGTAACTCTGCAAAGTATGTAATCAAAATGGAAGTCATTCTAAAGATTCAAATATGAATCCACACTACTTTTAATCTGAAGCTAAATGTCACCTATATAGCTGCTTGAGTGTCTTTGAGCATGTGGTAAATGTGTAGCTACAACCTTCAATTTTTTTCTGTCCTGAACTTTAGAATGGAAGCAAAAATCTGTAAAATAGCCTTTATTGTACTTTCTAGTAAGAACATTTTGTACAGAGCTTCTAGACAAAACACTATAGTACACTGGGGTGAGGGGGGGTAACCTAAAAATGGTAACATCTAAATTAACTGGATTTATTCAAATCAAAAATACCATGTAATATCACTAAAACAACCAAAATATATTTTATTCCACCAAAACTACTTGAAAAGGGTTCAATTACGTAGAAGTATCTTTAAATTAACATGAATAAAGTAAAAAAAAAAAATTACATAATAAAATTATAATGTGCAACAAAGACTTTTCACAAAGTGTGTTTAATGAAAGTGCAAAGAGACCAGGGGTTTCTGATTCGACGTAACTCGCTGCTAAACTACCATTTCATGATGCATTATTGGAAAAACTAGCTGGTCATGACTATTTCCCAAAAACGCAGGAAATTTGTCACATATATTGTTTGAACCATATTGGGTAGAACTGTTGTTAATTACATCAAGCAGATGGTGGAGTGATAACTTTTGCAAATTAGTCAGTTTGAGATCAAATTAATGTAAGATTATTGCTATAAGTAACAAACATGGCATTTGAGTACTGCTTCATTTTTTTTTCTGCTGTTTTTTCACTCTGAGGTTCCCCTGTGTAGCAGAGCACATACACACATTTGTTTTTGTTTTTTGTTGTTGTTTTTTTTTTGTTGTTGTTTGTTTGTTTGATTTTTGGTACTGTCAGATCAAACCATGTTTCAGAATGAAACTATCACAAATTCTATAAAATAAACAAGCCATAGACTTGTGAGTTTAGCATCCCCATTTAACATTCTTTGAGTCAGGGGGCAAGATGATGTTTGGATCGAAGTTGATCTTGTGAAGAAAAAGAGTGGGACAATGTATTAATATTCAGTGATTTTACTCTTGACAATCTTTGGATTTTACACCTGTGGCAGTTATAACAATCAGTTTCAAAAGGCTTTGTTTTCTTTCTCTCTTGACTTTAATGCTATGTATTCACATTTAGTTCGTTTTTGTGAATCACATCCCTATTTACTCACAGGTGACTCTTGAATTACCCTGGCCATAAAACAGTTCAAAATAGTAAAATGATCAAAAGCAAGTCCTTTTCTGTTCTTGCAGCAACTGTAAATAACACACAAACCATAGTGACAGTTATGAAACTGAAAATCAGAAATGACAACTTCCATGCCACTGGAAACATCATTATTTTAATCTCAAAAATGCCGTTTTATTATATAAAAACATTACATTATCTCTTTGTGTCTGGATTAGAAGTTTCTTCATATCTGTGTGTTTAAGAGGTTTCAGTCTTGCTATATTTTCTGTAACTGGTTAAGGATGTCTTGAAATCATTATCCATCATTGTGTGTCTCTGTGTGTGTGTGAAGAGTTTTAATGGATCTAGGAAATAATTTTGTTCTCACAGAAGAAAATCAGAAGAAAAGAAAAAAATATTTTGTCCTGTCTTCCCCTTCATTACCACAGTTATAACATCATCTTTCCTTCAGACTCAATTGATGACAGGTCAAACTGAGCAAGAAGACTAGTGTTTCCAGATTAAAGGAATAATTCACTCAAAAAGACAATTCTCACCATTTGCTCTCCCTCATGTTATTTCAAACCAGTAAAAGTGGATTTTTGAAGAACATTTTGGCCACTCTTTTGTATACAATGACAACAATGACATGACAAAAAGCACCATATATAAGCATCAAGTGATCCATAACAATATGATCTCATGAGTATTCAAATGCACTTCTACATAAAGTGTCATAAAATGTACTTACATTTGCATAGACACAGAAACATATAAAATTGACATATTTAAATAATCTAAAACAGAAATCATCAACTTTAAAGACATACAAAGTGTAATATTAAAATTGAATAATTAATATTTTGATTCAATTATATTCAAATGCATTAACAATGACATTGTTGTCAATCACATTTATTAAACACAGTTTGATATCGCTTTGTTAAAGCAGAGTCACAAAAGTTTATGACCCTGATAGTTTAAGTGTCTTTGAGTCACTCCATCCAAAGCTGTACAAAAATATATAATTTTCTCTTACAAAGTTCCTCACCCTGTTCCAAATGTAGCATTTGATCGATGAGATCTGTCAATAAGTGTTCTGTTACACCATGCAGTATTACAGCATTACTGTTCAGGTCAAATTATGAAGGTAGTCTCTCCAGCACAGGAATTTTTAGCTCTCCACAAGGATTTTAATCTCTTATTCTCAAGTTCCCTTCATGATATGTTCTTGGTGTCACTGAAATAGATCAAGGCACAACAGGAAATTCTGAAAATGATGTTTTCATCAAATAAAACTTTTCTTCCCAGTATCTTTAAATATCATCTTCCTTCATCATCAAATGATGAAAAAGTCACTCTGATACGATTTTGTGGTGCCAAAACTGGAGATGTGAGGAGTTTAATTTTGCTTAATGTAGTCAAAGCCTACACAGGCCATTCATCAGAAGGGCAAGACATTGACCCCCTTCTTTGAAGCAACATCAATTTCTGCTTCTTTTTTTCTTCTTCTTTTTTTTAGTGATGTGGCTCTTATCAATCATTTAGAGATGAAGAGAGCAGCAGGTATGCCGCGAGCCAAAGACACTCCAAGGATTTGACCTTCTCTTCATTGGGATGTTCCTGGCCTTTCCTGGTGTTCTTAATGGAGTGCTGCAGGGTTCTTTTCAATAGGATGGAGAGGAAGACACTTCTGATGCTGAGTTTGTGTGTCAGAGAGAGAGAAAGTGTGAAAGAAAGGGAATCACAGTGTTAGAGAGATGAAATAAGGAAGAACTGGAGGTGTGGGACCACTGCTGAGACAGAACCTGTAGAACATCTGTGCTAATTTCACCTTTTGTGTGAAGAAGTGTAGCTTCCGGCTTCCTGAGAGAATAATATTCTATATGCAGATCACAGAGGCAATATTCCAGTGCTATGTTTCCCAAAGCACTAGGTAGAACATTAGTCATAAGCAGCACTTAATCTCTACAGCACGCTTCCTAAAAGCCCAGTATTCGAAGTAGCATGTTAAAATGTCTGTAAATTAACTAGAGCCTTGGGTCACTCGTAAGTCCATTACATGCCACTTCAATTGATATTTATTGGAGCTTTCACATTTACTGTCATTATTTACTCCCCCTCACATTGTCTCAAACCTGTATGACTTAATTTCTTCAGTGAAATGCAAAAAGTGAACCTTTGAAGAATTCCCAAGTCATTTGACAGCCTCAAAAAACTGAGGCAATCAAGCTCCAAAATGAAATAAGTACCACATAAAAAGTATTATAAAATCAGTCCATGCAACAGTATGAAGTCATATGATAGCTTTGTGTGAGCAACAGACTGAAATTTAAGAATTTAAGTTGAATGATGAATAATTATTTTTGAGTTGGATCTTTTCATTGAATCAGTTAATGTACTTCATAAAACCCATTCTAAACCACACTGACAGTTAACAGCCCACTGAATTGCAAATTTCAGTCTGTTCACCACACAAACTTAACATACAGCTTTAGAAGACGTGGAATATAGTGCACAAGTCATATGGGCTGCTGTTATGGTATTTTTTATGATACTTTTATTTTTGAAAACGTAAAAACTCCAGGCCCCTGTTGTCGTGAATTCATGCAGTCAGTCCATCTTGAGTAGTTTGAATGAATGAATGAATGAATGAACCATGTTTGCCACTTGGATCAGTTAAGATAGATTGACCCTATATTCAAATTGTTCCTTTTACATTCCACAGAGGAAAGGTTATAATGACTCGGAATTATAATGGGGTGAGTAAATAAATAGAGAATTATCAATTTTGGCTGAACTAATGAGCATGACTTGTAACATTTTTGGGAAACTTTATTACAAAACTTCACATGAAAGAATATAAATAAAACATGCTTGTTGCTTTAGCAAAACTTTGATCACTGTTATTCCAACATTTCAACATCTTTAGGTGAATGATTATCATGCCATGCAGACAAAATCAAAGCAACACTACACATACATTTGAGAGCTCTCTGTGTGTGTGTGTGTGTGTGTGTGTGTGTGTGCGTGCGCTTCTTGCTGAAGGGCATTTCCAATGCATCATTGAATTGGTAATGCCAATGCATCTTGAGTAGTTTGAATGAATGAATGAATGAACAATGCTTGCCAATTGGATCAGTTAAGATAGATTGACCCTATATTCAAATTGTTCCTTTTACCTGTACTTTCCACAGAGGAAAGGTTATAATGACTCGGAATTATAATGGGGTGAATAAATAAATACAGAATTATCAATTTGTCTGAACTAATGAGCATGACTTGTAACATTTTTGGGAAACTTTATTACAAAACTTCACATGAAAGAATATAAATAAAACATGCTTGTTGCTTTAGCAAAACTTTGATCGCTGTTATTCCAACATTTCAACATCTTTAGGTGAATGACTATCATGCCATGCAGACAAAATCAAAGCAACACTACACATACATTTGAGAGCTTTGTGTGTGTGTGTGTGTGTGTGTGTGTGTGTGTGTGTGTGTGTGTGTGTGTGTGTGTGTGTGTGTGTGTGTGTGTGTGTGCGCTTCTTGCTGAAGGGCATTTCCAATGCATCATTGAACCACTGGATTACATCCTTTGTGAGTCAGAGGAACACTTATGGCAAACAATGCTGGCAGTGGTGAAAAAAATTATTAAGATCAGAATATATGGCTTGGTTAAAATTTAATAGGAAGTAACTGCACCCAACATTCTCCACAATAATATGAAATGCTGAAATTAACATTCCCCTTCCGTTTAATTTAGAAAATGGGTCCTTTTGAAAGACTGTTTGAGCATTCCTTAATGATTTGTCTCAGTATATGTTCATATGTGTATGTTTATGAGTATATCTAAATAGATTAGAGAACGTCTCGGTTACGTTGTAACGCTCAGCCGAAATACGGCAGGCTACACAATTTAAATTCTTCTGTTACCTCTTTAACTATGGCATTTGAAGGAATGCAGGTACAATAAATAAACAACAAAACAAGGAATAAATGCCAACCCTGAGTGTATTATACAAAAAAGACACAGAACGTAAAAATATACAAAAATACCACTATGAAAGGGGTAAACGTCCATAAAAGTCAAATTGTGTGTGTGTGTGTGTGTGTGTGTGTGTGTGTGTGTGTGTGTGTGTATGCTTCGGTCTCACCGGTGAAACTCTCTTAGTCCGGGAGCGCGTTAAGCAACAGAGCTGTTCTGTGACAAAGTCCTAGGAAAAATAATCCAACCAAAATGGTTATTTCCACAAGGAAGAAACCGTAGTCACAGCCCTCAACAGCAGGAAGTTGAATCAGGCGATCGATCGCTATAATCCAGCTTGAGCACGAAGAACGTAGCTCCCGACCGACACGAACCCGGCTTCTTTTATCGGAAGTGCACAATCAGCTGAGTAGAATGACGTCACGGGATTGCTACTTCGCGAGCGAACTCTCGCGAGAAGAAAACAGTGCACAACACTCGACAGGGCAATACAAACAAAGGGACAACGATAACAGCTGTGATAAATCAACAATCAAATTAGCATATTGTCAACAGCTTTATAAATCTCTCCCTCTTATGTGGCCGTGCTACATAGAACCCCCCCCCCCAGCCAACGGCGTCGGAGGTGAGCGTCCATAATAACGCTTCAAATTAACCACATTCATAACATCTGTTTTAGGTGGGTTGCCCCAGCACACTGTGTAATTTATTGGTCCTGTTTTACTTTTTATTTCAGATGGACCCTCCCACTTGGGCGCTAGCTTGGCGGAGAATTTGTTAGAGGCACTGGAAAGAGGATGGGTTTTTAACCAAACTAGGTCACCCGGCAGAAACTGCACATTTTTTCTACGGTAATTATAATACCTAGCCTGTTTGGCTTGGCTCATCCTCATCCTATTCTTCACCTCCTCCGCCATGAAGTTCTGTCTTTCCACCAGGGAATACGCAGCCTGATCAGGTGAAGGTGGTCGGTGGATTAGGCGTTCCAGTGGTCCCAGCACTTGCCTGCCCAGCATGATCTCCGCAGGTGTCTTCCCTGTGCTTTCCTGCTGGGCGGTGTTAATGGCATAGCGGAATTCTGGTAGCCACTGGTCCCAGGTTTGATGTTGTTGTCCCACGTAGGCAGCAATCATTGTTTTTACAGTCCTGTTGATTCTCTCTGTTAAGTTTGCTTGTGGATGGTAGCTTGTGGTTAGCCTCTGCACACAACCCCATGTCTTACACAGATCTCCCAGAAGGGTGGAGGTGAACTGTGGACCCCTGTCTGACACCAGGAACTTAGGGACTCCCCACCTAGTAAAAATCTCCTCCCGTAGTATTTTCACTATCTTCTGGGTCTTGGCATCCCTAAGTGGAAACATCTCCACCCACTTGGTGTAGTAATCAACAGTGACAAGGAGGTAAGTGTTCTGTTTCTTACTGCTGGGGAATGGTCCCATTAGATCAATCCCTAGTGTGTGTCCAGGCTCTGTGATCTGTGAACTTTGTAAAAGTCCAGATGGTTTTGTATTGCTGGGTTTGTATTTCTGGCATACCTCACAGCTTTTTATGTACTGCCACACGTCCCTCCTGACGGACGGCCACCATGCCAGCTCTATGATTTTCAGCAGTGTTTTTAGCTGTCCAAGATGGCCTCCAAGGGGATTATCATGGTAATAGTGCATGAAGTTAGTTCTCATTGACTGTGGTACCACCAGCTGATATTTTCCTCCTTTATTTTTCAAAGGAACTTTGCGGTACCACACCCCTTGGTGGTCTTCAAAAGTGATGGGCTGTTCTTTGGCTGAACGAGGTTGGAGGCCAGAATGCAGGTGAGTGATAGTATTATCCATAGCTTGTGCTTTAGCAATTTCTTCCAAGGAATGAGGTAAGGTAGACCAGTGATGCGAAGTTATGGAGAGACATGGGACAGCATGACTTGAAGCTGGCTCGCATACCCTGGACAAGGCATCTGGACCCATGTTGAGGCAGCCTTTCCTGTGATGGACCTGAAAGTTGAATTGTTGTAGTCGGAGAGTCCAGCGTGTGAGGCGTGAGGAGGTTTTGGGGCAGTTGAAGGCCCATGCGAGCGCAGCATGATCTGTAAAGACATCAAACATCCTCCCCTCCAGGTAATGCCTCCACTTTTCAACAGCCCAAACCACAGCTAGACATTCTTTTTCCGACGTACTATAATTTCTTTCTGCCCCATTTAAAGTCCGTGAAGCATACGCCACCACCTTTTCTCCTTCTGCAGACTGTTGAGTTAGGATAGCACCCAGTCCTACATCACTCGCATCCGTGTGCACTTGGAAGTTTTTGTTGAGGTCTGGTTGGATGAGTACAGGTGAGTTTTGCAGTGCTTGTTTAAGTGCATTCATGCTACCTTGACATTCTGGAGTCCACTCCCACTTAACTCCTTTCTTTTTAAGGTGGTTCAATGGAGCAGAGATATCAGCAAAGTGGGAAATGAACTTATGATACCACCCTGCCAAACCCAGAAATCTTTGCAGAGCTTTAAGGTCTTGTGGTTGAGGGAATTCTGCAACAGCCTTGGTCTTTTCTCGGTCTATCTCCACACCCCTCCCGGAGACTATATGGCCGAGGAACTTAAGCTGTGGTTTGAAGAAGTGGCATTTCTTCATATTCAACGTCAGGTTGGCTTGGGTGAGTTTATGGAAGACCCTGTTAAGATGTTGAATGTGCTGCTCTAATGTTTTAGAATAGATGATGATATCGTCAATGTAGACGAAACATATCCTTCCCCTCAAATCTGCCAGAGCTCTCTCCATCAAACGTTGGAAGGTGGCTGCGGAGTTTCTGAGACCATAAGGCATAGACTTGAATTGAAATAATCCTTTGGTGGTTATAAAAGCGGTCTTCTCTTTACTTGCATCTTCCATCTCCACCTGCCAGTATCCAGACCTCAGATCCAATGCACTGAACCAGGAGGCGCCTTCCAGGGATTCTAGGATGTCATGAATCAGAGGCATTGGGTAAGCGTCAGGTATGGTCTTACTGTTTAACTTCCTGTAATCCACACAGAACCTGAACGAGCCATCCGGTTTGGGGACCAGGACCACAGGTGAAGACCAAGGCGAAAAGGAGGGCTCAATGATGTTTTCTTGTATCATTTGGTCAACTTGTTCCTCGATGATCTGTTTTTTGAGGGGTGAAACTCTGTATGCTCGGGATTTAAAAGGTATGTCATCAGTCAAGGTGATCTTGTGTTTTACAACTGATGTCTTACCCAGGATGCTTGAAGTGGTGCGTGGCCAGGTGGAGATCAACTTCAGCAACTCTTCCTGATTGTCAGAGTCCCACTGTGTACTCTCAGGGGTAAAGGACAATAGTTCAGGTAGTCTACCATTTGATGGTAAGGCGTAGTATAGGTTCAGCTCAGCAGCTGTCAGTGACTGAGCTTGACCCGAGGGTGTAGTCCGACCTGCTGAAACCTGTGATGGCATGAAAGGGTTATACGTGTATCCTTTTCCAGATCTTAATCCATACCTGCCTTGGCCCACTTCCAACACTGCTCCAGTGGCGTTCAGGAAGTCCAACCCAGCTATAAGTGGAAAGGCTAGGTGAGTGTTTTTCAGGATATATGTATCCACCGAGCACTCTTGATCATGCCAGTGATACTGTAATTTTCGCAGGTCTCTGGACTGATGAATCGTTCCATCTGCCATTATGAATCTCTGAGGGACCGAGTTAATTACCGCTGGACTCTCAGTCTTCAACTGTTTCCACAGACTTTCCTGCATCAAGGTGTAAGAGCTTCCGGTGTCTAACACAGCCTTCACTTCCTGTCCATTCACCCTTACAGGAATGACGAGGAGAGAAGTGACTGGATGTGGTTGTGCCAGTGTCACTCCAGCCAGGTTTTTGTTGTAGGTACGCTCTGCAGGTTTCTTGGTCTTATCTTTGCTACCTTGAGTACCGACCTTTTGCCAGTAGTCCTTCGCTCCCATGCAATCCCTTTCCACCATTGACCCTACCTTCACCAGCTGCTCTACTGTGTTCACTGTCCCGCGTAGACATCCGGCAACCCTAGGGTTGATGTTGTTGAGGATCCGGCTGACCAGCTCTTCTTCAGAGATCTCTGGCTTCCATTTCAGACAGAGAGCACGGTAATCATAGGCGAAGTCCCTCAGGCGTTGTCGCGGCTGCTGTACCAACATCCTCAGCTTCTCCTCTACTTCAGAGAGGTAATCTTCTGAAAGAAAAGCTGCCATGAATGCCCTTTTGAAGGAGTGCCAATCTGTTACCTTTGCCTTCTCTGCTTTCCACCAGCTCAGAGCGGGTCCCTTCAGGACTGTACTCAGAGTACCGATGAGCTCGACGCTGGGGAGAGGCCTGATCTCTAGAAAGTTCTCGCACTGCTCGATGAAGTTGAGCACTTCTGCAGTCTCGCTGGAGTCGCCGAAAGAGGGGAACTCTAGGCGGATAGGTGGACGAGCACAAAATGAGGATGAGCCAGCCATAACTGAGGAGGTAAGCACATTATGCGGATGAGTATGCACAGGAGGCGTTATATTATAAGTAATATTTTGAGCTGGATGAGTTGACCCTTTCTCTTTAGCATTGACCGGCCTTGGGGTCTGTGGACAATAGACCGGAGAAATGTGGGAGGAAGCTGGTGAGTAGGCCCGTAATCTGGAGAGTGTGGGAGTACTGGTAAGTCTTAGCTTTTTCATTTGACTTTCCCATTTAGCCTCTCTCCTTAAAAAACAATCAGTAACAGCCCTTTCTAATTTTTCCAATGATTTTAGGAAATAATCCTCCAACCCAGCCAAGCTAGTGTCCACTGCCTGCCTGAAATTGGTCTCCCGGTTTACTGTACTGTCTATTGACTGTTTAAAATCATGTTCCATATTTTGCACTTTTTGATTGAGGGCCAATAAATCCACCTTTACTTGTGCTATGTCTGCCTGCATTATTTGTACAACTTCACCACTTAAAATACAGCTCCCTTCATCATCATCATCATCATCAGACTGATCAGAGTCAGAAATGTACAATGAGCTTATCATAGAAGATATTTCAGCAGTAGGATTGCGCCTGGTGACAAATGGGCCTGCTGTAAAATCCACATCTGGTTGTTCAACAATCTCTTTTTCATTTACAGGTGTACTTAAGTTTTCTGTATTTACTGGGTTCACAGTTTTAACATCAGTAACTGCAGCGATACTTGTTACATCCATTCTGATATTTACACAAATCCAGCCAAACATAAAAAAAGAGGTCCCTGTACGGGCCACCAATATGTAACGCTCAGCCGAAATACGGCAGGCTACACAATTTAAATTCTTCTGTTACCTCTTTAACTATGGCATTTGAAGGAATGCAGGTACAATAAATAAACAACAAAACAAGGAATAAATGCCAACCCTGAGTGTATTATACAAAAAAGACACAGAACGTAAAAATATACAAAAGTACCACTATGAAAGGGGTAAACGTCCATAAAAGTCAAATTGTGTGTGTGTGTGTGTGTGTGTGTGTGTGTGTGTGTGTGTGTGTATGCTTCGGTCTCACCGGTGAAACTCTCTTAGTCCGGGAGCGCGTTAAGCAACAGAGCTGTTCTGTGACGAAGTCCTAGGAAAAATAATCCAACCAAAATGGTTATTTCCACAAGGAAGAAACCGTAGTCACAGCCCTCAACAGCAGGAAGTTGAATCAGGCGATCGATCGCTATAATCCAGCTTGAGCACGAAGAACGTAGCTCCCGACCGACACGAACCCGGCTTCTTTTATCGGAAGTGCACAATCAGCTGAGTAGAATGACGTCACGGGATTCCCCCGCTACTTCGCGAGCGAACTCTCGCGAGAAGAAAACAGTGCACAACACTCGACAGGGCAATACAAACAAAGGGACAACGATAACAGCTGTGATAAATCAACAATCAAATTAGCATATTGTCAACAGCTTTATAAATCTCTCCCTCTTATGTGGCCGTGCTACAACGTATGTAACCCTCGTTCCCTGAAGGAGGGAACGGAGACGTCACGTCGGGTGACCGACAAATTGGGATCTCGCTTAGAGAGACCAATCCACTACGAGTGTATCTAAACGAGCCAATGCACATTGGCATGCGATTATTGCATCCAGCTGCTGCTGATCACAACGTGAGTATAAGTAGGCAGCAGGTGCAGCGCATATTCAGGATTTCGCTGAGGAGCCGAGCCGGTGACCCGGCCGCTCAGCGGTGATACAGCAGCCGTGGCGACGGGACGTGACGTCTCCGTTCCCTCCTTGAGGGAACGAGGGTTACATACGTAACCGAGACGTTCCCTATCAGTCGGTCACTCCGAGTCACGTCGGGTGACCGACAAATTGGGATCCCTACCAAAAGGCCACGGATACTACCCCTTCCAGTGCCCTGTGGAAGCCTCCTGCGCCAGGCCAGGGTCTACAGTATGGACTCTCTGGAGTAGTTTTAGCAAGCCGACCCGAAACCGGAGCCTCTCAGTGCTTCTACCCGTTTGAGGTGAGAACACAGGAGGAGACCGGTTCCACACGAAGGCTATAGAATCTAGCGAATGTGTTAGGGTTCGCCCAACCCGCAGCTCTACAAATATCTGCCAGCGAGGCGCCACGAGCCAACGCCCAGGAAGATGCAACACTTCTAGTAGAGTGGGCTCTCAACCTGAACGGGCAAGGCACACCCCATGCCTGATAAGCCAGGGTGATGGCATCCACTATCCAGTGGGCCATCCTCTGCTTGGAGACGGCATTCCCCTTCTGCCGGCCTCCGTGACAGATAAAGAGCTGGTCTGAGGTCCTGAAGCTTTGCGTCCTGTCAACGTAGCATCTCACTGCTCGGACGGGACAAAGCAAAGCTAGGGCTGGGTCTGCCTCCTCCGAGGGCAGCGCTTGCAGGCTCACCACCTGGTTCCTGAAGGGAGTGGTGGGAACCTTGGGCACATAGCCGGGCCGGGGCCTCAGGATTACCTGGGAGTCAGCCGGCCCAAACTCTAGGCACGAATCGTCGACCGAAAATGCGTGCAGGTCCCCTACCCTCTTGATGGAGGCCAATGCGAGCAGGAGCAGAGTCTTCATTGAAAGAAACTTCAGCTCGACTGTCTGCAAAGGCTCAAATGGGCCCTGCTGTAGTGCTGTGAGCACTAGAGACAGGTCCCAAGAAGGTATAGAGGGGGGCCACGGAGGATTTAATCTTCTCGCCCCCCTAAGGAACCTGATGATCAGGTCATGCTTCCCCAGCGACTTCCCGTTCACGGGGTCATGGTTAGCAGCAATTGCAGCCACATAGACCTTAAGGGTGGAGGGAGACAGCCTTCGCTCCAGCTCTTGCTGCAGAAAGGACAGCACGACTCTGATCGGGCACTTCCGGGGGTCTTCTCGGTGAGAAGAGCACCACTCGACGAACAGGTTCCACTTCAAGGCGTAAGCATGTCTCGTAGACGGCGCTCTCGCCGAAGTGATGGTGTCAACTACCCCTTGGGGTAGGTCACCTAGAACCTCCGCGTCCCGTCCAGGGACCAGACATGAAGTTTCCAGAGGTCTGGATGCAGGTGCCATAAGGTGCCCCGTCTCTGAGTCAGTAGATCCTTCCTCAGAGGAATCTGCCAAGGAGGGGCTGTCACGAGGAGCATCAGTTCTGGGAACCAAGTCCGAGTGGGCCAATACGGCGCCACAAGCAAGACCTGCTCCTCGTCCTCCCTGATCTTGCACAGTGTCTGTGCGAGAAGGCTCACTGGGGGGAACGCATACTTGCGAAGGCCCCGCGGCCAGCTGTGTGCCAGAGCATCCGTGCCGAGTGTTCCCTCGGTCAGCGAGAAAAACAACTGGCAATGAGAGGTCTCTAGGGACGCAAACAGGTCTACCTGAGCTGGCCCGAAACGTCTCCAAATCAGCTGGACCGTCTGGGGATGGAGTCTCCACTCTCCGGGGAGCGCAGCTCGTGACAGCTCGTCGGCTGCCCGGTTGAGCAAGCCCAGAATGTGAATGGCATGAAGCGACCTCAGATGCTTCTGACTCCAGAGGAGGAGGTGGCGGGCGAGTTGCGACATGCGACGGGAGCGTAGACCACCTTGTCGGTTGATGTACGCAACGGTCGCAGTGTTGTCCGTGCGGACCAGTACGTGCTCGCCTCGTAGGCGGCTCTTGAGACGGATCAAGGCCAGGCGTACTGCCAGCAACTCTAGGCAATTGATGTGCCAGTGCAGTTGGGGGCCCGTCCAAACCCCCGACACTGCAAGCCCGTTGAACGTGGCACCCCAGCCAGTGGTGGAGGCATCTGTGTAAACCACAGCATGCCTGGAGACCTGTTCCAGGGGCACTCCTGCCCGAAGGAACGAAAGGTCTGACCACGGGGTGAGGGTTTGGCGGCAGGCCGGTGTGACTTGGACCCGGTGAGTGCCGCGTTGCCACGCCCACCTCGGGATTCGGCCATGAAGCCAATGTTGAAGCGGTCTCATATGAAGCAGCCCCAACGGCGTGACTGCCGCCGTAGCTGCCATATGCCCCAGGAGCCTCTGAAATTGTTTCAGTGGGACCGCTGTCCTGCTCTTGAATGTATTCAAGCAGTTCAACACCGACTGAGCACGTTCCTGCGTGAGGCGTGCTGTCTGACTGACCGAATCCAACTCCATACCGAGAAAAGAGATCCTCTGCATCGGGGAGAGTTTGCTCTTTTCCCAGTTGACCCGAAGGCCCAACTGGCTGAGGTGTGAAAGCACCCAGTCCCTGTGTTCGCACAACTGGTCCTGAGACTGAGCCAGTATGAGCCAGTCGTCGAGGTAGTTGAGAATGCGAACACCCTGTTCTCTCATGGGAACAAGGGCTGCCTCCGCAACTTTCGTGAAGACACAGGGCGACAGGGACAGCCCGAAGGGCAGGACCTTGTACTGATATGCCCGTCCTTCGAACGCAAACCGCAGGAATGGCCTGTGGCGCGGAAGGATCGACACATGGAAGTACGCGTCCTTCAGGTCGATCGCTGCAAACCAATCTCGGGGACGGATGCATCCGAAGATACATTTCTGCGTGAGCATCTTGAACGGAAGCTTGTGAAGGGCCCGGTTCAGGACGCGCAGATCCAAGATTGGTCTCAACCCACCGCCTTTTTTGGGTACAATGAAGTAGGGGCTGTAGAACCCTGTCCTCATATCGGCTGGAGGGACCGGCTCTATCGCATCCTTCGCCAGGCAGCCAAAAAATACATAGCCATCTGTAAAACCCAGGTGCTGCTCCAAAACGTGACCACCACCTCTGCTCACCATCCACTTTGTTAGTGACAGAAATGTCTTCTCTGAAAAACAAGAAGTAGAAATGGCACACTTTTAAGTCAAACCCCATATAGGCAAACCCCATATAGAATACACAAACCTCTCAAAACCATAGTTATTCTCTTACCATGAATTATCAGTCTCAGGGTGGCTGGCCTGCTCATGTGTTTCTTGATGATTAATTGCAGTTTCCTGCAGTTGTAACACAAATACAAAAAAATGCAGTAAATCTTAAATTCCATTAAAAACTATAACAAACTAATTCCAAAAAATAGAAAGGCAGCTAGCCATAAAACTTGTTTAACTTAGCTAACATACGATTTTATTTTCTCAATAGGCTACTGGCCAACATTAACTACTAGCACCTGAACAAAATTTCACATTAGTTATCCTAATGTTAATATAAGATAAGCACTGCTCGTTAAAAATAATTTTAATTCAGTAAATTAATTCAATAAGATGACAAAAAAAAGTCATTTGAAACGACAGCGCAGTTTACCATTGTAAAGTTTGTTGCCGCCATGTTGATGGGTAAATGTTACTAGGTTAAACTGGTGTGCAAAAATCTGACACAAATACACAGACAAACGTACATATATTTTTACCTTGCTTGCTGGTCTTATTCTCTCATAAGGTGCATCGACACACAGCGCAGATGTTGTCCGGAACTCTTCCACTCTCACGGGTTCATCCCCGGGAAAAACCCGCGGCGCTGCCCCGCCCCGCTGCTTCCGTGCATAGGCGGAAATCCCGGGGGGGTCGGGGGGGACAAGACCCCCCCTATCTGAGGGTTGTCCCCCCTAAAAATATGATTTAAATAACCACGCTGTGTATTGTAAATAATGTTTTATACTTAAAATAATTGTGTAAGTAGTAAAATGACACAAATGCAAACGTGGCAAAAATGCGTTTTAAGTTTAGAAACATTTTGAGTCTCCCCCTCCCTTGCCTCACAGTGCTTTGGTCCAAATGCTTTCCTCTTTTCACACACAAGTCTGGTGAGAGAGAGAATCTCAGTAGTTGTGGAACTCCAGTAAGTAAGGCTGTCAATTGGCTATTTTATTCACTTAAACATTGGATGAAGTGATTATTTTCTCTTTGTGAGAGCAGCGTGTTTCTGGGAGCGTGTGCTAGGGAAGAGATTCCTGCTCGCGCATTATTTTAAGGCAGGGGCTATTTGCACAAATAGCTACTCTATTTTCACTATGTTCAAATAGCAGGCTTTTCTGCTATTTATACTACTTATTGCAAATAGTGGCAATTATCTGCACCTCAGTATTGTAGTACATTATAAAACATGCAATAAGTTATTGAGTGTAAATTTGAATATTAATTCCAATTATTAAATGGATGCCATTTTAATGGGACAATAAAGCCCTCCCTACCCTACCCGTTACTTTATTTTCAACTTTTTGATTATTTCCTTCTTTTTAATGGAAAATAAATGCTTTTCTGATGTAATGTGAAATTTGAAAAGGGAGAAAAAAAGTTTGCCAGAAGGCAGATTCGAACCCGTGTCGTTCACGTCAAAAGATGTACAACAAACATTTTACCATCTGTGCCACTAGAGCTGACGATTGATGACTGTCTTTTGTAATTCTGAGTAGGCCAAGCACAAGTTGGTGTGCTTTCGCGCTACAATAATGCGCTCTCGACATTTGTCATTAAAATAACACCTATAGTCTCCCTGCTATAGTAGTAGTTTTCCTCTGTGTATACATCCTAGAACAATTTTAGCTGTATTATTTGTGTCCCCTTCAAAAACTGCTCTTGAGAAATTTTATGTATATTGTCCCGCCCTACTGTTAGACGAAATTTACGCCCCTGCTTCCGTGTCTTCCTTGGACGTGAGTGGCACGGCGCGACTCGATAAAAGACAGTGTAGAACCCATTATAAATACTATCTACAGTGGATGCGGACAGTAAAGTGATGCCCCGTTATATTTCTGACGTACAGATGTACTCCAAGCGCTCACGCTGTTTCTGACAGGAAGGACAAACGGATTTTCCAATCATTACAAGCGATGTAACACATCCAGTGTAGTCAGTCCCAAGCTGTTGTGGCGTTGTAGACACGGTGTAAGGCAAATCTTGTCAATCCAAATGTAAGAAATTAGGAAAATAAAACAGCATCAATAGAATGGCGCCAAAGAGGCCGTTACAGCAAATACAGTAGTATACAGCAATTTTAAAAAATACTGTAAGTCTCTGTATGTGGTTTCTGACGTCACAGAAAATGTGCATGATGCAAAGGGTATTACAGTTATTTACTGTAAAGGGAATTTGCAGTATTATACTGGGTGATATACAGTAAATAACTGTAGAAATTACAGAAATGTCTAACAGTGTAAGCAGCAATAGCAGTCAACCCAGCAGAAAAAATATCCTGAAGGAACTTCAGCACTGAAACAACCAAGCTGTTGTCTGGGTCCAACTATCATTATCTGCACCATAATCAAATCAAATCAAATCAAATCACTTTTATTGTCACATCACCACAGCACAAGTGCCTTGGTGAGTAAAATTCTTGAGAGCGTGCTCCAGACAGTGCAAAAAAACCAAAACAATTTACATATAGACAGTACATATTTACAGACTGTACAGAAGACAATGTGCAAAATACACATACATATACTCAATACACACAGTGTACTATAAAGACATACTTAGTTACCAATACACCGTATGTACACATTCTACATTATGTACGCATCTATACATAGTAATATGTGAAGGTGCAACAGATTATACATTTACAACAGATTAGTTGTGCAATAGATAGTTGTGCAAAGGTGCAACAGATTATACATATGCAATGTGCATTGTATGGTATCCATTGATAGCAGATAGGTTGTATTATTGCAGTCTGTGCGTGTAGTCCAGTAGAACGGTGTTAAAGTGCAGTGCATGGCATGTTGTGTGAGTGGAAGTGTGATGTAGGGTGAATTAGTTCCGACTGTTCATTAGCCTGATAGCCTGAGGGAAAAAGCTGTCCCTCAGTCGGCTAGTGCGGGATCGGATGCTGCGGAGACGTCTCCCTGAGGGCAGCAGAGAGAGCAGTCTGTGGGATGGATGGCTGGAGTCCTTGATGATCCTCCTGGCTTTCCTTATACACCGCCTGGTGTAGATGTCCTGGAGGGAGGGAAGCTCACCTCCAACAATGTGGCGGGCAGTTCGCACGACCCTTTGCAGAGCTTTGCGGTTGCCAGCGGTGCTGTTTCCAAACCAGGCGGTGATGCAGCCGGTCAGGATGCTCTCCTCAGTGCAGGTGTAGAAGGATCTGAGGATGCTGGGGCTCATTCCAAACTTCCTCAGCCGTCTCAGGAAGAAGAGGCGCTGATGTGCCTTCTTCAGCACTGCGTCTGTGTGAGCAGACCATGTGAGATCCTCGGTGATGTGAACGCCGAGGAACTTAAAGCTGTTTACCCGCTCCACAGGTGTCTTGTCGATGGAGATGGGTGTGTGTTCTCTGCTCTGTCTCCTGAAATCCACCACCAGCTCCTTGGTCTTGTCGATGTTGAGTGAGAGGTGGTTCTCCTGGCACCATTTAGTCAGGGTACTCACCTCCTCTCTGTAGGCCGTCTCATCGTTGTCTGTGATCAGGCCTATCACCGTTGTGTCATCGGCAAATTTGACGATGACGTTGGAGCTGTGTGTAGCTGTACAGTCGTGTGTGTACAGGGAGTACAGGAGTGGGCTGAGGACGCAGCCCTGTGGGGCACCAGTGTTGAGGATCAGGGGAGATGAGGTGCTGTTGCCCATTCTGACCACCTGACTTCTGCCTGTCAGGAAGTCCAGGATCCAGCTGCACAGAGATCTGTTCAGTCCCAGAGTCTGGAGCTTCTCAACCAGTGTGGCAGGCACTATGGTGTTAAATGCTGAACTATAATCCACGAACAGCATCCTCACATAGGTGTTCTTATTTTCCAGGTGGGAGAGAGCAGTGTGCAGGGTGAAGGCAATAGCATCGTCTGTGGCAGCACAGAGCAGATGTGGTCTCTGATGAGCTTCTCAAAACACTTGCTGAAGATGGGTGTCAGAGCAACGGGCCTCCAGTCATTCAAGCATGTGATTTTATTTTTCTTAGGTATGGGCACAATGGTGGATTTTTTTAAGCATGAGGGAACCACAGACAGAGAGAGGGACAGATTGAAGATGTCTGTAAAAACCCCGGCTAGTTGGTAAGCGCATGCTTTGAGCACATGACCTGGGATGCCATCCGGGCCCACAGCTTTGCGGATGTTCACCCGTTTGAAGGATCGGGTTACATCCGCGACAGAAAGGGAGAGTGGACTCACCTCTTCTGCAGCAGCCGTGGGAGCGCACTCTGTGTGGGCGGTGTTATGAGCCTCGAAACGAGCATAAAAAGTATTCAGCTCATCCGGTAGAGAGGCAGCAATGTTCACAGTAGCTGGTTTATTCCCTTTAAAACCTGTGATGTTGTTGATGCCCTGCCACATGCTTCTTGGGTTGTTGTTGTTGAATTGTTCTTCAACTTTGTTTTTATATTGTCGTTTGGCTGCTTTGATGGATCTCCTGAGATCGTTACTGGCTTGTTTCCGATCGTCAGTGTTTCCGGATTTAAAGGCAGATGTCCGCGCTGACAAGGCTGATCGAACATCGCTGTTAATCCACGGTTTTTGGTTGGGGTAGATGCGTATTGTTTTGGTCGGAACTACATCCTCTATACACTTCCTGATGAAACACGTGACCGTATCTGAATACGCCTCTATGTCGTCATCAGACGCTGCCCGGAACATGTCCCAGTCCACGTGATCAAAACAGTCCTGTAGTATAGCATCCGATTGGTCCGACCAGCATTGAATTGTCCTGAGGGCGGGTGCTTCACGTTTCAGTTTCTGCCTATAAGCAGGCAGAAGCAGAACGGAGGAGTGATCCGATTTGCCGAAAGGTGGGCGGGGAGGGATTTGTAAGCGTCCCGGAAGGGGGGGTAGCAATGGTCCAGTACACGATCACCACGCGTGTTGATGGTGATGTGTTGAAAGTATTTTGGAGCTATTGTTCTGAAGTTGGCTTTATTAAAGTCCCCCGTAATAACAAACGCTGCATCTGGGTGCGCGGTTTCCTGATCACTTATATTCCCGTACAGTTCCCTGAGTGCCTGGTCTGTGTTGGCTTGAGGGGGAATGTAAACAGCCGTGATTATGATCGCTGTAAATTCCCTCGGTAGCCAGAATGGTCGACACAGAAGCATATGAAATTCCAGATCAGGGGAGCAGAAGGATTTAATAGAGTGTAGGTTCCTTTCATCACACCATGAGTTGTTGATATAGAAACAAACGCCCCCACCTCTGCTTTTCCCTGTGAGCTCTTTCGTTCTGTCCGAGCGATGCACGGAGAAGCCCGTGAGCTCGATGGCTGAGTCTGGAACCATTGCAGACATCCAGGTTTCTGTGAGGCAAATAACGCAGCAGTCCCTTGTTTCTCGTTGGTATGAGATGCGCGCACGCAGTTCACAGAGTTTGTTATCCAGTGACTGAACGTTAGCCAGCAAAATGGTTGGGAGAGGAGGTCGAAAGGCACGGCGTCTCAGTCTGACGAGAACGCCAGCTCTCTTCCCTCTTTTCCGGCTACGTTTCTTTCGTCGTGGTCGTGCGTTCCAGACAAAGGGCTCTGATGCGGTGTCTGTGAACAATCCACCGGCGTTCAGGAACTCAAAGTCCGGTTTGCGTTGCGCAACGGAAGAACCGATGTTTAAAAGCGTGTCTCTATCGTAGACAGTTATACTAACAACATCTAACATGTAAAACAACAAAAAAACAAACAAAACATACGAAAACCTGCAGAGTTTTCTCGGAGCTCGCAACACGGCTGCCATCCTTGGCACCATCTTGGATCAACTGATCAACTTCAATAAATTGAAGATTCTCCATTTTCAGGCATACAGGTTCGTCATTTAGGGAGCTCTAGAGATTAAAATGGTCTCAACAACCTTGGTTCAGGAGTTCAGGATTTAGAGTGCCAAAACCGATCAGGGGAAATGTATACAGACATAGCCTTTGCCATGTCTGCACAGAGCTGGATACATGAGGGAGAACCAGAGTGGACACTTCTGCCTTGCACCCTGGTGATGTATGGTGATTTATATATGAGACTACCAACGTTTTGGCTGAAAGGACAAGAACTTGATAGCCTTTGAAATCTAGGAGGAAGTGCTCAGCTCTAGAAAAACAGCCATCATCTCCAGGAAACTAATGTGCCATGAAAGTCGATGAGCTCTCCACAGACCCCAAGTTGAGTGGACATCTAGGGCTGCACCCCAACCTGTGAGGGAAGTGTCTGATGTTAGCATTTTGTGATAAAAAGAGTCCCCCAGTACAGGTCTCTGCGACAAGAACCAAGGCTTCTTCCACATTACTAGGGTACAAAGGCATCTGCTCATAACCCTGATGATGCAAAATGGGCTGCCCCTTGGGGAAAACTTCTTGGTCTAAGCTAACACTGTAAATTCTCATGTACAACAGCTAGGCCAAAATAAATCACAAAGGATGCAGCTGCCAAGAGCCCAACAGTTTCTGGAATTATTTTACAGTGGCAGCTTGGCCTAGCCTGATCTTGCATATTGCATATGGAGTCTTTGTGAAGGTGTGAGGTAACAAGGCTAGGCTGAAAGTAAAAACCTGATACTGGTAAGCTTCACCCTTGTAAATAAATCTGGGGAACTTCCTGTGCTGAGGAAGGATACACATCCTTTAGACCTATTGTGACAAACCTGTCCTCAGACCTGATTTGAGTCACATTAAGCTTCAGCATTAACCTGTTACATCAGCATTAAACTGTACATCCCCAGATTACAGTTCAGATAGCACAGATTCAAAGGTTTATGTAACCCCCATCATTTTTGGAACTATGAAGCACTTGTAAAAACTGGAGCCCCTCTCAAGAAGAGGAAAACTTGTTATGGTCTCTTTGGTCAAGAGAGACAGAACTTCCTGCTCCAAGTTGAACTTTATTGTCATTCCGCTACATGTGGGGACATACAGTGGAACGAAATGTCATGCCTCACAGGTCCACGGTGCTACATAAATACAGACATACAACAATGAAGTAAAACACTATAAACCTATACACAACTAACCTACTGACATATTTTGACTAAGTATGCAACTAAAGATAAAAGATAAAAAATACAAACTATACAAACTATACGAATGCTTCACATAAATACTGTACATGTGCAGAGAGAAACACTGTGAGTCAAGCAGCTGGCTGGGGAACAGTACAAGATGATTTGTAGTGCATGAGCATGTAAACATACATATATTGCTGAGTCTTTTGTGGGATTGTGTACACACAGCAGTGTGTGAAAAGTGTCTAGTGCGCATAGAGGAGAGTGTGTTACTACAGGTGGTTTGTACAGGCCCACTCACCTGTGTGTAGCACACTTGAATTGCACAAAAAAAGTTCACACAGTTTTTTTCTTTGGTGTGGTAAGGTTGGGGGGTGTTTGGAGAGGGGGGGGGGGGGGTGGTCCATGTTTCAGGAGGTAGGGGTTTACATGGGGGTTTTTTAGAGGAGGGCGGGGTGATTTGGGTTCAGGGCTCTCACAGCCTGGGGGAAAAAGCTGTTGAGCAGCCTGGCGGAGCGGGCTCTGATGCTCCGGTACCGTCTTCCTGATGGTAGAAGCTGGAAGAGACTGTGGGAGGGGTGGGTGGGGTCCTTCACGATGCTGTTGGTTTTGCTGGCGCATCGTGCAAGGAAAATGTCCAGGATGGATGGGAGAGGGGCACCGATGATCTTTGCAGCTGTGTTTACTGTCCGCTGGAGGGTCTTGCGGTCAGCAGCACTGCAGTTCCCATACCAGACAGTGATGCAGCTGGTCAGCACACTCTCAATGGTGCCCCTGTAGAATGTGGTGAGGATGGGTGGTGGGAGACTTGCTCTTTTCAGCCGGCGAAGAAAGTGTAGGCGCTGTTGTGCCTTCTTGGAGAGTGACATGGTGTTGGTGGTCCAGGTGAGATCTTCCGTGATGTGCACCCCCAGGAATTTAGTGCTGCTAACTCTCTCCACAGTCGAGCTGTCGATGGTCAGTGGGGGGTGGTCAATGGAGTTCCTCCTCCTGAAGTCCAACACAACCTCCTTTGTCTTCTCCACATTGAGGGACAGATTGTTAGCGCCACACCACTCAGCCAGCTGTGCCACTTCCTCTCTGTAGTGCGTTTCATCGTTGTTGCTGATGAGACCTACCACTGTTGTGTCATCAGCGAACTTGATGATGTGGTTGGAGCTTAACTTGGCAGTGCAGTCGTGGGTCAGCAGCGTGAAGAGCAGCGGGCTGAGCACACAGCCTTGTGGGGCACCTGTGCTCAGTGTGGTAGTGCTCGGGGTGTTGTGGCCGACACGGACTGACTGAGGTCTTCTGGTTAAAAAGTCCAGGATCCAATTACAGAGGGAATTGTTAAGGCCCAGAAGGTTTAGTTTATTTATGAGCTGTTGTGGGATTATTGTGTTGAATGCCGAGCTGAAGTCAATGAACAGCATTCTAACATAGGAGTCTTTATTTTCTAGGTGGGTAAGAGCCAGGTGGAGGGTGGAGGAAATTGCATCGTCCGTAGAGCGTTTGGACGGTATGCAAACTGGAGCGGATCGAGTGTGTTGGGGAGGCTGTTTTTGATTTTTTTGCATGACTAACCTCTCAAAGCACTTCATCATGATTGGAGTCAGTGCTATGGGACAGTGGTCGTTTAGACAGGACACAGGTGATTTATTTGGTACCGGTATGATTGTTGTGGATTTGAGACATGTGGGGACGACTGCCTGGCTCAGCGAGGTGTTGAAGATATCTGTTAGGACATCCGTCAGCTGTGCAGCACAGTCTTTCAGTACACGGCCAGGTATGTTGTCAGGACCCGCAGCCTTTCGTGGGTTAATCCTGGATAGGGTCTTCCTTACATCGGCTGCAGACAGACAGAGCGCCTGGTCATTGGGAGGTGTGGGCAGTTTTTGTGCAGGTGTGTCATTCTGCATTTCAAACCGTGAATAAAAGTGGTTGAGTGTATCGGGGAGGGATGGATCATCATCCAGCACCTGAGCCTGCTCGAGGCAGACCACCATGGACAGAACCCCACTGAAGCAAGGAGGATGAGAACCAGACTAAATACTGTGTCCCCTTTCTACAATTTGCAGGGCATATGGTGACAAATTTGGCAGAAGTTTCTGCACTGCCATAAAGTCTGCCAAGGGAATTGTAGAGTAGTATGCCCATGCCCTGAAGTGGATGATGGACAATGAGCAACTGGGGGCAAGTATCCCAGTGCTGCAATGAATTGGACCAATTTACTTAGGGCACCACAAAGACGTTAGCACACTTTGAGTTAGAGTGGACCACTTCTTTCCGGAGGGGCCTACCCTCAGAGAGCTGAGCCCTCTGGCATCAAGATCTCTTTCCCAAAGCCTTCTTAGAAAGAATGACGATACTCAGATCTGGCTTCCCCTAAGAAGGCTTGGGGTGACAGTGCACTCTCGATCCCCAGTTTTGCTGAAAGGAGGCTCGAGAGGCAACACTCTTCTTTTGCTTTTGGCAGTGCAAGGAGCTTGTAAAAGGCTTGGGCTGATCCCTGGGACCTGTGCCCAGCAAGAGATAAACATCTGGAATGCCATCGCTTGCCTGCTAGCCTCCTTAAACATCTCAATTACAGAAATTGACTGTGTCACTGAAGAGGCCAGGAGGAGAACGCGGTGTGTCCATAAGGAAGGCTTTGTCCCTATCGTCAATGCAAAAGAGGTTCAGCCAGAGGTGTCTCTCCGTGGTGACCAATGCTGCCATGGAGCGGCCGATGGCACGGGTTGTCTCCTTGGTGGCCCGAAGAGACAAGTCTGTGGCCTGATGCAACTCTTCAACCCACACCCTCAACTTCATCCAGGTCCCTAAGCAGGTCAGCCTGGTATGCCTGCAAAATACCCATCATGTGCACACATGCACCAGCTTGACCTGGGGACAATGCTGTTCTGCAAGGCTTTGTGGGCAATTTTGTGGCCTTGAGGGACGATGCAGAATCAGGGGAGAGATAGCTGGCTAGCGTCTCTTACTCTCCTACTTTATTTGCTTCTCTTTTAGAACACTTGATGATTATCTAATCAAAATAACAAAAGATGTATTGTGTATGATGTATTATTGATGTATGATAAAAACAGAACTAAAATCATCTATATTTCTGATTTATTTTTTGTATGTTCTTGTCGAATGCATGAACATATCAGTTTGCTTTCTCACGACTCTAGCTTTAAATATGCAACTTTGCTGGCTAACGAAATGCATAAAAACAAACAGCTGGATATAAACTATTGCAAATAGATGGTAACAATCATATCATTCATATCAATGGGTTGGACTTGCATGTATTTTTGTCACATTGTTTTAGCTGCTTGAGGTACTACTAACGTTAGTGTCCTCTTAGCATGACTGCAAACATACTGCTGTTCTTTCTCTACTAATGCAGCATCTAGTCAACAAATTAATTACTTTATAATGATATCAAAAAATGTACAGCAGTATATCATATATATATATATATACAAACTTCAGTGATTTGGCCTCAAGAGGCCACTTTCATACTGTATAACGACAACCGGCCCTTCTGAGCTGCTCCAGCAACAGATGCAAAAAAAAAAAGAAAAAGGTGCAGATTTTTACTGATAACTGATTTTTCCAGCAATCGGTTATTGGTGCTGATTAATCGGCAAAACTGGTCAATTGTCGACCTCTACTATGGGTGTGTATTAGCGAAAACATGGACCCAGTTTACACTCCTAAATAGGTGTTAACAGAATTTTTCAAAACATTGGAACTGAGGCATATAATACTGCAAGCACTTAATTGAAAAATGCCAAATAAACATGAAGAGGAGCTTTGCAGTCATCCATACCATGCAACAGTGACCATTTTGTGGATGAGCAAATTATGTTTAATGATACATTTTGTCAAAGACAGTGTGCGGTAGATATTTGCAGACTTTTCCCTAAGACCACACAAGAGAGATAAAAGCCCAAAGCTCAAATGTAGTGTTTAAATCATCGGGAATGCAAAATTATTGTCAAGTCTGTCACTACTGATAAGACCACAAACATCAAAGCTTTGCAACTGAATGACTGGGCAAGGTTACTGTTACAGAGGATGCTCCCGTACCGCCTCCCTCGCACCACCAGAGAGAGCCATCTCCTGAATATTAACCATTCCCATTCGGATTCCATTTCCCATCATTCCTCATACCTGGGACTGACTGATCATCCACACCTGCACCTCATTTACACACACACATATAAGCCACTCTCACACACAGACTCTTTGCGAAGTCTTGATTTGCCCTGTTGTCATTTCTGAGCATTATACCCGTGTTTGCTTTCTTTGTTTTGACCTTGGACTGTTTCCCGTTTCTCTGATTGTTCTCTGCCTGCCCCGACCTTGGATTGTTTCACCTGGACTGTGTTTTCTAGCCGCCTGCCCTGATCTCTCGCCTGGTATTTGACTCTGTCTCTGTCTAGCCTCTGCTGTTCTGCCTTGCCGGTATTTGACCCTGTATTGTCTGACTATTCTTAATAAAAAGCTGCAAATGGATCCAAATGCTTCTGACTCTTCACAACAGAAGACTTCGCCATACAGTGATCCAGCAGCGCTCATGCAATTATCCACAGAGCTCACTGCACAGGCCTCCCAGCTCGCCATGCACCAACACCAGTTAAACCGGCTTACTACGTTGACTGAGGAGCTGGTCAAAGCACTGCAAGGACTCAGCATGTCATCACCTGAAGCCGCCTCTCTGCAGCCTCCAAACCACAGTAGCTCCCCACCTTCTCAGACACCCCAATCAGCCCACGACTCGCTTTCCCCGAAAAATTTGATGGTGAACCCGCCAGATGCAAAGGCTTCTTACTCCAATGTTCGCTTTTTGTTAGCCAACAGCCCTCGCTGTACCCCACCGACTCAAGCCGCGTTGCTTTCGTTTGCTCGTTACTCACCGGGAAGGCGCTGGAGTGGGGCACCGCTGTCTGGAAGATGGATGGTTCATCCTTTCCCACCTTCGATACATTCCTCCAACATTTCCGCAATGTTTTCGAACATCCAGCCGATGGGAGAAGTGCGGGGGACCAACTGTTAACTCTCTCTCAAGGGAGAGGAACGGCCACCGAGTACGCTCTGCTCTTCCGAACACTCGCGGCTCAGACTACATGGGTAGAGGACACTCTAAAACTATTGTTTCGAAGGGGATTGAATCTAGAACTTCAGTCAGAGCTGGCCTGTCGGGATGAGGAAAGGAGTTTGAATGAGTTCATGGATCTCGCCATTCAAGTTGATAATCTGATCCGCTCTCGTTGCTCAACTCGAGCCCCGCCCCGCTACATGCCAGAAACCACCACCGCAGCCGAGCCTATGCAACTAGGATTCACTCATCTCACACCTGAGGAACGAGAACGCCGCATGCAGAACCAACTGTGCCTCTATTGTGGTCAAGCCGGACAAATAAAGACCTCTTGCCCAGTCCGTCCGTCTTCCAGTTCTCGATCGGTGAGTGTCAATCCTCGTATCACAACTTCTGCATCAAGCATTAAGGTACCGGTCAAAGTCTTTATTCTAGACAGAAGAATTTCCATAACTGCTCTGATAGATTCTGGGGCAGCCGGTAACTTTATCACATGATTTCGCTTTGCAACATAAACTGAAACTAACTTCCTGTAACTCCCCCCTGGCAGTGGAGGCGCTAGACGGCCGCCCTCTCGGGGAGGGAAGAATTCTACGCATCACAGAAGAAGTCAAGTTGCAAATAGGAACCCTGCACTCTGAATTCATCCGATTCTACGTCATCCACTCACCCGATCACTCGATAATCCTCGGATTACCCTGGCTGCGCACACATAACCCACACATCTCTTGGAGAGAGAGACAAATTCTTCAATGGGACGATAGATGCCACGATCGTTGCCTCTCAAGGATTCCTCAAGCTTCCAGTCATGCACCTTCCCCGCCTGTTCAGAGTACAGCCAATCTAAACCTGCCCTCAGAATACTCTGATCTCACTGAGGCGTTCAATAAGAAAAAGGCATCTCAGCTCCCTAATCACCGTTCTGTCGATTGCGCCATAGAATTAATGGCCAATGCAATTCCTCCTAAAGGTAGAATTTCCCCGTTATCTCAACCAGAATCCGAAGCCATGAAGCTCTACATTGAGGAGGAATTAGCCAAAGGTTTCATCAGACCCTCGACCTCTCCTGCTTCAGCCGGGTTCTTCTTTGTAAAGAAGGAGGATGGAGGCTTGCGGCCGTGCATTGATTACCGTGGCCTCAACGATATCACCATTAAGTTCCGCTATCCATTGCCCCTAGTTCCAGCCGCACTAGAACAGCTTCGCCAGGCCAAGTATTATACCAAGCTAGATCTACACAATGCCTACAACCTGATTCGTATTCGAGAGGGAGATGAATGGAAAACGGCCTTTTCGACAACTAGTGGGCACTACGAATACTTGGTTATGCCCTTCGGCCTTGCTAACAGTCCGTCAGTCTTCCAGTCGTTCATGAATGACATCTTCCGTGACATGCTCGACAGATGGGTAATCGTATACATTGACGACATCCTGATTTATTCAAACACTCTGGAGGAACACATTCATCATGTCAGATCAGTGCTGAAACGCCTCATGCAATACCATCTCTACGCCAAAGCAGAAAAATGTGAATTTCATCAGACCAGCACCTTGTTCCTCGGTTACGTTATCAGCCAGGAGGGGGTAGCAATGGACGAAAGGAAGGTCAAAGCAGTCCTGGAATGGCCACAGCCCCAGACAGTCAAAGAGTTGCAACGCTTTCTAGGATTTGCAAATTTCTACAGGCGATTTATCAGAGACTTCAGTGCGATCGCCGCCCCTCTGACAATCATGACTAAACGTCACGCTGCGAGATTGACTTGGTCACCAGAGTCACATCAAGCATTCAATGAGCTCAAGACTCGGTTCACTTCCGCACCCATCCTTCGGCACCCCGACCCTGAGCGTGAGTTCATCGTGGAGGTCGACGCTTCGAACACGGGTGTAGGGGCCATAATTTCTCAACGTCATGGATCACCAGCAAAGATGTATCCGTGTGCCTTTTTCTCCCGCAAACTAACAGCGGCGGAACAGAATTACGACGTGGGCAACCGTGAACTTCTTGCCATGAAGTTAGCACTTGAAGAATGGCATCATTGGCTGGAGGGAGCTACTCATCCATTCCTCGTTCTCACAGATCATAAAAATCTGGAGTATCTACGCTCCGCTAAGCGTTTAAACCCCCAACAGGCCAGATGGGCATTGTTCTTTACTAGGTTTCGGTTCACGGTAACATATCGTCCAGGCACCAAGAACACCAAGGCCGACGTTCTCTCTCGCCAAGCTGAGGGAACAGTCCCATCCATCTCCAACGATACTATCATTCCCGAAAAGCTGCTTTTAGCCCCAGTGCAATGGGATATCATGACTGAGATCGAACATCTGAATCTTCAATTCTCAAGGCAACACCACTATACTCACCATCGTAGACTGATTCTCCAAAGCCTGCCGTCTGATTCCGCTGCCTAAACTTCCCACATCCTTTGAAACTACTGAACTGCTCTGCAATCATGTGTTCCGTTTCTACGGATTACCCGAGGACATAGTATCAGATCGCGGCCCCCAGTTCACTTCTAGGGTATGGTCCGCCTTTTTCAAGCATCTCAATGTGAACATCAGCCTCACATCCGGCTATCATCCCCAATCTAACGGGCAAACGGAGCGCCTGAATCAGGAGGTAATACGTTTCTTCAGATCATACTGCCAACGACAACAATCGGACTGGAGCAGGTACTTGCTATGGGCAGAATATGCCCAAAACTCACTGATGAAACCCGCCACAGGTATGACCCCTTTCAAGTGCATTCTGGGCTTCCAACCTCCACTGTTTCCTTGGTCTGGCGAACCCACCGAATTACCTTCAGTCACAGATTGGTTGCAACACAGCGAGGAGGTCTGGGATCGAGCCCATACTCACCTACTTCATGCCGTAAGACATCAAGAACAACAAGCCAATCGAAATAGACGTCCCAATCCCGAGTACACCCCAGGCCAGTGGGTCTGGCTTTCCACTAAGGATCTACACCTCCGACTTCCATGTAAAAAGCTCAGCCCCAGGTATGTTGGTCCCTTCAAAATTTCAAGAAAAATATCTCCAGTATCATTTCGTTTGGAACTGCCTTCTAATTATCGTATTTCTCCCACCTTCCATGTATCACTTCTGAAACCCGCTGGTGGTCCGAGAGGAGAGACGGAGGAGGGAGCCAGACCCCAGATCCCCCTGCCTTTCCTGGTTGATGGCAAGGAGGCGTATCGAGTGCACGAGTTGCTAGATTCCAGACGCCGGGGCGGTACCCTCCAGTATCTGGTCGATTGGGAGGGGTTCGGTCCGGAGGAGCGATCTTGGGTCAACGCTGGAGATGTCCTTGACCCCACACTCACTGAGGAGTTTCACAGAGCGCATCCGGAGAAACCGGCCCCTCGACCCCGTGGGAGACCCCGGCGTCGTTTGCTTCCTCGCGTCAGGAGCCGCTCGCAGGGGGAGGGCTCTGTTACAGAGGAGGCTCCCGTACCGCCTCCCTCACACCACCAGAGGGAGCCATCTCCTAAATATTAACCATTCCCATTCGGACTCCATTTCCCATCATTCCTCATACCTGGGACTGACTGATCATCCACACCTGCACCTCATTTACACACACATATAAGCCACTCTCACACACAGACTCTTTGCGAAGTCTTGATTTGCCCTGCTGTCATTTCTGAGCGTTATACCCGTGTTTGCTTTCTTTGTTTTGACCTTGGACTGTTTCCCGTTTCTCTGATTGTTCTCTGCCTGCCCCGACCTTGGATTGTTTCACCTGGACTGTGTTTTCTAGCCGCCTGCCCTGATCTCTCGCCTGGTATTTGACTCTGTCTCTGTCTAGCCTCTGCTGTTCTGCCTTGCCGGTATTTGACCCTGTATTGTCTGACTATTCTTAATAAAAAGCTGCAAATGGATCCAAATGCTTCTGACTCTTCACAACAGTTACAGAACATACAGGTGCATCTCAATAAATTAGAATGTCGTGGAAAAGTTAATTTATTTCAGTAATTCAACTCAAATTGTGAAACTCGTGTATTAAATAAATTCAATGCACACAGACTGAAGTAGTTTAAGTCTTTGGTTCGTTTAATTGTGATGATTTAGGCTCACATTTAACAAAAACCCACCAATTCACTATCTCAACAAATTAGAATACTTCATAAGACCAATAAAAAAAACATTTTTAGTGAATTGTTGGCCTTCTGGAAAGTATGTTAATTTACTGTATATGTACTCAATACTTGGTAGGGGCTCCTTTTGCTTTAATTACTGCCTCAATTCGGCGTGGCATGGAGGTAATCAGTTTGTGGCACTGCTGAGGTGGTATGGAAGCCCAGGTTGCTTTGATAGCGGCCTTCAGGTCATCTGCATTGTTGGGTCTGGTGTCTCTCATCTTCCTCTTGACAATACCCCATAGATTCTCTATGGGGTTCAGGTCAGGTGAGTTTGCTGGCCAATCAAGCAAAGTAACACCATGGTCATTGAACCAGCTTTTGGTACCTTTGACAGTGTGGGCAGGTGCCAAGTCCTGCTGGAAAATTAAATCAGCATCTCCATAAAGCTTGTCAGCAGAAGGAAGTGTGAAGTGCTCTAAAATTTCCTGGTAGATGGCTGCGTTGACTGTGGACTTCAGAAAACACAGTGGACCAACACCAGCAGATGACATGGCAGCCCAAATCATCACTGACTGTGGAAACTTCACACTGGACTTCAAGCAACATGGAATCTGTGCCTCTCCACTCTTCCTCCAGACTCTGGGACCTTGATTTCCAAATTAAATGCAAAATTTACTTTCATCTGAAAAGAGGACTTTGGACCACTGAGTTATTTTTCTCCACAGCCCAGGTAAGACGCTTCTGACGTTGTCTCTGGTTCAGAAGTGGCTTGGTAGCCCTTTTCCTGAAGACGTCTGAGCGTGGTCACTCTTGATGCACTGACTCCAGCTTCAGTTCACTCCTTGTGAAGCTCTCACAAGTGTTTGAATCAGCTTTGCTTGACAGTATTCTCAAGCTTGCAGTCATCCCTGTTGCTTGTGCACCTTTTCCTACCCAAATTCTTCCTTCCAGTCAACTTTGCATTTAATATGCTTTGATACAGCACTCTGTAAACAGCCACACCTTTCAGTAATGAGCCTCTGTGATTTACCCTCTTTGTTTACCCTCTTCAATGTTCGTCTTCTGGATCATTGCCAAGTCAGCAGTCTTCTCCATTATTGTGGTTTCAAAGAACAAGAGATACCCAGAATTTATACTGTAGGGATGGTCATTAATTGAAACTCAAATGTAAATATTCTAATATTTTGAGATACTGATTTTTGACTTTCATGAGCTGTAAGCTCTAATCATCAAAATTAAAACAAAAAAACTTTTGAAATGTTTTACTTTACATGCAATGAATCTAAAATATATGAAAGTTTCACTTTTTGAAATAACTTACAATAAAAAATGAACTTTTTCACGACATTCTAATTTATGGAGATGCACCTGTATATCTTTTTACTATTTATCTAAACAGAGAGGTGTGTAAAATTGCCTCAAGTGGACTGTGCAGCTGGTGTCTGTAAGTAAGTGGCGAGTGCCTTCTTCAATACTTGAACGAAGTGTGAATGACTCATCAGCTCATAACTGAGACCCCAACTACATGAGGCCCTCAACAACAAATGATTGAAAGGGCCACAGTAGATACATTTTAAAAAGTCCTTCAAGCTGAAAGAAAACGACCAGACATGTGGCTCCAGAATTGATTTTCATTCTTAAAGAGTAGGGTTCATTTTCCTCAATCACCAGGTTCTTATGCAACAGTATGACCCCCAGCTCATCAAAGACACCAAAGTGAGTATTCTTGATCACTTGAATCAAAAATATGCTGACAAATCCACCCAGGCTGCTTGATATGGCTTCTCTTTCTGTTCCTCACTTTAAAAATACATGGTTAAAGCAGAGAGAGTGGTTTACGTGAAGAGATGGAGAGTCTAATGGCATCACATCAACACCAAACTTTCCCTCGATCTGACAGAAATCTCCTTTTTTGTAGACTCTATCTACAGACAAGTTGAGTTTGGTGAGACCAACCCTCTGCGATGCTGGTTGTATTTTCTTTTCAACACAAATGTGAACATGCTGCAGATCAGCAATAAATCCATAGAGAGTTCACCAGCTTTAGTTTATTGCTCTTAATTTGTAGTTATTTTGACTGAAAGGTATTTCCATATATTTTACATACATTTTATTTGAGAAATGTTGATTATTCAAACACAGACATTAACATGTTTATTTAATTTACACACACACAAACACACACACACACAAAAAAAAACATGATTGACTGATATAAAAATACTGCCATCCACTAACTGGAGTTTAAGCACTGCACCCCCAATTTTCCTAAATGCACCCACAATCAGAAATTCCTTCGCACACACACACACACACACACTTACATATCTTCCAAAAAGTGCTTCTAAACCCACCACAAAAATAGGACTTGATCACGTTTGCAAGGTTCTTTATTTTTGTACAAACAGCTGCAGGGAGAATGAGAAGAGAAGCTCCATCCCACAAAATTCAATGGACTATTTGCACAACTTCCACATTCTACTTATAATGGCTCAGGGATTTTGGGTAACAACATTCAGCACACTCACCTAGTTATTCATGTATGTTATTCATGAATGTTATTCGGTTATTCAGACATATTATTCATGCAGACATATATATTAATTATATTATATTAATTATATTGTATATTAATTGATATTAATATTAATTGAGAAAAACATTGAGTACACATTAAAACATTTTTTTTAAATGTAGCTTTAGAAAGAAAAATGTTATTCAACAGAAATATATATATATATATATATATATATATATATGAAAAGACTAAAAAAATAAATTAAAAAGCATAAAACTATATCTGCCATTAGTTGACAGCAAGTCTGTTTTAATGAGTGAGCCTTTTGCAGTAATTTTTTCAACTGATTCGTTCAAACGACTGATTCATTCAGAAACAAATATGAATATTTGCATCTGAAAGCTGAAAAATGCTGCCTTCGGAGGATGCATTCCAGGGTAGAAGACATTGAGGCACATCCAAATTCCATGTTCCAGTAGCTTCACTTTGTGTCTCCTAAAACAGTGTTTCTCAACCACTGTGCCATGGCAGGTTGTCAGGTGTGCCACGGAAAATTATCAAAATGTTCTATATCCATTATATTTAGTTTTTTTTTATTATTTTAATCAATGCTATTGGTCATCTTTACGTCTGTTAGTGAGTTTTACATATATTTAACCAATGAAAAGCATTCAAAAGAGCTTGTGACTAAACCTTGTAATGCTATTGGATCCTGAAACCAGGGGCATCACTAGTGGAGGGAAAAGGGTGACAGTGCAAAAAAAGGGCCCTAGAGGTCAACAGGGGCCCAGTGCGATTGTGACCCACCTGTTTTTTGTTTTGTTTTTAAATTTTTATGAAAATTGTAGTGGTTTTGGACATACAAAGTTTCTGCCCAACAGCGACAATATACATTTGTTGTTTTATCATCACCAACAGCAAAGTTATCTGACCATGGCCCGGTTTCACAGACAGGGCTTAGACTAAGCCAGGATTAGGCCATAGTTCAATTACGACATTTAAGTAATTTTTATTAACATGCCTTAGAAAAACATTACTGGGGTGCATCTTGAGACAAAACAAAGGCACTGATATGTTTTAAGATCAGTCAGTGCAAGTTTATTTCAGTTGAAACAGCTCAGACTTACATTTTAGTCTGGGACTAGTCTTAAGCCTTGTCTGTGAAACCGGGGGCATGTGTTCCTACCTGACTTAAGCTTCACATTAAATATAAGTACTACTTTTAATATAATATCTAGTTTTAATATGCCATTTGAAGCAATGCATGTTTGTGCAATTTTGTTTTATTTCAGTGCGGTGTGCCGTGGGATTTTGTACTTATCAAAACTGTGCCGTGGTTAAAAAATAGTTTGTGAAACTGTCCTAAAATACCTTCATTTAATCATTTTTTGGAGACAGTCTCTGCATCCTTTGATATCCCACAATCCTGTGTGTTCATTTCCATGGCAGTTGAGCTAAAAAGTAAAAATGGCATCTGAAAGTTGCAGCTGATGGTCAGTTTGTGTGTAAATGTAGGTTTTTGACCAACTTGTTCCACTTTTGATGTAATTTAAAGCAAGAAATTATAATAATTAAATATTTGCTTAGTTAACCCCCAAAGCTCTCTCTATTTTGTTGCAGATCATTAAACCATTTTGCTCTCCCAGAAGCCTGTCTGAAATTAGTTTCCGGGGGTACCTTCTTGCACAAACGCTGACTGTAGAGTCATTGCCTGATAAAGCAGTGAGACATCAAGTCAGCTGCCTAAGGTTTCGGACACAGCCTTTATGATTGGGTCACTAAATCTTTGGCTCACTCTATTCGTTCAACAACGTGCATTGCTTGGAGAAAAACAAAAGTGCTGCTGTTGATTTGCGAAACTAAGCAAAATCAGACATAATTTTGACTAAAACATAAAACAAAATAACTTATTGTTTACTGAACTCTAGTATAAATCCACTTACAATTGTGCAGAAATTTGGGAAATAAATATGGCAAGCCACGTTGTCACATCGAAGTATGCCATAAGGCAAAATGAAAGTAGACTGTTGTGCCAATGAGCAATTAACAGTTGCTCATTGTAAGTAATTTCCCTCTGGGATTAATAAAGTTTTTTGAATCTTTGAATCTTGAATCTTAACAGCTGAAATGATTCTGAACATTTAGTTAACTCTAGTGTCTCACATGCACATGCCTCACAGGCTATACACAATAACTGACTAGCTCAGATACAACAGCCCAAGGTCTTTTTAAGTCATTCTGCTGAGGTCAATGTGTAGGCTAAGTAAACCTGTGCAGTGACCTGTGTAGCAGCCTCTGTGATTCCTTGTCCTCTGAAAACAGGGACATTTAGCTCCTCAATACACTTCAAGTCAAGTCTTATATGGCTAAGGCCAGTTGCCCTCCTAAAGCTATTAACCTGTTTGAAGTGGGTCTTGTCCAAGCCAGGCTGCCAAAATAACATCTCCCTCTCATTCTCTCACCCTCCTTCTCCATGTAGGCTGTTCAGTTTGCTGTCAGTTTTCTCCATGTAGGCTGTTCAGTTTGCTGTCAGTTAAATGCTTAACTCCAATTGACCAGTGAGCATTCAACTCTGTCCCGTGAGGACAGGCTAAGTTCCCTAGTGTGGAACATTAGCATGGTGCGCAATCCCTAAAGACAAGACAATGCTAGGTGGATCTTCTCCGATACCACAGGGAAGAAGAAAGTTAATTTTCCACTGTCAAAGTCAGCACAGGAGAGTTTTACAGCCTAAAATAGAGCTAGGCCAGACTTAAACAGCTATTGGAAACATTCCAATGCAGTGTGGAGGACGTGAGGCTCAGACAGGGATTAGTGTGGGGAAAACAGTGCAAAAGAAAGTGGAAAGGAAGCAGGTTATATATATATATATATATAGTTTACCAGAATAAACAGATCCACAGTCTCACAGAAACTGATATAAATAGATTTATCGACACTATATGTGCACCAACTGTCAATTACAGCTCAAAGTAAACAGTTTAGACAATGGTAAAAGGGTCAATGACAATCAACCATGAAAAAGAAAAAAAAGAAAAAAACATTTTTAAACAAATTTAAGGTAAAACTTTACAAATTGTGAATTATTCATTCATAAATATTATGTTTTTGGGGGAGTTGTACCACATGACATATTACCATGTGAACTAATTCTGCTTTGTCATAAAAAGATCAGATTATATGATATTTTTAAGGATTTACTAATACATTTCCCAGGTTACGTTCCTTTTTTGTTTGTTTGTTTGTTTGTTTTTGGTTGCACCAAATGACAAGCATAAATTCATCAAATTATAAGAAGCAGTGAACCAGTTTTGTTAACAGAGATTGCAATAATGATAATAAAAATAATAATAATATTTTTAGAAGATTATGCCATGTCATTGACCCAAAAATTACTAGAAGGTGCTAGGTATTCTGCTCTCCTCTTCTTTTTTTTCTTTCTTTCTTTCTTTCTTTCTTTCTTTCTTTCTTTCAGTAGAACACATCATATACAGATTAGCTTAAAAAGAAGGGAGAAGGAAATGAAGGGAGATGAAAGAGAAGGAAATAGAAATAGATTAATGCCTCCTCCTGATTGTGCCATATTTGGCACTGGTGAGCACACTAATTTGTTTTCGGTGGCTTGTGAGCATTGGCCCAACATCAGGGTGATGAAGTGGAGCCAAGCAATTCATCTCTGTTATGCCGGACGGGCTCTGATAAGGACTGATGGGTTCACCGTTTACGAACATCAGACTTTATGGAGTGGAGACGAAATCAAGAATCGGAGTTCACTGGAGCAAAGAGAGAGATATTAGGCACAATTTCACTCTAGGTCTCTATAAGACTACCATCATCAAGAAAAATTAGATGCATAAATCGCTTTGTTTGATATATATTCTCATTGGGTCACATTTACTGATCTAGCAAGTTTCTATGATCATATTTGTAAGTAAATTGTGTGCAAATGCTTTGACAGAAAAATGAATGATTCACTAAAAAGTCACACTTATGCAACACCAATAGTACAAACAAATATGAAAAATTCAGTCTCTTTGTGAGCTTAGAAACATGGTGAGATTATTTTTGTTGTTGTTGTATTGTTATTCATAACATTCTTTCTGAAGTAGTTTTTTTTTCCTTATTCATTCACATATCACTTACAAGCCTGGTTCTATTAAACAATTCTGCTTAAGTAAAAGTCTTTCTAAAGTTGAGACAGGTGGATCTTATGAGCTTTGATGTATTAAAGGTGATGCATGTAATTGTGAAGCACTCATATGGAGAAAGACAGTGGAGCATATACATTGTTGACTGGCATAAACAAATCCAAATAAGAGACAACCTTATTCTCCTTCAGCATTGGGTATTTACCTCCAGTAAGCCCCCCCTCCCCCCTCCTCTCTAATACAGTCAGAAATTAAAGGAAAAATTCAACCTTGTTAGACACTGCAGATAGACTGATCTAACTTTGTAAGTGCATGCTGTATAGCTAGTCATTTTTATTTTCTGTGTTGAAGGTTATGAATTTTGAAAGTGTTTCTTAATTTTGATAATGTTTATTATTATAACTCCGATCACCAATATAATAAATAAACAGGTAAAATTTCATAGCTGTCAGCACACAGAGGTAAGTGCACAAACAAGAGGTTTATTAGACAATGGCGGGGAGTGAAGAGCAAGGCAGAGAGTCCAGGTGGGTAATCAGATGATAACAGGTTTTGTGGGTCTTATCGGATATGGTGAATAATTTTCTTTCCTTTTAGGAGAACTGTGGAGATCTGTGGGCGTATTACAGAAAGATCCTAACTTTAAAATCTTATCTTATTTGTTTGGTAACCATGGTAATTTCAGTTAGGACCACATTTAGGACAAAAGCTATTACAGAACAGCATTTCCTAAGTGCATTATCCTATCTTAACTACAGATAGGAAAGGGGTATTACAGAAACCTCCTAACTTGACAAAAAGCCCTAAAAACTGTCTTAACTTTAGGACAACCCCATAGCTGTCCTAACTTCAAAATTATTTCAAAAGCTAACTGAAAAAACGCTTACAACTGTGCTGTCCAACAATGGTACTACATTTATTAATAGTTGAAAATGAAGAACGAAGGTGTTTAATGGTAGAAAGACTCTTGGAGGACCCTGAATATGTGTTGTATTTTGATGACAAAAGACTTATAAGTAATTACAGACTGTTGCGCAACATATTACAGTTAGCACAGGAACTGCAACCAGCATTACAGAGACCAACAAAAGGGTCACGGAGCATAGTGCAAGTGACTAATGCCTTATGTTTTTTTTGCAAAAGGCGATTTTCAAAGTGAAGTAGCTCCTATTATTTTGTTTACCTCATCAGCAGTGTTGGTTGCTTGGTAACAGACCTGAGAGTGGATTGTCGAGCTTGATTATGCCATTTAAGATTTCCTAACTAGAGATAAGATACTATTTTGATAGGATAAGAATCATATCTTAAGTTAAGACCTAAGATAAGAAACTTTCTGTAATACGCCCCCTGGAGAATAAGGAAATGGTGGAGCACTGGAGCTGGGGAGAAGATCGCTGGAGACACTAGCAGGTAAGTATAACAGGAGCGAGTCAGGTTAGCACACAATGAACGTTCAATACCAGACAGTGACTGTGCGGCAGGAGTGCCTTCATATAGTGCTCGGGCTGAGTGGTGACAGGTGGCGGTGATTAGTACTCAGGTGATTGTGATCTGGTGAGTGTGGTTGATGGTGACTGTGACTCTCTGACAGTACCCCCTCCTCCAGGGGTGGCTCCTGACGCCCTAGGGCGACGACGGGGGCGGCCACGGCCTCAGGGTGGTTCTGGTGGAATTCCGCTAGAAGGGAGTGATCTAGCACATTGTCTCGGGCTACCCATGACCGTTCCTCGGGCCCGTATCCCTCCCAATCAATGAAGTACTCCAGGTGACCGCCCCAACGTCGAGAGTCCATGATATTCCGTACCCGGAAGATAGTGGGTTCTGCCAGGACTTCGGGAGGAGGAGGTACTGCTGGTTTGTTGGGATCTGGAGCAGAGGGAGAGAAGGGTTTAAGGAGTGAGACCTGGAGCACAGGATGGATACGATATGGTGCCGGGAGTTGTAGGTGAAAGGTGACCTCATTGATCTGCCTCAAGATCGTGAAGGGACCAATATAGCGAGGACTCAGATTCTTACAGGGCAGGCGGAGACGCAGATCCCGGGTCAAGAGCCAAACCTTATCTCCTGGGCGATAGATCCCGGGGGTTGGACCGGCGGGTCTCCGCACTGCCTGTTGGAGGTGGATATGAGCTGAGTCCCAAACTCTCTCACTCGGAACCAGTGGTCCACAGCTGGAACATGGAGGGTTCTTCGGTCCAGTGGAATAGAGGGGGTTGGAAACCGAGTATGCACTGGAATGGGGTGAGGCCGGTGGTGGTTTGTTTAAGGGAGTTCTGTGCATACTCTGCCCATGGGAGGAAGCGGCACCAGCTGTGCTGGTTGGAGTGGCAGTAGTCCGGAGGTATTTACCGATCTCCTATATCTTCCGCTCAGTCTGGCCATTGGTCTGGGGGTGATAACCAGAGGAGAGGCTAACTGAGATGCCCAGGAGTTTGAAGAAGGCCTTCCAAACATACGAGATGAACTGGGGCCCACGGTCGGATACGATATCCTCTGGGATGCCGAAGTTTCAGAAGACGTGCTGGAACAGTGATTCGGCTGTCTCTAGAGCCGTGGGGAGACCTTTGAGGGGAATTAACCTGCATGCCTTGGAGAATCGATCCAATGCGACGAGAATGCAGGTAAACCCCTCAGAGTTAGGGAGATCGGTCACAAAGTCGACTCAGACGTGGGACCAGGGACGGCGTGGGATAGGCAGTGAAGCATGAAACCGCCACATTCAACCGCCTCACCCGAATACTGAGCTGGAAGGTCCATGGGACTGGCTGAGGCAGATGGAGCTGGGGAGAATGGGGAGAAGATCGCTGGAGACACTGGCAGGTAAGTATAACAGGAGAGAGTCAGGTTAGTACACAATAGCTGCGTCCCAATTCAAAGACTGCATCCTTCGTAGGACAGATCCTCCGAAGGATGTGGCCGACGCGGCCTTCCAAAGCCACTCCGAGTCTAGCCTTCGCAGGATTTCCTGATTGCACCAGCAGGTGTTCCCGATCGCCGGTGCAAGAACAGAGCTTCTTCTTATATCTTTCCGCTACTGGCCGGAAAGATATAACTTATATAATGCTACTGCCCTCCACAAGTCAAAGTTTGAACTAAATTTCTTATATACAGCCCTGAAGCTGCAAGAACTGAAGAACTGCCTCAGAGATCAGTTTATGCTTGTCACTGTCCAATCAAAGAAGTAACAGAAAACACTTCAACTCCAAGTTCTGCCAATTTCTCAAAAAATGTCTTTCTTCGAGAACAGAGTTGCCATAGATGTTATTTTTTAATGAAAAAGAAAATAACGAGCCTGAATTGTTAGTTTTTGACTTTTAATTTCCGAATTACACTTTAAATGTAAATATTGGGTTTCGAGTTACTTGAATATGACATGAAAAAATATAAAGCGGTATAAAGAAAAATATAAAGACTTATATCTTACCAAAATGTGATTTTATGCATTCTATTACTGATTATGTACATAAATGGACCATGGTGAACATATTTAAACAGGTTTTCAACCCTATTTAGTTTTATGCAGCGGAATATAAAAAGTCCATTTACAAACGTTACAGCCGCTTGTCAACGGCAGCTGTCACAGTTGCTAGGCAACAAGAACAGTCCTCCATAGGCTAGACCGGTCCGAGTCCTTCGGAAGCAGCCTTCGATATGGGGCGCAGTTGTAATTAGCAATTGTAATTTGTTAATATTGTAGCAATAAACTTTGTTCCTTTCATTTGCAAAATAACAAAGTGGTGCAGTGTAACAAAATACATTCCTTGTATTCACATACAAATGAGAAGTACTGAATTTTTTTTCCTCACACAGGACAGCAACACTACAAAAACATGGTCTTTTACAATATGATGCACTGTTGTACATTAAACTGCCCAACAGTAACCTATATAAAGTATTTTAAATGTAACAACCTTGAACATATTGAGAATTAAAATACAACGTACAGTACACAGTAGTGCAGCAGTAATATTAAAGCAAGACCATCATATATAAAGTTTTTTTCTGCAGAATACATACCTTTACTTTTACACTTCATACCTTAAATACATTACAGTATGAAATATAATACTTATAATTAAGGTTTTAGATGTATGCAGTTTTTCCTCAATGCGCTGTTGGTAGTTACTGAAAGTACTTTACTAAAGTAACTTAATATTTCTTCCACCAATTACTTTGTCATAGCTCTACACAATTAGTCCTTTCCTCAAATCAGACCAGACCCCTGTACTGCAGGATAAACCTGAACGTCCCAGTGCTGGTGTCACAGTGCACACAGCAGGGAGAGACGAGGAACACGAAGACGAGGATATACTTCAAAATAATAGTCTTTAATGACGACATCAAGGTAAGATAGACACACAGAAACACTGGGAATAATGAGTAGACCAGACCACATGGACCTCAACAGACAGGACTTAAATACACTGGATAATAAACACATAATCACACACACCTGGAACTGAATTAACTAATAATGACATGAAACGAGGACAGGAAACTAACCATATAAGGAAACAAGAGGCGGGAACACAAGACACACACAACAGAGGACTGACAGCTGGACAGTGGAAATATGCACTCAAACACTCTGGAGCCTCTCCCAGATGATGTCCCACTGGCAGAGGCTGCACCAGGCTCTCTATGAGCAGCCCATCCAGGTCCAGATCACCACCAGGGTCTCCCTGCTCAGCTCAATGAAATTGTACATAGGCCTACAATTTTTATATACATTTTTTTTTCCAATCGGCTTTATGTACTGTTAATTTATTTTTACATTGTTTTTCTGATGTTGAATTGAAGTTTTGTATTTAGTTGTAAAAAAGTAATTTTAAGTACAGACCAATTTATTGCTTTTTGCTTTGCAAAAATAAACAATTTCCAGAACTACTTGTCTTTTATGTCCAAGTTTCAACTTATAATACAAAAATAAAACAATGCATAGAAATTACTTTGCTTCATTTACAAATAGGCCAACTTAAATTACAAAAGTAATGTACAGAACAGCTTCATTCATTATATTTTTACATTTCCCAGCAGCCCCATTTTCTCCAGAACTGTCCTAAAAGAAGAGAAAAAGGAAAGACTTATGAAAATTATTAAGACAGGGCTGCAATCTTAAGGTTACAAAATATGAAACAGACATGCATACAAAATAGGCTACTCATAAATCATATTTCTGGATCATCAAGTTTGCCTAAAACATTTGTGGACATATCTAACATGGCAGCACTACTACTTACTTAATAAATAAACATCCGAAAGACTTATCTAATTATTAAGTAGTCTTGTCTACTTGTCTTATTGTTGTGGACTGGCAGAGTTTTTATTCCCAGTAAAGGAATTATCATATTCAGCCCTCAATTTAATAAATACAAGAACTTATTCCTCAGACCACCAACAAAGGAATCGGTGCGGTAATGTTAGTTTAAGTTCACACTTTTTTAATACCTGGCTTTTAACATTTGTTTCGCTAGTTATTTGAGTAAATTAAAACAATACTTACATTTATAAGTGCATTCGTCGGCCGCCACAGAACCATCACTGCTATTTTGTTTGAATAAAAGTCCCGTCTTCACCGGCGCGCTGTGAATTCTGGGATAGGGTAGGCTGCGAAGGATCCATCTGATGTATCCTTCATTTGCTGGCGAAACGGAGGGTGCATTTGATGTCGCTTTCGAATTGCGCCAGCGTTTGTCTCGCCGCGGTGATGCAATCGGCCTTGGAATGCAGCCTTCGGAGGACGCATCGTAAATTGGGACGGTCTTCGCCGCGCCGCCGTGACGCAATCGGCCTATAAATGAGGTCTTCGTAGGCCGCGGTCTTTGAATTGGGACAGCCTTCGTCGCGTCGCAATCGGCCTACAAATACGCACTTCGGAGGATGTAGCCTACGAATTGGGACACAGCAACTGAATGTTCAATATCAGACAGTGACTGTGCGGGAGGAGTGCCTTCATATAGTGCTCGGGCTGAGTGGTGACAGGTGGCGGTGATTAGTACTCAGGTGATTGTGATCTGGTGAGTGTGGTTGATGGTGACTGTGACTGTGACTCTCTGACAATAGCACCAATTACACACTATGGCATTATAAACATTTCTATATGGAATTCTACGTAAAGGAATGCCATCCTCCACTCAGTCATTATGGCAAATTTATGCACGGTCTTTACTTGTCACTCTGTCTCTTGTTTTGAGATGCTTCAGACCCATCATTGTTTTGAATGGGTTACCCCTGCCTTGATAATGATTGGTATATGAGATGAAGAATACAAATTAAATTTATATTTTATTTTGGATGGAAGCTAATGATATTTGGACATTTTGATAGTTTAGCTTAGTAACGAGAGAAGCCTTACACTTAAATTTTAGACATTTGTGCAGTAACACGTCTGTACGGAGCCCCTATAAGGATATGATAATAGAACAAAATGCATGGGAGGGGATGGGAGGAAAAATGCATTTGGATTTTGCATTCACCTGAGAAACTTTGCATTCATTCGCAAAACATTTGAAAAGCACTGAAATGAGATAGACTACATCATATTTGTCACGTGTTCTGTTTTGGGTTTAATTCTGTGTTCCTAAAGCTGACCACACACTAGAGGATTTTAAGCCTGATTTTAAGCCCGATTTGCACCCCTGAAAACGCAAATCAGTATGTACTTGTATGTCTGAGTGATCATCTGCAAGAGCATTGTCCTTCTCACCATTTCTGGATGATGTAATGTGCTTTCAATATTTCTAAACTTTGTTGCAATCAAGAGAGAAGTGTTATCATTGCTAAAGACCCTGAAGAAATGGGAGACGTTAATCCTCGGGCACCTGCTTGGTCTCCAAGCCCTGAAAAATAACAGACTATAAATCTTTTTAATTTACTCTATCTGATCTACAAAGGAGGAGCCAGAAAGTTAAATGTTTTTTTTCCAGGAAGCATTATATGGACATCTCAAGTTCACCCTCCCAAACCACTGGTGTTTCATTGGCTGTTTTTCCAAGCCCCACTCCAGCACCTGATGAAGTTGTTTCTCTGCAATGTTCTTAATCCAAAGTGCATTCTTCTACAGCCCTCCAAGGACATAAAAGGCCAGATAAGGGTAAAGGGTCAGTTGTTCTGTTCATCTGGGCAGAGAAGAAAACCAGGAAAATAGAGAAAAAGAAAATAACAAAAGAGAAAGAACAAGTAGAAAAAAAATGTGCTGCTTGAACACCAAACAAAGGATGAAAAGCATCGCTTGGTGCTTGATAGCATACCTCATTGTTCATGTGATGTTCACTGCATTGAAGGTCTTCATTAAGCCTACAAGCTCCTCTACTTCTCAAGGACTCAATCGCAGGAGGAAATAGGGCTTTAATAATAATAAAATAAAATAAACAAACAAAAACTACCCCATAGGGGAAACGGACTGGCACTTGACTGGCAAGGCAGGACACGAAGAGCACGGACAACATTCGACAATATACTGGCACAGGACTGCAAACACAAGGAGAATAAATAGGGAGCAAACGAGGAGGGTAACGAGGCAAACACAGGTGGGACAAATGAACCAATAATCATGTAACAAGAGGGGTGGGGACAAGACAATAGACATGAGAGCACATGGCACATAGAACCAAACAAGATAAGCCATGTGCTCAAACAAAACAAAAACACAAGCACATGGCCAGCCAAAAAAATCACTAGCCATGTGCAAAACAGGACATGAACACGCAGATAATGAGGAGACTCATAAGCCAAACATGAAAGCACGCAGCTTGTGTTTTTTCAGTGGCAACACAGCACAGGACAAAAACATAGCACACAGCCGATAAAATGAGCTGCGTGCAACAAAACAAGACCACGAACGACGTGCAAAACAAATCACGTGGACAGAGGAGCATGTAGCCCGAGCAAATTCGAGACTGCACGCTCCCACAGCAAGACCGAACATGGAGCGTGAGTGTCTGAACCCCGACCTGGAACCAAAACTTGAACAAGACATGACTCCCGGGATCCGAACACCACGCCCCAAGATGAAACAAGGCACGCAGACAAGAGAGCATGCAGAATACTCAAAGCCACGCGCTCACAAAAAAACAAGACAAGGATGGGAGTATCAGGGCTCTGTCACAAAACCAAGAATAAACTAGACCGAAGTGATAGAATCCTGACACTACCCCCTCCCCAAAGGGACGCCACCTGGTGAGGTTACAGCCAAACAGGAACCCCGGTGGACGGCCAGGGTGGGACCGGAGGAACGGACCACCGAGGCTCCAGCAGTTCGGAAGTCCTGGCTGAGGGCCAGGGTGGAGCTGGAGGGACGGACCAGGGAGGCTCCGGCAGTCTTGGAGTCCTGGCTGAAGACCAGGGAGGAGCTGACTGGGCAGGCAGCAAGGGCGGTGCCTGCATCAAGGACGGAGCCAACATCAAGGATGGAGCTGGCAGGGCAAGGAGCTTGGGCGGCTCAGGGACAGCCTCCGACCCGGCAGTGGGCTCCTGGATGGCCTCCGGGCCATGTGGGATGGAGGAAGCCTTCTTCCTCCTCCTCCTCCATTTCCGAGAGCGGGGCACTGCAGCATCGTCAGCTGCCCCTGGGGGTGCTGCAGCATCGTCGGCCACCTCTGGGGAGCTGCAGCGTCTTCTTCCGCCTCTGGGGGCGCTGAGGTGGGCCCATTCTTACTCCTCCTTCTCCGTTTAAGAGAGTGGGGAGCCTCAGCCTCTTCAGGCGCCCCTGGGGAAGCTGCAGCATCATCAACCGCCTCTGGGGGCAGTGCAGCCTCTTCAGCCACCACTGGGGGTGCTGCAGCCTCTCTGACCGCCACCGGTGGCGCTGCAGCCTCTTCAGCGGGAGGATTCCTCTGACGAGCTAGGAAATTAATGAACCCCACAAACATCAGGTGATCCAGCCCTCTCATCCTCCACCAGTTGAGGTGCTCATCAAGGGCATAATTAAAAAGGTCCTTGAGGGCCGCATCATTGAACACCAGTCCCTCTGCAGAAATGCTGACCCTCAGCGCAAACTCCCTCAGGTCAGCCCCCTGTTGACGGAGGGAGTTCAATGTCTTGAACTGGAGCATGCGTTGGTACAGAGGGCTGGAGAGCATGGAGGCTGGTGGATGGCACAAGCCCTTCCTCCATTGAGTCTTCATGGTGGCCAGTTTGTTCTGTCAGGTGCGGGTAAAGGGATGAGGCGAGAACTCGCAGGTGGAAACAGGGCTTTAATAATAATTTAAAAAAAATATTAGAAAAAACTACCCCGTAGGGGAAACAGACTGGCACTTGACGGGCAAGGCAGGACAAGGCAGGACACGAGGAGCACAGACAACATTCGGCAACGAACTGGAACACGACTACAAACACAAGGAGAATAAATCGGGAGCAAGTGAGGAGGGTAACGAGCAAAACACAGGTGGAGCAAATGAACCAAAATCAGGTAACAAGAGGGGTGGGGACAAGACAATAGACATGGGTGCACATGGCACATATAACCAAACAAGACAAGCCAAGTGCTCAAACAACACAAAAACACAAGCACATGGCCAGCAAAACAAATCACTAGCCATGTGCAAAACAGGACACGAACATGCATCTAATGAGAAGACTCATACGCCGCGTGTTCACACAAAACATGACAAACATGAAAGCACGCAGCCATTGAAAAAACACAAGCTGCGTGCAACACAGCACAGGACAAAAACATAGCACGCAGCCAATAAAACGAGCTGCGTGCAACAAAACAAGACACAAAACACACGGACAGAGGAGCACGCAGCCTGAGCTAACTTGAGACCGCACGCTCCCACAGCAAGACCGAACATGGAGCGTGAGTGTCCGAAACACGACCTGGAACCAAAACTTGAACAAGACATGACTGCTGGGATCCGAACACCACGCCCCCACATGAAACAAGGCACACAGACAAGAGAAGCGCGGCTTCGAGTATTCTCACAAGAAAACAAGACCAGGATGGGAGTGTCAGGGCTCTGTCACAAAACAATGAATAAACTAGACCGAAGTGACAGAACCCTGACACCATCTGCATATTTCTGTGTGCAAATGAAATAAAAAAAAATTGTGCAAACAAAAAGCTGAAAGATTATATTAGACAGTCTGTTATGTTTGTTTCTGTTTGAAGCTTTGAAACTCATTTGACTGAGGGGTAAGTTCACAGATATGTGTACAGTTAAGTTCAGTTTACTGTCTCTGATGTGTAACTAGCTGCTCTAAATCAAGCAGAGTTCACAGGAGGCTGTTGCCTGTGAGATGTCCTTCTTGATCCTTCCAAATATGTCTCTTGCCATGCTCTTGTTTTTCACATTTCTTACCCTACAGGTGCCTGTTATTGTAGAGTTTTCACCTATTTTATTAAATCCTCTTAATTAGTTGTGTGAACAGCATGACAAATTAGTAGAACTCTTGCTAAGTTTAAAGCTGTTATTTCTTCATGAGCATTAAAATCTTAATTGCATGCACTGTTCATGATCAGCCTACCCAATTAAAAAAAAACTAATAGGATATGATGGAGCACCCATAAGATCACTGTGCCTTTACATATTTAGAAGTTTAGCATGTACAGGATGATGATGCATCAGCCAATGTGTTAATAAGGGAATAGTACCCAAAATAAAAGTTGTCAAGTATTTGACATTTTGTCACTGATATACTCAGTATTAATTAGGTCCGGTTCTTTATCTATAATGTGTCTGTGTAACCATTGATTCTGCTTTGACTCCTTTTCTATTTTCATTGGAAACTATTGTCATTGGTGCCTTAACATACACAAAGTTACTGGTAATGTTGTGTTTTAAATGCAAGTGTCTACTGAATCACTGCCTGATACGCAGCACGATACGTAGCTTGTGTGATATTGCTTAATTATAATGACATGCTATTAGAAAGTACTGTAATTTCATAGTGTTTTACAATCTATTAAAGATTGCAGAGAAGAGCTATGATTTTTATGCAGTATTATTTTAGCTCAAAGAATAGAGTTTCTAATAGATCTTATTTTAACACATTGTCTATAAGTATGCAGGGTTTGTGTGAGTGTGTCTTTGTGTGTGCGTGCATTTCCGAAAAAAAGATACTTTAATTTATTTTTCTATTCTTAACACTCTTCATCACTGGCTCTCTCATTCTATATTTTAATCTCTCTTGTCTCTCATAATGATTACAACCAGAATAGCTATGATAATTGTTTAATAGGCCCAGTCTGCATGACTTCAAAGTGGAAATTTTTGCATAATTTTTCCCCATAAGTTCAAAGCTTTATTGTCATGCTTAACAAATGGCCTTGACTGTGGAGGCTGGCTTAAATACACTGTAAATGAGAGAGAAGGGGTCCCATAAGGTTATATTGTTATACATTAATTAATTTGTTCATGAGCATTGCATTTTCATCCATATGCAGATATGGCCTATAATATGATGGGCTCAGAATACAAAGCTTTATTTGATAAGTTAGTAATTCATATGTTTCGCATTAGACCTCGGTGCAATTTTACATCAAAATGGGTATAAAAGCTCAATACATCCTGTATACATATTGTAGACATTTTTATTCAAGAAAACTTTTCTGCATTTATGCTGCAGTTATCACACTCACATAGCAGTAACAATTACCTTACAGCTTGCTCATAGAAACTATTTGCCATTGTTTGGAAGCAATTCAGTTGAGGCTTGTGGACACATGACCAGTGTAAAGACCTAAAGACCTGAAATCTTGTAATAGGGCCTGTCAGAGAGCTATTGAGTCTGCAAAGTTACAGGGGCAAAATAGGCTATACGTGCCTCCAAGCACAACACCACCCCAATTCATCATTCATATTCCTGACATATAACCATCAAAAAAAAATAAAAAATAATAATAATAATAATATAATAATCCTGTTCAATTTAAGGTTAAAAACTGGCAGTAATAGTTGCTAGAAGATGAGTAAATATATAGTGACATTTATCAGGATGCCAGGTGCCTGTCCATTTGCAGCACTTATGTAATGTTAATATATAAACATACCAAATGAATAAAATCTGTTTTGTAGCTTTATATAAAAGCACTATATACACAGTGTTAAAATATGATTTAAGTTCATCAAAACTGAAAATGTCTAAACATAAACAATGTACATTATTGCCCAGAAAAATAAATAAATAAACTAACAAACAAACAAATAAATAAATATTTAACTGTATTTTAGAGTAATTATACATCATGTATTTGCATTATTGTTACAGACCAATTAGTCTCTTCAGCTTCCATTTTCCACTCCAACACCCCGGCCCTCTAATCACTCATACCTGCTGTGTATCATCCACTAATCAAGGATGCTATTTCAACCCTCTCCTCCAAGATCTCTTTGTGTAGTCTTAACCAGGTCTATGTAGATTGCACTACACTGACTGTAGTTGTCCTGTGCATTCATCTGGTTATTTGCTGAGTGCTCCCATTTGTTTTATCTGTTGTTAATTCATGTGTTCTTGTTTATATTTTCTATTTGTTTCATTTTATTTTGTTTCTGTGCTGAACCTCAACTCAAGTACCCAGCATTTGGGTGCATATCACCCGCCTGTGTTTGATGCCTCTCTGATATATGGTGAGGTGACTTACAGTTTTTTTTTCTTTCTTTTTTTTCTGATACATGTTATGACCATTTTCAGCAGTTTGTGCCTATATTTGTTTCTGGATTAATTTGTTTCTAGATAGAATGAAAGAAAAAACATGAGAATCAAGAAATAAAGCCAACGGACTGAAGAAGTGAAGTTGCAAACAAATGATCAGGTTTGAAAAATAAAATTTTTGCTTCTCTTTCTAAGGGTATTACTAACAAAAGAATGCAGTGAGGAAGCAGTTACAATCTGTCCAACACAGCAGCTTCAGCATACCATAGACACAGATGAGCTGCCTGATGACGTGTTAGCAATACAAAAAGATGTTTTAATCTTGGTTAAATATCAGTCAATACAGCATTCCAGCAGTGCTCAAGATATATGCCTGTTCCGATTTGTGTTACCTGTATATCACTGTACAGCACCCTTAGGGGCTGTTCACTCAGAACATGTTTTTGCATTCAACTCATTCATTTCTTGTCTTTTACATTGTCTTGCACTGTCCAAAAAAAAAAAATAAAGTACCTTTAGGGGTAGAACAGCTTGACACAACAGCTTGTCACACAAAAGTACAGTTGCACCTTCTTTATCCTGAAAAGGTGCATATTAGTACCTTAGGGTAGTTCCGCTGTCCTGCGTCTCACATTTTAATGTAGAATAATGTGCTACATGAACATGTTTTACCATTTTCCTTGCATCTTTTTCAGCATACAGTAAGTGCCACATTCTTAGAATACATTTTAACACAAAAACCTGCACTACATAAACATGTTTGACCATTCCAGGCACATACAGAGTGGGGGAGGGTGCTTTGGGGGCTCAAGTCCCTGCCCTTTCTCCTAAATTAACAAAAGTGCCCATCTCTCAACATCAACATTAATATTGTGGTCAATAAAACAAAATGCATTCGAATTATAATTATGACAACGAGTACAAAGCATTAACGACTGGCTCAAAACTCTGAAAATACCTGTTTATTTTTTACTAATGTCAGTCTGAGACGTCATAGCTATTGTGTTACTATGGATTGTGTGCAACTTAAATAAGCCCAAAATTCATTGAACAATGTGAAATAGAGCAATATCTTCCGTCTTATTCATAAATCGATTGAAAACTACGTTGCCTGTCTGTTTTCAGGTTTGTTTGTTTGTTTGTTTTTTTTAACAAACATGAAATGGCTAACATGGAAGACGTTGCCTTTAGCATATAATGAAACTATAGCTGCTTAAATGAAGCCCAAGTGCCACCAACAGGCATATTATGTGAATATAATTTTACTGTAGTAATTGTTCAATTGGAATTGCCTCTTTTTTTACATTTGAGCCCCTGCCCCTGAGGAACTCTCTGCACATCTTTTGTCGCATCTCATGCATGCTAAAAAAGAAGTTAATCATGTATTTAGACTTTGCATCATTCCACTGCCCTGCTTTTCACATTTCTTTTTTTTTGTTATCAACAATTTTTTTTATTTTATTTTTTCACACACAACACAACATAATATCCAAAATACAACAAAACAAAACAACAGACACATACTCAACATCTCAAGGTCCAATCAAAAGGGAGGGGGAGAGGGAAGGACAACAAGAACACAAAAGTTACTCCTTTATATAATCACGTATATTCAACAAGAAACACTGCCAAGCATCAATGGTTGAAGGCCTGGCCCCACCAACTCGCGCCGTTGTACATTCACATGACACAATTTGCAGGAGGCTACGGATCCAATATGTTTTTCTACACATGTGTGGTGTAAACCAGTTCTGGATTATTGTCTTCTTCACAGCTGTAAAACCAGCAAACAACATTCTCTTTTGCATTGAACTAATACAGAGACCAGAATCATCATTAAGAAGACACAAACTTGGGTTAACAGACCAATCAATTCGCAGTAATAATGACAAAACCAGGTTTACATGTGTCCATAGACTGATGACGACAGGACATTCCCAAAACATATGCAGAAAAGTGCCCGATGATGTAGTGTTACATATATGGCAGTTCAAATTTGACTGCAGTTTCATTTTAAATCTTTTGTAAGGAGTTATGTATGCTCTATGAATGACTTTGAAGTGAATAAGATGATGAGCCAGATTTTTAGATGTTAGGCTGAGATTAGACCACACTCTCTCCCAGTCGACAGATAAATAAAGGTCAGATAATTCCCTATTCCAAATAGTTTTAATAGAAAGAGGTTTTGTAATACAATCAATAATTTTATTATATATTAAGGAAACAGATGGCCGACCAGCAGATGGTGCAATCCAGTCCCGCATAGGATGAGAGGAAATGGAAGAAGACCAAGGAACGCCATACGCTTTGAGAGCAGAACGTAATTGAAGAAGAACAAAATATGCAGATGCTGGTAGACAAAATTTGGTTCTTAATGTCTGAAATGAACAGAGGCCCTGGTTATCATATATATCACTGCACGTGTTTACACCCAAAGTAGACCAAGAGGGTTGGACAAATGGACGATTTCCACATACAAAATTAAAATTGTGCCACAAAGGTGTACTGTTACAGAACTTGAAGGGTCCACCTATCCGACGTTCAACCGTTTTCCAGATTTGAATAGAGTTAGCCACAACCGGACCAAATTTATAATTATCCCCTTTTTTTCCTGTGCCAGTAAATAAAATATCTTGAAGTCTATTTGGTTTAACCTTGTCAGCTTCAATCACCCTCCATGAAACTGTAGATTGAGGATCAACCCAATTATGAAGATCCTTAAGCTGGAATGACCAATAATATAATTCAAAATCTGGTACAGCCAGTCCTCCTGCGCTATTAGGATGTTGTAATGTGGTAAGTTTAATTCTGGGACATTTATCATTCCAGATAAACTTAGAAATTATGGAGTTGATCTCCTTAAAGTAACCTGGAGGGGGAGAAAGTGGTAGCATAGAGAAAAAAAAATTAATCGACGTAACAAATTCATTTTAACTGTGGAGATTCTTCGTTGGAGAAAGACTTTAAGATTCTTCCATCTTTGAATGTCATTTTTGACCTTAACTAAAATGTTATTAAAATTGTCTCTGGCAATCTTATGAATGTTTTTATATATGGTAATGCCCAAATAGATGAAAGATTCCTTAATAGGGATAAATGAGGGAATAGAAAAATTAACCTTAACATTGTTAATTGGCATTAAAGCAGATTTGCTCCAATTTATTTTATATCCTGATAGGCTACTAAAATTATCAAATTCCTTAATTACACTAGAGACTGAAACATCAAAGTGGTCTAAATATAGAATAATATCATCAGCGTATAATGAAATACTATGATTATGGTCATGAATCTTAATCGATACTTCAGATTTCCTGATGGCTTGTGCTAAGGGTTCAATAGATAGACAAAACAATAAGGGGGAAAGTGGACACCCCTGCCTCGTTCCCCGCTGTAAAGGGAATGAGGGGGAAATAATATTACCAGTTATGGCTGATGCTGCAGGTGAGTGGTATAATGTCTTAATCATAGAAACGAAGTGTTCACCGAAGCCGAAACATTGCAGAACTGCCCACATATAATTCCACTCTAGCCTGTCAAAGGCTTTTTCTGCATCAAGTGAAAAGACCGCACAAGGGGTTGGGTGGGAGTCCGCAAAGTCAAGAATATGAAGGAGTCGACGCATATTGTCAGATGCATTGCGCCCCTTGATGAAACCAGTTTGGTCCTCCTTTATCAGACTGTGAATTACCTTCTCCATATGAGAAGCAAAAACTTTAGCATAGATTTTTACATCACATGGGATAAGCGAAATCGGTCTGTAGCTGGAACAATCTAATGGATCTTTCCCTTTTTTAAGAAGTAATGAAATCAGTGATGTTTTTTGATCTCTATGAAATACCCCATGTTCAATTGCAAAATTAAATGAGTTAAGCATAAGTATCCCTACCAAATCCCAAATTTCTAAATATAATTCAAGGGGAGACCATCTAGACCCGGCGATTTGCCCTTTTGAAGGCTTTTTAGAGAGACGTGAAGTTCCTCCAAACTTAATGGGGCCTCCAAAGATTCTTTATCCATCTGTGAGATCCGAGGCAGTTCCAATTTATCTAAATATTGCTTACAAATTGGTTCATCAAAATCTGTTTCGGCTTTATACAGATTTGTGTAAAAACCTTTAAATATGTAATTAATTGCCACAGGGTTTGTGGTGACCTGATCATCTGATGATTTTATTGCACTAATATATGCCTTAGACTCGCATTCTTTCAACCTAAGGGCCAATAAATGACTAGGTCTCTCTGATTCAAAATAATATTTTTGTCTAGTCCTATGTAAAATAAATTCTGCCTTTGAGTGTAAAGTAAATCATATTCTTCTTTTAAAGAGGACAGCTGTGTAGCCTGTTGCTCAGTAAAATGTTGTTTTTGTAGGTTTTGTAATGATTGGATTTTATTTTCTAATTGTGTAAACTGGTGAGTTTTCGCTTTGGCAAGAGTAGAAGAGAAAGATATACAGAAACCTTGTATAGCACACTTAGTCGTTTCCCACAGTATTAGAGGATCCACATCAGAGGGCATATTAATTTCAAGAAATTCCTTAATATATTCTTTTAGAGAGGTAATGAAAGTCTGATTACTTAAAGGGGTGGTTGATTGCGATTTCACTTTTTTAACATTAGTTAGTGTGTAATGTTGCTGTTTGAGCATAAACAATATCTGCAGACTTGCGGCGCTGAAAGTTCAATGCAAACGGAGATATCTGTTTGGGAGATGTCTTTTAAAATTCTGGCAGTTTAATGCCTACAAAAACGACAGGTAAGGGACTACAACGAGTTACTTCCCGGGTTTGATACGTCACAGACCCAGATAAACCCTGCCCCCGGGAACACGCAGCAAAGGGGGCGAGGCCATGCTGCGCTGCTTTAGAGAAGAGGAAGAGAAAACTAGGGGTGCACATAACAATCTATTCATATGAATCGCGATTCTGTCTTCTAACGATTCTAATGGATTCACAAGTTTCAAAATCATTAAAGCAACGGTTCTTAATACTGTTACTCGTGTCGCCCTGCTCTGCATCTCTCTCTCTCTCTCTCTCTCTCTCTCTCTCTCATTCAGATCGTCAAATAAGCTCCAACAAACTGTTCCAATTATAGACTTATTTTCACACAGCAATGAGAAGCATTATAAATGGACACGCGTGCGGTTGCTGTGCTGTATTAAAGCTTTAATCAGGATAAAACCGTATATTAAAAGCTAACAGAAGCAGTAGCACTTACAAATAGCAGCGTATTTAAAAGTATGAGACAACAACAACCAAACATACATTAAGAGCCGTGCTTGCACAGGTTCTGCACGATCCTCTTCACTAATATCCTCTGGGTCTCAATCGGGCTCAAATTGATAAGCATTATAGACAACGCCACTGTTTACAATTCAACCGGAGCGCATGCCGCTGAGGAGAGGGGCGGGACGTTTAGATGTGCTCTAGAGGCGGTTTAGCCAATCACAACACACTGAGCCAGCTAACCAATCTCAGCCCATCGCGTATTCCTGAAGGAGGAGCTTCATAAAACCAGGAAATAAATCGAGGCGTTTGTCAGAGAAGGGACAGAGAGGTGTGGAATAAAGGTAAATTATGTGAAAAATAATGCGTTTTTAAAAAAACAAGCATGAACACATGCTAGACTGCACCCCATAAACACAATCAAGCCTAGAAAACAAACAGTCAACCACCCCTTTAATAATGATATGTTAAAGCGCCATCTAGGGGACTTGGCTTTAACATCGGAAAGAGGAACACTGCACAACACAGCAGAATGATCAGATAATAAAATTGGTAATATAGAGATGGAGGAATTAGATGAAATTAAAGATGGGCTGAGAAATATGTAGTCTATCCTAGAGAAAGTCTTGTGTCTATTAGAAAAAAAAGTGAAGTCCTTAGCTTTAGTATTCTGAATTCTCCATAGATCGATTAAGTTAAGCTCAGTGATAAATTTATTCAATAATTTAGAGGATGGATTGACTGTTGTATCAGATTGAGATTTATCTAAAGCAGGATTTATGACAGCATTAAAATCACCACCCACCACTAGAGGGCAATCAATCTCCTCAAGTAAAGTTTTGGAAATCTGTGTAAGAAATGCACTGTCTGTCTCATTCGGACCATAAATAGAGACCAATGCTAACCTATTATTATATATTTTGCATCGGATAAAAACAAATCTACCCTTCTCATCACTACCAAGGTGTTCAATCGTTAAATTTAACTTCCAGTTAACAAGGATAAGCACCCCCTTAGTTTTATTTTGAGCGCTAGAAAAAGCTGCTAATTTGTAATACTTATTCTGGAAACGTGCCACGTCAGATTGTTTTAAATGTGTCTCTTGTATTAAGGCACAGGAAATAGATTTACGGTGTAAATATTCTAACACACGGGTTCGTTTAACAGCAAAATTTAAACCATTCACATTCAGTGATAAAATATTTAGAGTATGCATTGAATATTCATAATCCCAAGATTGTACTCAATAGATGCAAAAAACAAACAAAAGCACTTCCATTCTGTGAATAACACGTAAACACTGATGTGCATTTTAGATACCAAACCTCCTAGATGAAAAATCCCTTTAGAAATAAGGTAAAATAGATAAAAGTATAAATGTCTGCTGTAAAAAACAAAAACAACATAAAAATATGAACAACCGACAACCATAAACAAGGAACAACTCAGACCGCACATTACCGAGAACATAGGTCTGACTGAGCAACAAAAATCAGTGATAGGTCGTGACCGATCCACTCCAACGCAAGACATGTCTCCCGAAAGGCTCACACAGCCAAAAAAAAATATTTTTTTATTAATTAAACCTACTCTCCATTAGTCCCCTCCAAAAAAGAAAAATGGAGTGTCAGTCTTACCAGCAAAGAGATCGTTGTACCGGATAAATAAGGACAATATCCCAGTAGGAGAGAAGAAAACGCAAAATAGGTTCAGCAAGCGTCCATGCTCATCCTGCCATCATCCCCTCCTGTGCAGCTAGGACCAAGTCCGTCCCGGCAAACAGCGGCCGCTGCTCTCCCCCCCGCAGAGCTGCGGCATACGACTTCTGCTGAGACATGGAGCTGATAAAATCCTCCGCTTTCTGAGGGGAATCGTAGCTTCTCTGTTCCCCTTTGTGCCGTAGCTTAATTACCGCCGGATAGATGAAGGAGGGCTGGAGACCAAGCGCTGTCATCTTCTTCAAAACCGGACCAAATGCCTTTCTCCTGATCGCTGTAGCCGGACTAAAGTCAGGAAAAAATAGCAGTGTGACATTGTTCTGTGCGCACTTCACCGGATAAGCCTGCCGAGCACCCTTCAGGATATCTGATCTGTCATGCCATCTCAGTACACGGAAGATGAGAGTGCGCGGCCGATCGGAGCCCCTCCCTCCGTCATACACGCGATGCGCCCGATCAATCTCAATGTCACGGCCCCTCAAGGAAGGAATCCACTTGAAAAGATTAGCTCTGAGGAAACCAGCTGCGTCGTTACCCTCCATCCCCTCTGGGAGCCCCACCAGCCTCACATTGTTCCTCCTACACCTGTCCTCCATATCTATCATCTTCTCGGTGAGTCGCTCCAGCTGATCCTTTAAGTCCGTGACTGTTCTCTTATCTTCACGCGCCGCTGCCTGAACAGAATCAACGCGGTCACGTGTCTGCTTCGTCTCGGTAGCTATGGCCTCAAACTCCTCTCTTAGCTCTTTAACAGACTTATTGGTCGCTTGTATGTCCTCACGCAGTTCGCGCAATGCTGGAATCAGCACAGAGTCCATAGCAACTCTCACTGCCGAATTCACAATCGAATTCAAAGTGCTTTGGTGTTCTTTAAATGCTAGTTCAATGCGGTTAGCAATAGCATTGTCGAGGTCTTCACTGGAGATGGCTGAATCTCTGAATTTTTTCTTCATTGGCGATTGCTCAATCTCTCTTTTCCGATCTCCTTTGTCTGCCTTAGCACTCATGATGGGCAGAGTGGTTCAAATTTTACTGACAGGATCGTAAAATATGTGGCAAAGTGAGCGGAGCGAAAGACTAAGCCTGCATCACCGTCGAGGGGTCACGTGATCCTCTGCTTTTCACATTTCTAATGCAAAAACATCCACTAATCATGTTTGACCATTGTGTCTTTTACAGCATACAGGATATGCTGTGCCACGTAAAAAAAAAAAAAAAAAAAAAAACATAAAAAAAAATATTGTAGCCATTTCTAAAAGCATGGCACTCGAGTCCATTGCTATATTTACTCATTAACATGCATGCAAATTATGAAAGATAAACGTACCCACCTTGCATGTTTACAATATAAAATTGTGCATCATGTGAACGTATTTGTCATTTCAGTCAACTTTAATAAATTTCTAAATTAGCACTGCAGTGACCACTGTGTTGGAGAGCCTGTGTTCAAGTCATTGATTCACTCATGTTTAGGGTCAGGGGGTAGAAGCACACCAAAATTGTCAATAATAATGTTACAAACCACCCCATAATGTAACAAAGCTCTGTGGAGTTGTATAATATTGTAACACCTGATGAGTCCGAACAATGCCATCAAGCTTTCAACTCACCAACAGCCGCTCGGATCATATGCAGCAATGCAGCATTCACTATGCCTCCTCTCTTGCTCACTGAAGGTTGCTGATTGATATGAGCAGCCAGATTCTGAGTGGGTATCCCACTGTCACATAAGAGCTGAATGAATAAAAGATTATACCCAGTAAGCCAAATAGGCTGTAGGTGAAATCACATCACACTTTACCGCAGGCAAAGTGGTAGCCCCCCATCACACACAGCTTGAGCCTGCAGTCTGTTTCACGCACTTACTTGCATTACATTGTGATTACATTGGTCAAAAGCATTTATGCATCACAGATTAATTGCATACGGACAGAATTAAATGATTTCTGTTGAAGTGAATGCATTCTCTGTTGGTGCCTTTATTATGTGAGTGCGGTTGATTGCAGTAATTATATATGAAAATTCTGTGATCATTGCTAATCAGAGCTTTTTTTCATAAAAATAAACAATTCATGCAGCATTCATTTATTTTTTTATTATTTTTTTTTTCACTTTCTGAGGCTACACCAATGTGTTTTTCCCCCACTTCCTGTGCCTAACATTATTTGCACACTATTTGTGTGCTACAGGAACAATACTTTCGTATGAAGGTAGATCAGTAGCAAAACTCGAGAGCTTGTTGATCTGAATGCGAGACCTTGTCATATTAACATTCGTGTTTGTAAGTTGAAATTTACACTCACAGCTCTGATCTGAAAAGCTGAATCTTTCGATTTGCACACACAGACAATAATCAAAACACCCGTGTTTTGAAGTCGAAGTTGCAGATTAATAGTTACAAACAGGGGCGGACTGGCCATCGGGAGAACCGGGAGAATTCCCGGTGGCCTGGCAGCCAATTTGGCCCGCTGCCCTGCATTTTTTTTTTTTTTTTTTTTATAATTTATTATTATTATTTTATATTGTTGTTGTTGTTGCCTACCGAATGTACTAAAGTGATTATTTCCGAATTCGCCATTCAATAATAAAACTCTAATAAATCATGCCTTGACTGGCAACGCGATTCGCCTCGCGCGCGCTCCGCGCATCCGCGCGTCTGCCAAAAGGACGCGAGACTCTAGAATGGAGTAGAAGTGCCCAGGTGGAGCAGAGAGGCAAAACTGTCCTGTTCAGGGCTTCAAGTGCAGGTCAGTTACATCTGTAAATAGACTAGTTTTATCTTTGTTTACTTAGTTAAACATTAAACTGATAGCAAACTTAACAAAAAGGACATAATAACTATTGTAAAGAGAAGGAATTTAGCAGACAAATATTCACATAGTTTTATAACGGGTTTAGGAGGAGTTATGGCAGACAACAACACAACCCTTAGGAAAATTAACCGTGGTTTTACTAAAAATAAAACCAAAAAAACATGGTTACTATAGTTAAACCATGGTAACCACAAATTAATAATGGTTTTGCTACACGATATAGTTTCACCATGGTATTTGTAGTAAAACTCTGGTTATACAAATAGTAATCAATCCACCAAAAACATGGTTACTTTTACCATAGGTCTAATAATACCATGGATAATTTTCCTTAGGACCAAACATGACCCATGATAATGCAAAAACATATTCAATTTTAAGATTTTTCTATGAAGATATATTCAAGATGTAGCTATTATTGTGCTAATTTTGACAAGATAAAACAATAATGTAATACTTATTTTTTTTCTAAAATAAATGTATACTATGTGCAAACAAATTACAATGAGGTGGCTGTTTTGCAACAAGGTGCTGGAAAAGTGACAGGTGCAAGAAAATTTGTGAAAAAAGTAAACATACACATGAGAGACATAGAGATGTCAGGGAAAATGAAGAGACTAAAAAGGAAAATGGAAGTTCAAAAGATAACCTTTAATTATTTTGCATGGCCCCAGCCTAGGAATTGAAACTTGTTTATGCAATGATGATGATGGCCATACAAAAAATATTGTTGTCCGGTTTCAAAATTTGTTGTGGGTGTATGGGATGGCCTGGATGAGAGTGAGATTTCCCGGCCTGAAATTTTGTTCCAGTCCGCCCCTGGTTACAAATGTGTAGAATGACATTCACATAAACAAAATGACACACACAAACGTGTACTTTTGCACTTTACTTCAGTTTCGCTGTAAAACCTCAAGTCAGCACTTACAACCTCTCAGATCTGGCAGTACAACTTCAAATCTTAGCGCTTTGACTTTTGCTACTCCTTTTGCAAGATTCATGTTGCAAAACTCACTTGTGCACTTGTAAATGCAGACTTGAGAGCTCAGAGCCGGGGGCGGGGCTGGGCTGCGAATTAAGACATTTTATTGGTCAATGCCTGACCACAGGGCCGTTGCTAGTGGGGTGAAAGGTGGTGACAATTCCCCTGGGCGGTGGGGGCCCCACAAAATCCAGGAATTATAGTATATAGGCCCATGTTCTGTGAATAATTATATTATTTTATTAGTTGTATAACTGAGATATTATGAAAACCACAAAAAAGCATGCAATTTGGTTTCATGCTTGTATATTGTACAGTATATGATATGTGTGTGTGGGGGGGGGCCACATCAATATTTTTTCAGGGGGCCCCCAATCCTCTAGCTACGGCCCTGCCTGACCAATGAACAACGCCAGCCATCGCGACTTGCCCTGCAGAAAGAAACATGTTTTTTATGCATATGTATCAGTTATTTGTAAAACACTGGAAACAATGTTCATTGAATATCCTTAGCTTTTACAGGATTTTAAGACACAGCATTCATCTTGTCATACAGGTATTATCTGGTAGACAAATAATGCAACATCTTTCATATGTATATTTCACTGCACTTTGCAGAGTAATATTGCTTTACCAGAGCTGCTGAGAAACAATTGATTGTGCATTGATAACTACGCTGACTACACTTTACAATATCATTTTATTCTGGGGAATGAGACAGCATTATGTTCTCATACTCCTTGGCAGTCAAATGTGACCAAACACCTTAACATAACTGTACTACATTTGAGCTCAGTTCTGTTTAGTTAATTTGAGGAGATTTTACTAAATAATAGGCACAATAATTATGATCCATAAATGACCATTTAAAAAAGGCCTATAACATTTTCTAATATGCTTTATATTTATATTACAATTAGTGTAGTATTTAGGATTAAAATAGAGAAAATGTTTTCCAGTGCAAAGAGGCAAATTAGAGGCATTTGGTGGCCAGAAAGATAATATTTATATGTAATGCCATGGTTTAACCACTAGATGCCCTTATGGCTGTTTAATAAATACATGTAGGCTATTTAGCTCTACTCTAGTTGCTCAAAACAGTATTGCCGTTCATAACTGCTTATTTTTTTAGGTTTTGCTTTTTAATGTACATTTAGACATTATCAAACACTCGATTTTTATAAGTTTGATTTTTTTTATGTTGCATTTAAAAAGGTTCATTACTGACAAACAAATAAGGAATTTAACCCAATAAAGAAGTTTAAATTATTAAAAATAATAATAATAATAAAAATAACAGAGTTATGTCGCAACTCTGGTACAGTGATATTACTCTGCAATGTGCAGTAGAACATATGAAGGATGTTGCATTATTTGTCTACCAGATAATACCTGAATGACAAGATGAATGCAGTGTCTTAAAATCATAAAGCTAAGGATATTCAATGAAAATAGTTTCCAGTGTTTTACAAATAACTGATACATATGCATAAAAAACATGTTTCTTTCTGCAGAGCAAGTCGCGATGGCTGGCGTTGTTCATTGGTCAGGCATTGACCAATAAAATGTCTTCATTCGCCAGCCCAGCCCCGCCCCCGGCTCTGCGCTCTCACGTCTGCATTTACAAGTGCACAAGTGAGTTTTGCAACAAGAATATAGCAAAAGGAGTAGCAAAAGTCAAAGCGCTAAGATTTGAAGTTGTACTGCCAGATCTGAGAGGTTGTAAGTGCTGACTTGAGGTTTTACAGCGAAACTGAAGTAAAGTGCGAAAAGTACACGTTTGTGTGTGTCATTTTGTTTATGTTAATGTCATTCTACACATTTGTAACTATTAATCTGCAACTTCGACTTCAAAACACGTGTGTTTTGATTATTGTCTGTGTGTGCAAATCGAAAGATTCAGCTTTTCAGATCAGAGCTGTGAGTGTAAATTTCAACTTACAAACACGAATGTTAATATGACAAGTTCTCACATTCAGATCAACAAGCTCTCGAGTTTTGCTACTGATCTACCTTCATACTTTCGGTACCTATATTGTGTCAGTTATCACATAAAAATGTAGCTACTAGTGTTTGAAACACAAAGAGGTGGTAGAAGAGACAGACACATCTTGAGTTATTTCACACTAAACAAATGCCAAGCTAATTGTGAAATTTATAGGGTTTATGTGATGATTATTACCTTACAAAAGTCTTAGTCCATTAGTATTTTCAACAAAGGAAATGGTTTTAAACCAGTTATTTATATATTTTGTGTCATTAGGAAATATCAGTTTTCATTTCCAAATGTTTCCTTTTGCCATTAATTGTAATATTCCAGTGAGATTATTTTTTTTATATGCACAAGGAGTCTGACAACAGCTAGTATGCTCCAGAAAGTGAAAAAAAACTGAGACAGACTAAATCCAGAAGAAATGTGGCACCGTCTTCAAGACACTTGAAGAAACTTACTTGCAAAACTACAGTTTGTGAAAAGTTTAGGCACTTGTGTAAAAATGTTGTAAAGTGAGGATCCTTTAAAAAATAATGCCATAAATTGATTTTATTTAACTAAATTAACTAATTAATAATTAATAAAACTAACAATTAATAACAATTAACTAAATAATTAAATTAATAACTAAATCAAATCAACATTTGGTGTGACCACCCTTTGCATTTAAAACAGCTTTTGTCTTAGGAAGACTTGAGCGTACTTTTTAGGTAGCTTTGCGAGTAGGTTTCTTCAAGTGTCTTGGAGACGTTGCCACAGTTCTTCTTCTTTTTTTAGTCTGTCTCAGTTTTTTTCTGTTTCTTCATGTCATCGGCAGACTCGATGATGGTGAGATCAGATCTCTGTGGAGCACTGGCTTTTGTCAAGACTATATAGAAATAACTGGCTTAAAAACATTTTCTTTTGGTCAAAATACTAATGGCTTAAGACGTTTGTACAGTACAGTATATACATTATAAGACTGATTACATAATAATTTCTCTAATTGTAAATGAATGATAAAAATTTTGGTTTCTATTTGTCAACATTAGTTTAGTAATGTAACTGCATTAATTAACGTGAACTGATAATGAAAAAGCCTTAAAGCATTTACAGTATTCTTAGGTGGTTAATTTCAATATTTACTAATACATTATTAAAACGAATGCATTGCCCATGTAATGTTAATGTTAACTAAAGGAATCTTATTGAAAAGTATTACCAAAAGGTAAAAAAAAAAATTGCAACTGCTTACTCACAAGATCTTTACTTGTCACACAATTTTTGAAACCTAACACCCAAACAACAGAACCACACACAAAATCTGCAAAACCATACACTAATTCTCTGGCTTTTCAATTTCATAAAACAACAAAACACGAATTAATATTATGGCAAAGGTGTTTGCAAATGTTTGCTTCATTTTGCAAGAAATGTGAGGCATTTTGCATTTTGTGTGTGCAATTCTTGGATTTGTGTGTAAAGTTTTGAAAAAAAAGAGGCAAAGGCCTTTTAAATATAAAGCTGAATGGCTAAATACTCATTTTATTATCAGAATTCTAAAATAATAAGTGTTTGATGCTGTTACATATTATTCAAAATACATCTACGTTATGTAGACATGTACATTTGGAGTACATCTGATTCAACTTGCAAATATAATTTTGATTGCAAATTGTAATGCTAGGTTGTTATTTACCGAAACCTGTGCAAATAATTAAAAATGTACTTATTCTGTGTGCTTTATTAGTTTTAGTTATTATAATACAAACACCAGAGTTACACAAGGTCATGCACAGGCTATATATGTCTGGCTTGCACATATACAACATTTATATATTTTTCCCCTCTGAAAATGCATCTGAATGCTTTTGCCTAAAGATGAGAGCTGATGAGGTTCCAAACTAGTGTACTTAACTTGTTCTCTTCAGTTTTCCAGTACAGATGTCAGACTTTCCTGCACAATCACTGATTACCATCAGATTTCTCCCCTTCTCTCTCTCTCTCTCTCTCTCTCAGCCTTCTCATCTCTTTCATCTCTCTCCTCTACGTTTAACTGATCACTGCAGAGAAAACCTGAAAGGACATAAATGGCAAGCCAGTGGTTTGTACAATCATAGCAGAGCCACATCGCCCCCATCTGGCCATAAGAGTAAATGTTTCGTCACCTCACAATGGCTCCCTCATGGCCAGAGGGATTTCTATGTTTAGCTGCAATACAGTGGTGGTTATGAGAGGCCTAATTATGCATGGCCACCCCCTTACACGGCTGCCCCTCTCATACAGCCAGAATGAGCACATACTGTCAAAACAGCAGCTGTGAGGGGCGAGAGACTTGAGAGATAGAGAGAGGGAGTGAAAGCCAAGAGCAAGAAAGCCCAAGACATCATGTGATAACATTACAGGTGAGAAGGAGAGAAAGTAATAACAGAGAAGGCTGCCTGAGACAGAGACAAAAATACACCATAAAGGGAAGGAGAGTTTACCCTGGTGTGAGGGACAGATAAGAAATGGTTTATTTTGGTTTGGTGCTGGTCTAGCTGGTCATCAGCAACAAAACCTAGCTGGTTGACCAATAACGTCTTGATGGTTTTGTTTTATTCTTGCTAAAGAGCCATCATGGATCAATAGTGTCAGTAAGAGCATCCAGAAAGCAAAATACAGTGTCCTCCAAAAGTTTGAAAATGCTCTAGGCAAAGTATGGCTTTGGACAACATACTGTAAGTATGAATCATTTTGCAAGACTTTGCATTCACCAGCCAGAACACCTGAGAAACTGCACAGCAGCACCCAAGCAACCACCATCCAACTTCAAACCTTCAGACTACTTTAAACTAAAACTGCTTCAAACTTCAAGCTTTAAATCTTCTTCAAACTGAAAACCTTCAAACTTCAAGCTTTTCAAACTACTTCAAACTTTCTGGCTAGGTTTTCTCAAGCGACATCAAAGTTTGTTTTGATAAACAAAGTCCTTGTTAGGGTTTAATTATGCATTGAAGTAGGCTACTGAGTAATATTAACCCATTTAATCCCATTTTTTTTTCCTGGACATGTAAATATTCAAATGATGTGTCATTAATCACCCTTTGAAATAATCAATCTTTGTTTTGTTTGTTTTTTTTTTTTTTGGAAAAGTGTGTGAAAAATTATGTTTTATGGTCTGTCACAAATGTGATCAGTGGGAGAATGTCTATACTGAATTAACATATTTCTGCATTCATCAATTTTTATATATCTCAGCCCAGCTATTTTTAACTGTTTCATCAATTCTAGGGTTACTATTATGCATAAAACCCTTATACATCCCTGATAGGAATACTGAGATAAAAGACAAAAAACAACCATCAGCATTTTTCAAAATTGTTACTTTATTGTAACATATATCATAAAATTGTTATATTAGTGCTACCAGTATTACAACATCAATATTGTAACTTATTTGTAACATTTGAACTTTTAGTGCAATATTCACTGTAACTTTGTCATTGCAACATTTTAATGCAACCTTCACTAACAACTGCAATTGGATGTATACTGTATGTATACGTACATGCACTGTATTATCCCACCGGTCACTATTGTTGCCATCAACATGTTCACTTATTATGTATGTGAATTCATATATTAATACTAGACACTTTAAAGATAACATGTACCAAACATCTTTGTCATATCTTTATGTTAACATACTTTACTAGCCTTTTGTTTTGGAGCTTTGATGCAGGCATCATCATCTCATGGCGCAAACAGAGAGTGAACTGCTCTGGTCACGTGACAATTTGCACTAACCATATTTAATTAAGACCCTTTATTTTTTTTCTTCATATTTGCAGGAAATTCACTAAAACACCTGTCAGTAACATTTTTAGAGCTTTATAAATGAATAGTTTATTAACTACATGTACTTACGTGGTTAGGGTAAGGTTTAGGATTAGTGAATGTAATTTTTTAGCATGGTAATGCCAGAGCTATTCATAAATCTCTAAACTCTAATTGACAATCAGTCAGTAAATCTATAAAGGTGTGCTGAGTCTGACATAGTAATGCTCAGAAAAGAAACCTGTCATTTTATCCCAGTAATCATTACACAGCTGCCAAATGAACATGTCTGACTGTGACATTTATGTATTGCCATTATTATGAATTCAAAAAGGAAAACATTATTGCTGGGTTTCAGTGATAATAGCAAGTCACTTTAATGTATTTACATCAGGATTTATGCTTTGTCCAAAGCCCAAGATGATCAGCTGTTCTTTTTTCAGCAGCAGACAAATGGAAATGGAGGGGTTGCTCTGGCATAAAAGAGCAAGATCTATTCTCTTAACGTAGACTTGTTGGTTCATTGACAATTCAAGGTACAAAAATGGTTCAACAACAAACACAAACGCAGGAACTAGACATGCTTTCTTAAAATGTCAGCTAACTGATGACTGAAGGAGAAAAAAACTCAATGTACCTCAATACATCTTCTCAGAAAGAAGGCTCCGTCAATACCAGTGTGTGAGAGCAGGTTTCTTACATCGTTTTTTAAGCCACACAGAAGTGTCTGCATGGCCAGTGAGACATTTATCAAGTTGTTATTGTCTTTATTGTGACAGTAGGAGCAAGGGTTGGGAAGATCACAATGCTGTATCTCACCAGCTCTTCGTATCTCTTCCTCAACTAACTTCAGTCTTTGACAGATTCCTGGTTTGAGTACTCATGGATTAGTGGTGTTCTTAGAAAGCTTGGATATTTATATCTGCTCACAGACATCAGATGTTTTTTTTCCCTGGATCAGTTTACCAGTGCATGGGGGAAAAAACAGAGGGATGGCACAAGCAAAATAATCACATCATTACGCCAAAGCAGCCTCTCTGAAGAGCAATCGATGGTGTCATTTTGTGCTTTTAGAAAATGTAACGCAGCGGATAGGGAAAACTTATAGCTGGAGAGATCTTAGCACTGATGGTGCTCTCTCCTAAATGGAGGGCTCATTACTTTGAATGGAACCATGGTTGTTTTCCCACAAATACGTGGCTCTTGTGAAAGCTTTTTGTTCAGATATCATAAGCTTTTACCAAACAATTGAGGTAAATGTACTTTTTTTCTCAGTATTCACTTTCATAATATTGATTGATATCGTCATAGATGAACAATAAATCCAAACGGGTATATGGCCTCTCTTCTTGTTCCTGGAAACAAAGCTGGTTAGCTGGTTATCTAACTGCACAGTAATCAATAATTGCATATTATATGTTTTAGTACATACTATTTGTCACAATTTTGTCTAATACTCATAAAACACAAGGCATTTTGGTTCAGTAATCACAAATGTTTCTGCATCTGTGCACACAAGGATCAGGCCACACACGCACATGTTTTATTCCTGTTATGAGTATTAATCATTGAATTAACCCATATATTTAAGCAATTATGCATGGTCAGCTGATGAATTTGGAAAGTTGTGTTATGTCATATCTCATGTTACAGTATGCAACTTGGTCTTGCAAGCCAAATATTTGACTAACAACAAAGTCTTGTGCAGATTGTTTTGTTCTGGCCAAGAAACACGTTGTATAATAAGATACAATGATATTTGACATACACATTTGATAAGTATATATACAGTATATATATATTAGGGGTGTCAATATTAACACGTTAACGCATGTGATTAATCTAAAAATTTTGCGTTAATATTTTTTTAGCGCAAATTAATCGTTTGATAAGGTTTGACCCCAACTTCTTCCCGTCATCGCAGCGCGGAAGGTTATCTATCAGTGTGTGATGAGGATACAGAGAACAGTGTTGTCAGGGTAAAGGCACAAGTGTTCGTGGGCTATTTTGAAAATACAGTGGCGGGAAAAATTACAGAGCCGAGGGTTGCGTTTTTTGGGCTACCTTTATAATCTACCGTGGCCGCCCAAAGTGTATATAGACAAATAAAAATTAAAATAGATCCTTTTGCTAATGTGTATCATACTTGGAATGTATAACTGGACACTTCAGAACGGAGAGACGGTTATAATCACAAACAATGTGAGTTTCAGCCAGAGCATACAACACAGCAGAAATAAACATGACAACGGCCACTATAGATTATAGAAGATAATAAACACACGATTACGATAGGATATGGTTTGTATGTGATTTTCTTGAGATGAATGTGTAACTTACATCTGAAATGCTCATTTTTGCAGCAATATTAAAGGCTATAAAAAGCATATTTTAACAACAGTAAACAACCAAATTCCACATGTGATCGCAAAAGGAAGTTATTACAAACACTCGATGGTGGTTTGAAGTGAGTTCTGAGTAAAAGTGTACTATTAATCTCATAAATTGTCTTATGAAGCATGATGCTAATATTAGCTCTAATGCACCTGTAGAACAGGTCCAATTCTTCTTCATAATGCATTTTGTCATAATACTTCATGTAAGGTCGGAAGAAAAGGTTTTGTTGTATTTATTTAGAAATACTTTTGATAATAGTTGGGTAAATGTATCCTGGGATTGAAGTGATGTGGCTTGGTAAACGTTTTATTGCCAGTATAAAGACTGATAATGGCTGAATAAAAACAAAAGAATAATAAGGATTATGTCTCATATTGTCAGGGTTCTGTTGTGTGTGTCATTATGAGTTAAGTATGTTCCAGCTGTGTTTGTCTCGTTATCTGTAATTAACCTGTGTATATTAGTTCATGCCTGTTCAGTTTGATGTCGTCTGGTCTACTCGTTACTTCCCTGGTGTATCCTGTCCATGTCAGTCATGCCTTGTCCTGCCTTGATGTCTCCATTAAATATTATTATTTGAGTTTAAGTCCTCGTCTGCGTGTCCTTGTTCCTCCCTCGTGTGTGCACCGTGACACATATCTGGCGGAGGTGTGAAAGGTTATGTTTCCTTAAACTAATTTGTCATGCATTTGTTTATTTCAACACATTTACAGGTAAATCCTAGTATTTTAAATTTGTGATTAATCATGATTAATCACAGTCCAGGACTGTGATTAACGCGATTAAATTTTTTAATCGATTGACAGCACTAATATATATATATATATATATATATATACATACATTTTGGAACACAAGATAAAACATTTCCATATCTGAAGAATGTAAGGCATGATGTAAGACACATGCAACACTTTTTTTTCCCTCTTGCTTATTATCTACATACATTCACAGAATGCCTATGGTGGTGTTTTTATGATGGTAATATGATGGTGATTTTTTTTTTGCTTGTATTGTTATAGTTTTCTACTTATTCTATGCAATCATGATTTAAGTTATTGCTTAATGACATTAATCAAGTGTAGCGTTAGTTTTGGCAGGTCACGTGAGTCAAGCTTGAATCTGAACAACTATCATTCCTATTTAAAGTGATAGTTCTCCCAAAATAAACTATTCTATCATTAATTACTCACCTTCATGTCGTTCCAAACCAGTAAGACTTTTGTTCATCTTCAGAACACCAAATTAAGATATTTTTGATGAAAACCGAGAGCTTTCTGACCCTTTATAGACAGCAACGCAACTACCATGTTCAAGGCCCAGAAACGTACAGTAGTAAGGACATCGTTAAAATAGTCCATGTGACCTTAATTTTATGTAGCTATGAGAATATTTTTTTATGCGCAAAGAAAACAAACATAATGTCTTTATTCAAAAATGTATTGTCTTCCGTGTCAGACTTTGACACGCATTCACAAGAGTACCACAACGCATGCGTGTGCACTCCTCTGCTTGTAAACAAGCCGTAGCGCATCAGGGTTCTACATCAGAATGCCAGCTCTTGCATCAGCAGAACCACACACATGCGTCGTGGTACTCTTGTGAATGCACAGTGAAGACTGACATGGAAGAGAAGAATTGTTAGGTAGCACTTTATTTTACAGTCCTGTTACCCATGTACATACTATGTACTAATTATAGTAATTTCAATAACTAGGTAATAACTAGGTACTAACCCTGAACCTACCCCTAAACCTAACCCTACCCCATGTAAATACCTTATTTTACCTGTACTTTCTTAGGTAGGTACACTGTAAGTACATGGAAGTACACATACTGTAAAATAAAGTGCAACCAATTGTTATAAAGTTATTGTTTTCTTTGCGCACAAAAAAATATTCTCGTAGCTTCATAAAATTACGATTTAACCATTGATGTCACATGGACTATTTTATCAATGACCTTACTACGTTTCTGGGCCTTGAACGAGGTAGTTGTGTTGCTGTCTATGCAGGGACAGAAAGCTCTTTCATCAAAAATATCTTAATTTGTGTTCCGAAGATGAATGAAGGTCTTACGGGTCTTGCGGAATGACATTGTCACGATTATGGTCTGTGTTGGTTTTGTTTTCCCCTGTCTTAGTTCATGTTTCCATATTTTGTCCTCCCTGTTTCCTGTCCTCGTCTAGTGTGATTATCATTTAATTATGTCTCAGCTGTGTTTGATTATGTTAGTGATTATCCTGTGTATTTAAGTTCCTGTCTGTTCAGTTAGTTTTGGTCTGGTCTACTCGTTACTCCCGGTGTTCCTGTGTCTGCCCTGCCTTGTCTTGCCCTGCCTTGTCTACATTAAAGACATTATTTTGAGTTTATCCTCGTCTCGTGTTCCTCGTTCTTCCCCGTTGTGTGCACCGTGACAGACATGAGCGTGAGTAATTAATGACAGAATTTTCATTTTTGGGTAAACTATTCCTTTATTATTCAGCAGCTTTATGGCTTGCTCAGGAGCAAATTACCCTCCTTCATCTCCAACTCCTCCTATTGTCACAGTCAGGACTTGGCTTTCTGATATTCCTTGTTTCCCAAATCAGACTCCTTTTATCTTGAATAAAATTGTTACACTAAAAAATCATTAAGAATATCTGCTTGGTTCTGTTTATCCTAAGGGGTTATTGCTGCTCTCCCTGCTCGCTCATTCATGACAAACTGCATGGATGAGCAGTGAGTTTTTACCCAGAACAGAATCATACCACCAATCCAAACTGTGTGCTAAGCGTCAATCATTTTGATTGATAGTGGTCCTGACAGAAATCTAAAATATTCAGCTACCTGTTGTTTGTCTTCCCTTCATTCTCTGTAGTTAATTGTATACCTTATTGGATACATTGGTCTCCCAGCTTCCATGTAAGAAAACTCGCTAGTTATGGTCATTGATGGATTAATGGATTTCTCTTGTTTTAAACGATTTTAGGGTTGGTTAAGGTTAAGGTTAGGGTTAGCTGCACTATAAAAACACATAATGCATATCTAATACAGCTGTTCGTCCCTAAGTAATACTGCCATTTCACTCCAGTTTTGCTTTCTCTTCTCAATGATAGTTCAAATATGGCCATAATTAAACAATAAAGGAATCAGACTGTGGCATTTCCTTTAAGCCTGTGGCTTCACGGTTTTTAGATAATCTTCATTTTGTTCCGTGTCATAAAATTGTGACTGTAGTCACAAATGTAAGTAAGTCATATTTGGGAAGCATTAATGCGCCATTGCTGACAACTCAGAACTCGGATTTAAAAATTACCACAAGAATGACGAACATTAGACTTGTAAATTGATCAGAGCTGATTTGATTAGACTGATCAGAGCTGGGTTATGTTAAATGTCATCATCACAATGAAACAAAAGTTGTGTAAATTTCGCTTGAAGGCATTACTTTTTGTAATGTAATATTATCTCATTTCACTTTTCATGCTTTTTTCTAGAGCAAACTCAAGCATTTCATGTTTGAGTGATAAAAATTGTCTTGAATCATGGCTCATGTTTTGTTTACATTTGACTTAAGACTGGAACGCTTTTGAGGTTGGATTTTGAGAAATACAGCTCACACATTCTCATCTCCTACTTTATCTGGAATGCAGCATAAGCAGTGTGTCTGCTTCCTTTCATGATGTAATGTGGTCAGGATAACATTTACAATCATTTTTCATCATTTATTCTGTTTGATGTTTTCTGAAGTAATTCAGACATATAAATTTCGCTCTCTCACCCCTTTTACAGCTTTTATAAATGCACTTGAACCTAATTATTATTATTTATTTACTCCCAGTGCATTTTCTAGTGCAGACACAAATATATATATATATATATATATATATATAACATCTTAACATGCGTTTATGAAAAGAAAAAAAAATGCTCTTAAGCACATACAGAATATGAGAAAAATGAGTGAAATGACATTTAGATCACATCCATTTTAATGTACACTGCAGCATTCTCTACTCCCCACCTTCTTGTTAATCCGGAACATTCGTCCTTTCCCTTCCCAAGGACACGGATGTCAGGTTCATCAGTGTGTGTTGCCTGATTGCTTCTGCTTAATTGGAGTAATTACAGCTAAATGAATGAAAGGAGAGATTTTTATTCTTGTTAGCATTAATCCATGAATCTGGATGATGTCGTTAGGTTTATGTCTTTGGTTTTTCCAGAATGCTACAGAAAAGGTAATAAATTATAGACACAAAGGGGGAAAACCTTTTTTTCTTTCTTTTTTTTTTGATGAATACAGTGCATTTTTGATAAATAGAATGCAATTGAATTGTTGGCTCAGTTATTGCAAACTTGCAAATTATTCTAACTTTAGTCAAATTAGTCAAACTTTCCAACTTTTTGAGTTTTAGATTTTCAAAAAGATTAACTAGTGGTGGAGATGCTTAATTCATTCAACCATGGTGTATTTAATGTATGGCATAAATGAATGTATTTAGGTTTCAGAATTCATAAATGTTGTTTATTTGTGAAGATTATGATGACAATGTCATGGCAGTGGTTGACCTGAGAGAGGAAACAAACAGTAAAAGGAGACAATTAAACTAATTCCCACCTTAGTTCTCCTTGTATGCTCTTTCATGCATAATGAAATGCGCTCTGGCACATTTCAAATCATAACAAATAAAAAATCAAGCTTTTGTAGCAAGATGCATCTGTGTTCTGCATAAGAGAGTGCTAATATTTAGAATACAAATGTTTTATTGCATGTATTAAAATAAAATATTAAATTAAATAATACTATCTCAAATGCCATATATGATACAGTATTCAGGCTTTTCTAAACAAATCAATAGGCTACATTTTCATGATCAACTTGGAGATCCAGTTCCAGTAACAGATATCTCTGTGGAGGTTTTTTTTTTTTTTCCCTCCTTCACCATGAAATCTCTGTTGAATTTCATGAACTGTTGTCCATTTTAATGTGCAGCTCATGCTTGTTACACTTATGGTACGTATCTCTGTAACATCATCTATCGCTCATTGCCTGACCTCACTGGAGTGCCCCTGAGTTCTTCAATGTTCTTTCATGATGCTGCAGGAAAGCTGTCGCTTATCTGCAGGGTTGAAAAATTATGGAGCATAAAGTCCTCTGTCTGAAATTGATAAAGCCTGGAGGACTGTGTTTCCCATCAGGGCATAAAGCTTATCGGCACAACCAGCCTGGAGTGATGGCCTGCAATGCTGTGCTCTGAGGACCAAGACCAACCCAGTAAGCCAGTCAAGGGGACGTTCTCCCTGGAGACTCTCTGTTGATGTGACTGAACTGAAGGCTGTCCTTTATTAAATGTAGGAATCCTGCTGTGGTTTAGGACGTTTTCAAAAGAGTTTACTTCCTAAGAGGCAAAACATGTCGAACTGTTGCTTCTGTAGAGTTAGTACTGACATTAAAAGGGGGTTGAAGTTGGAGTTTGAGGTAGAGGGCTGCATTGGGATTGGGTCTCACAGGAGTGGGCGGTTTTATCTTTGCTGCAGGCGGGAGTATACACTCTTAAAAATAAAGGTGCTTCAAAAGGTTCTTCAAGCGATGCCATAGAAGAACCATTTTTGGTTCCACAAAGAACCATTCAGTCACAGGTTCTTTAAAGAACCGTCTCTTGCTTACATTTTTATAATCTGAAGAACCTTTTTTTTCACCACAAAGAACCTTTTGAGAAACAGAAAGGTTCTTCAGATGTTAAAGGTTCTTTATGGAACCATCTAGACAAAAAGGTTCTTCTATGGCATCGTGAAGCACCTTTATTTTTAAGAGTGTAGGCGGTCAAAAAATATAGTGCAGGTCTCGGGAATTGTAATAAGAAAGATGGAGTCAACAAATTAATTTAAATTATAAAGGAAAGAAATAAAGAATAAAGAAAATTATAGAGGCTATTTTTCTTACAAAACCAAAGCAAGGCATGTGCAATGATTGAAAACTATTTTCAGTTGTTATTGAAAAAATGGAAATGAATTGAACTTTGTAAGTAGTGACAAATGTGGAAAGGTGTTAGTATACAATGGGCACAAAGCTGTTACCTCTGGGTTAAGGCGACATACCTGCTCCATTTGTTATTGCACATGTTTAAATATGTTTTTAGGCTCTACTGTGATACTTTGTTTTCAAAGTTAATAGAGTTTTATTAGGCTAATAAAAATGGCCCAAGGTTTTTGTCATGTGTGGTGCTTTACTTTAGCATTGTTTTATCTTATTGTCAGTTTAATTTAACACAGTGTTTTATGTCGGTTATTCTAAACGTTTAGCATAGCCCTAACATTTGTGTAAATTTTTCAGACTTACTACAATTAACAGCATGTTTGTGGATGTGGGCAGGAGTGGATACAAACATAAATCATGCGTAACCATGTGTTCCCCAAAACATGTTCAAAAACGTCTCACCGCAAGAACGGGCAAATCTGGTGCAGTCTGTGAGGATAAGATGCACACCATAGGATAAGATGTTGTTCACGCCAAATTCTGACTCTACCATCCAAATATTGCATCATAAATCAAGACTCATCAGTCCAGGCAACTATTTCCCAGTTTCGGAGATCCCATTCAAATAGCCTCAGTTTCCTGTTTTTAGCTGGCAGGAGTGGCACCCGCTGTGGTCTTCTGCCATTATAACCCATCTGCTTAAAGGTTCAACGTGCTTTCAGAGATGTTCTACATATCACGGTTGTAACAAATGGTTATTTGAATTACTGTTGCCTTTCTATCAGCTCAAACCAGTCTGGCTATTCATCTCTGACCTTTGGCATCAACAAAGCATTTTTACTCACAGAACTGCCGCTCACTGGATATTTTCTAATTTTCAAACCATTTACTGTAAACCCTAAAAATGATTATGCATGAAAATCCCAGCAGAGCAGCAGTTTGTGAAATACTCAGACTAGATCTGGCACTAACAACCATGCCACATTCAAAGTCACTTAAAGGGGTCATGAACTGCCTTGTTTTTTTTTGTTTGTTTTTTTTTGTACTGCTCTCTGAGGTCCAATATAGTATGATGATCCAATACAGTCGGCACAGCATCGTCTGTTAGTTTCAATCTTTCTGAATATCCAGCGTCAAATTGTGCCTTGTTTGTAAATGAATCCGCGGTAAAAAGAAGTGAACAAAGGACCAAGTTCTTACTGACACGGTCTGGAACTTCATTACAATAAAGTTTTTTCACTCTTTCCTAACATTGAGATCAGAAGGAAGGCATGAACTTCTGCGGAGGTGGTGCTTATCCACACTATTATGTCATAGAACATTCCACAAACTGTTGTTTTGGCAGACTGCCTTCAATATAAGCTGTTTTTAGCCTAACGACAAAGTTTTGAGTTCTGAAACTTAAAGGATGTTATTTATAGTACAATGACCTCTTATATGTCAAAAGATCAAGGGAATTTTGGTTTCTCAGTTCATGACCCCTTTAAATCACATTTCTTCCCCATTCCGATGCTTGGCTTGAACTGCAGCAGATTGTCTTTACCATGTCTACATGCATTGAGCAGCTGCCATGTAATCTGTGAATATATTCATGTACATATTCATTATTATTATTAGTATTAGTATTATTATTATTATTATTATTCACTTCTGATCCACGTCTACCTATAGGGATATGACACCTATCACAGCACCTATATATGAGGTCCTTTCGCATTGCTCAATAGCTAATTACCCTCCTCCATCCCTAACTCCTCCTCTCGTCCAGTTGGGATTTGGCCTTCTGATTCCCCTTTAAATCAGACTAATTTCTAAAATGTTTACATTAAATTATTGAACATAAATGATATCTGCAATACATTTATGATGGTTCTGTTCTGTTTACCCTAGGGTTTACCTCTGCTCATCCAGACTGCATGAATATGCAGGGAGTTCTTGCCCAGAACAGAACCATGCCACCAATCCAAACTGTATGATAATTTGACAATAGTGGTCCTTAAAGATATATATATATATATATATATATATAGTGAAAATGTTCCTTGTAACCAATCATATACAGGTACTGTATATCATACAACATGTTGTTGTGATAAAAATAACAGACCATTACGGATTATTAACTAAGTTCATCAAAAAGGCAGAAAAAAATCTAAATCTATTTTAGCAAGAGAGATTTTGTTTGGACAAAAACTGTTACAGAGATCTTATCCTTCACAGTTACAGAAAAACCCAAGGTATTTCTTTCTCAGTCTGACAGTCTGTCTGTTTGACCAGCCAAACACTTTACTTGACATTCTATTTCACCATTAGTGTCCATCACAACCCTGACTACAGCCTGTGTCTGCAAAAAAAAAAAAAAAAAAGGTTTATGTGTGTGAACATGTGAATAGGACTGCGTAAGCTGAAGGCCCATAGGGCAAACTGCTGTAACATTTTGAAAATTGAGTTTCTCCTGGCAGTGAGACAGTCAAACCAGGACTGAATCCAGTTGTCCCTTTCTTATCAGTAGTGTAATGCAAGGAGCAGAGGTGCCTTCCCACGCACAGGCAGTATGAATTAGAGCAAACGAAACAGGGAGGGAGAGATAGACACATGCAGTGAGAAAGGGAGGCTTTCATATAGAGGTGTTCAATGGGAGGGAAAGGAAAATGGCAGCTTTCATACAGTACAGACAATAAAATGGTCACTGCAATCTCTGCACTATGGGATGTTTAACACTGCTGCCTTGCACTTTACATCTATAGCGTGCTTCTAACAACGGCCTCTGTCCCTGATTGCCTCCACTCCATCAACAACAGAGTGACACAATCTGTACGCTCATAAATCCTGCTCACTATCTGTGATGAAGGGGGGGGTTATTTCTAATCATGCCTGCGAGAGATGTCTTTAATTTCTCTCTCTCTCAGGGTGGTGCTCCCTCTCTATCTGGTTGGTCTCTTGGTATTCCCATCGCTGGCTGACAGAGTGAGTGCCTATAAAACATGCAGAATGCCATCTGTGACTTTTCCCTTTGGGCATGACTTCTAATCAACAGCAGTCACAGAGCTTTGTTCATTTCTTTTGTTCTGTTGATGCACACAGCATCACAACATCCAAGCCCTTCAGTTCCGTTCACTGCTGATAATTGGATTGCATGAACAGTTTTGTGCGCATCTATGTTTTTGCAGATTTATAAATATCTTATTCTCTGGTTCACAATATGGAGTATGCCATGTTTGTGTCAAGTGAAGTGCGTGGAGTTTTTACCGGTCTGACTGTTCTTTGTTTCTTTCTTTTTTTCTGCAAGCTGTCTCAGTTTAGAGAGTACATTTTTGGTTAGCATCAAAAATGTGTATGTTCAGATAAAAAAAAAAAATATATATATAGATTTCTTCAATGAGGTCTAAATTACCTGAAGAAATCCAGCTGTTAGAATTAGCTATTCTGTTCATCTAAAAGGCAGTTGGTAGGCTGGTGCATCTTTGCTTATGTTTTTTTTGTTGTTGTTGTTTGTTTGTTTACCTGAACCATACATTAGCTGTGTCTCATTTAGAAGGCTGCGTCCTCCGAAAGTCTCATTCGAAGGGTGCATACGTCATCGAGGCTGTCTCATTTCAGAAAAGGACACTACGAATGCGACCTTCTTTCACAGGAATTCGGAGGATGCATCAGGTGTATCCTTCGCTGCTACAGATAACCCACAATTCTTTGCGTCGCCATAAACGACCGTCGTTAATTTGAAAAATGCTGGAGCCGGCAGATGTACACACAAGCGCAGATGTGGTGTTTACAACTTACCTTAAATTGCCTCTGGTAAAAACGGATTACCTTTGTTCTTAATATCCTCCTCCTGTTGTACGTACGTACGCTGCATCCTCAAACATTAAACAAAATAAAACAAGTAAATAATGTTCCTTCATTAAGTAGTGTGAGAGCGCAACGATGCTCTAAATCTGTTGGCATAGCAACGTGATACTTCCTGTTTCCTTTTCCTACGAAGGCCGTCTCGTTCAATTCTAGGTTGAGGACACTTCGTATACGCATCCTACAGAGGATGCAACCTCCAGAGGATTCGACCTCCGGAGGGCGCAGCCTTCTAAATGAGACACAGCTAGTATATCACTCATTACTGTGATGTCACAAGAAAATTATGTCATCTTGACAATGCTGATTGGCTGTTTTTGAAAAGATAATCCTTGCATTGAGCAAAATGGAAAACATCTTACTGCAGTAACACAAACACAAGCTAGGGGGCAACAGTAACCACCTAACAGATGGTCAGGACAAGAGACACGTCAACACAGGGATATGTAGACACACTTCCACCCTTCTTGTAGCGGTCCCTTAATGAGAAATTACACACTCGGTGATTTGAGTGATGAGTAACCGAAGCAGATGCCTGAAGAATCTGGGCCGTACATGTAAGCTGAAGTGTTTGCATGTGGATTTACCACAGTCAGTCATGATATGCAGGGGACTGGTGCATAAAATAAACGTTTTATTGTTGTTGTATGTTGCTGGAAAGTATAGTACACATTTTCCAGTTCTAGTTGACTTTGATTCCTACAACTGTAAAATCCACTATGAATAAATGAATCAATCAATTACTCAGTCAATGCACAGCCATCTTTTTAACATGTATGACTCCTGATCTGCTGCCTGCCACTTCCGTTCTTGATTTATTAAGAGCAATAAACACACAATCTGAGTGGTTACTCTATAAAAAGCAAGCAAAGTCTCTAAATCACCTGTTCCTACAGATGGGATCCAGCTGCTGTGGAGTTGGAGAATGAAGTCTGGCTTTGGATCTCTCCATTGGGATGACAGCCATGGGATTTTTCCATATGGATGGTGATTACATACATGTATACATCTAAAGCAAACATTTCTGTCTGAAAATAGAAATGTCTGACGGTGAACGAGAGCATGCTTTAAAATGGTGCATTTAGAAATGAAGGGTAAACAAATGTATTGAAATTTTCCCAGAACTTCTGCATATAATCTCCCTCTTCCCACTGGAGTAGGAGCAGCTGGTCATCTTCAGCAAATGTTGCCCTGCTATAAATGGCAACTCAGACAGCTGAATTATGGCCTAACCCACTTCTTTTTCTGCAATATAGTCTTTTTATAAGACTGGCGATCATAGCCTTTTAGAGACGCTGGTTCACAAACAGGAAATGCTTACGGGGTATTTGTCTTGCTCTGCTTATCAATTTCACTGATGAATGTTTTGTCTCTTTATGAACTAACAATGTATTTTGCAGTACACTGTAAAACACAGTTGATTTATTCAAAGGACTTCTCGTTTGTCTCCATAACTGAATTCAGCATTTACAGTATATGTGATTACATAAAAATGAAAAGTAGTGTTGGAATTATTTGAATGTTCTGGGTTCAGCCTTCTTATCATTTCCATTTTATTGATGCAGAAAAGAATGCATCACATGCTAACGATGTAATATTTACATTCCTTAACATTTCTTCAAGGATGAATGATGTGAGCTGGTGTGAATCTCTATATCAGCAGTTTTGACTTGTGTTAGTGACCTTGTGACCTTTTTGACTTAAAGTCGCTCCATTGTCCACAGCAATATCCAAACGTTTAAAGTATTTTTTAACTCACAATTTCTACCCAATAAAATATTTTAGAGCTTGGCATAACTAAAACATATATTCATTATAATAATTCCAATGAAGTTTTTAAGATTTGATTAATTTACAGGTAAGATATATCTATTTTTTAGTTATTTTATCTTATTTTAAAGATTGTTTTGTCTTATTTTCAATCATTTTATGTCCTCTTGAGGCACCCTTGGAAGTTTTCTGAGTTCCCGTGGTCCAGAACCACTCTATACCATATCTGGTGCTGCATGATTGGCGCTGCTCAGCCAATGATATGAGAGAATAATGGAATCCTGCCTCATTGACGTCACCCATTGATTATATAATTCCTCTGATACACTATGACCATGCTAAATAAGATGTGGGAGACCCTTTGTTCCAGAGCAGTTTGTTTCTGTCAGACTAAAAAGGTTAGTTGGCGTAGAATTGATTCATGTTCAACAAAGGCTTGTTGAGCCAGTTTCTGTCGGCATGAACATGTCAGATTACCAGCCATACATGTTGCAGCAGTGTTTCAGAATGCTACACAATCTAAATGTTAGAGCTGACAATGTGCGTGCACTGTAGCTGACTCCAACACTCAGAAATGCAGTGTTCCAAGGGTATTGGTGGCGGCAGCGGCACCGGCTGTTACCCTGTCAGTGAATATGATATGTACTCAGACTGACAGCCTCTGAAAGGCTTAATGGTTTTCTGCAAGCTAACCATGCAAGCCAACAGTATATTTCCTCCCCCAATGACGACTAAATGATATGACATTGCATTACTTGCAACACGGAAAAGACTCAATCATTGTTAGGTTGCAAAATACATACATCAGAAAGACTGAGAAATACTGTTAGTAGCTTATGAGCCTAAGCTGAAGACGTGCACCACTTTGATCTGGAGAGGAATGGTAGCGTAAAACAGCTTTCACAGAAACCATCTATAATAAAAAAAAAATAAAAAAAACTGAGCTGGTTGGAGCTTCTCTGCTTGAGAGAGAATAAAAGGCAGTTTTCATAGGGTGATATTATATACAGTAAGTAAAATCTGTTTTATGAACTATATTTTTTTCTTCACATATTTCAAACAAATGATGCGTTTGAACACATCACAACAATTTATGTAAGATTATTTAAGTAATGACTTATTTAAGATAATTTTAAGATTATAAAAGGCTCAAATAATGTTATTTATTTAGTGCCAGGATTTTAAGAAATGTTATTTTAATTTAATCCAATTTAATCCAAGATGCTTCAAGAGACCTACCTGCAAAGTCACCTACCTGTACTGTTAAAACTTTTAGGCACTTGTGTAAAAATGCTTTAAAATGGAGATGCTGTCAAAAATAATGTCATAAATAGATTTTTTCCTTTGCATTTAAAGCAGTTTATCAAACACTTGTAATTCTATTACATTTGTATCTCTAATACAAAAGGGATAAAGGGAAAAAAGGTGAGCAAGATGACTGCTTCATGCAACTGCACATTATTAAAAGTCTAATAAGAAAGTTGATAATGGCACATATAAACAAGTTTAGTTTTAGATCACTTTCCTAGGCCGGTCAGAGAGTACAGTGCATAAATAGACTGACACTTAAGTTTTACACATGGGTCAGTGAGTCCATAACAGTAAGTGTTGCACGGGGTCTTGAGCAGCTGTCCTAAATGAGTATTTTAAAAGAGTGTGCTTTAGAAATTCAAATACAAATTCCCATTCACATTCCCTCCATTTTCAATGAAAATTGTGCCCATAATCTCCATTATAAACATTCCAAATAAATAGGCCTAAAGAGATGTAGTTATAACTTATATTGCTGATATATTACCCAGATTCACTCTTATGAATCTTATTACCATGAATAAGTTTTTTCACATAACAGATGTTACATATAGTCCAAATGACAAAATAATAACTAAATGAACATATACTCATTCATAAGTGGACAGATAGATAGATAGATAGATAGATAGATAGATAGATAGATAGATAGATAGATAGATAGATATGCTACAAAAGGTAACGTTAGGCCTTCTGCAAGCCTTAGTTGTTAATAATTTATGAATTTGCCATTACACAAAAAGCTCCAATGGAGGACTGTAACTATCAGCTCTCTATTGTATAATTTTGTTCAGCATTATGTTAAGTATTATTTGGACACATTCACCTAGAAGACTGAGAATTGTAGTGCCATCATATATAGCACCATAGTATATTAGCGTACTATGGTGCTATAATGTGCTTTGATGAAATGGTCAAGAAAAAAAAATTAATAAACAGCCTACATCTTAGTAAAATTAAATTTAATTTACATTTCTCCTGTCAGAAAGACTCATGCTACAACGTGTCCTCCTCCCCGAAATGGTATCCAGTACAAGGCGTGGTGATGTCTACGTTGTGTCTACATGTGCTACAAACCACAGGAAAAATACGGGCACTCAAGCTGTCAGTCAGGAAGTGCCCCGCCTTTTCAGACGTTCGATTGGATATTGCAGATAGCGCGCTGCATATGATTGGTCGACGCCGCTGTCTGTCAGTTTTCAAGCGTTTCTCTGCTTCCTTGCCGCTGAGCGATGTTTTGAAGGGGAAATGGGTTCAGATTTCTTTGATGGGGACGGAAGGGGGAAGTAAATAATTGAAATGTCTCTAATATCTGGCAATATACATTAACGACTATCAACCAACGTTCATGCCGTTTCCTTGCTCCTGAAAATATTCGCCTGGATAACCTCCTGGATTCGTAAGACTTAAGTTTGAATCCTGTCCACTCCTGTCTTTGTTAACGTACAGTAACGTTAGTCGTACAGGGGACGTCCGTAATGAAGTATAGAATCAGTGACAGTACCATTGACATGAATAGCTTACCATTTTAATTAATTTATGTTTACTAGTCTTTACTGTTGTGATACATTTCTGGCTTCCAGGCGATGGAAAGCAGAGGGTCACAGTCGTGCGAACAAAGGATATGTTAACTTGACCGAAACGGATCAATGTGTATATTATCAATAGCGCGTTTTCCAAAAGCGGAAATACTGGACTTGATATCTAGAAGTGGCCATTAATGTGGCTAGAGTTAGAAAATCACACGGAAGAAGATGGCAGCAACTAAAGGCAAAGCTGGACTAAATAATGAAAGCAGTTGTGGTCGGGATAGCGGCAGGACAGACGCAGGCAGTCCCACGTTATCAGCAGGGGCCGCATCCCTGACCACCGACAGGACCTACACGCTAGATGACCTGGACACCATTGCCACTGTTGGTAAGCTAGGCATTATGCATCAAATTAAAACACGTTTTAGTCAACAAATATTTCCTAAAACGTTTTCGTACTCTCCAAAATGTTTACTCCCGTGTTTGTCCCACCAAGTGGCTTTTTTAGTATGGCATTTCAAGGTTCAGTTTTTGACCATATAAGCTTACAGACTACCCAACTATACAAAGAGACAACCTAGAGCTGTATAGCAGCATATTAAGTTGCCCTGGGAATTCCCTTGGGGATGACTGCAGTAATGGGCTGTCAAGTACACCTGCATGCTTGCTTTGCCAGAGCAAGACCTAAATATAGTTCAAAGTTATGCTTGTTACCAGTATAATTTAGTCACATTTAAGCTTATTTTATATTTATTTGAGGCCATTCTTGAAAACTAACATTTCATCTGCCATTTTGAAAGTGAGGCTCAGGTGGGAAACCTCAGAAGTAAATGTAAACAAAATGAACAAACTGCTGAGCAAACTATGAAATTTATCAGGAGTGTCTCCCTCCATATATCTTTTGAAAGGGGTGAATGGCGTTAACTTTTCATGAATGAAAATAACTGAGGGATAAACATACACTGAGGTCTAATTTTCACAACACCAAGAAGTTTTTTGGAAAAATGTATTTTCACAGTTGCATCAGCCGACTGCTCAACACCCAGATAGTACACAACAGTACAACCTATTTAACAGTTTTCATTTGCAATGACTATGTCTTGAATACAGCTCTTTTATGATGAACATGTTTTTATTATCTCTGAATTCAAATTGATATTTTGGGGGGCATGGTCACAAATATCAGCATGATACAATTGTGCTGATATCATAATGAAGAAACAAGCCTAACTGAAGCATAAAGCAAAGAAATTAATACTTGTATTAGTCAAGAATGTATTAAATTAAAAAGTGACCGTTAAGGCATTTATAATTTTACTTTAATGTTGTTCTTTGAACTTTGTATTCATCAAAAATCTCAATCTCAATCATCAAAAAATGTATCATGGTTTCCATAAAAATGTTAAGAAGCACAACTATTTTCAACAGTGATAATAATGTTCCTTGAGCTGCTTAATAATCAACATATTAGAATAATTTCTAATATGTGACACTGCAGTGATGGCTGCTGAAAAATTGCATTATAAATTACATTTTAAAATGTTTATCAAATTAGAAAACAATTATTTTAAATTGTAATAATATTTCACAATATTACTGTTTTTGGTGTCCACCCTCTCAGCAGCTGAAATCCTCTGCAAAATCCAACCCATAATGTTTTTCTCGTCTACATTTTATAGATCGGTGTGCAGAATTGCTAATGGCAAATTTACTTTGTAATTTACTACTTCTAATTTATGCTCATTCTTTTCTTGTCTTTAAAACATAAGCCAATAAGAAAACTCAATATCATGTATTTTTGTTCTTCCTCTTCCTTTACGCCCCTGAAGACCTCACTATCTTAGTTCACTTACACCTCTAACATATTTTAATTAGTTTCATTACACACCTTCTCTTCTACTCCCACATTCGGCAGTGAAAAGTAGTTTAAATACATACGTGCCTTGCAAACAGATGGAACAAGGCCCATCTGACAAGGAGTAAATCTCATGTGACTGAATTGTATCTGTTAATAGAATGTTCAGTTTCTAAACTAGCCCCTCTATTTATATTGAACTACATGGCAACAACATGTTACCTCCTTTCTGAGCACTAAGTTATTCCTCGTTCTCATTAGCACCATGTGATTTCAGGCAAAAGCTGACAGGATTATTACTCAAGCCATAGAACAAACATCATGACTAAGAAGACAACGTACATCATTCTTGTCTGTACTAGCTCCACCAGTGATGTTTAGCCTTAGATGACAGTCATGTCACGTACATCTTGAACACTGCTAATATTAGTCCTGCCATTCTTTTTAAGGCCTCCTGTCTTAGTTATTAGTAGTTGTGGCGATATCTACTTCTTTTAGCTGGACTGTATGAAACTGAAAGGACAGCTCATTGTTTAAGGGCCTCAGGGTGAGGAGGAGAGCAGTTAATTTCTGAGAAAAAACCAGGTCAGGTCGGAGTGTGTACATAGGCATTTTGCACATGTGTCAGCATGTTTTGCAGGGCTCGCAAAATCGCTAGCCCGACATCCCGGGGCTATTGTGTTTTCCAGTCAGGCTACCAAAATGTATCACCTCCCTGCCCGATGGGCTATCTTAAATACAGGGATCCAGCAGGTCCTTAAAAACTCTTCAATTTAGTTGTATCAAACTTAAGGCCATAAATGTTTTAAATACGTTAAATGGTATAAGACAGTGGTTCCCAACCTGGGGGGCGCAAGAGTTCACAGGGGGGGCGCGGGAGCAGATATACTTTGAGGTAGGACTTTGCGATAAAACGATAACTATAATTATAGTGATATAATTTTCCTCGATAAAACAAGTTCGATAAATATTCAATTTAATGTTTATGTGGCAAAAGCGGAACAAAATAGCACTACTCATTTGAACCGCGCCACACGGACCATATCCGCTCGGTTCAAACAGCGGCGCAGCTGTTGATACCGGTTGAGCGAGCTGACTCACCGATCACGTGACACTAATCAGCGCTGTGAGATCCAGTGAGAAGCGCTTGAATTCAGCGAAGAACACAAATGACTGGAATAAACTAGTATCAGTCGATATCAGTCAACTGATATAAACTAGTTTAAATCCAGATAAAACAGCGCTGACAAACAGCAGAAAAACACTGTGTGTAACGATACAGTCAGAAGGCCTTTCAATCTACAAATCACCATCGTTTACCGTGGATTTACTGTAGTAACACTAACTGCCCCATGGTATTGTGGCAGAAATGTGGAGTATTTATATCAAATGTATTATATTAATGTAGACATGTATTAAATGTATTAAAGGAGTAATGGAATGGAATTACAGTATATTTGTGATTAAGCTATATCTAGCGTTTGTGCATTTATAATAAATGTATTTAGACTACTGTTTTACATATAAATAGGCTACCTAGAAACCATATAGTTGCCTTTTTACCACAGTATTGAGGTGCTATATGTGTGGTTTTAACTCTGGTTATCATGATGTAAATGTATGCTACTAAGGAAGAACAAATTCCTTAATTTGGGAACTAGTTCATTTTAATAAAACTCAAACAGTCAGAAAAATTAACTTTCACCACATAAAAAAGGAGGTTGTTGCAATTTTTACAGATGTTACTGATTTTGATAATGAACATAGATTTACATCTGCATCCTAACTCAAACTACTACTGTCAACTCAATGTCAAATGTGCATTTCTAAAAGACAAAAAATGTATATTATTATTGCATATACATAAACACACCGTTTATATATATGGGCGTGTTTAAATATAATAAGGGGGGGGGGGGTCAGATTACCATATGTGTACGTAGGGGGGGCCCATGAAAAAAAGGTTGGGGACCACTGGTATAAGAAATGTCTTAATTATAATTTCAAGAGGTCTTACAGTTGGGGACGGAAAGACAAGAATGGCGATACAGCTGGATTAAACTTCAAAAGGCAATAATGTCATTGAATAAATATGAGCGCTACACGTTTCAAAGTCAAAACACAGCACGGATGTTTTTAAGTGAATGTATCTGAAGGGAACCGTCTGTCCTCAGAAATGTGTCATTGGCATTTTTATTTCATCTTACCTATAATGCCTGATAAAGCAACGTATATGAGCGCGGTGCTGCTTTGTTTAAAGCGACCACCTCGTGGCAGAAAATTAATTTGCATTTCCAATAAGCCTTTCTTGCTGCTTATGGTCAGATCAATGCAAATATCGACCCATGTTTTTAAGCAGCAAACACAGAGTTGTAAATGAGAAAGAAGTTAATGTGTCTTCTAAAAATCTAAACAATTAAACAGTAATACAGACAGTTATTCGTTTTAATTTAATATAATAATTTATATGCTTGATTTATGCCTTTTCAAAAAAATGGTCTAAAGCAGGGGTGTCAAACTCAGTTCCAGGAGGGCCAGAGCCCTGCAGAGTTTAGATCCAACCCTAATTAAACACACCTGATCCAGCTAATCAAGTCCTTCAGGCTTATTTGAAAACTACATGGTTTGTGTGTTGGAGCAGGGTTGGAACAAAACTCTGCAGAGCTCCATGAACTGAGTTTGACACCCCTGGTCTAAAGGCTTAAATGCTGTTGTATAAGATTTTTGTTTTTGTGAAAACCTATATCTGAACTGTAAATCATGTCCTTTTCTGGCTTAATACTGTATGTTACCATAGACATTGTCCATCCCCGCCAATGCCTTAAATTTATTCGTAATTCTGCAGATACCTTGTAAATAGTGAAATAAAATTCCTTCCTTCATATTTGTTGATATGTGTATTGAACATATTTTTGATTGACATTTGGACACCTATCTGATTTTCTATATTTAAAAAAATGTCTTTTTTTTTTATTTGGGCTAGTTAAATTAATTTTCGGGTTACCAAAATCTGAAGAGTACCTGCCCGAAGGACTACCAGGGATTTTGAAATTTTGCGAGCTCTGTTTCGGTTTTGATTTTCTGGTGTTGTTAGTTATTGTCACACTGTATTTTGATGACAGTTGATTAAGATTACCCTTGTTACTTTTTTACTCTCATCAACACCCAGTTGCACAGTCACAGTCAAAAAAAAGATAAGCTACAACAGTTAAATATGTCAGCTGTAGACAGCTGGACGAACTTCACCGTGACCAAAGCTGATGCTAGAATAGCAGTAGGCCTATGTACATTTTTTGCCTAAAACCATTTCAGTGCATCACCCATTTTTGCCTCGAAGTAAAAAAGTAAGCTAATTGCAATTTAGAATCTCACTGTTTCTCACAAATTTCTCGTAATTACATATTTTGTCTAGTAGTTGCAACATTGTCACACTGTCACTTTGTCATACTTTAAACTATAGCTCACATTAACCTTTTTATTTATTTGTTTTATTCTAAAGCAGAAACTGTCTTCCATACTGTACACTAGAGCTGCACGATTCTGGATAAATTGAGAATCACGATTTTTTTTTCTCAAATAGAGATCACGATCCTCCCACGATTCTGAACTAAACAAAATAATGTGTGACAAAATATTAATTGCTGCAGTCTATTTAAAAGTGTTTAATTTAAATGAATTATTAAACATTTTAATATATAATACAGTATGGCCAGGTTTCACAGACTGGGCTTAGACTAAGCCAGGATTAGATCATAGTTCAATTAAGACATTTAAGCATTTTTTATAAACATGCTTAGAAAAAAAATATTACTGGTGTGCATCTTGAGACAAAACAAAGGCACTGATATATTTTAAGATCAGTCAATGCGAGTTTCATTCAGTTGAAACAGCTCAGATTTACATTTTTGTCTAGGACTAGGTTTAAGCCTTCTCTGTGAAACCCGGGGTATATGTATTTAAAATATAGTGTATTTAATACACCAACTTTTAGAAATAAAATGATGAAAAATTGGTTTGTATTAATGATTCAATGACTCACTCATACCTCACTTGTTTCATTAATGGATGAATCAGTGTTTTTGAACGAATCTCGAATGAATGATTCAATAACAAATACATTTTTTAACAGTCACTTGTCGCCACCTAGTGGCGAAATGATGCAATCGACACAAACGTTATTTGAAGCGCCAGTTGCTTTCAAAAGAGGAGTGGCTCTGTTTTGATCGCTACCATATACATAAATGTTTGTAGCCGAACTATAAACTTTTATCCCAGTATTTCTATGAATGACTGTAAGACAGAAATAATACTGTGTAGTTGAAAAGACTGTTTGTGAAGCTTTTTCTTACCTAAACATGTTAACTCTGGATCAGCAGCAGCGCGAATGCAGATTTGAATGTTCCGGTATGATTTTTTCAAAGTTTTAATAGACACGGGCGAATCGTTGTCATTCAGAAATTAGATTGTGTGGGTATTTGAATCGAGATCGCGATCTTTTAACGATTAATCGTGCAGCTCTACTGTACACTGTAAATAGTATGTTGAAACTCCATCTCAGTCCTTCGACCTTGTGAGGTTTCAGTTTCTTGAGAATAAGCTTGTCATGCTGGATTCCTGTTGGAAGCCTAGCAAGGCAGTGCAGGCTAGCAACGGTGAGGGTTAGCCAGGCTCTGTCCAGCAGCATTGACGCTAGGGATGCACTGGTTGACCGGCCCGCTTGCACACTACATTGTAATCATTCGCGAACGTGTCATTTGTGTGTAAGATATTCAGCAAAAGCACAACAAACACAGAAAAACAGATACCAAGAAGCAAACAGCCGTTGGTGTACTGGCGCTTGCTGAAGTTGCATGAGCATATCCGTTCGTGCCCTGCACAAGCATAGACCGTGAACAGTTATTCAGCACAGCTTCTCACGTGTTGGATGAGAAACGAAACAGACTAACTTGTGACAAAGCTGAAATGCTTCTTTTTGTAAAGAAGAACTTGCATGCACTTTTGAAAAGCCAGAAGTAAACGTCAGTTCTGTACAGGATGATTATTTTTATTTTACCTTAAAATTACATTGACTTAATTTGATTTAAAAAGCACTGTATAAGATGCTGTAGCATCTTTGTTTTACTAGTTGCACTAAACATTATTTGATTTAACATTTTGGAATCATTTATTTATATAGCCTACTTTAGTTTTATTTAGTTTCACTGGTAAATACCTTTTTTATTTACACCAAATTTAGTTTGAACTGTTGAATGTGTTGTTTGGATTGTAACTATGCAGTTGTTGCCTTTAATTTGACGTGGTCACAGTTAATGTTCTCATTTAAAGGATTAGTTCACCCAAAAATGAAAATTAGCCTGTGTTTTACTCACCCTAGAGGCATCCTAGTAGGGCTGCATGATAAATCAAAATGAAATCGCAATCGTGATTAGACAGAAGCTGCGATTATCATGCGTATCTTTCAGTGAAGCATGGTTCTGTGATCAGTAGTAAATCTCCATCCGAAGGCCAGAGGGCGCTCTCGCGCGGAAACTCCAAATACGCCCCGCAGAAGAAACCCAGGAAATGCCTATAGCAGTTGCTGAATAAACAGAAGATTTAACTGTTTTCATTGATTCAACGTGACTAATAAACACACGACTATGACAATATATGGTTTATCTGAGTTCTTATTATTATACATTTCATTATAATAAAGTATATTTCTAATGCAATGCCTTTATCACTGCTTAGAATACTATGAAATATGTTGCGTGCCTTATTCTGTGTAAGAAGCCACATCAGAAGGACACAGAAGGATTTATTTCAAACACTCGACTGACGTGAAGTGAGTTTGGAGTAAAAACATGTTATGTGGTAATTTCACATGCTTTCAGATAGAGCAGCTTTTACTACACAGAGCCGTAGTTCACTGAGAAGCTACGCAAACAGCTGCCATTATCGCGAATGATTATGCATACATCCTACGTCATCCTCCGGAACACCTTCTGCGTATGACAGATACTGGAAGTGAGAGCAAAGTGTTTATTACATTTGAAATATGGATATTTTTCTTATGAAAATGCATGGATTCGCTACGAGGCCTTTATTCATGCCCTGGAGCCGTGTGAAGCATGTTTTATTATGGATGTGCACACTTTATTTGAAGACTTGTGGACAGTTGAACAGAAACACCCGCCGACTGCAATGATAAAGCTTGGAAGTAGAGCTGTCGCGATTCGTCGATTTTAGTCGACTAGTCGATTTTGAAAAATCATCGACTTCATTTTGCCGCGTCGACTAACCGCAAAATACCGGAAGTGCCGCATTTCACGGACGAGAATCCATAAAACACATTATTAGACTATTTTCCAAGGCTGCATGACATTAAACCCATTTAAAAATCATAATTAAGCATAATTGTGAATTCACAAACGCTGATTTAATTAAATAATTATATGCGATGCAGTTCTAACACAGTATATGCGCTTTAATTATTTACATGCGTGTAGGTTAAGCACGTGCGTCTCACAGCGGCACTGTTCACAGTAGTTCCACAGAAACTGATCATTTACATGTGGAGCATCTCAAACTCCATCTCTGCATGTTGTTGTGAGTTTGGGTTTATTATAACGTTCATCTGGGAACGCAACGTGCGCCATTTCATGAGATTTGTAAGGTAAATCATTTATAAGCCTGTGCAAACACAGGAGAATACATCGCGATTTCAAAATAAAAGCTCAAACCCTCACTCTGAGTTTACACGTTTTGATGTCCACATATTCATTTAATTACAGTGGCTATAGCATTTCTGTCCTAAAGAAATGGACAAATATTAAAGATTAAGTGGACATTTGAATTAAATGGTGCTTGGTCAATATTAAACAAGGATTAGATCGTGCAGTAATGTGTAAAGTAATCATCAGGCGCCCCCTGCAGGCCTTTGTTGTTATGCGTTATCTACATTAGCTCTATTGTTTATAATACATTATGTATTTTAACAGTTTTGTTCAATAAAACCAGATGATTTCTTGCTTTTGATACTTTATTTGAACTAATTATTATTGCATCATTGCTATTATATATGTATTTTAAGTCATTTTAAAAGCTATTGTTCACTTACATCTATTTTTATTACCACAAAAAAACTATTATAATTATAGGGCCCTATGAAATCCGTTTTATTTCCAAATTCAGTTTTTTCCATTTTCATTTTTCTATACTCTGTTTTAATGGTTAAATTAAATTTTATTAATCAAAAAGCCTGTCTAATTAATTGAGTTTTACAGTTTTATCTTTACCAAATTCTGTTTTCCATTATTGTCTGGATTCCATTTTAATGGTTCCATAAATTATTTTTGTTATTTCTTTTTTATTTTTCAGAAATACTGCACATTTACATTTTCTCCTAAATAAATTCTGGTAAATAATATTTCTGGTAAATACTCCTTTATTTAAAATACTGATTATAATTTTATTATTAGACTAGAACACATGGATATGTTGTCATTCTTACACTATAATACTGAACTGATTTCCGTGATTTGGACTGTGAGATGAGATGGACACTTGCTTCTTGAACTCTATGTTGCACTTTACTTTTGCTTTAAAAAAGGATTTCATAGAAATTTGGATTTAATTTGGTTTAATAAAATATTCTTAAGTATTTTTTTTCGGGGAATTAATCGTTTAGATTAATCGACCAATCGATAAATTAGTCGATAGATTAATCGAAATAAAAATAGTCGTTAGTGGCAGCCCTACTTGGAAGAGCCAGGACAATTTTTAATATAACTCCGATATGATTCGTCTGAAAGAAGAAAGTCATATACACCTAGGATGCCTCGAGGGTGAGTAAAACACAGGCTATTTAAACATTTTGGGTGAACTAACCATTTAAGGCCAGTTTTATGTAGTTTCAATCCAATTTGAAAACAAAAGTTAAATGCTGATGTCAGTACCATCTATGTTTGTATTGAATGTACTTATTGCGCAGTTACTGCCTTTAATTTCAGATGGTTACAGTTATTGTTTTCAATAGCCAAAAGCCAGTTTCGCCTGTTAAATACCAAATAAACATCTTGTTTATGTATACTTTCATTCTTTCTTGTTTGTTGCTTAAAGAAAAAAAAATCGGATATCGGAATCGGCCAGTTTGCTTGTAAAAAAATCGGTATCGGAATCGGCCATGAAAAAGCATGATCACGGTGCATCACTAATTGAAGCCTTTCTTACTTTGTTTTACACTGTAAAAAAATCAGAAGGTGAGAGAACTCAAAAATGTGAGAAGTAGATTGAAAAACTTTTTTTTATGTATATACAATGTATGAAAAACTTATTGAATCGGCCTAATATTTAAAGTTTGGCTATGCTTTCATCAAACATAAATACACTCAAAAAGTCATGTTTTTTACTTGTGGATCCAAGTTCAAAGAGTGCGTTTTGAGTTGAACTAAGCATAGAGATATAAGTCTTTATTAGTTTGTCTAACCCATCAGTTATCAGTGTATGCATTTTTTGAGCAAACTGAAAAGGTTATATATGGTGACTTCTACACCCAAAAAGTTGTATACTCATTGAAATGGAAGATAATCCACCAAAGAGAACACTAATCTTTGTAATGGTAACTTATATAACACAACTATAAAAAAAAAAAATGTATTCTGGATAACAAATATTTATGCCATCATAAGTCCTAATACTTTGACTAAAAACACATATTATTCAAGTTCATCAACAGTGATCGAACAGCACCCTGTTAGTTCTACCCTCACCATTAAACTATATTAAAAATGTAGAATATTTATTTTCCAATATGTTTAAAATTCTAAATTGCTTATACTAAATGGTTAAAATACTTACACTTTTTTTTTTTTTTTTTTTATGTATTGCATTTTTCTACATTTGATAGTTCAGTCCTACCTTTAAATTAGAGTCTTTATTTAACATATTTCTCCAGAAAGTTCAAGATGTGTTCTTAGGAAGTAAACCTATAATTGATGCATCTTCGTCATCATACATACTCGGGGCTACACCACACACAGTACAAATGCTTGATTCTCACATAATTATCGGAGCAGCCTCAGTTTTTTTGGACCGGATACGTAAGTGCTATTTCCAAGAAACAACGATCTTCGTCATATCTGTGATTTACTGTACAAGAAAATGGGTTTGTGGTTCAGGGGAAAATGTTTTTCATAGCATTTTGAGAGGCGATCTCCTGTATAAAAATGGATCTGAAGTGTATACTATAGCATTAGGCCCAGCATAAATAATCCAATTTGTAGAGCTTTTTGTGGGATGGTAGAGATTTACGCCCTATGACTAATGATTTAAGCTCCTATCTGAATGCTCTTATTGTTACATTGTCGTTAAAATAATGAGGAAATAATTGTCAGAACTCACTTTTTTCTTGGGTTTTGCTCTGATTTGATTCATGGCAGAATAGAGAATAAATGTGGATAATACAGCACAAGTGTTCTTTTGTTAACTAAGGACAAACACAGCTAAAACATTTTAAGGCGTTTGATATCACAGCAAGGCTAAATGCAGCTCAGTGAAGGTTATCCCTGCCCACAAGTATGAAGTCAGATGTGATGGCAGACTATTACTAAAACACGGGTTTCCTAGTGAAAGGCTGAAAATGTGCTTGAGATTTGCTTTTTAAAAGAACCTTTGCAGCCTTTATAAAGACCAGTTTTAGAATATGGTTTACCAAGAAGACTTCAAATAATCCATTAATGACTCAATTAAGGCATTCATTAATTAATCAAAATAAGGTCCGTGTCTCATAATCATGGTAATTGTCTGATAATGGTTAAGGTTGGTAACTGAAAAGTAAAAGACTATTCCCATATAAAGTGGCATCTGCCACCCGAAACAAGTAATCTGACTATTTAGAAAACTGGAAATATATAAAATATAATGTAAATTATGGATATGTATTCAAGCTGTTGAAAAATATGTGAACTGAAATTTGTACACTGATGCCCAGCAGTGCACAGCAGTTTTATATTAAATGCTTAGCAACAGCCTAAAATGGAGAAATGAGCACTAAAACCTGGAAATGTGTTAGTATTTTTGCACTTACAGTTCCATAGCCCTGAAATCTAATGTGAAAGATATTTTCACTTGTTATATTTCAAAAAGGTTAAAGAAAGGATGCTCAACCAACCAAGAAAAGGTTTCTTGAAGAAAAGGTGCAACATTCACTTGTAATAAAATAACTTTATTGGGTAATTCTTAAAAATTAAATAGATCTGTAACATCTCTAACACTTGTGGTGTTTTGTTTTCTTTAAGCATTTACGTGGTTGCTAACAGGTGACTAAATGCCTACAGAGGTTGCTGTCATTAAATGTCATCGCGCCAAACAGGAAAACTCATCTACTCACTTTTACAGCTTTTTTGTATTTACGCTCTTGCAGATAAAAAATAAATTAAAAGAGTTGTCTGAAGCTTAGTGATGTGGATAGTCATGCAACTGTGATGTAGCTTGTTTATAGCCTAGCTTTTTACATCTTGCAATTGTATTTAGTGTTCAAAGTTCATGAAAATTATTCATTTGTAAAGAGCTTGATGAACAAATAATTTAGGTTAATAATCATGAACTTTTATTGGTCACAGATCTAATTTTCTGCAATAACCCAAAAGCCAATGAAAATATCTTACTGGCTTTTTTCTTTTTTGAGGAAACCAGAATACTTCTTCCCTGCAGCAATCTATTATGAGCAATGAGATATATTACTTGAGAATAATTGTGATTTTCATTTCAAATAAATTAAATTTTCCTCTTACATCGTGTTCCCTTTAACTGTGATAAAATCGCTGTAACAAACAGCCGCTCAAGCTCTGAATGAAGAGAATTTTGACTTTGAGCTATGAAGGTTATGCTATAAGATTGCATTGTGTGAGATGCATACAAATTATATGCTGAGAATGTAAAATATTCACTAAGCTGTGGGGTGGGTTTACCACATTATTTAGTGACAGCAGGAAGTGCATTCTGTTAAATACTTCCACAAAGTGCATTTACTCTAAGCCGTGTGTGGTTTATTCTAAAACAAAGAGAGTAGAGGGAAAGCTCATATTTCTTGTTTTATTATTATTGTTTCATTATCAATGAATCAGTCCTTCAAAGCACCAAAGAGTTGAATAGCCTATAAAAGCACAACAAATGATAGACCTTGATGGAAATTTCCAACTTTAGCTATGTATAATCTATTTTTACTATGTAATACATACTTATTTATGATTATTTTATGTTTTCTCAATACGTGATCCATATCATATCCTTCTCTTGGTTGATGCATATGCATGGTTGTTGGCTATAGCTAAATGTCTGATGCATATGACACTAGGGCTGCACAATTTTGGGGGAAAATTCTAATTGTGATTTTTTTTTTTTCTGGTTAAAATTGCAATTTAAAATGTGATTAAAAAATTGAAATATAAAATTAAATAATAATCAGAAAATTAATAAGATAATTCTAATTTTATTTTACAGAAAACTATTGTTTTACAAAAAACTGCAAGGTTATTTGTTAACATGCAGGCAGCCTATAACTGTACATCATATGATACTATGATAAAAATCTTTGACAGTAATTTCTTTCTTTTTCTTTTTCTTTTTTTTAAATCGGGAGTTATGTAAAATCGAAAGGTCCATGTCTCTAATATGAATTATGAGTCTTTTATGCATCCACTGTGGGGGGAAAAACAACTTCTGTTCACTTATAGACCCTGCAGAAAAACATGGATTATCACAGATTTACTTCAAATTTCTTTAGAGAAAAGCATTATTTTTCCTATTTAAATTTGGGAGGATGTTTGGCATGTGTTGCTTTTTCAGATGCACGTTATAAGCAACTCAAACTCACAGTGCTTGCAGAGATGAGCAGCATTTACTACTGACACTGTGCCTATGTTTATTTTATTAAAAATCGCAGCCTTTGCAATTTAATAATCGCATCAAGCCAAATTTTCGCGATTTCGGTTCGATTTTGATTAACCGTTCAGCCCTATATGGCACACAAAATTGTAAACAATTCAAGAGTTTCAAAGTTGTCATCTGATTGGTTGAATTCTACAAGATTTCCGGGAGACGTGTGTGTCGCGTTCTTTTAAAGTTCCACCTGGGAACAAAGATGCCGTGATGCCAAACCCCTCATGGAAGATCATGTTTACAACTTTGATAATGAGCTCATATCAGGATCAACTAAATTCTAGATTTTCAAAACTATGCAAAATACAAACCCGATTCCAAAAAAGTTGGGACACTGTACAAATTGTGAATAAAAAAGGAATGCAATAATTTACAAATCTCATAAACTTATATTTTATTCACAATAGAATATAGATAACATATCAAATGTTGAAAGTGAGACATTTTGAAATGTCATGACAAATATTGGCTCATTTTGGATTTCATGAGAGCTACACATTCCAAAAAAGTTGGGACAGGTAGCAATAAGAGGCCGGAAAAGTTAAATGTACATATAAGGAACAGCTGGAGGACCAATTTGCAACTTATTAGGTCAATTGGCAACATGATTGGGTATAAAAAGAGCCTCTTAGAGTGGCAGTGTCTCTCAGAAGTCAAGATAGGAAGAGGATCACCAATTCCCCCAATGCTGCGGCGAAAAATAGTGGAGCAATATCAGAAAGGCGTTTCTCAGAGAAAAATTGCAAAGAGTTTGAAGTTATCATCATCTACAGTGCATAATATCAAAGATTCAGAGAATGGAACAAGCTCTGCGTAAGGTTCAAGGCGGAAAACCATGATCTTCTTCGGGCCCTTAGACGGCACTGCATCACATACAGGAATGCTACTGTAATGGAAATCACAACATGGGCTCAGGAATACTTCCAGAAAACATTGTCGGTGAACACAATCCACCGTGCCATTCGCCGTTGCCGGCTAAAACTCTATAGGTCAAAAAAGAAGCCATATCTAAACATGATCCAGAAGCGCAGGCGTTTTCTCTGGGCCAAGGCTCATTTAAAATGGACTGTGGCAAAGTGGAAAACTGTTCTGTGGTCAGACGAATCAAAATTTGAAGTTCTTTTTGGAAAACTGGGACGCCATGTCATCCGGACGAAAGAGGACAAGGACAACCAAAGTTGTTATCAGCGCTCAGTTCAGAAGCCTGCATCTCTGATGGTATGGGGTTGCATGAGTGCGTGTGGCATGGGCAGCTTACACATCTGGAAAGGCACCATCAATGCTGAAAGGTATATCCAAGTTCTAGAACAACATATGCTCCCATCCAGACGTCGTCTCTTTCAGGGAAGACCTTGCATTTTCCAACATGACAATGCCAGACCACATACTGCATCAATTACAACAACATGGCTGCGTAGAAGAAGGATCCGGGTACTGAAATGGCCAGCCTGCAGTCCAGATCTTTCACCCATAGAAAACATTTGGCGCATCATAAAGAGGAAGATGCGACAAAGAAGACCTAAGACAGTTGAGCAACTAGAAGCCTGTATTAGACAAGAATGGGACAACATTCCTATTCCTAAACTTGAACAACTTGTCTCCTCAGTCCCCAGACGTTTGCAGACTGTTATAAAAAGAAGAGGGGATGCCACACAGTGGTAAACATGGCCTTGTCCCAACTTTTTTGAGATGTGTTGATGCCATGAAATTTAAAATCAACTTATTTTTCCCTTAAAATGATACATTTTCTCAGTTTAAACATTTGATATGTCATCTATGTTGTATTCTGAATAAAATATTGAAATTTGAAACTTCCACATCATTGCATTCTGTTTTTATTCACAATTTGTACAGTGTCCTAACTTTTTTGGAATCGGGTTTGTATGTAAGTTTGCGGCATATACTCTTTAAAATATTTCAAAGAGTTTTACACACCAGCCTGTTATTGTGGGGATATTTCCACACCCCTAAACATGATATGATTGGTTGTTTTACCTGTCTGTCATGTGGCCTCTTGGCCAGCCCATGGCCATTCAAAGCTGCAATGGTTCCCAAACCTTCTGCCGTCAGTCTGGCTACACAAGACTAGGTAAACTGTGACTCACTCACAGTCACAAATTATTTGATCAAGGTACAAAAGTATATTTTTTAGATATTTTTTTTAAAGTCTGTATCAATATATTTTTTTTTAGAACCTGACTTTGCATTTGAATCTGGCCTCAGTTACAATTCCAAGCTATAGTTCTATACAGTCAAAATACATCAATAAATCCATCTCTTGAGCTTAATAAGATGGAACAAACTTCACCCCACCATAAGCAGACTTTAGATTTATTAAGTAAAACTGTCCTTGGCTTGCATATATATTTGCTTTTTTATTATTTAGTTTTTACATCTTTTGTTGATTTATTTTAAGGGGGTCCTATTATGCTTTTTTACAAAGTCTTGATTTTGTTTTGGGGGTGTACTAAAACATGCTCTCATGCTTGGTGGTTCGAAAATCGCATTATCTTTCACATAATTTACATTACTACAATACCTTTCTCCCCAGCCTGGCACAAACAGCTCGATTAGTTCCGGGTTTGATGAAGGCCCGCCTTCCGAAATACGAAATGTGTTGTGATTGGTTAGCTGTCCCAGTGTGTTTTGATTGGTGAACAGTTTAGACGGTGTTTCAGTATTGCCCCGCCCCTTGCCAAAACAGCAAGTTCGTATTGCTATATCAATTCAGACCCCGAGAATATTGAACAAGAGGATCACGCAGAACCTTTGCACGCACGGATATTTCAAGACATATTAAAATGTAGTCTATGAGTAACGTTATTGTTGTTGTTGTTTTTTGTGGCTAAATCACGTTTAAGATCTATGTTAACAACAGCTTAAAAATAACTGCATTTACTATGTACAGATAAGTGCAACAGTAATATGTATTATGTTTATTGTTCTTTAATTCTTACATTATAACATGAATTGCAGTGAAACTGTTATACAGTTGAATTTATTTATACCATAGTCCCACAGACTTAAACTATTTGTGGCGGCATATATCTGCAAATTAATTCTCTGCCAGCAGGAGGCGCTGTTGGAGTGGGAGAGACCGAGGTTTGCCCGGTAACGCTGTACACAAAGCAGCTCTCCGCTCACAAACGCTGCTATATCAGACATTATATGCAAGATGAAATGAAAATGACATCCAAAATTTTCTGAAAACAGTCATTTTCCATCAGAAATGCAGTAAATTAAAAACACCCGCACTGGGTTTCGATTTTGAAACGTGCAGTGCTCAACCAAGCGTTCTCCCCACCCGCCAACCATTCAAATTTCCGTAGGCGGGATTTATTTTTGTGATATCACAAATACAGGAAAACAACTTTTTAGTCCAAACGAGCCGTTCGTTGTACGTAGTTCTTGAAAACATTTTTTTTTAAAACGAAATATCTCCCTTTGGAGTGGACTTTGAGATTTGTAACTTTGTAGATCTTTTTATGCCCAAACATGCACACTGACTAAAATTCAAAAAGTGAAAAAGCATAATAGGACCCCTTTAAGATGTGGTGATTTGGTTATTGCTTTTGAAAGTAAAAATATTTGCCATGGCTGTTTGAAATGTTAGTTTGAAATGTTTAAATTAGTGCTGTCAAATGATTAATCGTGATTAATCGCATCCAAAATAAAAGTTTTTGTTTACATAATATATGTTTGTGTGCTGTGTATATTTATTATTTATATATAAATACACCCACATGCATGTATGTACTTCAGAAAAATATGTTATGTTTATATATTAAATACATTTATTTATAATTTAAATTATATGAATATAAATGTATGCATGTAAATACATGTAAGTATTTTCAAAATATATGCATGCATGTGTATGTATTTATATATACATAATAAATATACACAGCACACACACATATATTATGCAAACAAAAACTTTTATTTTGTATGCGATTAATCGTGATTAATTGTTTGACAGCACTAGTTTAAATCTTAATATTGTTCCATGGTCTGTATTTAATTTAATGTACAACCCCAAATCAGAAAAAGTTGGGACAGTATGGAAAACGCAAATAAAAAAAGAAAGTAGTGATTTCTAAATTTACTTTGACTTGTATTTCATTGCAGACAATATGAACACAAAATATTTCATGTTTTGTCTGGTCAACTTCATGTAATTTGTAAATATACATCCTTTCCTGTCATTCAGACCTGCAACACATTCCAAAAAAAGTTGGGACAGTAAAGCATTTACCACTTTGTAATGTTGCCATTCCTTTTCACAACACTTAAAAGACGTGTAGGGACTGAAGACACCAAGTGATGAAGTGTTTCAGGTGTAATTTTGTCCCATTCTTCCTGCAAACAAGTCTTAAGGTGGGCAACAGTACGGGGTCTTCGTTGTTGCATTTTGCGCTTCAAAATGCGCCACACATTCTCTATTGGAGACAGGTCGGGACTGCAGGCAGGCCAGTCAAGGACCCGTACCCTCTTCCTCCGCAGCCAGGACTTTGTAATGTGTGCAGAATGTGGTTTTGCATTGTCTTGTTGAAATATGCATGGACGTCCCTGGAAAAGATGTCTTCTTGAAGGCAGCATATTGTGCTCCAAAATCTCTATGTACTTTTCAGCATTAATGGTGCCATCACAGAAGTGCAAGTTACCTTTGCCAAGGGCACTGACACAACCCCATACCATGACAGACCCTGGCTTTTGGACTTGTTGCTGGTAACAGTCTGGATGATCCTTTTCTTCTTTGGTCTGGAGCACACGGCGTCCATTCCTCCCAAAAAATACCTGAAATACTGATTCATCTGACCACAGTACACGTTTCCACTGTGTGATGGTCCATCCCAGATGCCTCCGAGCCCAGAGAAGTCGACGGCGCTTCTGGACACTGTTAACATAGGGCTTCCTTTTGGCACAGTACAGTTTTAACTGGCATTTGTGGATGTAACTACGTATTGTGGTACTTGACAAAGGTTTGCCAAAGTAGTCCTGAGCCCATGTGGTGATATCGCTTATAGATGAATGACGATTCTTGATGCAGTGCCGCCTGAGGGATCGGAGATCACGGTTGTTCAGCTTAGGCTTGCGCCCTTGTCCTTTACGCACTGAAATTCTTCCAGATTCCTTGAATCTTTTAATTATGTTATGCACTGTTGAAGGTGAAATATCCAAATCTCTTCCTATCTTTCTTTGAGGAACATTGTTTTTAAACATTTCAATAATTTTCTCACGTATTTGTTGGCAAACTGGCGATCCTCGGCCCATCTTTGCTCCTAAAGGACTAGACCTTTCTTGGATGCTGCTTTTGTACCAAATCATAATTACAATCACCTGTTGACATCAACTGTTTCAAATCACATCATTATTTAACAAATTTACCTCATTACTAGCCCTAAATTGCTCCTGTCCCAACTTTTTTTGGAATGTGTTGCAGGTCTGAATGACAGGAAAGGATGTATATTTACAAATGACATGAAGTTGACCAGACAAAACATGAAATATTTTGTGTTCATATTGTCTGCAATGTCTACAAGTCAAAGTAAATTTAGAAATCACTACTTTCTTTTTTTATTTGCGTTTTCCATACTGTCCCAACTTTTTCTGATTTGGGGTTGTAATATAATTTATAAAGTGAACCATGCCATTTTTAAACAGTTGTGTATTAAAATATTGGTGGAAAGACAAAAAAAGAAAGAATTAAAGGAAAGACACTGCCCTGAATGTTTTAGCACCCCATCCCAAACAAGGTATATTTACATGCATTCATTTAGATAGAATACATAGTTTCTGTTTAATGAACCCCAAAAAGCCCTAGTCACTTCACTCAGAACTGGAAAAAGCCACAGTTATAATGTCACCTTGAGTATCATTGTTGGTTCTGCCTTGTTGAGATATCTAAAAGGAAAGAGTTTTTTAGCATTTTTTTTTTCAAAATATTTTTTTAGTTAATAATAGTTAATAGTTAATATTCAGTCTCCTCAACTGACCAGTAAGACCTAAATAAACATGGAATTTTGTAAGAAGTTAACCATAAACAGAAGTCTTATTATAAAAGTCTCCGGTGAACATTTGCATCATACTTCGAAAGTATTTTTGAATCTTATTGAGAAGATCATATTGTCATAGTCACGTTCAACTGTTTACATGCTTAGTTTTTTTTTTGTTTTGTTTTTTCTCTCTATCAATTGGATTATTTCAGGTCTACAACCACTCCTTTCAATCAGATCAAAATTTCAGGTCGTTCAGATCGAGCTCATTTGGATCAATTGACGTTTACATGAAGGGTTTTCAATCCGATAGAGCCATCAGTCCAGTTACTAACAGATTATTTGGGTGCATGTAAACGTAGCTATCGAATGTGTCTGACCAATAAGAAGGTGTAGGAGAATAGTGAAGCATTGTGTCTGTCATGTTGTTGTATTCTATAGTGACTTTGATATTTCATTTATAAGTTCACAATAACAACTCCTTTGATGTTTTGAATGTGTTGCCAGCTGAATAAGATTTCCCTGTAACAGGCAGGAAACATGATCTAATAATGTGTCATCAAGTGTCTTGCTTCACATGTTACCAGTCCCGTTCCCTCCCCTCTGACAGCCAAGGCAGTTGTTTTCTTCAACGCTTGTGTAACCATGTCAACTCAGTGGTCTCTGAACAAAGATTCCTTGTGTGAGGTAAACGTGTTAAATGCCAACATTCCATGTCAGTTATTCCATCAGTATTGTAGCTCGTAACTCATCACAATGCAACTACAAGGAAATGTAGGTCGTCTGAAACTACCCCGTTACAAAAAGAGCAGAGCTTAGTTCGGTGTTCAGTACAGCATTTATAATTTTGCTTCTAATTCTGTTTCTTGACTTGTTTCTTGAAATCTAACTCTTATGACATTTACGCTTTCATTTTTACTGTACATGGAAAAGCAGCCATGTGTTTCAGTACTGGATTGTCCTTTTATAATGTTACTAGTAGGGGTGGCATGGTACACAGATGTCACGGTTCGTTACGTACCTCGGTTCGGGGGTCACGGTTCGATACGATTTCGGTACAACAGGAAAAAAAATTCACTATGCTTGGTTTCTTTTCATTTATTTTGAAAAAAGGGGGGGTTGTGGATGGGGTCTTTAAAACAGGTCTATTCATTTACTGTATACTGTTATCAGCACGTTGGAAGTAGATTCGTCTCTTGTCTCTGAGAGAATATGCGCTATTAATGCAGCGTTAGAAAACTCCATCAGTTTTTTTACTTTCACTTTCTGTATGACTGAAGTTAAGACGTTCACAGCCATAACTATTGCGCAAAGTTTGCACGTTGATTTTGTGATATCCATTGGCTCGCCTTCATGGTTTAAAACAGAAGTATTTCCAGTATTGCAACGTAACCGCAACCCCCATGCATATGTATCTTAAACGCAGGGATACATGAAAGAGGAATCAAATCAGTATGCCGCGCTGTCTGAAACACGTCTCTATGCTTGTGCGTGCTTCGGGTGTGTGCGAGAACAGCGCGCAAGTAAGTACGAATTGAGTTCTGTTTTGTTTCTTCTTCTTGTGGTTTTAAATAGCTTGAACGTGTAAATTGGCAAATTAATCTGCGAATCACATGCCGAACGGTGGAGGTCTGGACCTGGTCTGTATATCACGGATCAACTGTGATCCGTTTAAAGCCCTAGCCATGACAGATCAGAGCAATCTTTTATTTACTAATTTAACATGAAATCGTCAAATTGCTACTCGATATCAATCGCATGCAACGAAAATACAGAATAATTAGAAAAATAATTTACGCACAATAAATAACAGAGCTTCATATCTATACACATTTTCCCCAGAACTTTCTCGCGACCCGGTAGGAATTCTTCCACGGCCCGGTAGTGGGTCGCGACCCGGTGGTTGGGGACCTCTGATTTACATAATAAATAATAGTTTCGCATTCAGATACATTACATTGCAAATATGGAAATATTATGGCATATTTGGATTTGTGCGGAACGAGAGCGGAAGGATACACGAGCACATTCAGAATCAGCACATGGTCACTGTCTGAGGGCTTTGTTTTCAATTGCGCAACTCACGGCATTCGCTGTTCTTCTGCTGGTGGTTAAACAGCGTTGCATTGCTGCGGCGCCCCCTTCTGGATTAGGGATGAATTGCCTGTATTCGTCCAACAGGTAAAAAGTCTTTCTCAAGCCAAAGCTAGGTTAAACAAATAAAACACAAGCCTCTCTGCGGTATCTCAGCTCCTTGATCCACTTCATGGCCTTTAAACCCAAACAACTGCCACTCCATGACTGTGGTTTTCCGCCTCTTGACCCGAGTACTAGTACACGCAGTGTACACCAACTCTGGGCATGTCTGTTCTTTTTTTCCCCATGATGCTGTAAAGTTGTTTGGTTTATCATCAAGGATTAGTTAAGCATTAAGTGTAAGGCTTAGGTCTAAGAGCATATAATAGGATGTATTGTCCAAATAGCCTGTCAAGTTGTCTCCTGTAGGTATTGACCTCTCAGGCTTGTAACAACACTCCGGTGAGACTGAGTAGCCTGTAATTTGGTGGGTGGTTCAAGGTGCCCTGCTCTCTCAGCTTGAGAGCTCTCTCTGTCGCCATTGATCATATCTGTGTAATGTAAGATCTATTACCCACTGAAATCCGTGTCCCCGTACAGTAGAAATCAAAGACTTCTTTGAGACGGGTCGTCTTTGAGAGTTTTACTCTCCCAGCTCTGAGTACCATTCATCTGTGGACAACAAATCTCTGTGGAGAGACCAAACACAAACATGCTTCTATACTCTCAGATAATATTTAAGAAGTGGGTTAAAGTGGTCGTCACAAAATAATTTATAGATTTGATGGTTTCCTTTGGATACTGGGAAGAAGAATAAATCCCCCCCCCCCCCCCATTTTTAAGTATGGCTTAGGTGTCTATTTATTTTGGGTTCACTGTGGATTAAGAAGAATATATTAACATTGATTTCTACATTGTAGCTGTTCTCCTTATATCAATATTCCACATTGTTTCAGGTACAGGAACCTTTGGAAGGGTTTTTCTGGTGAAGGATAAAAAGACAAGAGCTTTTTTTGCTCTGAAGGCGATGAAAATCCTAGATGTAATTCGTCTGAAGCAGGAGCAACACGTGCATAATGAGAAAGAGGTTCTGACGGAGGTGAACCATCCTTTCCTTGTCAGACTGTAAGTGAACACTACACAACATTAACATATAGGCTACAACAGAAATGAGAACACTGTTTATACAGATATCTCATTAAAATACAAAAGGTTATGATCTGTATACACTTTTAAGTGTGCTGTATAAACATTTCAGCATGCTTAACCAAAAATATCAATGCCAAATGTTGTTTGACCTTGTACAATCACTTCAGTCAGTATTAAACTTTGAATTTGTATTTGTTATCTTTGAATTTATTATTAAATATGTTTAACTATAGATACTAGTCTATACTATATCAGTGGTTCTCAACTAGGGGGCATCAAGAAATAAAGATATTTCTTATTTTATTTATGTGTGTATGTATTTGTTTTATTTTATTTTTTTATTTTTGAAGAGGAATCACATCTTTTAAATAAACTGGATATATGAGGTAAAATTCTAAAAGATGAAAACATGCTTATAACTCCATGGGCATTTTTATAATGAATATACATTTGTGTAATTATGCCAAGCTTTAAAATATTGTATCAGGTAAAAAAATATCAAGTAACTCTAAAAACTAAAAGAGACTTGGGGCCTTTGAATATATTTATGGGCAATGTGGGGCCTTGAAGTCAAAAAGGTTGAGAACCACTGTTCTATATCATGGTTATTGACATTATGGCATGACCTCAGCTTGCTATGGAGTTCCTACTGTAATTATTGGTAGTTTACATACAAGCAATTTTTTTTAATGCTTTTGTAATGCAAGTCCAGGTCTTTTAATGTATAGTCTATTTGTCACAACCATATGGCAGGTATATGTATATGTGTTCTATGACCAAATCACATGTAACACATAATGTGGACCTTTCTCAGGTTCTGGACACACCATGATGATCGCTTCCTGTACATGTTGATGGAATATGTGAATGGCGGTGAACTCTTCAGCTATTTACGCAGCCGAGGACGTTTTAGCAACAGCACAGGAATGTTTTATTCAGCTGAAATCGTGTGCGCCATTGAATACCTTCACTCCAAAGAAATTGTTTACAGAGACCTGAAACCAGAGAATATACTGCTGGACAGTGAGGGGCATATTCGATTGACAGATTTCGGGTTCGCTAAAAAGCTGTCAGAAAGGTATGTTGGCAATTAGTTATACAGTTTGAAAAAAGTTTTCAAAAAGTCATGAACACACACACAAAAGTCTCTTATGGTCACCAAAGCTGCATTTATTTGATCAAAAATGCAGTATTTTTTTTTTCTTTTCTCTCAGCACCAATTACTCAAGTCTTCAGTGTCACATGATTCTTTAGCCATTTGAGTGGGATATCTATTTATTTATTTTTTTACAATTATCCACAGTGGACAATCATCCAAACAAACATTAGAATCTTTCTTGCTTTATTTATTTATTTATTTTAACATTCAAATTAATTATCTATTAAATCTGTTTAATTAATTGCATGCAATGACTTAGGTCCAATCCTGTGCTTATGTAGTCAATAAATAATCCAAAACCAAAAGCCAATATAGTGGAGCATTAGAGCTGCAGAAAGTTGAGTAGGTTCTCATATTTGTTCTCTAAAAATGGCATTGGTGCATTCCTACCTGAAACACTCAACATATGATGAAATTTGATCCTCTTCAGAATTTCAAAGCAGGTCTAACAGTTTACTTTTAATTTAACAATGAGAACAATAGGAATGATAAAATGCCATGGAATGAAGGTAAAAATCTGCAGCATGCCTAATCCAATCTTAAAATCAACTTTAATCTTCAACGCACACTTCAGATAACTGCTGCTCAGCTATCTCTCTCTCCCTGGTTTATGTACTTAAAAATAACTTAAAAAGATTTCAAAACATCAACATATCTATCTAGGAGTGTATTAAGGGAAAATGACTATATTTCAATGTAATAATACATCAGCTGAGAAGACATCAACAACGAACAGAAAAACAGTGTGATATCTGCAGTAAAATTTCATCATATGTTTCACCATGTCACTCTTCGTTCTTCAAAATATCCCAATGAATGCCTTCATTCAATCATGAAGCGTGAATCCCCCTACAAAGACATATAGGATTGCTTCTTAGCGGGTATTAAAGCTGTCCTAATATGAGTGTCTTTTACAAAAAACAAAAGGCTTAGTTTGGCCCCCTAGAGCATCAGTCAACACACCGTTATTAATTCTGAATGAGTGCAACCAATGGACCATAGACCAATTTAAGAGTAACCTTGCTGAAATTGAAAATCCCTCTGGTTGTGCCTTCTGATAGTATCATTCAAAAACAGCAAAAGAACAAGAGATTGTGTGTTTGTATGTGTGTGTATATCCATCTGCAGTGCAGAGTACTGCAGTGCTTTCTCAGAGCAAGCCTTGACACCTCTGATGTGTAAGCGTGGGTCGTGATTCTGTTTCTCTCTGCATGAGGAAGGACCCCAGACCGTCGGGGTCTGACTCTGATGTGCAAGTGACCCACATATAGAAACTGAAAGCAGTGCCTCCGGTCCAATGGAGAAGACAACTGACCCTGCAAGCAACCGCTTTGGCTTTTCCAGTCTGAGTAGATAGCGTCTTCACAGACTGTCGTGTGGCAACAATGCCACCTGGTGGCTATATTTGCATTTGGCTTTTTGTTCAGAGATATTTGCTGTTTACTTTCATCAATGGTAATTTGAAGCCCCTGTATTGTTAAAAAGAGGACAGGATGAGGACTTTAAAAATCCAGTCCTAGTTCAGGCATCGGGGCCTTTTTTTATTCTTGTAGGCGGCATTAAGACATTTTTCATCTGTTTTTCTTTTATCATTTTGTCAGAGTGTCTGCTCAATATGAGGGCTTATTATTGTGTCAGAGTTACTGATGAATTACAGGGCTCTTATTGTGGTCGTGTTTGGGGGAGAAGGAGGGAACTTGTCAAATGCTAGCTGCACAGCTTCAAGTGGCCAATCAATTCAGAGAAAAGTCACCTTCATCACAACAGCTTTGAAAGGTTCTTTTTGAAAATTTGACTGTGAATTTTGAGATGTTTACACGCTTGTTACAGCAATGACATAAACTATTCAGCCATCACAGCAAAGAGTAACAGTTAAATAAAACACAGACTGGTCTACCTTTTCTAGTCAGACATATAAGCACAGCCATACAGACAAACATATTAAGTGAGTCATCAGTTGTGCTTAAATTAATAACAGGATCTGATCTTGATAACCGGATCAGTTTCTTCGCTGCTCCTATTAGTATGCAGTCTGATATAATTAGAGTAAACATAAATCATCAGAGCCAATCGAAAATCACGTCCCACCAAACCTCTCACAGTTCATTGGAATGCTGCTGTGAGCTGACACTGAGAGGCTTCAGCTAACACAAGGGAGACTAATCCTCTCTATTACAGAGAGAAGAACTAAAACCAGACAGCTGAGCACAGAAAGATAAAGAAAGAGACTGAAATAGACAGCAAGAAAAGAAGGAATATAAATACTGCGAGAGACATGCACGCAAGCTATTCTGGACCCCTTTCCGTGTAAGTTTGCTGTCACCAAGGCAGAATTATGATAGTATCAGCAGTAATATGGCCCAGTGAGGTTAAATTGAGAATAGAAGAGGGCCAAGCACTGAACCCTGGGGTACCTCGGTTCTGTGATATGATTTAGACAACCCTTGAAAAAACTAAATAAATATTATGTTAATGTTGAATAAAATATTAAATAAAATAATCAAAATGTTGTTGCTCCCATATTAAAAATGTTTGGTAACACTTTATTTTAAGGCATCCTTGTTACATATGTTACATCTACTTACTATTATAATAACAATAAATTATGCATAATTTCACTTAAATAACCCTAAGCCAAAGCCTAACCATATAGTAAGTACATGTAGTTAATTAATTTTACTCGGTACTTAAATGTATAAGTACACTGTAACAAGGACACCTTAAAATAAAGTGTAACCAAATGTTTTCACTAAAATGTAAATATAATGTACAAGTGACAAGTTCATAACTCTGGACTTTGCAATGTTAAGTTAGAAAATTAATATTGTTTTAGTATGTTATTATTGGCCCAGTTAAAAAGTTATATACTCTTATACATACAGTATAATGTACTTTGTCCTAAAAAAATGTTGAAGACCCAGGAGTTAGAACAATCAGAAGGTCGACCTAAAGATCTGCTAAAACCGCTAAATGTTTCTGTGAGAAGTCTCCAGTATAGCATTTATGTTACTCATCATTTCCTTATACTGAGATACTGGTATTGATAGGAAATCAGATCAGCAGCTCAAACCCAAAAAAATGTCTCCTTTACATATATCTTCTCCTTATTGACATTCTGTTATAAACAGATACAATCTTATAATTCTGTTACAAAACCATGTCCAGCCAGAGAAGCAAAGGGCAGCCGTTTGCTGAAGGACAGGTCAACAGACTCGTTTATCGACCGGCCCCATGGCCCCAAACAAACACAGATTTGTCATTTCACCCCATGGAGCTGCAGCTACTCCGTGTAATCAGAAACCCTCTACTACAGTGTAGTGGGCTTTCACTCTAGCTTCTAGCTCAATATACAGTTACGCTTATGGTATCCTTGGCTTGAAGTGGATATACTGTCTCTACCTTACACCAACCAATACAATCCGGGTCCAGATAGCCAGCTGTCACAAGGTGTAGTGTAATTACACCCCTCTGTGTGCTATCTAAACAGTCACTGTAGTAGGTGGGCCATGCTACACTGGTTATGCATCTATTTTTACAGTGTTAAATATATAGCCAACTAGGGCTGTCGCGGTGAAGGAATTTCCCTTGCGGTAATTCTGAGTGGCTAAATAGCGCGGTATGCGGTATTACCGCACATATATATATATATGTATGTATGTATGTATATATGTATATATGTATATATGTATATATATATATATATTAGGGATGTGCGGGTCTAGTCGATGTCTAGTCTAAACGGTACAGCTCCTACTAGTCGACACTGAAAACAATAGTCGACTACACGAGAGAAAAAAAAAACATTATGATTTTATCATTCAAATTACCATGATTTTAACGTTACATTTAAAACATTTTAAAGAACAGTTAAAATAAAACTTTTGAAAAACAATAGCCTACATATCAAAATATTTAAATATATAAATATTTTTAAAAGCGTATCTGGGCGGGAACTATAATTTTACCTCACATGCGTTTTCTTCATGTCAGTTGCGGCGAGCTCCACGCGAAAGACCAGCAAGGTGTGGGATTATTTTGAATTAGAATGAAATGGAAAGGTTGTGTAAACTGTGTAATGTCAAAATTGGCTTACAATAACTTTACTGGAGCTATGCGTAATCATATTCAATACAGGCATGTATGCGTTAGCTTGGAGGCTAGCCAAAGCCAAATGTCAATCATGTCATACACTACAACCTGCCGCTGCGGTCCGCGATCCTATCCACGCTGTCTATTCCTCTAAACCAGTGGTTCTCAACCTTTTTTTCCACCGGGCCGCACTATGGTCCAAGTGGAAGTCTCACGGGCCGCACGCATCTCATTTACATATTACGTCATCATTTTAAACCAACCAGATTTATAATATTATTTATAGCCTAAATATTATGACATCTAAACGATTACATTTATTTAAATAAATAAATAAATAATTCTACTCACCATTAATAAAACACCTGATGCTGTCGGGAGCTGACCAATTTTGTGTAATTCTGCTCGAAAGGAGTAACAGCACAATGAAGTTGTGATTGTAAGTTGCAGAAGACGCGCACGGACGCGTGACTTGACGCGCGACACTGCAGAAAGTGTGCATTCACAAATGTAGCCTATGTTGATCCAAATATGGAAAGCATTTTCAAATTTAATAATCTGAGGTTCTCTCCAGAGGTGTTTTGCCACATTTCTGTAATTAAGGATGATTGCTGTGTAGTAGCCTATGGGTGTTTCTTTTTACCTGAACATCTTCAAGTGAGTGGCGCGGGGCAAACCGAGAGTCCAGCACTCTCTTCACTGCTGATGCTGCGACGATCTTGTTTGAATGCGTTCCTTCGCTGGCATTTACCACATTTCGTTTTCTCCCTTAACAAATGTGTTCATTCTGATGCTCAGTTTTACAGAACTAATGGCTGCTGATGAATATTTGAATTGAATTCTGCCAAAGTGCGCGCTTTTAAGTGAGTACATAGATCTGCTCATGTCTGAAAATAATATATGAAAAACAAAATTATTTTACAAAAACATTATAGCTTATATTTGTTTAGTACATTTTTAAATTAATGTAAAACCTAAAATGAATTGTAAAACTGAAAGTTATTTTTTAAATTGTGTTCAAACTGTAACATTCAGCATGGTGGGCCGCATTTGGATTCGTGATGTGCCGCATGCGGATTGAGAACCACTGCTCTAAACGAAGACCCACTTCGGTGGTGCTGCGGGATTTCCAGGCTCCTTTCGAAACTGTCTGCTTGCTTGTAGTTATTTCTCTGTGTGCCTGTGACTTCAGTTCCTGCCGAGCGCTTTTTTTTGCAGAATCGCCTCTAGTCCCGTCTTTCTCCAGACCACGTTAACATGTTAAATTCACTGAACAAATGCGCACGGTCTGAGTAAGTAAAACGAGCTTTGTTTTGTTTTTAGACAATATAGCCAACATGAAGTACATTTTTAAAAGTCATTTTAATGCTATTCCTTGATAAACTTTCCTACTGTTTTTTTACTTTTGTTTTAATGTGTTTTAATATGTTGGCTAACGTTATATGAAAATGAAGAATTCTGTCAGTCTATTGATTGATTTTCCATTTCTGCATTGCTCCAGCCGATCTGAATAAATAAGCTACGCACTGGTTTATGAAGAGTGTATGCTCTTCTTTTTTTCTGTTTAACGACCACCTAAAATTAATTGATGATAACGCGAGGCAAGCATACGACATAATCGAGACCTATTTTTAGCAGAATTCATTGAGGGATTTGACAGTGATTCAAAGATTAAGTATTTCAACTGTATGCTGTTATATAGACACACGCAGGTTTTTTTTCTTCCATTTTTGGGGGGTTTCTAGCTTTTAGACTAGTCGACTAGTCGGATACAAAACTTCCGTTTAAACGACAGTCAAATTAGTCGTAGCGCACATACCTAATATATATGTATATGTGTATATGTGTATGTGTATATATCAGACATGTTCACAAGTCTCTGAGGTCCAAGTCCAAGTCAAGTCTCAAGTCTTTGAGGTCAAGTCTAAGTCAAGTCTTAAGTCTTTGAGGTGGAGTCCAAGTCACGTCTCAAGTCTTTGTTCTATTTAATAGCAACAGTTCTTTCAGCTAGTTATTGAGGCTAAATCAGTTTTGAAATACTGATTTCATGATATGATTTTTATCAACAACAACAACAAAAAAAACTTGAACAAAATTTAAGACAAATTAGAAATGAAAAGGTGTCCATTTATTAATTGTCAGATAAAATGCAGCACATTTCTTTGTAAAATTGAAATATGTCAAACAAAACAAAATTTTAAAACAAACCCCAATTAATCAAATTAATTACACAAATTAAATAAATCTCATATAAACAAACTAAGGCTTTGTCTGCTCTTTTTCAATTTAAAATGAGAGGCAACCACTGTATTTTAAACACAACACAATCCAAACAAAGAGGCTGCATACAGGTACATCTCATGTAATCATCTCATGTACACCCCATTATTGTGGTTTCAAAGAACAAGAGATACCCAGAATTTATACTGTATGGATGGTTATTTATTGAAACTCAAATGTAAATATTTTGAGATACTGATTTTTGACTTTCATTAGCTGTAAGCTCTAATCATCAAAATTAAAACAAAAAAACTTTTGGAGTGTTTTACTTTACATGCAATGAGTCTAAAATATTTGAAAGTTTCACTTTTTGAAATAAGTTACTAGAAAAAAATGCTTTTTCACCATATTCTAATTTTCTGAGATGTACCTGTACATCCCGCATGAACAGTTTTTCATCTAAATTGGATTGTATAATTTCGAAATTTGAAGCAAAAACAAAATGGTCTGACTTTAGTTTTGTGAAACTATTCTACATAAAACATCTGTACGAAACAAAACCGCACAGGCTGAATTAATGCCGATTCACTCTCTGCCAGCGGGTGGCGCTTGAACATCAATTAAACATAGTTTCCTTGGTTGCTGCTGTAAACAAAGCAGAGCTGCGGTTATGAACACTAATATGCATTATACGGAGGCAAGATGAAAAGAAAATACCATCTAAACTTTTTTTAAGACAGCCGGTTTCCCTCAGAGATACATTCATATAAACTCCTATACCAAATGACTTGCGTTTTTTACGAGTCTCACGAGTCACGAGTCCAAGTCAAGTCTCGAGTCAGCTGTTCACGAGTCCAAGTCAAGTCTCGAGTCTTTATTTATGCGACTTAAGTGCGACTCCAGTCCAAGTCTCTGACTCGAGTTTCCATCTCTGGTATATATATATGTATATATGTGTGTATGTATACATAAGCATATATATATATATATATATATGTGTATGTATACATAAGCATATATACCGCATATACACATATATGATATAATCTGTGATTAGATTATATATATAATCTGTGTGTACCTGTTACGATGAAACAAGGTTATATTCAGAAACCAATGGAACGAAACTAAATCACGTTGAAACAGGAAGTGAAGTAAACGGAAGAGAATGACAAAATAACGGTCCACATAACAAAACATAAACCTGACAATAAGATTGTTAGTCTATTGTTAACATATATATATATTAGTTCTGATCCTCGAATCTGACTGACAAGATACTTTTTCTGTTGATATTTAACCTCCCTGTTCTAGACGGGCTTTCAGTCAGTGCAGTTTCATTGTTGCGCCACACGGTGGCGGTAAGGGACTGTCTTTGAGTGGGTCTTAAACCATTCATTCAACTACAAGTTCAAAAACGCTGATTCATTCAAGATATGTAATGTTATAATGATATGTAAAGCTGCTGAAATCATTTTAACTTTGAGCGCCACATTTAAAGGCTCAGCTGACCAGCAGAGCGTCGATGCTAAGACAGATTTTGCTTTCCTTGGACATGACAACCTGTTTTCACAAATATACATGACTCCGCCTGAAGGACAGACTCAGGTAATCGCACGCGCTCAGTCGATCTCTCTCATTCACTGTCTGTTTAGGCTTGTTAAGTGCAAATTTACTGAGCCCCTGTACAAATCAGCATGGTACACATTGTTATCATTACTAATATTCAGTACATATGCACTAAGTATAAAACGAGAAGGGCGTAACCTTACGAAAAAAAAAAAAGGAAATATCGCGGTTCTTGCATTCCTCTGCGGTTATGCTCGTCAATAGCGCGATATTGCGGTTATCGCGACAGCCCTATAGCCAACACAAATCAATATTTCATGTCCATTTATTTATTTATTTATGGTAAATGGCTATAAGTATGACAATGAAAACTGTTCTAATTCACAAAATAACTCTTCAACCCTTTCTTTAATTTTGGGTTTCTGATCATTATTTTCCAAAAATGACATTACTTACACAAATGTATCTCGTACTTATACAAAAGGCTATTAGTGAAATGCATTTATTTGTATTGTCTATTTTGCGAGTTTTCATGACAATATTATTCTAAGCAATCCTTGAGCATAATAATTTAAGTGAAACTTTGCATTAAAATTGAACAAAGATTTCAGAATGTTTTAATGTTTTTGCTTTAATTTATTGGTCTAAACTGTATGATTGATGTTTGATTGTATGCTTTATCGAAGATAAAATTCATACAAAAAAAAAACATAAATTGTCATCATTTATATCAGTTGTATAATTCCAAACCTGTATGGCATTCTTTCTCATGTGAAACAAAAAATATATTTTGAGAATTTTTTTAATTGGTCACCAAACAGGTTTGGTTTCCTACAATTAAAAAAATAATATTCTCATTTGTGTTCTGCAGATGAACAAAAGACATACAGGTTTGAAACAACGTGAGTGAATGGTGACTAAATTATTTTGTGGGGGAACTATCCTTTTAACATGGAAAACTTAACATGGAAAACAATTATTCATTTACTGGCTGAGAAATGGTACAGAATTATACACATTTGTTTTTCTTTGTCATTTTCATAGTCCTAAAATATTCAGTTTATGTTTAGGTATAAATCAGATTTTGATCCCAGTGGTCTAAGAATTTGAGACCCTGTAGTATTTCCCTCTCTTTATGTCCATCACTATTTTATTCTCTCTTTCTTTCCAGGACATTGACTCTATGTGGTACTCCTGAGTATTTGGCTCCAGAAGTGATTCAAAGTAAAGGTCATGGACGAGCCGTTGACTGGTGGGCTCTGGGTGTTCTCATATTTGAAATGCTTGCAGGGTAAGATGGCACTATGATCACCTCCTAAACATTTTACACCAGGGATTTCAACCAGGAATATGTGTAGCCCTGAATGTTTGTAATTTACTTCAGGGGCTCCACAGAGATGTATAAAGCATATCTGAATGAATTTTTATGACCTGTTTTAGTAATTTAAAGGAAAATTAGCTAATGACCTGATAAGCATAGTATATTGGAATGATGTTATTATAGAGTTTTACCAATGATATCTATATTTTTATTATTGGAAGTGCCTGGGTTAGTTGAGAGTCGGAAAACCCCTGATTTACAGCAAAACAACTCAGTAATTGAATTTCCATCTTTTAAAAATTCATCACATGTGCGTGACTTTCACGTGTTTGTGAACAAAAATGGGAATTTCAAATCCTATTTTATGACAACTTTTTTCCATGTATAATTTCCATGTACAAAAACCAGTCATGAATAAATACATGAAGAAAAATAACACTTGCTATTTCATCCTGTATGGCTCAGACTGTATTTGTACTGGCTTCTGGTCAGGAAAAATCAGCTATTGTCAAAGATACACCACTAGAGGGCAGCAGTGGAATATTAGACACTCAGTTCTGCCAAAGTCCCAAACCTCTATGTGCATGTCTCAAAGCAGATGGCCTCTTTCAGAGCTGCCTTGATATTTATCCTTATTTGCCTAGACGTTTATCCCTGCAGCCTACATTTCGTGTGCACAAACTGGCATATTTAATATGCACACAGATAATCTACTCATATTTACAGTATCTCAGGGGGCGGATGCATTTCTTGGAATATATCTTGTTTACAAAAAGATTACATCCAGATTAATTTCTTATTACCAACACATGTGAGCATAAATGTGTGGTAGAACAGCATGCAAAATTTGTAGATACATTTTGGACAAATTATACATGATATTTTTATTTCTTTTGGCATAATAGCTGTCTTGCACAAGTAAATGTGTTAATTTTGTCACATGGACTCCAAAGCCAGTGTGAAACTAAACTTCTTTCCTCCTGGTATAATTTTGGATGCTGTAGTTTATATCCCGTCCAAACTGCTCCATTCTCCCACCTCGAAATCTGCCCTAGAGCTTTCACAGGCTCTCGTGTGGAGGAAAAAGTGACCCGCCCTCTTCATTCATCCCAGACTTCTTTTGAAGTGTTGGCTCCTGCATGTGAGTGAGAGAAAAAGACCTGGTCCCTTTTTTTTTTTCAAGAGACAGACACATGGACGTAGGCACAGCTTGCCCAGACATACAAAAGCTCCCTTCAGTCATCTCTGAGACTCTGGGTGTGCTTGTCTGTGTATGTCAAAGGTCGTTTGAGACTCCTTCGCGGAAAATGTAGCAAGAGTTGAAATGACTCCTTCTGGATTGAGCCATGAAAAGGGTTGCAACCTCAACGCAGTGACCGCATATGTGGATGTGAGCAAATGTCTTGTTGGTGCTATTTTATTTCAGACCTAACTACATGTAGGTACAAAATTGTTGAAAATGTCAAATACTTATCTTACAAATGCATTAAAAAAATTGTTCACAAACAGGGTAAATAAAAAACAGAAGTATTTTAGATTGAGACAGGGTTAGAAGAATGTCTGGAGAGTGATGATGATACAGAGAGGTTGCATTTATGCATATGTGAGAGAAACTCACACTCAAATCGTAGAGGGGTCCATAGGAAATGACACATACTGCTTCCGGAAACTCTAGTCTCACTCTGGGCTCTCTAGAGAGATCACCTCCTTGATTAGCTTCAGAGATCATGTAAAATTTGATGTACATATTTTCCACTGGTTTTAATGTAACTGGCAACTCAGTAAAACAAGTTTTGCTTATTTTGCTTAAGATTTGCTTTTCTGGCCATGCACCATGTTGATACACTTTAAAATCTACACTTTTTTATTAAAGGAAATCAGATTTTATGGGAGAGGGGTGGGATATCACATACACTACAGATCAGAAATTGAAAAGTAAGATTAAGGAGGCATTGAATTGATCAAAACTGACAAAAAAAAGACATAACTATTTTTTTTCTATTCATAAAAAAAATCCTGAATCCAAAAATAGAATGAGACATTCAAGAACTTTCAAAAAATATTACAAAATATCTTACCAACCTCAAACTTGTTAACAGTACAGTGGAGTGGATATATTGTAAAACATTGAAACAACCCTGTTAAAACATCAGTGTTTTATAATTAAAATCCTCCAGTCATTTAAGTGATGCTGATTAATCCTGAAAAAAATCAGGTATTGCTTATTGCTGAAGCCATTAGATCTTACAAATGATGTGTGGAATCTTGTTTAGAGGAAGTACGTACAAATCAGGAAAGGGTACAAAGTATTTCCAAAACAATAGATTGGCCATGGAAAACCTTGATGGCCGTCAGTAACAAATGGAGACACTAGGGAACCATAACAGCAATCCAAAGAACAAAGGTGTGTGTGTGTGTGTGTGTGTGTGTGTGTGTGTGTGTGTGTGTGTGTGTGTGTGTGTGTGTGTGTGTGTGTGTGTGTGTGTGTGTGTGTGTGTGTGTGTGTGTGTGTGTGTGTGTGTGTGTGTGTGTGTGTGTGTGTGTGTGTGTATCATCTTCTGACCCATATACAGTACAAACTTCGTAATAAGGGTTTTTTTACATTTTAGGAACTTTACTGGCAACAAGCACATTTACTAAAAGCAACATGCCCTTGAGTTCAAAAACAGCTGTATAGAGTGTAACAGAATGCAAGGGTCTCAAGTCAAAACACATTTTTCAAAGTGTTTTAAAAATACTAGTCATGGCATGAGGTGCTGAAAAAGAGCAAGACACAATGCATAAATAAATGTTATTCTGCATGTGTACATAGATTTGAAAATATCCCAGGTGGAATGCTATAATGTATCCTGTGTGAAACAGACAGGCCCCAGTAGTACTGAGTAGACCAGTAGTAGGCCTATTCAACGATAAAGAAATAAAACAAACAACATATATGGATGATTCTAAACACAACTTGTCTGCCACAATAATGTCTTTCTTAGCAAATATCAATAAATTGATTGATAATTGATTGACTAATATAAATTATTTTGATTAATTAATCAGCAAATCATGTCATGAATTAGATTTTTTCTAATCAATTTACTGTCTTAGTTATATTACAATATTTACTTCAAGAGTTCAAGAGCACACTTTTTTTTTTTTTTTTTTTTTCCCAGTGGAATCTTGGCGACACCTGTGCTGTTATGTAAAAGTTTCAGTTTCATAATTCTCCTTTTTTCCCCTGTCACTGGCCACTGCTTACAGTAACACTATAGAGACTAATATGTTTCTTCTGCTCACTTTCTCCTTCTCTCCATCTCTCTTTTCCATCACCCACAAGAAGGAATAGCTGCGAGTTCTGCTTTCCTGGCTTCTCTCTCTGTTTATGGTTTCCATATATCAGTCAGTACTGTCAGTCCTGGTCAATCCATTACGTGGAACCACCTTATTTTACGTCTTTCAGAAGGCTGCAGCTAGAGGTCTTTAAAGATATAGAAAATTATGTAATTTACTCACCTTATTGTCATTCCAAACCTTTCTTTATTCAGTCAAACACAAAAGTAGATGTTTATAATGTTCTTTTCCATTCAGTGAAAGTTTATGGTGACCAGACACTCGCAGGCACCATAAAAAAAATTATCAATCAATCAATCATAACAGTAATGTATATGACTGAAATATGTGTATGGCTTTTATTTGTCAAGAATTAATGGTACATGGTTGGTCTAGAATTAAATTAAGTATTAAATCTAAAAGGCATGGCTTACCCAAAAATGAAAATTTGCAGAAAATGTACTCACTTTCAGGCCATCTAAGGTGTAGATTAACTTGTTTCGTCATTGGAACAGATTTGAAGAAATAATTTGGAGAGAAAAAAACAAAAAAAACATTACATTACCTGTTCAACAATTGATCCTCTGCAGTGAATGGGTGCCATCAGAATGATAGTCCGAACAACTGATAACAGCAATCCACAAGTAATCCACAGTCCATCAATTGTGAAGTGAAAAGCTGTGTGTTTGTAAGAAACAACCATTACTTTAGGAACTCTAAAATTCCTTTATATTTATATTGCTTTCTCTAGTGAAAAGAAGTCAACTTCTCTGATTCAGGTGAGAAATATGCACAGATCAAGCACCATTTACAAGTGAAAACAGTCCAAATCAGTTATAGACAAATATGTTGGTGGATTTTGATGTGAGAGGACAAAAAGGGATGGACTTTTTCACTGTAGTAAGTGTTGTTATGGATTATGGACTCATATTTTAGTCATAAGCAATGGTTTAAAGTTAAAATGCCATAATGATGAATTTGTTTATTACAAAGAATGGCTCCTAACACAGCTTTTTGCTTCACAAGACTTCAACTAATGGATTGGCGTCGTGTGGATTACTTGTAGATTATTTTTATCAGCTGTTTGGACTCTCATTCTGACAGCACCCATTCACTGCAGAGGATCCTTTGGTGAGCAAGTGATGTAATGCTAAATTTCTCCAAATCTGTTCCAATAAAGAAACAAACTCCTCTTCATCTTGGATAGCCTGAGGCTGAGTATTTTTCCAGCAAATTTTCATTTTTGGGTGAACCATTTCTTTAAATAATGTTACTGCGGTCATTCTGGGTCATACTCTTTTAAGCCGTCTCACATTTGTCCTCCCTGTTGTGCAACTCTGCGGTAATGGCTTGTTCAGTGTCAGTCACTGCAGGGTCTTTCACTCTATATTTTGCTGTTGGTGTATGTCTCGTCATCTCATCTTCACTGTTGACACTTGAGTTCCATCATTGTTAGTGATCTTTGCCCTCATGAGACTTCAGGTGGTTGCCTAGTAACAGGCTCATTAGCATCTCTCACCTCATCTATCCCTCATATTCTGTGGCTCTTTTCAGAGCCAGCTGGATGCAGGCATTAAACACAAGCTCATTGAGAGTGCAAGGATGTTTGATGGCATGTTGGTCGAGGCTGGAAGTCTGTAATGGAGGCGTAATGGATTACACAGTATGAGCTGGAGAATCACTCTAACAGACATTAGAGAACACACATCACATGGACAAAAAGCATTATACTGAGACACAGTAAACAGTAGTCATTTAGAGGCCTAAATGGCACCCTCAGCCCTTGCAGTCCTCCTCCAGTGGCGCAGACCAGGGATGCATCTGTGAAATGTACACCTAAATGTAATGCTAAATACAAAAGAATGATAAAAAAAAGATCTGTTGTTATTGAATTATTATGAGTCATTATTAAATTTGCACTTATATTGAGTCGAATATTAATATATGAAAATTGCAGAGGTTTTTATTGGACTAAACTGACAGGACTAAGCCAAAGATAAAGTCTGTGCATTAGTTTTTGGCATTTCAGCAGAACTTTATTGTATTCAGATAAAGACAGAGGACACTTGTAAATATCTTTAAGGCTTTTCCTGTTCAGTGTTATTCTGACACATTAATTTGACTTTTTTTTTTTTTCCTAAGGTATCCACCATTTTTTGATGATAATCCCTTTGGCATCTACCAGAAGATCCTGTCCGGAAAGCTGGAGTTTCCACGGCATCTGGATTTCTATGTAAAGTGAGTTTGATAAAGAAAACACAACCGAATGACACATGCCATATTTATAGCATACATAAAACACAATGTCTAGTGAAATCATGTCAGCATCAACATGAAATATTATTTGATCTCAAAATTATTTGTGTGGGGGAAAAGCACAAGTCTGTATATTGCTAGCTAAAAGTAATAAAAGTCGTTTTTTTTTTGTTTTTGTTTTTTAATTGAAATAAATCTGGGGGGGGGCAAGACATTTAAGTTTTGTTTTTAGATTTTAAAAATATTAGGTGAAAAACTATATAACTAAAACTTGAAAAGGTTAAATGAAAATTAGAAATGTTTTTGAAATACTGAAATAAAATAAGTTGAAGTACTAAAATGTATCAAATTGAAAAACTAATAATAATGAATATTATAATTTATAATTAAATAAACTAAATTGAAATATTAAAGAAGATCTAATAAAATTGCAAAAGCATATAACACTAAAACTAACTGAAAATATAGCAATAAAAGATCATTCAAATTATTAATAAATAATATTATGAAAATAAACATAAAAAATTTGCCTAAACTTACTGTATTTTTATTATCATTTTTATCATCCCTCCTGCAAAAATACATTAAATATACAGAAATATGTCCCAGAACATCACTAATGACTCTTTTAAAGGGGTCATCGGATGCCCATTTTCCACAAGTTGATATGATTCTTTAGGGCAGTGGTTCTCAACCCGCGGGCCGCATGCGGCCCGTCACGAATCCTAATGCGGCCCACCATGCTGTGCTGAACACAATTAAACAATAACTTTCAGTTTTACAATTCATTTTAGTTTTTACATTACTTTAAAAATGTACTAAACAAATATACGCTATGATGTTTTTGTTATGTAAAATAATTTAGTTTATATATATTATTTTCAGACATGAACAGATCTGTACTCACGTAATTAATGCTACGCATTTAACGAACACATACAAGCGCGCACTTTGGCAGAATTCAATTCAAATAGTCATCAGCAGCCATTAGTTCTGTAAAACTGAGCATCAGAATGGACAAATTTGTTAAGGGAGAAAACGAAATGAGGAAAATGCCAGCGAAGGAACGCATTCAAACAAGAATGGGAGCAGAGAAGAGAGTGCTGGACTTTCGGCATCAACTTTCGGTTTGCCCCCCGCCACTCACTTGAAGATGTTCAGGCAAAAAGAAACACCCATAGGGGCCATTCACATATTGCGTCTTTTGCGCGCTCAAGTTTGTTATTTCAAATGTAGACGCGCGGCAGGCGCGCTCATAATGGAAGCGGCGCTCGCTTTTTCCGGGCGCGTACGCACCGCATCTAGATAAAAACATTTCAAATTCTCAGATTGCCGCAAGCGCACCGCGGGTCATGTGACAAGAACCAACCAATCAGCTTCATCCTTTCCTGTAACAACATTGAAAGCTCAGCCAAGATGGTGAAACAGCTGATCATAGCTGTACAGGGATAGTCTTTTTTAAATAAATTTAGTAGCAGAGCTACTGCAAGCGATTTTCAGTGCTGGAAATCCATTTATCCTTTGCTGAAACTTCCGCGTCTTCATGAAGAGCGCAGGTCATGGTTGCTTAGCAACGGCAGACGCCAGGGGAGCACAAGCTACAGAGCGCTTTGGAAAGAAGGAGAAAGCGGCGCGCCTAGCATTTTCCACGCGTTTTTAAGCACGACATGTGAACGGCCCCATAGGCTACTACGCAGCAATCATCCTTAATTACAGAAATGTGACAAAACATCTCTGGAGAGAACCTCAGATTATTAAATTTGAAAATGCTTTCCATATTTGGATCAACATAGGCTACATTTGTGAACGCACACTTTCTGCGATGTTGCGTGTCAAGTCACGCTTCCGTGCACGTCTTACAGACTGCAACTTACAATCACAACTTCATTGTGCCTACTCCTTTCGAGCATAATTTCACAAAATTGGTCAGCTCCCGACAGCATCAGGTGTTTTATCAGGTGAGTAGAATTATTTTATTTATTTCAATAAATGTAATCGTTTAGATATATTTAGGCTATAAATAATATTATAAATCTGGTTGGTTTGTATTGGTGACGTAATATGTAAATGAGATGTGTGCGGCCCGTGAGACTTGCACTTGGACCATAGTGCGGCCCGGAGGAAAAAAAGGTTGAGAACCACTGCTTTAGCCTGCTTTTTTCTTTACCCTGTCAAAATCAGCTTTGTTTTCAGCAAGCCATTCTAGTCCATGTTGCTTTAAATGCTAATGAGCTCTGCTGACCCCGCCCCTCTATTCCGTGGAGTGACGAGCAGACTTTAATCTTCAGCCGCGAAACTTGCTAACTAGCACATATAAGGAAAGGCGATTTGCAAAGATTCATAAAAAACCCTTATACTCACTTCTACTGTAGATGAACCTGGATCACGAATTATTTGCGTGAACATAGACGCATTTAGGAAGATCGGGGATCGGCGGATTCCCTTTAAAAACGAAGGTAACGTTAATCCTCTGCGTCTTCAGCGGCTCAGATGTCGGGAGTAAATGACGACTGCTATGTTCATTATTATATCCAACAACAGAACACCTCAATTGCTTAATCTGAGACATTCTTGTCTTCCCCTGCACCGTAGTCGACACAATGGCGTACAGCTCTCAGCTCACTCAGGGCGGGTCTAAGGTAAGACGGCCTTGTCAATCAACTATCGTGGGAGCGGCCTGCACAGATCTATGTCATTCTGACAGGAATCTCAGAACACTCTGACTTGAGAAAGGAGATTTTAAAATAGGGATTTAAAAAAAAAAACACTGGGTGGATTTTTATCATTATAGGGTGGATGTGTACACACACTTCTAACACACATTTATGTTCAAACAACATGTAAAGTGAAGTTTGCATCCGATGACCCCTTTAATGTCTTCGCAACAAAAACATCTTAAATATAGTAAAAACATTTGTTAATATGGTACTCTACACATTATATAGACACAACTTTTATAGACGTTTTTATTTTCAGTAATAACAGGGAGTCCTTGCTGCATCTCTATAACCAGAAAGGGGTCTTTGGCATGAAAAAAAAATTGAAGACCCCTGTTTTAGAGAGTTCATAGTTAGAAGAGAGATGCTCTCACAGTTATACATGCATTTACATGTGCACGCAGTTACAAACTAACTCATGTCCTCTAATGAACTCGTCTAAACATGTCAGCTAAGCACACTGGAGTGGAGGCATCCTCCAGATTGCAGACAGGCGGGTGTCTATTTACTCTATTACTCATGGTGCTTTTGATCTAATGAAGCTCAGGATTCAGCAAATGACCCACTGTCCCCTCTTTATGTTCATAAAAGTAATCCTTGAGTTTATCCCTCTTAATAAAACACAACAATATCCTCTCTTAGTTTTAGTCATTGCAGCTGTACAAACACATACACAAAATGACATCACAGCTGCATTTCCTAATTTGGCTTTTGTCCACTAGGGGCTAAACTGGCATTAGCTGCTTCAAACTGTCTGCACTCCAGAGACAAAGACAGCTTGAGGAAGCTTGAGGAAATAGAGACAGACAGTCACCTCAGGCAAAGCGAATCTGTGTTTCCTTTCGACTGGCATGTTTACTCTAGTTACAATTGTGAAATAGCTGAAACTACGACTTATGTCAGTAGGGATTTAACAATCTTGATAAGATAATGGTATCCTGAAGTAAAACACACATGATCATTGGAGAATGAATAACATCTGCCAGGGAGGCTAGAGTGAATGGTAAGGTCATCTGTAACACGATCGCTCCAGGCGTCTCTGGTGTTAGGTTGAGTGAGAACATCAACGGCACAGCAGTAAACATGCTAATGCGCTCGTGTTCACAGCTTGAAGTCTGTTGGGTAATGGATACAGATTGATTTTAAATCCTAATACATAAGGGTTATGTGAAAAGCTTAGTGCAGGTAGATTTTTATGTGTGTAGAAATTGTTTTTATGTTATTAAGCTGCATTATGAATAATCTCTTTAAGAGAGTGGTTACACTTTTTCAGTAGGTGTACTACAGGCCTTTGTCAGAAAATATAGGTGTATGTGATTTTTAATAACATTTTGTTTCATTAATTTTTTGGCATTTTGTAATGTTTTAGTAAGGGTCCATTGTTAACAGTATTTAAATACATTAGCTAACATGAACTAACAATAAAAAAGGCTTCTAAAGTATTTATTAACATTAGTTAACATTTACTAATACATTATTAAAATCACATATCTGTTAGTATTATTTAATGGATACAACCTAACATAAACTAAAAATAAACAGTTGTAGCAGTTGAATGGTTGTTAACTATAACAATTAATATTATTTATAACAACCATGTTTATCTAAGATTAATAATAAATAAATAATAATAAATAATAAAACTGTACCTGTAAAGGTTTTCTTTTTTTTAAGTTTAAGTTAATGCATTAAGTAATGTAAGCTAGTGGGACCTTACTGTAAAGTGAGACCTTTTCCTTTAAAGTTTATTTCTTGAAAAAGGGAGCATCACACTTTATTCATGTTTCTTTTTGAAGTAATTATTTATGTATTAACTACATTACTTTTCCAGTACTTGTTTTGAAGTATTCAAATAGTATGCATATTTTAAAGAGCAGATTTAAGATACTGTAATTTGTGATGCCTAAATTCACTTGAAGCATACAAACCCAATTTTTCCATATAATTTAAATTTAAATATTCAATTTAAAGGGGTCATCGGATGTGACATGCACTTTTACAAGTTGCTTGAACAAATGTATGTTGACAGTGTGTGTACACAACCACCCTCTAATGATAAAGATCCACCCAGTGATTTTTTATTTTTTATTTCATTAAATCATTTCTCCTTTCTCATATCAAGCCATTCTCAGATGCCTGTCTGTGTGACGTCACACAGACCCAGGCCCCTCCCACGATTGTTGATTGACACTAGTGTTTTACCTTAGACCTGCCTTGAGTGAGCTGTCATCAGTCCGCCATTGTTTAGACGCCGGAGCGGTTTTAGACAAGAATGGCTCCTAAGCGATTGAGATGTTTTGTTGGTGGATGTAATAATGAACATGGCAGTCGTCATTTACTCCCGAATCATTCGTGATCCAGCTTCACCTACAGAAGAAGTGAGTATAAGGTTATTTTATGAATCTTTGCAAATCGCCTTTCCTAATAATGTGCTAGTTAGCATGTTCCGTGGCGAAAGTAAACAGTACCATGAGAACGGCTCGTCACCCCACGGAAGAGAGGGGCGGGGTGAGCAGAGCTCATTAGCATTTAAAGGAATATAGACTAAAAGGGCTTGCTGAAAACAGCTGATTTTGTCAGGGTAGAAAGGGTGTTGTTTTACACTACCATTGAGAAATTTTAACCAACGTATGTTATAGACTTTTCATTAAGACCCTAAAGAATCATATCAACTTGTGGAAAATGGGCATCAAATATTGATGTGTCTCTACTCTTAATACCTGCCTTCATGAAATTGAGCATCTTAATTTTCGTGTTTATTAAAATAATTTAATGCTTAAATCAGGTGCATTTTAGCATATTGGTTCTCATCTTGTCTTTGTTTATCTAGGGACCTAATCAAGAAGTTTCTGGTGATTGATCTGGCAAGAAGGCTTGGAAACATGAAAGTAAGCAAGATGCTGGTGACAGATATTTTATATAGTTCTTCTTGTATGGTTGAGCAAAGTATTTCAGCAGGAATCAGCATCTGGGATATTTCCTTTGAGAACGCTGTATGGCTATATGGCCTTTTCATAGTCATCTCAAATTCAAGGCCATGTTGAAAATCTATGAATCATCTAACAGAATAAACTCTGTTTCTAGGCCAGCTATGCATCTTAATAAAACTGCACGTGGCAAATAATAAGACCTTGATTGAGTCTTGCGAGATCTCTCTCCCAAAGGCCACAGTATGCCACATATGTTTCCAGTTACGATAAGAAGGCTTCCTATCTGCCTAGAGGGGATGAGATGAGGCTCTGGAGAAACTCCCTGGACATTCAGAGAGTGATTCTGACACCAGGCATCTCTCCCACTATACCTCCTTCCAACCTCCATCAGACGAGGTGGATATTGGGGAAAGAACTACAGACAGAGTTCTTGTGCAAAATGTTTCTGCATCTTTAGCTATAGTAATTCAAACAGTTGCGGTTTAATGGCATTTACTTTTCTAAATTGTCCTTTCAGAGGAAATAATTCAGTAACTGGCGCCAGATGAAGTGGCAGCATGCGCCAGGCCTGTCATGCGTAATGTGATGCATATTGTGACGGTGATGTCATGGGAAGTTTCTGAATGGTTGCGTCTGAGCGTCATTTTCCCATTAGCTCCAGTTAATGCCGTTATTATAATTCTCCACACATGAGGAATGAGCTCTGCTGAAATATGTATTTCACTGTTTTGTTTATTTGGGGTTTATTCCTTTTTGTCATCAAATCAGATTCAGAGTAAGAGACGAAGATGGAAAACCTTTTCAAAAGAAATGTCACGTTGGGTGGACTTCCCAGGCTAGATGCTTCTGTTGTTAATTTAGCACTTTCTTTCTTTTGCTTTTTCTCCTCTGACTACATACAATCAGAGTTTAAGACCCGGCAGCCTAATCACAGCTGTGTTTGCACTGTTTCCACAGCAAGGCCAGGTCCTGCTGGCAGCGCTCATTCACAAGTGCTGATATCTGTTATTCCACTTGAGTGAATGTGTATCTGTCATGGTCCCACAGTGCAATGCATGGCCCAAATTCTGAGGTTTCTAGAAGACCTCAGTAGGTTAGCATATTTGTCCCACTTTTTCTTTTCTCTCTCTAAGAAACTAAAAAGAAAGACAGTACAGTGGCTGAAAAGACTGTTTGGGGTCAAATGAGAAGTGTCATGTACAAGGTTAAATGAGGTTTTTATTCTTACTGTGGTGGTTTGTCTCAAAATGTAAGACATCATTCTACTTTAATGTTAATTTAGTTATTATATAATGTTCATTTAGTAATCTATCATAATCTTGTTTATTATTTTTGCCGTCTTCCAGAACGGAGCTGATGATGTGAAGAAGCACAGATGGTTTAAGTCAGTAGACTGGGATTCTGTGCCCTGTAGAAATCTCAAGGTAAGCATTGTATTGAGCTTTTGAGCATGTCCTGTTATTAAATATTCATTTTATGTCACTATTCATTTTGGTATGATTTCTAAGTCATTACTGGCCACATAAACCGTGACAACGCCTCATTAAAAAGTGATCATCTTTTACTTTATTTACTGGTAGAATTATACAGCTAGAATATTTCCCATGGTTTACTGGACATATTCCAGTTTCCCAGAAATACTTGGTAGCGGATAGTGGAAAGATTACATGCCCATTCAGTTTGGGGTCAGTCGATTGAAAACACAGTAAAAACATTAGAGTAACACTTTAGTATAGCGACCAATAATCACTATTAACTATTTACTTTTTAGCATGCCTATTATTAACATATTGGCTGTTTATTAGTACTTATAAAGCACATATTCTGCATGACCATATTCTACCCAGTACCTAAACTTAACAACTACCTTGCTATTAAAAAGCAGCAAATTAGGAGTTTATTGAGGTAAAAGTCGTAGTTAATGGTTTGTTAATAGCGAGAATTGGACCTTAAAATAAAGTGTGACCAACACTAGCATTGTGAAATATTATAAGATAACTGTTTGTTGTATTAATATTAAAATGGTTATTTAACATAACTAAATATTAATTAAATATAATTGCTTAGTTTATTCCTGTGATGGCAAAGTCTAATTTTCAGCAGCCATTACTCCAGTCTTTAGTTTCACATGATCCTTCCGAAATCATTCTAATATAATCATTTCTTATTATTATAAATGTTGAGGAGGGAAAACAGTAATACATTTAGAAACTGTGATACATTTTTTTTAAGATTTTTTGATGAATACTGTCACTTTTGATCAATTTAATGAATGAAATGATTAATTTCTTTACTGACTGCACACTTTTGAATGATAATGTGTATTCCACTGTATCTAAAGCCTCTTTAATGAGTTTTTCTCATTGCTGTGACAGCCACCCATAGTTCCCAAGGTGTCTCACGAGGGTGACACGTCTAACTTTGACACCTATCCAGAGGATGAGTGGAAGAAAGACACACCAGTACCAGCTAAGGATCTGGAAATTTTCAAGAACTTCTGAAGAATTTTATTTTTATTTTTAATAAATAAAAAGACAGGACTGGTAGTAGATATTGATATAGAGCTGAAGTTTTAACCGAACCATTCAGGGGACATTAAAAGGTCATAGTTGCATTATTATAGGCATGTCTTGCCTGCTTGTCCCAGAGTCCTGCACACTTGAGAAACAGAAACAGACTTCTTCTGATCATCATTATTGTCAACATAATCATGGTCAAACATTTATAGTGGAAACCGTTCATCACTTCAGCATCATCTAGTAAGTGATGAGCAACTTGATTCAACACTCTCTGAGTCTCTTATGTTATTCAAAAGTAATGTTTTTAAAGAGTTTAAATAAGCAATATCAAGGTTCTGTTCAATGTTCTTTTTGCTGGATCAAAACAATGTCTTCACTTATGCCTAAACATGTATGGTTGTGTTTTGGCTTTATCTTAAAAAGCTTGCTGAAATAGAGCTTTAAGCCTGACAAATTTAGTTTTGTGGTTATCTGAACTTGCTGTGTTGATCCTTTCCTCCCACATGGTATTACATTTCGTAACATTAGGCCTGTTTCACACTGCACTCTCGAGCAGGCATGTAAACAAAGCAAAAGCATAACTGCAACAGTATGCTTTTATACTGGCAGCATTTTTCTGGCGTAACAACCTAGCCAGTCTATACAAAAAAATGTATAGTCATTTATGCATATCAATTATGCATTTTAAAATTATAATTTCCTAAAATAATTGAGACTACAAAATGTATAGTCTAAAATGTAATTTACATGTGGTTGTAGGCCATATTTACATCCAAAATGTCAATAATCTACAGAACCCAAATTTCAAACACTAGCGATGCCTTGGATTCAGTCATATTTACTAAACAGAAAGTGCTGCTGTGTGTGTTTTGATGATAAGTCAATAGTTCACTCCTGTTTTTTTATTTGTTGATGTTGTAGGCTATGTAAACCCATCAGAAGGGGAAAAAACTTTGGCAAATTAATTATTACATTAAATCATAATTATGTGGGGGAAAGGATGAAATTATGAGTTAAGCTAGAATTATGTGATAAAACAAGTTAAATTTTGTCACATTTTCAACTGTTTGTTATTACTTTATATCTCAGTTTTGACTTTGACATAAATTATAACAAACGTCATTACATAATTATGAAATAATTTGATTTGTCATCATTTTTAATAATGTATTTTTTTATTTATTTTTTTCACCATAGTCGAAATTATAACTTTGAAATAAAAAAAGTTGTGATTATAATTGGAAATTCAGATTAAAAAGTCATGACTCAGTTTCAACTTGTCATGACATTTTATCTCATAATATGAGATTTCGGACTTTTTTTGATTATTTAAAACTTTTTGTCATTTTGTATTTTTATTTCTACTTTTATCTCATAATTTTTTCTCGCAACTGTTTTTTTTTTTTTTTTTTCAGAATTACAAGCTTTTATTTCACAATTATGACTTGCTCACGTAATAATTTAGACACTTTGTCATGATTTTTTTACCAAAGCTTTCATGCATACGAGTCCCAAACAGAACAGAAACAGAATGTGTTTTTGTGTTCTACTGTGCTGCTTTTTCATTCTTTTTCTAAGTATACATGCATTAGACAGATGTGTTTGACCATTGCGCTGTCTCGCTTCTTTATTTTTCTTTTGCATCAGCACTACATTAAGGCAAGTTAAAAAATGTTAAAGTAAGTACAACTGCCCTGCCTTGTTTTCTGTTCATCAGTGTTCATCAGTGTTGCAGCTCTGCAGTTAGATACTATTGTGCATCATCTCAAGTTGACCACAAAAGTGCAGTTTGTGTGAACGGCCCCAAGAATCCAAAGAGCTTTTGAACACATTCCTGCCAGGATGTCAGACTAAGAATAGCAGGTGAAGTAGAGGCACAGTAGCACTTACCTAATCAAACATGACCTCACAAACCTGTAGGTAACTAATAAATTAGCATTAATGCTTGTATTATGAGATGCCTGTTCACATACTTTGGCTGTTGTGCTTGATGTTCTGTATGTGTTTACTAATTGGTTAAGTTCATAAACAGTTTACTAGCAAGGTGTTTTCTAAAGTTGCCTTGCATAGTTATGGGGGTGAATTTAGCAAACACAGTTTACATTGCTTTGTAATACTACTTAATATATGGCGTTTAAAAGCCTTGTATAATGGGAGGAGAATTGACTATGGTGTGAAATGCTTTAGAAATGTAGCTAGCTACTGTGTGTATGTTCAAAACCATTCTTCCTGTTTCTGGACTTCCATAGTTTTTCTTAACTGCTTTTGTCTGAAGCAGTAATTTATCATTGTAAAGTGTCTACTGAATATCATTTATTTGATATTTCTTGAAATGACTGTTCTTTTTAAATTACAAATTCAGTTTTATACTAAGGAAAGCAACTTGCAGATTTCATATGGACTTGACAGCTGTTACCATCTTGTGGATTTTTTTTTTCTCACTGTTTGTTGGTCATTATTTCCTGTGTGAATAATTTTGCTGTATTCTCAATTTTTTTGTGTTTTCTTTTTTACACTTGTTTGAGAAAAAAAAATGTAATTTATATTGTTTGCAACAGCAAAAACTAAAATGAAGTTCTATGAACTTAAAAACGGACACAAACCCAGCATATGATTTTATACTGGTTTTTAATCACACTTTTTCTTTCTTTAGTTTATCGGTACTTTCATTGTATTGCTTTATGAACATTTATGGTGTATTTTGGATGGTACAAGTGCAATGTTACCTGCAACCAAGCTGTTATAAAAACTTGAGAAAATCTGCAAATCCTATATCCATGAAAGTAAACTGAACTTTTCATGTCGGCAAAACTATTTTACTAACAGTCCTGCAGCCTGTTCTAACTTTTCAGTGCACTCTGACCAAACATGCTGAAGTCTTATTGAGATGGGTTGGACTCTCAGTTTGATGGCACCAAGCCATACGCTCATTCACACCAGCCTCGGGAACCTTTTAAACTACAAGCTTAGTGGAAATTATTAGACCATTTACTGTAAGAGTCTTAATATATTCTTATTTTCCTATATACCCACGATTAAGTGCTTGCCACAGTTTCATATGCTAGTATTTCCCTCAGTTGGTCCCTTTATAGTTTATTTTCCTTAAGTATTCATGTAAAATGTATATTAAATGTACATTAGTAGTTAACAGAACAAATTAGCATCACTCCTTCCCTGCAAAAGCAGATGAATGATCTCATCCATTAAGGTGCCTTGAGACTGTTGCATTTTTAAGAGGTTATTTCACTCTCTAACCCCTGTGGTTAGACTTCACCCGTAGAGAAATGTGCAAACATAACTTTCTTTCTTCGCTCTGCTCCTTGTAAAATCTGACTACAGTTTAAACATTTTAAAGACGTTTAGTCCTTTCAGACACACCGCTGGGACAGACTAATTTTGCTTAATAGTTCCCTTACGGTCTTCAAAATGCCTGTGCGATGGATCTGTCCCCAACCTGATAGGAAATGGTTTTAATGTATGGTATATGTACCCACCGCACTTTGGCAGCTCTGCGTAATATATTTCTACTTTTGACAGGAAAGCAGAAAAACACATTTCCATTTAACAACACAATTATGGTGTATTCATCTTTGAGTACACTCATCTGTATATGTTGGGTTGCTTAAATCCAACAAATTTTGGATCCATCGCCATTTGAAAGATGTTCTCTGAAGCTGCGATGTGAAAAGTTGCAGCTGCTGTTTAAATTCTTGGTACTGTCACGCAGCTCTTACCTGATGACACTTTTTGGCTGAGTCAGTGGCGCTGAATGATGTTCTTTAATCTCTTTGTCCTGTAGAAGACTGATTTTGTTCGTTTATTGCATCAGAGTTACTTTATTTATTAGCAAAAGAAATTACAGTGTCAGTGCTGCTGTGTTGGAAATAAACCTGATGTGAATTTGTAGCTTGGAGCAAGGAACCTTAAATTTGCTGAGTGTGGTTAGTCTACTTCTATAAACCCAACAAACCTACCATTACTCCATCGTTCACCTACATGGCTCTCACTTAACCCCTCACCTCCTGGAGTAAGTGTGTCAAAACGCCCCCCAAAAAACTCTATTTAGTAACAAAACTATGGAACGACACCTTGTAATGACTGGTAACCACAGTGATCAGTGCAATTAAATGGCTTTAGGTTCTGATCTCATCAAAGAGTCCTGTCATCAGACCACCACCACACCCGCATTGAGATATGATCATATACTCCACCCATCTACCAGCTACGCCTCATGCTGCCTTCACATACTTTCAGACATGAACGGCCTCTCAAGTTGTATTTACAACTAGGAACCTCTGAGGTTATTTTGATTCCCGAGTTTCAGAGTTGGGCAGGCCATGAACTAAACACGGCAGTTTACTGTATATGCTAAGTTTATGGGGGCATTTACACAGCACCATTTTGAACTAAATACAGAAAACTTGTTATGCTTTGTTTGCTGTTCATTAACACAATTTGTTTTGGGGGCCTGAAAATGAGGGTTCAAAGGGCAAATTGTTGAAAACGATACCGTTATTGTTTCCATGTAAACTACAAATATGCAAATTTGTAAAAGCGGTCACATCATGTGTATTATGTGTATTTACCGCTCTCTGGCACTGTAGATGAATGTGCAAAAGCATAGTCTTTCTTTACAAAGTCACAGCGCCAACTACTGGCCTAGCATGCATCATACAGTGTTTTTAGTTGTTTTTGCGGATCCATGTGAGTGAGTATCATTTTGACAACATTGTCATCTGTACGCAAAACTTTTATAAAAATGCAAAAGAAAAAAACTTTTCTGTTATTAGTACATCGTTGTTGTGTAAACATACCATACATTGCTTTCTCTTGCTATTACATTCATGTATATTTACATAATATCAATAACCATTTGATGTACAGTATATTTTATTTATTTTACACACACACACACACACACACACAAAAAAGCACACACCAAAACTTCTAGCGCAGTCAATGTATACAGTAGCGTGAGTGATGTTTATAAAATGGTTGGCAACAAATGGGACACTACATTGGATCTGTTGAAATCTGTTGGATATTGACTAAATATCTTAAATGCATTTTGGCTTTAATAAGATTTCCGCAAGCAATGAGCAAAAATGAACCTGGGGCCTGTACCATGAAGCCGGATTAGCTGGCTAGCCAGGTAAGTTTCAGTTTAGTTTGCACCAATCCTGGGTTTTAGGTACCATGAAAGTGGCTTGGCTTTTAGCTGCGTTCATTGCCATAGTAACTTACACTCCACGGCTAACCTGCTCCGGGGCAGTTTATGGTCTGAGTTAGAGATCTCAAAGTGAAATTGGACCAATCAGATGTGAGCAAAGTGACACATGTCTGACACAAAAAAAGTCACTCCCCCAGTTTCTCTTCCTACAAATTAAAGGTCACTATGAAGTACCTTAAAAAAAATACAACAAAATTGTCTGGCTTTTAATGCATACAATTTACATATGATTTATATCATATTTATTACACACAAGCACTTTTAGTTTAACAATTGTTATAAAGCATTCATTTTAAATTAATATTAATATATACAGATAAGTGGTAGAATCAATAGATAATGCTTTAAAAATGGCTACATGTGACCTTACATGTTTGAGTCTCTATCAATGTTATCAACTATATAAAGTAACTTCACAAGTTTCACTTGTGACTATAATTTCCTTTATTTGAACTCTTTCATGGACAAGTACTTCAGTGGAAATGCGTTTAAATTCATCATATTCTTTAATCTCTTGACCTTTAACTAAAGAGTTTTGAATCTCGCTGGCTCTCTCGCGAGAAGTGAATCACACTTGCTCTGTGTTGTGATTGGCTGTTCACTGCTGATGTCACACATTCATGTGCACGTGCTCCATTAACTCAGGATCAAGCCTGAGTTGACAGAGAAAGTTGATGATCAGCTTCATGTACAACAAAGCCAGATTGGAGTGGTTTGGTTTTGTCAACTCAAAACCTATCCTGTAACTCTGAATTTGTTCATCTACCATCATGGTACAGGCCCCTGGTGTCCTCCATGATTCGTGATTTGTATTTACACCTTCAGAACTGGGAAGTCAGAAATCAGCACGTTAAGGCAGAATTAGACAGCTTCTTGTCCATAATGCCAAACTAATCATGATATGAAGGCAGAAACTAGTTCATATAAAGCAATAAAGGCAGAAATTCACTGTGGTTTTTGTTGTGAGAACTATTGGATATGGTGGGTTACCTTATCATCTAGCATGCCTTGTCCCAACTTGGAGGTCTTGACCTTCTCAGCTGTATCCAACAAATAAAGTCATGCATCATAATTTTGACTTATTCTGTTGAATTAGTATATAATACCCAACATTTTTATAGTTACTGTAGATGTGTTGTACATTGTCCACACATCAAAAAGCTGTTAGTGGGCAACACCAAGCAATGTCCTTCTTTTGAAATGAAGAGTGTGTCTGTGAATGTGATCAAGCTGCCTTCAGATACTTGACTTGGTTTGCATTTGGCTCTGATTTGAACTTTTTCTGTGCAGAATTATCATATGCAGGTCTTTCACCGATACACACCTGTTAGTACTTAGGAAGGGAAGCTCACCGTCTGAGAGTTTGTGTCTCGGTTAATAGAAAAACAGTGATGGTTTATCCCAGATTTGGCTCACATTCAGTCTCCTGGAGAAGCTTTGCTTTGTTGAGATCCAGCATTATCAGCACTGAGTCGTGCAACTCTTTATTGTCCGTTATAAAAAAAAATACATTACATAGGATCTAAAATATATAATAATATAAAAAAGCAGTGACTTTGAACAGGCTAAGATTTTCTCTCTTTTTTTTTCTTTTTTTTTTGGTGTCTGTATAATGACCACATTTCTTTTGGACATGCAGCAATATCAGACGACCTGGAAGTAAGAACGGGGTAGAACAGCAAGTTCCTGACAAGGTATTAACTAAGTTCAAAACTAAATATCCTTTTAAGTTTTAAAGGGATAGTTTACTATTCCTTTAAGTGCACTAACTGTGAGCAGCTTCTCGGCAATTAAAGGAGCTGTAAGCGATTTCAGGCATTTTCCTCGTTTCCACCATTTCGCTAACTTCCATTACCAAACTCCACCCTCTCTCCAAAGACATGTCAGCAAACCTGCAAAATGAGTCATTGAATTTCAACTTACAGCAACTTTAAGTCTAGTGTTTATTCCCATTCTGATGTTTTCCAGTAATTCAGTCAGATGTGCATTGTATTGTAAGGGCTTTGATTAAAAAAACAAAACAAATAAAAAAACTAACATCAATAAAATGCAATAAAGCAGACGAAAAGCAAATCATAAGTAGATAGTTAAACCGCTTACTTCATTTCAAGCATGGTTGGGAACATACTTCTTAGAGATTTGTTTCAAGTAAACAAAGAAAGCAGGCAGCTGGATATTGTAACAGGAATAACTCAAAGTGCATCTGTTTCTAAGTTATGCACTAATTGCGTTTCTCTGCTCATAATTTCCATATCCCTGTGCCCTTTAGCAGATCAAGGTAAACACATAATCTAATCTAACTGCTTTTGCAGACTTGGAGAAGGTTATTGATCAAAAGAGAATCCATGCACTGGTCTATGAATGAAGCCATCTAAGTTCTAACACATTTATATTCAAAAACTGGCAAAAAAAAAAACATTGAGACTACAATTTCAAAACAATTCCAACTATTATTAGAGGAATAGTTCACCCAGAAATTTAAATTATAATTTACTTCACACTCATAATTTTATACTGATTTTTTTTTTCAACTGTTTTTATCCATGCAATGAAAGACAGTGGGATCTAATGTTGTTTATTACACAGAATAAAGAAAGTCGGTAACACTATATTTCGATAGTCCACTTTAGACATTCTACTAACAGTAAGTTACTTTGCAACTACATGTCAACTAGCAGTCATTAGAGTATTTGTAGACTTTCTGCTTCTAACATTTTATTTTGATGGGTCCACAACATACAACATACTGACTAGAAACTTTGCAAGTATATGTCAACTTATTCTACTAACCCAAACACCTAACCTAACAGTCTACTCTGACAGTTAGTAGACATGTAGTTGCAAATTAATGAGAATTAGTTGACATGTAGTTATGAAGTTACTTATAGTTAATAGAGTGTCTAAAGTGGACTATCAAAATAAAGTGTAACCAGAAAGTCATACAGGTTTGGAACAACATGAGGGTGAGTAATGATTACAAAAATTTAATTTTTGATAAGATGTCAGTTGAAGCAAGTGGATATGAGGCACAAAACCCTGCAGTTTTCGGGACAGATAAGGTCAGTAGATATAAAAGCCATAAAGACCATATCTAGGTCAGCCTAGAGTCCCCATTTTACCACCGGCAATGCTGTAATATTTCTTGATTAACCAGCTGTTGAGTGTAACAGCAGCTGAATGTAGAGCAGGCCTCTCTGGTGATGGTCATTGCACAAATATGCTTACTCAGATCTAAACGTCCATTTGCAGAGCCTCTGGGGAAGGAGTGAACTGTAGTTCTCATGATTACAGTCTAACGGTCTGATTAGAGGGGACGTCGTTGCACGGAAATGAGAATGAAATTAGAGGGGATCTTCTTGCATGGAGAAGTAGAAGATCTAATTTAAATAATATTACATTTGATCTGTGTCTTATCCAAGTGGTGGATAAGAGCAATAGAGGAAACTTTTACATTAACATATTTATGATTTATGGCTGTAACTGTCAGAATGCATCAGTATCATCACGATTTGGACTCGTACAAAAGACTGATTTAAAACACTCAACGTTTCTATTTAATTAACTGTAATGCTTTTCTTGGGGCCTTATGGGTACCAGATTCCTTCACTGTTCATCCAGGGTTGTTTTGAGTGAATTGTTAATGGAATTTGATCTGACTTTATTCAGACTTTTACAGAAAAGCAGACACACATGTATAACACAAATAAATCATTTTAACGGTTGTTTTCCACAAAGTCTTCAAATAATGGCAAGGCTCTTTGTTAATGAATTGTTTGGTGGTCAGTCTGCATCATCAGATTGACTCAGCTTGGTTTTTATTCATAAAGGGGGACTGACTGATTTGTTATGTCTCGTCTTTGTTCTTGCTTGTGAGTAATGGCATCAAATATTTTGCTTATGAAAACAAGTTTAAGATCTATACACAAAAATATAATCAAAGATGTCTCTCGGCATTGCGCCTGGCTATTATTTAATGCAACGAGTGCCACGTTTTTAAGATATCAAGATGTCAGTGAAAAAAACAGTTCAGTTTGTAAAATGTTTTGCAGACCTGTCCATTCTGTTCCATTATACATCCTGTGTAAGTTTGGTTTGATGAGGAACGTTTCCTTTTGTAGTTGCATGTGAAGGTAACAGTTCAAGCTTGAATTGCTCCAATAGAAAGCAAATCAAAATCTAGTTTATTTTAAGGTGTTACTTTGTATATATAATTGTAATAAATTACATATATACACCAGTATGTATATATAACCCAGCTGGGTCCTTAACGGAAGCATTTTGTGGTACAGTTGTATCTGCTGTGTTTTCATGCTTGCCACTTGAGGTTCTGACATTTGTCATGGCTTTGTTTGTTTCATCGCTCCAGCAAGCACTGCTTGTTTGGACATTTTAATTCTACACTTGGACTCATTATGTTTGGACTGGTGAGTCACTGCATGCTGATCCATACATACCATTACAGTGAACTATTCTGCTGACTCAGATTATAACATTGGCCTTTGTCAAAACAAAACACAAAGAGAATCTCTGAAGAAAAATCCCAAAACTCAGCGGAAAGCAGAATGGAACAAGCAGTTCACATGATTGTGACCTACACAGCACAACCAAATTAAATAAATTAAATTTTATTTACAAATTTGAAAAATATTGTTTATTTTAAAGTGTGGTATAATTTTGAATAATTTTTCAGGTGTGCTAAATATATATATATATATATATATATATATATACATATATAAAACATTTTTTATTTATTTTTTTACTTACAAATTTCATTAAAATACAGGTGCATCTCAAAAAAATTTAATATCGTGAAAAAGTATTTTTTTTGTAACATTTCAAAAAGTTAAACTTTCATATATTCTAGATTCCTTACATGTAAAGTAAAACATTTCAAAAGTTTGTTGTTGTTTGTTTGTTTTAATTTTGATGATTAGAGCTTACAGCTCATGAAAGTCAAAAATCCAGTATCTCAAAATATTAGAATATTTACATTTGAGTTTCATTAAATGACCATCCATACAGTATAAAATCTGGGTATCTCTTGTTCTTTGAAACCACAATAACGGGGAAGACTGCTGACTTGGCAATGGTCCAGAAGACAATCACTGACACCCTCCACAAAGAGTCACAGAAGGTCATTACTGAAAGGGGTGGCTGTTCACAGAGTGCTGTATCAAAGCATATTAAATGCAAAGTTGACTGGAAGGAAGAAATTGGATAGGAAATGGTGCACAAGCAACAGGGATGACCGCAAGCTTGAGAATACAGTCAAGCAAAGCCGATTCAAACACTTGGGAGAGCTTCACAAGGAGTGGACTGAAGCTGGAGTCAGTGCATCAAGAGTCAACATGCTCAGACGTCTTCAGGAAAAGGGCTTCCAAGCCACTTCTGAAACAGAAACAACGTCAGAATCATCTTACCTGGGCTGTGGAGAAAAAGAACTGGACTGTTGCTCAGTGGTCCAAAGTCCTCTTTTCAGATAAAAGTAAATTTTGCATTTCATTTGTAAATCAAGGTCTGGAGTCTGGAGGAAGACTGGAGAGGCACAGAATCCAAGCTGCTTGAAGTCCAGTGTGAAGTTTCTGAAGTCAGTGATGATTTGGGGTGCCGTGACGTCTGCTGGTGTTGGTCCATTGTGTTTTATCAAGTCCAAAGTCAATGCAGCCGTCTACCAGGTGATTTTGGAGCACTTTATGTTTTCATATGTTGACAAGCTTTATGGAGATGCTGATTTCCTTTACCAGCACCTGCCCACAGTCCAAAAACCACTTCCAAGTGGTTTGCTGACCATGATATTACTGTGCTTGATTGGCCAGCCAACATGCCTGACCTGAACCCCATATGGAATCTATGGGATATTTTCAAGAGAAAGATGAGAAACAGTCAATCCAACAAATGAACATACTTTAAAGAACTTGAACGTTTCTATTTTGCAAATCCTTTTTTTTTTTTTTTTTTTGATTGATCTTAGGAAATATTCTAATATTTTGAGATACTGGATTTTTGACTTTCATGAGCTGTAAACTCTAATCATCAAAATTAAAACAAAAAAACTTTTGAAGTGTTTTACTTTACATGCAATGAATCTAGAATATATGAAAGTTTCACTTTTTAAAATAAGTTGAAAAAAACTTTTTCACGATATTCTAATTTTATGAGATGCACCTTTTCTTCTCTCTGTTGACAAATGCAAGAATGCATTAAAGTTCAGCCAATCACATTCAGATCTGCTTCCAATATAGTATGCAACACTCGCTTTTTACAATCAAATTAACAACCAATTAATAACATCAAAATTGTATCACTGTCACAATACAGAAATAAAGTCAGTCACAACTTCTATGTCATGCCAACTATAAGAAAAATCAAAACTGTATTTGAAATGCATTTTTCAGGGGCGAACCAATCTGGCATCTATGTCAAGTACTGGCCTGGTCAGGCTGTAGATTACACAGAACTCATATGGATGTAGCCACATAATGTCAGGCCTCCGGTGTGATGTCATTATAGTCTGTGTTCCTTCATGAAGAGCTTGTTGATATTGGTATTAATCATGCATTTTCCATGTGATCTCAACATGGAAAATGAATGAGTAGGCAACATATTTCGTATTTGAATATTATATGCAAATAGAGAATAATATGAATGCTGCAGTATAAAGTGTGACACAATATAATTCAATTTGATCATGGTGAATTCAGTGTCCCACATCCCAGCTGCCATTCCTTTTATAAGCCCCTATAAAAGCCCCTCAGTCCTTGACACACTGACATACTCAACAGGCACCAGTAGACAAGTGAGTCATGCCCTGGCAGAAGTAAAGTGTATTCTGGCATAGTTTCCAGGAGATGTCTTAGCTTTGAGAGAGGAAACATAAAACTAAAGCTCATGGCTGAAAGACAGTCCAAAGATTTATCATACCATCAGCACACTGCAAGTTTAAGCACTGCCTGAGGCCTTCCTATCAACCCATCTTGTTATTGAATGCAGTTTTCTTCAAAATCAGTTTAGACATTTCCAGGTCAATGATAACAGGTTGATTTAATTTCTTAACAAATATACGTGTATATGACCACAGGTCTCACATTTGATACAAACACTATAAGGATTGTGGAATTAAGACTTCCGTTTTACTATACTAAATAACTGCTGTGCTGTGTTGAGGAAATAAAATGAAATCATGAAGAGCTAATAATTTCCATGAACTGCTCTCTAACCCTTTGACACTGAGTTATGATGTAAACATGGTCTCCCATAAAGGTCAACCCCTGTCATCACCCTGTTATTACTGCCTTGCAGGTAAACTGACATTAGTTCACCATCTTTTCCCTTTTGAAGTGTGACCAAAGACATCTTATCAAAGACTTTGCTGTTGTAGCTTCAAACGTCAAGATATCCTAGAAGCATCAAAACAGAGGTTAGAAATAACTTATCTGGCCATAAGCCAAACTTATCTGGCCAAATTTATTTATTTTTTTGAGAAAGGCTGGCTTGTTCCATGAATGAAACTGGAAAATAAATCACAAAGTACAAGATCTATTGACACCAAGCAGAATACTGTGTGCAACAATTTGAAATGTTGCACCCAGTACGGATTTAACGTGTTTGTTCTGACCGTCGTGAATATTCTCATACCATAAATGTGTCACAAATTTTAACGGAGAGTTGTTTTGGCTGTCAAATAAAACTATTATTTTGTTATGCCACAGTGAATAGCAGATAAGGAATCTAGAACCAACTATTTTGTTTATGTATTCTTGTATTTGATTGTTTGATAAACATTACAGCAAATTAAAAATAAAAAAATAAAAGGTGTTAATACTGTTCGACTTTTCGTTTTCGTTTTACAAATGTAAAGTTGTTTGGCACTTTGTGTACCCTGGTTATTTGTATTTCTGCTTTTCAGCAAGCGCCACCTATGGTCAAAGAATGAAATCGCATTTTCACATGTAAAAATTGGGAAAATTTGCATGGCGAACAGGCAGAATTTTCATGTTGGTGTGAACAGGCCTTTTTTAAACGCCTTTTAAGAGTTTGATATCATGTTAATCAGACAACAATCAACCTTTCTGTTGTCCACTTGCTCCGAAAGACAAAAGTGATGTGCAACATGTCCTTAAAATACTTGCATATGGATAGATGATTACAGACTAGCTTTGTTATGTAAAAAAAAAAAAACTCACTTTACCGCAATTGTAAATTATTTTAAATTACAATAAGGTTATTCCAATATCTGATCATCAGACTCTTGTCTTTTTGGGTCTTTTTCTTGTGAATATTCTGCGCCGCTGTTGACATGTCTTGCTTTCTCACTCATGAAACAGACATCAAGTTTATCTCATTCCAGAAGCAAAAGGCCAGTACTGTATACAACTTTGATTTAACACTGGCTGTCGGTGTAGTGATATGGCAGCCTCATTAATGTCTGCCACAGGAGGAGATAAAACTAATTGAAAGTAAGCTTCCAGACCTTATCATTTAATATCATCATACAGATGATCTTCTACACTAATGAGCAATGTATGAATCTCACATCTCAACCTGTGTAATTTAATTACTCTCCCATAGGAGCCCCTTCCTGGATCCTGCCAGAGTCTCTTCCTCTGGGGGTCAAAATCTTTTTTCCACATTCTAGCCCTTTCACTAAATTCCTCCAAATGAGTCCATGTGGATTTCTTTAGAGGTGCATCTGTTAAAACCCCAAATGCTCTCAGTTACTAAGTGAGAATACTTTATCCTTTCCTATTCAGCATTTTGCATTGTGTGATATCAATCTTTACAAGTAAACACTCTTGAGTGTTGCAGGTTCAAACCTATTCTTCTGTAAACAGTTGCTGTAAGAAAAATAATGTATTACTAGATCATATCCGGTGCACCCCAAACATGTTTAACAAGTTTCAGAAATATTTCAATCATAAAGTTTAAAACAACTGTTCTGGAAGCACAGATAAATAAATCTCAGTTTATCACCCTTTGGTGGATAGGCTGCTCTACAGCAGATGTTAAATGATAATAGGTCTGCTACACCATTTAGTGATTCATTGGTAAGTTTATGTCCAATTGGATGTCCAAGAAACATCTCGCGCCTCTTACAGATTTCACTGGGAAGAACACTGGAAAGAAATGTCCATTGTTTTTAGGAGGTGGTTGTTTTGAAAGGAATTCTTTGAATTTGTTGTACAGCTGTTGAGTTAATTATGCGAGCAGGTTTGTGTTTTAGTCATTACTGGTGCTACAGGTAGTTGTTATATAATCTTGCACTTACAGTAGAGCATTTTATGTGCTTAGCATCTGTTGGCGATCTGAGCCAGACATGTTGAAAATATGTTACACAGTGTAATCTGGGGTTTCTGGTATAATCCTGATTTATATTCTCTCTTTGACCTGAGAGGTTTTCCAGTCACTGAGGTTCAACATTTGCATCAATTACATTTTGTTACCTCAAAAAGTCAAAGCTGTAAAAGTTCTCATTCTTTCCAGCTCAATTTTTATTATCTTTTAAAAGTTGCCTAGATTAGTCAGAATCACTTCCATTTTCGTTTTCTCTTTCTTCTTTCTCTTTTTGATTTTTATTAATGAACATTCTAAGATATTCTCTTACACACGTGACAACCTGGAAAGAAAGGTATTAATTTCAGTGCCATTCCACAGATGGTCTTCATTAAAGTCTTAATCAGAATACCCAGGTTCTGCTTCCATCTCTAGAGACTGAATTTGTGAGAAAGGAACCAACCCTAGATGACACAGACTAATGTAAGACCTGGATAAGGTTGAATAGACCTCCATAATTTTGCGATGCCTCTAACCTGTAAAAAATAAAGAATGTGCCAGGGCATGTTTGGTTTAGTGTGCAATCACATCTAGTAGTTTCCACATACCTCTGCCATGATTTCTGCAGTACACACAGTTCTGTGATTTACTGTCATCTCATATCACAATAATCAAGACCAGGTGTTATGTTTAAACTGACAACATGTTATTTTGCAGGAAGCAGTTCATTAACAAAAGTGGGGAAAAATGCATTTGTTGCTCCACATACTATGTTGCCAAATTGAACAATAAAGTCTCGTATAAAGATTCAAAGACTGTTATGGAGGGCTAGTTCAGCACAGAAGTTCTTTCCTGCCTGCTGAAGACAGATGTGTCAGTGAAGAGATCGTCTTACCTTGTTTGCGGAATGACTGCATGTGCTCGGTCCATTTCAGATTTATTCCTTTTTTATTCTGGGCAAGATTAACAGTATTAATATCAAAGGTATGATGAATATTTCTCAAACCAGCTCTGTATAACAGATAAGTGTTCACAATAAAGGGGTGCTGTGCTTTTGTCAGTGAATCGTTTGTGTAAAGCTTGATTACGTGACTTAGATACGCAGTGTTTTCAGGCTGTTTCTTACAGTTTAGCTGGATAAATATTGACTCAGCTTCAAATGCATTATAAGAGCATTTGAGGAACATCAGAACAGTTTAGTCTTTGTCTTACTTTAGACTGTATAATACATTGTGTCAATACAACAAGAATTGCTTAATGTGTGTAATTATTTGCGATTTATAAATGTCTCGTCTGCTTATTCTGGATAAACAAGTAAAATTTGTGCATTTTCAGGTGGATTTCCAGAAAGAAATGCATTTGAGTGTTCTGACCAGCCAACACAGCAACACTGACTCAACCAATGGCGTGAGTGGGGGAAATGTTCAAGTAACAATTACTTACAAGTCCAATAAAGTACATTTTGCACTTTTGGTATGCCAAAAAAGTATCATTTTTATGTTACATTTCTAACTTTTTTCTATTCGCAATTGCAAGTATATGCTATATCTAACAATTTGGGCTTTTCGTCTTAGAACTGCAGGTTATCTCACAATTCTGATTTATTGTAAAAATAGGTCTGAATTGTGAGATGTTGTAACGCAAGACCTAAACAGAAAATAAGTGTTTGAACCCAGAGCAGTTTACTGGCAAAATAATGATAGCCATTGGCAATATCTAAAGAGGTGAGTATGCAGCGGTAACAGTCAATGCCGAAACGATGACCAGACAATAAGTGAGCTGGTGAATGTCTCTTTTGTAGTGACGCAATGATGAGGTAAGTGTTCTCAGGTACATGATTGCTGATGTGGATAAGGTGTGGAGCATGGAGGATTCTGGGTTCTAGTTAGTGATCCTGAAATTAGAATTCAGGGGATTGTGATCGCTGAAGGAGTGTGGAGGTGGAGCCTGGCGTATCCTTGACAGATAAATCTCAGAACTATGAGGGGAAAAAGTCAGAATTGTGATATTTTTCCCATGCAAAACTAAGCTTCCGTAACTACTGGTGGAGCAATTGGACATCTTATCTTTAATGTTTTTTAAACAATTTCTTTATAGGCTGTAGTATAAAGTAACTGTATGTAGGTTGAGGTGTCCATGGTTTTCCACGCTTTGTCTGGATTCTAGCAATAGTCCAGCTGCACACAGCAGGTTGGAAGGCTGTTTATTATACAGTCCTGTCCATGTGGAGACCCTGGGGATCTAGGCCAAAACGGCAAGACAAAAACTATTTGAGAATTCAGGGAAATGGCCTATAAACGTGAATGCTACAGTTTAATAATGACACACTGAAAACCACATAGTCTGCTCTACAGAAAGACTGACTAAAATGGCACATCTTTATATCTGTCTTATCAGTGCTTGCCTTCCAACTCTTTTCTTTCTCAGATATGCCCTTTAAATGTCCATCAACTGCCTTTTTTTCATTAAAGCTGAGATAAGGTTGGAAATATTTCAAGAGTCATGACAATAACAGATGTGATTACCTATTCATTTCAGGACTCAAAGTTTGTTTTGCATGCTTTGACAAAAATGTATGTAATAACATATTCCTTTATTAGAAATATGACAATGTAGAAAAAAGATACTTTACCCATTATAGGATCATTTGTCTTACAGTTATCATTTTAACATATGTGGTTAGACCACCAATGAAAATAAACAGAACTTCATTGTCTAGGGGATGTAGTTTATTATTAGTTGTATTCTACAGGTTGGTCTTCGGCCAGATGGTCAAACAGGGATGTCTGGTTAGTATAGACCATTTGCTGATCCAAGACCAGATTTACTGTTTCATTATCAATGAATAAAGTAAGGAAACTGATCTGGGAGCAGAGTAAATGTGCAACTGACACATTTTGATTAATGCAGGGGGAAATGAAAAACACATTTCAGTGTCTAAAGATGACCAAAAAAAATGGAAATGTAGAAGCTGGTAAAAATGTTGTAAATCACTGAGGACAGAGAAAACAGGTGCTAGTTTTTACATCTGCCACAGGTGCTGTGGGTAATACTTGAGAAAATGTATTCAAAAATATGTTACCTGTGAACAAAAAAAACTGTTAAATGATAGGTAAACAATGCTATACGCACTAATAATTAATGCTTTTGTATTTATTGTTATTATATTTTAAATTTACAGCTTGATATGCTTTCGAATAGTTTTTTTTAAGTACAATTAATATGCTGAATCAACATCAGTGTTTCCCTACACGTATCATGAAGATCTCAATTGCCTGAAACAAAGCTTTTTCAAACACCTGAAAGGTATTTGCAAGGATATCATGCATATACTAAGTCTTTAGGTCACTTGCATGTCAGAGGAACTACCGCTCAGGGACCACTGGTAACATGTGCTAACCAGGTGGCCTGGCCTGTATTGTATACTGTAGATTCATTGTTGAATGGTAGCTGCATTCACTTTCAAAACAGTGTCTGGAAAAACAGGTGCAAGCTTTGATGCTTCCCACGACACCAAAATATTATTAATCCAATATGAGGTTGTTGCTAAAGTGTGTACACACCTTTCAAAGTTAATTTTAAATTATACCAACAAAGGTCTTTGATTATAATCTTATCAAAGCACCTTTTTGACCTCACAACCTGTAAACATGTTATGTCTTCAGCCTCCCTGTTATTAAATTTAATCATGTCTCAGACATAACAAATCTACACCAAGCTTAAAAGTAACAATTATATTTTTAATTTCTTATTGGGTCCTCATATACATTTTTTTAAAAAATATTAAACCTTCAATTTAAATGCAAACATTCCAAAGATATTTAGCTCATCCTTGTCCACTAAAGGGAAGAAAAAAATGGTGTTTAGAACTTTAGAACTATTTACAGTCAGTAAATTTCACAAAGAATTACAAAGAAATATCAAATAACAAATTTTATTAAACTTAACATGTTTAAGTAGAAAGACTGAAATAAAACATTTCTTGTAAATATTTTTTTGCTATATTTTTAAATACATATTTTATATTTACTTATATAATATCAACATCTACTGACGGGTTTTAGGATGGATATACATGTAGGCTTACATGACATATATGTATAAAAATGTATTACACATGCATAAGCATACACATTTGTTTGGGCTAAATACACATGTTAATATATGAAATAGTTTCAGTTTCTAAAAGGTTTTGTATGTTTGTTTTGTTTGTACGTTTTGTATGAAAATGTAATATATATATACATATATATATATATATATATATATATATATATATATATATACAGTGCTACTTGAAAGTAATTTATTTATTGAAAAAAATTATCCAGTGTTACATATCTATGCGTTGCAAAAAAATGTGAATCATTGCTTTCAGTATCTGGTGTGACCCCCCTTTTGCTGCAGTAACTGAAGGTAAAGTTTCTTGTAAATGCTGATCAGTCCTGCACAATAACTTGTAGGAGTTTTAGCCTATTCCTTAGTGCAGAACCACTTAAACTCTGTGATGTTGGTGGGTTTCCTCCTATGAACTGCTTGCTTAGGTCCTTCACAACATTTTAATTGGATTACGGTCTGGACTTTGACTCAGCCATTCTAAAACATTAACTTTGTTCTTCTTTAACCATTCTTTGGTAGAATGACTTGTGACTTGTGTGACTTGCAATTTACTTTTTGGAGAACAGTAGCTTTCTTCTTGCAACTCTGCCATGCACACCATGGTTGCTCAGTGTTCTCCTGATGGTGGGCTCATGAGCATTAACATTAGCCAATGTGAGAAAGGCCTTTAGTTGCTTAGAAGTTACCCTGGGAACTTTTGCAACCTCGCAGACTATTACACATTCTACTTTGGAGTGATCTTTGTTGGTCGACCACTTCTCGGGAAGGTATCAGTGGTCTTGAATTTCCTCCATTTGTACACAATCTGTCTGACTGTGGATTTGTGGAGTCCAAACTCTTTAGAGATGGTTTTGTAACATTTTCCAGCCTGATGAGCAACATCAACTCCTCAGTAAACTCCTTTGTTCGTGACATGATTCACTTCCACAAACATGATCAGACTTTGATAGATCCCTGTTTTTGAATAAAACAGGTCATGTACTGACATTTGATAGTCATTGCACTGACTGAAAACACCTCTGCACATATAGACTCTAATTTCACCTTTAAATTAACTGCTAATCCAAGAGATTCACATACTTTTGCCACTCACAGATGCAATATTGGATCATTTTCCTGAATAAATAAATGACAAAGAAAATATTTTTGTCTCATATGTTTGATTGGGTTCTCTTTGTCTACTTTCAGGACTTGTCTACATAATCTGATTATGTTTTGGGTCATATTTATGAAGAAATATAGAAAATTCTAAAGGGTTCACAAACTTTCATGCAGCACTGTATATATATATATATATATATATATATATAGCAAAAGTGTGACAGCAAAAATGTAAAAATAAAAAAACCTCTAACATTGAAGATAAAACTCACTCATGCTGTTTGTAACTCTAAGAATGAAGATACATTTTTTTCTTATTATTTTTTTCTACATTTTTGCTATGTCACACCATAGGACACAGTCCAATTTTTATTTGTCAACAACCCATATATATATATATATATATATATATATATATATATATATATATATAATTAATGTATGGGTTTTAGTATAAAAACATTAATTTTTTCCATAGTATACTTGGGATTCCACCTTTAGTATTTCTGCAATAAAATGTGCACATTATGCTACCCATAGCCCTAGAACGTTGTCATACTGGAGTTTTGGAAAATTGAGGTTGACTCATGCTTAATGAGAGCCTATTCATATGCAGTGTGTATCAAAGGCGATGGAGGATGAACTCCCAAGTCTGCTCCAGGTGCACTAGTTCATCTGACCACAGCAGAAGTATATTGAAAGACCATTCAGCGTGACTGTGGTGTATGACTGGTCTATGGCAAAGCGTGAGACATTTTTAAGAGACGCCTGTTTTTTTTTAACCACTCAGTCAGTTGTTGTTAAAAGATTCTGACATCAGGTTCTTTCACTGTGTTTAGAAGTTATTCTGCCATTAAATGAATGACATGTGGAGGTCACAGAACATTAAATGAAAATGAGTTGAGCATGTTGTTTGAAGAATGTGTAAATGTGCTCTCTGAGAAAACCAGTCACTGTGGAACATTTTCTTCCTATAGTCTTATTGCATTTGACATGTTAAAAAAAAAAGTGTAATTTACAAAATGCACACTAATGTTCTTCTTGGGTTGATAAGATCTTATTGCCAAGAATTGCAGTTAAAATGCATATTAATTTATTTCATTTTAGTAATTTATTAGTATAAGATCTTATAGTCATTTTTTCTACTAATAATATCAATGATTTACTGTTGATAAAACCTCCATAAACAAGCGAATGAGAATTAAACTGTTTAGATGGGATGATCTCACTAACAAAGAAAGTTCCTTTTTTGAAGATGGTGATTACATTTTGTTTTGGATTCTTGTCTTATCATGATCACAATCTGTGTATGCTCAATACCTCTATTTCCATCACTGAAGATGACTGCATGTACATACATATCATTTTCAAACAGGTGTGCTTTCTGCTTGAAATGACATGACGTGATGTATGGAATCTCCCAAGTGGTCAATAACATGGGCAGAAGCTTGTGACCTTTGCCCTTGCCAGCCCCCTGCATTTTCTTCTCTAAATGCTTCAGGGTGCCCTGTGAACTCAGGGGACTTCATGCATCAGTTTAGAGTACACACGAAATGTGTATGTGTGTGTGTTTGTCTGTGAATGGCATGGAGGACCAGGGTCTAGAAGGGAAATAACAAGGCTTTGAACTCTGTGTAACCTTTACTTATAGAGCCGGAACCATTAAGAGTCAAAACAGCATGGAAAAATCACAGTGGGGAGATGCAGTAATTTCAAAGCTACCATAAACAACATGTTCTTGTTTGTAGATACTGGCCAGGTTTTAACACAGAATTGACATTAACCCTTGAGCTGTGCTGAGAATCCTTTACCTAACTTGGTGTTCCTGGTCAAAAATCACTGCCCTTTTAAAATGTGTTTGTAAATCTCTCATTGTGCTATATTATCACTATCTTTTCAATAGCACAAGTTTTGTATTTCTTTTTGGAACTAATAGGTTGTAGACCTCAATCATCTGAACTTATAAGCCTCAGTTTTTGAGTTAAACATTTTTTTTATATATATATATATTGGCAATGTTCACTCAAAAACTGAGCTGCATAAGCTCAGATCAACAAAATATTGCATATATAATAGATGCATATGTAATTATATATAAAGATTGTATATATAATAATATAGCATAATGAGAAATGTATAAGCATTTTTTTTAGACCAGGAACACCCCAAGTGTAACAAGGTGGGAAAAGAAAAGAAAACAAAAAGTATTTTAAGATTTTTAGTCCAATGCGATATAATTAACAAGCATTTTTCTCTCCCCTCTAACATGAGGGGTTAATTCACTACCTTTTGCCTGTGCGGTGTGCTTTTCAGCAGCTCCTCGTGTCGTCCAAAACATTACTTTCAGGAACGCGTGTAAAAGGCTCACAGTCGGTCACTCCCCCGAGCCCTGCGTTCTTTGCGCAGACGCATCCACGCGCACCACCGCCAGCTGAAAGTTCCATTCTCACGTTTCCAACAGAACGCGCAGCTTCACAGCTGGATTGTGCTTCTCTTTCTTTAAGATTATAGTGATTTATACTGTTTTGGCGTTTCCCCTCATCAGAAAACAACCAACTGGATTCATTTTGGACTAAGAAGAGAAACGACAAGAAATACAAAGTTGAAACCTGAATGAAAACATTTTCAGCTTTTCATCATCAGTGGAGAATTTGCTGCCTGAAGTAAATGGACTATCACATGATCCTTGGAGATGCAGTTTTGAAGGGTTCTGTGGACCAAAATCATGCCGGATTGTAAATGGAATGATCAACAAAGTTAACATAAGGTTTGCTCTTTCCCTTTTCATGAATGAAATCGGAGTTCAATATTTCAGCTGCGCTCCCTTATTTATTTTTAAGCAAGAATTCAATTGATACCCTTATTTAAAATTAACCATGGTTTTATTATAGTAAAAGTGTAGTAACCATGTTTTTTTTGGCTTACTGATTACAATTCATATAACCACAGCAAAACCATGGTTAATTTGTGGTTACTATAGTTTAACTATATGCTGGTTATAGTTTAACTATAGTAACCATGTTTTTTGTTTTATTTGTAGTAGAACTATGGTTAATTTTCGTAAGCGAGATTAATCATTAACGTGACATTTAACATCGATTTCTTTATTTCAAGATTCAATAAATATAGATTCACCAAGATTTTATCTTATGTATTAGAAGGCACGGGGGAAAATGTTTGACAGTATTTTGTAATATGCCTCTTCAGCTTTTGCGTCTTTCTGCAGTTAAAGGTGTTTGCTGCTGTGGAGCTGAAGATGGGTCGCTTTTATGCTCAGGTTTTGTTGATGCTGGTGATGGTAGCACTGCCTGTAGTGGTACGGTGTTGCCCACGGCCATGTGCCTGCCAGCAGCCCGCAGAGGTGCACTGCACGTTCCGCTCTTTACTCACAGTGCCTGCTGGCGTGCCCAAGCAGGTGGAGCGGATGAATTTGGGGTAAGAATGGCTGTGTCATGGGTTTATTATTCTTAGACATCGTTTTTTTTTCTTTTCTTCGCTTTCTGATATCAGCGTTCTTAAAGAACACTTTTGCACACCCACTTCCAAAAGTGATTTATCTTGTAAAGATTATCATACAGGTCATCGAAACATGCCGAGACTGAGTTTCACTTCTCGTTGTTTTAAGACATTTAATCCAAGTGGGTTCATTTGTAGGTTAGTGGGAATTTCCCTTGATGATGTTAAATGCCAGGGATATTTCGACCATTTTACAGGTGACCTTCAACTATTCAGGATTTTTAGGACTCTCCCAGAAAGGATTTGAGATGGTACAGGGGTGACTAGTTGTCACACTTTTCTTTCCAGTTCTACATAAAAACTTAACTTAGTTAGGTACATTCAAAGGTACATTTCTACTGTTATTGCACAAGAAATTTAAGATTCAGTTCACTTAATTGTTGTCACCAGTCTATTTTTAAATAAAATTAAATAAAAACAGCAAAATGATTGTTGAACAAATTAATTTATTAAGCAACAATTTAATATGTAATATAAAGCAAAATACAGTTTTAACATAGTTTTAAACAAGTATTGTAAATAATAAATTGTATATATTTTTTAAAATAAAAACACATAGGACAACTTGCCCTGACTTAAAATGTATAAAAATTACATTTTGTTCCTGGGAACAAAGTTCAAACTTTAAGTTATAATCAGCTTAGCTGACCCATGTATGTAAGTGTGGTTTTATTGTGTTCACTTGTTTACCCAACAGCAATTACAAAAATATGATATTCACCAGGTAGGGCATGACAGAATTCACTTTTAAATTATTTCATTATAATAACTAGGCATTTGAAACAAATCTCCCTGGTGGAGAAAATACATATTTATGCTATTAGACTTTTAATTCAAAACCGTATAGCCTTCTCAAAACAAGCTCTGGTCTCCCCCATTGAAATTGTTTTTTTTTTTTTTTTTGTAAATCTGCAACATCATTGCATAATTAACCTTAATCTTATTGACCCCTTCTTATGTCCCTCCTTCATTCAGGTTTAATACTATACATAGAATAACTTATAGCTCTTTCTCTGGGTTACGAAAACTGAAGCTTCTTTTAATGCATGGCAATGATGTGCATCAAATTCCTGATGGAACATTCCGTGACCTTATATCCCTCCAGGTACTGTCAACTTTTTCCTTTGAAAATTCATTATTTCTGTACTTCTTTTGTTGTACTACTGATCGCAATGACACTTAATATATTTATGGAAAAACTATTGCAGTGAAATGACACTGAGTTAAAATGCCTCTTTCTTCACAGATGCTGAAACTAAGCTATAATAAACTGAAGGTAATTAGCAGACAGACCCTTGTGGGTCTCTGGAGTCTCACTAGGTTGCACCTGGATCACAACAGACTTGAGTTCATCCACCCCGATGCATTCCAAGGCCTCACATCTCTTCACCTTCTCCAACTGGAGGGCAATCAACTTCAGCAGCTCCACCCAGCCACCTTCTCCACTTTCTCTATTCTTGGACACTTCCCAGTTTCCACTCTGAAACACCTGTACCTGTCTGATAATTTACTGACCACTTTGTCACAGAGGATGCTAACAGGCATGCCCTACCTGGAGAATCTCTCCCTGCATGGGAACCCTTGGACCTGTGACTGTCGCATGAGGTGGTTCAAAGACTGGAATAAAAAATCACCAGGTAATTATCATAATTATTGACGATCATGTTGCCGTTAACATAAACAATAGGATGTTGTATCAGTTCAGAGGGAAAAGTAGGAGAAATCATGAACTGTAATTATCATCTGCATGGGATTATATAATGTTGTTTATGATTATACTGAACTCATAATAGTAAAATTATGAATAGTATGAAATAATGAATTTCCACTTACTGTATTTCGACCACCCCCCTTTCTTTTCCAGAAGTGCTGAAATGTAAAAAGGACAAAGCCTATCCAGATGGCCAGCTATGCCCTATGTGTTTCTCTTCAAAACAACTAAAGAAGAAACAGCTCCAGGAGTTGGAGAAACCCACTTGCAATAGTCCCATCATCAGCACAGTTCACAGAGCCATTTCCCAGGAGGACACAGAAAGTGACCTCTTGACGATTGATGAATTTCGTCAACCCCTTGGCAACATTTCCCTGGGCCTGTCAGATGAACATGGACATCAAGTAGACTTGGAATGCCTTGTCACTGAGCCAAGAGAGCTGACCAGCATAGGCTGGGACTATGTTAACCAGTATCAAATATCAGCAAATGTGACTCTGACATTAGATTTAAAGTGTGCAATTGACAGGTCCAGTTATGAGAGGTTGTGGAGATTGATTGCATATTACAGTGATGTTCCAGCCCACCTTCGAAGAGAAATTATGTTGAGTAAGGAACCTTACACAAGCTTCAGATATCGGCAAGATGTTGAAAGGAATGCTCTTTACTATACAGGAGTAAAAGCTAACATAGCAGCTGACCCACCCTGGATAATGCAGTCATCAATGGACCTTCAGCTAAACAGACTTCAGTCTACAAGTAAAAGTGTTCGACTAATTCTAAGCACCCATATGACTGAGGTTATGGAAAAGGACTCCATAAGACAGCAGAGTAGGGGCTGGGTTGTAATTGAGTCCAAGAACGACACTAGAACAATGCAGGCTGCTGTCGTGGGAAGTCCTGCTGAGATAAACTGTTCCATGCGAAGCTCAGGGAACGAATCAGTTAAATGGATGCTACCCGATGGCTCTACTTTAACAACACCTTATAGCAATGGTGATAACAGGCTTTCAGCATCAAATGCTGGTCTTCTTAAAATCAAGTCTGTGGATCATTCTGATTCAGGAGTGTACTACTGTATTGCACAGGTTTCAGATGACCTTACTATCCTCCCTTTTCGCCTAACAGTTGAGGAATCCTCCAATCCACCTCCTGGAGGTGAAGGAGTAACAGAGCCAGTTACAGAATTCACAGGTGGACCTTTTTTCCTTCCATGTGTTGCCACTGGATCCCCTGATGCTGAAATACACTGGATTCTCCCTGATGGTAGCATTATAAACAAGTGGGTAAACATTTCCAGGATATTTGTGGCTTCAAATGGATCTCTGATTATTCGACACAGTCAGCTTTCAGACAATGGATACTATAAGTGTGTAGCAGGAAATCAGCATGGGATGGATACTTTGGCCACAAAAGTAATAATATCAAGGCCACCAGGTTTACTCCCATTAAGGAAGTACTCTAGTAGCCCTCAGCCTGCTGAGGGAGTTTCAACCCAAGTCCTTGTGACAAACGACATGGAGTCTTCTGGGGATAATGAACCTGAAGAGTTTTTAGAGAAAGTGCTTCCTAGGCAAGTGGATTTACCCAATCGGCGGCGGGTCCCAAGTGTGGGAATAAGGAGAGGCCATCCATTTAGGAACACTAGGAGACGCCCTGCCACAGCAAGAAGGAGAGTAGGTAGCCCAGTAGTGGATAGGGTTAACACTGTAGAGTCAAAAAGAACAATTAGTGTGTCAAACAACCAAATAGACCCAAAACGCTGGGCTAGCATTTTGGCGAAAGTTCGCAGTGGTGGAACTAGTTTAAAAACAACTACTCCAAACTATGTTCAGACCAGTTCAAACAAAATACAGGAGTCAGAGACTGCCTACACAAAGCAGTCAGAAATTGCTAACAAGATTGAAGGATCATCTGCAGAAGATACAACAATAGAGGGCACCAGGGCACCAGTAAAGGATGTGTTGTACTCAGTCACAATGTCACAGATGCCCACTGAGGCTACTGAGTACAATTTGGATATAAGAGCTCTGGATTCTGAGGATTCGAGACATGTTATATACCAGATAGCTGCTCCTGAAACAGATCCAAATTCAGATTTGTTTACAGTTAGCACATATATCACACAACCCACAGTTGGACCTCAGATGACCCATTTTACTTTGGGAGATTCAGAGGTTGCAGAAGGAGTTGCAGTGAGCACTGTGTGGAGCACAGCATCATATGGAACCCATTTACAGGAAAACCAAAGCCACACAATGGATGGTGGCAGGGTAACTGAAGAAATTCAAAAGTCTGATGGCGAAGAAGATGAAGAACAAAGGGTTTTGCAAAACCCTGAGTTTGTGGGAGAGGTTTATCAGGGAAGGATGGATCACAGCTTAGCATCGACCACAGCAAAAACCTTCACAGAACCAAGTACAGAAACTGCTGTGTACTCTTTTACTGAAATTCTTACTACAATTAAGCAAGGACCACAGACCCTACGAAAGCACATAACTCAGAAGAAGCATAATGTCTCAAAAATTCCACTGCTTCTTACTGTGACACCAACCACCAAACCCACTTCAGGACATAAAGCAACCTTCACTAATTCATTTAATGCTTCTTCCTCACGTGCTAGGAACTCATCCAATTTGAGGAGGAGGAATGGTGGAAGACGAAGAAAGCCTAATCGAATTAGAACTAAGACAAACAGTTCTAAATCATCAGTATATGTCACAAATGTCACCCCACAGCCCACTTCAGATTCAACTGTGGAGGTTACAAATGGGTTTTCAGTCATTACTAAGACAACTGCCTCCTCTCAAACTAAAATAGAAACATCTTCATGGGCCAAAAGTGCAGGAGCCAAGATGAATATTACTGTTCCATTAACTGACAGCCAACCACCGTCACTAGGCAAAATGACTCATGAAGAGAACACAGAGCCATTATACAGTGGCAGGAATAACAAAATCCATACATTCAAATCCCAAGAAAATATATCTATGACAAAGGATGGACACTCATCTGATTCTAAGCCAGCTCAAGAATTAAAAAACACTGCAATAGTACCAGTGTCTCCATCAATATTCAGTAATTTTGGAAGAGAACAAGAAACGGCAACTATACAGAAAGAAAACAAATCCACCTTGTCACCCCATATTCCGAATCCTCTTGTGAAGGCAGACATTCATGAGTGGTTTACAAGCATTCATACCCCTGCAGCTAAAAAGTTTAAAGACACTCAACAGGGAAAAATTACAAGAGACCCCAGCTCGATCCCAACATCAGACAGCTCTCATGCACAATTAGAAGAGCTTCCAGGTGTAAGTCCAGATAAAACAAACAACCAATATAACCCCACAGAGACTGAAAACATTATATCCTACAAAGAGCTTGAAGGAAGGTTTCCTGTGAGGCATTCACTCTATCTTCCCCAAGAACCCAGAATGAAATCTTTAAAAATAATTTGGAAATCCAACACGGTTCAGCAACAGCAGCCACTACAATTTTTGAGGGGGCACAACAGAGTTCACAGGTTCCAACAGGCAGCCCCAAAAGCTCTCCAGTATTAGTGCTTGCAACAACAAACCCAAGCATGCTTCTAACTGGCAGTTATTTATCCATGAATCCTTGGGCTCCATCAGAAAATGCTGAACTGCCTCCAGTTACAAAAGAAAACATTATTGCCACAACAACAACTACAACAGCTCTGAAATCTTCTACACTACATACCCATATGTTTTACCCAAATACACCCACGTCTGCAAGCATGCTAGGTGAACTAGAAAATGCTAATCACATTCCTGACAGTGACAAAGACATATTTGTAACCCCAGGCAAAGAAATTATTAGTAAGATAGAACTTAGCAGAACAAATAGCAGGGCAGGACCTCCAGTCACACAATTTCCTTATCAATTAGCCAGTGTTTCTGAGGAAACAGTATATGAAGATTTAGAGGAAGACATCCACAAAAAGACCACTACAAAAACACCCACGACTCAACCACTTCACTCAACTTCAACAGTATCTTCACCCAAGCAAACACTTCCTGGTAGGCCAGGTGTTCAGGGTAGAGGAAGCTCTTTGATACATTATGCCACATCAGGAGGACCTCAACAAAGACCAACAGCAGTGCCCGAGGGTAGTAGCAAACCTCGGATCATCAGCACAGACATTAGATCAGTAACAGCACATGCTGAGACTGATGCCTATTTGCCTTGTGTGGCTGTGGGGAAACCCAGTCCCTTCCTTTCATGGACTAAAGTATCCACAGGTAGGGAAAGATATGGTTTATCATTATTTAACAGTATTACAATTATGTTTTCAGTACTTTGTAGACACATGCATGTAGAAATATATTCTGTTGATTCTGTACTAAAATTGTCACTGTTTTCCTGCAGGGGCAAGTCTAACACAGAATACCAGGGTTCAAAGATTTGAGGTCTCCTCTAATGGTACACTCATAATCCACAATGTACTTCCTCTGGACCGGGGCCAGTACCTCTGCAGTGTCCAAAACCTTTATGGAGAAGATAAAATTGTCGTCAATTTAATTGTTCTGGCTGAACACCCCAGAGTGTTGCAGCCTCGCTATAGTGAAGTCACAGTATACCTTGGAGAAACTGTTGCGTTTGAGTGTCAGTCCCAAGGGCTTCCACACCCTCGGATCACCTGGGTCCTACCTGATAGGGAAATGGTACATTCTAGTGGACCTACTCAAGCCAATCCTGAAAACAAGGTCTCAGTCTTACCTAATGGCACGCTTCACATGAAATCGGTCAGTCACATGGATCGAGGAATTTACAAATGCATTGCAAGCAATGCAGCAGGTGCTGATACCATATCTGTTCGGCTAACTATTGTGGCTTTGCCACCCATCATTCAGCAACCAAGACATGAGAATGTCACTCTTCCAGAAGGAAGCACTGCATACTTGAATTGCACTGCCAGGGGTGCCCCTCCGCCTTCCATTGGCTGGATTACCCCTGATGGAATGCAGCTCCGTCCCTCACAGTTCATCAATGGACGTAACTTGTTTGTATTCCCAAATGGGACACTCTATGTTCGTAGTCTCTTTCCGACAGACGCAGGGAGGTTATGAATGCTCAGTAACCAATGTGGTTGGCACTGCACGGAGGAACATTATTTTGACTGTAAGGAAGTCCATAATATACTCAAGAGCCAAGATTACATTCTCTTCGCCTCAAAAAACAGATGTCGTCTATGGAGGCAGGTTGCACCTGGACTGTATTGCATCAGGGAATCCAGAACCCAGGATCATCTGGAGGACTCCATCGAAAAAACTTGTGGATGCTCACTACAGGTAATCTAAACACTTCACTGAAGCACATCTCCTTTGTAGGATAGTGCATTCTGGGTTTATACACATTAGAAAAATATACACATAGCTACTGTCTTCCTTTCTTTTTCCAATCTCTCTGCATTTCTCTTGCTCCTTAAAGCATGCACTTAGCCACATTAGACAAAAGAAGGGCACATCTGGTTATGAAATCTCAAGCATCAAGAGTGCAACACTACATAAAAAGCAAAAATCTTCTGTTAATAACATTTTACATTACGGTGCTCAAATTACACATATTAAATAGAAATCATAATCATAATAATAATAATGTATTTTTGTATATTTCAGTTATGATCAAAGGATAAAAGTGTCTGCCAACGGTACACTATCCATTGTATCTGTGACAGAGAAAGATGATGGTGAATACCTCTGTGTTGTCCGAAACAAAGTCGGGGATGATTTTATGCCCTTTAAGGTCATCGTCCTGGCAAAACCTGCTAAAATTGAGCAGAAGACAGAGTCTGATAAGAAGGTGATGTATGGAGGAAACCTAAAAGTTGACTGTGTGGCCTCTGGACTACCCAACCCTAAAATCCAGTGGGCACTGCCTGATGGCACCATGATCAACAGCGTCATGAAGTCTGAACGTAATGTTGGCAGTCGAAGTCGCAGGTATGTTGTCTTCGACAATGGAACCCTCTTCTTCGATGAAGTAGGGATGCGTGAAGAGGGCGACTATACTTGTTATGCCGAGAACCAGGTTGGAAAAGATGAGATGAAAGTGCATGTAAAAGTGGTTGCAGATGTTCCTGTGATTGCTAATAAGACAAATGATGTAATCAGTGTCCTGTACGGAGAATCCGTCTCTCTGCAATGCAGTGCCAAGGGTGAACCAACACCTCTTATATTGTGGTTTTCACCCACTAATAGAGCCATAACTTCAGGTTCAGACAAATATTTTATACATGATAATGGGACTCTAGTCATTCAGAAAGTTCAGCGATTCGATGGTGGGAACTATATATGTCTTGCCAGGAACAGTGCAGGGCAGGATCGCAAAGTGGCCAAAGTAGAAATCCTTGTCTCTCCACCTGCTATTAATGGCCTCATAGGTACCACAAACTCAATGAGGGTTTCTAGTGTGAGAGATCAGCGGAAACTGATTGACTGTGAATCCACTGGCACCCCTGTTCCACGTGTCATGTGGGTTCTTCCAGAAAATGTTGTACTCCCTGCACCATATTATGGCAGTCGAATGACAGTACATCGCAATGGCACTTTGGATATCCGTTCAGTGAGAATGACCGATGCAGGCCAGTTAGCCTGCGTTGCTCGTAACGAGGGAGGCGAAACGAGGCTTGTTGTTCATCTTGATGTAACAGATATTTTAGAGAAGCCAAAACTTAAGAGTCCTAAAATGGAGTCACTCTTACTGACTGTAGGCAGGACCATTAATCTTAACTGCTCAATTGATGGGTCACCAAGCCCACAGCTGACTTGGATCCTTCTAAATGGCTCTCCACTACAGAGTGGTGCACAATTCAATAAATTCCTCCACAAGTCCGATGGGACTTTGGTCATTAGTAATCCTGCTCTCTCAGAGGTAGGCACTTATCGTTGTTTGGGACGCAATGCTGCTGGAATGGTTGAAAGAATTGTTACATTAATGCCAGGACACAAGCCAGAAATCAATAACAGGTATAACTCACCTGTTAGTATCATGAATGGGCAGAGTTTACATCTGCACTGCTTGTCAAACACTGACTCTGTCCGCCTTGCCTGGACCCTGCCGAGCGGGATGGTCTTAAACCGACCTCAAAGAGCAGGTCGTTATGCTGTTCTTTCCAATGGAACCCTCTCAATCCAACAAGCCTCTGTCCATGACAGAGGCTCATACACCTGCAGGGCCTCAAATGAATATGGAAGCTCCCTACTAACTGTCCCAGTCATCATCATTGCATATCCACCCCGCATCACTACTGGTCCAGCTCCTGCCACCTATGCTAAAAGAGGAGTAGCAGTACAACTCAACTGTGGGGCCATGGGTATTCCCAAAGCAGAAGTTGCATGGGAGACCCCAGACAAAACACGGCTTATTGTCAGCCCCCAGCCACGGCTGATTGGGAACAAGTACCTCCATTCTCAGGGTTCCTTAATCATCCAGAATCCTACAATAAGAGATGCTGGATTATACAGATGCACAGCCAGAAATGTGGTAGGGGTTGACACAAAAAGTACATACCTTTATGTGTACTAAGAAACACAGGAGATCTACTTTTCATATGCCCAAGGAACTGCGACGTTGAGTTGTAACACAGCTTAATAGCAATAGCATTTGTCAATGTGAAATATAGAAAGGAATCAGCCCAAAGGAAAAACATTACATTGTATTTTATTCAAGTTCGCAAGTAAAATATTGCAAAATGTAAAAAGGTACTATCCTTCAAAAGCTTGGTATGGGATTCATGTAATGTAACCAACCTACTGATATTACAAGGCATCTTTCTGCTTTTACTGTTTGACAATGACAGTGTATGTCTAAATGTATAGTTGAAATAAAATATATATATTTGTAGCCATGAAGAAAAATCTAAATGATATATTCTGACTTTCAAAGCCGATACTTCAGAATATTTCACAAATCAGGGATAAAATTATTTTAGTAATGCATCAAGTAAAGGAAGAAAAAAAATCTAATTATTCAAGTCATTCATACACATTTTTTTTCACATTTTCCCAGTGTTACATACACAGATTCTCAGCTTTCAAGAATTACTTTCAAATCAGATACAAAGTTTCCTACAATAGCTTTCTCATATGATTTTTTTTTTATCTGCATAGATCTGTTTTTAAAATGTTCATACCTTTCAGTTGTTTCAGTTGTAACACTTATAAATTATTTGTTCTTTGAAAACTAATGTATTTCTATTTGCATATTTTTTAATAAAGATGAGTTTTAATTTAAAAAAAGTTTGATGTCAGCCATTCTGATACAGATAACACAGATGCTACACTTGAAGAACAATGCCCTTCTGTGCTTTAGAGAAATGGGTGAGAAATCAGAGGCAAATGTTTTGTCAGGAGAGTGATGAAAAGAGAATTTCCTCTGGGGGAGTTATTGCACTGTCATGAGAATGTGTTGCAGAGAAATAAAACATCAGGGATTCAAGGGCTTGATTCCTTTTTAGATTGTAACAAGCACCATCCTGGTCCATTATCCTGCCTTTGGGTGGACGTCCAATAAAAATATGATGATCTTAACAATCTGCATAAACAAAGGCCATCAATCATTTTGCACAACAATCTGCCATAAAATATAAATATGTATATTCTAATACAACATTTGTGCCTAACAATATGAAGCAATGTGATGGTATTTTTATTTATTTATTTAATGTGATCACTCTCTAGCCTCTGCTAATGACTATATAAACATTCTCTAACCAGCAGAGCGGTTCATTAAAAATAGATATTTTGAAAACTATCATGTAACAAATGTTTTTCATGAAAATGCGTATAAATAGAACGCTAAATAAAAAAAAAAAAATTGTGGTATTGATACGCAAAAATTGACTTTGGCGTGCATATGATACACACGTGTTTGGCGTGCATATAATACACAGTTTACGCATGCATATGATGCGAAATTTGTTGGCTTGCGATACGCAGTTTTCGCGTACATATGATATATGCACATATGATACGCATCTACCCCACGGCCTAATTGCCCATTGCGTAGCATATACACGCCAAAGTCAATTTTTGCGTATATCAATACCACGGGTTTGTGTTTTTATTTGGGGTAGCCTACTATTTATACACACTTTCATCTGATTTTTTTTTATTATTATTATTTCAACAACATAGATATTTTGAGAAGCTAGTCACTAAATGTCCTCTATATTCTCTAAAAGTGTGGGAGAACATTTGTAACTGAAAACGTCTTTACTTCTGTCTCACTATGTGGTACACGTTTGTTACCATGCATAGCTTTCATCAAATTCACACGTAGTCAGTCACACTTACTACTACAGCAGAATTATTAATATTGAAGTAACACAAAACTGTGTGAAATCTGTGTGGAAAGCAGGAAAAACACCAAAATCCCAATAACAAAACCACAGAACGTGGAAGAGGTCAAATAAACCCTATTGGATTCATTCATGACTCTGAAACACTTTATGGCAGCACTGTTTACTTCATTCATGGCACATGGGTATGTACCAGACCGTGACACGCAGCACAGGTAATCTCTCAGATTGCTAAACTGTTTTTGTCCAGTGCCATATGTTGATGGATGTAAAAGTATATGGTTTGTCTAAATGTCAACTGTCAATTATTTTACTACAGTAATGGTTAAAATACACATTTAGTGTGAATCAGAGTTCAATTAGATCTATCTTGTGCTCAGTTTAGAACATATGAAGACAGAGAGAGCATTCAGAAGCGAAGACCTCGATATACTGTGACTGGCATGTATTGAACCAAATCAAAAGAAAGATGCTCTCTAATTGACTGAGTAACATAAGCATAAATAGTTCATGACTTCAAAGAGCTGTCATGTTAACAAGGCAGAGCCAGAGGGTAATAAATTGATCTAATATTAAAACATGTGGAACAAGGTTCCGTCATAGAACTGGCTTTGACTTTGTCTGACCACTAAGTTTGCTTACTATAAAAGTTTGTGGTGTCTGGCAGATAACATTTGGAGACAGGGTTGTGTTAAGCATCTCTAGAGAGAGAGAAATATGTTTTATAAAACTCGGACGTATAATACCTTTATGATTTTATTTCATCATCTTTTGAAACATTTTAAACTCAGACTGTTATGTTCTGCCAGTGGAGTTTGTGGAGTTGTTAAAGCTAGAGAGTGTTTATATGCTGACCTCTAGTGGCAAAAAATGGCAATTTTGCTGTAGGGCACTGCAAAGACATGTTGAAGAGCATTGTTTGTTAGGCACATTTCCTCTTGGTTGAGGGATTTGTTACATGTTTGTTGGACACTGACAATAAATACTAAATCATTCCCTCAATTCTTTTCTCATGATTTAATAATAATTGATTAATACTTAAATAATTGATTTGAAACAGTAAGTCAAAATGTCTCCCTTAACAGCTATAGAACATATTTACAGTCAATTATTTAAGAAAACTGCAAACAAAAGATCACAGCAAAGGCTAAATCATACAGATATATCTTATCACGCGTAGGTTCATAATACAGAAATTGAATTACTAGATGTTTACATTTAACATAAGTTGCATTTATATACAAGACATTTTTCAGAGTATTTTTGATATGATCCAGTGATTGCGGCAAACACACAACAGAGGTAGAAAACAGCTATATTTGAGGAGGGGAAAATGTTACAGTTGTAATGATGACGGATATACAGTACAAATGAAACTATATAGAGATAGGGTTTTATATAATCTCATAAACACACATCCAGCACATACACACAAAATTAATCAAGGAACAGGTCAAGTTTCCTCATGATGTTGTTAAAGGCGTCTTTACCCATATAATCAGCTCGACCTTCCTCCCACATGCGTCGATGCTCCAGGTCGTCCACCTCTGTCTCAGCAGCAGCCTGCAATTTAAGGGACCATATTAAAAAAAATCTAACTTTAATAACACCATTGCTATCAAAATCATAATTATATGTAGTTCTGGGGGGAAATATACTGGTGGATTCATGACTGCAAATTTAAGTCTAAAAACTGTGTTAATGTGCTACCATTAGATGGCAGTATTTACAAAAGCAGACCCATCTCAAACTTCATTTTGTGAAGCAGTGTTATTTTAGTATCATTTTTTTAAATACTATTTATTCATATTTTGAAATAGTTTTATTGTCACATTTTCTATTTATATTTTAGTATTTTTTTTGTAATTTTGTGTTCGTCATTTTTTTTTTTTTTATATATATATTTCTAGTTTTTATTCCATTTTATTTCAGTTTAGTAAATCAAGTTAAACAAGCTAAATGAAAATGGTACTTTAAAAAGTTATTTTATTTCAAATACCCCAATGTTCACTTTGATTTTTTTTTTTTTTATTAATTTTTAAAATTAACAAATTTTTACTTTTTGAACAAAGCTCAGATACTAAAGTATCTTGGAAAGATTTAATAAGCATTAAAAGAACTACAACAACAAAATCACCCATTCTCCCCCAAAACAGGTAAATCAGCATATTGTTCTACATACAGCTTCTCCAGTGGCTGTGGCAGGATCATCAGCAGTCTCTGGTTCTGTGCGCTCACTCTCTTGCTCAGATGGAGGGCTGACTACAGGGGTCTCTTCAGTCTCCCCACCAGTCAGGACATCAAAGAGAATATTCTGACATGACGGGATAAATAAGTAATTAAATAAATACATAGGCCTTACCTGAAATACGCATGACAAAATATATGCACATTCACAATATATGCAATAAATTATTAATTCAAAATCAGGAATTGGAGGTGGGGGAGGGGACTAAGATATGGTGGGCAAGATATGAAATGACAAACTTTAGCTTCTTAACTTTGTTTCAGCTGAACTTAACTTATTGTATTTTTGTTAAATGCATGTGTTCATTTATTCATAAAAAAAGTTTGAAATAAAAAAATAAGTGCCTGCCGAAGGCAAGCATGTATGCAGCATAAATGCATAATGTAATGAATTTTAATTCATAAAGCATGTACACTCGTGTGAGGTAATGGGATGCGTCTACTGGTTCAAACTAAATCTGCAATGGAGTATGAAAGAAATGGACTGAATGGATAAACAGCAAACTGACAACAATTTTATCCTTTACTTAAATCAACGGTTCTGACCCAGTTTAATCGCTAAGCCTTTGCATTGTGTGTAAACTGAACTCTTCGCATTCATTGTGTTTTTGTAACCATCTGATCTAGTTTATGCTCTCTTTGTGTTGTGGTGAGTCACGTTTGGGTGTGTCACTGGATTTGTCTAAAAGCCCAGAGGGCTCAATACTTTTAAAGGAGGAGGAGTTGATTTAGAGAAAGACTCAAAGCGAGAGGCGAATCAAAACTGCATAATGTCATTTTTTTCACAGTTCTTCATTTCGGTTCTTCAAACCTTCATTTCTCTGGGCAGTACCACTTACAGATTCCTCTGACTTTTCAGATGAGCTAGAGCTGATTGTTAGTGAGTCTAAAGTCAGAGGTAGAGAGGGCATCATCATCTCTGTGTGGTGGGCTTCAGTGCTGCTCTTTTGGCTTTGTGATGGAGTCTGATGTGTCTGTGGAGAAACCAACTGCTGCACTGACTGCAAACCAAGAGAAAGACCAGAGATGACTGACAGTTTAAATACAATTTAATATTAGGTCCATTAAATAAGATAATTATGCTAATGGTGTGTTAAAATGATAGTTCACCCAAAAATGAAAATTCAGTCATCATTTACTCAACCTCATGTGGTTCCAAACCCATTAACTGCTTTATTCAGTGGAACATAAAAAAAAAGATTTTGAAGAACGTTGGAAAACAAGATTTTTGTTGCCCATTGACTTCCACTGTATGAACAAAATATACAAAGGAAGTCAATAGGAACTGAAACGTTTGGTTACCAACATTCTTAAAAATATCTTCTTTCATGTTCCACAGAAGAAAGGAAGTCATACATGTTTGGACTGACATGAGGGTGACTAAATGATGACAGAATTTTCTTTTTGTTTTTAGGGGGGGGGGGGGGGGGTGGACTACCCCTTTCACAGTTACAAGTGATCGTTTGCAAAAACTTTGGTTTGTATTCCTTGAATACAAAGTTGCTTTAGATAAAAGATGTATGCATTTTGCAGACACTAAGTCATGAGAACAGCCAAACGGGCCACGTATGTATTATTACTATGTACAACAACAACAACAAAAAAAAACATATCTGATGTGAGTGTACTCTTACATAGTCTTCATTCTTGTCATCCTTCTGAACTTGTAGCTGTCTCTGACTGTAGTACTCCACCCACCATAAATTCATAAATTGCTGAATGTTCTTGCTGGAATCCCTTAAAGATGACTCATTGGCAGCTTGTGGATCATACGAAAGATGCCAGGGCTTAGTCCCACCCAGGAAGTGGACAATTTTTGCATGGTGGCCATACCTGTATAAACCAGAATGCATATTTGTCAAATTTGTGTATGTGCAAAATGTCATTAGTTACTAAACATTTCACAAATACAGGAATAATTGGTATACTTAATGAGAGTTTGTGTGAAGACGTACTGCTGAAATGCTGGTAGATACGTGTAAACAGCACCAGCTGTGAGGTTGTACACGAATGGTAAATGCTTCCTGATATCTTTTACTGCCCAGTCACTGAAGAAAGTGTTTAAAACACCCTGGTCTCCTCCTATACATGACACAGCATGGCATGATAATGGCATTAATAGATGTATTGGTAGTGCTAAATTATTGTGCAAAGAAAGAAAAAAAAGTAATCAATCAATGCAGTGTTGCATAGGCCTACATTACCATTTAAAGTTTGTGGTTGGTAAGATTTGTTTTAATGTTTGTTTGTTTTTTGAAAGACGCCTTGTGCTCACCAAGAATATAGTAGAAACCAATATGAAACATTAAAAGGATAATTCACCCAAAAATTGTAATAATTTACTCACCCTCATGTCATTCCAAACCTGTATAAGTTTGTATAATTATTTTGAACACAAAAGAAGATATTTTGAAGAACCAAACTGTTGATGGTCCCCATTGACTTCCATAGCAGGGAAAGAAATACTATGGAAGTCAATGGGGACCATCAACTGTTTGATTACAAGCATACTTCAGAATATCTTCTTAATGTTCAACATAAGAAAGAAACTCTTACAGGTTTGGAATGACATGAGGGTGAGTAAATAATGGCAAAATTATCATTTTTGAGTGAACTAGCCTTTTAATAATACACAACAAAACAGTAATATTGTGAAATATAAAAAAAAACATTAATATATTTTCTAAAGTAATTTATTCCTTGATGCAAAGCTGGATATTCAGCAGCCATTACTCCAGTCTTCAACATCACATGATTCTTCAGAAATCATTCCAGCATGCTGATTTGCTGCTTGAGAAACATTTCTGAATGTTTTCAGGATTCTTTGATAAATAGAAAGCTCAAAAGAACAGCATTTATTTGAAATGTCTTTACTGTCACTTTCAATTGAATGCATCTTTGCTGAATAAAAGTATTAATTTCTTTCAAATAAAATCTTACTGAAACCTTTGAATGGTAATGTATATGCGGTGCTCTTGTTATTTTTAAAGATTAAAAATACAAATGTGACAAAACTGATTTTGAGGCTAATTAAAGTTCCAACAGGCTTTGAGCGCATCTGATTTAGACTGAACTTAAAAGATCTGAATGTAATATCAGCTAAATATAGCCGTGTGATTCACCATCAAAGCTGCCGTGCTGTGCAGCGTGTTCCAGTATTTGGGTATGGGTATTCAGGGAGGGCCTAAACACAAATACCCCAGAGTTGAAGCAATCCGGCCAGCCTGGATCAGGTGCAGCAGACAATTCTTCATATTCAAACAGTTCATCAACATTACACAGTACCTGCGGCACAGAGTTATATTACAGCCAAATTGTGGGACCAACACCTCATGCATTATTCTCTAAAAGTCTGTAGTTTACCTGCACTGTAACATTATGTTAATCATATTGTGAATAAAAGGCTATTAATAAAAAGCCTGTAACTTTGCTTTTGGATATACATGTTCCTAAAGCAATAACTTGGAACACCTAGGTGTTTAGTAGCCATCTTTACTGTCAAATACTCACAAGTGTGTCTGCATCCAAGAACACACACTTGGTGTACTGTGTAAGGGTCCAGCAGTGCAGTTTGGTGAAGGTGACCCCCAGTTCAGGACGTCGTAGCCAGGTGAGATGAGCCTTGTCTCTACTGTCCAACACATCTACCTCTACAACTTCATCAAACACGTCCTCCAGAGCCAATCTAGGCAAATGCATAAAAATCAATGAGCCAGAAAAGTCAAAGACAATCCAAGAGATGGGAAGCAACCGAAAATAAATTGAATGTTGCACTGAAAACTATTACAGACTTGCAAACGCATGGCAAAGTGTAATTAAAATCAGGGTACAGAATGAGATTTGCATTAATGTTGTTTCAAAATGAATGGTGGAGGATAGGTACTCTCTCACCTTGATGCTCTGGAAACATTGGGGGAAACCATAGCCACTAACGTCCTCGATGTTCCATGCCTGCGCAAACTTTTGCCTACTACTAAACATCCCATGCTATAGGCATCTGTGGTGGCCAGGGTCACAAAGGCCTGAGCCCCTGAGAGACAGAGACCGATAAAACATCAGACAGAACTGGTAAAAACAAGACAAGAGTGCAGTAAATGTGATTTGGGACAACATACTGTAATATTCTAGTCAAAATTTTTAGACACATTTGACTTAAACGATGATCTTATATTGTTTTAACCAAACGTTGGTCTTATGTCTAAATGCATGAAATTATTATTATTTATTTTATTGACAAAATGTACCAGATATTGAATAAAAAGAAGTTATTTATCAACAAACTATTTATAATAACCTTCCATGGCCATACTTTATTTTAAGGTCCAGTTCTCACTATTAACTAGCTATCAACTGCGACTTTTGCCTCAATAAATATAATTTGCTGCTTTTTAGTTAGTAAGGTAGTTGTGTTGGGTAGGATTAGGGATGTAGAATATGGTCATGCAGAATATGTGCTTTATAAAGTATTAATAAACAGCTTGCTAGTATGCATGCTAATAAGCAACTAGTTAATAGTGAGAATTGGTCCCTATACTAAAGTGTTACAGATTCCATTAACATTTGTTAACACGAACAATTAAAAATACATGTGAAGCATTTAGAAATCTTAGTAAATATTAATTTCAACATTTACTAAGACATTATTAAAATCAAAAGTTGTATCTGTTAATATTATTTAATGTGCCTGAGCTAACTTGAAATAACAAATGAATGCATTTTTATTATTTTTAACAATAATTAGCCTAATAAATACTATAACAAATGCATTGTTCATTTTAATGCCTTACTAGTGAAACCTTATATTGTGAAGTCTTAACAATACAATAATAAAAAGGTGTGTCCAACTTTTTACTCGCATTAACAAGGAAGGTTTCCAAATACATGGCACACAAGGTCTCAAGTTTAACTCACTGACCCATCACATTCAGCAGCCAGTGTAATGAGCTGGTTACTGATATACACAAGCTATCACTGTTGTCTTCCTGACCCCCTTTTCATTGGCAGACAAAGGAAGCAGATGGCACAATGACACTTCGCTGTATGGTCAGTGATTGAACTTCGAATGAAACAACAGGCTTGAAATGCAAATAGAGTGCTTAGTGCCTATTGGTGACATTTCAAACGCCATTTTTATTTAAATAACTAAGTTGAATAGATCAAAACACATCACGCATCCTACCCAGTCAATGATTTAAGAGTGCTCAATTAGGCAATTTTTTTATTGTCTATAGTGTATGACATACATTTGTACGAAAACGGCATAAGAAAGGTGAACTTACCTGCCATCTCAGTTTTTCTATCGCTCTTCTTAGTAATGAGGGAAATATGTATAGAACAAGTGCTATTAAGTAAATAGCAGTGTTTAAACTAAATGGCAAGTCGATGAAACGATAGTTGTGCTATCTTCAAATAGCAGCGCGCCTCAGTCCATTCTCAATGACAAGTGAAAACTGTTAGTAGCCTAACGGTCACGCGACAGGGGTCATTCAACCCCCGCTACTACGACTAAACATAGACCTACTGATATCGAATATACTCATTTAACTTATTACACTGAATACTGAAAGGAAAACAACCGCGGTGCTCAATGAAAGAACACAATATTGCATTAGATTTCAGCAACATCAGAATGAACAAGAATTCTTAATCCAGAAATGGACATAGACTTTATTTGGGTTAAGAAACAGCAAATGCATAATTTAGACATAGACGCTTTATTACACATACAATAAATCATCAATCATAATTTCTCTGGATGGTAAAAGAGATGCATTACACACGCATTCAATGCAAATTGCTTGTGATTATAAACTCATCCATCTTCAACAGTAGGCTATTTACAGTAATAAGTATTTTTACCTTGTCAAATTATTCCATTCTATTTTAAATGTATTTATAAAAATGCAAATGATACAGAAGTGAGTTGGCATCCCATAATTTTAAACTCCATTTTATTTTAGTTGACATTTTGCCACTCATCAGCATACATTATTAGCAACATCATCATCCGCTTCCTCTGAGTCTTCTGTTTGACCAGTAAAGAAGGCAGTTTCTAATTCAGAGTAAAGGCCATTGCACACTGAGTCCGAAATTTTCACATGCGTTTTTCCGTTTTTTCTTATTCCTCATCCTTTCCTATCAAAATGCATGCAACGAATGCGAAAACGCAGAAAATCTTCAGGCCATTGCACACTGAGTCCGAAATTTTCGCATGCGTTTTTCCGTATTCTCCATCCTTTCCTATCAAAATGCATGCAACGGATGCGAAAACACAGAAAATCGAACCTGATCCGAGTTTTTTTTGACGGAGGAAAGTTTCGGAGGCAGTGTGCAAACGTGATTGACAACATGAGGTCGTATTTATTTTTTAACGTGCGAACATTTCGGACTCAGTGTGCAGAGACCTTTCGTCCAAAATTTTCGCAAGTTAAAAAATAAATACGACCTCAAAAAAAAAAAATGTATCAGGTTCGATTTTCTGCGTTAACGCATCCGTTGCATGCATTTTGATAGGAAAGGATGAGGAATATGAAAAAACGGAAAAACACATGCGAAAATTTCGGACTCAGTGTGCAATGGCCTTCAGTGTGCAGAGACCTTAATGCAAGAATGAACAAAAGCCTAAGGGATGCATTCACCTGTATAGGCAGCTTGCGCTTTACAATAGCAAGTCCCTTATGCAACTTGCTGTACTTCTACAAAAATAGAAACAATTTGTCGTTTTAAAGTGCAGTATCTTACATTGGCACTATTTGAAATACTAAAAGAACACTAAAAGCCATTTAGTGACTCTACCTCCTCTAAAGATGAACAATTAGTTACACAAAAGATTGAATTCAGAAAACAAAAATACATTCTTAAACAAAATAAAGATTAGAGTCAATACAACTTAGATAATCCAATAAAAAATGAAAATAAAACAAAAACACACTTACACTAAGATTATTAAAACAGTTTTAAACCAGCCTTTCATGTAACAGATGTTTCCCATAGGGTTAGGCTCTCCATAGCTATGCTCAGTGTGCATATATACTTTCAGTGTGCAGGTCCAACGCAGTTACGATGAACGGAGCAGGTTGCTGAAAACTTTGGGAGAGAAAATAGTAAATGATGTTATCTACTACGTGAGACTTGTATCAGAATGCATGAAATCCATATAAAAGAAAACTGGTCAAAGAAATATAACTTCTCTCCATGGTATGAAAAGTTGGTTGATAAAAAAAAAAAAAAAAACTTTGTATATGACATCAGCTCAGAATTGCATTCTTAGATTCACAATAAGCTTAACACATAACATACAGAAAAAAAAAAAAAAAAAAACCTTACCTTGAGGATCAGATTGAGTACCATGATTTTTGCCACTCTCTGGATCCTGCCCTATAAGAAAAAAAGGTACCTTTTAGCATATCCCATGAATTAATTTTGTTAAAGCCATTTTCATAAATCTTGTTACTAAAGTCTTATGATGACATAACTTACACTTGGACAACTCTGTACTAATTGTACTGTTAGCCTCTTTTTAATACTCTCTCAAAAAACACGACTCTGGTGGGACTCGAACCCACAACCTTTGAATCACTTCTCTAAGTGTAGCTTAGAAGTCCAATGCGCTATCCATTGCGCCACAGAGCCACCTGTTGAGGACCCGAGGGCTTTTGTAATACAAGCAAAGCAGTTAAACTGCTTGCCACGTCATACGCCCAACCCCCACTTCCTCTACAAGAGCTGCTGCGTTAGTTGAGCTACTTCAAAATAACCCAAGTACTGTGGCTCCCACAAGTGTTAATATACAGTTGTGAAACAAATGATTAAAAGGTTTTAAGAGTAAAAAAGTTTGAAGTCTAAAGAGTTTAGTTTTTGCAATCAGAACTGCTCAAAAAAGCAAGCAACTTTTATAAATCAAAACCAAGGTAGTGCTTATAAGGATTCTGATTCTTTCACTGAAGAAAAGTGCCAAACTCACCTCCTTGTATTTTGAAACACAGTTTCTTTTTCTGGTAGGCAAAGTAACTTGAGGCAGCACCGAGGATAGCAACACCCACAGAACTGATGATGGCAGCCATGGCTCCGCCTGTGGGATACATTTAAAGGGATAGCACTCACAATAAAAGAGTACAAGGGCTGGTTTTAAAATGCTTTAAGGCCGTTTCTCAAACGGAAGGCTGCATCCTCCAGAGGTCGCATTTTTAGGCTGCATACATCATAAAGAAGATCTTATTTTAGAATATTAACAGTTATAAATTTGACCATTATTCTTAGTTAAGTGTAAATTGTTGTAATATGCTTTTGACTCGCGAATGTAATGCTCAGTTAACTGAAATAAACCAGGCTTGATGTCGTATGCAGCCTACAAATACGACCTCCGGAGGATGCAGCCTTCCGTTTGAGAAACGGCCTAAGAGTGTGCAATTTTTTAAATAGCTTCATCAGTTACTAACTAGAGCTTGATAACAAAACTACAGTAACATGGGAATATAACAGGAGGGCAAGCACCCCCTTTTGGCCACTAGGGGGTGCAACAGCTGTTTCCTATTCTCCACAGAAAACTTGGCAAATGTTACTGTACATATTGTTCTTCAACTAGACCTGTTTTGAATTGAACTGATATAGCAACTAGTACAGTTTACAGCATGCATACAGACTTACTTAGGGTTTTGCCTCATTTAAAATCATCCAGTCACTAAATGAAATGATTTATTTGTACTATAAAAATCAGAAATTCATAATCAGAGATTCATAATACTAAAAGTGAGTCACTAAATATTTGAAATTGTGCAATTTACTAAACTAGAAATTTAGTTGTTGAGTTGCTGTGATACCACTGGGGCATGTTATCCAGTGTAAACATGCTGGGCGTTGCCTTCTAAACTCATAGTTGTGTACGCACACACATCACACATGCAGGAGAAGGTCAACTGACTAAGAAAACTACTTATCTAAACTAATGACTGCAAAATTATTTCAGATCTGAAGCTATGCAGATTTGTCTCCCTAAACTTCAGGCAGCTAGATAAGAGGCAACTGCTAATTAGCTGGCAGGCCAGTGTTCTTCACACATGCGCAGTACATTCTCACTGTGCCATTGTTGATGGTGTTTACACAGCGAGACGTGCTGACAATTAAAAGAACAGGTCACAGCCATTGGGGCGTGACTATGACATTAACCAAACAGAGGGAATTCTCACATTTCTCTTTATTAAAAAGAATCACAGATACAAAAACAGCTGCTAAAATGCTTCAAGAAATCAAAGAGTGACAGAAAATAGCTACTTCTGTGGAAAAGAAACCAGACAAATCATTAGCCTGAACAAAACTGTGAACCAAGACATTAAAACAAACACCAAAGAACGCCAAAGTTAAAAGGGGTGTTTCATGAAAAACAAAACCAGCCAACATGGAAATATTCAAAAGATTAACAACAGTACATGCAAACTACCATGTGCTTCAAAATACATGCCTGCCATGTGTGGTAAAAAAAAAAAGCTCCAAAAGGGGGTTTTCCAACAATGCCATACAACAGAATAACCATTTTGGATTCCTCATTAAACAATAGTGTGAATAAAATCTAAAAGAACGTTGTAGCACTAGAACATTTTGATTAACAGAAAGGTTCTATGGCCTTATTCAGACTGTCAGAAAAAAAAATCTAGTTTTTTGCATATTCAGATGGGTTTTGAATGTCTACACCCCCCACCCCCCACAAAAAAAAAAATAAAAAGAGGTAGTGAGGTGGTTTGAAATGTGATTCCAATCATATTTTTACAGATGCGTCTCAGTCTGGATGCTCTGGCTGCTCAAATAGGATTTCAAATTGTCTTTTGCGACATGCTGCATGGTATATGCAATATATACTAGTCTCCTCCATCGCAGAGTTTTTCTTGTGTGACAGAGGAGTTTCGCAACTGTGACTTGACAGACGCTTATTTGGAGATCGAGATGTCTGTTTTGAAATCCTCAACAACGTGGGTACATCTGCGTCATAACCAAAGCAACCCATGCAGATAAGTTGGTTACGTCTGGACACACAAATCTGATTTGATCACTTGCAATTAATAGTGCAGACAGTCTGCTTGAAAAGACCTGCTTTGAGAAAAAAAAATATCTGATTTGCCAGCAGTCTGAACATAGCCTATGTTAAAGGTTTCTCATGAAACCACTGATGGCAATAATGAGGATTTATTTTTGAAGATTGTCTGTGTAATGAATCAGCCTCTTTTTACCTTAAACATCAACGCGTCTGGGGTTAAAAACATCCCTATAGCACCTCTACTCTCTTTGAGATTTGGGACAGCATAATCCCTGCCTGCGCTAAGCTTTTGGTTGAGACCCACACAAAGACAAACATTTGCCAACTTCAATCTTCTGGTACATTTTCGAGGTCAAGTAAGTCTAAAACCAAGTTTTAGCCAAAAGAGAATTGTGTGACAATGATTCAACCCCAAGAATTCATTCTCAAGAAATGGGAAATAAAATGGCAGCCATGAGCAGAGAAAAAGGAAACACAGTAATGGAATGCTCAACATGGCCTTGGGGTTAATTCACTGTACCGTAAAACCGGCTGAGATGAGAAACTCCTCATTTGAGACATGCCATGCAAAACCAGTCAATCTGTTTTGTCTATTGACAAAAATTCAGAGTGTGCCTTACACATCTACATTGTGTAAACACAATAAGAATGGGGGAAAAAAAAGAATGACCAGAAGTCATAAGGATGTCCTGAGGAAAAGGATGAAGGGGACATCCCTTTTTAAAACATGCTATGATCTTTATTTCACAGCCAGAATCACCATTAATTTATACTTTGGCTTCCACCTACTGCTTCATATATAAGTAATTTGGTAACATTTAAATAAGTTATTAAATAAGTTTTTCATTGTTTTATGAAATACATTTATTATGCTTACCAAGTCTGCATTTATTTGCAGTAAAAACAGTATTGTATTATTACATATTGTAAAATATTATTATAATTGAAAATTTTCTTAATACATTTTAAAATGTAATGTATTCATGTGAGAGCAAAGCTGGACTTTCAGGAGCCATTACTCCAGTTTTCAGTGCCACATGATCCTTCAGAAATCATTGTAAAATTTGAAGAGACATTTCTTATCATCAATGTCAATATTTCAATATTATATATTTCTAGCAATTTAATTGAAGAATAAAAGTAGATTTTTGTTTCAAAATGCTTTTTAAAAACCTTACCAACTCCAAACATTTTAACAGTAGGTGTATAGGCTTATTACAATCTTCACCAACACACAAAGAAACCAGTAAAACCAGTCAGTAATACAATAAGATCAATTCCTCATTGCCAAATGCCTAAATCAATACAATCACTAATCACTTGATCATTACCAAACATGCATCTCATCCTGAAAAGACCATAAGCACCAGCAGTCCCAGCCTTACAACCAAGTATAACTTTCAAACCATGTAAACAATGTGTAAAACCATTTAAAAACCCCAATACAAGCAAAGAAGGTTCAGGACAGTTAGAGCTCTGCCTTTTCCTCGGTTACATTCAGAAGTCCCCGTAACTGCTCTAGCATGGGCTTTACTACTTGATTAAACTGGGAAATCCAACCAATGAGGCCTGCTGGTATATTATCGACTAGCATCTTGATAATCTGGAGCCACTGCTGGTTAAGATCTGCAACGACAGGCAATCGAAGCAGAGATTTAGGGCATAGCCACTGGCAGAATGAACAGTCAAAACAATCAGTCTTCAAATATACTAAAAGTGCAGCATTCGACTATTCACCAACCATTTACTATTCCAACATAGAAGAAAACATCTGCTAGTGGAAAACCTCAACATGTACTGCCCACAATCATTGTTTTTGTCTGTTGAACCGCCCTGTCCTTATATAAGAACTGTGTGACAGTTAGTCATCAGACTAGTGCAGTTTTCATGGTCTTGCTCTGTAGGCTAAAATATTTTAGCTTTGTGGTCAGACTCATGAACGGTCTCATTCTTGATTAAAGAAACAATCTGAAGCAGGGGACATGCTAACTCCACTGGGAAAGACAACAACACTGCCAAGAAACCCAAGCTTCGGAAAGGACAAACAGCTAGAAGTGAAGTGAGGAACTGAGAGTGAGTGAGAGCTAAAGCAAAGACACTGCCCAGAGGCACTCATTTTCATATATTTTGGTGGATTTCTTAGGTAAACTCCATAACAACCTTCACTTTGTGGCCGACTGTTTTTCCAAAACAATTACTGATAGATGGAGTTAAAACCTTAAATACAATTTGCATAAAATGAATGAATGTTTAATATTTACCTTGAGGTTGATCAGATCCTCCGCCTAATGAGAAACATGAACAAATTAACTTCAAGAAACTTCAAATGAAAAATATCTTACTATTCAAGATTACGAAATAAAAATGAAAAGTTATAACCAAATTGCAAGTATTTGCCATGAATTTAAGGAAATAAATACCATTTTCATTATACTTCAGAACATCTCCTCCTCGCACTTAAAACAAAACAAAAACAATTCGCATAAAATGAATGAATGTTTAATATTTACCTTGAGGTTGATCAGAGCCTCCACCTAATGAGAAACATGAACAAATTAACTTCAAGAAAAATATCTTACTATTCAAGATTACGAAATAAAAAAATGAAAAGTTATAAACCAAATTGCAAGTATTTGCCATGAATTTAAGGAAGTAAATACCATTTTCATTATACTTCGGAACATCTCCTCCTCGCCCTTAAAAAAAAAAACAAAAAAAAACGTCAGTTTCACTCAAAGCACTGATGTACTTCATAGAAAGAATATTTAATAACAAATGTTTTCAGGTTTAGGTAATTGTGACTGCATTTGGGGCTTGCAAATGGGTTGGACTTGAAACTTGGCTATATATGACTCATAGAAACATAAGAAAACCCAAAACTAAGAAAATAATGATGCAAACCTCCACTTTTGCCTCCATCGGGCTTGTATTCACCCCCTTCATTCACATCAAAGAGGTCGCTGTCATCAAAACTTCCACCACCTTGATAAAAAATAAATGCAAAGTTTTATGAGAACAGCAGTGTGATAGACTTTTTAAAGTGTATAAATACACTATTTTTAACTTAAACAATTTTGTCTCTTCACTGAATTGAAAATGACAAAATGTGCACACAATCCTTGCAAGGATCGCAAAATCGCTAGCCCGACGTCCCGGGGCTATTGTGTTTTCCAGTCGGCTACCAAAATGTATCACTGCCCTGCCCGACGGGCTATCTTAAAGGTGCTGTATGTAGGATTTTGACTCTACTAAAGCATAAAAATACCATAATATGCTTGCAGATATTTAAGTTAACATACTTGTTTATCTGAAAAACAATGCTACAGTCAGTTATTCTCCTTTGAAAATGTGCGTTCCGGCCCGGAATGTCTGTGTTTGTTATGGTTTGTGAAACCCTCCCACTGCCTGTTTACCCAATTGTATTTCGGCACCCCGGGTTGCCAGTTGGCGGAAAACACAGCATATTTAATTTCATTCATCGTCATGTGCGCTCGTTCCTGTTGGTGTCGTTAATCTGGCAACCTGCCTGTGCTCAAGTCAGAGGAGGAGGGGCCGGGTGAAAAAAACCATCTCCAATATTTTGAATTTGGACTGCAATACCTAGTTCAATCCTACATACAGCACCTTTAAATACAGGGCTCCCGCAGGTCCTTAAAAACTATTCAATTTAGTTGTATCAAACTTAAGGCCATAAAAAGTTTTAAATACACTAAATGGTATAAGAAATGTCTTAATTATAAATTCAAGAGGTCTTACAGTTGGAGACGGAAAGAGAAGAATCGCGATACAGCTGTATTAAACTTCAAAAGGCAATGATGCAATTGAATAAATATGAGCGCTGCACGTTTCAAGTCAAAACACGGCACGGATGACTTTATGTGAATGTGAAGGGAACCGACTGTCCTCAGAAACGTGTCATTGGCATTTTCATTTTATCTTACCTATAATGCCTGATAAAGCAGCGTTTATGAGCGTGAACGGTGCTGCTTTGTGTACTGGAAACCGCTATAGTAAGCCGCTCCTAAAGCGCCACCTCGTGGCAGAGAATGAATTTGCATTTCCAATAAGCCTTTCTTGCTGTTTATGGTCAGACCAATGCAAATATCGACCCATGTTTTTAAGCAGCAAACACAGAGTTGTAAATGAGAAAGAAGTTAATGTGCCTTCTAAAAATCTAAACAATTAGACAGTAATATTTATTCGTTTTAATTTAATATAGTAATTTATATGCTTGATTTATGCCTTTTCATAAAAATGGTCTAAGGCTGAAATGCTGTTGTATACGATTTTTGTTTTTGTGAAAACCTGTATCTGAACTGTAAATCATGTCATTTTCTGGCTTAATACTGTATGTTACCGTAAACATTGTCCAACCCCGCTCATACTGTGTTCATTTTACTTCTGCAGCTCTTAAAATGGGTCATAAATTAAAAAATTCTAAAATTGTAAATAGTGAAATAAAATTCCTTCCTTCATATTTGTTGATATTTGTGTATTGAAAATATTTTTGATTGACAATTAGACTCCAATCTGATTTTCTATATATATATTTTTTTGGGGCTAGTTAAATTAATTTTCGGGCAACAAAAAACTGAAGAGTACCTGCCTGAAGTGCTACGAGGGATTTTGAAATTTTGCGAGTCCTGCCGTGATCTCCTAACAATGCAAGACGGCATGTCGGCAATGTGCTAGTTAGCAAGTTCCGTGACAAATGCAGCTAAAGTTAACAGTCTCAGAGAACGGCTCGTCACAACACAGAGGAGAGGGGTCATATCATCTTGTGGAAACAGTGTTTCCCCTAGGCTTGGTGTTCATGGTGTTCATGTGTTTCTTTTAATGACAGCAGTCAATATAACAACTGAACAATTATTTGAACTGTACATTAAAATAAACATCGGAACATTTCTTTATATGACAATTATCCACAAAGTGTGCAGCTTTAAAAAAACGCAGATATTTTTGTCTGCTTTTCAGGTGGTTGACGCGACATTTTCTGATGTTCGCTCTCTGTCTGCTGGTGGGAGTGTGTTCACACATTTGTGTGTGTGTGTGTGTGTGTGTGCACGCACGCATTGGGGCGCGAAATGACATGCCGTCTTGTAAATAAGATAAATAACATAAGGCTATTTAGTTTGAACCAGTCCGACGAATCTTTTCAGTTTCACAAAGTGAAAACACAGGCCGTCCAATAAGATTTGAGCATAACATCACGTGGCCAGAGCAGCTGCTGTTACCCAAAAGGTAGTCTCAGCCTCAGACGTCACGCCCACGGACCGTTGGCTAAACGTCTGATGCATATGGCACACTTATCTGGAAACACTTCAGGAGTGTCGAAGTCGTCATCGGATTGGTTGAATTATACAGGATTTCCGGGAGACGTGTGTGTCGCGTTCTTTAACGTTCCGCCTGGAAACAAAGATGCCGTAGCGCCAAACCCCCTCACGAAAGAAGAAAGACGTTGTGTTTACAAATGTGACGACAAACGCTTATCAGGATCAAATAAACGCTGGATTTTCAAAAGTATGTGAAATATTTAAAGTTTGCGGCATAGAATCTTTAAAATACATCCAAGAGTTTCACACACCGGTCTGTTATTATGGTGACATTTCCACGCCCCGAAACGTGACTCTGAACGAAACGAACTGTGATTGGTTGTTTGCCTTGTCGGTCAAACAGCCTCATGGGCGGGCCTTGGCTAATGAACGCGGCCATACATTCCAGACCTTCAGCCGTCAGTCTGAAGGTCTGGCTACGCGAGACTACCCAAAAGGTTGACGCGGTGGCGCTAAAAGCTCAGAAGACTGTATTGAGCACAAGCCTAAAAACACCAAAGTAAAGGACTTTCAGAGTCAGAGTGCGTTCACTCTCTAGATCTTCCGTATTAAAAAACAAATTAAGTGAAACATTTTTCTACACATAGAATATGAAAACAAATAGACATATGATTATGACAATATATTTTCTGTAGGTGTTTTGTATGCAGCTCATGGTATTTTTATAACGATAAGAATGTTTATGACAAATTTTAAGCAGTGTAGCGTTATTAAACATACAAAGAGTGCATGTCTGTCTATTATAGAATCAAAGTCAACTAACGTTATAGATCACAATCAGAAGTTACTACAAGCACTCGATGATGGTTTAAAGTGAGTTTTCAGCAAACACATTAATAATTACATACATTTTCAAGTGTAGCTTGATGCTAATTGTACTTCTATTTATATTTTAGGATGTATTCTTGTAAGCATTATAGATCGTTTGTGTTTCTGGTGTAGAACCAAACTTCATTTATCTAAATTTAATATCTTAAATTTAATGTATATTGAACAGCGGACAATGTTAAATCCATATACGAGATACATATCTGAGGAAAAATGCATTGCTGGCCGGCGCCACCTAGCGTGCAGGTGTGAATTAGCAGAAGGCGATCAATCGTTTCGCGCTTGGCGTGAAAGCACCATTTGTCTGCGATTTGCCTCGCTTTTTCGCATCGTGCTCAGCGTGAAACGGCCTTAACAAACAGATGCTGGCAGAAACATACCAGTTCCTCTCTCTTTGGGTGGGACCACAGGCTTTTTGGGCTCAGTATCTGGAAATAGTGGGAAAAATACAAAGAAAAGTTATGGAATAATCTGTTAGTCTTTCAAATCATTCTAAATAGCACCTTTGAAACAAGAAAAACAGGAAAACTAATTGCACTGGTAATAGCCATGAATAAAAGCTAATTGTAGCTTAACATGACTATTTAATGAAACACATTAATACCCAATAACCTTTTTTTTTCTTAAAGAAAGAAAGAGTAAACATAACAAAAATGCACACTACACACAGCCTGAAAGTTCCAGAGAAAATGCAAAAACACATTTTTTTACCTGGACCAAAAGCATCAGACAGATCGAAGTCATCTGAGAATAAAAATATCATGTTAATTTTTACAGTGGTAGTTTGATTACTGTACAAAAATGAAGTAACACCTGATTTGAAGTAGAAACAGAATTGATGACATGTATGCATATGTATATTTTACCTCCAGATGGTTTCTTTTTATCTGTAAATAAAATAAAAAAGGAACAATGCAATACATTAATTATATTAAATCACTTATTTACAAACAAGACAAAAAAAAAAAATCAATAAATTACCTTAAATGAGCTCCAAATAAATAAAAACTTTGGATCACTTAAACATTACTATATAATCTGGTAGCATTTCATTTAACATTTCATTGTTGCATATACTTACTTTCAACTAACCCTAAACTTTAGCAACATGTTACTAATTAATATTACTTTAATATATGATAACACTACAATAAGGGCACCTTAAAATAAAAGTATAACCCACAAACTTTACACGTAATTACATAAACACCTCAGTATAAAGTTCTCTTACCATCTTCTGATTTGGGGGGAACCACTGCAGGTGTTTTAGGGTCTGTGTACAAAAACAATGGTCATAAAGTTTTTCCATTTTGAATTTAGGGTAATTCAAGTTTAGTTATTAAACTGAAAACCAAGGGATGGTGGAATTTCAATTGGTATAAGAGGAACTTACTGAACTGCAATTAAAAAAATAATAATTCAACTGCATGCAGCTGCAGATTTTGATAAGTCCAATTTTTCAACAAAACCATTACTTTTTTGAGTAATTACAAAATTAACTTAAAAAATTAAAATTAAAAAAAATTAAATCTCAAAAGGTAGTGTTCATTTTGCCATTACGTGCCACAAAATGTCCATCATAGGGAAGAGATAAAGCTTATACAGGACATTTCAAATTAAAATATATAAACAAATGAGGACATGAATAAACGAGTTTAATCAATGTACTGATCATCATATAATCAGCAGGCCCTAATAAAGGAAACCACAAAAGTGTGATAAAAATTAAAGACTAAAATGACAATTTATTTCAACTCTTTTTGTGAATATTTCTGAGCCCAAACAGTCTTACCCAAATCAAAGACATCTGAAAGATCAAATCCTACAAGAGCAAGGCAAAACTATGTTAAATAAGTCTCTGCATATTCTTCAATGTGCCTAACTTAATCAATACAATTATGAAATATAGCAACTAAAATATGTTTGAGCATAATGTTAAAGGTTACCTGAATCTGGGTTTTTCGGTGGGGCTGGTTTCACTGTTGGCTTCGCAGGGGCTTAAGATCATAATAATATTGTTAATTGTTTGAAACGACAATATAAATAATGATATACTAGAACCGTTTACACAGAAACAAGGTTGGGAGTATGGTGATCCACATTTGCTTGCAAACTACTTTATTATATTTAATATTAATTTATTGACATTTAAATATATAACATTAAATATCAAAAAGTAGACCATCAACATAAAGAGGACCATACAAATTAAACAAAAAGTCCTCTTTACTTACGCTCATCATCACCAAAAGCATCAGCGAGGTCAAATCTGCAAGAAAAGTTATTTTAATATTTTGCATTTTTTTAGTACCTTTATGGCCAGTTTAATCCCTTAAATCTGATCTCTTTTAACTAAATCAAAACTGTGCATGTCTTGAAAACTGGCATATACAAATTTCCAGTCTGTGTCCTATAAAAACTGTAAAAAACTTTTCCTATAGAGAATGCATCCAGCCATTTCAAAAGCACTCGTTGGATTTACTAAGGCCAATATTTCCACTGCAAGCAACAAATTTATGCATATCTAAGCAATACGCAGTCACACTCCAAATACAACTGATATGTAAAATATTCATTACAATAAACAGCCCATAAATGCTTGATGGAATTTGACTAATTAATTTATGAACTTGTTCAATAGCAATCCAAATTGTTAAATTTGATCAAATGGAAACCAATTAGCCTGATTTGAACTGCATTATACAATTTACATGTGGCTCCACACCACAGTACAAAACCCAAATAAAGGATGCAAATCGAACTCAAGTGAAGCAACTCAAATGACACTGAAAGTAATTGTTTTCTTGAAATCATTTCCAAATATAAAGGCTATTAGCATTGCAGCTAACTTTAAAGTGTTCTAGTAGTACAAGACAGCATCTAGTGATTTTCCTTTTGCAAAGTTAGTACTGCATGACCCCCAAATAGGAAGACTCAAAAAAAAGTTAAACCATCTGTCACCAACTCAAAATAAACCAGCCTAGTTCCCAGAGGGTAAAAGCCTTGACTAGGCTAAATGATTGGAATTTGACAGTTCGCTTTCACATGAAAACCCCACCCAGCTATACACTGTATGTATCTATTGTGTGTCGTATTAGATTCACATTGTGACCAAACCCTCCCAACCCTTGAGGTGACAAAGCAAAACTATGTAAAATTATTTTTACCATAAAAATATGAAACAAACGTTTTTGGATGTACACTACACGCGACACACGCGATGTTAAGCGTGCGACTGTGTGCCTGTCACACGAAACACCCTGACAGAGGCTGCATCCTGTGGCTTACGTTGCCAGGGCAATGGACTGTTTTCATTATGGTCTACGCAAACCCATGATGACTGGTGGTTGAGTCACAACTGAAACCACTCACTCATATGCCTGCATTCATAAAAAATACATTTGGGAAGAACTACATTTAGATTTTGGGTAAAGCGAAGATTCAGGCAAACTTGAGTGATGCAAGTATTACTTGTAAAACATTAAAATTAAAATTTGGGTACGTCTGATTTTGCTTGTGACAAAATCTGTTCTGGCCTAAATACTATGCATGTCATGCTGCTCTCTGAGCATTTCTCACCATCAAAACCCTAAGCCAGCTAGAAGAATCTAATCTCAGATTGTGCCAAAACATCAATATCCTATTCAAAATAAAAGAGTAGCATATTAACATGCAGGAACACAGGAAGCATAAAGTTAAGTATATTTAGTACCTGTCCATAACAGCTTTTAAATTGGACCTTCAAAGTCTAATAATTTGAGTTGCTTCCCAAGCTAGCAAAGATTCCAAACAATGACAAAGTTGTTATCATTGCTGGGAGCGTTTGCCATATTTATAGTCCTCACACATATGGAAGGATCACTAATCTCAGTTTCAGCTCTGCTTTATTTGTATGTCATAACTTTTGGTCATGCTTTTAAAAATATCCCTTACTAAAATCAACCATGGTTTTATTGTAGTAAAAATGTTTTTTTTTTTGGCGTGTTGTTTACCATTCGTATAACCACAGTTTTACTATAAATATCATGGTTAAACTATTGTTAGTGTAGCAAAACCATGGTTAATCTGTGGTTACCATGGTTTTATTACGTGATGTTACCAATAGACCATGTTACAGAAACAAACACGCTTGGTGCTACAGTTCTCTTGCCATTCTTCCATGAGTTGGTGAGTCATGCAGCATGTATGTGGAAAGATCTCATTTCAAAGAGTCAAACCAATGCACCAAACCAAAGTTTTTTGGTCATTCAAACATTCAGCTTTTTCCGTAATACAAAACGGTATCCAGCATATTGGGCAAACATTTTTAATTCATCGCTTCAAGCTTATTTACGAGCAATTAAAACAAGCGTGTATATCGTTCATACAGAGCACGGTTAGCAGTGGTATAATCGTCAAAAAGTGACTTCTGCGTCTTTGTTGCGTTATTTTGGGCACAACACTTCCCAGTGCTACAACTATTACAAGCGCTGTTACCAAAACAAAACATCAACAGTTTAGATAGGGAACCATACCTTGCGCTCTTGTTGCCACAAGACTTGCCAGAAGAAGTAAAATCCACGTATATGAAGTCATCTTGCTATGAAAATATATAAGATTAAAACAAACTTTTCAATAATAACTTTGCAATTTCAATAATTCGCAAAGATATGACTTTACGAGCCTTGAAACCAACAACTACAAGTATCTCGAAGGTAAAGTTGAGCAGTAGCCTAACTTCAGTTACCCACCCCTCTGAGTGATCCAAGCGTGGCCCAATGCTGTTCCTCAGTTCTGTATAATTAGATTTGATGATTCAAAACACTGCCTCGCCACGCCCTACCTGCGCTTTTTTGCAAGTATTCCAACAAGCTTGGCTTATGTAGTGGATGACTTATTAAAAACATTCTTCATATAGGCTATACATAGCAAATTAACGGGAAATATATAACTCTTATATTTGTTCCGGCGGAGAGAAGATGTTTTAATCTTTAGGTAAAACCAATAATCTGCTGAAGGTGACGTTGTAACAAATTCAGCCTATGTGATTTCTGCCACAGCATTTTGTACAAACAGCGTGTTTACTTAATAGACTAACAGTACCATTGTGTTTTAAGATTAAGTTTTAAGTTGTTGTTTTTTTCTGCTCAAAAATCACTGAACATGCGCGTGCCGCAATTTTGGATTCGCTTCTAATTTTAACACATTTTTGGCATTAGTGGTGGCGTGACAAGCGCCCCCTAGCAGACAGCAAAAAGACTGGGTTCTTACGCCATCTAGTGTTAAACGAACGCGTTGCAACAAGCGTCCAAGCAGCTCTACAGGATGAATTTAACTATGTTAAATATTTCTGATCTGACTCACTGAGAATCACCATTATAGGCATGACTTGACTAGCACAGTTGATATTAAAGTTGAAATAAAACACAACCCATTGTCATCTTTGTCAACGGATCTGGTTAATTAAAGGACACCTCATTTGTTGGACAAAAACCCTAATACTAAGAGCATCTACTCATTTCAAAACCTAAGATTTGCTTTTTAAAAAAACACTTCGTAAAGCAACCTAATTATGAAGAGCTATTTAATTTTTTCCTTTTCTTTTTCATTCAAGATATTTGACATTCAACATTAAGATTCTATCATTTAAGATTGAATTTATTTAATCCATCTTTTGAGCAAGCAGTATTGGATGATGGGTATCCTGAAGGGACCTCAGAGTATCGTGCCCCCTTGCGCAAATGGTGAGAGAGATCACCAGTGGATGAGGCAGCGCTCTTTCGCGTGTCATGTTTTTGAAGATCCCACGCGTTTCACTATAGGTTCCCCACTCGGCACGCACCAATGCAGATACGGACCGGATCGGACCCTGCTGGCGCCTGAACGTGTATCCATCTTCATTGCGCTCACGGTGTCTGCTTTCTCCAGCTCGCCGGTATCATGCAGTCTTTAATATCCCCAATCACCAAAGCAATACTGGTTGCACTGTTTATTTTTGCGATCCTGCTCATTTTGTACGTGATATTATGGTATATATGTCGAGATGTGGATTGTGATCACGGAATTTGATTGACATTATTGGATGCGTCTTTAAGGACATGCACCGGGTGTCCCAGCTTTGGCACTGATCAAGAAGGGAGCAAAGGGTGACTCTGGTAAGTGCCCTGTTACTAACCTGTTAAACTCCAGGAATGTGGATTAAGAGTGGACAGCACTGATTCGGTATTTTTGTTTTAATATACTGACATTGATTGGGGTGTCCTTTTCCACTAACGTGTTGCGCTTCACTGGCTGTTGATAACCATTGAAAATATCTGCTTTCCTTCCACCTGTTAATGTAGACGCATTCCATTTCAAATAATTCCATATGTCCAATTTTGAGTTTTTTTAAACTAATTTGAAATTGAAATCGGGGACTCAAATAGGCTAATGAACAACATGCACCTTATCCTCGTTTAAATTTAGTGGACTTATTGCTGCCATTTATGATAAAAGAACTTGCTTTCTCATTAAGTTTATATGCAAGTACTGTGTCACATTTCATAAATTCAATTCTTACCTTCCCAAATTAACAACAGTGAGCGAAAATGAACAATAAAAGTTGAGATATGATATCGAGGGCTGTCAGTGGTTTTTAAGCATGGCATTGTCTGAGTGCCTCCTGCTTGTGGTGTACAGTTTATGGATGTCTTATTTTTCCGCTGTCAGATACACTAAAGCAAATATCTTATAAGCTACCAGTTAATCGCACTGGAAGTTTATGGAAACCTATGGCAAGCCTAGTTAACATTATTCCTTAAAATTAAATAGCATCTATTTTTTTCAGGCTGTATGTATAATTACTAACGAGTAATTCGATACTTACAAGTAGCCTACATGGGGGGGGGGGGGGCTCAAGCCCCTGCCCTTTTTCAAAATTATTCAAAAGTGCCCCTCTCAAACAAATAGCAATGATATTGTGGTCAATAAAACGAAAGCATTTGAATTATAATTAACATGACAATGTGTACAAAACAGTAACTTATCGCTCAAAAGTCGGAAAATTCCTGTTTATTTTTACATATCTGTCAATCTGAGGCGTTGCTATGGGTTGTGTGCATTTTGCTCATGGTTTTGTTTGATGAATGATATTCCACAGTCTGTTCGGAAACTAGGCTATCAAGCCATATGGTTATTTCAGTGAATAGATCGATGGAAGGAAAAATAAACCAAACAATATTTTAAACTTTTTTTTCATCAATAATCAAAGCTAGTGTGTCGATTTAATTAAAAATCCATATATTTTAGAATATTACATAATTCATCAATGCCCGTTTGTCATGTCATATATAGGCTATAATACACCAACGAATCATGATCTGGCACAAGTTCAAATTTCATTGGACAATAATGTGGAGCGGTCATTTTCCGTTCTTATTCATAAATCGGTTGGAAATTGCATGGGACAGACAAGCTTATTTGTGGAGCGATCTGGATATGCGGTTTGTCTCATTTTATAAATCAAATTACATCGCTGAGAAAATGGTTGCTAAATAAATACAAAAGCACAGCACAAAACCGTGCAGCACCAAAAGTCGCAACAATGGTAATCAGTATTCAATTAACTTATATTTATGATACACCCATGAAACTATCATAGTTAATGAAGCCCAAGTGTCACCTACAGGCCTATTATGTGAAGTGTTGGCTGGCGAAATGGTGACGTGAAAGGACTTTATTGTATTACCATTTTTGATAATTATGCAGCATTATGTCTTATGCTCATCGAGCCTGCATTTATCTGATCATAAATACAGAAAAAAATGTATATTGTGAAATATTATTACAATTTAAAAGAATGTTTTTCTGTTTTAATATACTTTAAAATATCATTTATTCCTGTGATCAAAGCTGAATTTTCAGCATCATTACTAAAGTCTTCAGTGTCACGTGATCCTTCAGAAATCATTCTAATATACTGATTTATTATCAATGTTGGAAACAGTTGTGCTGTCTTTTGAAGTATATTGTTACAAAACTTATATTTTAAATAAATGCTGTTCTTTTTTAACTTTTTATTCATCAAACAGTCCTGAAAAAAGTATCACAGGTTTCCAACATTGATAATAAATCAGCATTGCATAAAATGTATTTTAAAGTATATTACAATTTTGATCAAATAATTGCAGTCTTGATGACCATAAGTGACTTCTATATATAATAATTTTTTTTTATATTGCCCCTATTTTACATTTGAGCCCCTGCCCCTGAGGAACTCTCTGCACATCCCTGTTCAATGGATACTAGTATTTATATTCCATATTACATTAGTCACTATAGTAGAGCTGTCAATTAGTACACTGTAAAAAAAAAAAAGTAAACTAGCAACGACAACTTAAAAACTTTAGTTCATCTAATGAATAAAAGTCAGTCTACTGAATGTTAAAAGATCTGTCAGAACAACCAAATATGTTTTAGCAATTAGCAATAATAATCTTTTTTTAACAATTCTCTTTCTTTTAGATTCACGTTCATTTTCAAGTTTTCTACATAACATGGGTAATATTTGTCTCTTAAAACTAAAGGCAATCACTCATGCTAATGAACAAATGTATTAAAATGATGCAAATATACAGTACCTCAGCACACGATTCTCAAACATGGTGATCAACAAATTTTAAATCAGTAAAAATATGAACTCTGATCCACATGACAGCTAACTGACAGTAACAACAGCAGCAGCATCATAAATTAAGCCAGCAAAATGCAAAACAATGATAAAATTTTAATAATAATTAACATAAAATGTTTTCAAGCTGCAATGCATGCTGGGAACTTGTGCAATGTTGTTCAATGTAAAATTGTTTGTTCAGATGACTGCAAACAAGCCTGCACTGACCCTTTACGGGCTGCCAGTGCATGGCCCCTGAGAATTTGCTCATTGGCAAAACGTTGGCCCCTTAGCACTGGCAGCCCTCACTTAGCCTCCAGGAAGCCTTAGCGCTGTTATTATTGAAAATCACCGTTATGGAGGTAAGCGCTTGCTTTAGTTGGGTTCCTGACCCTTGACTATTAAGCATAAGTTTTACTCTGGTTGCTATAACTGTGTGTTTCTGAAGCACGTTTGTTATAGCAAAAGTTGTGAGAAAACAAGCTGATCAGATGGTAATGGTTACTTATTGATGATTCAGTCATCATGTAGTGTCCTTATTCACCGATCTCATCCAGAGGCTGATCTTTGAGAACATTGTTTAGGTTTAATAATTTCACTTTATAGTAGCCCTAGCATTGCAATTTTGTCCTGCTTCAATATTTTGAATGTTTAAGTCATTATGCAGAAATTATTTGGACAGGGTCATGTAGACTCACACAGATATCAAGATTCAGCGTATGAACCTCAACAATGGTGACAATCAACGAAAAGCTTGTTTTGTGAAGTTCAGAGTAGATCTGAATATTTTATTGACTCTCACCATTGTTGAGATTCATACGCGGAATCTTGATATCTGTGTGAATAATTTCTGCATAACGACTTAAACATTTTCACAATATTAAAACAGGACAAAAATTAATGCATTTGTCTTTTAGCACTACTATAATGTGAAATAATTAAATCTAAATAATGTCCTCAAAAATCAAAATCTGGACGAAATCAGAGAATCAGTGTGATGACTGAATCATCAAATTAGTTTTTCTTCTCGCAACTTTTGCTATAATGTGCTTCAGAAACACACAGTTACAGCAGCCAGAGAAAAACTTAAGATAAAAAGTCAAGGGTCAAGAGCCCAACTAAAGCAAGCGCTTACCTCCATAAAGGTGACTTCAAACTTTATTATTTTCAATAAAACAGCGCTTAGGCTTCTTGGAGGCTAAGTGAGGGCTGCCCGTGCAGGGCCAGTGCTAAGGGGCCAACGTTTTGCCAATGAGCAAATTCTCAGGGGCCCTGCGCTGGCAGCCCGTAAAGGGCCAGTGCAGGCTTGTTTGCAGGGTAATGTTCTCCCAACTTTTCAAATCGAGTCATCTGAACAAACAATTTTACATTGAACAACATTGCACAAGTTCCCAGCATGCATTGCAGCATGAAAACATTTTATTTTAATTATTATTAATAATTATGTTTATTATTAAATATTATGTTTTACATTTTGCTGGCTTAACTTATGTTGCTGCTGCTGTTGTTACTGTCAGTTAGCTGTCCTGTGGATCAGAGTTCATATTTTTACTGATTTAAAATTTGTTGATCACCATGTTTGAGAATCGTGTGCTGAGGTACTGTATATTTGCATCTCATTGCAACTTGTTTAATACATTTGTTTATTAGCATGAATATTTGCCTTTAGTTTTAAGAGAAAAATACTACCCATGTTATGTAGAAAATAAACGTGATTCTAAAAGAAAGAGGATTGTTAAAAAAAAAGATTATTATTGCTATTTGCTAAAACGTATTTGGTTGCTCTGACAGATCTTTTAGACTGACTTTTATTCATTAGATGAACTAAAGTTTTTAAGTTGTAGTTGCTAGTTGAGTTAACTTAAAAAGTTGATTGTGATAGGTTGCCTTATTTTTTTGAGTTAGGTCAACTTTTTTTTTTTACAGTGGACTTATTTATGTTCTAGAACTTATCCCATTGCTCAACAGTTACATCAACTAGGCTATTCCATTGTTAAGGTCTCTGCACACTGCCTCCGTAACTTTCGTCCATCAAAAACAAATTCGGATCAGGTTCGATTTTCTGCGTTTTCGCATCCGTTGCATGCATTTTGATAGGAAATGATGGAGAATACGAAAAAACGGAACAACGCATTTGAAAATTTCGGACTCAGTGTGCAATGGCCTTTAGTGGCAACAAATTGAATGCAGTTTTTCCATTAATTTCTTTATATTTTATAATATGTCAACTATCACAGAAAATTGTATTTCAGTTTTTGCTGCCTCCTTTTCCAGTTTTCAGCTAGTACAGGATTGTCCAATCCTGCAGTCCCATCATCCTGCAGAGTTTAGCTCAAGCTTGTCCCAGTTTACCTACCTGGCATAGGCGGAAATCCCGGGGGGGTCGGGGGGGGGACAAGACTCCAGTAAGTAAGGCTGTCAATTGGCTATTTTATTCACTTAAACATGGGATGAAGTGATTATTTTCTCTTTGTGAGAGCAGCGTGTTTCTGGGAGTGCGCGTCCGGTTTTGGTGTGAGAGCAAATAATACATTTTAGGCACAGTGAATAGCAAATTTTTTCTTAAGGTGGGCCTTTAGCCCCGTTGTACCCTATATGTAAAGCCAGAACGGCTAATTTTAATGCAGTTATTTGTAATATTGAATATATGATGAAAATACAGAAACGTAAAAAATAGGCTACTAGTTGGGTTTACGCGATAAAACGGCTTGCCATAGAAACCTGTGGTTCGCCTGCTGTGCGCAAGATGTGAGAGCGTTTGGAATTTGGTTCATGCCTTCAGCCATTCGTTATGGAGAGATTCAGTAAGAACTCATTGCTACAGCTTCACGTCTTTATATTTGTTCCTTTTGTTTTCATTTACCAATGTACAGCCCATAATCAGCGTAGATGTTCCATAGTCGGCAAAGCTTGGATTATGCGTTATCGTTTCCATTGTTTAGAGTAGCATATATATTTATCTATTTCTTCTTTTGCAAAACGGCTACAATTTCACGCCACGAGCATTGTGACTCACCGATTAATACTCCGCTCTGAGCGTGAGAGGAATCTCAAGTGTCAGCACAGTCACCATAGCGCATCATGAGCGCGTCCAGCTGCCAAATTGCCCTCGAACCTGGGCCACCTATGCAAGTGAGCTTGAGAAAGAACCGCTAGACCCAGATCAGTGACAATGAAGTGCTATACCGACAGAACCCAATGAAGCGCTTACATTTCCTATCTGAAGGACAAATAAAGGGCAGATGGGTTGTAGTTAACCCAGATTTCATTGTGCTTGTTGAAGATGTATTATTCCTCAGCTGAATATAAAAATCATTAAAGTTGAATTTAAAAAGGAAAACAACTTGTAATAAAAACAATTTGATATGTAATGTTTCTAGGTGTATATTATTTGTGCGTGTGTGTGTGTGCAAGAGAGATAATAGAATTATGTAAAGTCTTTAACTAAACTTGTATATTGGCATGCATATTGATGTGTGTGTGTGTGTGTGGTTCTCGTATCATTGTATTCTTTACAAAATGACCAGCTCCATTCATATAAATATGTTTTAAATAAATACATGAATACATACATACTGTACATACAGTACATATTTTGCAATGATTGTCGAGGACAGAAAAATAAATGATATATTAAATTGTAACACAGCTACCCATTATATGCATGCCTTAAAACCACTATCAATAACAGTATGAAGCTGAGAGGTGATGTTAAATAAATCCTAATGCCATATTGATTACTCCCCCTTTTGTCGTTCCGAAACCAAAAGACTTTGGTTAATCTTCAAAACACAAATTACAATATTTGAAATAAAACCTGAGAGGTTCCTGTCCCTCCATTAAAAGTCCATGTAACCAAAACTTAGAAGATCCAAAATTATCATAAAGGCATTGTAAAATGAATCCATATGAATTCACTCACATTTGAGCTTCCGTGTTTACAGTATGTGATGTGCTCTATGTATGTTTGTAGATCATTGTTTAGATGTAAATAAAAGCCTAAATTAAATCTGGTCATCAAAGCAATCATAGATCTTCACAAAATGTAAACCCCCTGATCCCTGAAGCCCCCTTTCATTAAAAAAAAATCTTAAATTGTGTTTGAAAGAAGATGAACGAAAGTCTTGTGTTTGGATGACATGAGGGTGAGTAAATAATGACAGAATTTTCACCCATGCTCTGAATGCCAACTACACTCCATGTGCGCATATGTAACAAATTACACAACTGTTCTTGGAACAGTGGAACTGGAGAAAGAGAGAGAGAAAATAAGAAGCGGTAGAGTGAGAGATGGAGGAGGGTTGGAGCTCCCAGGTTAAAAGTGCTGTTGTCCTGAATGCATTCTGACAAGGAGTCTGTAGATACAAACAAACTCTGAAGGGGGAAATTCAACAGCTGTTTTGCTATCCAGCATCCAGAGTAAGAGGAAACGAGGGAGAGAGAAGATTGAGTTTATGCGTGAGTGCTTGTTTGTCTAGAGGCTTAGCACTTCTGGAAAGAACGAGTGAGAGTAGGGATTCAGGTCAGTGTTAGAACATGCTCAGGGGAAGCATCCTCCCTGGCCCTGAAATGATAAAGCAACATGCCTGCTAAAAGAGATGAAGACAAGAAGAGTAAGCAAGGCAGAAGCTCCCCGGGTCACAATGGCATGTAATTATTAGTTTTTGATAAGTGGCATTGATTTAAATTTTGAGGACAAATCCTGAGTGCCGATGTGGAAAACCAAGTTGTCATTTTGTCACACCTCAGCCTCTTTGAACCCATGTCCAACATTTTACTTTTTTCCCTCTGAATTCTCAAACATTATAAAAATTCAGTAACAGGTCCATAAACAAAATTAGAAAGAATTGTCTGGTACTCAGTTTCCACAATCTAAGGCATTCAGCCTCTTTTCTCAGACCAAATCCCTACTTATAAGGCCTGAGAGCACTTCCAGTAGAAAATGTCTGTTTACATAGTACTAGTCAAACATCAAGGATTCTCCACAACCTGCTGTCACTGCACCAAAGCTGAGCTCCAGGTTTGCGTTTCTCTCTCTTGAGGGGTTTTTCATGGCACACATCCTCCTTGTATGACAGTAGGCTACATAAATGCCTGTTTGCTCCCAAAAAGCTGCTTGTGCCAAGAATATAGAGTGAAACAGCCAGAGATTATTCACAAATATATATATATATATATATATATATATATATATATATATATATATTTACACTAAATATTATATAAACTAAATATAAACTAAAACTTAGAAGATCTTCGGTGTATCGCTAACATAACTATTTTCATGACAAATTATTATCAACAATTCAAGTGACAATTTTAACTGCAAAATGAACATGAATTTCAAAATGTATTGGAAAATGACAGCAGAACTTAAGCTGGTGATCTGGCATCTCCACAAGTAAAACCTGATGATCCATGTTATCCAGCAAGATTTGAGAATGTTCCAAAAGCACATCTTGTGTTGTGTAATTCAATGGCACAAGAACATCTGACGCATCTATATCCCAGCTCCAGTTTTCCCAGAATGTTTTAGAGGTCTCGTTAATTAACACACTAAAAAGCTGATGAGTTGAATCAGGTGTTTTAATTAGTGAGACATCTAAAACATTCAAGTAGGTGGGTAGCCATACATAAAATGTAGGGGGGGAAATTAATAATAAATAAAATAAACAGGGGGGAAATGGGCTGGAAGGTGACCAAAAGCATGCTCGTACAAAATAGCCTATATCTACAGTGGCCGAGAGTGCTCAACACGCTGCAAATAGAAAAAAAAACACTTGCAAATTAAGAAAACAGTTTCATCAATTTGACAACACACACGCTGCAAATGCTCACAACACGACCAAATAAAGAAACGCACTGCAAATAAAATTCTTTATTTGGTTGTGTTGTGAGCATTTGCAATGCATTTCTTTATTTGTTTGCATTGTGAGTATTTGTAGCACCTGATGTCAAATTGATGAAGACGTTTTCTTGATTTGCTGGTGCTTTTTCTATTTGCATGTGTTTTCTGAAGTTGCAGCGCGTTGAGCTCTCTCGGCCACCGTAGATATCACCATTTGCATCATACATCATAAAATAACATTGCATAACATATAAGAGATTTTGATCTATCAGTCTATCAATATTTAATCTGCATCGGCTGATAACTGTACCCAACTGGCCATCATAAAATCAAAACTGACAATGTTTTTGTTTATTTATTTTTTTCCCTATGGAAGGTTATTCCACCTAGTGGAATTTAAAAATAGTGCAAATAGTAAATTGTGAACTTTGAGTAAATACTAAAAAAACACAGTTCAGTTAAATTTAACAATTTTATCTTATTTCCTATAATGAAATTTTATTCTCTCTAGTTATGCTCTCTAGTTATTAGATCTGCACTGGCCTCTAAAATCTCCCTTTTTATTCAGGGTATCTCTTAAAGGGATAGTTCACCTAAAAATTGACATTTTTTGTCATCATTCACTCACTTTCAAGTTGTGAATTTCTTCACAATATTTTGAAAAATGGTTAACCAAATAGTTTCTGGTACCCATTGACTGTCATAGTATTTATTTATTTATTCATGTTACGCTATGTTATGTTATGCTATGTGAGTCAATGGGAACCAGCAACTGTTTACCCACATTCCTCACTGTTTAGTTACCCACATTCCTCACTGTTTAGTTACCCACATTCCTCACTGTTTAGTTACCCACATTCCTCACTGTTTAGTTACCCACATTCATCACTGTTTAGTTACCCAAATTCATCAAAATACATTTGTTTATGTTCAACAGATGGAGGACACTTATACAGGTCATACTCAATATTTGGCAATATCGTCGACTTTATAGAAAACTTGCAATTCTGACTATATCTCGCAATTCCGACTTTTTTCTCAGAACTGCGAGAGAAAAAAAGACAGAACTGTGAGATTAAAGCCGCAATTACATTAGTTATTCCGTGGTTAAAATGGGCTTCCGTAGACTGCACTGTTTACTTTTCTTAAACGTTTGTTGGTAATCTTCACCAGCTCCTTTTTTTTTCTTTCCCTTTCTTGGTAGTGGTTACTCCCTCTCTGCTCTGGTGTGTCTACAGTGATAGACGTAGAAAGCGGAACTATCGAACACACAGCTGATACCATCCTGCTGTACTTCAGCACGGAGCGTAAACACTGAGACACTCGCTGTCATCTTCAAACATGTGGTGGCTTTTGCCTTGTATCCTCGGCTTCATCAGACTTTACTTAGACGGCGTCAAAGTTCTTCTATACCAGCTTTTCAACAGATCCTTCACCCTGCCAGGTTAGAGTTTTTTATGGTCACGGATTTGTAGTGATCTGACGGGCGCTTGTTTTATTGTCAAACAGCTGTCAAACAGTTAACGTTATTCAGTAGTTAGGATCTGTCAGGTGTAGATTGGGAACGTTTAGAATCGCTTTGTGAGAAGTGCGCTTAAAGGGACAGTTCATCCGAAAACAAAAAAATCGGCATTTATTTGCTCACGTTCATGTTGTTCAGAACGAGTATGATTTTCTTTCTTTCTTTTTTTCTCCCGATAAACACAAAATTAGTTAGCCTATACGGCTGAATGACAGAGCCAGTCCCCATTCACTTCTATTGTATGGTAAAACATATAATGAAAGATGGCGACTGAGATTGTTCCAATGAGTAAAAATAAAAAATAAAATTAAGTTCAGTAAATGAGAGATTAGAGATAAATGATAGCAGTTTACAGTCTGTTTTTTTTTATTTTTTTTTAGTCTACTATTCTTTTAACATTTCTTTATACTTTCTGATATTGAAACAGTTTATGAGTTTGTATATTATGGCTGCTAACTTGGCTGTGATTTTGCATACATCTAAAAGAAATAGGCCTAGTTTAAACATGTATCATTTATCTAAACATAGCCGACTGTAACCTTTGACCTATTTACTCCAAAGCTGAGGTCTTTTTATAAAGACACTTTATAATACATTTCATTAAAAATGATTACATAATATGGATTGATGTTGATGTTCACTTAAATAGTTAGAAATGTAGTGTATTTATAATGTTTTTGTTTTAAATGTCTTATAAGTTAATTTGCCTCTGGCTGAAATGCTGGCTTTAAATTATAGTCTACATACTTATGCTCATTTATTAAGGAATATGTAATTTAATTTATAGCAGACTCTGGGTAATTTAGAGTGTTGCTAGAGATTCAGTGATTTCTGCATTATCACAAACTAATCACATGTTTCTACTTAAGATTGTTCCTTTGCAATTTTAGACGGCTCTTTATTTAAATCACTGTTAAAGGGCAACCATGTCCCGGCGCAAAGCTAAAGGATTAGACTCAAATCCATCCTCACAATGGTCTTTTGTATCAGAAATATTTAAATCTTCTGAAGCCTGACAGGATTAGCTATAAAAAAAAGAAAGAAAAAGAGATGATTAGGAAACACTGATTTTAAGACTTGTTTGCAGTTATTGGACTATGTTCTTGTGAAAAATGTAAGCTTTGCAATTAAGTAATTAACATGGAAATGGCAACAAAAAGTAATGTTGCTTAATTTATCTGCTTAAATGCACAAGTGCACTTGTTTTTCATTATTATTATTAATAATAAGTACCCATAAAGCAAAAGAATGAAGGAATAGCATCATTAGTAGGCTTATCACAAAAGCAGGTCATGTGTTCTTAGTACATCAGTGTAGAATGCAGTTTCTACATTTAATGATCCCTGAGACCACAGCACATCCAAGAACACTCAAAGAGGGACGACAGGATATGTCCCAAACAAAGACAGTCCGTGTCAGTGTAAAACATCTGTTTTAGATATTTAGTTTTCTAATTTTTTCATAATTTCCTGTCTTGCCCAGATTTGCCCAAGCAGAATGGAAAGGTTGCCATAGTTACAGGGGGAACCAGAGGAATGGGATATGAGATTTCCAGATATCTGGTCAGCCTGGACATGCATGTGGTCATTGGTATAGTATCATCTCATACCTGATTACAAATCATTGAACCAAACCATTCCATTGGTGTCTTGACTCCAGCTTACAGATCAGTTTTTATAGTTATGCAGCCTCTTATTTGGTTTTCTGCTACTTGTGATTGATTTTTTTTAAATATTTCCCATGCCATGTACAGTCAGTTATAAGTATGACTGGTGCTAACAGAGCACCAACCCAATGTTTCCCCCCTTTTTTTCTCCCTGTCAGTCCGCATTATCAATAAGAGCTCTCTCCTGAAGTATGGCGTCACATAAAAGGCAATAAGAAGGGCTTATACAAGAGTAACTCTCCTCACATGTTCATTCAAATGCAGGACAGGTTTATTGTATGTGTAGGAAGAGAACTTGACAGAATTTTTATATGTACTATTTTTGGTTAAAGTCTGTTGGTAAAAGTTCATGCTAAAACTGTTGTGCAATTCTTTGTAAATCTTTCCCTCTTTGTTGGTAAACTGTCAGAAAAAAAAGGTAAAATGGGTAAGGAGCCTATCCTCAAAGGTATGTTTTTGTGCATCATCTACTCCTAAATGTTGCTCATTAATACCTTAACAGTACATTACTTATATTGAGACTTAATATGCTACCATGTAATACTGTATTAAAAATACCTTATTTTTCTGATAATGTGCCCTGAAACATCCACATTATATATTAATTTATATATACAGTGAGTATTTTTCCTTGAAATACATTTTTGAAAAATTTGATTGAAAGTGCATTCAGTAATTTTTTAGCTAGCATTAACATTACTGTGTTTTGTGTACAAACCCGATTCCAAAAAAGTTGGGACACTGTACAAATTGTGAATAAAAACAGAATGCAATGATGTGTAAGTTTCAAATTTCAATATTTTATTCAGAATACAACATAGATGACATATCAAATGTTTAAACTGAGAAAATGTATCATTTTAAGGGAAAAATAAGTTGATTTTAAATTTCATGGCATCAACACATCTCAAAAAAGTTGGGACAAGGCCATGTTTACCACTGTGTGGCATCCCCTCTTCTTTTTATAACAGTCTGCAAACGTCTGGGGCAGTGGTTCTCAACCCCGCGGCCCGCGGGCCGCTTGCGGCCCGTCACGAATCCTAATGCGGCCCACCATGCTGTGCTGAACACAATTAAAATATAACTTTCAGTTTTACAATTCATTTTAGTTTTTACATTACTTAAAAAATGTACTAAACAAATATAAGCTATGATGTTTTTGTTATGTAAAATAATTTCGTTTTTTATATATATTATTTTCAGACATGAGCAGATCACTCACGTAATTAATGGTACGCATTTAACGAACACTTAAGCGCGCACTTTGGCAGAATTCAATTCAAATAGTCATCAGCAGCCATTAGTTCTGTAAAATTGAGCATCAGAATGGACAAATTTGTTAAGGGAGAAAACGAAATGTGGAAAATGCCAGCGAAGGAACGCATTCAAACAAGAATAGGCGCAGAGAAGAGAGTGCTGGACTTTTGGCATCAACTCTCGGTTTGCACCGCCACTCACTTGAAGATGTTCAGGTAAAAAGAAACACCCATACTACTACGTAGCAATCATCCTTATTACAGAAATGTGGCAAAACATCTCTGGAGAGAACCTCAGATTATTAAATTTGAAAATGCTTACCATATTTGGATCAACATAGGCTACATTTGTGAACGCACACTTTCTGCAGTGTCGCGCGTCAAGTCACGCTTCCATGCGCGTCTTACAGACTGAAACTTACAATCACAACTTCATTGTGCTGTTACTCCTTTCGAACAGAATTTCACAAAATTGGTCAGCTCCTGACAGCGTCAGGTGTTTTATTAGGTGAGTAGAATAATTTTATTTATTTCAATAAATGTAATCGTTTAGATGTTATAATATTTAGGCTATAAATAATATTATAAATCTGGTTGGTTTGAATTGATGACGTAATATGTAAATGAGATGCGTGCGGCCCGTGAGACTTGCACTTGGACCATAGTGCGGCCCGGAGGAAAAAAAGGTTGAGAACCACTGGTCTGGGGACTGAGGAGACAAGTTGCTCAAGTTTAGGAATAGGAATGTTGTCCCATTCTTGTCTAATACAGGCTTCTAGTTGCTCAACTGTCTTAGGTCTTCTTTGTCGCATCTTCCTCTTTATGGTGCGCCAAATGTTTTCTATGGGTGAAAGATCTGGACTGCAGGCTGGCCATTTCAGTACCTGGATCCTTCTTCTACGCAGCCATGATGTTGTAATTGATGCAGTATGTGGTCTGGCATTGTCATGTTGGAAAATGCAAGGTCTTCCCTGAAAGAGACGACGTCTGGATGGGAGCATATGTTGTTCTAGAACTTGGATATACCTTTCAGCATTGATGGTGCCTTTCCAGATGTGTAAGCTGCCCATGCCACACGCACTCATGCAACCCCATACCATCAGAGATGCAGGCTTCTGAACTGAGCGCTGATAACAACTTGGGTTGTCCTTGTCCTCTTTAGTCCGGATGACATGGCGTCCCAGTTTTCCAAAAAGAACTTCAAATTTTGATTCGTCTGACCACAGAACAGTTTTCCACTTTGCCACAGTCCATTTTAAATGAGCCTTGGCCCAGAGAAAACGCCTGCGCTTCTGGATCATGTTTAGATATGGCTTCTTTTTTGACCTATAGAGTTTTAGCCGACAACGGCGAATGGCACGGTGGATTGTGTTCACCGACAATGTTTTCTGGAAGTATTCCTGAGCCCATGTTGTGATTTCCATTACAGTAGCATTCCTGTATGTGATGCAGTGCCATCTAAGGGCCCGAAGATCACGGGCATCCAGTATGGTTTTCCGGCCTTGACCCTTACACACAGAGATTGTTCCAGATTCTCTGAATCTTTGGATGATATTATGCACTGTAGATGATGATAACTTCAAACTCTTTGCAATTTTTCTCTGAGAAACTCCTTTCTGATATTGCTCCACTATTTTTCGCCGCAGCATTGGGGGAATTGGTGATCCTCTTCCCATCTTGACTTCTGAGAGACACTGCCACTCTGAGAGGCTCTTTTTATACCCAATCATGTTGCCAATTGACCTAATAAGTTGCAAATTGGTCCTCCAGCTGTTCCTTATATGTACATTTAACTTTTCCGGCCTCTTATTGCTACCTGTCCCAACTCTTTTGGAATGTGTAGCTCTCATGAAATCCAAAATGAGCCAATATTTGGCATGACATTTCAAAATGTCTCACTTTCAACATTTGATATGTTATCTATATTCTATTGTGAATAAAATATAAGTTTATGAGATTTGTAAATTATTGCATTCCTTTTTTATTCACAATTTGTACAGTGTCCCAACTTTTTTGGAATCGGGTTTGTAATTTCAGTCGACATGGTTCAGCATGATTGTCTCTGAGTTTTATGTAGCTAAATGACATTCATACTTGAGTTTTAGAGAACAGTTTATAGAATAATTAATTCCCTTAGCTGTCCAACAAAAAATAAGCACATTTTTCATCACTACTACTCAGGATTTTCTCCTTCATCATATCTTTCCACCTTGTGTTTGCCCTGCCAATGTTGTCTTTGCTGGTAAATCCTGGTAATAAGTGTGCTTCACTGTCTAATTTTTGCTCTTCGCATCACCAAAAAAAAAACTACACTACTGCAGAGGCAGCAGCCAATGAGAGTAAGGATTCTCTCCAGCGTTTAGTGAAACGTTTAACGTCATTTCAACATGCCGAAATACATCTAAATAAAAAAAAAAAAAATTAAAACAAAAAAAACAACAACATATGGAGTACAGTCTTCATCTCATGTGACAGTGAACCATTCAGATGATTCTTCACAAAAACACAAATTATTTCTTAAAGGGATAGTTCACCTAAAAATGAAAATTCTGTCATTAATTACTCACCCTCATGGTGTTCCAAACCCATAAGACCTTTGTTCATCTTCAGACCAAAATTAAAATGTTTTTGATGAAATCCAAAAAAAAAAAAAAAATCTTGGTAAACATGTCTGAAGATTTCGATAGACAGGATCACTTACATTTTTTTGCCCAGCCTTACTTATTTAAACCAGAATATACAGATGATGAACTAAGAGAGATGGACGTTCTGCGTCAGAATGTCGGCTCCTGTGTCAGTAGCATCGCACGCTTGCCTTATGGTACTCTCGTGAACGCAGGTCGAAGATTGACACAGAAGACATTTTTTAATAAAGTTGTTATTTTTGTTTTCTTTGTGTGCAAAAAGTATTATTGTAGCTTCATAACATTAAGGTTGAACCACTGATGTCACATGGACTACTTTAACGATGTCTTGACTACCTTTCTGGCCCTTGAACTTGTCCAATCCGTTGCTGTCTATGCAGGGTCAGAAAACTCTCGAATTACATAAAAAATTGTGTTCTGAAGATGAACAAAGGTCTTACAGGTTTGGAACGACATGAGGGTGAGTAATTAATGACAGAATTTTCGTTTTTGGGTGAACTATCCCTTTAATGTTTCAAACTTTTTAAATTAACACCGAACTACCTAAATGCAAATCCTTGAGCAAATAAAGGTGAATCCACTTAGAAAGCAGATTTATCTTGATATTTGTTTGTGTTTTTTACTGATTTGCTTGTATACATTTTACATTGGCCATTTTTTTATTTTGTTTTTTAATGCAAACAGTAGATATACTTATTTACTGGTGACAAATCAAATCCAAAATAACCAAGGTCAACATAACATACATAACAGCCAACGTGCGTGTGTGCGCGTGTGTGCGCGTGCGTGCGTGCATGCGTGCGGTGCTGTGCAAGTGTAACTGGGTGTGGGAGGTGGAAATATATAAACAAAGGAACATGTAGAAAAGTACCACAGACATAACAATAGTAGAAAACAATAATAGTAATAATAATAATGATGATGATAATAGCATTAATAATAACAAAAATTGGAGGATGAGGAAGGTGATAAGTAATAATAGTAATAGTAGTAGCAATAATAATAATACTAATAATGAACTCAATTCATCAGAAATGAGGGGAAAGTTGTAGGATGAGGAAGATGACAAATAGCAATAATGATATTAGTAATTAGTAATAGTAGCAATAATAACAAGAAGAGGACAAATAGTAATAATAATAATAATGTTAGTAGTAGTAATAATAACGACACCAACAACAATGGTATAATAATAATAATAATAAAGCTATAAATGGTAAGGTATTGTAAGGCTGCCTCTGGGCCCTCCGTGAGCACGGCATAAGTTAGACCCCCACCAAAGGTCACACTACGACGGGCCATCAAGGAGAGGTGCTGCGGGGCACAGAGCCCAAAGTACCACCCCCGGCCGCCACACACATGCCATGCTTACCCTATTTTTTGTTGTTGTTGTTGTTGTTGTTTTTTTCATTTCCCTTTTCCTGCATTTATTGTTAAATTCATGATAGACGTATATGTATGTCAACTAGTGTGTGATGCATTAAATAAGCATGACGTCACACTTACCCTGTGTGTGTGATATATGTATGTATGTATGTATAATTCGTTTTTTTTTTCTCCTTTCCCTCTTTTCTTCCCCCTCTTTCCTTTGTTTATGTTCCAGTAAATGTATGTATATCATCTAATATGTGAAGCATTAAAAAAAATGTTAATGTTGATATATATGATAAAAGCATGATATTAATTAGTATGCTTAAAGGGATAGTTCACCCAAAAATGAATAATCTGTCATTAATTACTCACTCTCATGTCGTTCCAAACCCGTAAGACCTTCGTTCATCTTCGGAACACAATTTAAGATATTTTTGATTAATTCTGAGAGCTCTCGGACCCTTCATAGACAGCAATGCAGCTGAAATGTTCCCAGACCCAGAAACATAGTAAGGACATCAGTAAAACAGTCCATGTGACATCAGTGGCTCAACTTCAATTTTGCAAAGCTACAAGAATACTTTTTGTGTGCAAAGAAAATACATATTTTTTCTCTTCTTCAGCTGGGAATGAGGAACAGGAGGGTCTGGAAGCAGCGAAGAAGATTCGAGAAGAGTTAAATCAGGGAAAAGGTAAAATTCATTCAAATCAAGTTAAATGTCTTTGAAGGGCCTGGGGGTTTTAAGTGGTCGGTTGTGTAAGAAAGGCTCTATAAGCTGAGTTCTTAAGCATCATGTACACTCCTCCATCGGTGATCCTGACCTTTACGGTCTCTTTGAGGTGATGATTTACTCCGCAATGACCTGATGCTACTTAATTTGCAGCTAAACAGGATCATTTTTCTTGCCTTGTTTGGATTGGTGTGTTTACTGGAAGAATGTGTGAGAGCAAGCAGAAGAATACCAAGAGAGAGATGTTTGATGATTGTGTTCGCTGAAGAACCATAACCTCATTGTAATGCAGATGGGATATTGAGAGCCGCAGTTCGGATGAAGGCGCGCTCACTTCCCCTGCGGTATCCACCCCTCCCCCATGTGGATTTTCAACTGCTAGGCGAGAACAGGCCCTTCGGTTTTCACTTCTAGCTTTCATCATAGGGCTATTGAAGTTGAGAAATAATGCACTGGAGGGAAGCTGTCCTTCTGCCCTCATCTAGGGTCAGTTTGTCTAAAACCATAACCTTAAATACCAGTTTTGAAATTGGTATTGGTTCAGAGGGGGAAAAACGATGCCTCGAAGATGACGGATGTGTTAACAAGAAATGAGTCTTTCAAAACAAGCAAAGGCCTGGCTGGAGGTCTGTTTGTGTGCGTGTATGTGTGTGAGGCTTTTTGCTCAGCATGATCTGTCACTGTACTTCTCTAAGCTGGTCTAATAATGACACATGATCGCTCTTTATACGGTTACAATCACCTAATGAGAGTTAGACATCACATCCAGTTAAACGGAGGAGGTGTTTTAGGAAAACAAGATAGACTGAGCTGACAAAGATAAGACATGTAATTATAATGGGCTCAGACTGCTGTAAAGGAACTTTAAAGTCAAGCAGACATCTTATTCAAGATGTTTACTGCTGTTTAATTGAGCAATCTAAATGTTGCCGTGGCTGGTTATTAAAAAAAGAATGCTGTTCCAGGATGATGCTGGTTTTAAACCAATCGATGGGGTCAAAGAGGTCACACTTGAAAATGTTTACTTAAATGTTTAGCTATTTCATATAATCACTTAGTTCACTTTTAAATTACAGTAAATTACACTAAGTTTGCCAGAGGTGTGTTGCTTCAACACAAACATCTTTGACACATGCTGACATACGTTATTAGGAAGTGAGCTAGATTAAACTTAATTGAACTCAAATGAAGTGAATTAAATTTACCTAGGGATTCACAATTAATTGAAAAGTAATCAAGATTGCGGTTATTGTTACAGCAGTTTAAATTTGTCACTGTTAACAACAACATACACTCTTAAAAATAAAGGTGCTTCAAAAGGTTCTTCACAGCGATTTTTGGTTCCACAAAGAACCATTCAGTCAAAGGTTCTTTAAAGAACCATCTCTTTCTAACCTTTTTATAATCTGAAGAACCTTCTTTCACCACAAAGAACCTTTTGTGAAACAGAAAGGTTCTTCAGATGTTAAAGTTTTTTTTATGGAACCATTTAGACAAAAAGGTTCTTCTATGGCATCGTGAAGCACCCTTATTTTTAAGAGTGTATCCTGTGTGTTTCACTAACTTGCAGCATTATTTTCAATTATTAATGTATTGCTCGCTACACATAATTTATGCATAATTTATTACAAATGTGAGTAATAGTTTTGTTTATCATGCTGCTATGAGTGTGAAGTTATAGGCACTGTTGCAGTAATAAAATTGATTCAGCAGTTTCCAGTTGAAATGAACACTAGAAGGAGTCAAACAACTTTTTATTCCTTTTCACACAAAGTGTGATTTACAGGGCCAGAGTTTTGAATAAGAAACCTTAGTTTTCGCACAAAATTGCAGAATATTATGCTATGGGCCAGGTTCACTAAACAGGGCAGATTAGAGCGCAATTCCATAAATAGGAGGGGAAAATTCTGCGGGTGATTTACTGACAGGGTGCACATTAAAGAACACAGACACAGCATCTAATTTCCATAATGACCAGCCCAATCTACCAAGAGCAGTGCAACTTACCGCCTGGTTTAAGGCATGCTTTTTTAGGGCATTAAATAATGCCGCAAATACCAATGAATTGACGAGCTTAGAATCTTAGTAAATCGCGTTGCGTGATTCATTTAAATATTCTCCTTCCATAAATTTACCGATCAAAAGGAAACTCCTACAAATGCATATTCAATAAGGTGAGTCGCAAAAGCGCTAATTTCCCACTGCGTGCATGTCTTTAGTAAATCCTGACAGAAGTTTTTAATGCCAAATGAGGGTTTGCGCTGGTGCAAGCTGATAGTAAATTTGGCCCTATAATTTCAAAACAATTTTAACATGCTGCCAGATTTCAAAATTTATACTTTTGAACGTTAGCATCAAATATGTATCGGTTTTCTAACTTGGTAGATTTTTCTTATATGCTCATGCTATATGGCTTTACACTTGGTGAAGAGCTCTGGTACGGATACCATGATACTACGGTTTGACAAAACAGTTAAAACTCGCGTATAAAAAAGTTAAAGTAGCACAGTTGCACCAGTGAATGAGTTTTTATATCACTTTCGCCTTCGTTAACACTATAGGTTTAGTTTGGTTTAGGGGGTATTTCTGACACTATTAGTGACACTCTCCGGACAGTTCAACCAATATACCAACATAATAAAAATGTGGCCACAGTCATGTATTGAACATGCATTTCACTTTGAAACTGCTGCGAAACGTGCAGCAAGGTACGTAATATCAATGTCGCAGAAACGTTGACACAAGCACAAAGGGCTATGTCTAATGAGAATGACTTGTGATGGTTGTGGAAGCGTTAGTTATAGGTTTAATATTGTAAACATGCCTAATGCTTTGCATAACGTTTTTTCATTCCTGGCACATAAAATACTAAAAATTATATACTACTGTTCAAAAAATGTTGTTCTTTTAAAGAATTAGTACTTTTATTCAAAAGTATCAGATTTTCCACAAAAATATGAAGCAGCACAACTGTTTTCAACAGTTTCTGGTCAACTGTTTTTTTTTCTGAAACCAAACTTTTGAACGGTAGTATACCAATCTCAATTTGGGCACCAGGGAAAAAAAATGTTTGAATTTCGATAACTTTGAATGTACCCAAGCTCAATTGAATTGAACCACCCAAAATGGCACCGGCCAAGCTCATCACGGGGTCACGCTGACCCTTTACTCTGCGGCTCAAGAGATAGTGTCCGTCTTAGACAGATAGTACTGAGTGACTGATTCAGGGCAGAGCGCTGCTGGCAGACACACTCGTCCCACGCTGATCCGCTCTCCTCTCTCTTGCCCTGACAACACAAGGCAGACGTGCAGAGCTGAGCCATGGCAGGCAGCAATACACCCTGTCAACACGTTATGGATTCAGTCACTCTGGATGGGCGGACAGTTATGTTCCCAAGGCTGTTTTCCACCCATCCTCTGCTTGTCTTATTTCTCTGCACAGCTGCCGCAGCTCCGGATCTGTGGTGTGATTTGTGAGTGACGAGGCCTTTGTAGCGGTTTTCAGAAAGTGGCTGTGTCAGATGTTAGATGTGGTCATGGAGTCTGCCATAATGACACACACTTTCAGGATTTAATGTATCAGTTCAATGTATCACCATGATCTGCTGAAATGTGACACATATTGAATGGCCATCAAATGTCTGTTTAAATATCTGTTCCTCTGCTTTGCATAGGCTGCGTCTCAATTCACATACTGTCTGTTTTAAATAGTATGTAAGATTATAATTAGTGCTGCCTTAATCCTAGTGCTTTAAAAAGTATTCCAAAGGTGCTTGGATAGTATACTTTACCCAGCGGATTGTGTTCACTTTTTGGGCTAATATTGTCCATAAACTTTGCATTTGTGCAATTTGATTTTTCCAGTTATTGAAATATGTCAAGGAATGTGGTTCTTCTTATGAAATACAAGTTTTCGCCAGACATAACAGGGCCCAAATTTCTACTTTTGGTACATCTCTCTGTAATAACCTATTTCAGAGTTCTTGAGGATCAGCCAAGTGCTTCTTAGCAAACATGAGGCGAGCTTTCATGTACTTCTTGGTGAGGAAATGTTTCTGCCTTGCTGTTCTGCTATGGATCTATTTTTGACCAGTGTCTTCTGATGTTAGTCATGCTGAGCAATCATTGGATGTTGTTCTGGTGTTCTTTGTGACTTCTTGGATTGGCAACTCTTTCAAAATGTTCTCCATTTGGATGACATTGCTCTCATTGTGGTTTGTTGTTCTGACCACTTGTGGTGGGGATTTTGATTCCACCCAGTGACTCAGATCTTTTGAATATTTCTTTCAGACTCATTCACTTATTCTATTATTCTCGTCTGATTCTACTCTGTCCTTGTTGTCAGTGACTTGCATGCTAAATTGAGCAATCAATATATGCCCCTTCTTGCATTTGTCCAGCAGATTCTTCTTCTCGAATGAGATGCCTGATTCATCTGTCTTTGTTCATGAAAACATCTCATTCAGACTAAAAGTAGCAACTACTTCAGTGAAAGTGCACACTCGTTCATTGGATCAATTCTATACTTTTCACCAGAAATATAGTAATTGTGTTCTTTGATAAATAGAAAGTTCAAAAGAATAGCATTTTTTTTTGCAGCATTATAAATATATTTACTGTCACTTTTGATCAATTAATGTGACCTTACTGAATTAAAGTATTAATTTCTTTAAAAAACGGTATTTTATAAAACTTTTGAACAATATTGAATGTAAACATATGAAAATAACTGTTATAACCAAAAAGTTATAATTTAGTGCATTAAAAAGGAACTGTGGTATCAAGATTTTGTGACTATATTGGTTTATGACCACTGACCAGTGTTAGTTAACCAAAACTAAAAACATAAAGTTACTGGAAATAAAATATATTTACAGTGGTGGACACAATTATTGGAACACTAGTATTTTCACCAGCTAAAAAATGGGTTTAAGTCAGTTATTTCTATCTTTTGCTGTAGTGTCAGTAGAAAATATCAGTTTACATTTCAAAACATTCATTTTGCCATTAATTGTAATAATTTTTTGTTTGCGCAAGGAGTCTGACAACAGCCAGTGCTCCACACAGACATCTGATCTGATCATCATCATTCTGTCTGATGACATGAAGAAACAGAACAAACTGAGACTAAATCCAGAAGAACTGTGGCAACATCTCCAAGATGCTTCGAGAAAACTACCTGCAAAGTTACAGTACTGTTAAAAGTTTTAGGCACTTGTGTAAAAATGCTGTAATATGAGGATGCTGTCAAAAATAATGTCATTAATAGATTTTCTTTATTAATTAACTTCTATTAACTAAATTAATTCAACATTTGGTGTGAGCATCCTTGCGTTTAAAGCAGCTTTTGCCCTCGGTGCACTTGTGCACAGTTTTGCAGCAAGCTTTGCAGGTAGTTTTCTTGAAGCATCTTGGAGACGTTGCCACAGTTCTTCTGGATTTAGTCTCAGTTTGTTCTGTTTTTTCATGTCATTCCAGACAGACTGGATGATGATCAGATCAGATCTCTGTGTGGAGCACTGGCTTTTGTCAGACAAAAATCTCACTGGATTATTACAATTAATGGCAAAATGAATGTTTGGAAAAGTAAACTGATATTTCCTACGGACACACTGCAGCAAAAGATAGAAATAACTGACTTAAAACCATTTTTACCTGGTGAAAATACTAGTGTTCTAATAATTTTGGCCACCGCTATATAGAAATAACATTTGTAAAAAAAAAAAACATAAGCTCATTTTATTTCAGCTAGTTGCCAAGAAAACATTTCTCATTTTCTTAACTTGATGTGCTAAAATAACCAAAACTAAAATAAAATATTACTTGAATATTAGCCATTTATTAGTAGTAATTAAGCACATATTAATGCCTTATTCTACACAACCTTATTCTACATCCCTAATCCTACCCAATACCTAAACTTAACAACTACCTTACTAACTATTAATAAGCAACAAATTAGGAATTTATTGAGGGAAAAGTCGTAGTTAATAGTGAATAAGTGTTCCTTATTCTAAAATGTTACCAATAACATTAATAAAAACTATAGACATTTAAAGGGGTGGTTGACTGTTTTTTTTCTAGGCTTGATTGTGTTTAAGTCTAGCATGTGTTCAAAAAATTATTTTTCACATAATTTACCTTTATTCCACACCTCTCTGTCCCTTCTCTGACAAACGCCTCGATTTATTTCCTGGTTTTATGAAGCATGGGCTGAGATTGGTTAGCTGGCTCAGTGTGTTGTGATTCGCTAAACCGCCTCTACTGCACGTCTGAACGTCTCGCCCCTCACCTTAGCGGCAAATTGTAAACAGTGGCGTTGTCTATAATGCTTATCAATTTGAGTTGAGACCCAGAGGATATTAGTGAAGAGGATCGTGCAGAACCTGTGCAAGCACGGCTCTTAATGGTATGTTTGGTTGTTGTTGTCTCATACTTTTAAATACGCTGCTATTTGTAAGTGCTACTGCTTCTGTTAGCTTTTAATATACGGTTTTATCTGATTAAAGCTTTAATACAGCATAGCAACCGCACGCGTGTCCATTTATAATGCTTCTCATTCCTGTGTGAAAATAAGTGTATAATTGGAACAGTTTGTTGGAGCTTATCTGACGATCTGAATGAGAGAGAGCGCGAGAGAGAGAGAGAGAGAGAGAGAGATGCAGAGCAGGGCGATAGAGTAACAGTATTAATAACCGTTGCTTTAATGATTTTGAAACTTGAGAATCCATTAGAATCGTTAGAAGACAGAATCGCGATTCATATGAATAGATTTTTACGTGCATCCCTAGTTTTCTCTTCCTCTTCTCTAAAGCAGCGCAGCATGGCCTCGCCCCCTTTGCTGCGTGTTCCCAGGTTTATCTGGGTCTGTGACGTATCAGTAACTCGTTGTAGTCCCTTACCTGTCGTTTTTGTAGGCATTAAACTGCCAGAATTTTAAAAGAGGATATCTCCATTTGCATTGAACTTTCAGCGCTGCAAGTCTGCAGATATTGTTTATGCTCAAACAGCAACATTACACACTAACTAATGTTAAAAAAGTGAAATCGCAATCAACCACCCCCTTAAAAAAAAAAAAAAAAGCATAATTACTAAAATTGGAACAGATACAAAATTTTAATGGAAAATTCAAACTATAATAGTATCTCAAAGATACTAAAATAACACTGTTTTTGACTCTCAGTGCTGGTCTTATTATGTACTCAAGCTGAATTGTTCTTTGTAAACTTCCTATTAACCTGTATGTAATTCTCATTAGGTCATGTTGAGAGTTTATTGTGGTACCTGTTGACAGCCAGCTGGCAGCTGATGTGAAAAGCAGACGTCTGCACAGTCAGAACCTGTGCAGAACCTTCTGGATCCTCACCAGTGGAGTCAGTGTTTGGTAAAATGTCTGCTCGTCGAGGGCTCATTGCAGGGGTGACGGCACCCTACTGCCTGATGTAATTAGACAGACGCCCCAACATATGCCCAAAACACACACTGTGTGTCAACGGTTCACAACAGTTGTTTACAACATGTAAAATAAAATGTTATTAATATAGAGACACGGGTGTGTATGCACCAAACAGGAGGCTCATAAATCTGTGAGGTGTCAAAGACAGAGCGCTAGATAGTGGTTGTGCATGTCACTGTGTGTTATCATCTGTTTTGCATTTTTATAATACCACTCATACATTTTTATCTTCTGTGGCATCATTATAATAGTGACACTGCAATTGTGACATCAGTGGAAAAAAACAGCCCGTTCCTTTCTTTATCTCTGTCCTTTATTGATCTACTCGGTCTCTTCCTGACTTGATACAGAGAGATAAATCTTATCATCCTTTCTAAGATTTACTGTCCTATCTCTATCTTCCATCTACATTTCGTAGACCTGTTGGAGACCGACCTGACTGACAAAACCTCGCGTCTCAGCCAGAGCTGTCCCTTACCCAGTAGTTATTCTCTATCAGTCTTCCTCTCTCAGGAGTGCGTGTCTGATTTACTGGCAGCTTTTGAAGATGGAGAAGGGTGGAAATGTCTTTGTTGGTACTTGAAAATGGCGGTATGCCAGTCACTGTGTCCTCCAGCTGGCACTGTACCTCTGGTGCCAAGATTACCTCATTACCACACTCTTTGGCACATCCAAACTGGAAATTATGAGAGAAAGAGCAAATAAGGATGAGACGGGTATATTCCGTGGCGGGCCGTATCCCCAGATTAACTCACCTCTTATAAGGCAGACCTGTTGGTCTGGTGCCATCAGGAAACCGCACTCATGAGTTGTGCATGGGCTCTTGTGCTCATTACTGCAGCTCAGATTCTTAATCAGAACAGAACATCTGCAGGCTTCCCTGTCCAGCAGCGCTCCGAGAGACACGCCAGCGATCAATCATGCCAGAACAGCCACCGACTGAAGGACTTTGAGGAAGTCTGGAATTAAAAACACAGTGCGGAAATACGTGGACAGAACTTGTAGGTTGTGGTTTTGGGAGAACAGCATGATTGTTGGCTGTGGTCTCTCGTCAAGCACAATCGAAAATAGGGTGTATTTATATGTAGCATCTCTACAAGAACCAAACAAAAAGACATTTGAATGGTAGTGTATGTATTTTTTAAAAGGCAAATTTCAACATATTTCTGTCATGACAACTCTCGGAGGGATTGGCATGGTAATGTACATGACAATGTTAATGTGTTTGGTATTGGCGGAATAGATCTGGCACGCTGCTGCACCGAGACTTGCTACTGCCAATACATCCACAACATGCTGCTGTGAGCATGTAAGAAATACTGCTGCTGCACATAATATATATGAAAAAAAACATATAGCATACATGAATCACCCCGTAGCAGATCTGGGGAAGGTGGAGGGTTTCTTATGTGCGCTGCAACTGCTACAGCAAGCACTAGCCAAATATTTGAATGTTGAGCAGAGAGCTCATTGGCTACTGATACAGGAGAGAACCAATCAGCTGTGCCATGTGATAATGATGTCATTATGTTAGATTGAGTTTGACCTATCGGACTGCGCCATCTAGAGTTTCATGCCAGAACTTTGGATTTAATTATTTTAGATTCATTGTTAACTAAAAAATTATAATAATTTTAAAAGACTAATTGTGATTTATTTTTGTTTAGTTAATGAGATAGTTCGCCCAAAATGCATCATTTTTTGCCATTATGTCATTCCAAACTTGTATAATGAAGTAAATGATGATGGAATTTTCATTTTTGGCTAAACTTTCTCTACATTAACCCAGCATTAAAGGCAGTCTGGTCAAATCTTTGATTATTTGTGCAGAGTACATTCATTCATGAATTACATTGAAATTTTTGTGTAAGTCGTTCGTAAAGCTGCTCTGCCGTAAACTTTTGAATTTATGAAAATGCTTGTATTTTTTAAAGGGGTGGTTGATTGCGATTTCACTTTTTTAACATTAGTTAGTGTGTAATGTTGCTGTTTGAGCATAAACAATATCTGCAGAGTTGCGGCGCTGAAAGTTCAATGCAAACGGAGATATCGTCTTTTAAAATTCTGGCAGTTTAATGCCTACAAAAATGACTGGTAAGGGACTACAACGAGTTACTTCCCGGGTCTGATACATCAAGGACCCAGATAAACCCCGCCCCCGGGAACATGCAGCAAAGGGGGCGAGGCCATGCTGCTTCGAGGCGTTTGTCAGAGAAGGGACAGAGAGGTGTGGAATAAAGGTAAATTATGTGAAAAATAATGCGTTTTTAAAAAAAACAAGCATGAACACATGCTAGACTGCACCCCATAAACACAATCAAGCCTAGAAAAAAACCAGTCAACCACCCCTTTAAATGTTAGTTGGTATGAAAGAAATGTACACCTGCTCCTTATACCACGTATAAATGGTGCATAAAACATTCTACTGTCTTTTTGGCAAACTGATAACACCTTTGGCTACCATAATAATATTTCACAAGTTTTTTTGCCCCTTTTTTGTAGTTGAGAGTTGAAACTGTTCAGCTTTTGGGCATTGATTTTGACCCAGCCGTCGAATCAATGGAGGAGGGACGGGATAAATACTACACCGACCACCCATCCTAATTGTACAATGACTAAACAACATCGGAGAAGTTAATATTACTGGTTACTGCATTTTTAAATTCAGTAATATTCTTCAAAATAAATAAGATACTAGCAATACAGTACTGCCGTGGATATTCCAAATCATAGCAACCAGTGTTTACACTGTTTACAAGTGTTGCATGCAGCTGGAAAAAAAAGCTGTGCCACCAAAGCGTTCTTAAGCGCCACCTGCTGGTCATTTTCATAAAAGCGTCTGGCATTTTTTCAGCTAGTTAAACTGGAGCTAGATGTCTGCATTCCCACGGCTCTCCCGTGGGAACCTCGGGACCCGACCAGATTTCTTGTGATGCGGGATTAAATTCCCGAATAAAGCACGGTAGCGGTCGGTAACTCTGGTGTAATTTGAACGGGAGCGGGCGGTCTAACAATATCCTGTTCCCGACATCCTTTCAGAACAGCATATCTGCGCTTTATTCTTATTGACCACTGGTACAGCCTGTACTCAGGACTGTTATGCACGCGCTGCATGCATGAACCAGTGCTTTCTGTGTCATGCGTTTTATTTGTGGGGTCTGTGCAACATGTTCATAATGGTCCTCAGAGCAGGCTGTAGCCTGCCGGTGGTGACTATACGGCCCTCAGACAGAACAGTCAGGTTATCGATGAGTGACAGAGCAGAATAAGGATGGAGCAAAGTGTGGATACGCTGTCCTTGAATAACGTTCAACTCGGTTTTGTTAATATTTTGCTTAGCCTATAATTTTAAACGACAGATGTCGTATTTATTTATTTTTCTCTGCAACACTTTTCCTACTGTGTTAACAGCAAAATGTTAAACGAAGTTAGAATTTTGACAAGACAAATAAAATAGCTAATAGGCTATTTTTATACAACCTACTTTTTTTTCTATGCGACACTTTTTCCTATTGTGTTGTAAATGTTAAACGAATTGTATCCTGACAAGACGAATAAAAATAAGAAATACAGTTTTTGTAAAAAAAAATTCTCTCTTTTTTTCCTACTGTGTTGGCAGCAAAATGTTAAACGAATTTAGTGTCTTAAGACACAAAATTCGTTTAACATTTTGCTGTCAATAAAATCAAGAATCTTGACAAGACGAATAAAATAACAAATACAATTTTGTGCAGACTACACTTTTATTTGTTAGCCTATCACTCTTTCTTTTAGTAGCAGAAATTTAAATGTGAGATTCTGGAAACGAGATCTAAATTTAGCGGGATAGGTCGGGTCGGAAAGAAAATTATTCAAAGCGGACGGCGGGTGAACAAAGAGTGAATATATAGCGGGATCGGGCGGGTGTGGGATATAACCTCGCGGGAGCGGGACAAAAAAAAACAGTCCTGCGCAGACCTCTAACTGGAGCCAAACCTGAGAAGGGAGTCCAGAAGATTCCACTGCGTTCCTGGACACGTAACTTAGTTGTAATTCATAGGTGGGGATTATGCTAATTGTGAATGAGCGTGCACATGTGCCCTATTTTAGAATGATTGGAAATCATTAACATACATGTTTTTAACAATCAATTCTAATGTTTACGATGCATTTGTGAATCCCAAGGAGAGTTTTTTCGGGAATGTCTGTTTAACAGGGAAATTACTCAAATTACGCAAATTAAATTTTCTCATGTATTTATTTATGCAAGTTTCATGAATGAGGCCCAATGGGCGCTTTGTGTTGGGAATGCACATACTTCACATATCAATTTAGACCAACCATTCTTAGACATCTGAAACTAACCAAATGTAAAAACACCCTAGGAAGTGCATGTTTAATAGATCCTTGTTGACAATATTGTAGTGGAAATGGCCTGAAGCCTGAAAAACAGTAGCTTTTTCAAGACAATATAAAACTGTCACAGACGGGACTGCTACGCAAGCTTTAGTCATCTCTTTTGCCTCACACCATAAACTGCCTCTTATATATGCACAACACGGAGAGAGAAGCCTAAGGGAGGGCACAATACATCATTAGGGTTCTGCCCCATGAGCATGTCCTGATATATCACACACATAGACTCATACACACTCAGCTGTATCTCACCCCCTGCCCTTTCATTTCTATGAGTCATGATACACAATGTCACCACAGAGAGACATCACTCTTCCTGTTTATATCCCCTCTGTTTAATACCCTCGTCATAACTAGGAGAGTCGATGACATTTATAGAGTTCTCATGAAACTAGACTAAGTGGTACATTTTATGACTTAGTAAGGCTATAATTACTATGCGTTTCATTAAAGTTTAATATTTAAAGTAATATATTGACATAATTCTGAGTGAAAAACATCGAAAAATGTTGGAGGGGCTGTCAACTCAGTTTGTCTTTGTTAATTGGATGGAGGCAGATCAGTTGTAAAAAAAAAAGGGGGGGGGGGGTAAGCACATAAAATGATTGGAGAATTCTGTCATTTCACAATATTGCTATGATCTATTGATTTAAAAATTATGCAAAAACATGGTACAAAATATGTATGCATGAAAGAGTCATTAAGTCATTTAAAATCAATAACTTAGAAAATATAAATATTTAGAAAATAGAAAAGGGAGCACTTTAACCTAGTCACGAGTGAAACTGGTCTATCATAGGTTGTCACTTTTGAGCTTGATAAGCTGTGTAAGAACATTCTGTTATTTGGGGATGAATGAGTGGTTTTTGTAATGAAGTGTTGCTGGTCAGAATGGCATTTCACACTCTAAACTGGGGTAGCGTCAGACGATTAATGTAATGTAGTAGGTAATTGCTGTAATTGTGTAACTATAATTAGTTTAATTATGCGGTTGAGTACTCCACACTGGAAAGGTGCACGCATGTGCCAAAGAGCTGAAAGGAATAGACACTCACATTTTATCACTGGTATGAGAGCTTTGCTTCAAAGTCACCATTGAAATATATGTAATTGTAAGTCTTAATGGGAGGGCCAGACAGACAATATTTTTTCTGTTTGTATGATAAATAGATCTGATACAGCAAGGGCCTATTATCAGCCGTTTCCATACGCCTCTGCTGCCCTCCGAATCTCTGTTCGTTGCACCTGTTTTTCTCATCCATCCTGCCATCCAGTTCTCCCCCTTCCCTTCATTATTTTATTCTGGGCTGATCATGGATTGATAGCATTCAGGTCAAGAGCACTGTAAGGGGCCCAAAGGTCTTTCCATCCATACAACCAATTTCAATCAGCCAGAGATGGGCTATAAACCTTAAGGGAGTGGTGGTGTTTATCACAGTAAATCTCAGAAACGAGGACACCTTGAGGATCAGCGAGGTATTCATAAAGAAATTAACTGCATTACTTTGTTAATTTGAATAATACAATCTAGCTAAGTTCTGGGTTCTATTAACAAACTTGGTTATTTTAGATACAGTTTGTTTGCAGTAACTGGATATGCGTTGATACAGACTGAAACAGAGCATTGAGAAATTGATAGATTTTTCCATTTTAATGGTTTAATTAAATTTTAATAATCAAAAAGTGTGGCTAATATTTACAGGGATTTACTGTTTAAATTAAAAACCGAACCTGAAAACTGATGTGATATTTCCTGATATTCCTTAAAAAATAAGGTTTTAATAAATGTTATTATTATTTTGTAATTAGTACATTGATAAGAACCTTCCACACAATAGTAATATATTTCTGTCATAATTGCTTACATTTATTTTACTGGTTTCTAGTGTAAAGTCCGTTGAGTTTATGTGTGTTGGGTTTTATAGTTTTATAACAGTTATATCTAACAAAATAGTAAAATGTTCATCAAGTGAACTGAGCAATGTGAATATAACACATCAAATATGGTAAATGTAATATGTACTGTGTATGAGGATGAGTACATGATAACTAATATTTTAATATAGTACTCTATTAAAGTAAAATATATATATTTTTTTTCATTATTGATTAGTAGAACATTGGCCAAAAATTTTAAAAATTAAAAAAAAAAGTAATGTATTAATTTCAGTGCTGTGTTAAAGTAGAGTAACAAAGGTATACACATGGTTTTATATGAAGCATGAATGGTAGCAAAATTTGAAATCTATAGTCCTTTAATTGGACATTTAATTAAATTTAGGTTCATACAAGACCAAAACAGATTTATTCAAACTAATTGCTTTTTGTTGAAAAGGCTCAATTAATTAATTTAATGGAATTTCAGCTGTAATTTAATTTATTTCATTAAATGTTTTTACAAACTAATGAAATCATAAACGGATGATCTTGAATGTAATAAGGAGCTAATTTGGGTAACAGTCATTTTAAGACCATCACCACATTTGTACTATTTTTGCACACGTCAGCTAGACAACCATGGGCCACATCTAGCCTAACTCTTGGTGACTCTGTTTTGATGGGATAGCAAAGGTGAACATTTTGTCATATTGACCTTGCCTCACCTCACTATTATGCAGGGAGGAGAAAAAATGAACAAAATACCAGGATTTGCATAACATGACAACTAAAACTGATTGAAGCAATGATGTGCATATGACTGGAATATTTTAATGTAATGTCTCATTTTCATAAGCTGAAAGCCCAAAGGGCTTATTGAGGTAAACACAACAGCATTCTGATTCACATTAGAGCAACTTGCAGATGCTGCAGTTTTAAAAGCTTGGGTTTGGGCTTACAGGTTTATTTTGTCTATGTACAAAATGAGAAACAAAACGCTGACTTTGTCATGTATAATTTCTGCCCAGGTTCTGACAAGCTCATCAACAGTTCCGCTAAACATTTCATTTAAAAGACATCCTTGAAGTATCACTGCTCTTTTAAAGGGCCTCCTGTGTACATTTCTTGCTGTCCACCCCGGCAGGCGTGTAATGTCTAATTCTCAATTGGGAGCCGTTATTAGCTCAAAGGTTAGTCCCATCAGACTGAATGAATGATAAGCCTAATTAAAGTTGATGGAGAACAAGAACAGAAAGGATGAGTGGGCAAAACTCCAGCTTCTGTTTCCACGATTGGGATTTTAACCCCTGTTAAATAGAAATATAAAGACCCATCATATTATTCAGATTAGGTTTTAGAGACCAAGTCAAATCCATATATGGTCTGTTCATTCAAAATGAAGCAGTCAAATTTAAAGAATGTTTATTAGTGTTACATCAAAGAAACATGACAGACTGATAGTTTGACACTTTTCAAGAACACCGTATTAACATATACATAAAATAAAATGGACCTAACTTCAAATTACGTTTTTAAGATGTACAGTATATATGTGATTGTATTGTCAAGACTTAACAATAACATTTAAATTGAGCTACACTACCTGGTGGACATTATTGTTTTGTTGGTAGTTTTGTAAGTAATCTTGGAGCAGATTTTTAGGGGTGATTTTGTTGGTTTCAGATGTTCTTCTAAAAAGAAGTGATCATTGAAACATTGATAGGTCATTTGGGATGATGGAAGAAATGTCCTTTTGACTTTACGTGAGCGTTAGCGAGTGGAATAATTTGCATGCTTTGAAATGAGACTAATTGGATATGTGCTTTGATGTACAGACCAACAGAATAAGGTTATTAAATGAACTACGGCATGAGAACGCTGGATGAATCAACAGACATTTAGCCTGCAACTACTGTTTAAAACCAGGCCCTGCAAAACAAGCTGACAAACTGAGTTTACTTGTTTTATTTGAGGAGGGCAAATGCTTTGACTGTTATGAGCTGCATATGAAAATATACTGTGCGTTCAGTATATGTCATCTTTATTGTGGAATAATTCTGTTGTTATATTGAATACTTATTATTGCTGTGATCATGCAAGTGCGTGAACCGATTTGAATCCTGAAAAGACTTGTTTATCTGCTCAAAGGAAGAGGCAAAGGCCTAATTTTATTGGATGATTTGGTATTATCATGCTTGTGTTGTCCTTGAGCAATTCATTATGTGCTTACCAGGGTTGTGTGCCATTCGGAATTGAATTGAGAGTGCTTTTTAAATTCTAATTCAGTTCCTGATTTTGCATTGGTCTACATTCCACATTACATGCCTACATTCATTTTCAGCATGTGTTCTTATAGGTGCTGCTGTAGTACTAATTTTGTAATCTCTTTGCTTTCAGTGGAATTCATGTACCTGGATTTGGCCTCTTTGACATCTGTTCGACACTTTGTCCAGAGATATAAAGCCAAAGGTTTGCCACTACACATCCTTGTCAATAATGGTACGTAAATTCCTTAATTTCTCTATAAAATAATACATAAATAAATAAAAATATGTATCATTAGGCCACAGCAGTTGTGCTGTAATAGTTTAACTTCTGTCATATTTGCAGTGTCTAACATTAAGTTATTTATTGAAAGCATTCCTGTAACAATAAATCAATACTGATTGATAATGCAGTACTTGTTACAGCATTTATTTTAGGTCCATATTAATTTATCCATAGACATTTTAACATTTCACATTGTATATATTCCATCTTTATTTGACCCTTTAACCCTTGCACTCTCTATTCTATTTTATCTATCTGTCTTCTTTGTATCTATTAGTCTTCTTTGTATCTATCTGACCCTCTAACACTAGCACTATCTACTTGTTTTCTTTAATAAAAAAAAAAAACTTGCTTTGTGTACTGCGTGTCATAGCGCTTGCATGTTGTTGCTCTTTTGTTGGCTTTGATTGCTTCTATTGTTCTCCTCATTTGTAAGTCGCTTTGGATAAAAGCGTCTGCTAAATGACTAAATGTAATGTAATGTATATATGAAAATGTATAATGAACAAACATGAAATTGCAATGAATAATAGTATTTTTTTTACATTAACCTAGATTAATAAATGCTGTAAAATTCGTGCTCATTGTTAGTTTGTGATACTTAATACATTCATGTAAACGAATTGAATCTTACTGTGAAGTGAGATTTATCATTTTTAAGAGCCATACATCTTGTCTCTCAACCTGAAATCTCTTGCGTCCTCCTAAGCTCGCTCTGTTGGACATGTCTGGTCTGTGTCCTGAGGGCCTTAGGGGTTGTTTGTTTTAACTGAGTGGCTTTTATTTAGAAGCCTGCCCCAGGGAATGTCTCAAAATGACAGGAGCAGTCACACACTGTCCTCTCCCTAACAGAGAGAATTAATAATTCACGCTCCCCTTTTCCTGTTTGTTCTCTGTGGCACACACCCCTCCTCTCTGATTCCGGTTGATGGGCAAATGCATTTGTGCCAACCCATTGAGGGTCTAATGATGCAGAAAGGTCAACTGTTGACCCCTCTAGTGCCCTGGCTGGACAGGACGCTGCATGTGTCTGAGGGAGAGTCAGGGGACATTGATTGTCTCTTCAGAGATCCTTCAATCATGGATCGATAACATTAGGATGCATTAGGTTTAACTCTCCAGTAGGGTTGGACAATAAACGATAACATATTGGGTTTGTGGTCAAATTTATGTTGATAAAGATGATAAGCTCTGGACATTTTTACTTTATGGATTAATCTAACAGCCTATTAAACACAGCAAAAATAAACATAACTTTTAGTGCGGAAAAACTGCCATCCAATATTATCAAACACTCAAAGATCTTTATGACAACCCACTAAAAGAGTTGGGTTTTACTTGAAGAAATTATGACAGAAACATATTACCTTAGGGATAATGTACAGACTTGTATCGCCCTGAAGGGGTTTATTCTGCAATAACAACTGGCTGGATGTACATTATTCCGCTTAGTACATGGCTACTTAAATGCAAAGCTTCCGCAAAGAAAAAAACTGTTTCTAACAAACGGCTTTGAGCCTAGACAAAGTACAGACAAGACTGACATTTAAGGCATAATGTACAGTCGTTTCACTATAGAGAGAGCGTGGCGGTGTGACTTGAGAGATGTGAAAGAAGCACTGGCCTCAAATACCCAGATGAGTGTATGTTATTTGGTATTGCTAATGGCAACAGTTGTTATCTGGTACACACCAAGACTGGGACACACCAAGTGACCGTTGACCAATGTTGGGCCACCGTTGCGTGTCTGTCAGACAAGTTTTGCACATGTCGGGCTCATGTTGATAGCAGTTTGCCCAATTAAACATGTTGAATCAGCGTTGGGGCCATTGGTGAGTGTGAGAATTCTGATTGGATGTTCAGTTTAGTGAGTTGAGATTTAAAGCAAAAGTGAAAACAAGCAAGCAAGTCAAGATGGCACAGACTGTTCTAAAGTAACGTTATCTTACCCAAGCATTCCAATACGCAAATATTTTCATAACAACACGAGCTGCTTAAAATGAAGAAGGATATCAACATAACTGCTATTCAAAATGGTAAGCAAGCGCTGCTTTGTTTACGTTTTGTAATATCTGCGTAAATCTCCATTTATCCTTTTGAATGACGAGTATACACTATATTGCCAAAAGTATTGTTTCGCCCCCTTCTAATGAACAGGTTTGACTACTTTAGTAATTTATTTGAGTACTGTTGTGAACTTTTTCCTCGTCGAAGCAGAGACCAGGAGACGTTGGGATATCTTTCAAGCAGAAGTTACTCTTTATTGAGAACTCGCTGTGCTTCGCTGCAGTCATCCAAGTCTAACTATTGCTCAGCACAGCAGAGTTTATACTTTTCAAAGGGGGAGGGATACAACAGGTGGAGACAATCTAAACAAAGCATGCAAATGCAGTACAGGAACCAAATGCATAGACACTAATCCAATCAACCTAACGAATCCACGTCTGGGCCAGGGGGCTCTTTGAATATACATTGAGTCAGGAAGTGGCTAAGTTAAACATTTAAACACAAAGGCACTAATTCAATCAACCTAACGAATCCACGTCTGGGCCAGGGGGCTCTTTGAATATACATTGAGTCAGGAAGTGGCTAAGTTAAACATTTAAACACAATGTTTCAGTTTATATACAATTACATTGGAACCTAGATTTATCATTTTATAAATTTGTAATACCACAATTCCCCCTTTGAGAGTTCTAATAACTCTCACAAAATACAAATTTAGACACTTAAAAGTTAAATCTTGTAACTTGTAATCGTTACAGGCACATTGTACATGTTCTGTGTTGCTTATCTGTAATTGCATGCTGACACAGAAACAAAACATGCAATTAGGGTCCGTGAAGTTCTTACGGGTAATACTCTTTTCTGGTTGGAACTGTCATTTCCTCGTGAGAGGCGGGCGTCATTTGCTGAACGAAACACTTGATACTGTGGATGCATAGATAGTACGCAAGTAGGAGAAACAACAGCAGAATTGCTATTTCCTTGATCCACAGCCAGGCTTTACCTAACAAGTTTCCGAACCATGAATAATTATGTTCAGTCATCTGGTGTAATTTTGCTGAAAGACCAAGAATGTGCAAACGTTCTTTCCAGCAAACAAGGCATTTCTTGACATATTCATCAGCTCTAAGAATATGTTGTTTCTGGGGTCTACACTTTGCGTGATGTCCATGATGGTTAATAGTAAAATCTTGATCATGTTGATGGATGACTGAAGTTCCTGTATGTGAGTCTCTGCGTTGTGTATTTTTTTTTCTTTCTTCTTTCTTTTCTCTTTCTTGTGTGGTAGTTGGCTCGGCAATGGGTCTAGTTGTTTTCTAGAGGTTGTGGCTTCATCTGCAGGTGAGAAGGGCGGTGCATATGGATCTCAGGACAGCCATCAAGTGGTATCTGCACAGAGGAACAAAGAAACAAAAACAAGAGAGACCAACGGCACAGAGCAGTATTTGTTGTAGAGTCTGCAAACATTAGGGTTGTATCCTCTGTTCAAATATAGTCTGCTATTGTTGTTCCTTCTTTCCCTATTTCTCAATTCCTGCGACACCTAAAGAACAGTGAGGTAAGGATGGACTATTGGATGGGGAAAGGCCTATGAGGAAATCTTCACCGCAGGGTTTGCCCCCGAAGCCTGTTGCTTTCGGTTCTTCCCTGGGCTCCTCACTGGTCCGTGTGTCCTATCCTATCCCTGCAGGGGGAGGAACAACTTTACAGTGTGACACATGAGTCCAAGTTTTCCTTCCCTGACACAATACTGCAGCTTTAGCTGAAAAATGATCTGGAAGATGACCTGAAGCAACTACTTCAGTGGTGGAAGTTACTGCATATCCTGCTCGTCTGTTACCTTCAATAACTTGAGCTGCAACAAACAACTCCAATTCTGCGTTCTCTATGGGAGTTTCTGCTATTTCACTTGTCGCTGCATATGTAAGCGTAACACTATCATGAGTCATTTCGCCTTCACCCTCTAACACAAATTCAGTCATTGCAGACATCATACATGAGGATGGGTTCGTGACTGGTGCACGCTGTATAACAATATTCGGGGCTGTGAGAGTTGCTAACCAATTTCCCCAACGGGAGGAGGTGACAGAAGTGACTTTTGCTTAATTCATGAGTGACGGACACTGCATGAGGGCATCTTATGTTTACAGTCTGTCTTAACACCATTAGTTTTATTTACAAAGAATCGTTCAGCTTTGTTGTACATTACTGGGGAAATTAAGCACTCACAGCCCTAACAGCTAACACCTGAGCAAACTGCTCCAACAGTTCGGTGAAGTGGGGAGGGGCTGCTTCAGAATACTAAGTAGACTGAGTAGGAACTGAGTAAAGCTGTTAATTTCTCCTAATGTCTTTTTGCTTTTCCTACACTCTTTCATCCAGTGTCCAGGTTTAAAACAGTAATGACAACTGCCCTCCTTCTTAGGACATTTATTTTTCTGTCGGTTCTCTGTGTTGACCTTAAAGGATGCTGCTGCAATCTTTACTCTGGCTTTAACATCAGAGTCTCTTTCCCAAGTAGCTAACCTGTCCAAGCTGTTTTGCAAGCTTCCAGTGGACCATGTTAGATCTAAGAATGGCAAAGCAGATCTGTACTCTGATAAAAGGCCATCAAACCATGTTCGAACTAGTGGCCCTTTATGATCCAGTACCTTCTCTGGAGTGTCAGCTATTCCACTGTATGCTGCAGCTGACTGACAAAACATTTCAGTGTACTCACTTACAGTTTCATCCTTCTTCTGTACACAACTAGTGATTTTTGACCAATCCACTTTTGGTCCAACAATGTTCTTTAGAATTTTCAAAACACCTTCTCGTAAATCACCTTTACTGGCATGTTGTAGTTCAGAAGCAGCAGCAGATTCAAAACTGTTGAATTCAGATTCAGTTAGGATTTGTGACATCAGCTGCGTGACTTCTGCCAACGACATGTCATAAAGACGCATTTTACTGATCAATGTTCTTCTAAATTCAGAAAAATTTGTGCGTGCTGAGGGTAAGCTCTGGGATAGTCTCTCTATATCTTTAGGTCCTAGCGCTTTGGCAACAGTTTGTACTTGGACAACAGAAGAGTTGGGAGGAACACTTTCAATTCCCTCAATTCCCTGAGATCTCCTTCTAGCACCACACACATTGACTGAATTTACAGGCACATTAGTTACTGATTGGAGAGCTACATCTGTTTCAAAAAACGCTTGCAAATCAGGGTAAATGTTGTCAGGCTGACTAACTTCCACATCAGTTTTTGCTGCATCTTTCTTGAGGTTCAATTTCTTAGTCAAAGTGGATACTCTAGCACGGAGTTCTTTGTTCTGTTTCTCTAGCTCTGAGTTACACTGAGACTGTTGTGTGGCTAATGTTAAACTGAATTCTCTGTGACAACAGATAATGCCTTTCACATTGTTCTTGCGAATACATGCTCCTAGTACCTTTTTACACTCATCTACAGACCAAGTCTTATCTGGATGGATCTCATGTTTCTGAGTTAGTTCTTGTCTAACTTTTTCAGTGACTATTAGGTCCATTTGTTCCCCTAACAGCGTTTTGAATTCACTATCTGACCACAAAGGAGTCGCAAGACCACTCTTTTCTGTGGTTGGAATCAGCCTAGCATTCCTTCTAACCATGTTGTGAGTTTCTTTGTTACCACACAATCAAAACACTAAAACTTCTGTTCAACAGAGGGTACGCTTGTTAACACATCAACTATTGTTAACCTTCCCTGCTAAAACAGAGGATAAACCAAAATTATTAGCACGAAATGCTAAAATCTTCCCTGCCTGAAACAGAGGATAAATCTTCCCTGCCTGAACAGAGGATACATTTTCATCTCTAAAAGAAAAACTTTAGAGGATAAACTTTTTAGCACGTAATGCAAAAACTTCCCTGCCTGAAACAGAGGATAAACTTCATCTCTAAAAATATTTTTTTTAGAGGATAAACTTAGTTAAACAAAACCCTACAGCTGTCTGTTAACTCTTCTCTGACGGCGCAGAGGATAACAAATTTGTTCTGGTCTTAGGTTCTTTTGGATTAGAGACAGCACTCACCACAACCCTTGGTTGAGAGAAAAATTCAGTCTGGGAATCTTTGTTCAGCTGGAAGTTTTCAGGTGAGGAAGCTGGAACTCTATCCGGGTCACGGCACCATCTGTTGTGAACTTTTTCCTCGTCGAAGCAGAGACCAGGAGACGTTGGGATATCTTTCAAGCAGAAGTTACTCTTTATTGAGAACTCGCTGTGCTTCGCTGCAGTCATCCAAGTCTAACTATTGCTCAGCACAGCAGAGTTTATACTTTTCAAAGGGGGAGGGATACAACAGGTGGAGACAATCTAAACAAAGCATGCAAATGCAGTACAGGAACCAAATGCATAGACACTAATCCAATCAACCTAACGAATCCACGTCTGGGCCAGGGGGCTCTTTGAATATACATTGAGTCAGGAAGTGGCTAAGTTAAACATTTAAACACAAAGGCACTAATTCAATCAACCTAACGAATCCACGTCTGGGCCAGGGGGCTCTTTGAATATACATTGAGTCAGGAAGTGGCTAAGTTAAACATTTAAACACAATGTTTCAGTTTATATACAATTACATTGGAACCTAGATTTATCATTTTATAAATTTGTAATACCACAGTACAAATCTTAATGTTAAAGCATATAATGATGTTCTAGGAAAAATGTGCTTCTAATATTATAGCAACAGTTTGGACAGGACCCTTTTCTATTCTAACATGACAATGCCTCTGTGTATAAGGCAAGGTTCAAAAAGAAAATGATTGATTCAGTCAGTGTGGAAGAACTTGACTGGTCTGCATAAAACCAAGTCCTAATCCCAGTTTAACACCTCTGGTGTGACTGTAAATGCAGACCTTGAGCCAAAAACTCAACCAAACACCAATGACTTGTACATACACTATATGGCAAAAGTATTGGGACACCCCCTTCTTTAGAACAGAAAAAATGCACTTCCAAATCTGTGACAACAACGATGGAACATAATTAATGTATTTAAAAATGTATTTCCATCTCTGTGGCAACAGTTTTGGAAGTGTCTAAAATGACTGAACCCATATGTACAAGTCATTGGTGTTTGGTGATGAGTTTTTGGCGCAAGGTCTGCATTTACAGTCATACCAGAGGTGTGAAAAAAAACACTTTTTTTCCTGTCCAAACTGTTGCTATAATATTAGAAGCACACAATTTCCTAGAATATCATTATATGCTTTAACATTATACAGCATATAACATCATTATATGATTTGTACTCATAGAAATGACTAAAGTAGTCAAACCTGTTCATTAGAAGGGGGCGACCCAATACTTTTGGCAATATAGTGTATATTGATACCTGCTGATATACAGTTAATTCCGTGAGGTGGCAACACTGTTGACTTTCATCGCTGCTAGTTCTTTAAAGTTGGTGACTGACCAATCAGAACCAAGTATTCCAGAGAGCTGTGTAATAATATTCTGTAATCTTATTATTTTTAATTAATATCTTGCTAAGATTTTTTTTCACTCATTTTAATTTATATAGTTCTGCAGAACTGATAAAAATACAAATTCTATGCTTTGTTGTAAATTAATTGTTAGATTTTAATTTGATTACATTTTTTATATATATTTAATAAATTATCAATTCATTTCATTAGACACCATTTTGATTAAAAAAAATTATAAAATAATAAAACACCAAAAAATAAAATGGAAAACATAAAATGGGTTTCAGGGGGCCTTAAATTAAAAGGTATCTTACTCTATGGAGTTTAATTGTGAACAAACAATGTACTGTATGTTTACAGTTAGTTCTTTGGGCCTACCAAACATTTGGAAAGTATTTCCTTCTCTATGGTAAATGGTCAGTGAATATTGTGATAAATGATGTGGAAAGAAATATCATGATAATATTTTTGACATATTGCCCAGCCCTACTTTCCAGCATGAGTTTAATTAAAGAAAACATATTGTTTCATGTTGATTTAATATGCTGAGGACATTTTTATAATCCTGATTACTGTTTTCTCCTGGAAACTGAGCTGTAATTCTGTTAAGAGCAAAATAATGATGAAACATGTTTTCAAGAGCACAAGCTTATTCCTGCATGAATGCTGGTGCTCAGTCTCGGTCAGGGTTTTAAACTAGATTACATCCATTTAATATTGGGATCCACCAACTTTAATTATCTTGTGGCGCTCCTTTTAAAGACTTTTAAATGCATTTCTGTAGAGGGATATTTTTATGTGTGAATGTGATGCATTATTCTTCACATCTTTTTATCAAAAACATTACTACTTCTCAGCAAGACCATGAATTAAGCAGAAAGAGACATATTAAGAACATTAGTTTAGGAAATGGTTATTCGCTAGTTCAGTTTCATGTGAAGACATCTCTGATATCCTTCTGTGTGTGCTAAAAGCCATTTAAAAAGACCCAAATCAATAAACCAGCAATTCCTAATCCACAGTATTCAGAGAGCTGCATGCGGTACGATGTTCTCCGAGTGTGTGAAGTTCATCGCTTTTCAAACCAGAGGAAAGAGTGACTCAGAAGTGACTCATGAGTCATTTTCAAGGTGTGAATACTTGATCAAGCCTAGTAGGATTCTTCCTGGTGGCCTGAATATTCTGTCTGTTCATAATATATCAGCAATGATGTTCCTTTATGTCTGCAGCTGGTGTTATGCTTGTTCCGGAGAGGAGAACAGAGGATGGATTTGAGCTACACTTTGGGCTAAACTACCTGGGCCATTTCCTGTTGACCAACCTGTTGCTGGATGTGCTGAAGAAGTCAGGCAAACCTGGGAAATGTTCCCGAATAGTCATTATGTCTTCAGCTACCCACTATGGAGGAAGATTAACTCTGGATGACTTGCAGGGAAGGTTAGAAGCTTTTTTGAATTATAATTAAGATTATTTTCTTGCCTCAAGCCTTTTTGTGAACGGGAAGGACAAGCTGAATCTTAAAGACAAAGATTTAATCTTCCTACTTATATTTAATATTAAAATATATTAGATTGTGCCCAAGGCCACTGCTGAATGTATAGTGTTAGACAAAAAATACATAAAATGTTGTGTTTTCTGTGTTTGCAGTCAGAATCTTGAATTCAGTCCGAACAAATTGTATATTCTTTATTAAAGGGGTCATGACTGATTTTTTTTTTTTTTTTTTTACTCTTCTCTGATATCCATTTATAATCTCATCAAGATGTTTACATAAAAAAAAAACATAATTTAGAAGAAATAGGCTATTTTCTGTCCTGTTTTGACCCCCTCATCAGAACGCTCTGTTTGAATAGGCATGGCAGATTGTAGAAGTAAATGCCCACTTCTATGATTGGCTAACACTTGTGTAATGTTTGACAGCCTACATCCTTCAAAGATGGACGTTGCTGTGATTTAGGTAAAAAAAAATGCATAAATACTCTGTACATATCAAACGATCTGTAATAACAGACAAGGAAATAGTGATCACGTAATAAAAACTTGTGTGGTGTGACATTACTGTCAGATCCAATATAGTCAGCACAGCATCGTCTTTTAGTTTCAATCCTTCATCGAATTGGGCCTTGTTTGTAAATGAATCTGGTGGACGGGGCTAAACAGGCAGTGATGTAGAAGCAGGTGTTGATCATCATCTGCAGAGGCAGTGTTTAGCCACAATATTACGTCATAAATTGGCACATTCCACAACCTGTCCTTTTGGCAAATTGGCTTCAATATAAGCTGTTTTCAGACCAGCAGTTTTCAATTCCAGTCATCGCGCCCCCCGCTCTGCATATTTTGTATGTATCTCTTATCAGTTCTCTTATCAATTGAAGGACTGGAGGACTGGAATTGAAAACCGCTGTTTTAGACTATCCAGAAAGTTTTGAGTTCTGAAACATGCAGAATGTTTTTATAGCACAATAATCTCTTATATATTAACGGATTAAGATAATTTTGATTTCTCAGTTCGTGAACTGCATAAAAAATGCAGAAGTTGCCATTTCTTTCCTTTTCTGATAGTTTCATGGGTGTCGGAGGCAAAAAAAAAATCGAGTGGGTCCTCACTCAAAAACATTTTTACTGGAGTAGATGCAATTTCCTGTATTCTGATGCCTTTCAATTAAACAATTGCTTTTATATCCTAAAACGGTTACCACATACCTGACAAGGTTTCCCAAAAAAATTAACACAGCATTTAAAAGTCTAGTAAGTTGTTTTGAACAACAACAAAAAAGAAATTGATGTACTGTAGCTAGCTAGCTAGCCTAGGAAAAACGTCAGATAACTGCATTATAACAAAATAGTGTAAGTGTAACTGTAATTCAATGCTGCAACAAAGACTATGATGCCTTTAAATGCAACAGGTTAGGTGAACTAATGATGAACATTCACTTTAATGACAGCTTGTTTAGTTTGCTTTGTCTACCTGTGTTCACCTTGCTGTGTCGCAGGAGTGCGTGCACCAGGTGCAAATAGTGAAAACATGGAATGGAGTTTAATTTCATATTAACTCTGAATGAGCCAAGTGGAATGGATTTGAGGAAGCAGCAGCATGGAAGTCAAGGCTTTAGCTAAAATGTGGAGTGGAGTTTAATTTATTAGGGCATTGCTCAAGTGGAATGGATGTGACTGACGGCACTCTGAAAAGTGAACAGACATGTGCGCTGAATTAGAGACAGTAAAGTGAGTGTGTCCAGTATCATTGTACTTAAAAAGCTGGTGGGTCTTGTCACCTACACGCAAAGTTTCTAACGCCCATGGATAGTTTTGTAATCTAATATCCATATATTGTTCAGTTAGCTTAAGAGTAGATTGCAGCGACTTGCAACATTTTGAGACTTGCATGAGTAAATGTAAAAATTTATGACCATATATATATCATGGTCATATATATCATACCATATATATGACCATGGGTTTCAGTAAAGTTTCAGAAATTAATTTAGTCATAATTTCATAATTGCTTAAATAATAAGGGTGACACTTTAGCTTAGGGACTCACTATTAACTAGTTGCTTATTAGTATGCATATTACTAGTATATTGTCTGTTTACTAATAAAGCACATATTAATGCCTCATTCTGCATAACCATATTTTAGATCCCTTACTCCTACCACATATTTTACAACTACCTTACTAACTATTAACATGGAGATTATTAAGAAGTCATAGTTAATAGTTAATAGTGAAAACTGGTCCCCAAACTAAAGTGTGACCATAATGGTAAAGATACTACGATAAATTAAATTTTAATCACCACTTAAACAAAATAATTTTGAAAATGGGAAAAAAAGGTAATTTTTTTAGCACTCACTTTAAGTAATTATTTAAACACACTAATAATTTTCTGTTATTAAACACTGTTAATTGTTCTTCAATTCTAGCAGATCTCAAAATGAATATCCATTCATATCCATTCATACACTATTATAGTGTGATGTCTGAATTCCAGTGTAGCATTTGAAATGATTGCCTTTAGTTTTTATATTTTTAGTCATTTTGACAAAAAAAAAGTATTGGATTTTAATATTAGCCATTTATCAGTTGTCATCATGAAAATAATATAGTCTTATCAGTATTAGCCAGAATTTTAATATTAGTGTACCTCTAATATTCTTAAAGGCGAAAATGTCTCCCTCTTTCATATTAAACACAGATCTTCCTGTAGTGCAGATCTGTCCATCCTGTTTGCATCTGCTTTATTCCTCAAAATATGACCGCCATTCAATTTTTCCTCAGGTCTGCTTTTATTGGTTTTCAGTCTTGAGTCCTCATCCGTTACTGCAGTCCTGTACTGCAGAGACTCAACGGCTCAAGGACACTGTCGCTATAACATGCAGTGTGATTCAGAGCACCATGTGTCTATTGATTGACTGAATGCAGAAAAGTCTCCTGGGAGGCAGAAAGCGGTGGTTATGAGTGTTACAATAAATACTGACAAACAACAAATCTAATACAGCAAACAAGGTGCCCGCCTGCAACTGGCGATGACTTCTTGTCACGCTGTATGTTAAATGTGTTGGGGGGGCTCATGCTGTGGGTTGGCACAGAAGATTCCTAATAAATATGTCCTTCAAGGTGAGAGAGGGAGAGAGGCAGTGGTGGGCGCAAAGACATCTACTGGTATAAATAACGGATAAATGAGTCAGCTGAAAGATTAGACATGGATTCTTCATTCTAGGGCATTCTAGGACTTCGAAACTTGCATAGAAATGCAAGATTTTTGGTTTGTTAATGTGAGGGTCACTGTCTCCTCTAGATTCCTGTGAGTTTATCTTGTGCTCAGACCTTCATAAAGCATATAGCATTGTCATGAGACTAATGCTGGTGAAATACCGCAACTAAAACTAATATATATATATGTTTTTGTATTATTTGGTAACACTTTGCAAGTAACCCTAAACCAAACCCTAAAGGTCATTGCACACTGAGTCATTGCACACTGATATGCGTATTTTTCATATTCGTCATCCTTTTCAATCAAAATGCTTGCTACAGATGCAAAAAGCAAAAAAATTGTGAAATGTGAAAATTTCAGACGAGAATTTCGGACTCTGTGTGCAAAGACCTTAACCCTTACCATATAGTAAGTACATGTAGTTAATTAATATTACTCGGTACTTAAATGTATAATTACACAGTAACAAGGACACCTTAAAATAAAGTGTAACCAATTATTTTATAAGTTGAATATTAATATACAACTTTAATAGATTAAATTTAAATGGACATGTTGAAATCAAGCATTTTGTAATCGAACAATCAATCATTCAATCAAACATTTCAAGTTAACAAGTAAATTATTTAAGTAAATAGTCGGTAATAAAATGAAGAACAAAGATACTAATTACAATAGAAAAAGTTTATATTCTTTTAAGTTCTTTCCTTTTCACCTGCCGTCACCAAGCCTTCTAATTTTTCAGCTCTCTTTCAACTGCCTGTTGTACAGAGATCACGTCCTCCTTTGATCCCATTCTATTATGAAAAGCTCATTTTTATTGATCCAATCAATTCCTGGTGCATAAAATCAAGTCCCGCCCTGTAGTTTTTGTTTTTTGTTTTTTTCTCATTGAATATCCTGTTTCATTCAGAAATGCATCATAAAATGAGTTGCAAATTCTGTTTATGATTGTTAACTAAAACTGCAATTATTAAAATTAAATGTATATGCTAAAATATTCTAGTTGCAATGAACTTCAAATAACATATTACATGAAAAACTTAAAAAGGTGAAGCTATATAGAAAAATATTAAAGCTATAAATATAGAAATATATAACTGTGTGTGTGTGTGTGTGTGTGTGTGTGTGTGTGTGTGTGTGTGTGTGTGTGTGTGTGTGTGTGTGTGTGAATGATCAGACTTGAAGCAAGAACACATCAGCAAGCGATTTCTTGTCATAATGGGTTTACAAATGCAAATTACAGTAAACAACACATTAATGATCATTGCCACCAAAATAGCTGTTTAACCACACTCAGTGTCTCTTTTTCTATTCTCTCTCTTGCTCAGGATGTGTTATAGTGCTCATGGTGCATATGCCCAGAGTAAACTGGCCCTGCTGCTGTTCTCCTACCACCTGCAGGACCAGTTGTGGGTCAGAGGTGACCCTTTAACAGTTAACGCAGTGGACCCAGGCATGGTGGACACAGCCCTGTATGACAATCTGTCTAGCCCGGCCCAGCTGGCCAAGAAACCTTTCGCAAAACTGCTCTTCAGGGTAAGGCTAATCATATTGCCCTCTATAAAACCTCATTAGTCAAGTTTACTGGAGGATAATAATTGCCTGGACATATTTGAAATGCCTTATTTCACTTAAATAACTTGCCAAACTTTGGAAAGTCAGCCAAACTAGGCCTGAGTCACTGGCGTGATGGTTTATTCAGACATCTGTCTGTGCTTGGCAAAGAATTCTTGAGGTGTAGAGCTTCAGTTTTACTGCTGTTTGGGTTCTTTTTTTTTGGCTTTTGTGCCACGTTTATTGACAGGACCGAGAGAAGACAGGAAATGAGGTGGAATTTGACTAGACTAGACATTAGAGTGAATGTACCACTTGGGTGTAAACAAAAATGCAAATTTTCAATAACTATAGGACAATAATTGTTTTCATATTAAAGACGATAACCGTTAAATGAAAAATATTTAAAATCTGTACTATTTATGATAAATAAAATAAGGAATGTATGAGTGGATGGATGGATGAATAAATAAGTAAATAGAAAATATATGTGAGGCTTGCATGATAATGCAAAATATAAACTATAGGTAACTATTATTTAGAAATTAGTTGAGAAAGTTTAGTCACACTTTATTTTAAGGTCCAATTCTCACTATTAACAAACCGTTAACTATGACTTTTGCCTCAATAAACTTCCTAATTTGCTGCTTATTAATAGTAAGTAAGGTAGCTGTTAAGTTTAGGTATTGGGTAGGATTAGAGATATAGAATATGGTCATGCAGAATATGTGCTTTATAAGTACTGATAAACACCCAAGATGTTAATAATAGGGTTGCTAATAAGCAGCTAGTTAATAGTGAGAATTGGTCTCTATACTGAAGTGTTACAGAAAGTTTTATCTGAAATAAAATAGTGGTAACACTTTATTTTAGGGTTTCTTAACTAGTTGCTTATTAGCATGCATATTACTAGAATATTAGCCATTTATTAGTAGTAATTAAGCACATATTAATGCCTTATTCAACATGACCTTATTCTACATCCCTAATCCTACCCAATACCTAAACTTAACAACTACCTTACTAACTATTAATAAGCAGCAAATTAGGAGTTTATTGAGGCAAAAGTCATAGTTAATAGTGAATAAGTGTTCCTTATTCTAAAGTGTTACCAAAATAGTTTAAGATTTTAATATTGTATATGCATATTTATATTTATATTTGTATTTAATTTTATTATTATTTTTAATAACCCTTATTGGGACTCCTACTATTTAAAAGCTCTCTTAAATTTTTGTTAAATTCTTTATTAGAAAATAACTAATATCCCTGATAACTGTCATTACTTATCAGTCCAGTATAGAATTCCCAGCTTTTGTATCTAAAACGCATTAAATTTAGCGAGTTCGTGAATATTCTCCCTCAGATACATTGTGTCTGTGTGTAACACGCTTTAGAGTTACTGACAAAGGCCATTGTGAAAGGTGCACTGTTGAATGACAGCACTTTATGACAAACCCACCTGCCCCAATATGTTGCAATAGGGCATTGTGACAGTGCGGTGTATCCCAGGGGACACTGTTTTCACTCTTTCTTTTCTTTTTCTCCATCTGTCTGTCTCACCCAATCTCTTGGAATTCGTCTTGAAATCTAAAGGTTTGGAGCCGCTGTGTCTGGGTGAACAATAATTGGATTTAGCTTGTCTCTTTGCTTCAAAGGTGTGTGTGTGTGTGTGTGTGTGTGTGTGTGTATTTGTGTGTGACTGTGTATGTGAGTGTGTGTGTTAATCAGACATGATTCTTTCATCTTCCTTAAGAATATTTGTTACACCTCTTGAATTCCAGATCAGTGAAAGACTGATACAAGAATGAGAAAATAAAAATAAAATATACAATTATACATTTGCGCACATAAACGTATATAGTATCTCCAGATTTTTAAATGTGATTTCAGACTTTTGGATCTCACTGTTTACAATATATGTTACATGCCACCTATACAGTAACTACCCGTCTATGAGCTCACTGATGTGTTGGCTCAAAATGATCAAAATTGCTACCATTTTCGCAGGTTGTTTTACTGTCATCCCTCATCCAATCATAGTTTCTTTCTGCTCCATTAAATTCAGCTGAGTTTGTGCTAAAAGAGCTTCAGAGATGATCAGAATAGCAAACAGCAGCACATGATAGTGTTGCATTCTCTGTCAGAACAGTATATAATTCATTTTTATGTGTGAACAACTCTCTTTGGTTATGCGCAATAGACAGGGTAAGGTAGCATACGAAAACCGCAACAATGGGCAGTGACCTTCGTCTCTTCTCAAGGGGAATTATTTGTACTACAAAAGATAATTCAATGTGTAATCTGTTGAATACAAATGTAATTTCCGTGAAACTCGTACCCTTGTTGAGGTGTGTTTTGATATTGATTTATTGTGATCGTTATCAGCACGGTAATATCCTTTTGCAGGGTGCTTATTTACGAGGCGGGTTGAGTCACGGTTCATGGCGTCCATTATGAATGCGGCACAGGAATTGCTGTAGAAAACCCAGAAATTACGAGGCTCAGTGAGGACAGTGTACTCTACGTGTTTAAAAGAAAAGTTGACAAATTATGAATGTCTTGTGGGGAAATATTGTTATGACTAAACAGGCAAAGGCTTTCAAAATAGAAAGGCACACCCACTGTAGAGAATACAATTTTTCGGCACTTGGCAGAAAGAAAAAAACGTGAAGGTTTATCCAAGAGCAAAAAATTTCATTTGGAAAAAAATAGGTTTTAATAGGTTTTTTGTTTCCTGAGAGAGTTTCCTTGCTGTGCATGATGTGAATACTGAATGCGTATACACTTTCTGAAGTTTATTTCCGGAACCGTTTGTGTTCAGAGAAAGAGAGCGATATTGCATCTTTCCTATAAATCAAATGTGCTCTCAAAACTGAAGTATACTTGCTTTTAAACACTACTTTTACATTTACACAGCTTTTCCACTAGTGTATTATTTCTCACCTGACAGCTTTTCCAATAGTCAGAACCTAAACCGAGGAATAAAAAATGCTTGGGTATTAAACATTAGGAGAGGGTGTTATGGCTAAAATCTTCACGGTATCTGCCTTTTATCAAAATCTTCGCTCAACAAAATAATGCTTTAGAAATTAAATAGCCATGTGGTATTGTCTATTTTTAGATAACCCATTGAATTTATATGTACAAATACAAGGTACTTCATCTCTGTTGATTATTTTCTCTCTTTTTGGCACTTGATGGATAGAACATGCTTAAGTGTTTCTTACTAAGAAACAATTAAGTTTATTATCATTAGGTATTGTGAACTAAGAGTGAACAACATTTTATGGTTACACTTTATTTTAAACAAGTTGTCCTTGTTACAGTGTAGTTATACATTTACTGAGTAATATTAATTAACTACATGTACTTACTATATGGTTAGGGATTGGAATAAGGTTTGGCTTAGGGTTACTTGTATGTAATTATGCAGAATTTATTGTTATTATAATAGTAAGACCGCATAAAAGAAGGGTCAAAGTACGCACATCCAAAAACGTCTTGGCCAGGTGCAAGATCAAAGGGTATCATCAAATAATAGAAAAAAGATCTGCACACTGTTAATCTCCCTTTATTCCAAAAAATGTAAAAGTGGCAAAGTCTCGGTCAAAGACCTTCGTCAGGCAAACATTATTATTAATATATATATATATATATATATATATATATATATATATATATATATATATATATATTTTTTTTTTTTTTTTTTTTTAAATGTACCCAATAATCTTTATTTGCGAATTTAAAAAATATATTTTTTAAAGTGTACTGTCACTCACATAAAAATAATGTAAAGCAACCCTATTAACTGATAGCCATGCAAATATATGTTTATACGACCCAGGAAAATCTCTACTTGTTGACACATTTCTACCGTTATGCGATTATATATAGTGTCTGTAAATGTTGTGCTCAGCCTTATAAAACAGTATATAAAGGTGTTGAGACTTTCTGTACCACAGCTGTTGCTCCATTTCCCCTTAAAGCACACAGGCCCTGTATGGCCCAATACTAACAGCTTTAAGAGAGAAGCTTTTCTCACACTCTTTGTGCTGTATTGATTCTGCTCAGTATTGAGAAACCTTGTGGCTCCTGTAGTTTAATCCAAATTCCCTCAGACGAAAGAGATCTAGAAAAGAGAAAAACAGTGCTCAGCCCCAATTGCCCGGCATCAAAGAGAGCCGTTTGAAATGCAGAATCTGGCATCGGTTTTAGAGAAGATCGGCTGTCCTGTGTAATTGATCCGTCTGGAGGTCATAGTCCAACTGACCGTCTGCATATCTATCTCACCAACTGTGCTGCCCAACTTTTAGATCTTCTGATGTGGAAGCGAGCCATAACATTTGCAATTAGAAGGATAATTTGAATAATTAACCATGGCAGCTGGAAAGCATCATGGGTAAACATGAGGCAAGAGTCACATGAGGAAGTGTATGAATTAGGACTGACAATAAATAAATTGAATTACATAATCAAATATATGAATATTTTGGGGAGAAAGCCCCAAAGTAAAGATAATTTAAGACATTACAGTGTTGTGGCAGATTAGTAAGGCATTACCAAAAATCTGAACTTTTCATTTGAGTTGTGTTTTGCATCAAGAGCACAGGATTTTGAGATGTCATGTTAAAACCGCTAAAGGGATTCACCCAAAAAAGAAAATTCTGCCATTTACTCACCCTAATGTTGATCTAATCCTGTATAATTTATATTCTTCTACTGAACTCAAAGAAACCTAGTGAAAAATAAATATATTAAAATGTATTTGAAATACATTTATTTCATGCTAAGTACACTACAAAAACATTTACATATTTATGTATATATTGTTTGTGCATATATATAATAAAAATACCCTGCACTTGTACTTTTGGTTTACTAAACTGGTATACTTAAAGTCTGCTAAATTGGAACAACTAATTTTGTGCTTAATGCACTTTAATTGTGCGGAAAAGTAGTGCTGAAGTCCAACTATAGATATACTGAAGTATATGTAATTGTGGAACTAAGTGGAACTATTGTAAGTATACATTAGGTACACTTTAAATATCTTTCATTTAAAGACCCATATTATTCAAAGATCATACAATCCTCATCAATAGTGACATTAAAACACATTTTAGGCTTAATATTGGGAAATGTGCATTGTGCACAAGTGATTTTTATATCAGTAAGTCTTGAGTGATATGTCAGTAAATATGTTAATAGATCTGAACTATACTTAGTATGAATTAAATGTATTTTTATTATATTAACTTTTTACTAAGGAAGATAGTTTGTAGAATGTTGGTAACCAAAACCGTTTCGTCAACCATTGAAATCCATCATGAAAATTACATGAAAATTCTGTAATTTACTGCCGCTCATTTTTGATAATTATGTATAAGTTATGTATAATTATGTATAAGTTATAATTAATTTTAGTGTCACACTGTACAGTAATATTCAATACGTTATATATACATTATACATTTATATATACATACGTATTCATATACTTTTACAACATTTATTAACATAGGTTAATGTTAATTGCTGCGTATACCTGATACATTTTAACAAATTGTTTAAATAAGCATCTAGTTAATGTGTATATGTTTTTATATTAGTGAATATAATTTGAATATATTTGAATATATTAAATTCTGTAAAAAAAAAAAAAAAAAAAGCCATGATACCAAATGCTTTAACTAATGTTAATAGTTTAAACCTTATTGTAAAGTGTAACCAAATGACAAATTGACAGTCCTGATATATAATCCTAGTATTTTGCCGCAGGTTTATTTATCAAAGCAACTTACAAGAAAGTGCACATGTAAGAGGCAATTACCAGAGCTGGCAGATAAGGATATATGTCAAGTACTAGGGTTAGACTTCAAGTGCTAAGAAGAACACTACAGCACAAATGCACTGTAACATTGCGATGGCTGTCACGTACAAGGATCATGAAGTCTTTGACATTCGCAGAAATGACAAATTCATATTTTTACTTCAGGAATCGGGAACATCGTTCCTGTCCTTAGATATTTAATATCCGTCTCTGATGAAATATTCTTAACGTCCCCACAGCTGTGTTGACTTCATCTCTGATTTCTGTCCATCCACAGACGCCTGCAGAAGGAGCATCCACGGCCATCTACGCTGCAGCTGCCTCCGAGCTGGAGGGGATTGGAGGACTATATCTGTACAACGGACGCAAGACGGAGTCTTCAGCACTTTCTTATGACCAACGGCTGCAAACCAAGTTGTGGAAAGAAAGCTGTGCTCTAGTGGGTCTCCAATAGACCTGAGAAAAAAATCAGCACTGAGCTCCTGATCACTGAAACTTTGGCCCTCATCTTACAGTCCATGTAACATCCACCTGAAAAAAATTCAACCTCATGCCTTAAGTTAGTATCCCTATTTGCCAAACTATCCCTTGGTCTTTAAATCATTTCATTACCTTTATAGTGTTCACACAAGCCATCCTTTTACATCTTGAGAACGTGTACCTCAACGAAACGTGACAAGTGTGCTGTTTTCCGTCCTGAAACCGCTCACTTTCTCCTCACTTGGGAACTCTCTGAACACTCTTTCCCTAGACTACGATAATAAAACGGTGATTTCGACTAATAATCTAGTATCTTGTTCTCTGCTGAGCCTTTTTGGGTGCTTAATGAATCAGGACCATCACAATGGCTGTTCTACTGATTTTCCTTTGTATTTTGTCAACAGTCTATAAAGACAATCGAAGGATAAAAGGATTATATGTGAAATCTCCAGCTCTCTAAACTGGGCAAATACCAGCCTGTGTCTGTTGATTCTCTTAGTTTCCATGCTAGGATTTTGCGTCTTTCTTTGTTAGTTATAGTTGTATATCTTCGGTGGCGCTTACGTTGGGTTATTCCGCCCATCAGTCAGTGTCATTCCTCCCTCTGCCTACCGCATCTAATTGTCTAAACACAAACTGCAGAAGGGCTAAGGGGGAAAAACATTTGTCTGGCTAAGCCCTTCATTTTTCGTTCCCTCACTGTGCAATTTGCAATGCTGTGTTTTGAATTTAACCACAAAAGAGACAGCTGCCCTCATGCCAGGTGCCTCACCTTCATTCACCTTCTTTCTCCCAGAGGGGGAAATTTCGTCCAACTGTTCTGTTCGTGACTGTGACGTGCTCAGAATTTGTGATTCCAATGTGTAATAATATAGTTGTTGTTTTTTTGGAGGGGTTTTTCGACAGACCTTGAAACAGAAACATTTAAAATATGTGCACATGTTTTATAAATCAAGATTTTCCTTTGAGATGTTGAGACTTAATTTTAAAATATATTCAGGCATCCTTTTTGTTATATGTATTTATCCAAGGTCGATGTGCAATAGCAAACCAGCTAATTGAGTCTTGAAATAATGGAAAATTTGAACGTTTTCCAACAGATGTCGCTTCATAAATACCAATATATAAAAGTTCTGTAAAATGAGTTACTTTCTACCCGCTGGTGTCTGTGACAACTTTGAGGTGTCGTCTCAAGTTTGGCTGCTTTGGTAAAGTGCTACTTTGACCTGTTAAATTCTCATTTAAATGTACTAGTGTTAAAATGTGCCTGTTATTTGTGTGTTTTATGTGGCGTCAATCATGCAGTTGACCAAATGTGTTCACATTTAAACCTCTCCCAACTAATTCAATTCATTTTCTGTATTGTGCAGTGAATGAGATATGAAGCTTTTGGGTAAAAGAGAGATGAAGATATTCCCCCATTTGCATTGCTTTTGAGAATTTGCTTTTGTCATCGCCTAGTTTTGCTTATCGTACTGTAATTATGCACTAATGGAAGTGCTGCTGTATTATAATGTATCTAGCATTATAGGAAGGGTAAATAACTTCCATGCACATAATGATCCAATAGATTAATTATATGGTTGTGATACTGAGAAATAAATTAATAATATTTTTTGGAGGCACCAAATGGTTGATGATAAATTAATCGAGAAATAGTCTCAGTACAAAACGTGCAAAGAGGATTTTGCGTACTTGGCTCCTCAGCCACATGCACTGTGAATGAGCCCAATGTTTCTGTCATTTGTGTGTGTGAAAGAGAGGGATGAAGACGGAAAAAAAAGAGTGCAGCATTATCTTGCCAGGAGACTCTGAAGTGTCTCATCTTCAGCTCTTGTAGAAAACAGTGAATGAGTTGCTCTTCTAAGGCTCTTGTCTAAATAAAAACACTGATTTCGCTGTTGCAGTTGCTGTTTTTTTCTGCTAATGGTGAAGTGTAAATGAAAATATGGGAAGTAAAAGCCAATTTATATTGTTTCGGTTTTAGAAATTGTGCAGGGCCGGTCATTTGCCGTTTCAAGGACACCAAGCAGAAGTCATATGATCCACATGCTCTTGTTAAATTGAATAGAATAAAATGGTTTCATTCATCCTTTGTTCCAGACATGTCATTTGAAAATTATTTAGTTCTCACTAATACTTTACAACAAGTTCAGTCACGCATAGTCACATGTAACTTTTTTTTTTTCATTGTATTGAAGTAGTAGTTGTACATTTTGTAGATGGTACATTTCAAGAGATGGCTGTTGCAGTGTGTGTGTGTGTGTGTGTGTGTGTGTGTGTGTGAGTGAGAGAGAGAGAGAGAGAGAGAGATGTGACCTGAAATCCTCTACAGGAGCAGATGACTCATTTTACTTTTTTTCTGTCATGAATGCCTTTGGCAGTTTGTGGGACATCCATCTCAAGCACATCCTAGCACCCACTCTCAAACATACGCAATGCCATGCAAGACTCATCTCGCTCACATATTTAAATACTAACACATTTGATTGCTTTTAAGTGAAACTCTTGATTGCAAATACTTGCTGATCAGATATGGCCTTCTAAATGTTCACCTGTTTTTGCAGTTGTCTTCAGACGTCGATGATTCAGTGGACTACTTCTGCTAAACACAAAAGATATTTTGAAGAATGTTGGTTTGGTTTACCGTTGACTTCCATTCTGTGAAAAAAAAACAGCCATTTCTCAAAATATCTTATGTTCCACAGAAAAAGGAGCATCATACACTTTCAGAGTGTCACTTTTTAGTCTGATTTATTTTAACGTTTATAACAGGAACTCTGCCCTTGTTATGAGATGACTAGGTTTGTGTTAAATGCAGCAGCTTGACAAAGTTTAGTATTAAAGTTTAACACACACATCTCATCTCTGATATTATATTCAGTTTGGATTTGGATTTGCTCCTGATGAAATCAAGAGCACTGAAACTTGCATAATCATATTTCTAAGGATATTTGAAGCAAAAGAGAAGCTCCATATTTAATATATAGCCTATATTCATAACAAAAATGCTCTTGAAAATAAAAGGAAACATTTTAAAAATGTAAGAGGATTCCTAGAAATCTTGTAAAGCCCTATATGCATATAATGTGTCCCCATGTAGGGTTATATGCATGAGCTACATTGTTAACAACTTAGGACTCCATCCAGACAACTGAATCCCTCAAAAGTTTCAACAAACAATTGAAAGGGATAGTTCACCCAAAAATTAAAATTGTCATGAATTACGCACCCTAATATCGTTCCAAACCTGTAAGACCTTTGTTAATCATCAGAACACACATTAAGATATTTTTTTACGAAATCCCTCCATAGACAGCAATGCAACTACCACGTTCAAGGCCCAGAAAGGTAGTAAGGAAATCAATAAAATAGTCCATGTGACATCAGTGGTTCAACCTTCATTTAAAACCTTAAAAGTCCATATATGTGACTTTTGTGATGTAGTAAACTTGCTCTGTAGCCCACCTAGTACAGCACTGCACTTATGTTGCAGAGTGCTCAGGTTTGCATCCCATGAAACACAAGTCACGAATCATTCCACAAAAGAGCTCAAAGTCTTGCAGAAACAACTGTTGGTTAGGTTTAGGGTATGGTTTAGTGTAGGTGGTTTAATATTTTCAAAAGCGATATAGCTTTAACCTTCCATTCACTGGACATATCATTTCTGATTTGCCATGATTCGTACAACAAACAAAATAATAGAACATTGCCAAAGTCACGTTTAACTGTTTCAGAGGAATTTTAACACGCTATTTAGCAACTGGATATTTTATTTTGAAACTGCCATGAAACATACAAGCAATGCAGCATCAATTTGCAACCACTTTGTCTCCACAGGCACATTTTTTTTTATATAATTCTGCATCTGTGATGGAGAAATAATGATATAACTTATAGGACCCGAAATGTATGGAGGAAAGATATTTAAGCTTTTGCAGAAACATATTTTCAATGAGTTGGTTGTAGAGGTGACCATCAGGCTCATCAGCATGCCTTTCACTCTATCGGTCATCTATCAGATTTGCCCAGGATCAATCCTCCCACTCTCAATGGGGTGGGAAGGAAGGTGTGTGCAGAGAGCTGTTGTCTTATCCATAAATCTCTGATTAGTGTCCACGGGCCACATTAGTGTGTGAAGGAGTGTGTGTCTGTATATGCGCTTGACTTGATCCATGTTGCCCTGTAGTTTATTTTCCTGGAAAGGATGGCTATCTCTAATTTATCACTGTCACAGGCTTGCCAGGGCTTGACACAATTTGCCCATCACTCTATGGCCTCTGTGGCGCTCCGGTTGGTCCCCCACTGTGTCTGGAATCCAGCTTTTTAGATCCTTATCTGACCCTAATTTGTGCATCAGACTTGTTCGCTTTGTCTGCTCGATAAAAGACATACACATGGGCAGGTAACTAGCTGCCACTGAATCGAATCAATTGGTGGACCGTCACCTTGTCAACATGTGATCAACTGGTTTATAGACTTCTGTCCACCAAATGAGTTAACTGACTGCTGGCGTTTTGAAGGCAAACACCAGTTCTAAACAACAGGGGTTTTTTTGTTTTGTTTTTTTCCCACAGCAACCCAATGATTTCACTGCCTGTTCTCTCTATACATAAAAAATAGGATTTGTGAAATAAGATACAAGGACTCCTGAACCAATAGGGGCCACATGCTGTCCATGATGTCATAAGCAGCCTACTGCTGACATTTCTTGTCATGCAAACAATGATAAAAATGGTATAAATGGTATACTGAAGTATAAATGTTAACTGGGTAACACTTTAGTAGAGCGACCAATTCTTGCTATTAACTAGTTGCTTATTAGCATGCCTATTATTAAGATATTGGCTGTTTATTACTTATAAAACACATATTCTGTATGACCATATTCTACATCCCTATTCCTAAAACAATACCTAAACATAACAACTACCTTACTAACTATTAATAAGCAGCAAACTAGGAGTTTATTGAGGCAAAAGTTAATGTTTGTAGTTAATGGTTTGTTAATTGCCAGAACTGGACCTTAAAATAAAGTGTGACCATTGACAGTAGAAATAATATATAATATCTAAATATTAATTTTAAACATATTTAAATACTAAATATTATAAAATATAATATTTAAAACTGGATAATTCTCCATTTCTCAATGTTTTATATAAGACCACTTTACGAAGAATGCCACATTAAACATAATATTTTTTTTTTTTATTATGTATCAGGAGTCAAATTTAGAGCATGCAAATAAAAACCTGACATGTACACATACTTGTGCAATCATGCAAGCTCTTCTAAATATATTTGTCAGTGCCACCATAAACAATATGCATTAAAACTTTAAGTCCGGACTTTGTACACTTAAATTTTGAGAATATTGAATTTATTTACTTCAGAATTTTTTTTTTTTTTTATGTTATTTTAAATGGCCTACTGTTGGTGTAAAATAATAATAACAATAATAATAATGTTGTATAACTATTGTATAATAAACAGTATAACTTTCTTTGTTCATTTAATAAAATGTTATAAAACTAAATTTCCTAAAGGTCACTGTAAATAAATAAATAAATAAAAGTTGTAAATAAAGCAAAGATTATTGGAGTACATTTTATAAGAAATTCTATTTCAGTCTTTCCACTTTAAAAATTAATGTTTAATTAATGTGTTGCTTGCCATTGCTTTGTATTTATTTATTTATTTATTTTGTTTTTTGTGAAATACACAAGCAAAATTTACTTTTTTTTCTGAGTGAAAAATTTTCAAAGTAATTTTTACAATGAAATGATGCATTTTTTTTATGGAATTCAGGTTATTTAGATCTTATTTACCCATCATAAGCTGCCTTCCCCCCAGGCCACTGGGGGCCCATTTTTAACCCAGAAGAGTTTAAAAGTGGGACATCCCTAAATACTAACATTCCTCGAAATTAACTCACTGTATATATATATATATATATATATATATATATATATATGAAGAGTTTATTTGCATGTCTACATGTTTTTTATTATGTTATCATGTTTTTATTGTGTTAGTTAGCTGTTTCTTTTTTTTTTTTTTTTTTAACCTAATCAAAATAACCCAACTGCAGTTTGACTGAGATTAAATGGAATGCACAATGAAAAAATATGATTTCTGAGAATTGTTAAAAACTGAGTTATCTGTTTTTGCAAATGAACTCTTCATATATATGTATATATATATATATATATATATATATATATATATATAGTGAAACTGCTCTGAGGCCTCAGGGTGGTGGAAATGTTTTGGAGGTTATAAACACACTGACGGGGGGTTTGCTTAGGGCCCCCAAAATGCTAGAAGCTAGGATAATTTGTAGTTAAAAAATAGCAATTTGGCCTGTCAAGACAGATCGGCCTCTAATGGGCTCTCTAAATAGGTCTTCCTGATTATGTCCATGAGAAAGCTTTCTGTGCACCAGCCGCTGAACTTTGCGTGGGTAATCATACAAATCCTCTGCCAGCTCTCCACTACTTATCCCTCATAGAGACTCACTGACTGAGGATGTTGCCAAAAATGCCCCTTTTCACCCCTGATCTAAGATCAGCTTTTCCTGGTTTCTGGTTAGAATTGAGGTAAGGGGGATTGGCCCTAGATCAATATAAAAGAGAAATTTTAGGAGCTGTTTAGTTAGCTGACTGCTAATAGCTCCAGTGCCCCCTTAGCAGGCTCGGTGGAAAGGCCTTATCTTCACAAACCAGCAGGCCTGCTAAACCTGGGTAATGCTGTCTCGATAAGCCTCTACATTCAGACTTGCACTCTTTCCCTACCGTCCCAACCAAAGCACAGCCATCATCCATATTTAACAACTCTTAAGAGTCTGACTCTGATCTCACAAGTGGAGATACAGTGGCAATACCAGTTTTTCTCTCATTTCAATGAAGAACAAATCCCATACTGACCTTTTGTTCTCTGTGATATTTTTAGCATAAAGCACTCAAACTAATAATTATTCTAATAAGACACTGTTTCAGTTTAATTTTCAGTTTCAGCCGTTCTAAATATAATTTAGTGAAATGAGAGAACTGCACTGTACATGCAAATATTCACCTTATTTTTAATATGTGAATATTTTAATATTTTAATATTGCAAACTGGTATTTGTTATCATATTATTTTAATTTAATACCATAATGATAAATACACTGGTTTGTAGTGAAAATTGTTTTACTGTTAATTGCACTTTATTGTTCTTCAAATTATTCTTCCTATAATGGCTAATGAAGCAGAAGTCTTGCACATTCACAGAAAATAGCTTACTTAATTGAAAAAGAGCTAATGTTAATACTATGGTGGCCGAGAGAGCTCAACGTGCTGCAAGTGAAAAAAACACATGCAAATTAAGAAATCATCAATTTGAAAACACACAAGCTGCAAATACAATGCAACAAAATACAGAAACGTGCTGCAAATACAACACAACACAAATACAGAAATGCGCTGCAAATACTCACAACACAAATACAGAAATGCGCTGCAAATACAACACAAACAAATATAGAGACATGCTACAAATACTACACAAACAAATACAGAAACACACTGCTAAATACAACACAAACAAATACAGAAACACGCTGCAAATACAACACAAACAAATACAGAAACACGCTGATACTACAACACAAACAATACAGAAACACGCTGCAAATACAACACAAACAAATATAGAAACACAATGCTAATACAACACAAACAAATACAGAAACACCCTGCAAATACTCACAACACAAACAAATACAGAAACACGCTGCAAATACACAACACAAACAAATACAGAAACACGCTGCAAATACTCACAACACAAACAAATACAGAAACACGCTGCAAATACAACACAAACAAATACAGAAACACGCTGCAAATACTACTAATACAGAAACAAAATACTCACAACACAAACAAATATAGAAACACGCTGCTAATACAACACAAACAAATACAGAAACACGCTGCAAATACTCACAACACAAACAAATACAGAAACACGCTGCAAATACTCACAACACAAACAAATACAGAAACACGCTGCAAATACTCACAACACAAACAAATACAGAAACAGCTGCAAATACTCACAACACAAACAAATACAGAAACACGCTGCAAATACACAACACAACAAATACAGAAACACGCTGCAAATAATACTACAGAAACACGCTGCAAATACTCACAACACAAACAAATACAGAAACACGCTGCAAATATTCACAACACAAACAAATACAGATGCAAATACACACAAACAAATACAGAAACAGCTGCAAATACTCACAACACAAACAAATACAGAAACGCTGCAAATACTCACAACAAAATACAGAAACACAAATACTCACAACACAAATACAGAAATGCGCTGCAAATACTCACAACACAAATACAGAAATGCGCTGCAAATACCACAAACAAATATAGAAACTCGCTGCAAATACAACACAAACAAATACAGAAAAAATACAACACAAACAAATACAGAAAACGCTGCAAATACTCACAATACAAACAAATACAGCACAAACAAATACAGAAATGTGCACGCTGCAAATACAACACAAACAAATAATACAGAAACACGCTGCAAACAAACAAATACGAAACACGCTGCAAATACAACACAAACAAATCGCTGCAAATACAACACAAAATACAGAATGCTGCAAATACTCACAACACAAACAAATATAGAAACACGCTGCAAATACAACACAAACAAATATAGAAACACGCTGCAAATACTCACAACACAAACAAATATAGAAACACGCTGCTAATACACACAAACAAATACAGAAACGCGCTGCAAATACTCACAGCACCAACAAATACAGAAACACGCTGCAAATACAACACAAACAAATATAGAAACACGCTGCAAATACTCACAACACATATACAGAAATGCGCTGCAAATACTCACAACACAAACAAATACAGAAATACGCTGCAAATACAACACAAACAAATATAGAAACACTGCAAATACAGAAAAGCGCAGCAAATACTCACAACACAAACAAATACAGAAATATGCTGCAAATACAACACAAACAAATATAGAAACGCTGCAAATACTCACAATACAAACAAATACAGAAATACGCTGCAAATACTCACAACACAAACAAATACAGAAATGCGCTGCAAATACTCACAATACAAACAAATACAGAAATACGCTGCAAATACAACACAAACAAATATAGAAACGCTGCAAATACTCACAATACAAATAAATACAGAAATGCACTGCAAATACTCACAACAAAAACAAATACAGAAATACGCTGCAAATACAACACAAACAAATATAGAAACGCTGCAAATACTCACAATACAAACAAATACAGAATGCAAATACTCAAACACAAATACAGAAACACGCTGCAAATACTCACAACACAAACAAATACAGAAATGTGCTGCAAATACTCACAACACAAACAAATACAGAAATGTGCTGCAAATACTCACAACACAAACAAATACAGAAACACGCTGCAAATACTCACAACACAAACAAATACAGAAAAACGCTGCAAATACTCACAACACAAACAAATACAGAAACACGCTGCAAATACTCACAACACAAACAAATACAGAAACGTGCTGCAAATACTCACAACACAAACAAATACAGAAACACGCTGCAAATACTCACAACACAAACAAATACAGAATGTGCTGCAAATACTCACAATACAAACAAATACAGAAATACGCTGCAAATACAACACAAACAAATATAGAAACGCTGCAAATACTCACAACACAAACAAATACAGAATGTGCTACAAAAACAGAAAAGCTCTGCAAATACTCACAACACAAACAAATACAGAAATGTGCTGCAAATACTCACAACACAAACAAATACAGAAATGTGCTGCAAATACTCACAACACAAACAAATACAGAAACACGCTGCAAATACTCACAACACAAACAAATACAGAAACACGCTGCAAATACTCAAACACAAACAAATACAGAATGCGCTGCAAATAGTCACAACACAAAAATATACACTGCAATTACTCACAGCACAAACAAATACAGAAACGTGCTGCAAATACTCACAACACAAACAAATACAGAATGTGCTGCAAAAACAGAAAAGCGCGGCAAATACTCACAACACAAACAAATACAGAAAAGCGCAGCAAATACTCGCAAATATGCACAGACCACAATGGAAATGTTTAATGGAACCACAACAAGTGACAAAAATGGCTGATTCATGTTTATTAATGTCTACTCTGAAAGGTGAGATTTTTGTTTATTTTAACATTCTGATCATATGATTCCTTAGCTTTTTGGATATCATTAGCCTAAATAAGCTGACAAAAAACACAATTACTGTAACTGTGAAACGTTATGTAAGCTGGCTAGTTTTAATTAAATATAAATTAATTAAAGCTGCAGTCTGCAAGTTTTGCCTCTTTGTCGCCATCTCTGTTGAAAACCTGGGCCCGTATTTATCAAGCCTCTAAGAATTACTCTCAAGAACACTGCTAAGAATTGACTTAAGTGGAAAAAAATTATTGGCTCAAAGCTGCGATTAAAAGTTAGTTATCAATCATCTCAGTCGTAATTTAAGCAAAGTGTAGGACTAAATCTTAAGTGTCAGTCTTAGAGATGATTCACGACACTTTGCTGTGCCACAAACGGGATTTTGGATGACAACATATGCATGGACCAATCACTGAATAGATTTCCTTAATTAAGAATATTCTCAGATAAATTCACATTGACTGGTTAAATTCCTAATAGAGTTTACATTCAACACACATTTGACAATAAAGACTTTTCAAGAGAACACATTATGGCAAGGAAACGAAGCATCATCACAACTTAATTTAGGGTGCCGATAGATGATAGTATAGTGTATCGACTGTTGCTGATGCCTTTGACGACAGCGAGACGATTATTATTATTATTATTATCCATCAAAAATAGACTTTAATCTTTAGTGATGCAGCGCGGAGAGCCGCTTCAGAAACTTGCCACAGTGCGGCTGATCAGCTCCGGTGGCTGTGGAGCTGTAACGCGCCGCAGACGCGTGCAGTGTAAATAAGGGGTAAGAGATTTATTCATCATACAGTGTAGATTGCATAATACTCGCACTAGACTGAAGTCAGTTATGATGTTGTTTGGTAATGTAAATGTTCTTTGCTCGTTTTGAATAACTGAGGAAATGTAACTTGTTTGATTAACTGCTCGTCGCCAAACATTTCAAAGACATTCCTCCTCTCCTGAAAGATTCGCGCACGTCTCTGTCTCCTCAGCGCCATCACAAGCCCCTACTGGCAACTCCTAACCACTTGAGAGACCTCTCCAGCTGTCTTAAATAACTGGGAGAGTAAGAGTGATTCTTAGCTTTAAGAAATTTGATAACTTGCTTTTATACTTAAGTTTGAAAGTAGGAGTAAATTTCATGAATTTCAGCACTTAAGACTAAAATGGCACTTTGAGAAGCTTGATAAATACGGGCCCTGGTATTGCAGCCAGGTGCGGAATTATCTTTATTACGTTGGCTGTACACTGTCACGGCTTCAGCACGGATTAATCTAATGTTTTGAGGTGAATGTGTAGCTGTCAGTCACTGCACCAGTGTGAATCAAAGATCCTACGTCTTGGAATATATGACCCAAATCAGAATTTTCACTGTATATTGTCATCGGAACAAGTCTGCCACATTTGTTCTGCCCAATTGAGGAAAAAAGCATTACAATAAATTGCACTAAAAAACGATCGGTTAGATCAGGGGTCATCAAACTTGATCCTGGAGGGCCTGTGTCCTGCAGAGTTTAGCTCCAACTTGCCTCAACACACCTGCCTGGAAGTTTCAAGTATACCTAGTAAGACCTTGATTAGCTGCTTCAGGTGTGTTTGATTAGAGTTGGAGCTAATGGAACAAAGATCCTCCAAGATGGCGCTGCTATGTTCGGCCGCCGTCCGGGTCGCTCCACTAAGACTATGCTTTTATTTACTTTTTTACTTACTTTTGATTTCTATTTTTACACACATAACGTAGGCACTGATCACCTACGACAAAAGTACACTTTTGGACATTGGAAACCGCTTCACTAACCTGGTTCAGGACACTTTATCACCGAATCCATCGTGGCCTCTTGAGATTCTTCGGAATGCGGAGAACAAAGGACACAGGAGACGGAACAAAAAACACAGTGGAAATAGCGCTGGTATTCGAAACAGATTGAGGAAAAGGGCTCACAGTCCTCCTTTACCGAGCATTTTGCTCGCTAATGTCCAATCCTTGGAGAATAAGATGGACGATCTTAGAGCCAGGATAAGTTTCCAACGGGACATAAGGGACTGTAACATCATCTGTTTGACTGAAACATGGCTCACGCCCTCGGTTCCGGACACTGCTGTAACGCCGTCTGACAACTTCTCTGTTTTACGGATGGACAGAACAGCGGAGGCCGGTAAATCCAAAGGTGGAGGAGTGTGTTTCATGACTAACAAGAAATGGTGTGACCCCAGGAATATCTCCTCTCTGTCGCGATCCTGCTCGCCTCATCTGGAACATCTATCCATTATTTGCCGCCCATTCTATTTACCCCGCGAGTTCTCCGCGGTCATCGTTACTGCTGCTTACATTCCACCTCAGGCAGACACCGGCTTGGCTTTGTCTAAACTTCACGACGTGATCAGCGGCTACATTAACAAACATCCTGACGCTGCCTTTATCATAGCGGGGGATTTTAACAAAGCCAACCTCAGGCAGGTCATGCGGAACTTTCACCAGCATGTATCCTGTCCAACTAGAGGACCGAATACACTGGATCACTGCTACTCTCAGTTTAAGAATGCCTACAAGGCCCGCTCACTACCGGCTTTTGGTAAATCGGACCACGCCGCCATTTTCCTCACACCGGAATATAAACAAAGGCTCGCACAGGAACCCCCGGTGAAGAGGGAAGTGACGCGTTGGTCCTCCCACTCTGAAGCTATGCTACAGGCGGCTCTTGATGACGTCGACTGGAACATGTTCAGGGCGAGCTCATCTGACGTCAGCGAGTTCACGGATGTAGCAGTGAGCTTTGTAAACACACTTACCGAACAAGCTACAGAAACGATTACTGTAAGGACTTTCCCTAATCAGAAACCGTGGGTGGACAGATCAATCCGTGATGCGGTTAACAAACGCACTGCTGCATACAACGAGGCTCTTTTGTCTGGGAATATGATCGTGTACAAAGCATCGTGTTATGCTCTCAGACGAGCAGTAAGTGCCGCCAAACATCGTTACAAAGAGAGAATTGAGTCTCATTTTCAGCTCAATGACTCTCGACGCATGTGGCAGGGACTAAGGACCATCTGTGCCTTTGGAAACAAATCCTCCGCGGAGGTGAGTGCAGATTCGTCGCTGGCCGACGAATTAAACACCTTCTACGGCCGCTTTGATTGCAACGGCGGCAGCGCGGCTCTGCCGAGCAGCGCGTCAGGAAGCAGCAGGCAGAGAAGCGAGAATCATGTGATCACCGTGTCAGAGGACGAGGTTCGGAGGGCACTAAAGGGAGTGAACATCAGGAAAGCGGCTGGACCTGACGGGATCACAGGCCGGGTTCTGAGATCATGTGCTGATCAGCTTGCTGGTTTGTTCACTTCTATCTTCAACGAGTCCCTTGCTACCTCTGTAGTTCCCACCTCCTTTAAAAAATCCATCATCATCCCTGTGCCTAAGAACAATAAACCCTCCTGCCTGAATGACTATCGTCCAGTGGCCCTCACATCAATAGTCATGAAGGTTTTTGAGAGACTTGTTAAGAGCCACATTAGCTCCTCCATCCCTGTTACTTTGGACCCTCTTCAGTTTGCTTATCGCTCCAATAGATCAACTGATGATGCCACCTCTCACATTCTCCACTCCTCCCTCACACACATTGATAGCAGCAATAGGAACTATGCAAGACTGCTATTCATAGACTATAGCTCAGCTTTCAATACTATAGTCCCCACCAAGCTAGCTGTCAAACTCTCAGACCTCGGCCTAAACACTTCACTCTGCGACTGGATTCAAGATTTCCTCACCGGCAGACCTCAAGTGGTGAAGGTAGGCCAGTTCACCTCCAACTCCATCACCCTGAACGTAGGAGCCCCGCATGGTTGTGTCCTGAGTCCCCTGCTTTACTCTCTCTACACACATGACTGCGTGTCCTCTCACAGATCCACATCTATTATCAAATTTGCTGATGATACTGTGGTTCTGGGCCTCATTTCCAACAATGATGAGACCGCATACTTGGATGAGGTGGAGAGACTTACATCATGGTGCCAGGACAACTGTCTCTCTCTGAACGTGAGCAAAACTAAAGAGCTGATTGTGGACTTCAGAAAGAGACACCTGCTGCCTTACACTCCTCTTGTGATCAGCGGGACCCCTGTGGAGAGAGTAAGCAGCTTCAAGTACCTCGGTGTAAACATCTCCGAGGACCTGACTTGGACTACACACATCCAAACACAGGTTAAGAAAGCCAGGCAAAGACTGTACCATCTGCGACAGCTGAGGAAATTCAGGGTCTCACCAACAATCCTGAAAACTTTCTATGCAGGGACCATAGAAAGTGTATTGACTCAGTGTATCTCAGTGTGGTATGGAAACAGCTCCAGCCAAGATTGCAAGGCCTTGCAGAGAGTTGTGCGCTTAGCTGAGCGTATCTCTGGGTCTGCTCTCCCCTCTCTGCAGGACATCTACCTCAAACGCTGCATGTCAAAATCATCAAGGACTCAAATCACCCTGGAAACTGCCTATTCACTCTGCTGCCATCTGGTAAGCGCTTCCGCAGCCTGATGGCAAAAACTGAGAGACTTAGGAGGAGTTTCTTCCCCAAGGCCATCAGGCTCCTGAACTCAAACTCAGCCTCTTAACATCATCTGACTTACTTCAAATCACTAATCACACACTCATTACTCTCTACCTCATACTGTCAGTGTCATTTGCTCATTTGCACATTTGCACACAACACTTTCTGTGTCTTGATATCATATCTTATCTTATTTTTTATATTTATTTTTATTTTTTTTTGTGATTGGCTGCTTCATGTCAACCATGTTCAACCTGTTTGCACATTCCTCTCTGTACAGTCATGCTTATCTTAATATTTAATTCTACAGCATACTGTCATGCACATTCTTTTATATTTTATATTTTATATCTTTTTTTTTATTCATTTTATTTTATGTATACTTCCCTTGTGTTGTATTTTTCAATATTTGCACTGTCCATGGAGCGGACCCGACTCTCATTTCACTGCTGGTTATACAATCTCTGTATAGTCGTGTATGTGACAAATAAAACTTGAAACTGAAACTGAGCTAAACTCTGCAGGGACTCCGGCCCTCCAGGACCGAACTTGGTGACCCCTGGGTTAGATCATATCACATCAAACCGTGCAAATTATTATTATTGTTCTACTTTATTCTCAAATTATTAATGTTAACAACATCAGCATTGCGTGGTATAGTGTGTATTAGCGTGTAGATTTCAATTTCTGTACAGTCTAATATCTAATTGTCATACCATTCGAATTTCATATTAATAAATAAATTTAACCCAAAAAGCAAACTATGCTCCCTTCGAAATGGTTTTATTTAAAATACAAATCTTGTGTAATCTCAGGCTATCTTTAATCATAAGCACGTTTAAAACTGGAATATAATTTAATTTCATTCACACGTGTTGCATAAACACATAATCCTTTCTGGATCACAATCCGCGATCAAAAATGATACATTTAATTATTCTAGCTGCTGTGAGAAATGCTATAAACGATCAGTCACCTGCAGGATCCTCACATGTGATAGTCAACTTCTTTATGTTTACAGACGTGACGTAATGACGCAGTACCATGCTCGAATTTCCCGCGAAAACCTACCCATACCACTCAAATTAGAAAACATTATTATAAGCTAACCGTTGTAAATCGGGCTAAAGTAAGGTGATAGTTTTGAACACTGGCTGGTTATGTACTTTCTCAAATATTGATTTCAGATCATTTTTAACCCAAAAAAGTTACGGACTGCAGCTTTAATTAATTAAAAAAAAATGGTTACTATAGTTAAACCTTTGTAATCACAATTTAACCATGGTTTTGCTACACTAACCATAGTTTAATTGCTTAATTGTTAACATTGCTTAGTTGGGGACACTTAATTTCCAGCGATATCGTCGACTTGATTGCACAGATACTATTTAAACTGAACTGAGCTGGATGATGACATCATTGAATTCAATAATGAAATGCCTTTAACTGAAAATTGAGTGTTTAATCTTGTCATTTTACATTATTGACACTATTTTCCTATTTTGATATTGGAAAGTTGCTTTGACACAATCTGTATTGTTAAAAGCGCTATATAAATAAAGGTGACTTAACCATGGTATTCGTACAACTGAACTGTGGTTATACAAATGGTATATGCCAAAAATAAATAAATAAATACATACATGGTTACTGCACATTTCCTATAATAAAACCATGGTTATTGACAGCACATTTTCTTAATTTGCTGGTGCTTTTTCTATTTGTATGTTTTTTCTCAGAGCTCTCTCTGCCACGGTATAAAACCTTTTTTCTATATGAGCTGAATTTTCATAAACAGCTACAAGCCATTTTAATCTTCATTTTAATGTTCTGTTTTCTTAATGCATGTTATTGATCTTATTGTGATTGTTTCACCTTTTTGTTTCACTGTTATGAATATCACAATACCGAAGAAAAGAGTTGTTGCTACTTACAGTACCTTTCATCATGACATTGATTTCCCTAAATATTGTAAATACTTGCTCAGTGGTGCTTTTTTGTTTGTTTGAGGTGTCAAGAATTGGCTGGTTAGCATGATTTAGCTAGCCTATTTGCTAAGTTCACAAGAGTTCATAGAGTTCACAAGCAATTGGCTTTTCAATCTTTAGCCTTTGCTTGAGCATATTTGACAGGTAACCAACCACTAGGCTCAGACAGAAGACATGATTTCTGGTCCAAGATTGGCTTCCACAAACCCTTTGTATCAGCTTTATTAGAGAACAGGCAACACTGGTTACAGATGAATGGCTAATGGCTGATAGAGCAGGTAAGTGACCTTCTGGTATAATCAGTAACATTTCTGCAGCTAATACAGAGGGTTCATTCAAGAAATCTCTTTTTGCCTCCAAGGATGGAAAGATTTTCTCTCTCTCTCTCTCTCTCTTCAAAAATATGCCTATTCAAAAAATGAAAATGCTGTCATTATTAGTTAGCCTTATCACATGTCAAACCCCTATGCAGTTTTCAATGGAATTTTTTTTTTTTTCATACAACAATTCAGAGTAACCACGTTAATAATAAAAAAAAGACAAAGCTAATTTAAAGTCCATTTGGCATTGACTGTGCTGCATATTGAGACATTTTATTCATTATTTACTAAAAAAAATTCAATAAAACTTTAATAACTGAAGTTATGGAAATGCAGACATTTTATTCTGTTGCCAGCTAAAAAAAAAAAAACACTTTCTGTGCTTTGCATTTTTTTAATGTGAATGCGTGAACTCGTTTTTTACTCTATCAAGCTGGTTTATGGTGATAGAATAAAAAAAAATGTCAATGTCTCTGGTAGCCTAAGTCCTGAAGAAATGCTTTAAGGCGTAAGTCATTTCGACTGCTCCAGTGGTTGTTTACCCTTTGTGTGAGCTTTCAGATTAGCAATATTGTAGTAATAAGCGGTTTTCATAATGAAAATGCAAGGAGACAAGGTAGCCTCAGTGGAACAGTATCTTGCCCCCTCTGGGCTTTTTTATTTTTGTTTGTTTATAGGGAGGGGGAGGAACAAAGAGAGACACATGCTTGGAATTTTTATTAGCAGACTTGCATTCCCTCGGCCTCGGGTATGTTGCGCTCCATGTCAGAGGTCAAATACATACTACAGTTCTCAGATAAAATCCATTCCATTTACTATGCATAGTCTTAAAACATAGGGGTATATTCGGTAACACTTTACAATAAGGTTTCATTTGTTAGCATCACTTTACTACATTAGCAACATCAATTAACAAAATAAAAATTTAAACAATTTAAATTAAATTAAAAATACTTCCAAAGTGTTCATTAAATGTCAGTTTCAACATTTACAGAAGCAAGTCATTATTAAAATCAAAAGTTGTATCTGTTAATTTTATTTAATAGACCTGAGCTAACATGAACTATCAATAAACAGTGGTGTTTTTATTGACAAACGGTAGCAAAGATTAATACTTTTTTTTTTTTATTGTTCGTTGTTAGTTAATGTTGATGCATTAACTAACACTACCTACTAGGAATTTATGGGAACTAATGGGACCTTATTTTCTTAAAGAAAGGCTTATTTTGTTCTCAACTGCTTAGACAACAAAATCAATACTATTTGCAGAATATTTTAAACATCATATGTAATTTTCTGATTTCAAAACTACTTTCAAAACACTCTTCTTGAATTTCACGCTAGATAATCTAGAAATGCTTCTTAAACGTGTATGTTATATTATCTTAGAAAGTGGAAGCTTCAAGATAATATACTGGCAAAATTCTAAAATAATTCCATTTCATATCAGTAGGCTATTTCATGACCATGCACTCCATTTATGTATTTGGTGTGTAGTTGTGTAATAAGCAGGATAGTGTACTTGTCATTATGGCAACATAATCATCAGAGTGATATGATCATATTGTTTTCAACAATAAACTTTTAATAAAGTGTTTAGTGTATGTTGTATTTGATGGTTTTGTAATGTCAATTGTGCAACTGAGTTTGTAAGTTACTACTTATTGTTTTGAGAAATATGTTACAGGGATATTATTTTGGAATTGTGTCTTAGCAAATAAGGAAAAACAGTAAAACTCTTGAGACACCACTGTGATGGTTTCAGGTTTGGCTGCTTGCCAGCAGCATTATTAAGAATATAACAAGAAAATAACATGATTACATAGTTACATCTCTGTCAAATTAGCTAATGCATTATGTCAGTACTCATAAATCCCAAACAAGCATTGAGAACAGATGCCACAACAAACACGAAAATGCTTTTTGTTGCCACTTTGCTAATATCTCTTCCATATTATCCTCATTTTGTGCATTTGTTAGGTAAACGCTATTAGCCTAAGGCAGAATAAAATATTATATTTTGCACATTCCTGATTTGGTTGTGATCACTTAAGTGCCTCTCTCCACAAATTAACAATTTTAATACATTTTTTGAGCACTAATATTTCACATGCATATGTATGACTGAAAAATATAACAGGCTGCTAAGGGATTATGGAAGAAATATTGTACATTGGGATTGAAATTAGGTGAGTGGAGGGCACACATCTGAACATCTCCAGCTTCAGGGTATTGTAGATCAAAACATCTAACCATTCAAGCAGGAAGTACTCTCATTAGTTACACTGTGAACATCTCCTTCAGCTGTATGTGTAATTTCTGCTGCATACTTGAGAACTTAAAGGGATAGTTCACCCAAAAATTAAAAATGTTATCATTCTGGTATAAATCTGTCATCATCAAACTCAAACCTGTATGAGTTTCTTGATTCTGTTGAGCACAAAATAACATTTTGAAGAATGTTGCCAACCAGAGTTGACAGTACCCATTGACTTCCATGGTATTTTTTTTTTATACTATGGAAGTCAATGTCTACCGTCAACTGTCCCTTGGAATTCACTTTCTCAGGTAGTAACAAATACAATATTCAGGCTGAAACAAATAAACCAACCAAATGGAGAAGTATGCAGATAACTCTGGATGTGTGTATGAGATTCATACTTCTTCATTTTCTCATGACACTTTTATGTGCTGAGATTTTAATTTGATGGGCACTAAATTTCATGGTTTCAGCATTCATTTTCATCAAAGTCTTGCAACGATTTCATACATTGCTAGTTTTTACCTCAGCAATATACCATCATCCTTCTTTCAGCCTTCTGACAAATCCAAATGTACTGAATTTATCCATTAATGTCATCAACAAATCCCTATAGGCCGCTGCTCAGATATGTTTGTAGCTGAATGACAGGTGACAGAAGGAGCTCTGAATTTAAACAATATGGCCCCTTTTGTGGTAAGACTGTTTTCAATTACATCCCAGATGAGATCTGTCAGGGTCCTGACAGCATTTGTTTAGGCTGAGAGAGCACTGTGTTGTGCTAAACGAGATTCAGGAGAGAAGGTCACAGTGCTCCAGCAAGACGTTGCCTACAGTATATATTTCCACTTAGATCCACTCTATACTGTTCATTTATGCTGGGGACATTAATTTAAGTCTAACTGTAAATAAATCACAGATAAGCAATTATGTATTACAGTTATTAGCCTTAATTATTGTACTTTTCAGACAAGAATTCGGCAGTTACTTCACATTCGCTGATTTAGTATTGATTTGGGGAGATGATTCAAAGATTTTTTTATGTTTTTGAAATAGGTTCCTTACATTCATTAAGGCTGCATTTATTTGATAAACATAGATTACACAAAACAAAAAAATAAATAAAAAAACATTGTGAAATATTATTACAAAGCTCACCTCTTGCCATGATAATTGCTTAAATATTGGACTGTTTTACACCGTTTTGATCTGTTTTGAACTGCTTGTAAACAGTTCTTGATCTTTGCATTTTTCTCTCTTGATTCAAAATTAGATGACTTTTTCACTGGAGAAAGCAATATTACAGATAGAGGACTTGTATGTGTTGTGGAAGCAACAGTTTGAAGTTCAAACATCTTAATGATGGATTTGTTTCTGACAAACACACAGCTTTTCACTTCACAAGACGTTATGTGGTGGACTGGAGTCTTGTGGATTACTTGTGGATTATTATTGTGATGTTTTTATCAGCTGTTTGGACTAGTTTGGATAGTTTGACGGCACCCATTCACTGCAGATGATCCATTGTGAGCAAGTGATGTAATGCTAAATTTCTCCAAATTTTTTTTATGAAGAAAAACTCATTTACATCTGAGTGCATTTTCAATAAATTTTCATTTTTAGGTGAGCAATTTCTTTAACACTAGAAACACCATCAACTAGCTTTTTTGATCCATGCTTTCATGCATTCACACATCATGCTCTGTGATAAATGACCTTATTTAATGTAAAATGGTGGTGTGTTGGTAAAGAGATATCTGGATTGATGTATGACTGGCACACTGGCATTAATATAGACGTGTTCCCATAAATCCTGCTCCATCCTGAGAGCACTGGAGAACTATCGTATCATTAGATGAGTCGGTGTATGTGAGAATGCATGTCTTTGTGCTTGAGCATACACAAACGTAAGCATTCAGCAGACAGAACAGAAGGAGGCTGGGTTACTCTCCATAATCACCAGGCTTTGATTTGCATTTCAAATGGAGTTTGCAGAGCAGGAGATGGAAGAGGAATGCAGGGCCAGCAAGTCTCAGCATAAAACATGGATAAGAGACTGTGCAGCTAAATTTATGACTTTGTTGGGGCTGCAAGTGATCTGAAGGTCAAACATACTGTATATTTGGGGGCAGTGAGGCAGTAAATAAACAGCTATGATGATTACAATAAACATTATCATCTGAATTAAACAACACTGTCAACCAAACAAGACGAACACAACCTTAAAATGTGCATTACACACGTACTCGTTGTTTTTTTTTGTCCGGATTTTACAGATTTTACCCACTTAGAAGCACATGATCATATCTTTTGGTAACACTTTAGTATAGGGACCAATTCTCACTATTAACTAGTTGCTTATTAGCATGCCTATTATTAACATATTGGCTGTTTATTAGTACTTATAAAGCATATATTCTGCATGACCATATCTATATCCCTAATTCTACCAATATCTAAACTTAACAACTACCTAACTAACTATTAATAAGCAGCGAATTAGGAGTTGTGACCTATCTTTCTTTCTTGTTGAATTATTACCACAAAGAAAACAACATACCAATAAAATATATATATATATTTTTCTTACAGTATAATATCTCTATATACTCTACTGTTCAAATGTTTGTGGCAGTAAGATTTTAATGTTTTTGAAAGAATTGTATTTATTTATTTATTTATAATATGTTTTACAATGTATTTTATTTCTGTGATGCAAAGCTGAATTTTCAGCATCATTACTGCAGTCTTCAGTGTCACCTGATCTTCAGAAATCAGTCTAATATTCTGATTTGCTGCTCAAGAAACATTTATTATTATCAATGTTGAAAAAAAAATCAATGTCAATCACACAATTTTGGGTAGTGTGTTTGTGTGTATATATATATATATATATATATATATATATATATATACATATACTGTTTATATATATATATATACTATATTTGGTATGGAATCTGTCGAAAAGGAATTATCATATTTTTGTATTTTTGGCATTACAATGTATGAAACCCCCTGTTTTATAATTTAAAGATTATCTCAAGCACATTTTATGATGCTGTACATAAGATGGAAAGTTTGCCAACATGTTCATATGTACAGAAAATTAAGCATTAAAGAATCATAAAACTATCATCTAGGGCTGAATAAATCATTGAAAAAATATTAGATATTATTATTATGGCTGCCGCGATTAACTAATTGTGAAACACAATGATTACAGTATTCTATTTAGGTTTACCCCAGTTTTTCCACCCGCAGTTAAGCTGTGTAACCAATCACTGAGATGTCTGTTGTTCGCATGACAGAGCACAATGAATAGCGCATTACAATGACCAAATATGTCCTCATATGTATCAGTATTTATCAAATTCCCCTCTGTGTATTCCAAACTTTGATTTAGGTGGGTGCACTGGCCCATGCGATATTACCTGTCTGTGGATATTCAGGGGTAATATGTCCCATCTGTTCTCCCTCCCACCCTGTAAGCCACCACCTGTAATGACGGAGCTCTCAAGGTCAACAGCACAGTACTGCAGCTATTAATCACAGGCCATAGAGGAAGTACCCACCTCTACACACAGACACACACACACACACACACACACACACACACACTTAGACACAAGTGAGTCCCACTGTAATCAGAAACACTGCTCTCTGACCTTTGAATCTCCACTTCACGCTAACAATTAAAAATAATGTGTTTCGCAAAGTGTAATTACAGAGTGGGCAGGGAGCGCAGAGGGAGACAGGACAAGAAAGAGAGAGAGAGAGAGAGAGAGAGAGAGAGGTGGGCAGTGTTGGGAAGTAAACGGAATTACGTAATTTAATTACAAAATAAAAGTAACTGTAATCAGTTACAGTTACTGAGAAAAAAATATGTAATTAAATTACAGTTACTTATGAAAATGTTAAGGATTACAAAGGGGGATACATCTGATTTTTTTTTTTTTCACACACACTCCCACATACAGATTTAATTGATTTCTTTCATAAATTGCAGTGCGTGCTCTAAAATATGAAACACCAATGTTTCAGGAGTTTATAATATGCTTATTTGATAATTATTTTATTTCCTATATGGGTTTATGTAAATGCTTTATTTTTTAAGATTAACTTTTTTTTTTAAAAGGCATTGTTAGATTCCAGTGTTTCCTGTCATAGGAAACAGTAAAACAAAAACAGTATCATAGCTATTAAACTATTATGATTTTAAATCTGTATTTAACCTCAGAATGATCTCAAAGTAAGTCTGATTTTGTGGTGGCTGTGCTTCAAAGGGGACATCGGATGCCCATTTTCCACAAGTTGGTATGATTATTTAGGGTATTCTTGAAATGGTCTCAGTGGTCGTGGAAAACAACACCCTTTTTACATTGTCAAAAACAGCTCTGTTCACAGCGACTCGTTTCGGTGCAGATCTCTTTACATGCTAATGAGCTCTGCTCACCCCGCCCCTCTCTTTCGTGGAAGAGCAAAGGTGATTCACAAATAATCATTGAAAAAAAATAGTGTGAGACTTCCTACTTCTGGAGGTGCAGCTGGATCATGAACAATGGGTACTGATCCATCCTTGAGTTTGAACTTTTTAACAAAACCTGCCTTGAATTGTCCCTCATTCAGAAAGCAAAGGAGAAAATGATTTGTGGAGACGAATTTAGGTGTATTCGTTGGCGCATTATCATAAAAATTAAAAACAAATCCACTGCGTCCTCAGTGGCTCTGATGTCTGGAGAAAATTAGGACTCTTATATTCTTCTACATCTAACAACAAAACACCTGCATTGCTTACAAGACATTGTTGTCGCTACAGCTGCTCAAGCGCGATGTCAAGAAAATGACAGACTTCGTACAACTGGCTGAGGGTGGAAATATGCTAATATGGGACAGTAAATCAGAGGTTGTGGGAGGGGCCTGAGCAATATGACAATTACATTTTCAAAGTAACCTTCCCAACACTAGAGGTGGGGCATGTGCTGAGATGCTGGAAAAGCTAAAGTCTTTATATTATATTAAAGCATAGCTTATAATATAAATCTATTATACACATGTTGGCCCTCTGGAATACTTGATTTGAATATTTCTGCTTCATAACTGCTTAAATGTATATTTTGCCACTGTCATTGGCAATATACCAGTGTTATATCACTCCGTGGTCGCTCTCTTTTCATAGCAATGCAAGTTGGAATGTCTGGTCCCACTTTATATTTGATGTCTTTAAATATTATGAACTGAAAAATAACATAATGAACCGTTAGGTACAACTGTTAGCTATTTTCAAATATAAGTACAATGTAAAAACGTGTGAAAATGTAAAAATGAGTGGATTGTATCAAATGAGTAATTTAAATGTAAGTACACACAGTATAGTCAAGAGCACATGATTACACTTTATTTTAAGGTGTTTGTTACAGTGTAAATATAGATTTAAGTACTGAGTAATATTAATTAACTACATGTACTTACTATATGGTAAGGGTTAGGATTAAGGTTTAGTTTATGGGTTACTTGCATGTAATTATGCATAATTTATTGTTATTATAATATTAAGTACATGCAACCTTAAAATAACACCTTAAAAAAACACCTTAAAATAAAGTAACCGAACACTTAATATATTGTGGGTCTAAATATATCATTGATGAAGTAGTTACTGACTTGTAGTGAAAATGGCCTCATTGGACTTCTGTATTAATTTTATCCCTATTGGGAGATGTACAAACTGTTTTTATACCCTTACCCTACCCCTACCCCTACCCCTACCCCTCACACAAAGCTTTATGGAGTTTTAGATTTTCATAAAAAAATAAAAAACTAATTCTGTGTGATTTATAAGCTGTTTTCCTCATGGGGACCAAAAAAAAAACTGTCCCCACAAGTTCAAAATTTACAGGTATTATTATATTTGTGGGGATATTTGGTCCCCATAGTGTAGGAAATACCAGAAACACACACACACACACACACACACATAATCAAAATTATTCAACCCCCTTAAACTGCAAGACATTCTGATAAAGTTTATCAATACACATTTGAGTGATTCTCAGAATGTGAAGCTGATGGAAAAAAATGGTTCTAATCATTCATGTTCAAAATTATTCAAAGTTACATTTTATCTTTTATTCTTTATAACCTCAAACAGACATTGCCTCTAAGTGTTTATAAGCTTCTGAGATCTCTCCACTGGAATCTATGGCCAATTCCAAACTTTTTGGATAATCTTTGTTTTTCCTGTTGCCACTGCTTTCTTCAAATTTGGTTTGTTTTGGTTTGAAAGCTATCATTTGACTTCAGAAGACAAATCATATATGACATGATATAGACATGACATGTCCTTTTATGGAAAATACCTTTTTAAGATTCTTCAAAATGTCTTCTTTTGTGTTCCAAATACAACTTTGCAGTTTGGAAAAATAATGATAAAATTTTGGATTTTTTGGAACCACCAAACTAATCATAATAATAAAATTAAAAAGTTAAATAAATAAATAAAATAAAATAATGCCCATGTGGTCTGCTACAGCTCGCATAAAACTTGCTTTCACAAGTAAAAAGGATTTGCATGGATTATAAAGTCATGATGACTCTTGATGTCTCATTTTCCATGTGAGTGCTGGTATGTTTCATCTGAGGGTTTGAAGGAAAAGTGTGCTAAAGGCATCAATAACCAATCTGAAGTTGCTGAAATTACGCTGTTGATAGAAATTGCCTTACATTTTCTGCTCTTATAAGGTCAACCCAATAAAAAAGCAATATCGTTTGAGCAAAATAATCAGTGCTCAAGCTATTATTCGTTTCTCCAATAAGCAAGTCCACAGTGGGAGACAGCCGAGAGCAAATGAAAGAGGCGATCAGCATCTGCGTTATTTCAGTAGAATGGAGAAGAAGATCACTTACCTTACCAAAATGGGAATCGCCAAAGATAACACCACTGCAAACACAGCTGGATTGAGGGGCGGTTGAGCAAGTGTTGAAAGTGTGGTGGTCACATTCTGTGACCCTGCCTTAAAAGACACATACATACTCACAAACATTTTGACAGAAGTGGAAATAGGATGACGCCTTTGGTTCGCTGTGTGATTGCTTTGTAATACAGCCTATTTCCAGTCTGTGTGCAGTGGCTGCTCTTCACTTCTACAAGTTATCTACAATGCACACATTTGGTGTTCATTAATTCGTATTTATAACACGGTTTGCCTGAATACTTGATTCTGGTTGGATGGAAGGTGTGCATTAAAACTGTGTAATGCACAGATAGTTCCAGTCTGTTTAATCACATTCTGTATTAATGCACCGTCTTCACTGAAGCACATACACACTAACTCTCACAAAGAGTTTGAAGATTGTGCTGCACACAGAAACATTCAGGAGCACAGAAACTTGTTGCAGTTACTTTTATTAATAAAATTCAAATGCTACAGTATATTTCACTTTAAGTAATTAAACTCACAGCTTCACTGTTAGTGCATGTCAGATGTTGCTTAGAAATGTTTATTGAGCGGCAAATCAGCATATTAGAATGATTTATGTAGGATCATGTGTCACTGAAAACTGGACTTATGGAAATTCATCTTTGCCATCACAGAAATAAATTACATTATAAAATAGATTCAAATGAAAACAGTCATTCACTTATAAAGTAATTATAAAGTAGCTTTAAAATCAACCACACATGAGGACTTGGCACCCTGGTGATCATAAATGGTACATGAACTTCCTTGATCTTGCAATTTCTATAGGAATAACTGAATTTTCCCCACAAAATTTTATTGAGTAATAGTGAATGTCATCACCTTTTAGTAGTAGCGATTTTACGTGCTTTTCTTCTGCATGTTACATTAATATGCCAGTAGGTGGCGACTAGTGACTGTCTTTATGAGTTAGTTTAATCATCCCCTCAACCAAATTAATTTGTTAAATAACAAAAATTAATTGATGAATGAAACAAAGTTTTCTTCATGAGTGAGTCATTGAATCATTCACTCAATCAGATTGATTTGTTTACAAACACAAAATTGACAATATTGTGTACAGATGTGAGTTACTCAGTATTCATTTTTTGTTCATTGAACTGTTTATTTAAGCAATGTCATACCAGCAACTGAGTTGTTGATTTAGCCAAGCTGCTATTCAGGGGGGTGTTTCTCAAAAGCATTGTTAGATAACTATGTTTGTTAGTTCCACTGAACTCTATTGGTAATGACGGAACCTGCAACCATAGTTGCTTTTGGGAAACGCACCCCAGATCAACAGCCATTTTGCTTGTGAAATTGTTTAAATAACCTGTGTTTTAATTGTTTTATTTATTTAGATATAAATGTTTACAACTAAAATTGTGTCAAAATCAACTGCCCTTGACTCACAGCTTACCTGTATAAGACAGTGATATATAGGGATGTGTACTAAATTAGGTGCACAATGAAAAGCAATGGCTCGGCCCTCATTGTCTTGCACCGCTGCATGACGATCACAAAAAGATGAGCCACAAAAATCACCCATTACAGAGGATTGTGTAGCTCCTTATTGCGAGAAAATGGAATGTGCCTGGACACATATTTGAAGGCTGGACTCCGTACGGTGAAAATGGGATTTGTCAGTGTAGAGGGAATAGATATATTCATCATCGCTGGCTGACTGTCACAGTCTCGTTGGGGTGTTGAAACACATATTAGGGTGTAACAGGCTGAGCCAGCTTCATCCGTGTGTGAGCCGCGGAGACATCGAGAATTATCAGTATAATAAGGTCTTAGTTCTCCCTGCTGCCAAAACGGTAATCCAGATTTTGGATCCTTTTTTGTTTTGTGAACTAACAAGCTTTGTGCTATTTTTGGATGTCTTGCTTTTCACTGTGTATGTGAATGATTTGTGGTATGTGTAACCAGCATCTAAAAAAAAATCCTCAAATTCTGAAAATGTGGATTTAATGTCATAAACTTTAAATGCTGTGGACATTATACAGTCAATTCATGTAGATCAAATAACCTTAAAGGCCCGTTCACATCTATGATGACAACTTTAGTGATAATTGTAATTATAAAGTTTTAATAATTGTTCTAGGAGAACAGTGAAGTCTACACCATAATTAACATCACAGAGGAACAATGTCATATTTCCAGCTGATGAACAATAAAAACATTGCCAATCTCTCAATGTTATTATTAGCAGCAAGCTTATAATAAACAGAAGGTTATTGTATGTTGGTAGACTCTAATATTTTTCTTTATAGTCATCATTCTTGGTGTGAACAGGCCTTAACACCCCTTTTATATGCCCACCCAAATTCCCTTCTCGATTTAAATTACAGATACTAAATTTAATATATTTTGATTTCTAATATTTTTCATTGTATATACTTTTTAAATTAATCTTTTTTTATATATATATATTTTTTTTAGCTGGGTGTCAGCTTATGAACTTTAATTTTATTGAATGAGATTGATTAAAATAACAATAAATGTCTTATAGTAGCTGCTCTAATTAAGTAGGTTATACATCAAAGTGTTATCTTTTAATTGAAGAGATTAATATCTTACATTCAATTTGTTTTACGGAGAAAAGAAAAAAAATCAATAAAGCCAAGAGACCATAACTGAAAAGGCTTCTTTCTATTTTTTTTATTATTATCGGAGAAGCTTGTTTCTATGCTCAACATTTATTATAAACTTTCAGTTTGACAGATCTGTGCAAAGAGGATAGTATGCTTTTATTCTGTGCATTTTTTTTTAATACTGATTAATTGTGCATTTTCAAACTTTTAAGAAAATAAAGTGAAACTCACCAAGATATCTCCATCCCTATGAGACACGTTTGTATCTTTAAAGAATTTTATTTACAACAAATTTATTTGCCATTCTGCTTTGCCCTCTCTCTCCTTGGAATAAAAACAAATCTTTTCAGCGTAGCAAAAAGAGCGACGCCTGACAGCAGAAAATAAATAAGCAAGTTTTCAGTGATTTGCTCCAGGACCGAATGGTAGATGAGTAATACCACTGCAGCGAACCGTTCCCTCTGCCCTGCCTCTGTGTAATTAGATTGTAATTGTACCACAGTGAGATGCCCAAAGGAACCAAGTCGTCAAATCAATTGCGCTCTCCTCATTCATTGCCATTTTTGTTAGCTTTCTTTGGATGAATAATTGAAACATCTTGAAAGCAACAATTGGCTAAGCTTCTTAGTGAATGATGAATTGATTTTTGTGAATGGATGAAAATGTAGCCATCCAGAAAGGTCTCGTTTCAATTTGGCAATACATGCTCCTTAGTTAATGCAACATAGAGACATGGTAATTAGGTCATGCCCTTACATGCTCCTTCAGAAAAATGCTGCAATATGTCATGTGGGAACATTTTTCACAATTCTTTATAAGTTGAAAGAGAAAACAGACGAACAGAAGACCGGACGTCAACTTATGTATTTTAATTTTATTGAATGAATTTGATTAAAACGTAACAATAAATGTGTTCTAAGTATTACCATAACAGCTTTCTTTCTATATATTTCTTTATTTAGATTTTATTTTATTATTTTGGATTGTGAATATTAGTTTTTGTTGTTGTTGTTTTGGAATTTTAGGCACCTCTATATGGAGAACACTGGGTGAATAGAATAGAATAGAATAGAAAATGAGATTTTCTCCTAGATTTCATAGTAGAAATGTGAGAATAGAATAGAATAGAACATGTTTACAGAGATTTTCTCCTAGACTTCAGTTCATATTAGAAATGTGAGAATAGAATAGAATAGAATAGAATAGAATAGAATAGAATAGAATAGAATATGTTTCCAGATATTTTCTCCTAGACTTCAGTTCATAGTAGAAAAACATACAGATCACAAGGACAAAATGGACAACAGACACTGCAACATCAGTCCATCCATACTGGCAGTGGAGTTCACACTTTTTACTGTTTAATTTATTCTGATTAGTGGCACATTACAATCAGTCTGGAGTACCTCACTGCCTAAGAAGCACAAGCACAATCAAAATCCAAAACAGAAATCAAACAGACAGGGTCATGAAGTTAAATGTGTGAGAGAGATGAGGAGGGAGGTCATGCCATTACGTCCCCAAAGTCCTTCACCAGAGCATCAGGACACAGCTGTATGAGCACAAAAGCAATCACACCATTCATTTAGAAAACACTTAATGAGATCTGATTAACAAATGACCAGGTGCTGAAACAAATGAAGGCAGATTGTTGTTTTAGTGTGTTTAGTATATAAATAGCCTATTTTGTGCTTTGGATTTTTAGAATTTTCCGTTGTTTGCCTTATATTTTGCCTTTGAATCCATTATTATTATTATTTTTGCATAGTTTTCAATCTAATATGCTTCTTACAGAATTTTAGAAACATGCATTCAAAGACAATACTACTAAAATACACTCCTAAACTGCCAAACTCCTAAAATATACTTACTTATATTTATATTTAGTCATTTAGCAGACGCTTTTAACCAAAGCGCCTTACAAATGAGGACAATGGAAGCAATCAAAATCAACAAAAGAGCAATGATATACAAGTGCTATAACAAGTCTGTTTTTTTTTTTAAGAAAACAATGAATAGAGTGCAAGTCTAAAAGGGGCACGTTTTTTTTTCCTTTTAAGAATAGAATTAGAATAGAGAGTGCTAGAGTTAGAGGGTCAAATAAAGATGCAAGAGATGTGTTTTTAGCCGATTCTTGGAGATCAGATTATATATTTCTCTTAAAATGTTAGTTCACCCAGAAATGAAAATTTGGTCATAATCTACTCACCTTCATGTCATTCCAAACCTATAAGACTTTTGTTCATCTTTGAAACACAAATAAAGATATTTTTAATGAAACCAGAGATATTTCTGTCCCTTCATTGAAAGTTCATTCCACCAAAAATTTGACATTTCAGAAAGTTCATACAGACATGGTAAGAAATCCATAATTAAGTAGTTTTTAATCCATAATTAAATCTTCAGAAGAGACATGCTCACTTTAAATTCATTGAAATTTCATTGATCAATGCACATGTAGAGCACATCAAACTGTAAACAGAAGGTCAAATGCTTGATTAATATGGATTGCTTTTATCATGTCTTTATTAACTTTTTGGCAGAATTTCAGTATAGGGGACAAAAATATCTTCATTTGTGTTTCAAAGATGAACAAAAGTCTTATAGGTTTGAAACAACATGAGGTTAAGCAATTGATGACAGAATTTTCCTTTTTTTCTGGAGAAGCAACCTTTTAAGAATATTGTGTTTTTAATAGGATCTGGTTGTAATGTTTCATATTATATTCTCTTATTTGTTAACATAATGTACAAGACAGAACAGACAGATAGGTGTGGATTACTCTGATCATTATTAACGTTATATTGTGTGTAATGTAAACTCAAATTTCTGGTAATTTATTTTCTTTAAAAAAAAAATTACATTCCTAGTAGTAACAGTGGCGTAATTTTTTTATTTTATTTATTCTTTCTTTTTTCAGCCAACACATTATTTCTTTTTAGAGTGAAGTTAAACATATTTATATACCTATATAGGCTACTCCTCTCCATCTTTAATGCCCTCGACAGAAATAAGCAAAGAAGTTGTAACTTCAAGGCAAATAAGATCATTAAATTATAGACGGCATTAAAAATCTATAATGAACCCTTAACACAAATGATCATTTTTAATCATTTAAGGTATTGCTAATATTAACCAGTGCTAATTACTGAAGTCTATAATCATTGATAAAATAACATTTTAATTTAAGCCTCTCATTTTGCTTTAATGGCAATCAAACCCCCAGATTCATAGACAAGCGGTTGAGATAAAGGTTTACACCGAGGGTCCGTTTAGCACCATTTAGTACCCTATAATGTGTTTTAAAAACAAGTTTGCCTGTGGCTACTATCAAAGACTGCTGGAGACCTTGATCACTGAGCGTGAAGGTAAAACGCTCGGAGTAACAGAACACAAGCAATCGGGGAGCTCTGTGCTGTTCTGTTGCAAGCAATGCCACAAAGCAATCAGGTGTTCTCAAAGCAGAAAATTGAGATTTCTGCGTCTCTTATAGAATAAAATACATTGTATTATGCTGTTTAGGCACCATAGACAATTTCATATGTCTGTTTTTAATTTTCACAAACTGTAGTTGAGTGAATGGTTAAAGCAGTAAGGTATCTTGCTTTTTCAGTTCATTCAGATACTCATGATAAACAGCCTTACAACTGCATTCTGAGATTGCTTTAAAATGTACAATGTATTTTAATATTTTGTGAAATAGTAAAGCACTACATACATGTATTTAGTTTAACTTTAATCATCTTTTTGAAATAAACATGGTTTTAGCATTTCAATCCAATTTTGTGTAAAAGTTGTTAGTTACTTCCAGTCTGTTTATCATTCTGGAAAAGTGAAGGTGAAGTTGAGCGCATTTCATTGTGGTATACAATCTTGTTTTCTTAGTTTTATTTTGTTGCAAATAGGGCATCTGGATATTATATGTATAGCAAATTTGCATACTGAAAACAATGAGCTGGTCGATTTTGTAATGTTTTTAAAATAATTCTCTCATGCTCACCAAGGCTGGATTTATTTAATCAAAAACTATCACTTCGTGAAGGGATAATACAATTCACTATAATTATTTTGTTTTAATGGTAATATAATTTTAAAATATTGTTGATTTTTCAGCAGCCATTACTCGAGTTTTCAGTGTCACGTGACCATTTAGTAAATATTCTATATGCGGATTCAGTGTACAAGAAATATTTCTGATTATCAATTATTATCATTATTCTTTGATGAATAGAAACGTCAAAAGAACAACATTTACTTAAAATAGAAACTGAAATATTTTAATATCTTTACTTTTTGACCAACTTAATGCATACTGGCTGAATACATGTATTAATCTATTAATAAAAAAAAAAAAAATCATACTACCCAAACTTTTGAACTGTACTTGTTAGAATAGTAATATGCTATTCTGAACACAACCCATTATGCTGCTTCAAGGTTGTTCAGACCTTTCTGCAGCTAGCTAACCAAGAATTACAGACAGGTGTGAACTGCTTTGAAATGGACTTTGCAGGTCTCCAAGAACTGAACAACCCTGGACTGAAGTGAAGATTAAATAATGATATTTAATCTTCACAAACATTAAATGCAAAATAAAAACTACCTCAACACATTTGATTATGAACAGCTGCCAAATATATAATTGTTGATGAAAGACTGCACCAGAATGCTTTTTAACTCATTTAGGTTACACATAAGCAACATATCTTAAAAATACAATACATAATCAAAAAAAAAAAAAAATCAGAAATGTTATAACAAAAAACGCTTAAAAATAACATTTACATTGTAGTTGTGGACAGCTACATGTTATGGCAAAAGACAGAAGAGAATAACAATAGCATTTTCATCACTGAAATGAAAAGAAGAAAAGAAAACTAACTTTTCCACTGATCGAGATCAGTTATTGTATATCAAAATCTTTGCCCAAATTATAAGGGAATCAACACAATTAGTCTCTGATCAGTGTAGATGTCACCAAATTGACCTGTAGAGTCTGGCATAGATGAAGAAATTCCAATATATTACAATATAAGCACACTTGCAAGTTAAAAAAATGATTTTCTGATTATGGGCTATCAAATACTCACTGAAAAATCACATAGTATATTTCATTGACTTTTTTACAACACTTTTTCAAACGTCATCATTCCATGTTTGAAAGCATCCACCTATTTTTGTTAACAAATGTGACCGAATCTTTTCCTTATAGCACTTAATCTTGTAACAAAAGCAACACTGCTTAAGAAAAAGTAGACAATGGCGCATTCTATACCAATCCAAGTCATAACAGAGACATACATACATACACACATATATATATATATATATATATATATATATATGCGTGTGTGTGTGTTTATAAGAACAAAAATATGAGTATATGTATTAGTAACAGAAGCAGTAAAACAACAGGAGAGGGCACAGCTGATTTAATCTCAATCATTAAAGACCCATGCTGCAAAAGTGAGAAACTCCATCCCTGTTTGTTCATGCTCGCAGGCAGCGCCATCAACTGGTGCAGTGTGAGAAAGTCTTTCAAATGGGAACCTCAGAGTGACAGGAGCAGGTCTCAGAAGCAGCACCCTGGGCTGTTTCCATGATAAACCCACACAAACATTCATTCCCTGTCACAGTTGCAGCTGAAAGGTGCTCTTTATGGTTCCCAATATGCTTCTTAAGTAGGGCAACGTGTTTGATAACGAAACTGTACCCTGCATTTCATTTTTTTCTTTCTTCTGAAGAGAAAAAAGTAAATAAAGTTTACACTTACAAACTTACAATGTATTCCTGATAACTAGATTTTTTTTTACAGAAGATAATATTTAAAAAAGAAAAATAAATGAAAAGAGACAGATGCTGTGCAGGTGCCTGTGTTACGTTCAGAGTCTCTGTCTCTTGAGGCACCAGAAGAGATCCGTTCAGGATGTATGTGTGAGGGCCATTATTCAGATTTGTGACAGTAAAGGTCCTTTAGAGCTTTGAGCTCCTCGATGAGCGTTTTGTTCTGATTCTCCAGCACAGCCACTCTGTTTTCCAGACATTTAACATACTCTTTCTTTTTCCTGCGGCACTCCCGTGCTGCCTCCCTGTGGTGGAAACATATTATTACAATCAGGCGATTACAATGGACACCGAATGAGTAACTCAAACTAAAAATGCAACATTTACACCACATTTGAATGATTTTCTTTTAATTGCAACAAAAATCTAAGGATTCTAGGTTAGGGTTTTAAGGGAGAACACGGAACAGTGGTGCAATATAGTCATAGCTGAAGTAAAATTGCAAGAAAAAATATCTTGTAATAATATATAAGGAATAAAATATCTCACATGGCCTGCATAGTGACCAGATCTGAATATTATTGAGCCACTTTGGGGTGTTTTGGAGGAGCGAGTCAGGAAATGTTTTCCTCCACCAGCATCACGTAGTGACCTGGCCACTGTTCAGCAAGAGGAGTGGCTCAAAATCCCTCTGGCCACTGTGCAGGACTTGCATCTGTCATTCCCAAGATGAATTGATGCTGTATTGGCTGCAAAAGGAGGCCCTACACCATATTAATAAATGATTGTGGTCTAAAAAATTGTGGTTTCAGTTTCATTGTCCAACCCCTGTATATACAGTGCTATGAAAAGGTTTTTGCCCCCTTCCTGTTTTTAAAAAAAAAAAAATGCATATTTGTCAGATTCAGATCATCAAACAAATTTTTATATTACACAAAGATAACCCGAGTAAATACAAAATGCAGTTTTGAAATAATGATTTCATTTATTAAGGGAAAAAAGCTGTCCAAACCTACCTGGCCCTACATGAAAAAGTAATTGCCCCCTAAATCTAAAAACTGGTTGTGCCACCCTTTTCAGTAACAACTGCAATCAAGCTTTTGCGATAACTGGCAATGAGTCTTTCACATCACTGTGGATGAATTTTGGCCCACTCTTCTTTGCAGAATTGTTTTAATTCAGCCACATTGGAGAGTTTTCGAGCATGAATGGACTGTTTAAAGTCATGCCACAGCATCTGAATCGGCCACTCCAAAACCTTAATTTTGTTTTTCTTGAGCCATTCAGAGGTGGACTTGCTGATGTGTTTGGGATCATTGTTCTGCTGCATAACCCAAGTGCTCTTGAGCTTGAGGTCACAAACTTATGGCCGGACATTCTCCTTCGGGATTTTCTGATAGAGTGCAGAATTCAATGCTTCCATCAATGCAGCCCCAGATCATCACACTACCACCACCATGTTTGACTGTTGGTATGATGTTCTTTTTATGAAATGCTGTGTTGGTTTTACACCAGATGTAACGGGACACACACCTTCCAAAAAGTTAAACTTTTGTCTCATCAGTATCCACAGAATATTTGCCCAAAAGTCTTGAGGATACTCACAATATTTTTTGGCAAATGTGAGATGAGCGGCTTTTGCCCTGGAACTCTCCCATGGATGCTGTTTTTGCCCAGTCTCTTTCTTATTGTTGAATCATGAACACTGACCTTAATTGAGGCAAGTGAGGCCTGCAGTTCTTTAGATGTTGTTCTGGGTTCTTTTATGACCTCCTGGATGAGTAGTTGTTGCGCTCTTGGGAGTAATTTTGGTAGGCCAGCCACTCCTGGGAAGGTTCACCACTGTTCCAAGTTTTCTCTATTTGTGGATAATGGCTCTGACCGTGGTTCGCTGGAGTCCCAAAGCCTTAGAAATGGCGTTATAACCCTTTCCAGACTGATACATTTTGTTTCTCATCTGTTCTTGAATTTCTTTAGATCGTGGCATGATGTGTTGCTCTTTAAGCATGCTTTACTTTGTCAGACAGGTTCTATTTTAAGTTATTTCTTGATTCAACAGGTCTGGTAGTAATCAGGCCAGGGTTTGGTAAGTGAAATTTAACTCAGCTTTCTACAATAATGTGGTTAAATCACAGTTCTTTCATGATTTAACAGGAGGGGGCAATTCATTTTTCACATATGGCCAGGTAGGTTTGCACAGCTTTTTCCCCTTAAAGTGCCCCTATTATGGACTTTTGAAAATGACCTTTCATGCAGTGTGTAACACAGCTCTAAGTGAATGAAAACATCCTGCAAAGTTTTAAATCTGAAAGTGCACCGTGTTTAAAGTTATTGTCTCTCAAAAGAAAGAGTCGACTCTGAATCATTGAAACGAGTCGTTTTTAAAACGAATCCCAAGCCGTTTCATGTTGATGTCAACATGAAACATTAGCATATTGCCCACCCACTTGTTGCTTGCGCAGACCTGGGAAAACTTGATTTTCACGTTGGTCTGAATGAACATGCAAATTCATTCTTTGCCACTAGGTGCCGCTTTTGGAGCGTTAAAAATAGCTGTTTTCCCAAAAATTCATCCATGCTGATGTGGTGGTGACGCGTTCATGTAAGCAGAGGGTGGCACTGCCAATAACGCTCCTAAAAGTTGTCAAAGACAACAGAAGAACACATTGTCTCACGTGCACACTGTAGACTTGCGTGTTCAACGGAGCCACTAAAGGGACATGGTTAGCCGCTTGCTAACGGTAGCCTGTTACATTACAGTATAACATTTCACTTACCACATAAACAAGGTAAGGAGAGATGACTGATAGGATGATGGAGAATTATTTGCAGATCCTGAGCACCACTGACAAACATCTAATCTTGTAAAATGTGTGGTAAGTACTGTAGAGTGCTGCTCCGTACATGTGATCGCGAATCTCTAAAGTGAAAGTAAAAAAACAAGCGCGCGTTCAAAAGCGATTTCAATTGGAGATGGAGCAGTCCCAGCTATAAAAGATCCCGGTCATGATCCAGAACTGCACATGGTAAGTGAAACGGCATCAAATGTCTGTGTTTTGTTGGCGATCGGCGCTCAAGTGCTCGTCACTCTTTAACTCCGCCCACGGTGTGCCTCCAGGAGCTCGGCTTTTTTTCGGAGAGAATCGTAAAGCTGTATCTTTCTTTTATAAATATGATAAAAAAAAATACTTTTTGGAGATATGAAGGATGCAGTACTACTCTATAGGTACTCAAGGTTAACATGATATTGGGTGAAACTGTGTGTGTTATGTCCCCTTTAAGGAAATATCCTAGCCTTATGAGCAGTTAATTTATGCTAATCGACGGACTGTTATGTTAACAAGTGCTGTCATTCGGTTATGTCTATTATATTAATATGTTTCAGCACATTACAATCATTATATGGCTTGAGTTAAGGTAGCCTATCTTCTGAATTAAACCGTTTATCATACGGATTGAAAGCGTGAATCCCGTCTCTCTCCGTTTATGGGTGTTTGAGCGTGCATGTGGGGGAGGGGTGCGATTTTCGAATAATAATCGAATAATACCCAGCGATTTTCAAATATTATTTTTGCTTGGAATGCCCATCCCTAAAATGTACCTTAATACAGAGCAATTGTTCTCAGATTTACGCAATTCACCTGGGTGATACTTTACTGTCCAAAATGAGCATATGCATTAATTGTGCAGATGTGTTTTTTATCGTACCTGTTCTTCATTAGCCGAACCTCCCGCTTGCGTGTGACCTCCTCAGTTCCTCCCTGGCTGGACAGTGCAGGAGAGGAGGTCATGACCACCCCTGGAGCAATGGTGCTAGCAGCTGTGGTGCGGATCTGATACGCCTGAACATCTCCTGAGGCCGCTGAAAAACACAAGCAGCACAGATTTATGTATTGACAAGGAGACATTTAGATGCATTGTGTGGCTGCCTGCTGGATACAGATTAAGCCTAGCTTAGATTTAAATCTACATGTCAGAAACTAGACCAGTACACTTATCTCTCTTTATCCTGTCATTTTATTCAAGGTTTTATGTACTTGTATAGAACTGAAATGGTGAAATCTCACCTTGTACAACCACTTGATTGCTGGGCACCAGTATCTGCTGGCCGTCGCTGGTCTGTGCATACTGCAGAATGGTGGTGCCGGTCTGAGCGCCTGCGTTCGTCATGGTCAGGGTTTGTAGCCCTTGAACTCCATCTGTTCCATTATTGGCTAACTGGATCGCCCCACCCTGAGTGATAGCAACTGGGGGAAAACAAATGACATGAGGTTGACTGTATATTTAGGGAAACTGAACTGTGTCAAGCTACTTTTTCAAATGTTGTAAAGTAGTAGTGCATTTGTACTAGAAAACAAACAACTTACTGTACTGCCCGCTACTTGTCTGGTAGATAGGTGTTGGCATAGTAACAGTTGTTATGGCTGGAGTGGAATCCTCCTCTGATTTCTCTTCTTCTATCCGTGGGACTGCTGGAGCATCGGATGAAAGGTCGTTCAGGATCTTTCTGTGTTGCAAAATGTCAAATCAAGCTTGTGAACAATGGATTGTGAATGAGCTAAGGTACAATTAGAACATTAGGATTTCAATAAGAAATGTTGATATCTGAACATAAAGGACTGCAGTAATAATATTTAATGCAGTGTTTCCCACACAAAAGAGGGGTGGCCTTTGTCCACATAGGTGGAATTTGTAAATTCGTAAAATGGATCAATATAGTGTGCTATGCAAAATTAAGAGCTCCAACCCCTTTTTTAGACACTAAACTCTTTGCATTTACAGGACATCTGCAGGGTTTTTAAAATCAAATTTAAGACTTTTTAAAGACCGTTTTCAGGACCTGCACAAATAAAATTAATACCATATGAGTGGGGTAAGGCAATGTGTATGATAATATTAAACCGTAAAATGACCGTAAAGCATGATTTACAGTTCAGATACAGGTTTTCAAAAAAAAACTAAGTTTTACAAAATGAAAAATGTTATATATATATATATATATATATATACTGTATATATATATATATAAGCAAATATTAATAATCAATTATAGTAACAGAAATTTACCTTAGTGTCTTAACTGATTCGATTTTTAGAATTTATTATTATTAGCTTCTTGTCAATCCACTAGTTCACATTTACAACTGTGTGTAAAAGCAGGGTTTCTGCAGATATGTTAAATGTAAAATTATACGTTAAATTTAAGACTTTTTAAGACCTTTTTAATACCACCTTAAATTAAATGTAAGACCTAAACCCATAATAGAAATACACATTATATTACATACATATGTAATATTTGATGTGTTTAATGTAAAAAGAAAACAAAATATCATTGCTGTCATAAATTATATTTATTACAATGATATACTGTTAACTTTTCATATCAGCAGACAATATTCCATACAAAATATCCCCACAAATGTACTGCATCACCGAGATTTTTGGTGTCGTAAACAATTTATTCTGAAGCATTATTTTCATCAGTGTTCTAGAGCTGTCGCGATTCGTCGATTTTAGTCGACTAGTCGATTTTGAAAAATCATCGACTTCATTTTGCACACGTCGACTACCCGGCAAAATACGGGTAGTGCTGCATTTCGCAGACGAGAATCCATAAAACACATTATTAGACTATTTTCCAAGGCTGCATGATATTAAACCCATTTAAAAATCATAATTAAGCATAATTGTGAATTCACAAACGCTATGATTTAATTAAATTAATTTAATTATTTACATGCGTGTAGGTTAAGTACGTGCGTCTCACAGCGGCTCCGTTCACAGTAGCTCCACAGAAACTTATCATTTACATGTGGAGCATCTTAAACTCCATCTCTGCATGTTGTTGTGAGTTTGGGTTTATTATAACGTTCATCTGGGAACGCAACGTGCACTATTTCATCAGATTTGTAAGGTAAATCATTTATAAACCTGTGCAAACACAGGAGAATACATCGCGATTTCAAAATAAAAGCTCAAACCCTCACTCTGAGTTTACACGTTTTGATGTCCACATATTCATTTAATTACAGTGGCTATAGCATTTCTGTCCTAAAGAAATGGCCAAATATTAAAGATTAAATGGACATTTTAATTAAATGGTTCTTGGTCAATATTAAACAAGGATTAGATCGTGCAGTAATGTCCAAAAAATTATAATCAGGCCGCCGGCGCCCCCTGCAGGCCTTTATTGTTATGTGTTATCTACATTAGCTCTATTGTTTATAATACATTATGCACTTTAACAGTTTTGTTCAATAAAACCATATGATTTCTTGCTTTTGATACTTTATTTGAACTAATTATCATCATTTATTATCAAGCAATGCATCATTGCTATTATATATGTATTTTAAGTCATTTTAAAAGCTATTTTTCACTTACATCTATTTTAATTACCAAAATATATATATATATATTATTATAGGGCCCTATGAAATCCGTTTTATTTCCAAATTCAGTTCCATTTTCATTTTTCTATACTCTGTTTTAATGGTTAAATTAAATTTTATCAATCAAAAAGCCTGTCTAATTAATGAGTTTTACAGTTGTATCTTTACCAAATTCTGTTTTCCATTATTTTCTGGATTCCATTTTAATGGTTCCATTAAATTTTTATAATCAAAAGCATCTCCAATTAATTGATTTTATATTTTTTTAAAAAGTGTTGTTTTTTTTCTTTTTCAGAAATACTGCACATTTACATTTTTCTCATAAATAAATTCTGGTAAATAACATTTCTGGTAAATACTCCTTTATTTAAAATACTGATTATAATTGTATTATTAGACTAGATCACGTGGATATGTTGTCATTCTTACACTATAATACTGAACTGATTTCAGAGATTTGGACTGAGATGAGATGGACACTTGCTTCTTGCACTCTATGTTGCACTTTACTTTTGCTTTAAAAAAGGATTTCATTGAAATTTGGATTTAATTTGGTTTAATAAAATATTCTTAAGTAAAATTGTTGTGTTTTTTTTTTTGCAGGAAATTAATCGTTTAGATTAATCGATAAATTAGTCGATAGATTAATCGAAATAAAAATAGTCGTTAGTGGCAGCCCTACTATCCAATATCAATCGCTGTTTACGCTGAATGTAATAAAATCAGAAGAATAATTCTCGTGTTTCGATGCTTCGCTGGTTATTTTTTTGTCACTTAAATTTTAATCAGGCTATTTGTCTGGTCGGGCAAGTAAAATAAAAAAAAAAAACATTTTAAACTAGCTAAAAGGCTGGTCAGCTAGCTCAAAGACTATAGAATACCCATATCTTAAAGAGACTTTGGCTAGCTGTAGCTCGACCTATATTATTATTGAGAACATTATATAAACAAAGAAGGTAGTTCGACCTATATTCTGCTTCTGCAATTCTCTCTGATGACACAGTAACTACGCGCGGGGGAAGAAAAAAAATCTTCGGTCTGTTCAATGATTGTAAACAGTCACTGGGTCCGTCAGACTGAAAAATATATTTTAGCGGTGATCTGACCAAAAATATTTAAGACCCATTGAATCTGAATTTAAGACTTTTTAAGGCCTTTTATTAGGAAAACGTTATTTAAGACATTTTAAGACTTTTAAGGATCCGCAGACACCCTGAAAAGATATATATATAAAAAAATGTTTTTTTAACCAAACAGTTTCTGGTAGCCATTGACATCCATACTATTTTTTTGTCCATACTATCTAAGTCAATGGCTACCAGCAACTGTTTGGCTACCAACATTCTTTAAAATATCCTTTTTTGCATTTAACAAAAAAAAAAATAATAAATAAAGCTTTTGAACAACTTAAGGGTGAGTAAATATTTTTGTAAGCATTGCAAATTTTGTCTTAATTTCTTCACTTGCAAGAGGTAAACCGCAGAGCTGTTATTTTGGCAGAAAACAGCAGTTTCAGTGAAAACAGGTTTACAAACACATCTCATTACAAATCTGGTAAAATACTGTAATCATCTGTCCACAAAAATGTTGGAAAGTATGTAAATGTGAAAACTCGCAGTGCATGTAAAGATGAGGCTTGCTGCATTCAAGGTGAACCGAGACGCTGTAATATGATGTAAAAACCGTATCGTGAGCTGCTCGCATAAATATAGTGGTGCGCTTCGCTTTGAAACAGCTTGGAGCCTTTTGTGATTTAGTAAGTGCACTAAGACATTTTGCGATATTGATTTTAGATCAACTCACAGATGTTTTGCCAAAGCAATGGTGGAAAACACAACATATAACAAGATCTTTTGAAGTTATTAAGTAAAATATTTTTGGTTCATTATGAAACTGTGGTTCCCTGCCAGAGTCTACATAATTAACTAGAAACACTGCACCGAAACTACAAATCCATTCAGGTACCTGTATGAGGGCCTTCTAGACAGGATCTCTCTCCTTTTCTGGCAATCTGTCACACTGTCCACTGACTCCTGTGAATCATCACTCTCAGCAATGGTAGAAATCTAATACAAAGACAACAAAAGAACACATGAATATTGATAGCAAAAAACCTCAGGTATTATTTTTAAACTATCAAGTCTTATACATATTAAATTAAGGTTAGTTAATCCTCTGTGCATTCTGCATATAATTTGGAGTCTGCTAAAACAGACACAGAATTACGTAATTCAATTTTTTACAATTTTATGTTTTTCCCAGAAATGAACCATCACGTCAGGCTTACTTGTACAGTTTGCACATGTGGGGATTGTATGACAGAGGGCTGGGATGCCTGGATGACACCGTGAACTTGCACCGTTTGCCCATTGGGCAGCTGAACAAAGGTCACAGTGGGCCCAGTGGCTGATGCCTGTGCTGCAGCCATGGAAACCTGCGTGGGGGAGGCACAACAGGGTGAGACACAGAGACTAAACTAGAACTGGATCGTATTAAAATATCAACCCACAACTACATGCATAATTACTGTAACTGTTCCAATTCCAATCAACCTTGCAATGCTAGCAAATGTGCTTTGAAGACGTACGATCCAAGAAACTCACCTGCGCCAAGGTGGCAATCTGCTGAGCGTCTGACTCTGAGATTGCAGTGTCGCCGCCCTGCTGGACATCTGCTCCTGCCTCCATGGTCATTTAGATTGCCTGGAGATTTAATTTAAACATCTTTTACTTTGACAGATATACAGGATACTATAAATATACTATGAACATACAGAGTAGGTCACCAATGTCTCCTGACAAGGGAAATGGTATCTGAAACGGTGTGACCACAAAAACACCCTGCCCACAAATTGGGTTTGTCATAGTTTCATTTTGAGTATTCAATTGTGTAGCCTGAAGAATTGTTCTATAAAGCATTTCTGTATTTATAGGCATTACATTTTAAATTAATACTTAAATAATAAATAATGCAATGCAATATATGATCTAAAATTATTTTTTGACATTATTAGAGGAGTGAAATGTTTGCATTTATATAGTCTAAATGTATTTACAAGACAAGAATATATGGCATTGCAAAATTAATGTGAAAAATGCTGATTGCAATACGAATAGCAAAAAGTAGCCACATGCACTAACACATGTATGAGATAATGCTTAATTTCTATTAACGAAATTCATTTTGATGGACCTATGTCTGTTTTGTAATGAGTAATAATGTTAGAACTGACATATTAAGCATCGTGCTCAACAAACCATGGTGACTCCATTTGCCGCCTTTTTTACTTCCGTACACAGCTGTCAGTCAGATTTGAGCTTCGGTTTTTAAGGATTTATGGATGTAAAAAAACACACACACACACACACACACAACAGGGTGCCATCAAAATTACTTATTTTTTTATTTTTAAATGCCTATTTATGGCTATTTTTTAGGTAAAGCAAAACAATAAACAGGAGTGCTTGCATTTTCAGGCGTGTTTCGACTTGTAAAATAGCTTTCCAGTTTGAATGAAGCACAAAATCGGTCTGTTTTATGGTGTAATTTGAAGAAAATAATACTCAAGAGCAACGAATTTCGCTCTGATTTTATTACCAATTAAAACCACAATTGATTACAGAGTTTTAGTGGTACAGAAAAACCTCTGCATGCGCGAGAAAGCAGTAAAGATCTTTAATGTAACGGACAGCTTCGACTGCTCCATAAAGCAATGCTGGAGCCAAGAAAAAAAAAGCATTTCATGAGCTGTATTTCCATCAAACGGTGTCATGGACGGGCGATTGCGTTCATAACACTACACATCTCCTATCCTTTCCATAAACGCGTGTACTTTGCAGAACCGTCGCGCTTTCCTCAGTCGACTGCCTGACTGACTCATTGTCTGCAAGCAAGTCTGAGCTGTTGAGAAACATGCCCACCGCCGCCATGATCTCTTTGTTACAGACGGATCGAGCATTGCGACATGTCCACTAAAACGGCAAGTGCATTATCTTTTTCCCCCACGAATGCGTCTCTTCTTACCCGACACAGACTCGCCTCGTCACTTCCAGGCCTCCGGAGCTGCACTTTTATTTAGTCCGACACGTAAGAGACCGCGTCAGGCTACACCTCCGTCGCGTCACCGAGGACAACAACACAGAGAACGAGAGGGAGACGCGATACAGCCCTAGTTCACGATCGACAGGATCCGAGGTGTGGGCGGAACATGCCGAACTGCGCACGGAGATGTACGAACAGCTGCCGAGCGGAGACGGATTCACACGAGCTCTCGCTCTCTACCCACACGAGCGTGCGTCAAATCTCTGCGCTGTGATTGGCTGCCTTTCGTCGTAATATATATGAATGCATCTGTTCAAATGTACTCGAGCCGGGGTTTTCAATCTTTTAAATGCAACGGACCCCCAAATATGATCATCCTCATGAGAAAAAGATTTATACATACTATATTTTTTTCTACTCACTATAATGCTGCACTGTTATAAATATAATATAAATTATACTTTATTTATTTGAATCAAACAAATACAATTTTAACTTAATTAATAAATAAATAAATTATACATGTATATAATAAATAATACAATGATATAAAATTATTTTCTGACATTATTAGAGGAGTGAAGTGTTTGCATTCATGTCTAAATGTATTTACACAACACAAATATATGGCATTGCAAAATTAATGTGAAAAATACAGACCAACAAAAGTACCACAGGCGCGGACACAATTTAAAATGCAACTGTATATTTTCATGTACAGTATATATTTTTGGAAAATATTTAGTTTATATTAAGTTACATACTTTATTACACATACATATTTTTTTTCTACTCACTATAATGCACTGTTATAAATATAGTATAAATTATTATTATTACTTTATCAAATATGTATTTTATTTTATTTATTTTTAGTATAATTCATTTATGAATTTTTATTATGTTAGTTTCATATTTGTTTATTTATTTATTTAAAAATGTTTTTGGTTATTTATTTTAATCGATTTATTTATTTTTATCTTAGTTTTATTACTTAATTCTTCTTACATTTTATATTTTCTGTTTTATTTTTTTCTAAACAGCTACACGGACCCCCACCACTCCCTTGTGGCCCCTGGGGATCAACGGGCCCCAATTTGAAAACCCCTGTACTGGAGGACTATGTTTTAAAGACAAAGGGAAAATCCAATCCGTATTTAGTTTGTGAGCATGACAGAGAGACCTCTGTTTGCAGTAGCTGTGGGCGGTTCTTGTCAACATGAATGCTACGATTGGATAACTTGAGTGCAACGTCACAGCAATGTTCACCAATCAAAATTAAATAATCACTGCAGAAGAACACAAGTTTACCGCCTACTTGCCAAGAACCAGGAAACAGTCATGATATTTTGATAGGCGACTCACACTTGATTTTAGTCATTGTGATATACTTACTATTACTTTCGTGGTCGACGGAGTTTGCTGCAGTTATGGCCTCGTTATTCAAGAAAAAGACTGTAGATGGTAAGTTTCTTGCTGCTGCTCTGAGGGCTTGTTTGTTTGGTCAAAACCGCCCAGCAACACTCTCACGTCAATCATCGACTGGTTTCGTTAATACTAACACTGTGAATTTGTTTAATACATTAAATATCTTAAGAGATATTGTTTGGGCCATTTATGGCATTCGAGATATTTTTGATCCACTGTGCTAACTAACACAGACGTGTCTTTTATTCTGGAATGTGTGTTTGGACAACTGCAACCGAAAACATTTTGAGTTTTCTTGATCTTAACTTGAAACTAACAGCTAGTACTTAAACATATCGGGTCAAAGATGGTCTATAAAACAATTGTAATAGTTTGTAAAATCACTGGGCCAGTCCTGTATCTTTAAATGGTCTAAAATGACTTATTATTGAATTAGTCCCCATACATTAATTTGTTATCTGACTCAGACATTTCAGCATTGATAATTTAAATGGTGATAGATAACTATATCTCCTCTCATAATACAGATGTTATTAAAGAACAGAACAAAGAGTTGCGGGGGACGCAGAGACAGATTGTAAGAGACCGGACAGCACTGGAAAAACAGGAAAAACAGCTGGTGAGAATCCCCACCCATCAATGTGACGTGAATATGATGCCAAATGTTCCCCTTTCTCACCACTGAGGCGTGTGAGATCACGAGGTTATGTCATTAATGTCACAGAGGGCCTTAGTGTGTCAATAGATTGTGACTAACAGCTCATGATTCTGTTTGGAGTTTAGATGAGGCCTGTATGTGCCATTGTGACGGTGTATCTTTCAGAAGTTGCTGGTGGAAACTTTTATACTTTTCTTATAGCCGCCACCCTTCATACCATTCATACCAGTGTAAACATAACTATCATTGTTAAAATATCCTGGAAATTGTACGCTACAAAGCGGCAGATGAGGTTGCCAGAAATTCAAGTTTATAAAATACTGTGACGGTGTTTTAGGTATTACGGACTGACATATTGGTGACTCTATATTTTATGACCACATATTTCATTAAGAGATTTAATTTTCATTAATTAATTAATCTACTTGAACAACCGAAATCTGCTTTTTACCTTTAAATGTACTGATAAAGTGCAGGTTATTATAAAGGTAAATTATAAAGCCATATGATGACTGATGTTCGTCGTAAGTGACCATGTCCTTAAAACATGACCAATACTCGTATATAGACACTAAAACAATGCAATAAACATGAACTAAATAACACAAATATAAATATTTCAACTAAATAACAGAAAATTCAATGAAAATCACCCTAATGTGCATTGCTGATAACAAAATATGAATAAACAAAGTTTTTCATATAACATATTATATAATAATAATATATGAATAAATAAATTACTTTTTTTATTTTTTTTAACTGTAAAATTAAATGTAATGTGACGTTAAACCATTTGCAGTTCACTATATTTGGCAAGGTAACTTACAGTTAACCAAACCAACTGTTTTTTCCCCCCTTCTTCTTACTGTAGCATTTTTAATGGTATATTATTTTTCTGCAAAAACAGATTTATTTTGTCGTCTTGTACAAATGTACAAAAAAAATCACATAGAATTACTTAAAAATCACATTGAAATCATCTCACATACACTAGGCCATTTCACTTTAATATTTTCTGTTATCATCTGTGAAGCACTTTGAGCTGCATTTTATCTAATAAAAGTATTCTACAAATAAAACAATCTTCTACTCTCACCAATAATTCTCATTCTAGATTACTGTGTAATTCAATTCTAATGCCAGTAGGTCCATCCCTAACTGTTTCCTACTATTCGCTTTCTTTATCACAGGAGATGGAAATCAAGAAAATGGCAAAGACCGGGAACAGAGATGCCTGTAAAATTTTAGCCAAGCAACTTGTTCAAGTGAGGAAACAGAAAACGCGTACATATGCGTCAGCTCCAAGGTCACCTCCATGTCAACACAAACCAAGCTAATGAACTCTAATATGAAGATGGCTGGTGCCATGGCCACAACCACCAAAGTAAGACCCTTCTGTCTTTTTAAACTCATGATAACGTTCATAAAATTTGTCCCAAGCCCCATGAATTGTAGCTCAGTTCATTTTAGGCGATCCTGACAGTGATTTAAAGCCTAACTCTTAAGTTAGGTTGAAAATTGTGTGAAACTGCTGTGATTTCACATTTAAGTAAATAGGGCTGTTCATTTTGTAGTCCTAAAAACCAAGCAGAATTAGCATTTTCGAGCTATGGTTTCCCTCTGGAATTTCTAATGTTTTTTTTGAGTTATGGTTTTGGATTTATGAGTAAAATAAGGACTGTGGTAAACATTACCAGAAGCAGCTTTCCTATTTTGTTTGTGAAATTCTCTTTAATGTGAAAGGATCTTAAAGTATTCTTAACCTTACTCATAAATGGAAAACCACTTTTCACAAACCCCATTATAAATTCCCAAGGTAAGTCATAGCTCGAAAATGCTAGTTTGTTTCCAGCTAGGCTGCAAATTGACATTGTGCGCAACTTAATAGCTCTATTAATTATGTATGTCACGGCCTGTGTGGTTTTGGTTTTATTAGAATTTGTACTAATTTGAGCGTATATCTTGGTCTATAAATGCATATATGGCACAGTATAGTGGCATGTCGATACACAGCAATAATTATTTGCATAAGTAGCCTAAAGTGCAAAATTTTAAAATGGACATGAATCAAACAGTGACTCATTTGTTTGTGTCTCTGCCTTTCTCAAAACAACTTGCAGACAATGCAAGCTGTCAACAAAAAGATGGATCCGAAGAAGACAATGCAGACCCTGCAGAACTTCCAGAAAGAGACTGCAAAGATGGACATGACAGAAGAGATGAGTAAGATGTTTTTATTTATTTATTGTTATTGTGGGTGATTTTGTTAGTGGGTTTTATAAAATAATGTCTTAAGAAGGAAGGAAGTGTTTTGGGCAACCTTTTTTTTTTTTTTTTTTCAACCAAAGTGACTCCAAATGATGAATAGCTTGTTTCCAAAAGAAATGAGTGAAAAAAAGAGTAAATGAGTGCACACTAATATCATTGCTACAAAATAATTTGTACACGCTGCTACCATTCAAAAGATTAGGATCATTATGATTGAAAATAAATTAATACTTTTCAGGAAGTAAGTATTAAATTGATAAAACATGACAGTAAAGACTTAAAAAGTTTGGGATTGTTTAAATAGTTTAATAAGTTTATTCAGCAAAGATGCATTAAGTTGGTCAACAAGTAAAGACATTTATGTTACAAAAGATTTGTTCAAACAAATCCTGGTCTTTTGAAATTTCTATTCATCAAAGAATTCTGTAGAAAAATGTATCACATTTCCACAAAAATATTAAGCAGCAAAAATGTATTTCAAAATTGGTAATAATTAGAAATAGGGATGCACCGATACCACTTTTTACAGAACTAGGCAATTACCGAAGCTTTTATTTTTGGTACTTGCAGATACCGAGTACCGATATGATACCTGTATTTTTATTGCATTTGTAATTTAAAAAAATATTGAGTACAGAAACCAAAAGAATATGTATAATATTTGTTGTCTTAGGCAAGGCAAGGCAAGTTTATTTATATAGCACATTTCATACACAGTGGTAATTCAAAGTGCTTTACATAAAAGAAAGTGAAATAGTCATTCACAGCAATAAAAACAAGGAAGTAAAAATAATAAAAACAAGGAATTTTAAAATGATATAGAAATTGATTTAAAATTAAATTTAAAACAGTTAAATAGAAAATGATTATACATAAAATACAGTGCAGTCAGTTCGGACGTAGCACAGTGTTCATTCAACAAATGCACAGCCAAACAGATGAGTTTTGAGTCTGGATTTAAATGTGCTAATGTTTTAGCACATCTGATCCTAATGATCTGAGTGGTCTGTTAGGTTAATGATCTGAGTGGTCTGTTAGGTTTATATTCAGTGAGCATATCTGCAATGTATTTAGGTCCTAGGCCATTGAGTGACTTATAAACGAGTAAAAGTACTTTAAAATCAATCCTAAATGTAACTGGAAGCCAGTGTAAGGACCTGAGGACTGGTGTGATATGCTCAGATTTTCTGGTTCTAGTCAGAATCCTGGCAGCAGCGTTCTGGATGAGCTGCAGCTGTCTAATGGTCTTCTTTGGAAGGCCGGTGAGGAGACCATTACAATAATCCACCCTGCTGGTGATAAAGGCATGAACAAGTTTCTCCAAGTCGTGATTGGAAACAAAACATCTAATTCTTGCAATGTTTTTGAGATGATAGTATGCTGATTTAGTTACTGCTTTGACATGACTACTAAAACTAAGGTCTGTCTCCAGAATCACCCCAAGATTTCTGACTTGATTTTTAGTTGTTTGACCCCTAGAGTCCAGGTATGCATTCACCTTGAGAACTTCATCTTTGTTTCCAAATGCAATGACTTCAGTTTTCTCCTTGTTTAACTGAAGAAAGTTTTGGCACATCCAACTGTTAATTTCATCAATGCAATGGCAGAGGGAGTCAATGGGGCTGTAGTCATTTGGAGATAAGGCTAGGTAGATCTGGGTATCATCAGCATAGCTGTGATAGGCAATTTGGTTCTTCCTCATTATCTGACTTAGTGGGAGCATATACAGGCTAAACAAGAGCGGTGCAAGAATTGAGCCTTGTGGGACTCCGTATGTCATGGACGTCCACTTAGACTTATGCTCTCCTATACTCCCATAATAACCTCTCCCTTCTAAGTATGACCTGAACCATTTGAGTGCCATCCCAGAAAGCCCGACCCAGTTTTCCAGTCTCTCTAGAAGTATGTTATGATCGACAGTGTCAAACGCAGCACTAAGATCTAGTAGTACCAGCACTGATATTTCTTAGTTCATTTAGCAAATAGATATTTCCTTCAGTTATTTTCACACTGATTATGTCTATTAAAATGTATTTTTTAGGTTAGTTTTAGTTTAACTTTGTTACTTTCACTGTCCTTTTTTTTTTCCTCTATGGTACTACATCTTTAATTTAATAGCCCATTAAAGCTGCTTCATTGTAGCGGCTCAGTACTGTAATCACAAGACGTTTTGCTGTAATAATGCAGGGAAGTAGTCCTTATATTTAAATCTTGTAACTTGTAACGTATTTTCAGAAATGTGTTGCGGTTTTTTGTTTTCATCTGAAATGTGCTGTGACTTATATTCTAAAGTGACTCATATAATGCAGAACACTCATGAAGCAAGCAAAACATGCGCAACGTGTGCACACATTTGAATTGGTGCAGAATGAGAGATGTGTATAGCCTAGCACGTTTCACTTTTGCGGCTAGTCTCACTTTTTTTTAGTTTTATGATTTAGTTTTAATCCAAATGATGGTGTGCTGCTAAAGAGAAATGCAATAATGATCACGCAACAGAAGTGTGCTCTCTCTCTTTCTCTCTCCTTACCGTTAAGTAACTTGTGCTTTGGTTTACTCACTCGTTTTTGACATATCTGACCGAACTACAAACTTTCCAGTGATGTCTGTCAGAAAGGGATACTCGCTCAAAAAGCTCACGCATCTGTGCCGCCATGCACTCAATCCACTCTGCATGCTTTGCTTATCAGCTCGAGACCATCAGATACAGGCATGAATACTAAATGTTTAACATTATTTTAATTGCATACATATGCCTCCTAGACAATCCTTAATATTTAATAACTCCATTCTACTCTCTGTTGTTCTGTTATCAGTGTTTCTTAGTCTGGATACGGCACTGTTCACACGCTCTGTGGTATTGGGGCATTTTAACGAGTAGCCTACGAGTACAGAATCGCAGTATCTGGCCAGATGTTGATACCAGTATCGGTGCATCCCTAATTAGAAATGTTTCTTGAACTGCAAATCAGCATATAATATGAAAAAAATACTATAGTAATTTATAGTAAATACTATAGTGTTTTTGAACCATACTATAGTAAAGTGTATTATACTGTATATTATTTACAACACTTTAATGAATGCTAAAGCATACTGTAGTATTAACTATAGTGAACTGATACACTGTAATAAATACTGTAGTGTACTTCAGTTTTTACTACAGTAAACTGTAGTGTATTGTAGTATAATATACCCTATAGTTGTAGAAAATTTAGTACAGTATTGGGTAAAGTAATTTGTTTATATTACTATAGTTATATATTACCACAGCAACTATAGAATTACCACAACATATTAATTCAAGTACTTTACTATGGTATGGTTCAAAAACACTATAGTATTTACTATAAATTACTATAGTATTTTTTCATGTGGGTTCTGAAGGGTCATATGACATGGAAGACTGGTAATGGCTGCTGAAAATGTCACTTTACATCACAGGAATAATAAGAATATTCCTAGGAATGAATTACACTTTAAAATATATTCACACAGAAAACAGTTATTTTAAATAATAATAATAATATTTCACTGTATAAATGCAGCCTTAGTGAGCATAAGAGACTCTCGTGAATGAAAAGAAAAAAAAATTATAATAAACTTTTGTGTGGCAGCATAATACAAATTATAGCTTTTTAACATTTTGGTTTCAGGTGCACCTTTCTTACATTGTTTTCTGCATCTGTAGACAACTTGAGTTGGATGTGTACACTGTTTTATAATTTCCCATTGTTTTTGAACAAACCACAACATAATTTGATTGTTTATTTTTTTTCTATGTTTCTGTCTGCTTACAGTGAATGACACACTGGATGAGCTCTTTGAGGATTCTGGTGATGAGGAAGAATCTCAGGACATTGTGAATCAGGTGTTGGATGAAATTGGAATTGAGATCTCAGGAAAGGTAAGAACTGAAAGATTATATGGGCATCAATCAAACCATGTTGAGGCACCAGATTCAATAAACAGACGTATTACTGTAGTGCATTAGTGTTGAAATCCATTTGTGTCCATTAAGGCTGCACAGTATATTGAATTAAAAAAAATGCATTGCAATATGATTTCAATGCATTAATCCATAGACTTTAAGGAGATGCAGAGAAAATACTTGGCATATGATTATGCGTATGTGTATCATATGTGACAACTAAGCAGCAGTGATGCAGTGTGAATCACTTATCCTACAAGTGTGTTTGCATTCAAATAAGGCCAAAATGAGGAAGTACCTCGGTTGTGTGGGAGTGTTTTTGGCTTTAAATGTGATGACCATGCCTAAACAGAAGTGGTTAAAAAACCTGTAGACCACAGTGGCTATATGTAAAAATATGCCAAACCTCTTTAGTCTGTCTAAACACGAAAACTGTTGAAAAAAGAAAAAAGTCTGCATGCATGGTTAGATCTAACCCTCTTCCCAAACAGCACCAAAGCAGCACTCCAGATGTTCAAGTTTTGATCTAATTAAGCTTGCACTTTGTTCAGAAGGCCTGCTTTTTTCAGATTTATGTGTAACTATATTTAAAGAAGCAATATGAGAAAAGATCATGTTGAAAATGGAGTCAAAGCTCCAATCTCCCCATAATTTAAATAAAAAGCCTATGTTTAAGCCTTCATTTAGATTTTGCATTTGATTTACAGTAATCCTGGATAATGCTTTTTTCAGAACTTCACTTCAGTACAAGATTTGCTGTTGCTTTTGAGGTTTGTTTTCTTTGACTGGAAAGAACAAGAGATATCAGTCTTGAACAAAAAAAAAAAAAACTTTAATACAATTCAAATAGATTTGACACACTAATCTTATATCACATCAAATATGGCCATCAAATTATTCAACAAGTTTTTCTTTTTTTTTTTTACAGTGCAGCTATTCGTCACTCTTTGCAAATGTTTCCTTATGCTCTGCACTCTTGCCTGAGAGCACACACAGCAAAATCTTTAAATAAAACACATTTGCTCATCCGCACAGCATGGATACAACTTTTATTCCAGTGGTGAATGGGTTAAATACAGAAACTCCTGTTAGAATCACTGAAGCAGAACTCAGTAGGCTTGCGCTGAACAGAAATACTGGTGTCATTAATCATAATTTCTGTGTGAAAACTTTCTTATATTTTTAATTTTAGAGAATGAAATCCATAGAGAATTAACGTTTTCTGTACCCTACGGCCTACGCATCGCAGTGTCATGACTATTGAGTCTTGAATGGCAGACACACTATCCATCACTTCGCATTTTTATCCGTAATGGATTTTGTTTCCCCTGCAGATGGCTCATGCCCCCTCAGCTGCCCGAAAGCAACCAAGCGCCGCTACATCCAAAGCAGATGGGATATCAGATGAGGAGATTGAGAGACAGCTCAAAGCTCTTGGAGTGGACTAGTGCTCACACACACACACACACACACACCTGATTACTGCCTGGCAACAGAAGGCGACAGCAACACACAAACACACATTAGAATACATTCATACCCAATACAAATACATAGACACAGATGCTGGTAAATGGACAGTCCAAAAGCTTACATTCACAGTCACGGATCTGCCTACTCTGGGATAACATGCCACAGATGGCAAATGCAATTTTTTTTTTTAGTTTTTATTATTTATTTATGACAATGAGAGATGACTATCGAGGTTGATTAGGACTCTTTCAGGTGAATCACTGTTTCATCTGGCTTTAGAAGGATTAAAATAACAATAAAACGTTTGAATACACGTCATAAATGAATACATACAATGCCTTCCAGACTAAGGCGGATGCGTTCCCCTGAAATCTACAACTTCTGTCTCTTTGATCCATAACTCAGAAAATCACATTGTGTAAACAAGTTTGACAGCAGAACTCTACCTCTGTAAACATAAGAAGTGACAGGGCTGTGTCTTTAGTCTTGCCGTGTTTTGTCTTGTCCTCACGGTACCTTGCTGTTCTCCCGGCGCATGATAAAACACTTGTGTGAGTCACACCTTTAGTTTCCTGTTTTCGCCTTCGCTCCATTTATGAATAGGAAATGATTTGGTTTGTCTTCTAGGTTCATTTTGGATATTGTGAGTGCGCATATTTTATTCAGCTACTTTTCAGGGGCGATGCCAAATCGTGAGAAGTGTGTTCCGGTTGAGCACATTATTTGAAGATGGTTGCTCTCCTTCATTTCTCATGTGCCTGAGGTCTTGGGTTGACTGTGTGTGTGGTTTTTCTCTTGAGGCTGTGTAAGTGCATTGATCAAGACTTCAGAGATGCTCGGAGGGTTCCTGTTAATCGTCAGTTGTGACCAAAGTAAGGGTTGTTATTGTAAATGGCACGAGAAAGTGGCATTCTGAGCTTGATCTTTGGAATTATCCACAGAAGTTGTATTTAGGCTGAAGTTGGTTATGCACTGCAATATATCATAAGGATGTAAATAATGTAGGCATGGAAAGTTGATCGTTTATAGCTTAATCCACAGTGAGAGTTTTGGAATATGGGTGAGGATTTTCCTTTTTAGAATTTGTTCACTGACAGGTATTGTTGAAATATAAGGGGATTGTATACCCCATTAACCATAAATAAATTTTTTAATGATATCTCAGTTGTTTGTGTTTTGTTTTTATAGACAAGCGGGAAATTATTTAAGTATTCATTTACCACTAGAGGGCAGAGCCAAAACGGGGTTCGATTATTTATTTATTTATTTATTTTTTATTTATTTTTAATGTATACTTTTATTCAAGGATGCAAATTTTTTTATCAAAAATGATAGTTAAAAATTTTAACATTTGCTATATATATTTTACTATATATATATATAGCTATCTCTCTCTCTATATATATCTATATATATAAATATGTGTGTATGTATAAACATACATACATACACACATATATATATATATATATATATATATATATATATATATATATATATATATATATATATATATATACACATATACACACATACATATTTATATATGTATATACTGTATATATGTGAAGAGTTTACTTGCAAAAACAGATAACTCTGTTTATTATTAAATAGTATTATTTTTTAACCTAGTCAAAATAATGATTGAGATTAATTGGAATGCACAATGAAAAAACATGATTTCTGAGAACTGTTAAAAACGGAGTTATCTGTTTTTGCAAATGAACTCTTTTTATTTATTTATTTATTTATTCACAAAAATATTAAGCAGCACAACTGTTTGCATTAAGATTTCAGCATATAATGATTTCATGTGACTGAAGACTGGCTGCTAAAAATTCAGCTTTGTCATCTCAGGAATAAATTACATCTTAAAATATATTACAATAATAATAAAACGTTATTTTAAATTGTAATAACATTTCAGAATATTAAAGTTTTTATAGTATTTTTAGACGAATGCAGCCTTGATCAAGAATTCTTTCATCATTTTTTATATTTAATATAAAAACAAACTTACTGACCCGAACTTTTGAACAGTAATGTACATTGACCTGTATCTAAAAATGTTATGTTTTTCTTAGCATTTAGTACAACATTTAAGGTCAGTGTTGTCTAGATTTATTTGTGGAAAATGTCCTAAAATTTGTGAAAAGTTAATAATATAATAATAATTATATAAACATAATAATAATAGAAATATTATATAAACAACCTGATATAACCAGAATTCCAGTGATTGAAGTCTCCAGTAGGTCAGAGTTGACAGTACACTGCCATCTTTAAAAGGAGTCTTTTACATATTCCTTTGGATATGTTTTTTTTTAAAAAAGCTGTTTCTCTGACCTTAATCCTGTTTTTTTAAAAAGTACAATAGTTGGGAGACTTGAGTCTGAGATGATATAAACTTTTTTTGGTTACGGTCGTACGGAAGCATTTATCTCAATTTAACAGCTTACTGACTTCAAACCCAAAAACTGCCACTAGTGTAGGAGTCCTTTGAGGATTACTGAAAAATGTGTCACCCTCACATTTTCACTCCATTTCACAGAGAGACACAAGATGCACATAGTACAATCCTTCCAGCCTCCTTGAACGCCTGCAGACGCAATGACAAGTGTGCGTGACTCAGAGGCAAACGCTGGCCTCCCTCCCACTCGCAAATACTTGAATATTCATCTCATTCAGGTCATGCCAGACTAGCCATGAAGAAGAATCCCACTCAAAGTCCAAAGGTAGATTTAAGTCAACTTTCAACTTTAAGTTAACATTTACACTCTGTTTTTTACAGTCTTTTTTTTTGTGTGATATTTTGCAATTTGATTAAACCGAGTAACAGGGATGTCGACTTGTGAAGTTTAACTGTGCAGCTTCTGGTCAGGCATGGTCAGACGGCTACAAACTGATTCTGCAGACATGAGTTTGGCAGGAGCGATTGATATTGACTTTTCTTCAGAAGTTGACATTTTTATTTCTATCTATATGATTTACTCAGGCACCGGAGGCAGTTGGTTTTTCATCCTAAATAACAATCAAATGCTAGACAGAAATGATGGGGAGATATTTCTGTCAATATGAAAAGATGAAAGTCTATCTTATGTCGTGGATATGGCTATATCTTAAGCCCTCTGCCCTTTGCATATTTGTTTATAAATATTTTGGCAAAACAAAAAATAAGAGTTTATTAGCCCCAGCTACATTTTTCGATATTTGTCTTATATATTTATTTTAAAAAAACTGCACCTAAACTTGGTACTTAAATCAAATTTGACTTACACTGAAAACTATTCAAAATCCATGAATTTGATCAGGCATATGTCTTAAGGGGAAAGGAAAAATGTTTTTATCATGTCTCAGTGTAATATAATAGATTAATAGAATGTAATAGATTTTTTAAAAATTGGATATCTGCAATATCAATATACTGATATTGATATTCAGTTTCTGCAGGCATATCCTATCCAACAGTACCCTACCATTGAGGAAATTAATATTTGAAAATCTAAAATATTTTGAGGTCTAATTTGATTAATAGATTTGCAAAAAATATTAACAGTTGCATAACATGCTGAATTTTTATTTTCTGAAGCTGACAACAGTAGAATTAAATCTCATTTAATTAAATATAAATGAAAGAAGAATAAAGACATCAGAGTATGAATTTTTGCCAGGAATGAAAAAGGCTGTGAGGGATAGAAGTACAGTGTGTTCACTGGATTGTACTCAACACATACCAGTTGTTCTGCTAACAAAACATTTTTCCATAAGTCCATAAAACAGTTTTCAACTACCTTTGTACATGCAATTGTAGACTACATCTATTCATCACAGCCTCATTTCAATCGTGTAAAATTCAAAATTAATTTATTTTCATTTCAAATGTCTTACCCTCTTATATACAGCAGTTAATGAAGTCATTGAATTTGTTTGAATGAATGGTAACCATTTACAATAAGGACACATTTAATGCGCTAACATGAACTACAATGAGCAATGCGTGTTTGATTATTAAATATTGTAGAAGTATTGTTCATTATTAGCACATGTAATAATGTAGTGATATAATGTCAACAATTTGAAACTTATTGTATCTTAGCATCCTAAATTTGTAGTGATTGCTTTTACAGAAGAAAGACAACATCAGTAATAGCATTATGTGTGTGTGTTTATTTTTATTTATTTATTTAAAAAAACAGAAGAACATGCACAGATTTCATTTAAATTGTCTCTTATTGAACATTTAGTTTGCAGCAGATGAAAACTTCCAAAATGACAGGAAATGATGAGTCATGGAGGTCACATGGATCAGACATCTTCAGAGTTAAAGAGATGGTTACAGTAGGCCATTTCAATGAGGGCTGTGAGGGGTTGTGCCCATGTGATGCCACTAAGTGAAGGAGAAATAAAGCCTAGTGGGGAAAGAAGTAATTAATGTTGAACAAAACACTCCTAACAATTCACTTACTGCACACACCTCTACTTATTCATGCGAAGGGATAATGGTTAAATTACATTGCTGCAGAAAATTAGCAACCGTGTTTTTGTTCCTTTGAATGTATTATTTAAAGTAGATTATTATTTAAAGTAATTTATGCTGTTTTGCATGCAACTTCTAGGAATTTCTAATTAGTATTTTTCCCCCGGTTTTTCCGAGACAGATTGTGCTAATTTAAATAATTTGTGAAGGCTAATAGCCATTTCCTTTTTGAAACAAGAAAACAAATCAATAACTGGCATGTTACTAATGTTATAAGCAAGAACCTTTCATACCCTAAAACAATGAACAACAATTAGACGTTGAAATATGCGCAACATATACTGCTACCTTTTTGGCAACAACTTGAGTTTGAAATCCTTGTTTGAGCTCATAAAAAACCCTCAGCTCACAGCACAGCCAATGTTTGGTGTCTGGGCTATATTTTAGAACATTGTCAAAACTGACGGTCCAGAGGCATATGTGCATTTGTCAAACTCACCCTGTTACTTCAGACAGTTCTCTCACCCTGTTACTTCTGACAGTTCTGCTGTATAACGTTCAGAATACTCCAACAAATTAGCTATATATTTAAAGGAATAGTTCATTCTTGTCTCATCGAACTTGCTCACCAATGGATCCTCTGCAGTGAATGGGTGCCGTCAGAAAGAGAGTCCAAACAGCTGAAAGAAACATTAAAATAATCCACAAGTAATCCACCTGACTCAGTTCATAAATTAACATCTTGTGAAAAGCATTAAAGCATTTTAACTTCAAACTGTTGCTTCTGGCTAAAATATGAGTCTGCTATCCATAATATTGCTTTTTCCAGTGAGAAAGTCATCATCTTTGAATCAGGAGATTCAGATCAAATACAAGCCAAAACAGTCCAAAACGTTCTAAAGAATATGTTGATGGATTTTGATGTGACAGGACAACAGAGGACAAACTTTTGACTTAGTATGGACTTTGGCCAGAAGTGGCAGTTTAATGTTAGCCTTAGTGATGGATTTGTTTCTTACAAACACACAGCTTTTCACTTAGATGTTAATTGATGAACTGGAGCCATGTGGTTAGATGTTTGGACTCTCATTCTGACGGCACCCATTCACTTCAGAGGATTCACTGGTGAGCAAGTGAGGTAATGCTGAATTATCCAAATCTGTTCCTATGAAGAAGCAAACTGATCTACGTCTTGGATAGCTTGAGGGTAAATACACTGAAATCTCCAAGGCAATGTTGCTGGGTGGCATTACTGGAAATATGCAACAATAAAGGACTTAACAATTCAATAATGAAATATCTGTTTCTCATGCTGCTTCCATTTGCATCAACACCGCCTGCAACAATGCCTAAAATCCCCGTATGTGATTATCTTTCATAAGGTATGGACAGTTCCATTTTATTTTCATGGATTATGACTTCCTTACAATGGTATCCAATCTTGAACTCAACAAGCACTTGTATTGTGTCAGGGGTTGTAGGTGTAATGTCAAGAATGGGTATTTCTGTATGTTGCTATGGTTGTTGTAATAATATACAGCTGTGATCAAAGCAGCAGGATATTTTCACTCCAGCGCAAGGGCAATGTTCTTCTGTCTGCATTCGGTAAATAGGGGTAGCAGATGCTGGGTATGCATTGCATTTAAATTGATTTAACACACCCATGGTTAATGTTCCCTCTAATTTGTGTTCTTACAGAGCAAAACCTGGGCAGATCCTTTAGACACCTGAGCAGAAACACCCCATGTACCAGCCATTATGTAATGCTTTATCTGTATTGCAGATGTTTTATTTATTTATTTATTTTTACATGCCATGTAGTTGGCCCCTTCCACTCTATTTTAAAATAGTTCAACCAAGGCATCAGTAAACTGCTATAGACAGTTTATTAATACACATTTGAGTGATTTTTGAGAAGGTAGAAATTTTCTATAGAATCTATGGAAGCAAATTAACGACTAAAGTCTTTGAAACAAAAAAGCGTGTAAAATTTTAAGAATTGAAATGCCATTATGTCGACAGTGCTTGCATTTTAATGCTTCAAATTCCACTAAATATTTTCAATAAGACTTAAATCTGGAGACTAAACAGCCACTCAATAACATTCAATGACGATCCCTGAATCAATCTTGGGTAGATTTGGATGTATACTTTGGCATGATTTTCTTGCTGGAAAGTCCAATGATCATCAATGTTTGGCCACAGCCATATCACCCTGCAGCCCAAGACTGGTTGCCCACTGAAGCTAAGCATGGTTGAGCCTGGTTAGTACCTGGATGGGAGACCTCCTGGGAAAACTAGGTTGCTGTTGGTAGAGGTGTTAGTGAGGCCAGCAGGGGGTGCTTACCCTGTGGTCTGTGTGGGTCCTAACACCCCAGTATAGTGACGGGGACACTATACTGTAAAAAGAGCACCGTCTTTCGGATGAGACGTTAAACGGAGGTCCTGACTCCCTGTGGTCATTAAAAGTCCCATGGCACTTCTCGTAAAGAGTAGGGGTGTAACCCCGGTGTCCTGGCCAATTTCCCTCCACTGGCCCTTGTCTATCATGGCCTTCTAATAATCCCCATCAACTTGATTGGCTCTATCTCTCTCTCCTCTCCACCTGTAGCTGGTGTGTGGTGAGCGCACTGGCGCCGTTGTCCTGTGGCTGCCGTCGCATCATCCAAGTGGATGCTGCACACTGGTGGTGGTTGAGGAGAGACCCCCCACATGATTGTAAAGCGCTTTGGGTGTATGGCAATACACAATAAAAGCGCTATATAAATGCCTCATTCATTCATTCATTCATCAAACCTCAGTCTCTGAGTTTTCTCAAAGGCATCACAATATTTGCCAAAATGGCCTGATACTTTCCACTTCCTGATTTCCAAAATTTCCACTTCCTGTAATAGCAAAGCACCCCCATAACAAGATTGGTCCCCCTCCATTTTACTGTTTTTTTTTTTTTTTTTTTTCACCAGACATGGATACATGGGTCCAAAAAATCTAGTTTGGTCACATCCAAATAATAATAATAAAGACACCCTTCCAGCACATAGGTCTATCCAAATGAAGCATTTCCATATCAAGCATATTTAAAGCCGCTTTTCCACCGAATTTACCTGGAACAATTTGTCCCAGAACTTTTTTCCCCAGGAACTTTTTTCCTGCAGACCTGTTGCTGTCCGTTTCCATCGCAGTCTAAAGTACCGTGAAGAATAGGAAAATAGTCTGATGACGTAGGTCTGCGCGCGTTTCACAATACCAAGTACACAAATTTCGGACTTGCATCCTCGGTAGTTCGGACTTCACGAGTTAGACTCGGGAGCGACGCAAGTCCGGTAATTCTGCAAACAGCAGAGTACTTGATAACATCAGTCGGCTCACCTCGGCTACTGCAATTTTCTTCATTGTTTTTACAATAAGACGAAATATGATATCAAACACCACTGCCTCTTTTCGTTTTAATTTAAACATATTAATAGCCGCAGACATGTAGTTCATGGAATGTACATACATTACAATGAAACTAAATATTATGTCAAACAGCATTGCCTCTTTTTATTTTCATTTAACATATTAATAAATTAATAGAATAATATAATAAAGACAAAATATTACCTGTTAGATTTACCCAAAACAAATCATGTCTCATGTTTAACCACTACAGAGACATCAGAGCCAGCGGCAAATGTCAGAAGGACTAGCCGAGTTGAGGCTCCTCTCGTCGGGATACATGAGCACTGAGCGCCCGCTGATCGCGTGGAGCTCAAGTCTCCGAAATCAGCGAAGCACATTTTTAAATAGGCGCTGTCTTTATAAATAAACCGCAGATTTGAGTTTTAAACAACTACATTCTCACCTGAAATACTTTTAAAACTACATTCCATGACACAATAACAGTAATATATATAAAAAAGGCGAATAAATGGTGGTTGAAATACAGTGCTCCTTTGGAAAAAGTACTACTGCCAGTGTTGCCAATTTGGGGATTTTGTCGCCAAATTTAGCTACTTTCTCATTGTTGCTGTGACTTTTATTGATTTTTTTTTGTGACAAGGAGCTATTTTAGCTATATTTAAATAAAAATAGTGATTTTTGGGAGATTTTTTTATTTTTTACTTGGCCACACTCTAGGCCCGTGACCTCGCACGTTTGCTCTCGACTTTAAGCGGCGCTGCACAGAATGGTCAGTGTATGACATCAAAGTACCGCAAGAGCCATTCCAAAGCATATGATCCGTCTGCTCTCTTATCGCTCTCGCGGTACTTTTATGTCATACACTGACCATCCTGCGCAGAGCTGCTTAAAGTCGAACGCGCATAATGAGTCTGCGCAGTGAACACACATCAGTACGTCTGCCATTCAGATATGATGACACACACCACCATTTCATTATAAGCATCCAGATGGCGGAGAAAAAATATGATTACATCAGGGCACCAACTACTCGGTGCATGAAGTAGTGAACTACTCTTGTTTTAACCACAGACACAAAAGTTATACCACAATTCATGCACAATCATGTCAACCAGATACTGAGAGACACAGTGCATCATCGTGTCATGTGTGCTGGGATGCAGTATTTTGCACTTACTTTGTAGTAATAGAGTGTGTTGACTGAAATAAGTTTGTATGAATAAAGGTTTTGTTTTTGGAGAATCATATTTCTTATCTGTTGTATTTGAGCAGGACAGGGATGCACTTTGGTGACACATGAAACAAATGCCCAACATTAGGCCTATGTGTCTTTTGTGTCTTTACATCATTTCCATCATGTTTGATGTGCTTGCAGATCACAGGGAGAATTTACTGATTCAGATGTGTCATGTAGAGTTACAAGTAGGCCTAAGCATTTCCTAATTTCACTTCAGATTTTTTTGTTATAGGCCTACTTCATCTTTTGTTATATTTTTTATACTGTCATCATTTGTTAAGTATATACATGTATACAGTATTTACTTTCCTTTACCTTTACCAAATTTACCTGTATTTACTTTCTTTTTATATTTGGCGACTTTTTGTGAAAAATTGAGACTTTTGAGGGTGGTTCTAGAGATTTCCTGAGGGAGGGGTTTGGCAACACTGACTACCTCGCGAGCAGGGACTTTCTGAGGGGCAAATTTTTACCCGGAACGTTATTTAGATCCTGGTTCCTGTGGTGGAAACACACTGAGTACCGGCCCAAAGTCCCTAGTTCCTGGGTAAAGTTCCTGCGGTGGAAATGGGGCTTAAGTCACCCTTTCATGTTCTTGGTCAGTTGTGGCATTCGGCAAAATATCCTGACATGGAGGCCATGCACAATTCATGTTAATCAAGGATTTTTCTCAGTTGCTTTTGGTCAAACATTTTAACATTTTATTTCCTTGATAAATAAAAGTACTTTAAATTTCTTTAAAAAAAAACCTGACCCCAATGAACAATAGCGTATATACAATATGATGCTTATTCAGTCATTAGTTAGCTCTATAAATCTTAGTTTTTTTTCCCCGACACATTTTAAGCCTATTTTTCTCACAGTTTTCTTTTTTTTTTTCTGTCTACACAGGAGCAAGATCAAAGCGCAGCGTTGGTGTGTTTTTTAAGAGACAGAGAAAGTTAGTTCAGAGAAGAGATGGAAGTGTGGTGTCTGGATCTCTGTCTGGGTTGTGTGAACTTGGAAAAAAAAGAAGAAAAAAAGTATCTACAAAGTTATAACTGTTCACATTTGGTTTACCTGAGAGTGAGAGAAAGACAAAGAATGATGAAAATAGACAGATGGCACTGGCAGAGTAAGTTGAAAGAGTTTTGAGCGAACTAGCAGCTGTAGAATCAGCTTTGTGAACTCATTACTACAATATGTGAATGGTAAGAAAAAAAATTAAAATGCAGAGATGGATGTCAGATACAACGCTTTTATCTCTAACTTCACATGTCAAATGGTGTCACCCAAAAGGCAGGAATCCCGGCACAAAAACTGATCCATTGGGACTTTCCTTCCCAGCTTTTGTTTTCAGTTCTATGTGGTGTAGCATAAATAGTGTGATGCATTGCTATGCTATCCGACCGTGCTGCCTTATGGTTAAGATATTGCTTGGTTATTTGTCATTTCGTCACGGTACTGACATGATGATAAATGCTGTATGTAGTGCCCTTCTGCGTGTGTGACGTAAATATCACAGGTTTGGTTCAAGATAGAAGTGACCTGTGAAATAAGGCACTTAAGCCGAGATTGCACCAAGTTTGTAGAACTAATTTGTGTTTCAGTCTGCTTAACCTTGTCTCAGTCTCAGACGGCCTGCCCACGGGCCGCTCACTAACCATCTGATGAATATTACACACAAAGCTGCCGATAAGGGGCCGAGCCGGGCTTGAGGAAGCCTGTGATGACGGTTTTGTAATGGGCCCAAGAATTGCTGTCCTGATTACATAAAAACATGGCAAGTAAAATCCCAAGCTAAAATCTGTTTGGCTGGCTTCTATGTAATTTCATTGAGTCAGTATATTACAGTTTAAAAAATAACTTTTTGTTTTTACAATGTATTTTCTTCTGTGATGGCAAAGCTGAATTTTCAGCAACAGGGTCCTTTGATGAATAGAAAGTTCAAAAGAATAACATTTATTGGAAATAAAAGTATGTTGTAACATTATAAATATCTTTACGGTCACTCGTGATAAATTGAATAAAGTCCTGTTTACAAGATAGCAGACTGAGAAACAGCTACTTACAATTTGACAAAATTTGTTGAGATTCATATGGCATTGAATCTTTAAAAGATGAGTAAATAAATGTAATATCTTTAAAAACAGATGTGTGCTTGAAAGAATATCTACATTTTTCTTCAAAAAGTTTTTTTTCTTTAGTTTTGCCTGTAACCATTCATAGAGACGGCAATGCTATATGAAATACTGGAATCAGCTGCCCCTAATATTTTGGTATCATCAATTTTGGTATTAACTGTTAAACATCATGTTAAAAGATAAAGTGGTTGGTTCCTCAGGTGGCACATTCTTGTCTAAATTAGTAGCAAATTAAATCAGATTTCACGTCTAAACTTAAAAGAAGACCTCACTTATTCATATCATTCCAAACTCGCAAGGCTTTATTTCTTCTGTGGAACACGAATAAAGATATTTTAAATAATTTTGTAACTGTTCTTGTCTGTACACTATATGAAATTTGATATTTGGTCACATGTGAGAACGGTTTGACTTAGTTGCCATGTATGTCACCATATTTGATGTAGTCTGTGTATGTGTGCACAAATCAGTGTTTTGATTTGATTTAAGATTATATTTTGACCTTTTCGTCTTGTCATTTCAGAACAAGTAGAACAAGTACACGTTCATCAATACAAGCCTGAACAAACACATTGACTTCATTCATTCATGAAACATTCTTCAAAATCATCTTGTGTTCTACAGAAAAAAAAGAAACTATAGGTTTGGAATGACAGGGTGAGTAAATGATGACTATTACAAAGTGATAAACCATAATAGCATTATATAAAAGACACCAAAGGGATTCACAGGAATATCAAAAGTGTCTTTATGGATTGCATTTTCTTGTTTCTAACTCAGTGACGCTTGATTTTAGCACTATGTCTGCCGCCTCTCATGACTAATACTTGTCTTTGTGTGAAGATCAGTCCTTAAGTGAAATCTTGCAACTCTACAAATATGTGAAGCTAGAAAACACAGCATGAACTTGAGCGGCTTCCTTTTATGAAAAAGATACAAGGTAAATCTCACCTATTTTGACCTTCAGGGAATTTATCCATTTCACTTTAGAAAATATGGTGCTGTAGGCTAATGTGGTGTGACACAAAGAGAAATAAGAAGGATCAGAGACACATTTAGGCAGATATACAGTTTTGTATGGTCAAAAGGCCACAAATCCCACAGTGTAACAGTTGACATTCAGTCCAGTCATCACTTAAAAGCTTAGGTATAGGTTTTAGGTTTAGCAGGGTAAATAAAGATTTACTTGAACCTTATAGACACTATCACTTTTTCCCTTTTTACCCAGTATGGGTCTTTACACATTGAAATGTATAGCTTCTTTTATATTTTAGGAAGGGTATCATGCTGTCAGATTTGGGGGAAAGTTTGAAAACTTCCTCTTTGTGGAAAAGAGCTTTAAATGACATGAGAGTGAGTAAATAATGAGACAATCTTCTGTTTTGGGTCAGTAATTCCTTCAAGAACATTCCCAAGCTTAAACGTTCAAAAGATATCCTTTCTAGCAAACAAAAATAATGTTTCCATGTGGGAATCTGTGCATTTAACCTGGAGGCAAAGCTGAACCTACACAATATCCTGACGTAAACAGTAAATCCTCCACAGGTTAAATGAAATGACTTGACATCTGCTACAAACAAAGCCTACAGAAACTGCTGTTCCACTAGAGAAATTTTAGCTTTGGCTTTTACATGGGGTTCAGATGAATGGGGTTTTTATTTCCGAGATAAGCTATAATGACGAATCTCTGCTCCAGGGAAAGACTGACAGAATGAGAGGAAAGTGACAAGCCGTGTGAGAGAGCATCATCACAAAGGTTTCCCATCTCTCCTCCCTCAGTAGCCCACCTGTTCGTGCTGGTTTATATCCCTCACTCACTCATTTTTGCGTCTTGCTCTTTTTTCCCGTCTTTCAAGAAAGCCCTGGCCTTGTTACAGAGACTCATCCTGTTCAGATCCCAAACTCTGTCCCTGCCTTATTAGAAATCCAATTCCATGCCTCTCTGATCACCCATTCTCTACATTTCCTCTTTCAACATTTGCAGCGAAACTTTTGATGTGTGCAAAACATCCTGACCAATCAGGGTTTCGTTTGTCTCTATTAAGATGCACTCTTCCCTCCATCTTCACTCTGGGTAAATATGCACATATATTAGAATGCATTACTTGTGCTCTAGACCTACCAGATTTTATTTTTATAATGTGCACCACTGGCTGTCATAAGGCATGAACCCTATCATTTATTGAGTGTGCTGATATTTGGCGGGATCTGTTCTGCTTGTTGAGGTATGACTATCTGAGCTTCACCGGTTACATAACAGCTAGATTGCAGGTTTCCTTGCTGAAAATGAATCATAGCCTATATTGAACCACCCTGCTTGGATAGCATCCTCCAATCCTCCACAAGGACCCAATGATCACTACAACAACATATATCTTATCTTACTATGTCCAAATACAAATTTGTTTAGGACACTGTTATGAAAGCAAACTTCCTTTGCTGACGGAGCTTAAAAAGAAAAGAAAAGAAAAATAAATAAATACATAGTAATAGAAAAAGAACAAGAAAATAAAAACTAATAGAAAATGATAATTCAAATATCACGTGTTCTCGTTAAACCGGACTCGGTCTATGTAATCGCTGAGCAATTCTTCTCTCGATCATAAAGCAGTGTCTCCCTCTCATTAAGCACCTGTCAGGCGCTCCGCGGCGCGCGGCTCCCACGCACTAGATGAATCTCTCGCGCTCTCATCAGAGGGATTGAACTACAGCAGTCGCGCGCAGCTCCGAGCACTGTCATTTCCATCAGTTGTAGGGAATTCTTTATCGGGGAAACCGTGCTGAAGCGAAGACTTCCGAATCCATAACCGTAAGTACTCAAGTCAAATTACTAAATTAGGTTTTAACCACCTGTTTGTTGAGGTGTATTTGCGTCTCATGAATTGTAGGCTAATGGAAATATACTGTTTTGTGAGTGAATGTGTGTGTGTGTGTGTGATACAGATAGATGCAAATGTATACTTTTATTATTTAACTTTTTATATGTATTTATAATTATTATTTGTATTGATTTTTGTATTTATTTATAGGCTAGTTATTATTTATATTGATTAAGTAGAGACAGACGTTACCCTCATCTTACTATCTTGAATAACCCATTTTTAATTTAAACATACCTAGTCTTCAAGCAGTAAATGAATCCATGAGAATTTCTTGCTCCAACCAGACAATGAAAGCACAGTATGAGCACAAGGATCCTTAATTCCCAAATAGTTTAAGTCCAAGAGAACCCAGAATATGATGACTAGGAATTATTTAGCTTCTATCTTCTATATATTCTAGCTATTTCTGAATGTTTATTCGGTGTACTTTTTAGTCCTGACTCAATTATTGATATCAGTAATTTAATTGTTTGCAGTTGTTCTGCTTTCATTTGTATCCATTAAAATACACTCTCAGAAATACACTCTCTTAAAAAAAAAAAAAAAAAAAAGAGGTACAAAAGCTCACTGGGCTGTTACCTTTTCGGTACTAATATTTACCTTTGTGTACCTTTAAGGAACCAACATGGACCCTTTTGAAATGGTACTGCCCAAGTGACAGCTTTTTGTACCTTTTTTTCCCTAAGAGTGTATGTTTAATTATTCCATTATTTTATGTAGGTCTATATATACAGGTGCATCTCAATACATTAGAATCGTGAAAAAGTTCATTTTTTCTTGTAACTTATTGCAAAAAGTGAAACTTTCATATATTTTAGATTCATTACATGTAAAGTAAAACATTATTATTATTTTTTTTGAGGACTAGAGTTTACAGCTCATGAAAGTCAAAAATCAGTGTCTCAAAATATTAGAATATTTACATTTGAGTTTCAATTAATGACCATCCCTACAGTATAAATTCTGGGTATCTCTTGTTCTTTGAAACCACAATAATGGAGAAGACTGCTGACTTGGCAATGATCCAGAAGACGAACATTGACACCCTCCACAAAGAGGGTAAGTCACAGAGGGTCATTACTGAAAGGTGTGGCTGTTTACAGAGTGCTGTATCAAAGCATATTAAATGCAAAGTTGACTGGAAGGAAGAATTTGGGTAGGAAAAGGTGCACAAGCAACAGGGATGACCGCAAGCTTGAGAATACAGTCAAGCAAAGCTGATTCAAACACTTGGGAGAGCTTCACAAGGAGTGAAATGAAGCTGGAGTCAGTGCATCAAGAGTCACCACGCTCAGACGTCTTCAGGAAAAGGGCTACCAAGCCACTTCTGAACCAGAGACAACGTCAGAAGCGTCTTACCTGGGCTGTGGAGAAAAAGAACTGGACTGTTGCTCAGTGGTCCAAAGTCCTCTTTTCAGATGAAAGTAAACTTTGCATTTCATTTGGAAATCAAGGTCCCAGAGTCTGGAGGAAGAGTGGAGAGGCACAGAATCCATGTTGCTTGAAGTCCAGTGTGAAGTTTCCACAGTCAGTGATGATTTGGGCTGCCATGTCATCTGCTGGTGTTGGTCCACTGTGTTTTCTGAGTCCACAGTCAACGCAGCCATCTACCAGGAAATTTTAGAGCACTTCATGCTTCCTTCTGCTGACAAGCTTTATGGAGATGCTGATTTCCTTTTCCAGCAGGACTTGGCACCTGCCCACACTGCCAAAGGTACCAAAAGCTGGTTCAATGACCATGGTGTTACTGTGCTTGATTGGCCAGCAAACTCGCCTGACCTGAACCCCATAGAGAATCTATGGGGTATTGTCAAGAGGAAGATGAGAGACACCAGACCCAACAATGCAGATGAGCTGAAGGCCGCTATCAAAGAAACCTGGGCTTCCATACCACCTCAGCAGTGCCACAAACTGATCACCTCCATGCCACGCCGAATTGAGGCAGTAATTAAAGCAAAAGGAGCCTCTACCAAGTATTGAGTACATATACAGTAAATGAACATACTTTCCAGAAGGCCAACAATTCACTAAAAATGTTTTTTTATTGGTCTTATGAAGTATTCTAATTTGTTGAGATAGTGAATTGGTGGGTTTTTGTTAAATGTGAGCCTAAATCATCACAATTAAAAGAACCAAAGACTTAAACTACTTCAGTCTGTGTGCATTGAATTTATTTAATACACGAGTTTCACAATTTGAGTTGAATTACTGAAATAAATGAACTTTTCCACGACATTCTAATTTATTGAGATGCACCTGTATATATAATTATTATTTATACTGAATAAGTGCAAACAGACGTTACTAACTTGAACCTTGCTAACTTGAGTAATGGGTGTAAAATGCAGTTACATGGCTTACATCAGAATATATAAATTATGTATTTTCTCCAACATGGGGTTTTAGAAAATATTAATGCTTTAATCAAATACATACCATGTTCTTTATGTTTTAAACATTTTATGTAAAAATATATGTATTATAGTAAATTAAATATATTTATAAATTTATAGCCATACACACGTACGTACACACACACACACACACACACACACACACACACACATATATAAAATACAAAAAATAAATAAATTAGTTAATTAATTAAAGTTGAGGATTCCATGTTCTGAAAAAAATTATAATAACCACAATATTTATTCAGCAAAAGGATAAGACTGGTTAAAGTACTTATACAAATGTAAGTATTTTAAGGGAAATTCACTTTGTAATAGTCATAATTTACTCACCCTCTCATTCCAAAAGTTTCTTTTTTTCTATAGAACACAAGATGATTTTGAAGAATGTTTCATGAATGAATGAAGTCAATGGGTTTGTTCAGGCTTGTATTGATGAACGTGTACTTGTTCTGAAAATCAGACATTTTAGCTGCAGGAAAAAGGAAATATCCAGTAAAAGTATGTATATTCAGAACAGCAGGGGAATGCTTGCAGATCAGGCAGGGGAAAATACTCCCCCAGAAAACAATAAAGATGTAGTATAGAGACAGACTGTATGATTCATCAACATGTCTTTGAAAATATAAACAACAGGGCTGACGCTGTTTTGGTGGTCCCCGTGAAGTTATTTCTGAGCTGCGCTATGACTCTCTGTGATGCAAACAAAAACAACTCTGGGGCTGAATGCATGATAAATTGTAATGGTGTTTCAGAGCTTCTTTACAAAAATGCAAAGACCTACATCTACAGCACATGCGAATACAAGTTACGATTACAAATTTTTCTCAGACGTTTGTTTTTAGGTTTTAGGTTTTTAGCCTGATGTATTCTGTGCATATTAATAGACTGAGCAGTATCCTTATCTTTGCCTGTCCTGCCCCTTTGGCCTATAGCCAGATGCCCTACGTTGTCTCATATTTTATTCAGGCCCAGTCAGGTACATTTTGTTCCTTATACTTCAGCCATTATCACAAGGCCATTTATAAAAGATATAGATTGCAATTAGCCAGACTGTTCAAAATAAAGAGTTTTAAAAGATGGTGATAATAATCATACTAATATGAAGAGACTGACTGCTATTTGTGTCACTGTTGGAAATAGTTTTAAAAGATTAAAAATATCATATAATATCCCTTCAATAAAAGAGTGTTCATTTATGGTAGTTGTCTTTATATGACAGCATTGCACCTCACTGCAGGTGGTGGAGTGATTATAGCAGGTATCTACAAAATGTTAAACATATTCACAGGGCTGATTTCATTCTGACCACACGTCACTGATTTTTTATTTCAGACTAGTAGAACACCAACTCCTCTCGCTTGCTTCCTGAAGATATCAATCACCAACAGACTCTGTATTGGCACAACATGATTGACATTTAGTTCTCATTAATTCTGTGAATGCACATCCAATGGAGATTCAATTACTGGATGAAGAATAGGGTTTTGATACTGTGACCGTGTGCATGTAGTGGAGTATGAAATATCCCGTGAGCCAAGTAAACAGTGAAATTAAAACAAAATGAAATTCCTTCTAAGCAGCAAAATAATTGCTTGAATCTCCTATGGGGTGCTTTTGGTGAGCAAATAAACGAGTTTGGATAGGGGGGATTTGTTTTATTTTTATTTATTTAATTTGCCATGAGGCGTTATCTTCTAATATTGCATTAAATATGTGAAGACGTATAATGAAATATTTAATTGCTTTGGTGTGTGTTTTATTGTTTGTCTCCATCTTAATTAATTGAATAATGAAATTAAATACATTCTCATCTGTTACAAATAGCTGGTTTGGGCCGTTTCTATTGTGATTTAAATCCTATCTGTCATAAATGTCAGAATAACTAATGAATGGTTAGCTCTGATATTTCCCAGAAAAATCCACTGTCCATGAGCTGATGTAACCAAAACTTAACACAAGAAAATCTTATTTAGCACCTCACACATTTGAGTTAATTGGACATCATTGAGAACCGTCAGCTGCACAAATTAAGGCAATTACGCTTTGTTTCTGAAGGTGAAGGACAATACTGTGTTTGATGCGCTTCCAACTCATTTCAGGAGAGTGCGACGTTATTGATTGAGGCCATGTGGTCAGACAGCCCGTAATGATCTTGTGCCCAGAAGCATTCCATCTGTTGACTTCCATCTGAATCAAGATCAGATGATACCTGTAGGTGACCCAGGTGGCCCTATGTGTACAAACATCCACACCATGCCTTCATTTAGCAGGTTTTATAGAGACAGACCACCGCAGTCTAATCATACTCTTTGTTCTTTTTGCCCGAGACATGAATTTTGATAGAGTAGTAGTGCCTTGAGCAGTATTAAAGTAATAGTTCACCCAAAAATGAAAATTTGCTAAAAATGTACTCACCCTCAGACCATCCAAGATGAATTTGTTTCTTCATGGGAACAGATTTGGAGAAATGTAGCATTACATCACTCAACAATGATGTTCAGTGATGAATGGGTGCCGCCAATGAGACTCCAAACAGCTGATAAAAAACATCACAATAATTCACAAGTAATACACATGACTGCAGTCCATCAATTAACATCTTGTGAAGTGAAAATCCATTAAGAAAAGCATTTTAAACTGTCAATTCTGGCCAAAATATACAACTTTATAATCCATATTTATGCTTCTTCCAGAAAAAAAAGTCCATAACATCAAAATTAACCAACATATTTGTTTAGCATTTTTTTCATCTGTGCATATTTCTCTCCTGATTCAGAAAATATTACTTTTTCATTGCAGAAAGCAATATTATGGATAGAGGACTTGTAATTTAACCATTTATTTTAACAACGGTTTGAAGTTTAAACACATTAAATATGGATTTGTTTCTTACAAGCACAGCATTTTACTTCACAAGACGTTATGGACTATGGACTATAGAGTGAGGATTACTTGTGGATTATTGTGATGTTTTTATCAACTGTTTGGACTCTCATTCTGACGGCACCCATTCTCTGCAGAGGATCCATTGGTGAGCAAGTGAATGGTAAATTTCTCCAAATCTGTTCCCACAAAAACAAACAAACAAAATCTTAGATGACCTGAGGGTGAGTAAATTTTTACTATTCCTTTAAAAAAATATAATTGCAACCAGGCTGCCTCCAGCCTGAAGTGCCATCACCAGTCCATCAGCCAGAAGGATTTTTGGCACAGTCAGTGCTGGAAGTTTGAGAAGGACAGATCTTCAGTCATTCTGCATCTGCCAATGTGTTCTGATATCTCTCCGTGACAGTCTGTTGTTGTTTGCTCTCTGAAGTAGAGATTGCAAAAAATCGCATAACCTCTCGAGACGTGTTGCATAAGATTTATGTAGCCTACTCCAAGGCAAAGTTCTTTATTTTGGTTAAAAATGAGAGAGTACTGAATGAAATTCCAACTTCCAAGTGGTTACATCAGACCTTGGGATGAATGGAAGTTAATGTGTAAAACTTTCTTTTAGGGGAATCGGAAGTCAGTGTAGCTGCTTCAAATTGATGCTCTTTCATTTTTTGGATTATTGTCACTTATTGTGAATAATCCATTGTTGCATGCTATTCAAAAGAAAAGAAAAAGTTTCTGTAATCTTTAATCTAAATGTAATAACTTGCTCTTCTTCTAAAATGACTTTCCTTTTCCATTGACGTCAATGTGAATAGCCAAATGCACTAGTTTAAACAACTCCCCTTTACCCACCTGGTTACTGCTAGCTACAGCCACTGCAGTAAACTATGTAGCGCATGACCATGAGAAGCTGTGTTTTAGTTGTTTCTGTCCCCAAACCTTTTTTCATTTACCTTCAAGCCACCGGCTTGAATTTGGGCCTGGTATGATGAATTTTTGCATTTGGCGGAGATTGCTTTAATGTTTCATGTTTCATGTGTTGGTAAATATTGCTGTTTATTGCGAAATACTTTTGTATGGGTACTGTATTGCACTTTGTTGCACTCATTTAGGAAAAAGCTGGAAAATATCAGAAAAATACATTTTACTGAGTGTCTATTAAATGTAAATAGCCCATCTTATTGGCAAAGGCGATTGCATTAACTCTGTCCTGTTATGTCTGTAATAGTAGGAATACATGTCTGTAATAGTAGGAATAAAGTATTTAACAGGTATTTAATAAGCCTTTAATTGAAATTGGATGTGGTGTCCTTGCATTGAGCGGACTGGCAGATCAACTGCTACATGTGCAGCTCGTCACCATGCTCAAAACTGTGGCTCACTTTCTAGACGTATGAAGACACTTACAGTAGGTTCAATATGATTAGGGTTATGGGTAGGTTACGCTTTAGGGACAGAGACAATAAGGTCCCAATCAGGCAGCATTTATGATTTTAGTAAATATACACTGACCATGTTGTTATTGCATACTGTTTAATAATTAGCTATAAATACAGTGTAGTATAATATCATCTAACACTATTACACTTAGTGCTTAGTACACTGATTGTAAATAATGTGCTTGGCTAAATTCTAGTTATATATCTCCCAGCCCCAACAGTCAGGCAGTCAGGTATCATTATTCCGACTTTACAAAGGGATAAGAAATGGTGGGGTGCCAGTATGAAATCAAAATTGACCCTATTTACTTTTTTAATATGCAGTGCTGGTGTTATTGTGCATGATTCATTTGCTTCTGAATCTTTTATCAGAATGTATTAACTTGCTCTTGCTCTGAAATGACTTTCCTTTTCGGCTGTTTTCATTAATCCATTTACTTTTCAACCCCTCCCCTCCAACCACCTGGCTTCATTCTGATTTGAATAACAACCATTTCACTTGAGCCAATCCAATCAAAAATAGATAAAATAAAGTCTCGTCCTACATTCATTGAATTTCCTGTTTCATTTGGAAATACGTCACAGGGTTTTCTCATTAAATGCTATGAACCTTCATTTAGAGCATCCACATAACAAAACGAATAATTCCCACATTTTCACACGTGTTTTCTGAATCACCATATTTGTTTACTTGTTTCTGATTTGCTATTTTATACTGAGACCATGTGTCAAGGCTGATGAAGCCGCAGCACCAACAAAACAGTGACGAATCTGCTGCACCATATTAGAGCTGCAGTGAATTAACAGAGTAGGTCATTTGGGAGGGAATTGTAAGACCTTCAAACGCTTATATATTCACTGAAACTTCTCGCAATTACCTTTGGTCTTTTGAAATTCTCTGAGGAAGGGAATTGCCATCTGGCAGGTAACCCAGGCAGGGATTTAAAAGTCTTCAAGGCATATCACAAATGCAAATACTTTTAATAGAGTGTAAATCAAGAAATTATTGGTGTGAGATATATAGTCCCTATTGACACGCACCTAAAACGGATTCTGTGATTAAAGTGAATTTGTACATTATTAAACACTTGAAAATGCACTGCTGTACATATTACTGCTAATCTGACATTCAGCTTAACCTACGCTTTGTTTAAAAACCTTGTGAGCTGTCTCTGTTGGCAGCACTTTAAAGCATTATAAGTGCATGGAGGTTGTTCCAAAAAAGGTAGGCAGCATAATTATACTGCCTCCTAAGATACCTTATTTTGGCCTGATTCCAAGGCAGCTTCACCTGCAATCCCAGAATGCACTATGAAGCCTGTAAAAACAAGTGGTCATGCTTAGCTGAGGTGCATTTGCCAAAAGCATTGTTAGCCGAATATGGTTCATATTATTTCCGTTGTTAGTTGCATATATTTTAGCAGTGTTTCCTGAAACCATAGCTCCAATGAATGCAAAGTTGTGTGGTTGGCACTACAGCTCTCGATCTGTAGTGAGAAGCATACCCATTTAGTGTAATGTATGACACGTTGTCCAACATCAAGAGTAATCTTGCCATATATGTTACTTATAAGACAAAATATAATTTTCATATATGTACATTCTCTGGTAGATTTGTCAGGGTTCTGTCACTTTGGTCTTGTTTATTATTGATTGATAAAGATGAAGATATAAGTTCATAAAATATAAATTGCATATATGTTATTTATGCAACTTTATTAAAACAACATATACACAAAAACTGCATGTTATATGTATTATTGTCACACCCCATTGGACTTTTGTTGTGTTTTCATTCTTCATGTGTTCTGTGGCCCAGTTTTTCCCCAGGTTTGATTTTGTTAGTCAGTACACCTGTGTCTTCATTAGTTGATCCTCCTCACCTGTCGGCTCCTCATTAGCACCCCTGCATGTGCATCCTGCCTGTCCGTCCTGTATTGACCCACTTGTGGATTATTAAAAACTAATTGCATTGTTCATCATCTTCTTCGTGTGTTTCATTCACTGTAGCATGATAATTATGTTTATTTATTTGTATATATGTATGTATGTGTACACACACACACACACACACACACATATATATATATATATATATATATATATATATACAGTAGTCAACATTTGAAGTGGATCAAAAAAGTTCATCAAAATTGTCCTAAGACAAGAACGCGTTTTAGGACAACTTTGATGAAAGGTTTTGATCCACGTCAAATGTTGACTAGTATATATATATATATGTATGTATATATAATATACTATATATATATATATATATATATATACAGTATATATAGGGGTCAACTGATTATCGGCGCCAATATTAAATATTTTTATGGTTATCGGTATTAGTCATTTTCAAAAACCGATTTGCCGATAAAATAATTTAAAAGCATTTAAATTGAGTTTTTGTCACAGCCATTGTTATCCTTAATTTTGACATTCATTTTCATTTTTACACCAGACATATGCAGTATATCAGCTCAATTTTTTTTTCAATAGTTATCTGTCTACTTGATCTGTAATAATCGGTATCAGGCATTGGCCCTGAAAAACACATATCTTATCAACATGTATTGGCGGGTTTTAGGTTGCATACATATACATGACATGTCCATATGTCCAAAGCTGCTGCTTTGATGACACAAACATACAGTTCAGACCCAAAAAATACAGTGTGAACCCTGTTGAACTCATCCAATCCAGACTCAATCCAGCCTTAAAGCAACCTTATCAAAGTGTTAGCTTAGCAACATGCTAATACCAGAGTCTATCAGAATCAATTTTGAATCGAGGCTTTTATGCATGCTGTGTGAGGAGTGCTTCCTGTATGATGTATAAAGCTGGTGCCTATGAAATGTATTTTAAATTGGTGACTTTATTCTTTACAAGGACAAAAAAACAGACAGCAAGGCAGCTTACTACCTTTAAGCAATGTAAAGCTGTATTTATAGTGCTAATCTTAAAAATATCATTAGAGGGCAGAGTGCTAATAGTGTTTAAACAGCCTGATTATCACAGTCTGATCCTGTTCTAAGCAACTCTAGGAAGTGAGAAATGGCTGGCAGGAGAAAATAGCTAGCTGGGATGATCTTAAGATCACACTGACTAGCATGGCTTAGCATTGAGAAAGACAGGGTTGGCCATTTATTCCCAGCTTTTTGAGCAGTCAATGTGCTTACTGGTGTGTTTCCACTGCACTGTGAAAAATGAATCACCAAAACTAGTGTGGAGCGTATTAGATTGACGTCTCTCAGTGTTATCAGCATCTTACTGCCAGGCCAGATTACAGCTTCACCAGCAGTGACGCAAATAGTAAACATTTTAAAATGCTTTCATCTGGCTTGGCATGCATAAGCATAAATCCTATTACCCCAAACAGAAAACTAAAAAGTGATAAGTACCTTTTAAATAATGTACCCAGCATATTTTTAAACATGTTGTGTATTGCTGAAAACCATCTTGTGCTCATATGAGGTGGCAAATTTGGACAAGGGGGCGAGCAAACAAAATTGCCACCTTGAGAACAGCATAGCAAACTATCAAATAGACTGCTGGAGTTTACATTTGAAATGGACGAACCTCAAAAATTCTGGTGTTTCCTCAGCAATGGCCACTAGAGCATTCAGTAGATTCTTTAATTTGTCCACTAACAATGTCCAACAGTGAATATCACAGAAGAATTCTGTCGTTTTTCTTGACTTAAAAATAGGAAAGTTCACCCGAAAATGAAAATTCTGTCTTTAATTGCACGCTCATGTCATTCCAATCGTGTAAGACCTTTGTTCATCTTCAGAACACATGGACTATTTTAACAATGTCCTTACTACGTTTCTGGACCTTGAACATGGTAGTTCCCTTGCTGTCTATGCAGGGTCAGAAGATGAACAAAGGTCTTACGGGTTTGAAACAACATGAGGGTGAGTAATTAATGACAGAATTTTCATTTTTGGGTGAACTATCCCTTTAATGTCATTTTTAACATTTTTGAAATAGAAATTCCAAGACAGTTGTAATATATCAAAAATGGATTAAATAATTTTCACTCCGTGAATGTTGAAATTATTTGTTTATTCTTGGTGCTAATGCGATTTCAGTTTTAAATGTAATAATTCATATTTTTATTAGTTTAAGATTTCATAGTTTAAGATTAAAGGTCTGGAACAAAGTTTTAACAATAAAACAGATGTATTTAAAGCATTTGAAAATAAATGATAAAGATTAGCTCCCCATATTATATTGCATATAGTTGCTGTTAAAAAAAGGGGGAAACAGTTGGAAAATCAAAGAGTTTTATTTGCAAGATTGATGACATGCATATCTGGTAACAATATTATTGTAGATAATATAAAAATGTTTTGAATTAATAAACAATAAAGGCATGTTTCCATGTCAGTTTTACTATGATCTATGTTTTGACATCTGTCTGCTAGACTCCTTTATAACAATAAACACATGGGAAATAAATTCAAGAAATACCTACTAAAATAATGAGGTTATATTACACAAAATGCTCTAGTTGTGTCATGGTTTGACTGATTTAAGACTTGTGTTGGTATTAACATGTTTTTTTATTTATTTCACACTTCATGATATCAATGTAAATTGCAAAGTTGATGCGTTTTCTTTTTCCAACAGAAATTAGTTCAAATCAAATCAAATCACTTTTATTGTCACATCCTCACAGCACATGTGCCTTGGTGAGTGAAATACTCGAGAGCGTGCTCCAGACAGTGCAGAAACTATTTACATATAGAAAGTACCATTACATACTTACAGACTTATACAGATGACAATGTGCAATATACACATACATTTACATAGTTTTGCTCATACTTTTTCTTTATCCATCCCTTACAGGCCACAACCGTACTTTCACCATGGACCCCATCAACTGCTCATCAGTGAATGTCTCTGATGTTCTGGCCAGCAAGATGAGTCCCAGTAAGATCCTCCTCTCCCTGACTCTCTCCTTCCTGGCTGTGGCGACCACCGCTATCAACTCCCTGGTCATCACTGCTATCCTGATCACCCGCAAACTCCACCAACCAGCCAACTACCTCATCTGCTCTCTAGCTGTGACCGACCTTCTAGTAGCTGTTCTAGTGATGCCCATCAGCATTGTGTACATAGCAGAGGAGAAGTGGGTTCTCGGTCCGATCGTGTGTCACCTTTGGTTGGGTGTCGACATTACATGCTGCACTTGCTCAATTTTACACCTAGCCGCCATTGCGCTGGATCGATACCGCGCCATTACCGATGCCGTGGCCTATTCCCAGAAACGCACATATAAAAGAACAATCATAACCATTTTGGGCCTGTGGACACTGTCTGTGCTGGTGTCTCTACCACCTTTGGTGTGGAGGAAATTCCCTGTGGAACACAAAGACGGGGAGAGGGAAGTCATGGACTGCTTGATTGAGCATGACCATGTGGCTTTCACTGTCTACTCCACTTTCGGAGCATTCTATATTCCACTGATCCTCATTTTGGTTCTTTACTACAAGATCTACAAGGCAGCGGAGATGCTGCGTAACCGTCGAGGGAGCAGCCGATTAGTCAAACAGACAGTGAGCAGCGTCATGCTTCCAGGAATGAGCTCCGATAAAGATATCGCCCTCAGTCCCGAAACATTCTGCTCAGCCGAGAAGTCATTTTCCGATCCGTCGACAGATGGGGAAAGGGTGCGTATTACTTCTTCATCAGGTAATCTCATCAAGGTCCGCAGGAACCCAGGGGCCAGGGAGAGACGGGCGGCTTTGACGTTAGGACTAATCCTGGGAGCCTTTGTGGTTTGTTGGTTGCCGTTCTTCCTGAAGGAGGTGATTGTGAATATTTGCCCGAACTGCAGCACTTCCGCTGTGCTCGCAGATTTCCTCACCTGGCTTGGGTACCTCAATTCCCTCATCAATCCGCTAATATACACCATCTTTAATGAGGACTTTAAGAAAGCATTTAAAAGACTTCTGCCCCTCTGCTGCAGCAATATCCTGTGAAACTGACTGGGAGGGAAAGAAAAATGTGGTTTTAAGGGACAAAACTTGCAAATAACAATGACAATCCTGTCATACTGTAAATCACTGGACTTCTGCAAGAATTACACATCTTTCAGAGACTTTTCATCTGTATATTGTTTATATAGTGCTTTGGGACATGAGTGCATGTAAAAAACAACCCATTTGCTCCACTTAAAGATTTCAGTATTTTTGAAATGGAGGATTTTATATAAAATTAAAAAGTGTCTGGTGCACAAATGTTATGTAAATCGACTCCATCAAAGGGGAAAAGTTTGGCTGGTTAGCATGGTCCAGTTGCCCCTACTGATATATTGTAACTACACCATCTAGATCACAAAATATTTTTTCTTCATTAACAGCCATTAAAAAGTTGCTGTGTATACTGACAAAATACATTTTTTGAAACATAAATCTTCAATATTTTAGTATATTACATTAAATGTTTTGTCAGTGACCAATTTTTGGGATAGTTTACATAAAAATTTAAATTCTGACCCTCATGTCGTTCTAAACCCATAAAAGACCTTCGTTCGTCTTCGGAACACAATTTAAAATATTTTTTTTGATGAAATCCAAGAGCTTTCTGACCCTGCATAAACTGCAACACAACTGACACGTTCAACGCCCAGAAAGGTAGTAAGGACATCTGTAAAATAGTCCATGTGACATCGCAGGTTCAACCGTAAATTTATGAAGCTACAAGAATATTTTTTGTGCGCAAAGAAAACAAAACTAACGACTTTATTCAACAATTTCTTCTCTTCCGCTTCATAACATTAAGGTTGAACCACTGATGTCACATGGACTATTTTAAAGATGTCCTTACTACCTTTCTGGGCCTTAAACTAGTCGTTGTGTTGCTGTCTATGGAGGGTCAGAAAGTGCTCGATTTCATGAAAAATATCTTACTTTGTGTTCTGAAGATGAACAAAGGTCTTACAAGTTTGGAATACCATGTAGGTGAGTAATTAATGACAGAATTTTCATTTTGGGGTGAGTTATCCATTTAAAAGTGTGAATGCCTTCACAGTGCAGCTGTAGTGAAGGGCTTTGGATTGCATGTTCATGTTTTGTCACAATGTCATTTTCCTCTTGCTCCAGAGTGTTTATGTGATCAAGTGGAGTTGGAAATATCGTAATTAAGCGTTCTGAGCACACACATGACTGAACAAAGCTATATTTATGGGTGGAAAACTAATAATTCTAAATTATACACAAGCTGCTGAGTTGTGGTGTTGGAAAAGTTGTGACGATTTGAAACATTCTGGAAACAATAATCTATACTATAGATGCTATTATACACTAGTCAACATTTGAAGTGGATAAAACCTAAAAAGCGTTCTTGTCCTAGGGCAACTTTAACTTTTTTTGATCCACCTCAAATATTTTCTATTGTATAATATATCGTTAAAAAAAGGAAAGCATTTCACAAAATTGATTGTACATACATGCTGTATTTTAGTCATTTGTATACAAAGTTAATCATTCAACTTTCAGTTCATGTAACATTTAGTTTTGATATTGTGCATAAGTGCTTTTAATAAGTAAAATAGAAATTTTTTAACTTTTGAATTCAGATGTAGCTATTTGAGTTTAATGTTAATTATTTTTTTTTGTTTTCATCTTGAATGGATGACATGTAATAATGAATTTTTCACTCAGAGGTGTGAGTTTTCCAGGTGCACTTGAAGGCAGCATCAGCCAAATGGAAGCAGTGGCTCAAATGATTGGGTTCAAGAAAAATCTGGGCACGGAGCAGAGCGCCCACAAGCAAAGATGGCAGTCACAGCTCTTCTCCCAGGGGGAACCTTCAAGGTTAACAAAAAAATAAATAAAAAATAGGGCTGGATCCCGAGAGAAAGACCAGAGGCAGTTCCATCTGAATGGAAGATGGAAGTCAGATTGCTGCATGAGCAGTTTTTGATTGGAAACACATAATTGACCGACTAATAATATTCAACGCCTATGAATATTATCCAACTCCCCCAAATGAGCTATATTTGGGGTATTCTTAAATGTTATTCATTTATGCCATCACAGTGTTTGTAAACAATGATGGGAAACATTAAAATCTTGAATTACTCTTCCTCTCCCTTACTGAGCTGGAAGTTATTACCTTCTCCTTTAGTTTAAAATCTAAAGACACGAGTTTAAATCACTTCTTTGTCTGGTGGCTTAGAAAAATTGCCACAGAGATGACAGCATTAATGTTTTGCTTTGTCCAGAATTGTAGGCCTCTATGGTATGTGCCAATTTCATTTATTGTTCTGAAAAATAAACAAGAGATGCAATTCAGAATATTGGCACAAAGTCAAATTTATCAATGCCATAATTTATCCCAATTAAATAAGTCACTATAGAATCAATACTGCCCTCTGTTGGATAAAACTGGTATTTTATTAGCTCAACTGACAGCAATTCTGCAACAGGTTGAAATTCCGGTCACAAAAAAATGCCACAGACAGACATTTAAAAAGTAAACACTTAAAACCCATCCACAAATCAGTTCTCTGAATAGTCAAACATCCTGCAGTCACACATACTCCAAGCGCTCCCTTCCATTTTGAGAAGCTGCCATATACCGACCCCCACGGGACGTTCTTCCTTTTGGGCAAGAGCTGCAGAGGAGTCCTCCGCCAATCAGCATGAGAGCCGCTGACCCCCAACAGATAAAGATAGCTGCTCCCAACTCCCTCTTCTGAGCATGGGCCACTAGAGGATTGTAAAAGTCCCCAATGACCTGATGGGCAGTCCAACTAGATGGCACCAAACCCAAGACCCCCGCAGCGACAAATAAGGCCCCTCCTGCTACAGCAACCCGGGCCTTTGAGAAACCGTCTGGCAAGCAGTTAGTACATTTACCACCTGCAAAACTGGCAAAAATTGCTATGAAACCAACAAGGGAAGCAATGATAAGGATTGCTCGAGAGGCCTGTAGGTCTTGAGAAAGAGCCAGCATGGAATCGTACACTTTACACTGCATTTGGCCAGTGCTCTGCACCACACAGCTCATCCACAGCCCTTCCCACATAATCTGCGCCGTCACAATGTTGGTCCCAATAAAAGCAGTCACACGCCATAGAGGAAGGGCGCATGATATGATGATGCCCAGCCAGCCGAGAATGCCAAGCGTAGTTCCAAGGAGCTGTAAGCTGGTAGACATGTCTGCAAAAAAAGTGAGAAACCAATAAACTTAAGAGGAAAGTATGCAGGTAATGGTTTCTGAAAGTGAATCGAGTCAGAAGGCAATGTTTTTGTAAGTCAAAAAGGAAGCTAAATGGTTTGAAAGCAGTGTTGGGAAGGTTACTTTGGAAATGTATTAGGTTACAGATTACAAGTTACCCCATCTAAAATGTAATGAGTAGTGCAACTAGGCACATTTCTATTACGTTGAAGTAAAGTAACTGATTACATTTGATTACTTTGATTATTTCCCTAAATTTCTAATGTTTTCTACTGTTAATCATTTTCAAACATGTAAATCAGGCAGGGTTAACATACAGTATTACTCAACACTGAACTAAGATTATAATAGTTTAATTTTAAAGCCCAGCCACCACAAAAACGGACTTTAGCCCCTACTTTGAGATCATTCGAAGGGTAAATACAGATTTAAAACCATAACAAGGAATAGGTTAGTTGCTATGATACGGTTTTGAAATCAAATCTTTGCATAGCTATGACAGGAAACACTGGCAGCTAACAATGGCTTGGAAAAACAAACAAACAAAAAACAGTTAACCTAAAAAATAAAAGCACACAAACCCACATAGGAAATAAAACTGTTATCGAATAGGTGTCCTAAACTCCTAAAACATAGTTTCATATTTTAGAACGGTCAATGCAATTTATGAAATAAATAGATTAAATTTGTATGTGGATGTGAAAATGTAACCCCACTTTGTATCGTTAACATTTTCATAATTTTATTACTCCTTTTTCTCAGTAACTGATTACAATTACATTTATTTTGTAATTCAATTACGTAATTTAGTTACATGTAACACTGTTTGAAAGGGACTTCTGTAAGTGCATCGGTACGCTACAACACAACGACATCTTTACTGCTCTCTACTGCTAAACTGATGACAATGCAACTTACACTGATTTTAACGTAAATCAAGAATAACATTTTAAAAAGCTGCAGAAATTGGAAATATATATGTTAATAATATATGTTAAATTCATCTCCACAATAAACACTTACCTGAGAAGCTCCAAAGCTGAGCTTGCAACTAAATACACCCACACCAATCCAATCACAATGGTTTTTACAAAGTCCTGAAGCAAAACCAAATAAAATGTACTCGTGCAAGAAATCAGAACTCTTTTAAAAGATGTGTCATGCCAACAACGTCCTTAAGCTCCATTCATTTATATTGCTCCAGTGGCTTGAAGATGCTGTTCTCTGCTGTTAATGACTATCCATCAGTGATTGGCTGATTATCAATCAATGAATCACTGGTTTGTAGTGTAGCACGCTGTACTGATAACACTGATAATGATTACTCATTATCGGGTTACACATAAAAAATATTTAATTACCAGTTTATTCGATTATTCTTTTGTTTCACAAAACTGCAATCAAAAGGCCAAGATGAGTGATTGAGTGATTGATTTTAAAAGTGCTGGAGGCATACAACAAGAAGACTGAAGTGCGCCTGCTTGGAAAACTTAGTTCATTAAGGACACAATTATCTGTGTTCGAGACAGATAAAATATTAACATTCCAGACCAACCAATAAAATGTTCAGGGTGAACCTACGCCGGGACCATCATTTGATTGAATGGTCATCGTCCAATCACAAAGCAGAAACTAACTGCTCAGTGCACAACTGACAGGGAATTCCACCAATCAGATGGTTCCGATGGGCGGTCCTTAGCCTCACGGTAACAGTCGTGGTCTCTGTTGTACGCGCTGGTTTATACAAGCAGTATGGCGGAAGAAGAGAGTGAATTGGAGTTAGACAGGTTTAAGAAAGAACTGGAGACTTTGTTGAACACTAGTGCAAGCGACGCACGCGGACTCCAGAGCAAGACGTACTGTGAAAGATTCTGTGAGGTAAGGTGACAGGCTGGACGAAAGCGTTTGCAAGCTTGATATAAAAAGCAAACAGAGATGTGCTAACCAGTGTTAGCAGCATGTCAGCAGATTCCCCTCCCCCAGTGTACAGCCACCGTGAGCCCAGATCACACTGTATTTTACCTCATCAACTACGGCTGTCTTCAAAATACTGTAGGAGTAGATCTCAGTAGTCTGAGAGTTCATTTTTAATCACGATTTGTAAAACTCGGGCTGTCACTTTCTTTCAGTTAGCTTCATTCGCCTGGTATGTGGCTAACTGTTAGCATTCCCAAGTTGCATTCCAAAACAAGCAGGCTGCGAAAGATCAGCTTATGCACACTTCATCATATTTTATTTGCCAGCGATCTTATGAAACAGAAAACGGACCAGCCGAGTAAGATAAATCCTTATGTACGACTATAGGGTGTTAAATGATAGAATAACTCGATGCTGTCAGTGTTAGCAATAGTTGATGTCTTATTAACCAGTCTCTGCAAAGGCTGGTTTAAAATCGCTGGTTAGTTCCAACAGTTACTAAGCAGCTTTTCATTTCTGATGAAATTGTTGCTAAGTTAATGAATCCATCCTTCTTTCTGTAAAAATAAACTCTTTTATGGTGGTTTACGAAAGTTTGATTGACGTTAAGTTAACTTATCTAATTTGTATCAGTAAGTTCATGGACTGTCATTAAATGCTAGTTACTTCCATGACTATAAACAAACATCAAAAGTCGCTTGACAGCAGTGTTTTCTGGCTTTAGGAGCACATAGCGAATAGTAATATATTCTGTCGATATTTTCTTTTTCTATTAATTGTCTCTTTTTATTTTTTTTTTAGTTGGTGGTGGAGCAAACCGGACGATGGCAAGTGCCTCTTCCCCAGCTCCAGGTGTTGCAGAGTGCCCTGTGCTATTTTGTCCATGGTGTGGCATCATTCCCTCCAGAGTGTGAGCATGTACGCTACACTCTGAGTAGTCTGGCCCTGTGAGTATATACTTCTGCGTTTTGCCATTAAATCTTACTTAAAAATGCTGTAAAACTTTTAGGAAGTAGAGCACACATTTAAGTCACCAGACTGTCATCATTTACTCCCCCTCATGTCATAAACCTGTGACTTTTTTTATTGATATTTGATATTTTGAAGAATGTTGTTTGCCAAACAGACATATTTTACCAAAAAAGAAAACAAAACAGAGACATTTCTTGAAATATCTTTTTTTGTTCCACAGAAGAAAGAAAGTCATACAGGATTGGAATAGGGCTGTGCAGGGTGACTCATTTCTTTAGTGTTTAAACAAAGGTGTTGTAACCGACCAGTCTAACAAACCCCCAGACCGTAAAAACCGTCTGTAAAAGTGACTTGAAATATCTTACTGTATCATACAGTCAAATTTAATACTGAATGCTGATGAAAAATAGGTTAATAGGTCACTGTCGTACTAGGGCTGGACAATAATTCAATATCAGTATGTATTGCGATATAATTTTTTTCAATAAAGGTGATATGATTTTTAAACATTTCCGATATTTCGATATACATTACCTTAATACATTGATTTATTTGTGGCGTTTGACTTCGTTGAATAAACATGAGCACTGCACGTTTCAAAATCAAAACGCATCGCGGGTGATTTATATGAATGTATCTCTGAAGGGAACCGACTGCCTTCAGAATAGTTTTGATGGCATTTTCATTTTATCTGATAAAGTTGCTTTCGTGAGCTGAGCAGCTTAGATTACAGCCGTTACCGGGGAAACCGCTAGCTCTACAGCTCTCAAAGCGCCTCCTACTGGCAGAGAATCAGATTGCATTTTCAATAAAAATAAGTTGTCTCCAGCAACATGTTTTTGTTGTTGCTCAATTTTCTTGTTTGTTTTCTGCAGCAACTCACTTGGAGTCAGTATATATATTTTTTCTTTTGTTTTGGGGGGGGGTAAATTATAGAAATTAATACTTTTATTTAGCAAGGATGCTTTAAATTGATCAAAAAAATGATGATAAAGACATTTATAATGTTACAAAAGTTTATAATGTTTTATATTTCAGATAGATGCTGTTGTTCTGAACTTTCTATTCATCAAAGGAACCTAAAAAAATCTACTCTGCTGTTTTCAACATAATAATTAATGTTTTTTGAGCAGCTAATCAGAATATTAGAATGATTTCTGAAGGATCATGTGACTGGAGTAATGATGCTAAAAAAACAGCTTTGAAATCACAGGAATAACTCACATTTTAAAATATTTTCAAATAGTAAACAGTTATTTTAAATGGTAAAAAATAGTTTTTGCTGCATTTTGGATCAAATAAATGCAGGCTTGGTGAGCAGAAGAGAATTCTTTAAAAAACTAAAATCTTACTGTTCAAAAACTTTTGACTGGTAGAGTATGTTAGCCTATAGTTTGAAGTTAAAGATATTAATATTAATAAGGTGAGTCTGAGATGTTTATTTGACAGTGATTTCGCATTTCTTGTTTGTATGAAGGCTAAATACAAATAAAAGGTGAACATTAATTTATTTGTGTTGCCCCCCCCCCTAAAATATTATATAGTTTAATAGGAGGAGTTCATAGTAGGGGTGGGAGTCTTTTGGAATCTCTCGATTCGATTTGTATCGATTCTTGGGGTCACGATTCGATTACAAATCGATTCACGACCGAAATTAAAAAATATTTGTGATTAAATTTTGGCCAGTTTAGCTTGTCATACTGGTATTAAACTCCCTCAAACTAGTGTGTATATATATAAAAAAAAAAAAAGACAAAATATTTTTACACATATAAGGTGGTGAATGCACAAATTAAATTAAATAAAGTTGCTAAATGGCAGAGCAGGCAGTATATACAATGTGCGGTGGCAATTTTTACAGTAACAATAACTGGCGCGGTGTTATTGTAAATACATGAACAAAAAAAACACCTGCTGGATTCAGATTTAAAGTGCTTTTATTTTAGAACTTCTGTCAAACAGCATTAACAAATATCAGAACATTCACAAATCTATATACATTAACAAATGCATTCGAAACTGGATTTAGATTTAAAGTAGCAGCTTCACTTTAAAATGCGGCGTGATCTTGACCAATGAACTTAGTAACTTACTTTTCTCTAATAACTGGAAGAACTAAGTTCTTTTGCAGAAACCTGTTGTGTTAGAAGCTGGTCTACATGTTCCGCAGAAAGTGTGCTTCTCTGTGCAGTTACTATTCCTATTACTATTCTACTTTTCCAAATGCTTGCCCTCGCGGAAAATGGGGCTGGATGTATTATTTGTCTTTCCTCTTCCATGGCTCGCTCGTACTCTATTGTCTGTGCACAGAGTGCAGAGCTCTAATCTGTCCGGGTGGCGCACAAACTCTCGCGGTTGGCTTCCGTCTTTTTAGTACGACCACAGCACGTTATTTTTTTAAAATAACATTTAAAAAAATATCGATTTTTAAAACTTTTGAATCGATTCGAATCGTAAGAACATTGAATCGCGATTCATACATGAATCGATTTTTTCCCCCACCCCTAGTTCATAGACTTGGCAAGTTCATTTTTCATAAGTTTTTAGGTACAGACATCTGTTGTGGGCATTCTTGGCAGTTTTTATGAGGCTTTTTTTAAGTGTTCATATCGATATCGGAATTATATCGTATCGACCGAAATTAAAAAATATATCGTGATATAAATTTTGGCCATATCGTCCAGCCCTATGTCATACTGGTATTGTCCCTCATAACTAGGGCTGTGTATAACCAGCAAAGTCACTATATGATACATATCACGATACGGGACTGCACTGAATTTCACCTCCATTGCTAACTATTGGCAGAGCAGGCAGTTGACCACTGCATTATGAAGGGCCTCCATAACTGTACCACAATACAATATAGGTAATGGCATATATTTCATGTTTACACTGGGCACTCCCCACCAGGTAAAATATTCTGATTGCTTGCATCTTGTTTTTAAGCCCATAAATAATAATGTACTCGTTCTAATAAATTTATATTGTAATGTACTCATTAATATATTAAAAAATCATCTTAACATTGCTGGTAGGTTATCATTGCACAAATGAACGCACTCTCGACATTTAAAAAATAAATATTAGAAGCGTTCTAAACTAATGCGCTGTCTTCACTGAATCTCACGCACACACACGCTCAGTCACACACACAGATCACGTTGCGGCCGCACACAGACATTCAGGAACAAACTTTTTAGAACTGCCCCGCAATTTTATCAATAAAATAGCTTAATCGCTGAAGAGCTACATTATCATTTTCAACAAGGAGCTGGTAGCATCATTGTTTCTAAAGGAATTAAAGTCACAGCTTCACTGTTATACGGTGGTAATTCATACATACACAGCCTCTCTCTCTCTCTCTCTCTCTCTCTCTCTCTCTCTCTCTTATAAATAAACATTTGATGAATTACACTTTTCTGAGAATAGAATATTGAAGTGGAGATTGCTAAACTGCAAGCTAACCGGTGTTTTCGGAAAGCAAGCGCGTTTATCCACAGTGGAGAGGGCGCGCGTACACATGGTTGCCAGGTTGACAAAGATAAGTAACACATTTAGCAGATATTTCTGTATTGCGCAAGTGGGAAGCTCTGTTTCAAGGATTATGTCTCTTTATATCAGGCAACCCAGTCGTGTTCCTCTGCGGCCAGATTAAACCTCGTTATGTAGCTTATATATTATGCTCTATTCATTATTTTTTTAGAAACCTCACACTTTTCTACTCCATTTTAAACGGTGTTCTTGTATTCAAATTAAGCGCGGTCCACTGCTGCACACGTGCCACAATATCGATACAGGGCCAGCTGTCAAATCTCAAATCGTCAAATCTCTGTGGCGATACATCGTCGTTAGGGCTGCCACTAACGACTATTTTTATTTTGATTAATCTATCGACTAATTAATCGATTAATCTAAACGATTAATTTCCCTCAAAAAATCTACAATTTTACTTAAGAATATTTTATTAAACCAAATTAAATCCAAATTTCTATGAAATTCTTTTTTAAAGCAAAAGTAAAGTGCAACATAGAGTTCAAGAAGCAAGTGTCCATCTCATCTCACAGTCCAAATCACTGAAATCAGTTCAGTATTATAGTGTAAGAAAGACAACATATCCACGTGTTCTAGTCTAATAATACAATTATAATCAGTATTTTAAATACAGGAGTATTTACCAGAAATGTTATTTACCAGAATTTATTTAGGAGAAAAATGTAAATGTGCAGTACTTCTGAAAAAGAAAAAAGAAAAACATTAATGGAACCATTAAAATGGAATCCAGAAAATAATGGAAAACAGAATTTGGTACAGATAAAATTGTAAAACTCAATTAATTACACAGGCTTTCTGATTAATACAATTTAATTTAACCATTAAAACAGAGTATAGAAAAATGGAAATTAACAAACTGAATTTGGAAATAAAACTGATTTCATAGGGCCCTATAATTATAATAATGTTTTTGTGGTAATAAAAATAGATCTAAGTGAACAATAGCTTTTAAAATGACTTAAAATACATATATAATAGCAATGATGCAATAATAATTAGTTCAAATAAAGTATCAAAAGCAAGAAATCATATGGTTTTATTGAACAAAACTGTTAAAATACATAATGTATTATAAACAATAGAGCTACTGTAGATTACACATTACAACAAAGGCCTGCAGGGGGCGCAGACAGCCTGATGATTATTATTAAACATTACTGCGTGATCTAATCCTTGTTTAATATTGACCAAGCACCATTTAATTCAAATGTCCACTTAATATTTGGCCATTTCTTTAGGACAGAAATGCTATAGCCACTGTAATTAAATGAATGTGGACATCAAAACGTGTAAACTCAGAGTGAGGGTTTGAGCTTTTATTTTGAAATCGCAATATATTCTCCTGTGTTTGCATAGGCTTATAAATGATTTACCTTACAAATCTGATGAAATGGCGCACGTTGCATTCCCAGATGAACGTTATAATAAACCCAAACTCACAACAACATGCAGAAATGGAGTTTAAGATGCTCCACATGTAAATGATAAGTTTCTGTGGAGCTACTGTGAACGGAGCGTTCTCTGTGAGACGCACATACTTAACCTACACACATGTAGATAATTAAAGCTCATATACTGTGTTAGAACTGCATCGCATATAATTATTTAATTAAATCATAGCGTTTGTGAATTCACAATTATGCTTAATTATGATCTTTAAATGGGTTTAATGTCATGCAGCCTTGGAAAAGAGTCTAATAATGGGTTTCATGGATTCTCATCCATGAAATGCGGCACTTCCAGTATTTTGCGGTTAGTCGACGCGAGCAAAATGAAGTCGATGATTTTTCAAAATCGACTAGTCGACTAAAATCGACGAATCGCGACAGCTCTAATCGTCGTATCGAACACAGCACTACTCATAACCAGTAGTATAACAAGCCTATAAGTAATTGTTATATGTCAGTTTAGCATAATAACTTCAATGTTTTGTGCTTCAGATATACACTTTTCAAAATACTATATTAATTGTAATATATTAACATGACTGTGATTTGAATGCAGCAGTGTTTAGTTGACTAGTGTTGCACATCCCTAATTTGGGACTATATGGCAGTCAGTAAATGATGACAGAATTTTCTTTTTTATGTGAACTCTTCCTTTAAGTATCTGTTACTTTGGATGTCTGTAATGTTAATTGTCAATTCATGGGTTAACGGTGTGTGTTGAAATTGCTGAGGTTGAGTTGACAATAGCAATTCAAAAAGACAGTGAATGCAGTGTAAGTTCCAAAACATCTTTGCCCACCTCCTAATATAAAACTAATCCTGTCTGAATAGGACCTAAATCCACTGCAAGTTATACAATTTGCTGAAAGGGTTACAGAGTAATCTATTGAAGCAACAGGTTGTAAAAGAAAATAATTACAGAATTTTTTTAGGAGTATCTTCGAACTGCTGTTGTTCTTTGGAAAAGATGAATTCATCGAGCATCCTTTAAAAGACATTCTAGACTCCTTCCAGGTAACTGCATTACCTCAATCCTATTATTCTTGGGGGAAGCATCATGTTGAATTCTGCTTACTGGACTTTCAGTGCTTATCGTGTCGTGTTACTCATATGTTTCCTTGTATATGGTTTGATGTTTTAAAATGGTCTTTCTGCTCTATTCTAGGACTGCTATGCGAGCCTGGTAAGCCACCAGAATGTTTACCTTCTGCAGGTTAGACATATTATTAAAGATGGAGGTCCTTGGGCAAACCCTGTTCTTCAGGCCATTCTCAAGGATTCAGAACTACCACAAGAAGAAGGTCAGTCAATCAAGCTTTTGTTTAAAAACAGAGTATCATCAAGTGATCTATACGCGTTTCCTGAACTGTTAAAGGAATTGATTATTATATGACTCTTATTTATTGTTTTTGTTCACAGTGGGCAAATATCTGAGCTCAGAAGTATCCATTTTCTTTGAGCTACGTGTGCGTTATCTGGTGGCATGTGAGAGGCTTCCGGAGGCATTGGCACTGACAAGGAGATGTATCCGGCACTCCGTTTTAGGGAGGCATCTCTATTTCAAGCAAGCCTACCTCATTTGCCTTTGGAGGGCTTCTCTTCATGAGCACTTGAACAAGGGGGTGAGTGAGAAGTTATTTAATTAATAGCTACACCAAGGCCTGGGCGATAAAACGGTATCGGTATTTATCGACGGTACACCTTCATCGATAACGCTAGAAAAATGTTTGATATACACTCTGGTTTCATTTAATGGCACACATGAACACTGCTGAAATGAGTGCGTTGCCTTCTTGTGGTGAGGAGATTGTGAAAAAAAAAAAAGAAATTAGTTGAATTTAAAATAATTTTTTTGCATTTGAATGCAAAAACGGGGCAATCGAATGTTAGGTGTGCTTAGGGGAGCCTTATTAGCCTATTAGCCTTGCGGTGATAATGTAAGTATCATTGTTGCATTTTAATGTTTTGTTAGTCTATCCAGTTGAACCCATGAGATGTGCTGCTGTTGCGTTATTCATTCAAAATATTGGAGAAATATAGAAACTCAATGCGGAGTAGGGTTGGGTATCGAACTCTGTACTTTTAAGGGTACATACCGAATTGCGTCGGTACTACCGAGTATCAATTCACATTAAATCATTCGGTACTAAATTTCAGTACCTGAGAATGCATTTGGGCGCATACGAGAGAGACAGAGAGACCCTGTGACATGATGTCACCCCTGCAACTCTTTAAAACACAACACACAGGGCAAACTGAAATGTTCTGAAGTGTGCTTGCATTTCTAGGGTCATATATGGTTTCCGTGAAAACGCGGACAGGATGGCGGAGTCCATTCATAAAAACGGAATTTACTCTAAAGGGTGGAATATTCGTTTTATAAATTTTTGGATGAATAAAAGAAGGTCTGTCACTTAATTCGAATCGCGATATGAACTAGTGTATGTGAATATTAAAACACAAAGACGGTTTAAATATGAATCCTGCATGTTCCGTTAGCCTCATTATGTATGAATGGCGGAGACGCGGTTTTGTTAACTACACAAATACTGAAGCACACGTGAACTTGCGGTGATTTTCGGCCTCTGCATCTCACTACATGAACACTTACAGGCTGTGAGAGTCACTTCATGAGAATTTTACCGTTTCATTTGAGAACTAGCATCATATCATACTGTATACACAGAAACTTCACGGCAACCTGTCAAAATAAAAGTGCGGTTTAACATGTAAGAGAAATATGTTACTCTTGTATTACTTTTGTACAGTATAATGTATGTCTTTATATATTCCATTTACTGACAAATTTAAATAAAACAATTAAATGATAAAAATAATTACAACTACATTAACCACTTAATTGTAGAAAAAATACAATTATTAAAACATTTTTAAAGGAATATTCACACAATGTTTCTACCATTGATTAATTTTAACAGTAAACCTCTGTTTGTTTGTCAAAAAAATAAAAGGGTTTCATTTTCATTTGATTGGAAGAAATAAATAAAAAATGTTTCATGCCTTCATTTGATTATCAGAAAAAAATGAAACAAGAATTTCTGGAAGGAAAAAAAAAAAAAAAAATTGTAGGGCCCTATTGTTCAAAATGTTGAAATTGAGAGTTTTGGACTTATTTTTTCACTGAAATAAATGTTTTTGTTATTACACAGAGTAAAGTACTGAAAAAAGGTACCGTTGGGTACCGGTAACGGTTCAAATGTGAACGGTACCCAACCCTAATGCGGAGAAGATCTTTTATTAGGTTAAAACCGAAACCAAGCCATTCACACAGAACGCATGTTCTGCAATTTTTTTAGATGGACAACTATGTCTGTTGCACTTGCAAGTTAAGAGTTTAAACTGTGAGCTACTTTCCTGTAGCTCACATGGTAGAGCATGGCGCTAGCAACGCCAAGATCATGGGTTCGATTCCCAGGGAAAGCAAGAGCTGATAAAATGTAAAACTGTAACTTGAATGCAATGTAAGTCGCTTTGGATAAAAGCGTCTGCTAAATGCGTAAATGTAAACTTATAGAAAATACGTCACAAATTTTTGGAGGTTTATTCCATTTCACTGCATCTCATAGGTTTTTAAATGCAATCTGTGTGATCGGCATTTCGACACTTTGTATTAAGCTATGCATAAATTATGTTATGTTATTTCATTGCATTTAATAAACAATTAAAGGCGGGGTAGGTGATCTGGTTCAAAAACATTTTTTGTTATGCTGGGTGAAAGTCTCTTAACATTCTGATAGCAATCACGAAGTTAAGTGGTCTAAATGTATTTGTATGTATTTATATCGTCTGTGGAAGGTGTAGGACCATAAAATGTTCACCCAATCAAAATGTTCCGTCTGAACATTACGATAGGTTGTCCTGCCTGCCTGTCAAAATATGCATTTACATACCTCTGCGCACCCTGTTTGCGCAAACATGATACGTCATCAAGCGCATTCCAGTGAGAATGAAAGGCGCTATTATTGTAATATTATGCTTTGCAAAGTGATTATGCAGGGAGGGCGTGGATCTTGCTTTCAAAGCTAGCTTGCTATCGTTAGCCTTTCCGAAATTGCCTACCCTAACTTTAAATGCTTAAAGGGCTTAAAGTTCTTCGGCACCGTGCCGTATCTCCAGCGTGCAGCATTTGGCTGTGGAAAAAAATAATCCTACATTTAAAAAAACAAACAAACATTCTCATCTTTTGGGCAGCTTAGATCACGTACTTCTCTCGCAGCATCTCATTCTGTTTCTTCCACTATTTTTAGATGCATTTTGGCCATAGAAATGCATTATTCAGTGCTGTAATTTGACACGACCGGCTGAAGTTGGACGTGCACTGTGGGCAGACCCGACTAATCGATAATGAGAATTGTTGTTGATTATTTTCATTATCGATAATAATCGATTTTATCGTTTAGTTGTTGCAGCCCTAGTTGGCGGTGATACCGGTGTTAAGCCGCAACACTACAATTAGAACTGAATGTGGCTGCTCAATGCAGCACATCGAACGAACGACAGTCGCGCATCACAGATCAGATTTCTTTTATCACGTGAGGAGAGTGAGTCGAGCTGACTGACAAAAAGAGTGAGATGAGACCGACGATAAGACGGCAGAAGAGTTTCAAAACGAAATGTAAAAGCGCCTGTTTTAAAAATATTTTGGATTTTGAAAAGCCTGTTGACCTGCCATTTATCTAAGGTGATATTGGAGGGTTTATTTATTTTTTTATTTTTTTTTTTATTTTTTTAACAATAACATTTATTGTACATCGTGATTTCAAAATAAAAAAAATTGAGTTTGCATGTGGCCAAATATTAAAATTAAATGGATTTAAACATTATTTAATCACGCTGTAAAGTGAAATGTCACCAAGCCGTTGGCGCCCTCTGCAGGTATGTTATAATACATAATGCACAGTGGGTTATGTTCATATTATGTATTACATTATGTATTTTAACAGTGTTATTCAATAAAACCATGCAGTTACTTTTTATATTTTATTTGAGCCAATTATTATTGCTTCATTGTTAGTTTATATATAAATAGTCATACTAAAGCCTGGTTTTCACTTAGGCCTGTTTTAGTTTATAAAAAATATCAGTATTCAATTGTCAAAATAATCATTAGTTACAGCCCTAGGGGAAGTCGTGACCTAAAGGTTAGAGAGTCGGACTTGTAACCCAAAGGTCGTGGGTTCGAGTCTTAGGTTTGGCAGAGATTGTAGGTGGGGGGGGAGTGAATGTACAGCGCTCCCTCCACCCTCAATACCATGACTGAGGTGCCCTTGAGCAAGGCACCGAACCCCCAACTGATCCCCGGACGCTGCAGCATTGGCTGCTCACTGCTCCGGGTGTGTGTGTTCACTGCTGTGTGTGTGTGCACTTGGATGGGTTAAATGCAGAGCACAAATTCCGAGTATGGGTCGCATGTCACTTCACTTTCACTAGATTAGTTAAAATATTTCAAAATACAACTGCATTTTTACTTTTTGCAATTAAGACACATTTTTTCATTGAATTTAAAAAAAATAGTATTAAAATATTGTCTTGCTCTTGTGAACCAAGTATCTGTATTTTGTCTCATCTCATCGTGAGTTAAGTGTGTTGTCACACCCCTAGTGTCGATAAGCGGTTATATTGCTCATAATTTTCCATGTGTATGTTATTGCTTTCATTCTTCAGGTCAACCATTTATTCATGAAAAAAAAAATCAGTTTGAAAGCAATAAGGAAGCATAGTATCCTTTCAGATGTTTAAGTTGCCACAGTCATTGCATGCTTTGCATGTGCTGCTCCCCACAACCTCCCGCCCTGACCTGACCCGCCGGAAAAAAGTTCAGGCTCAGGTTTTTTTTCACTTTAACCCCTGGCTACATTATTTTGCCCATTGCTCCCTCCTTCCTATGGCATCGGGAGACAAGCCAAAAGTTTCCTTAAGACTTATTAAATCTCCTTAGAAAACATAAAGGAGATATTTGTTTACATTTTATTTTGTTTGACTTAATCTTAATAAATTGGGTAAATTACAAATTCATTGGTTAATTTTAAATATTTTTTTCTTTTACGCTTTGTTTTAAAAAAGGTTATAAAAATGTCAATAATTATCGATACCGAGCGATATGAAACATTATATCGCTGATCATTTTTTTTAGCTATATCGCCCAGCCTTAGTTACGCCACACTTGGTGTGAAATAGGCCTGGATGTATCTGGATTATACGTAGTCCTTTTTTTAATTTTCTTTTTTTTTTCTGAACAATGATTTCATACCTTAACAAAAGCAAAACATCTCCATTCTCGGAGGGGGAGTCAAAAAGGATGAGAGCCATTGATTTTTGGTGTCCATGGCAAGTGGCTTTTTCCATTGAGCTTAAGAGAAAAAAAGAGGGATTGCAATAGGGCTGGGCGATATATCTCATGCACATCTCGTCAGTAAAGCCGGTTCTTTGATTAGCGGTAAATCTCCATCACCTGTTTTCAGATGGAGCGGCATTTTATACACAGAGCCGTAGTTCGCTGCCAAGCCACGCAAAATCGCTTTCATAATCGCTCATAAATCGCATTAAAACTAAGTAATGATTTAGTACAACTTGGTCACAATTTAACTAAGCTGCGGGAACAAATGAACAAGTTATGGGAAATAATTCTTAATTCAGTGGCACTGCAGTGGGGTGATTGTCATGCAAACTATACAATATCACATTATGTTGACTAGTGGTCTTTTCTTGTGTAGGACAGCAGTGTGTTGTTTATATATAAACTTATCTGGAGCTTTAAATAACCTCAAACTATACAATATCACATTAGGTTGACTTGGCTTACATTTTAGTGGTCTGTTCTGTTTGGTGGTCTTAAAAAGATATAAAAAATGTCCAAATATTTTTGTTTTAATCTATTGGATTATATTGCAATATATTGGAATATGATGAACGATGTAATAGATCACACTATTGTTTTCTTTTCTAAAGATGGCAGACATCGATGGGAAGGATGCTGTAGAGATACTCTGCATGATGGAGAATGAAGAGAAGGATGAGACTGTTTTGATGATGAGTAAAGGCTTCCTATCTCAGAAGCTCCAGATTGGAGAAATGTACTACCTTTGGTGGGTCTCTCAAGCTCTATGAACATTTACAAGGGGAATTGTGTTCAGTGTATTGCCCCTTTTTTTTTAAGCATTCAGTATTTTTACCCAATCATTGTAAAAGCCTGACCAGAAGATAGTACTGAAGGTGCAGAGGATCACAGTCTTATTTCACTTTTTTTCCCATAAAGGGATTTGGTCTTCATATGGAGCAGACTCTACCTGCGATTGAACCTCTCCAAGCAGGGCTTCCTAGAGGAATGCAAAATAATGATCCTGTCAGCCACCAACATTAAAGCGATTTTCCCATTTATGAAGGTGATTTTGGCAGAGGTAAGATATTTTGTCGTTGTATTAAACATGTAATTGTAGACATAGACAAAAATCGAACTGAACACACATATCAATATTTAAAGTACAATAGTGTTCATGAAATGTTCTTTTTTGAAGTGAAGTGTTTTTTTTATTGAAATGACCACAGCAATAACATTTGTGGTTTTATTTTTTCAGTTTGGAAAAGATGGCCTGGGGTTTTGTGTGGAGCTTTGTGCAAGAACCTTGCAGACTGACGTTAGGAATGATCCAGTCGCCAAGTCTCTTATCTACAAAACAATTGCATGCCTGCTCCCTAATGACCTTGAGGTCTGTAGGGCTTGTGCACTGCTAGTTTTCTTCCTAGAGAGAACTGTTGAGTCATACAAGAACGTGTTCCTCCTATATACTCACCCTGATCAAGAGTACCATGCAGACACCAGTCTTGTGGGTAACAGTGTACGCTTTGAGGTTCTCCAGATCCTGAAAAAAGATCTGTACTTTGACCCTGAGTTCTGGAGCCTTCTCAACATTGAAACAAACTGTCTGAAGCTAATGAGTGATAAAGTTGGTAAAGCAGCTTTATGTGAAATCATGCAATGGGACAAGTGGATGCCAAGCTACTGTGTGAAAGGATGTTGTCAGTGTTACTCAGACGACACACATGGGACTATCAGTAAAGCAGAGAAACATACCAATCGAATAAAACAGGAAGTGGAGTCAGTGAACACATGGGTTAATTCTGCCTCAGGGGAAGCATCCTCCAAACCTCCAGGCAAAAGGCGGGGGAGGAAGCCAGGGACACAGCTTGTAAAAGATTCAGAGGCCTGTCCAGTTCGACGTTCATTTAGGCAATTGGACTCGGCAAAGAATCATGCCAGGCAACTTAATAGTAGACGCCAGAGACTCCTTTCGCGGCAGACAGAGATGAAAACTCTGAAGCGCAAGGGAAGGAAACCACAATGGCTTTTGGACCAGTTGGCTGCCCAAGCAGAAAACAGTGTACCTCAACAAGACAAGAAACCAGGAAGGAAACCAAAGCAGTCAAATCTTTTTAAGGATATTTCAGTTGAGGTGCCATTAAATGAAATTACAATGAAATTTTCCTACCCTGATAATGAAGTTGACCTTTCTTGTGATGTCCAGGCCTCACTGTTTTCCACAGAGACTCCTCATATGACTGAAAGCAGTACTGACAAAATTGCATCACAAGAGAATTTGAAATGGCATGACAGTGCTACGTCTCTTATCGAGTTACTTTCAGCAGAATCTGCTCCATGTAGGAAAAAGGACTTCAGGGTGAGGGAGGAGATTGTTTTCCGAGAGCAAGGCCTTTCTATGGTTTGTAAATTCCACACATATTCAAGACCAGTTGAATTAGAAGGAATATCAGTCAACAGTTTACCCAAAGATGAAGTTAAGTTGGACCTTAATGAATCCAAACAAGAAATACAGTCTGCTGAGCAACAGTGTGAACCGGCAGAAAGCCTTGAAGCTGCTGCACAGGATAAAAATGCTGTGGAAATCAAGGATACACCAATCCTAGTTACAAATAAGGAAACATCCACTCCTTCTGAAGCCATTCTTGAGCCAGTTAAAGAATTCATTGAACATCCAAAAGTTAATGAGTTATCAAGTCCCCAAGATGCAAACACCAAATACCCAGACTATGGTCCTTACAGTCCTATTAGTCCTCCAGAAAATACTACTGTTGATCTTCCACCAGAAGTGACAACTCTTACCACAGCTGACACCATTCCTGTACCTGAAAGTACACCAGAAAACGTGACGGGTCTTCGTGAGGATGCTCCTCCAGTTCTCACTGAAGTGACGATGCTCCCTGATGCTACAGTTGCTACTTTGAGTGAAAGCGAGATTGCCACTTCTTGTAAAATTGTGCATGAGAGTACGGAGATGCCAGCGCTGTCCCCAAGACCTGAGGAGACATCACCGGAAATGCACACAGCTGTTGATGGTCTAGTCCCTGACCTTATTCCCCCAAGTGATGCAAGTTGCCAGCTTTCAGTTACCTGCAGCCTTTGCAATAAAGAAACCAAATACCCATACATTCTGCGGCATGCAATGTGGCATCATCGGATTGACAGAAAGTGCATGTTCTGTCACAAACGCTACACTCATGGGCGCAGCCCGTCAGTCCATTTTAAAGTGCACATTCAAGAGCTGAAAAAGTCTAATGGGCTTTTTAATGAAAATATTTGTGAGAATGCCACTGAGAACACCTTGCGACATTCCCAGACAAGACTGTTTAAACGTGTGAATCCTGCCATGAAGAATAGGTTTAGAAACATCAAAATGAGGTTAAACTGTACTTTGAACATCACAGATTTGCACAGGGAAGGGCAAAGTTCAGAGCCTAAGGTGAGATTGCGGGCAAGGTTAGTTAAGAATTCAGATCCCCCAAGTACATCGGAAGAACAAAAGGAGAAAGTTTGCAAGATGAAGAGAAAACGTGTGTTAGCAAAGAGATCTCAGTCCATAGATGAGAACAAAAAGTTTTTCAGAATGGGAATAGTAAGGAAGAGAGCAAAGACTATGCAAACACTAACCCCAGATGACAACCATTCAGATACCAAGGGCAACTTGGCTCATAGGGTAAATGGAGTAATCAGAAAGAAAAGAAAAGTGAAAAGTGAGCCTGAGACAAATACCCTTGATGAAAAGGTTCAGACAACATTACCACAGGACAGCAAAGTGAAAACTGAGAGTGTAGAAAATCAGAAAGTCAATGTCAAAAATCAGAAAGTCAATGTCAAGACTGAATCTGAGAATGTAGAAGTGACAAAAGACAAGAGCAAAACAAAATTGAAAAGAAAAGATAAAATGCTGGACTCTAAGCTGAAAAAGAAGAAGATTACTCATGGAGATCAAAAAGAGGATGGAGAAGATGGAAAGAAGAGGAAGATAAAAAACAACCCGGAAGGCAGTTCTGAGAATCAGGAACCCAAAGACAGTAAGACTGAATTTAAGGAAATTAATCCAATGGGGCATAAGAATGGGACTCCCCCAAAACCCAAACAGCCTTCCACACCATTCCAGGGAAAAAGAACTGGAGCATCTACGCATGTCAGATGCCCTGTGGAGATATGTACATTTAGTGCAAAGTCAATCCTTGTCCTTTCACATGTGCTGTCTCACCACCATGGCGACAAGAAGGCGCTTGTGTTCTTTTTCAACTTTGGAAAGGAAAAATGTCTTTTCTGTTGCAGAAAGATATTCAACCCTCAGCATTTTTTTGACCATGTGATATGCCACAGAGGTGAGTTGAAGTTCCCATGCAACCATTACAGCTGCAAGGAGAGGTACCAAACACGTATGGAGCTTAGTGAACACATGTCAAGCCATCATCCCTTGAAAGCGATGTGCTGCTTTCCTGGCTGCTCTATGCAAGTTGAGAGCAGTATGCTCCTGTATAAGCATGAGAAAACACATTATCGACCCGATACAAATTCAGGAATAAATTCATTCCCCAAAGAATCTGAACCAACAGGGCACGGAGCCCCTCGAAGCCAGGAAGATAATATGGAGGCACCAGCAAATTCTTCAGTCAGTCAACAAATTCTGGGTGCAGCCAATTCGAAGGTTCCTGCAAATCAAGATGATGATGGAAAACCTTTGGTCCTCAATAAAGGTTCCGTAAGCTACAGTGGCAAAAACCATTGCCTTATTAATGGGCATAGCGAGGATGACAATGTTGTTCCTCCCAAACCTTCAGATCCAGTCATTAAAGAGCAGGAACCAACAGTTTTAGGAAAACCTGTAACTAAATTCATTCGACCTCTTCCCTCAGCCTATCTGGATGAGTCTTACATTAGCATGCCAAAACGCTGGAAGGAACCCCAGGTGGGTTCAAAGATATTAGGCTCTGTGTCAAAGCCAGAAAAACTGCCTACCAGGCAGCGCTGCTCTCGATGCTTTCAGTCTTTCAACAGTGAGGAAGAGCTGCAGACACATAAAGACAAATGCACATCCCTCTTTGGTTTTGATTCGGATGATGAAAGTAAGTACCTTTTTTATTATGAATCTCAAGTTATTTATATAATTTTTGTTGTTGAATACTTTGTTTTTGTTTTCAACAGGTGCCTCCTGAATTTGGAGAAGCAAGCGTCTCTACTGAGAAAATTGCTAAATGCTGCTGTGGGCAATCAGCGTTCTTATGTGTGCTTAACATCTTTGTCAGCATCTCGAAACGGATCTAGATTGAGAACTACATGGGAAATAAATGATCCCTTGTTGTAGTCTTCTATGAGCGATCTGCTGCTTTATTTCAGAGCGATTGTCTGTTAATTCTTCTCTAAAATGTCATTTCAAAGTCTTTTGAGAATTGGGACTATTTTTTTACTTGATTGTCATCTTTGCTAGAAAATGAATAAGTTTGTCTTTCTTTAAAATGCACAACAGATGCTTTTGACTCTCTCCCTCACTTCCTGTCACAGAGCTTATCCTGTTCTCTCATTTTTTTTGCTTGTCTTTTCAATTCCTGGATATGAGAGGCCACCAAGGACCATGACACTACAAGACGAGTTGGTCTGTCTTTCCGGCCAGGGTAAATACCTGCTCTAGAAAGCACAAAATGTTGTGCTAAGTGGTGGTTAATGAAAGGTTTAACTTGGTTGTTTTGAGACAATGGGTCAGGTATTTACCAGTGTTATATTGTGCTTTATGAGCAGAAGTACTGGATGGAAACCCGTAGGCCACTTTAAGTATTGCAAGCACACTCTAAATATGTTCTTTTATTATTTTTAAAAGACTTAATATGTGAACTTTTGTAAATTGTTACTAATTGCATATTTTGCAAATGTCATTAACTTGCTTATGTTTAAGTCAGTGGACACTTGGGAAGAATTAAAGACATCAAGTCTTTAAATGAAGGACTTTGACTTCGGTTGAGAAAGCCTAAAGAACTGTCGGCCTATAACTGGTGCTGCTGGAAAGGCCTAGTCTTTAAGACTGCAGATTCTCCTGTTAATGGAGGAGTGTATATGTGCCACAAAGCCTCATTGAACATTGTCATGACATATACTAAATGACTTCTCTTTAAACTCAAGAAAATTGTAAGGGGAGGACTAACTGTGTCTCGGACAGAGGCATGTTTATAGCTGTTCCATTGATGAACAGTAACAGTCTTATTTATTCTTTTTTTTTTTGTATCTTCTGTAAATGTTTGAAGAGTTTAAATAGTATATGATTGGATTGGGTGACTGGGTTTATATATCATGAGCTTTTTTTGTCCTGATTAATAAACAAATTTGAAGGGGAGTTCTGTTTGTTGGTTTATTGCAAACAGCCGTTGTATCGTATATCGTTAGCACTTGCACAACATGTTTTAATTTTCTCACAGTTTATGTGGCAAAAATTAACTACAGTTTGCTGCGTCTCCGTCCACGGGAGGCGCTGTTCACTGTTGCGTCAAGTTTATCATAGCGGTTGCCAAATAAATGTTTTCTGTACTGATTTTTTTCCGGGCCGCTTTGATCGACACAGTACCTTTTTAAGTGCCTTTGTGTAAAATTATAAGCTGCATGAGTAAAGCACATGCCAAACGCTTAAAAAAATAGTTTTATGTATTTTCCCCCTCAAAATGTCATTATACCATACAATTTCTAAACACTTGGCAACCTCGACGTAATCGCAGCTGCAGCCATAGCAGCCAGATTCAGCTTGGTAAACAAAGCGGACAACTAGCGAGCTAACCGTTATGCCAATACGGTTTTTTTTCTCGCAAAAAACGTTCTAAAATTTAGAGTAAAGCAGTTGAGGGTAACGTACAGTTTCAAAGCGGTATACATAGTTTTTATCTAATGACATTTTCTTATGATATATGTAATTTAACCGTTTCATGGATCGTATGTAGCTAACCAGTAGCTAACTGGTTAGCCTTTCAGTGAGGCTACATTGATTCGGGTAACGTTAGTGAGCAAAATGAAACTAAACTGTATGGTGAGTATTGTAAGTGACCGTCTGCTAATTAAAGGATGTGTCTTAGTTGACAATTTTTAGTTTATTTCGTCCCTTTATTCTCTACTAGAAAACATGAAATGTCTGTAAGCAAATCTTTACAAATCACTCAGATAGGCAGATAAAAGCGTGCTAGCAAATAACGGATTGATTGAAAACACGAAGAAAAGAAAATCAGCCAGGAACGTCAGTAATCAGCCAAAACGGCTGTCATGAAATAATCAATCCCAGTTCAAGCACTTGCGGTGAAATGTTCAATCTGATGGCGAACTGCTGCAACTGGTTGAAACGATGGAGAGAACCTGCTAGGTGAGTCTAAATTAACTTACAGCTTTCATCTCATGCTTGTGTCAGAGAGACTGGTACGTATTTAGTAACTTGTTTCTGAGCAGAAGTGTCAGTGAGCTCTTACACTGTGCAATTGTGTATGTTACCTGTATTTGTGCAGTGGTCCCAAATTCAATAAGCCACACTTTTGGCATAGTTTTGACCTTAACCTGTGCGACTGCCCTCTTTATATTTTATATCACTGTTTATTTATTGGCAACAAACATTCAATTTGGCTGATGAAAGTGACCACACACCAAGTACCTTAGAAATATTTACTATTATTTTGTATTGCAATGGGAAGTGCAGTGTGTAACTCAAAATGCATCATTTTGTGGGGAAAAAAAGATTGGAAATGATTATTGTCTTTTGAAATAAAATATTTAATTTTCCTTGCTATGATTCAACAATTAATGCACTACAGAAATAATGCCAATGAAAGTCATTGGAACAACATGGTTTGTATTTGGCTGAAATATGAAGAAAAAAACATTATGCTAAGTGTAACAAAACAAAAACAATTTAACGTTCTGTTCTCTTTCTGGTGAAAGTTAATGAAACTTTACGGTAAATAAATTAAGGCATCCCTTAAAAAAGTAATTTCTAAGAAATGTCAACTTTAATTTATTTGCATATGCTACATGGTAAAATTTTGTTATGCAATGTAATATTTTGCATAGATTCATGATTCATACATTCATACTTGCTCTTGTAAACAGTAAACATAAAATTTGATTTTGAAACTTTCAGTAAATACATTATTAAAGATTGTAGGTTTGCATGTGTGTGTTTGTGACAGTGATCAGGACAGAACTCAAACTGTTTTGTTGCAGTGTTATTTTATTCTTGTATTTGTATTGGTATTTTCTAGTGTTAGTATTTATTAATATTTTGAATTAGCTTATATTTTTATATTTTCAGTATTCAAATTAAAAACAGTTTTAAGTATATAAGTTTTAGTTAAGTTATGCGTTTTGGCATTTTTATTAATTTTTTACATACATTTCTGTTTAGCTTTAATAATTTCAGTACTTCAAATTTAACTTTATTTTAGCTAGTTGCCAAGGCAACATTTCTTAATTTTTAAAGTTTTTTTTTTTTTTTTTAAGTTTTACATCTAATATTTAAAGGGGACCTATTTTTTTTTACCCCTTTTTACAAGATGTAAAATAAGTCTCTGATGTCCCCAGAGCGTATATGTGAAGTTTTAGTTCAGAATACCCCACAGATACATTTTTATAGCTTGTTAAAATTGCCACTTTTAGGGTGTGAGCCCAAACGCGCTGATTTTGGTATGCTGCTTTAAATGCAAATGAGCTGTTGCTCCCAGAGAAAAGGGCGGAGCTTCAAGAGCTCCAGCATTAGCAGTGCTAGCCTTTGCAAATAAACATTCCACTATTAATACAAGCCTGTTATCTTTGCAGAAAACATACTCTGTTTCAAAGTCAGTCATATGATTATACTGTGCATAATACATTCATGTTTATGAATTACACAGACATAGCTGGTCTCATGCTATCACAAACTTTATAAGTCCCACTACTGATTATGAGCTCGACAACTTCAAGCGATCGACTCACATTGCTTTCATATGCAACTTTTAACTACCACATTCCTATTCACAATCATTCTGATAGCACTTGGAGGCAGCATCAGTGAAAACTCAGAGACAATGATAGCTTTAGCAATTAGCCTTACAGAGTGCCATGAAGCTCTTTCAGAAAGGCAAAGTTTGGACGTTCGCGCACAAAGCGTTGGTATTGATTCCTAAACATTTAGGGGACGTTACCGATTTTTTCCGGGATATTTCTTTCGAAAATGAAATTTAACCACAGTGTCCTCGGCTCAGATGGGGGGAGATTATGGCAACTAGGGGTGTGCGATATTGAAAAAAAAATGATATCTCGATATTTTTTGGGATTTTTTCGATAACGATATTAGACAATATTTTGTCGAGTGTGTTATCGTGCTGATATCTGACTACCGTGGACAGCTGCAGTTTCTGATATTCTTAATATTCTGTGTGGTCAGTTCACATCAGTGATAGAAATTATCTTTTCATATAAGTTTAAATAGATTTTTACCTTTTATGGGCAATTTTACCTTTAATGAAGTCATTTTCTTTCTAAAAGTGTGCATCTTTTGAGTCAAATTGCAAGAAGTTGCATCTGAAGTGGTATTTAGATGTATTTACACACTGTTTAATGCAGCTCAGAGGGACATGGAGTGCTTTAAACTGCAGTTACAAATGCATAATGTTTTGATATTTTAAACATAAAACATTGAATACTGATATTTGAAATTATTTTTAAACGAACAGATACTTTGAATGGGAAATTGAAATCGCCAGTAGGTGGCAGCAAGTCACAAGTGAGTCATTGCGACCGAACCAAATCATTTAAACGGTTGATTCATTCAGGAACGAAACGCCGTCATGTTGCTCAGAGATGCAAAAAACAGTGCTGTAGCTGTTTGGAATTATTTCTGTTGGCGAAATGGAGCAAAAACAGGCAATATGGTGTCTGAAACGTAAGTCTCTTAATATTAACTTATTGTTTATTGACCCGTTGTAAAATCAATCAGAAGAAAAAAACGGCACTCTTCGTGTGATTTTAACTATATTAAATAATATATATATATATACACTGCCCTCCAAAAATTTGGAAACGCCCTAGAAAAGTGGTGTTTTGGACGATATCACACTTCCAAGCACACTTCTAAGCTTGACCCCAAGCACACTTCCAAGCTGTGCAAATCCTATTTGGAGAGGACACAGTCAGCTGGCATCATGTCTGTCATGGAATGGCCTTCCCAATCACCCGACCTCAACCCAATTGAGCTACTAGGAACTGGACCGTGATGTCCGTAAGAAGTGTCCAATCAGTGTGAATCATCTTTGGGCAATCCTTCAGGAGGCTTGGAGTAATATATCAAGTCAATGTTTGAATAAACTGACAGCTCGGATGCCCAGATTATGCAGAGCTGTAATAGCTGCTAATGGTGGATATTTTGATGAATTGAAAATTTAAGTTTTTTCTATGTATAAACTGTTTATGTAATAAAATATGTTTTCGTAGTTTGTGTGTGTTGTCCCTTATCAGTGCAAAATTATCACAAATTAAAAAGGATTCATGCCAATATTGTCCAAAACCCCATTTTCTAGGGCGTTTCCAAACTTTTGGAGGGCAGTGTATATACATTTTCTGCCCCCATATCTTGAATTTTGTGATCATCATTTTATTAGACTGAATCATGCAGTGAAAGAACACACTCTAAATGCGCGCTCGCACTAGTCTAGACTTCACGTAATGTAAGTGTGCTCTCTGTAGGGGTGTTTTGTTTGGTTTTTGCAAAATACTCGATAATGTCAAATTGCACATCGTTAAAACAACAATTACGATATTATCCCAGACGATATATATCGAACACCCCTAATGGCAACTCCTATGTTCATTAGTTCATCCCAAAACACAACACTCATAAAGCCTCTTTGGTGCTGACATTGTATATATCTCCAGTAATGGCGGACCGCATCTTCTCACTCAGGGCTGTGTTTATGCTAATAGGGTAGAGAACGTCACAAATGGGTGGGACTTTTTCCCCTCGGTGACGTGAACAGAGGGATAATCTGAAACAGCTCGTTTGGAGAGACTGTTCATGATTTATTGGTTTTATAAAAAATTAGTTGGTGGATTTTTAACATTATAGGCTGGTTGTATTCACACACTGCGGCCACACAACTGTGTTCAAACACCTTATAAAAGTGATTTTTGCATAATAGGTCCCCTTTAAAATGTAAAAGTTTTGCTGGTGACAAAAGCACTTGTGCCTATTGAGTTATTTAGTACATTATACACACAGTAGGTTCATCTATTCTCGTGAGGTTGCATTAGATCTGGTGTCATTTTTAATTTTAGTATTTCCTTTCTCTGTGTTGATTAGTGACCCTACCTGCACCCCTCACTGTACATGTTTGAACGTGACTCACAATTAGGCATAGGCTTAAATCCAAGTGCTAAATGTCTGATTACTCACATCACCTGCTGTGCCTGAAACAAGATGCTTGATAAGCCTAAATCTGGGTCAGATGGTTGATCATAAGACCCAAGAATCGGTCTGAATGAACTATGCAGTGTAGAAGTCAGGCCTTAAAAGCACCAGCGATGTTATGGAGACTGTTACTCTCCGCTGACAGCTCCTGGGCCCAGAGGTGACGATTAAGTCTCTAAGTTATTGTCTTAATTTCACTGGTTGAACGTAGCGTGTCCTCTAGCACCCTGTCACTGATCTTGTTGGGTAAGTTGAAATCCCCAGCTAATCCCTCAGATACAGAGCTGACCAGAAGCCAGGAAAAACAAAAGTGTGTGTGTGTATCGACAATAACAACCGAAGTCAAGGGAAACCTAGCTGTCATCTTGATCTATTCCCAGTCTTGATGAAGGCCTCCTGGTTGCAGAGAACTGTCACCTGGATAGTGCGCTTGATGTCCCTGCGGCGCAAATGCCGCAGTTAAGTATCTGTTTGTTTGTGTGTGTGTGTGTTGGTAGCTTATTAGGACTTTGTGTTTTCATATGTTCATCTGTGGTGAGTGCGGGGTTTGTTTACGCCGCCTGGCCTTTGTGTTCATCTGGCATTTTTTAAGAATCAAGCATAGGTTGATGATGGTGAGCAGAAATCCCATGTCAATTTAGGGTATTTGTGTTACTCCACAGATGTCTTATTATGCCTCTAAGCCTCCACTGGAAGCCTTGTAGTTTAAACAGCTGTGACTCTACAGCCCCGGACAGATTATCATTGAACTTAATGAATATTTTTGACATCATTAGTGCTGGAAAAGGCCACATTATTTACTTTGTCTTTTTGTGCACGGTGTGCTGAATCATCCTCTTCATCCCTGTGTGCTTTTGCCAGTCGAGATGATGCATTACCATGCTGGCTTAGGTTGTATTAGCTGACAGCTGTTCGTAACTTAATGTCAAGTTTTATTAAATGTCAAAAAGTTCAAAGCTGCCTGAATGAACTCATTAATGAGTGCAATTGAATACACCTTTTCTGTGATTTGCATGTTTTTAATTTCTGTATTAAATATTATATTTTTTTGGACGTAAAGTAAAACAAAAATAAAATAAAAGAAGATGACCATCATGCTAACTACATAATAAATTAATTAATTAATAATTGGTGCAACTCCCCAAAAACTTTGAAATGGTGAAAAATGTCATGATAAATAAATAGGCAACAAACAAACAAATAAATAAAACATACATAATGAAAATAATGATGAAGTCACATGTATTAAAGGTATAAAAAAATGTTAGCCTATTACCTTTAACTTGGTGGTTACAACACATGACATTTTTTTATAGTTATTGTAAACCTTTATAAACTTTAAATAAACTTTTCTTGAAAATGGTATAAAAGTTAATTTTTTTTTAATCATTTGAAAACAACTTGAATACATAAAGTACTTTTCTATGAACTTGACAGTTGTTTTAAACAACTAGATTTATTATTTTTTCTTTATCATGTTCTTGCTTACTTGCCATTGACCTTAATATCGCATTCTAACCTGAGTGCACCTCAAGTGTTTGACAGAAATACTTTTTTTTTTATTAGGACCGCCTTGACCTTAATGAGGTCTTTTGGAGACACATAATGAAATGAAGCTGTATCTGTGCTCTTGCAGGAAGGTGACATTAGTAATGGTTGGACTGGACAATGCTGGAAAAACAGCTACTGTCAGAGGAATCCAGGGAGGTAAATATTCATCTTAATATTTTTGGAGTATTTTTTATGTAGTCCAAGATCGATCTCACAAGGTGTATATTTCTGTGACTGTCATAGAAAGTCCTTTAGATGTAGCACCTACAGTGGGCTTCTCAAAGGTGGACCTGAAGCAGGGGAAGTTTGAGGTCACAATCTTCGACTTGGGTGGCGGGAAGCGTATCCGCGGCATTTGGAAAAACTACTACTCTGAGTCTTACGGAGTGGTGTTTGTTGTGGACTCCAGTGATGTTCAAAGGATCCAGGAGACCAGAGACACAATGGCTGAGGTTCTCCGGCACCCTCGTATTGCAGGCAAACCTGTATTAGTGTAAGTTTTCAAAATATGACATGTTCTTGCTGTTGAACGTAACTTACTGTATAGACTTAACATTACACTACCGTTCAAAAGCTTGGAATTAGTAGGATTTTTAATGTTTTTGAAAGAAGTCTCTTATGCTCATCAAGGCTGCATTTATTTGATCAAAAATACAGTAAATAAAAAACGAACTATCATAAAATAGTATTACAATTTAAAAATAACATTTGTATTTTACTATACTTTGAAATATAATTTATTCCTGTGGCGGCAATGCTGGATTTTCATCAGCCATTGCTACAATCTAAAGTGTCACATGATCCAAATAAACATTATTCATTAATAAAACATTAAAAATCTTACCCATCCCAAACTTTGAAATGGTAGTGTACGAGTGTGTCTACAGATCATCAAACATGGGAGATGAGACATAAAACATAAAGCATAAAGGCCTTATATAAAATGAATATGTCCTGTGCTCTCATTTTCTAATGACATTGATAATATAAAAAAAAAAAAAAAACTTTATATAAACTATTTATAAATCGTGCTCATATTGGTTTGTTGTGTACTAACCTTAATTGGCAATCACTCAGTAAAGCTATAAAGGTGTATGGACCTAATAATCTTAAAAAATAAAGAAACTTAGGCCAGTTTAGTAATTAGTGATGTATTGTCATTATGTATTAAGTCATCATAGCTGGTCTTTAGTGACAAATGCAAGTAACTTTTAATGCATTTACACCAGTAAATGACAAGTATTTATGCTGATGTTGTGCAAAATCCTTGCCTAGGATAGCCTACATAATGATGAGATATGCAGATTTGTGTTAATGAGGGTGGAAATTAAAATACCTTATATTCACATACCACATTAAGTGTTTGGATATACAGGGGAAAGTGATGAAAAAGGACGTTGTTTAGGAGGCTGAGATCTTTAATCATTTGTTTCTGGCTTTAGTCCTATTCTACCTGACATACCTGAAGATTTCATGTTGGGCAGCACATCCTTGTTGATACATTTATCTTACTACACCGCCCTGTGCATGCCTTGACAGTTTTGCATTAGTCCAGCTCTTCTAACAGGAAATAATACTACCTGACAGAATGATCTCAATGGTACACCTGTAAAAAGATCTCGGCACCTGGGGGCCGATTCTCAATTTCCCCTGGTGCTTGAGATAATAAACCTATTGATGTGCTTTTCTAAACAAGCTGTCTGTGGTTCATGTTCGATTGGGTCCTTGTTCTTGTTGGTATTTGGTAATTATACCAACACCACCATGTTGGATTCTTTACTATTTCATCACTCTTAGCAATCTGTGGCCAGTTGCATAAAATGTTTAGACTGGTCTTACAAGTTAATCAAGTTAATAATTTTTTTTTTTTTTTAAGACTGGTCATAATTTTAAGTCAGTTATATAAAGATGTAGATTGGCCTAATTTGAATCCGAAAATTAAGACTCATTACTAGGGCTGTCAAAAAAAAAATCGAATTTCGAATATTCGTCTAATTTAAAATAAAAAATCCATATTTGAATGCAAAAACGTTGCATTAAAATTTTAGGTGTGCATCAGGCAGCCTTATCAGTGGTGCACAAAATGCGATGACGATGTAAGTGTCATTCCATTTTAATGCTTTTCATAGCTTATCCAGTTGAACCCACTAGATTGTGAACCCACTGCTATATTGTTCTTTCAAAATATTGCGGAAAAAGAGAAGATCAATGCGGAAAAGATCTTGTTTACGTCAAAACTGAAACCAGGCCGTTCGCACAGAATGCATATTTATCGCATTTTCTAGAGGGACATCTATCACCGTTGCACTCGCGTCTCGCAAAAGAGAGCTGCATGTTTAGAAAGCCATGTAAAATGAATGTAAGTTCAACTTTTAAAAAACATGTCTCGAGACTTTATGGGGATTTTTCCCCATCCCACTGCATCTCATATTTTTAAATAAAAAAGTACTCTTTGTGATTGGTTTTCAGTCCTTTGTATTAAACTAGGCTATACATACATGATGCTGTTTTGTTTGTAAATGTTCAAGCTAATTAATGAATTGATTATATATGGTATATAAACATTAATTTAAACATTATGCACTTTTTTCAAAGATAGTCGTGTCAATTTATTGCTTTGAAGAAACGTGCATTAGTAATATTTTGCTCGATGCGCCCTCTTGTGGCCTCAGGAGAGAAGCCAAAAGCTCCCCCCTCAACTGAAATTATGCCTTTTAAATTCGAATATTGATAAGTACAAAATTTAAATTTAGTTTTTCAGCCATTTTGACAGCCCTGCTCATTACCTCTTTGGTAACTGCTAGGTTGTCAGACTACTGCTTAAGACACAGTTTTAACATAGAGGCTAAGTTTATGCAACTAGCCTTAGACCCACCAAAACTGTGTCATCAGCAAAAAACATGATGAAGCTGGAACTCCATAAAACCGCAGAACTGTGTGCGTAAAATGGAGAATATAAATGGTCTCAGAACAGAACCCTGGGGAACACCCATTTTTAAATGGCTGCTAATAATGTTTACAGCCCTCCTTCACCAACATTGCCTGCCTGTCAGAAATACGAAGGAGTTTAGAGCCAGGACATTGAGTTTGCTGATGAGCCTGGAGGCTTTGATGAATGTCAAGCTGTAATCAGTGAAGAGCGTCCTCACATAATTCCTGCCTCTAGTCCAAGTGGAACAGGGCGGTGGGCAATAAATGTGCAATACATCATCTGTATATCTGTCGGGGCATTAGACAAGCTGCAGTGGGTCCAATTAACTGAGGGAGTGAGCAGCAGATGAAGCCCTTGACTAAATATAGCTTGTTAAGTGTGCTAATAAGTCAAGAGTGTTCCTTAACACAAGGCTAATTATTCAGTCCACCTCAAGTGCCAACCTCAGGTCATTTGTTTGTGACAGCTTACCTAGTGACCTGCACACCTAGTGACCAGCTCTTTCCTTATTCTGATTGGCTTGCAGACTGGCTAATAAACAGGACCGAGATGGGGCATTGGCTGAAGCAGATATCATTGAGACCCTGTCATTGGAGAAGCTTGTCAACGAGAATAAATGCCTCTGTCAGATTGTGAGTTGATATTTCAGCACAGTTTATATTTATCAGTCTGGTGAGTTTTTAATCACAGAGGAAATCCTGAGTCTTTATTTATTTATTATTTGCTTTTAACAGGTTCAAATTTTATCAAATTCATCACATTCTCTTGGCAGAAATGTTGCAAACCAATCATATAAAACTGAGCTAAACATTGTTTCCTCTACTCTCAGGAACCCTGTTCTGCAGTGCTAGGTTATGGTAAGAAGGTTGACAAATCCATCAAGAATGGCCTTAACTGGCTCCTGAATAACATTGCCAAGGACTACGAGGCAATTTCAGAGCGTGTGCAAAGAGATACAGCTGAGCAGAAGGCTCAAGAAGAACATGACAAGAAGGAAAGAGCAGAGAGAGTTCGGCGGATCAGAGAGGAGAGGTCAGTGAGCTGACAAGACTTTTCACTCAGATTGTCACGGTGATCCCTCTTTTCCAGATAAGGAGTGTATGAAGTTAGTGGCATACTGGATACTGTAGTCTAGTTCTGAAATGAGTTCACGTAAACTGAGCTGGTTTTATTTGCATTTATATTTAAAGTGTTTTTTCACTTTGAGTGTTTTTCAAAATGTTTTTTTCTAGTTACTGCAAAGTAACTAAAGTTAACATGAAATATAAATCTGCTATATGTTTTGTATTTTATGGATCTTTTTGTGAATGATTCATCCATGTATATGTTTATTTTTATTTTTATTTATTTATTTATTTTTTGTCGTAATGTTTAATCCAAACTCGATCTTCCTCTTGAATGTGACGGATTTCTCTCTGGAGAGATATGCCAGACTTCTATAATCTTTTAGTCTGCTTAAAACCTGCCCTTTGAACAATTGACTACAAGCTCACATCTCAAAATCTAATGAACAGCCAATGAACCAAGTCCCCGCCCTGCATTCTTGCTGGTATTTTATAAGAGCGATTTGCATTGCTCTTAAGGGATAGTTCACCCAAAAATTCTGTCATCATTTACTCACCCTCAAGTAGTTCCAAACCTGTATGAATGTCTTTGTTCTGCTGAACACAAAGGAAGATATTCTGAAGAATGTGGGAAACAGCAGGTCTGGGGCACCGTTGACTTCCATAGTATTTTTTTTTTTTCCTACTATGGAAGTCGACTTCCATTTCATCATTACTTTAAAGTGTTCAAAATGCAAACAACAGTTTGATGAAGATGTTTTTCACTGACAGAGACAGACAGGAGCAAGAAGAAGCAGAGCGAGAAGGAAGGACATTGAAAGAGGAAGATCTAGATGATGTTGACATGCCCAGCCCTTTCCAGCCAATAACCAATGTTGTTAGTGAGGTTAGTTATCACAATGTTTCTTTTAAATACAAGTTGGATGAAATCATTATGATGTAAATATTAAATTCATATAAAAATCCCAGAATGAAGACAGACTAAGCAAAGAGAAAGAGATGCAAAGACAGAGAGAAAATGGCCAGCAGGGCAGTGTGCAAGAACAGACAGTCCTTCAAGATGAGGATGAAGAGGAAGAGGAGGATGAAGAGAGCGAGAGACAGACCCCAGAGAGCACAGAATCAGGTAGTATCTTTTATTCCTCAAAAGGACTCCATCACACCAAGAGTAATAAGTGGATAAAGGTTTATTTGAGTATTGTCAGTTACTTTCAAATACAAGCTTTTGCTATTATAACACATGAAGAACCTATTTACCTCTGCAATTTGTTGGAGTGGATGAAGTGATTTCAATGTCTTTCATCTTTGATCAGGAGCAGTGGACCAGAACAAAAAGAAAACTAGGAAATTACGATTGAAACGTAAGCACAGAGTCGACCCTCTCAGAGTGGAAGAAGCAGCACCCAAAAGCCCAACCCCTCCTCCCTTACCAGGTAGGAATGCATCTTTTACAAGTTATTTCTCATACATGAACAATAATCAACTAATTGGTGAAATTGATAAAATTTCAGTGTACAACAGTCTTTACACTGAGGACCTTTGTCAGTGATGTCCATTTGCAATAGAATAAGCATTCCTCTTGAAAACAAACTGAAAAAACTGTAAGCCACGGGGGCACTTTATATTAAACACGTCAAAGAATGCTATAAGAATACAGTTTCACATGGCCTCATTGCCATGCCAACTGCTTTGACAAAGTACTTGTGCTCTGTGTGTTTGAGAGGTTTCCGTCAAGACATACCTTACTTTTATGTAATATGTTACTATAATATTACTGTTCTTAAAATGAAAATATTTCCATTTTGTAAGACAGCTAATCATTGTTCCAAGCATGTTGCTGTAGACATTAAACATTAAATACTTTTGATACTTCATAGACTGCACATGAATGCCACATGGTTTGCAAGACACGTATGCCAAAGGGAGTGCAATCAAACATTGTTGTACATGAAGTTTTGGTTTTAAATTACCCATAATAATTGAAACCCAGTACAAATAAAGAGCAGCCCATTTATTTGCCCATTAAAGACAAAATGCTATTAATGGTAGTGTGCAAAAAAAATCAATTTTCCAAACAATGTCATTACTTTACCCAAATACACTATGATGTAATGATTTATATATTAGAGCTGTCGAGACAGATTTTGCAAGAAATTGTATACATATATAATTTGCCTATGCAACCCACGTCAAATTTGTACAAAGAAAAAAGGTAGCGCTAGCTGTGGTTAGTGTGATTGTTTATTTGTATACTGATAAGATGACCTGTATCCGTATGTACACTGCTGCTTCGAAACACATTGATCTGTGTAGAGTAGCAGAGCCAAAGCACAACCAAAAAAGAGCATTCTTCAGTAGGAACATGCAGTTTTATTATTTAACCCTTAAAAGTTACATAGTCTAGCTTTAACATAACTACAGGAAAAAGCATAGTAAAACACTGTTATGTTCGGAAGAGGGAATGCTTATGTTCCTGTGGAACATTCTACATCTATTTGCATTGTGCAACTTTTTTTTCTGTTATATTATTAAGACTTAATTTAACCTAATTAAATCAACAGATTAATTAATTACACAGTATAGTAAACTGCAGGCTTGCTGTAAACACATTGCAGTGGTGTATACAGTTGTGTTCAAAATAATAGCAGTCCAACATCACTAACCAGATCAATCACTGTTTTTGGTAGAAATTATATTCTACATGGCAAATATTTTACTAGTGGGTGTGGTAGAGTAATAGAAAGCCAACAGACCCAACAGTCATGACATGCATGCTGTTGATTCTGTGTAATTGAATAATTAATCGAAAAGGGCGTGTTCAAAATAATAGCAGTGTGGAGTTTAATTGGAGGTAAATCATTCTGTGAAAAAACTGGTGTCAAACAAGTGACCCTTATTTAAGGACGAAGGCAGCAAATGTACTGTGCATTTCTCTCTGAAAATCTGAGTAAATGGGTCGTTCCAGATATTGATCAAAGAAAGTCTAAAGTTACCTGTGAGCACTGTAACAATTAGAAGATCCTATGTGAAGCCAAGCTATCAGCAAGAAGCCCCCGCAAAGTCCCATTGTTGAAAAATGAAGAGGTTACAATTTGCCAAAGAATGGATTGACTGGCCTAAAGAGAAATGGCGCAATATTTTGTGGACTGATGAAGTAATATTGTTCTTTTTGGGTCTAGGGGCCGCAGACAGTTTGTCAGACGACCCTCAAACACTGAATTCAAGCCACAGTACACTGTGAAGACAGTGAAGCATGGTGGCGCAAGCATCATGATATGGGCATGTTTCTCATACTACCTATTGGGCCTATTTATCGCATTCCAGGAATCATGGATTAGTTTGAGTACATTAAAATACTTAAAGAGGTTATGTTGCCTTATGCCGAAGAGGAAATGCCCTGGAAATGTGTGTTTCAACAAGACAACAACCCCAAACACACCAGTAAGCGAGCAGCATCTTGGTTCCAGACCAACAAGATTAACGTTATGGAGTGGCCAGCCCAATCTCCAGTCCTTAATCCAATAGAAAACTTGTGGGGTGACATCAAAAATGCTGTTTCTGAGGCAAAACCAAGAAATGCAGAGGAATTGTGGTCTGTAGTGCAATCGTCCTGGGCTGGAATACCTGTTCACAGGTGCCAGACTCCATGCAACACAGATGTGAAGCAGTTCTCAGAAACCGTGGCTATACAACTAAATGTTAGTTCAGTCATTCACAAGAAAGCTAAATCTTCAAGCATTTTTCTGTTTATACAGTAAATGTTTGACTTTGTAAAGACAAATGCAGACACTGCTATTTTTTTGAACAGCCTAATATTCCTTTTTCTTCACTTTCTGTAAAGTAATAACAAATTTGCAAATTTTTTCTTCATGTTTTGATTTAGAATAGAATGTGCAATGTTCCCAATGCATTTGTGTGTATTGAAGTAAAAGTTATTATAAGGATTTTGAGCTTTACTCGCTTTTTTAAACACACTGCTATTGTTTTGAACACAACTGTATTTTCTGTAGCACAAGACTTCAGGAAAGTCAGAGAAGCTTTTTTCTATCATTTGCTGTTGGATTTTTGTAGTCAAATGTTTGCAAAATGCCTAATTTTAACCACTGATTTGTTCTAGATTTTCCTTTTGTTGCTTCACATTAATGACTCTTAACAGCCAATCCCTACTTTGTTCTGTTTTAGTTGGATGGGCTACTCCTAAAGCTTCTAGGCTCCCCAAACTTGAGCCTCTTGGAGATACAAGACATTCTGGTAATTGCTGGTTCATTGCATCTGTTCATGTTGTGGTCCTGAGGCGATCTGCAAAAAAAGGCAGGAACTGTCGACAAGAGAAATAACACAAGCAAGCAGACAGTGCACATCACTAACATTCTTTTTTTTTTGAACCTCATTCTGTTTCATAACATTAATTTAAAAATGTACATGTAATGTTTTTATGTAAAATAATTTTGTTTTTCATATATTATTTTCAGACATCCCATAATTCTGTTCTTAAAGCTTTTTTTCTCTCCATCCACACAGCAAGCCTCAGCCACATCCTTCCTGTACAATCATCTGTCAACAGAAATACCATAATCATCCACCTTAATATTGTGCCTAATAAATGCTACTAGCATGATATCCTTAACACCTCACTTCCTGCGCTGTGACTAATGTGTGTTATTCTTTTCCTGATGCTTACAGGAAACATTTTGGACATTCTGAATGCTGCATGCAATGTTCTGTGTCCTCTTCTGAATGTTAAACCAGGCAGTGTGTCATTTTGATCTATGAATTTAATGATGTAGTGTAATCTTGTAGTATTTAGAAGTTAGCTGATCCTTGATTTAAAAAAAAAAAGTACATTGCTGACCTAAATCTTTATTTTTTTCCCCCATGACACTCTTTCATTGGCAGATTTCTATGGCAAACCTCTCCCACCTGTAGCAATTAGGCAGAGGCCGAACAGCGATACTCATGATGTAATTTCCTAACACTACCTCTGCTTCCCCCCTGACTGGTTTACAATTCTCAAGGGTCCCAACCAATCAAAGTATTGTTTTGTTCTTATCTTCAAGCACGGGCAGTGTAGCAAACTACGCAGATGCAATTGCCCAGAAGCGAGGAACTGATACCCAATCCACAAACCCAGACGGATCACATGACCTCGAGCACCTATTGACTGGTGGTCAGCAGAAGCTGTGATTAAATGAGATGGGGGACATGGACATTTATGTTCTGATAATGTGCTCAAATTTCGAACGGTTCAACATTTAGATTTCTTCTGAGCCGTTTGTCTTGTTTTAATCAAAATACTTAAAATCAGTATTAACAGACATTTGAAACTCAATTGAGACTTCTTTGTTAAAAATATATCACAGACCTATTTTTTAAGAGAATTGAAATGTATGTAAATACATAAGAGTTTAAATTTGTGTACTTGAAATTGTACAAACATGTTTTTATGGTCCACATGCATATCTTAAACTCTTATATAATGTGCAGTTGATTGTGACACAGTTTTGCCTTTTAATGTCAGATGGTCTTTTTTCAGCATCATTTATAGGTTTATACACTACGCTGTCTTAATTTTGAGAACGACATTCATACTCAATTAGCACCAGCAACAGATACAGAGACCGTGTGATGGGAAATGTGTGTGCAAGCTCCAATTATGATACATTTTACTTTATCAGGGAGGAAAACGTTTGCCATCTTCTGAAAGATGATGAGTGGGTAATTTCATGATTTACTGTAAATGTAACAATACTCAACATCCAATATAAATTCATATTTTAATATACGATGTCATTTATTGTAAACGCTGCTTTCGTATTTATTTGATGCTATTGCGATTTTTATATTTCACATTGTTTGTTTGATGTTTTGTATTTTACCCCACACACTAATATTTAGTTGATGAAACGTTCATCATCCAGTTTGCTCTGCTTTCGGTACCTGCGCCTTTTGTACCCAGTTTACACTCAATATGAATGTCAAATAAAAATAAAAAAGTATTCTGTTATGGTCACTCTCACTCAACACACATTAGCAGCACCCTCTGCTGGTCGATGCCGTGACTGCATCATCATGGTGTCATGGTTTGTTCTCAACTAGACGTAGTGTAGATGATCATTGTATGATGGAAACAAACAAAGAAAGATGCTTACATTTTTATTTTTGCATGAATGTTTGGTTTAAAAATTCAAAGGAAAACTTTGTTTGTTACACTTTGTGATTTGGAGCAGTTTGGAGATCTGAAGCAGATATGAGATATTAGAATATTGCTCTGTTGATTTTCGCTTTGACAGCCATTTTGTAACAGACAAAATCGAGACGAGTGGTGCAGAGTTCATCTCTCCAGCGGAGCGCACCTGTCAAATTACATAGATGCATTATGTAGGAAATGACATGGCAAAATATGCTTAAGTGCAATCAGAAAATGTAACAATGTGCATGGTTTGACTTTTTTCTTTGGTACAGTTACTTGGGTATAGGTGTAAAATGGTAACAACATATTACCTTTGCCTTTGTTGGCTGCAGCCAGCACACATCTTTTACTGTTTCTTGCGACAACAGGCTTAGCATTCCAGTTAGTGTAACCAAACTTTGATCCATCACTCCAAGTCCAAGCAGCTTTCTAAAGTACAGCATTTAAATGACTGAATTAACCTATCATGGTTCTCTCTTACTTATATATAGGCTATATATATATATATATATATATATACATTTTGCAAATACTTTTACACAAATAGACTTTATTTTGCAGTATCCTTGTTACATGTGATTTTACTATAATAGTCTATAACAGTAAATTATGTATAATTGCGGTAAGATAGGGAAGATGTCCCGAGAAAAAATGTGGATTTACTTTTATATTGTAACATTTGCTAGTTTAGTTGTTGCCAATTTAGTTGAATAACTGATGAGAGATAAGGCAGAACTTTCATATAAGCATATGAATATTTACATATTGTACATATTTAAATTGAAGGTAGGCTATGTCATAACACTGAATACAAATTTTATGATTTCACTCAGTTAACCTATAGTTTACAATGAAAACAAAGATGTCTGAAATGTACATCTAATCAATGAGAATATCAAATAGGCTAATAACCCCATTAATTACAATAATTACATTTAAAATAACACTAACCCCAAAGTAAGTAGGCTACGTGTTGTTGAGTAAATACTATTAGTCAATACTTACTTGTGATCACACTGTAACGAGTAGGCCTATACCTTAAATAAATAACTAACCAACTTTATTTAACAATTTGTTATTTGTTGTTAAAGCAGTGTATATGTGGTGGTGTATTACAATATAAGCACTATTTTAATACTGAGTTGCACAATATGATCTGTTGGATTGATACCTTAAAGAGACTAAAATAAAATAAAATAAATAAATACCTGAGTTGCATAATAACCACCAATCCAGATTCGAGGAACTTGTTTTTGCACAAAGTTCTTTAGAAAAGCGTTAACGGCTGGTTTGTGGACAGATGCAAGATGTCCTTTGCTTTCAACACATTGTCTCTGCAAGGATAACCAATTTAAAATTAATAAATACCATACTGTATCAGTAATGAACTTAAAGACAATATTTATCATCAGTAGAAGAACATTCACTTGTTTACAGGAGCGTCTTCAAAAATGTGAATGGATTTTTTTTTCAAAATTTAAATCAAAAAGTGAAACTTTCATAAATAGTATATTCATTTCATGTAAAGAGAAATATTTCGAGCCTTTTTGTTTTAATTTTGTTTGATTACTATTATGATTTTCTTTTTCCTTTGAGATGTAGCCTGCAATTATCAACATGAAAAAATAGCTTGAAACATTTTTGCTTACATATTATGAGTCTCGAATATATTAATATTTTTCACTTCCTTTCTCAAGTAACTGATGAAATTTAAAAAAAAATATATATATATATATATATATATATATACTGTATATACACACACACACCAATTATCTTTTTTATCTTATATTATTGTAAATATTTTGTGACCCATAGGAAGCACTGCCTCTGTAAGGACGAGTAAGTGACAAACCTGAACCTCACCTTGTATAGTGTATTACAGGACATTACAAAGAACACAAACATACCTCAGCCTCATTCCACTGTTTTCTTATTTTGAAAAGTTTATAACATTGCCTTTCATACTTCTTCCAGCCAAAGGGACATAACTCTTTAGGTTCTGCAAAGAAGGATCAATTATAGTGATTGATGAGAACTGAAAATATAAACCTCCTCATTTTCTACAGTTCAAATAGACATAAAAACAAAAGAAAATTGGTTCATACCTTTAGGCTTCTTAACCTCATCTTCTCCGTTTACAGCCAACAGCGCAAAGAGAAGGAAAGCTGCAGTAATCTTCCACATGTTGGTGTCCTATAAAAGTCCTATAAAAATAAATATTATACTGTAATAATGTAAGCAATACATGTATGAAAATGTTTTAAAACACTAATGTAAACATTGCACAAATATCATACCAAGATCAAAATGAACCGCAACAATAGTTTTCTCACAATGGAACATTCAGATCAGTATAAATTCAGATCTATTTATACCCAGCTGCTAACTCACTAATGTGTGTAGCTGTTGGTTAAAACACCAATGAAGACAGTTTTTGTGACTTCTCATACCTTATTAGGTAAACGAGACCTCACATTCCTAACATCCTCATTTATGATGTTACTTTTTTTGTTTTGTTGCATGTGAACATCAGTGAAATAGTCCTGTCAAAGCTGATGTGATGAATTCAAATGTGTATTTTCATTTTCAAAGACAAATTGATTTGATCAAGTTTTATTTTAGAAGATGGTTGGTCATACGCAAATATACTGTATGCACATATATTACATTTCCATATATGGAATATATTGTCATATAAAGTTAAACAAAACATATCACACTTTATGTTAAACTGTGGCAGAAACTTCATTTTGTGCTCATTGACCCAGTTTTGTGTTGATTTTGATGCTTGTTTTGAATTATTGTCCTGATGGAAGATGCAACAACGGCTCATTATAAGATTTCTAACAGAGGCAGTCGGGTTAAGATTTTTTTATCTATTGATATTTGATAGAATCCATGATGCCATGTATCTGAGCAAGATATCGAGGACCTCCAGCAGAAAAACAGGCCCACAACATTAAAGATCCAGCAGTATATGTAACCGTGGGCATGTCCCTGTTTGTATTAAACTCATCTGGTGGGTTTGCTGCCAAAAAGCTCTTTCTTAGTTTCATCTGATCATAGAAGCCAGTGCCATTTGAAGTTCCAGTCGTGTCTGACAACTGAATATGCTGGAGTTTGTTTCTGGATGAGCGAGGATAATTTTTTTGAAACCCTCCCGAACAACATGTGCTGATGTAGTGGCTGTTTTGATATTTTTTTTAGGCTTTCTGACCCAAGACTCAACTATTCTCTGCAATTCTCCAGCTGTGATCCTTGGAGAGTCTTTGGCCACTCAAACTCTCCTCCTCACCGTGCTTGATTGGAACCTCTTAATTATTGTCCTGATGGTGGAAATGGGGATTTTCAATGCTTTAACTATTTTCTTACAGCCACTTTCTATTTTGTGAAGCTCAACAATCTTGTTCTGTACATCAGCATTTTAGTCCTTGTGATGGATGATTAAGGGAATTTGGCCTTTGTGTTCCTCATATTTAGAATCCTGTGGAACAGGAAGTCATGGCTGCACAATGTCACGCTGGTGTGCTAAAAAAATGTGAATATGAATGGAAATATACTTCAGAGATATTTTACTCATGAGAATTTCTAGGGGTGCCAATAATTGTGCATGGTCAACATGCATTGGAGAAAAACATTTATTTCATCATGAGATTTTCTCCCCACTTTCAATTGTTTTACTTCAAAGGATAGAATTTTAGTGAATTTTTAGAACTAAAGATCAAAAAGATCAACGATACAGATTTATTTTCACATGCAGCAGCCTTTGCTCATATTTACCAAGGGTGACAATATTAGTGGAGGACACTATGTGTGTGTGTGTGTGTGTGTACTTGTTTATGCTTCATTGTGGGGACCAAATGTCCCCACAAGGATAGTAAAACCTGATTGTTTTGAAAAGTTGATATTATAGTGAAGGATCGTTCATGACAGAATGACAACGTTACAGTACATCAGAACTGTATTATTTTTCTAATTAGTTTTATACATACATAGTGTCATCACTCTATTTTGTATATACATACATATATATATTTAAGTCTGAGTGAGTTATATGATTTATTGAAAACATAAAAACAAACAAACAAAATAGATAAGACATTGATAAGAGCTACAAAAGAAAGGCGAATCTCGAAATATTATGCAATTTACATTTCACATACACACCTTTCGATGGAACCCAGTCTGCTGCTTTTGCAACAAGTCTGGACCACACGTCTGCATATGAAATCTGCAAACAACAGAAAGCGTATTTAGACTGTGAGAACTTTGGTCTGAATGGATGTGGCTTACGATGCCAAGGGGGGATTTGTAGGTTGAAAATTATATATTAAAAAAAAACATGGTTACAACACTCTTCCTTATTAAAAAGACCATTTGTAAATCCTAAAGACACAGAAGTGCTGATAGTGTTTAAGGCCTATAGGCTGAGATGTTTATTCATCAGGGGGCTTCTATATTTGTCACAGTATAGTTGGGATGGCTGGAATCTGCTGGTTGGTCATTTTGAATGTCTGATTTGATTTTAGTCATGGTCAATGAAAGGATAAAAGAAATACATTCTAGGTTCACATAACTGTACATACCCACATAGCAAACGGACTTGGCCCAAATGTGGCCTCGAGCTGGCACTGCTGGCCTCCTGTCGGCAATGGCATGTACCCATTCAGCCAGAGCATGGGCCATGTATGCAGTGTTGCCAAACCCCTCCCTCAGAAAATCTATAGAACAAAGTCGCCAAATATGAAAAGAAAGTAAATAAAGTGTAATCGTTGGCCTTCTGGAAAGTATGTTCATTTACTGTATATGTACTCAATACTTGGTAGGGGCTCCTTTTGCTTTAATTACTGCCTCAATTCGGCGTGGCATGGAGGTGATCAGTTTGTGGCACTGCTGAGGTGGTATGGAAGCCCATGTTTCTTTGACAGTGGCCTTCAGCTCATCTGTATTGTTGGGTCTGGTGTCTCTCATCTTCCTCTTGACAATACCCCATAGTTTCTCTATAGAGTTCAGGTCAGGCGAGTTTGCTGGCCAATCAAGCACAGTAACACCATGGTCATTGAACCAGCTTTTGGTACCGTTGGCAGTGTTGGCAGGTGCCAAGTCCTGCTGGAAAATGAAATCAGCATCTCCATAAAGCTTGTCAGCAGAAGGAAGCATGAAGTGCTCTAAAATTTCCTGGTAGATGGCTGCGTTGACTGTGGACTTCAGAAAACACAGTGGACCAACACCAGCAGATGACATGGCAGCCCAAATCATCACTGATTGTGGAAACTTCACACTGGACTTCAAGCAACATGGATTCTGTGCCTCTCCACTCTTCCTCCAGACTCTGGGACCTTGATTTCCAAATGAAATGCAAAATTTACTTTCATCTGAAAAGAGGACTTTGGACCACTGAGCAACAGTCCAGTTCTTTTTCTCCACAGCCCAGGTAAGATGCTTCTGACGTTGTCTCTGGTTCAGAAGTGGCTTGGTAGCCCTTTTCCTGAAGACGTCTGAGCGTGGTGACTCTTGATGCACTGACTCCAGCTTCAGTCCACTCCTTGTGAAGCTCTCCCAAGTGTTTGAATCAGCTTTGCTTGACAGTATTCTCAAGCTTGTAGTCATCCCTGTTGCTTGTGCACCTTTTCCTACCCAAATTCTTCCTTCCAGTCAACTTTGCATTTAATATGCTTTGATACAGCACTCTGTAAACAACCACACCTTTCAGTAATGACCTTCTGTGACTTACCCTCTTTGTGGAGGGCGTCAATGTATGTCTTCTGGATCATTGCCAAGTCAGCAGTCTTCCCCATTATTGTGGTTTCAAAGAACAAGAGATACCCAGAATTTATACTGTATGGATGGTCATTTATTGAAACTCAAATGTAAATAGTCTAATATTTTGAGATACTCATTTTTGACTTTCATGAGCTGTAAGTTCTAATCATCAAAATTAAAACAAAAAAAACTTTTGAAATGTTTTACTTTACATGCAATGAATCTAAAATATATGAAAGTTTCACTTTTTGAAATAAGTTACAAGAAAATATATATATTTTGTATATATATATACTTTACAAATGATGACAGTACAAAAAATATAACAAAAGATGAAGTAGGCCTATATACGGTGGCCTAGAAGTGCAAAACAAATCACGATTCAGAAAACAAAATAACAAATTACAAACGCAAATGCAAATATAAAAAACAAAATAACAATTAAGAAAACACAACAACAATTCCGAAAACATTATAACAAGTCAGAAAACACAATGACAAATTTGAAAACAAAATAACAAGTCAGAAAACACAATGACAAATCAGACAAACCGGAAGAGGTAGGTATAGTTTGAGACAGCGCCATTGGTTTGGGAATAGATTACTCACTGCTGACTGGACGAGACATCTGTCAATCAAGGTGTACAGAACCAGAAGAAGCACAGCAGAGTGAACTGAGGTGTCAGCTCCAGTGGCGCAGATGGTAAATTATGAGTTATGTCTTTTTGACGCGGTCGACCTTTGGCCGATCTTTTTTTTTCTCTCCCTTTTCAAATCTCATATCGCATCGTAAAGGCATTTATTTTCAATAAAAATGAAAGAAATAATCAAAAAGTTGAAAATAAAGTATTGGGTAGGGTTTTACACTATGTTAAAATAGCAGGATGTTCTGCTATGTATACTAACGTTACTTGTTGCAAATAGTGGCAATTATCTGCACTTCAGTATTGTAGTACATTATAAAACAGTATGCAATAATGAGGTATTGAGTGTAAATTATAATTTTAATTCAAATTATTAAATGGATGCCGCCTTATTGGTACAATATAAAGCCCTCTCTGCACCTACCCTAACCCTACTCGATACTTTATTTTCAACTTTTTGATTATTTCCTTAATTTTTATTGAAAATAAATGCCTTTACGAAGCGATTTGAGATTTGAAAAGGGAGAGAAAAAAAAAGTTCGGCCAAAGGTGGGCTCGAACCACTGGTCGATCGCGTCAAAAAGACATAACTGGTGATTTACCACCTGTGCCACTGGAGATAATGTTTCAATTGACTCTGCTGTGCTTCTTCTGGTTCTTCCTGTACCTTGATTGACAGATGTCTCGTCCAGTCAGCAGTGAGTAATCTATTCCCAAACCAATGGCGCTGTCTCAAACTATACCTACCTCTTCCGGTTTGTCTGATTTGTCGTTGTGTTTTCTGACTTGTTGTTTTGTTTTCGGATTTGTCGTTGTGTTTTCTGACTTGTTATTTTGTTTTCGAATTTGTCATTGTGTTTTCTGACTTGTTATAATGTTTTCGGGATTGTTGTTGTGTTTTCTGAATTGTTATTTTGTTTTTTATATTTGCATTTGCGTTTGTAATTTGTTATTTTGTTTTCAGAATTGTGATTTGTTTTGCACTTCTAGGTCACCGTACCTATAACCAAAAAATCTGAAGTGAAATTAGGAAATGCTTAGGCCTACTTGTAACTCTACACGACACATTTGAATCAGTAAATTCTTCCTGTGATCAACATGATGGAAATGATGTAAAGACACAAAAGACACATAATGTTGGGCATTGCTTCATGTGTCACCAAAGTGCATCCCTGTCCTGCTCAAATACAACAGATAAGAAATATGAAATAATTCTCCAAAAACAAAACCTTTATTCATACAAACTTATTTCAGTCAACACACTCTATTACTACAAAGTAAGTGCAAAATACTGCATCCCAGCACACATGACATGATGATGCACTGTGTCTCTCAGTATCTGGTTGACATGATTGTGCATGAATTGTGGTATAACTTTTGTCTGTGGTTAAAACAAGATGTTCATGCACTGAGTAGTTGGTGCCCTGATGTAATCATATTTTTTCTCCACCATCTTGATGTTTATAATGAAATGGTGGTGTGTGTCATCATATCTGAATGGCAGATGTACTGATGTGTGTTCACTGCGCACTCATTAGGCGCGTTCGACTTTAAGCGGCAGAATGATCAGTGTATGACATCAAAGTACAGTGAGATCGATAAGAGAGCAGACGGATCCTATGCTTTCGAATGGCTCTCGCAGTACTTTGATGTCATACACTGATCATTCTGTGCAGTGCCGCTTAAAGTCGAACGCGCCTAATGATTGAGAGCAAACGTGAGAGGTCACAGGCCTAGGGTGTGACCAAGTAAAAAATAAAAAATCTCCAAAAAAATCGCTATTTTTATTTAAATATAGCTAAAATAGCTCCTTGTCTCAAAAAATCAATAAAAGTCGCAGCAACAATGAGAAAGTAGTTAAATTTGGTGACAAAATCCCCAAATTGGCAACACTGCATGTATGGCAATGATGGCACGGCGTGGATCACGGCAAACAATACGAGGGCCGATTGTTGGTGGGAGGAGTGTGGCCCAGATCTGTCCGGTGATCATGTGGGCCAGATCAGGCAGTGACCTGACAGCATATTATGAGACATATGCAGAACAAGATAAATAAATATAATAAAATGATCACAGAAAATTTAATTAAGTGCATTATCGTTTAAATTTAATCTTTGAAATATTAAGTCAAAACAGCAACATAGTGTTGGCCCAGATCTGGCCCGCGTGAAATCCATGCGGATTGGTACCAATAATAAAACCTGTTTTGGCCCAGTTCAGGGCCAGTTAAGGGTGATTACTGGCTGAGATTCGGGCCGGTTATGGCCCACGTGTGGCCCTTGTCTTTAATCCAGTTCTGGGCCACTTCAGGGCCGTCATTCTTTGCGGTACTTGGGCCGAGGGAAAAGTGATTGTCTGGCCCGGAGCTGGGCCAGAAAACATTTGCTATGTGGGTACATCTATTTTGTAACAATCTCAAGTGTAACCTACTGTTATTAAATGCTTTCGGTTACAAACTATGTGCAAACAAATTTGATACGATTGCAATACAACCACATTCAATGCTCTCCCACAAGTTTTGCTACTCTAACTGCATATATTTCCATCATAATGGTAAGTAATAGTATAGTAACAGAGGATGGCGATGGAAAGGATATGCAGTTGTAGCCTATATGCTGATGACATTTATTCAACCACACTTTCTATATTTCTCCTTTGATAGACATTCCAATGTAGCCGTGTCTGATGAAATAAAAACTTTTGCATGCTTTTGTTCCTTGATTGATTATGTCATAAATTAGGCTAAGCATGGGTTGTAACACTGGCAACAATCAATTTCTCAAACAAACAACTTGTCCTAAAAAAGGAATTGTATAATTTCAGTAGCACCTTAAATCCCTCTCCACTGATCAGACTAAAATGAGCTGAATTATAAAATTAATTATTTAGTTTTATTTTTCCTATAGAACAGTTTTCAGTTGAATATTAAACAATACAACACCAATGACACCAAAGTAAATTAATGTTTTTCAACATGACAAATTTAAATTTCTGATTAAAAGATGTGCAAAACTGTAAATAGTTTTATATGGTGTACACACCAAGGCAGCATTAAAAGTTTTAAATCATCTATTCTAGGCCTATGCAAAAACAGTCTGAGAGACATGAGCGAACGAGGATGACAGTTTCGGGATGACAGCAGAGAGTTGAGGCGAACAAAAAGGCATAAAATAAAGTATGTATAATATTGAATCAATGAAATCGAAAGACAGAAAAAAAAAAGCTTAAAACATTACGATATTTACAAATATTAACAGTTGCTTATTTACCCCATATTTAGCTAACAGACGCAGCACAATAACACAATAAATGAACTAAAAATTAATACGTATCGGTAAACGAAAACCGACTGTAAGCACAGAGAAACGGAACAACTATCATAATCCACGTTTCTGGGGGAGCTCAATAAGAAGGCGGACCGCGGAACAATACATAAACTCAGAAATACCGGTATACCAATATCGATGTTTTCAACGAAATTATGCTGCATTAAGGGATTTTCCAGCAGTCCTCTTCTCTCTCTGAAGTATTTTAAGCGTGTTCTACCCTCCTTGTCTCATGGTCAATGCACAGTCACTAATACAGTGAGCGGTTTATATTACTACTGTAAAGATACAGAAAAGTTTCGAGTTATAATCATCATCATTTTTTTTTTTACTTTATATTAGGAACATTAAAATATTTTTTTAAAACATTTTTTAATGCATTTTAATTGAACTTTTATACTTATTTTATTTTTCACAATCTTAATACTTATTTGTAAAAAAATATATAATTATTTTAATGTGTTCCCAACAGCTTGAAGCACAGTGTAAATCTAAACCTCAGAAGCAGGTTTGTAAGACTGTACTGAAGCATTTTGATGCACATTACAGTGAAGAGCTTGGAGAGCAGTGGCGTAGTGCAAGGTGGGAAATATGATTTTAGATTTTTTCTTTTAAATGCATTCTGTAAAATACTGTAAAAATGGGTTAAGTTGTGTTTTTAGCATGCTTTCACTTAATGTATGGTATTACATGTATGGCATTACCACAGTACTTTTTTTTTGTAAATAGCTTTCTGGAAATGTAATATTTTATCTGTTTTATAGAAGTGCATTTTATTAAACAATCTCAGAACTAGTCTGTACAACATAAATGTTTGATGTTTTCAGGGATGTGCTTCTGAATCCATTCTCATGGCAGTACGGTGTACTGCTTAATCGCTTCAGTGACCTTACAAACCTCAAGCAGTGCCTCACAGAGCTTGGATACACAAACCTCCTTCCACAGACGCATCCTGAATCCAATTCCCAAACGGCACCCATCCCCCTGCAGTGTTTTATTCACCGAGATCCAGTGCGAATTCCTACCCAAAGCCACCACCCCGGCTGGTTAAAACAGTACTACCTCCTAAACTCAGCCTCTCTTCTCCCAGTACTGAGTTTGAATGTGAAGGAAGGGGAGCATGTGCTTGATCTTTGTGCAGCTCCTGGAGGGAAAAGTCTGGCTATATTACAGACAGCCACTCCTGGTAAGTTCCAAACCTAGTCTAGAACAATCAACAAAATGACTCGTGTATGTGAAATGATCTATGACTGAGACAAAACCTAATGATGAACTACTGTATGTAAAACTGTTCAAAAGTTTGGGGTTGTTAAGATTTTTTTATTTATTTGAAAGAAATGACTTGTGCACACCAAGGCTGTATTTATTTGATCAAAAATACAGTAAACACTGTAATATTGTTATTTATTATTACAGGTTAAAGTAACTGTTTACTATTTTAATATAACATTCTTAAAGGATGCCAACAGGGGATTGAGGTAAAGAAAAGGACATAAAATAAAGTAAAACAAATTTTTACTCGAGATATGAACAAGGATTTGGGCAGAGAAACGAGATTTCAAGTGAAGTCCATTGAAATAACTTATGGGATATTACTCATGAAATTAAGTGCCCAGATCACAGCATCATCCCAGTCTGTTACCAATGTCTTTTGAAATGAAAACAATACTTACTTGAGGGGTTCAAGTTTATTATCAAGTCATTTTTATAGTAAGAGCAAGTTGTACTGTTCTTGTAAACTTACTAAAAAAATAACAGAATCAGAACAACTATTTTCGACATTGGTAATAATCAGAAATGTTTCTTGGGCAGAAAATCAGCATATTAGAATGATTTCTGAAGGATCATGAGATACTAAAGACTGGAGTGTTGGCTTATGAAAATTCAAATTTGCATCAAAGGGTTAAATCATTTTTTTTACAATATTACAATTGAAAGCAGTTATTTTAAATTGTAATAATATTTCACAGTACCTTACTTAACTTACCTTCCTTTTCACAATACCTTACACAATGCCAGAATCTTACCAAGTGTTCTCCATTTCTTTGACTTGGTGACTGTTCATTTCTTAAACTTACAGTACATTTCCTAGTACGTGGAAATCAGTTTTTCATTAAATGACCCCTTTAAATATAAATGACTTTTTGTTGTACCCTACAATTTGATTTTTATTTTTTTTTTTCCTGTTATAAAATTTTACTCTTAGGGCTCCTGCACTGTAATGAATTGGATCAGCACAGACATGATTGGCTACTGAAGACTCTCGAATCATATGTTCCTCCTACGCTACGACATCTGCTTTCAGTGACTCACCTGGACGGCCGGAGCATTGGGAGCATGCGGCCAGGGGCTTACGACAAGGTACCACACTCAACCTCTGCTCATCTGTCAGAGCCATCAAAATTACAACCTTTAAGCTATCATTTGGCTATTTTAAGTGCTGATATTTACACAGAATGAATCATCAAATGACTTCTTCATAGGAGAGAACATTACCTAACATCTGTTCGATTCCGTTAACTGCAGAAGCTAAATTCACTGAATTAACCTCCCCTGAATGTCATCCATCCAAGTGTTTGGGGGGGGGGGGGGACTGCTTGTTTGTGAATGTCAAAGTGACACTCTTACATGACATCAATAGCGATGCTGCCTCCAAACTCCCTCATTTATCATTGTTGGCATAACTTTTAGTGCAAGCCCTTACTTTCCATCTCAAAGCAACCAAAAACCTGCAAGGTGGAATAGAGGTTTTCTGCACACTCAGTCATTTGAAGGCAAAGCTGCATATGTTCGCATTTTTTCCCACTCATCATGAGGTGACGAGACACTAGGCAGGTCACTTGCAGCCCTCCAGGCCAAACATGCCAATCAAGCGGTGAATATGGTGCTTGTAAGGTTCCCAGATACTGCTGACAGTATTATCCTCTTCTTGCGGTGAGAAAAGAGTTGGGCCACTGAGCAGAAAGGTAAACGAATACACAATGCGACAGGAGGTGTCGTGATGGTTTCAAATGAAAGCAGTTCAGGGTGAATGTGTTGGTAAAAGAGGTTAACTTTTTCTTTCTTTTCTTTTTTGAAGCTAGGCTTATTGGAAAAACATCCCTGTGGCGAGATTTCTGTAAAATAATAGAGATTATGTTGCTTCTTGCATGTTAATTAAACACTTTCAAAGAGAAATGTCCAGCACATTTAGTTTTATCTGAAACGTATAAATGGGAATCTGGCAATGTTTTATGTTGGTTGTTGTACGTAGCACTAAAGTTCAAAAATGAAATGTCCGGTGAGTGACGCTAAAAGGCTAATGCTCTGCAACGTTTGAAAATAATGTACCACCTTCACTAAACTTAATCTAAACTGATAGCGAACAAATAAAAGCAAACATAAGATAAAAATGCCATTTATCTTGCTTCTACAAGTCTTTGAGCTCTTTTGTTATTATAATAATTTTTTGGTGTTTTGCCTTTTATTATGATACGACAGTGGAGAGCAGACAGGAAGCGAAGTGGGAGAGAGAGAGGGGGGTGGGATCAGAAAAGGTCCTCGAGCTGGCATTCGAACTCGGGACGCCAGTAACGTAACGCCGTTATATGTTGCCGCACTTGCCCACTAGGCTATCGCTGCCAACGTCTTTGAGCTCTTTTGTCGAGACTCGTGTTTCTTTGTATTTTCACAAGTGCTCTGAATCGCAGTTGCAGTGTTTACCAGGTGAGCTCCTGAGCAAGTTTACCATGTCAGAAAAGCTAATCATTTGAATCTAGTTATGTGATGCAGACTTAAAAATGTATTAGTTTATAAATCTTGCATGATGGTAAAAGTGTTTTGCGGTCAAAACATAGTATTGTGTATAGTATATAGTCTTTATTAATCAATATTCTGCCCCTGTAATCATAATTTGTGTGAAAAGGAATACAATTTACAGTCACTAATGATCATTTCAACCAAAAACTGCAGTGAATTAAATGTATTGGTACATTTTTTTGGTACATCATTTTGCACAAAAGTAAGTATAGGCACTTTTATTTTTTATTATTTTACAGTGAGTCTGTTGTTTTTTGTATAATTAATTGAATATAGCACAACCACAGATGGCTGTGATACACCCATCCCACCAGAAGGTGACAGTGTTGTTGTTTTACTCTCACTGACCTCCATTCATATTGGACAGATGCCGAAGATCCCCGGAACCCTCGATGGAGGGGACACAAGTACACATTCAAGCTCTGATGATGAAAACTCCTGTCCCGAAATGTCAAATAAATATGTCTCAGATGCCCATAATCAAATCACTTTATCAGCACTGGCACTTAGATGAGGGTAACAGGTTTGGCTCTTCCTCTTAAAACGTGCCGTCGTTCCTAGATCACATTGTCAGGCCCAAGGGGTCTTTCTACACCATCATGTCCTTTAGTGACGTCGGTCTCCAGAGTGCCCCCCGGCGTTCTTTTAGCCAGACAGGCAGCAGAGCTAAGAGAGGGAATTAAGAGGCTCTAATACAAAGCTGGCAGGGAGAAAAACAGTGGGGCTCAATTGTCAGCTTGACAAGGCAGTCTCAGCCAGTTCTAATGAGGAGAGAGCAGTCTCAAGGGAAGCCAAGAAAGACTTAGCTAGAGTAAGGAACGATGGGTTTGGTGGGTAAGGGACTGCAGGATTTCCTGAGAGAGATCCATACCAGAACTAATGGCTGGTAGTTTTTTTTATTCAGTCCTGTCTATTGCTCATCTGAATCTTTCAGGGAGATTCTTACTGCTTGCGTTGGTTGTTTGTTTAACCACTGTAGAAGATTCTAGCTCAGGTGCGTTTTGTGATTATTAGCCCCAGGTGTGTGTAGTGTTTCCACTGTCTCTCTCTCTCTCTCTACTTCAGCCGCTCTCTAATTTGTTCAGTCGGTTTCACAGAGGACGGTGTGAGTGTGTTGGTTCTTTTAAAGAGCTAATGAGGCCCATACCGGCAGGTCCCTGCTGTCCTTCTGCTTTCCTCTTTGTGTTATGTTCACCGTCCCCCAGGTGAACATGAAATATTCCCCCTCAGTCTCCTACACTGTTTTTCCCTCCCTGCAGAGTTTGAACCTGTTCTCTGATGTGTGTTTGTCTGTGTGCGTTGCTCCGTCCCTCTGTGTCAGGTGCTTGTAGATGCCCCGTGCTCTAATGACCGGAGTTGGCTTTATACCCCTGATACCCACCAAGGGGAAATGTGGCTAAAGGAGAGAACTCAACTACCACTCTTACAGAAGGAGCTGCTCTGGTAAATATCTATGACGGGAACTCCCACACACACACACACACACACACACTCGTGGGCAAGCAGACAGCGCAAAACAATGCTGCTACATTTTATTTTTCTTGTTTCATTCTTGATTTGAGGTCTACAATTATCTTCTTGACAGTAACTAATAATTATTCTAAATTCCTGGGGTGACATGAAGGTTAAGCACCTGCTTTTATTAATATTTTGAATTAACTTTTATTTTATATTTCCAGTTTTAATTTTAGGTTCATTATTTTATGTGCTTATGTCATTAGTAGTGCCGTCAAACGATTAATCACATCCAAAATAAAAGTTTTTGTTTACATAATATATGTATATGTACTGTCTATATTTATTATGCATATATAAATACAAAAACATACAGTACATATTTTGAAAATATTTACTTGTGTATATACATTTATATATTTATATTCTTATATTTTATATTATAAATATATTTAATACATAAACATATTTTTCTTAAACATACTGTATACATGGATGTTTGTATTTATATATACATAATAAATATACACAGTATACACACATATATTATGTAAACAAAACTTTTATTTTGGATGCGATTAATTGCGATTAATCGTTTGGCAGCACTAATATTTAGCTTTAATTTATTTTAGTGGTTTTAACATTAAAATAACTAAAACTTTTTTTTTAGTTTGTTTCCAAAGCAACATTTCTAACATTCAGCTTTTTTTAAATTTACGTTTTTCATGTAATATTTATATTTTATGTCAGCTGTATCACAAATATGATTTTTAATAGCTTTACTTAACAATTACACCTCTCTTTTTTCTAATGTGGTTTTAGAAAGTGCCAATTTGATGATGTCTATTTAAAGTTAATAATGGCTGGTTGTGTTTTGTTGTTTGTCAGTTCGGCCCTAGCAGCAGTGCGTCCTGGAGGAGTGGTTGTCTACTCCACATGCACCATGTCACGAGCTGAGAACCAATCAGTTGTGGAGGCGGTGCTTGCATCTTATCAAGGGGTGGAGCTTCTGGAACTGGAGCAACACTTAATTGACTCTCTGTCTGATCATTTCTGCTTTGCTCACTTTCATCCTTCCGTGGGACAGTTAGTGATCCCACAAAAGGGTAAAACTTGGGGACCTATGTATGTTTCTCGACTACGAAGAATATATTAAAAATGTAAAAACATTGTGCCATGGTTGCAGTGGTAGTACTTTAAACACATCAGAGCTGGGGTGCTCAGATGATTGATTCAGGTTTGAGTCTTAACTGGATATCCTGGCCCTCTTCATTAAACTTTCCAATCCAAAAGCAATAAATTAATTTAAAAAAAGTAATTGCGACTTTTTATCTTACAATGCAGACATTTTTTGGACTTTTTTTTTTTTTTTTTGAAGTTTGCAGTTTTGTTTGGAGTTTATATCTTGTAGAGTACTTGGACTCGAGTTTTTAAATAAAGACTTGGGACTTGACTTGGACTCGTGAACAGCTGACTCGAGACTTGACTTGGACTCGTGAAACTCGGCAAGTCAATTTTATATGAATGTATCAATCTCAGAATTGTGAGATTTAAACTCATAAATGTTCAGAGCAAGAAATCTGACAGGATTGCGAACCATAAATAAAGGCAGCTGGATGTACGAGAAGAAAAGTCATAATTGTGAGATAAATAGCCATCCACAATTACTCTTTTCTTTGATTTACATTTTTTGTACCTTATGCAGTGGGATTGTGTTGTTTCAAACACAACTCAAAATTGAAAGAACTGTGTTTAGAGATGTGTAATTCACTCTGCAATCTGACATTCAGAAGAAAAATCATATCGTGAAATCAGTATTTCATTGTCAATAACTAGCTGAAAGAACTGTTGCTAATAAATAGAACAAAGACTTGAGACTTGACTTGCAAAGACTTGAAAATTGACGACTTGAGACTTGACTTGCTTGGAGAGACTTGTGAACATGTCTGATATCTTGTAGTAATTTTTTTCTTGTAGTTCTGAGAAAGAAAAGGCAGAATTGTGACAATCTCAGAATTGTGAGATTTACACTCATAAATAGAGCAAAAAGACAGGATTGCGAAATATAAAGGCAGTTGCGAGAAGAAAAGTCATAATTGTGAGATAAATAGTCACAATTACCTTTTTATTTATTTTTTATTTCGTGGTGGAAACAAAAAGAAAGAACTGTGAGATTTAAACTCAAAATTCAGAAGAAAAAAAGTCAGAATTGTGAGCTATAAACATAAATTGCAAGATGAAAATTCGGAACCACGAGAAAGTCAGTGAGTTTATATCCGACAATTCTGACTTTTTTTCTCAGAATTGGTAAAAAGTCAATTGTGAAATAAAAATTCACAATTATATTCATTCATTCATTCATTCCATAGGATAAATTACATTCCATGGAGAAAAAAAACAGCAATAATGTGAAATATTTTTGCACTTTAAAATAGCTGTTTTCTATTTAAATATGGTTTAAAAAGTGATTTCTTCCTGCGATGGCAAATCTGAATTTTCAGCAGCCTTTAATTAGTCTTCAGTGTCACATGATCCTTCAGAAATGATTCTAATATGCTGATTTTCTGATCAAGAAACTGAACTTTGAATTTACATGCCTTGACAAAGGCAAAAACAGCCCAGGTTAGGCAGGAATGCTAATCTCTGGCGACTCTCCTGCTGAAGCACCACTTAATATGATCTCTCGGAAGTGAAAGCTGTTTTGAAATCTCAGAACGCAACACTTGAACAAGGTTTGAGTAATGAATGTGGGCTCGGGTCTTTTCTCTTTTGCATAAGTGTTTTTAAACGTCTCAGCTGAACTGCTTGAGGAGTTTTGCTGTTGTCAGCCTTTGAGGTCAATGACAAATTGTGTCTAATAAAACTTAAGAGTTTTCCTGAATCATGGAAGAGCACACTTTGAATGTTTACCATTAATATGATATATGAAATTGAGATCGCACACACCTTTTAGACAAGGTGTATACATTTAAGGAACAGTCTGTAAGTACTGTAGCAGCACCATCATAGCTTTATTTTTATTTAAAAATGTAGCAGAGTACACGGGTTGTGCATTAACATCATCTCAAGAGGCATAAATGTTAACAGAGAAGCTTGTTGCTATTAGAATTAAAACTGCATATCAGATGGTTTATTTAACTATAAGGTGCATTAGAATATGTACACTGGGGGTTCAAAAGTGTTTTGAATGTTCAATGTTTTGAAAGCAGTCCTCACCAAGGCTGAATTTATTTTAATCAAAAATACAGTGAAAAACAGTAATATTGTAAAATATTATTACAATTATTTTTCAGCAGCCATTACTCAAGTCTTCAGTTTCACATGATCCTTCAGAAATAATTCTAATATGCTGATTTGCTGCTCTAGATACATTTCTTATTAATATCAGTGTTAAAAACAGTATTTTTGTAGAATTGATTTCTGAAGGATCATGTGATACTAAAGACTGGAGTAATGGCTGCTGAAAATTTGGCTTTGACACTACAGGAACAAATTACATTTTACATTATATTCAAATAGAAAGCAGTTATTTCGCAATATTACAGTTTCTACTGTATTTTTGATCAAATAAATGCAACCTTGGTGAGCAGAAAAATCTTAATTATTCTCAGACATTTACCCAGTATAAGTATTCAAGTATTCAAAGATTGAAGCTGGTTGGATCACCTCTGGCAGGATTACAGTTGTGAGCCTGCGTAGCCTCAAAGTCTGTCGGTATTGCACATCTTGATAATGGAATTTTTGCTCATTCTTTCGGAGAAATATTGCTCAAGCTCTGTTGCGGTATGTTTTAGGTCATTGCCCTGTTGGAAGATGAATCGTCTTCCAAATTTCAGTGCTTTTGCGGATTGCTTCACGTTGTCCTCGGGGATTCTACTGTACGTAGCTCCATCCATTTTTACTCCTAACTTTATGAGTTTTCTAATCCTTGCCACAGAGAAGCCTCCCTAAAGCTTGATGCTGCAACCACCATGCTTCACTCTGAGGATTGTGTTCTCCGTGTGATGTACTACTAGGGTTTTGCTTACCAGCATGGAGGTCCAAAAGTTCACTTTATCAGACCGCTGTGTGTTCCTCTAGACAGCTGAGCCCTTCACATGCTATCACATGTTGAGCCTATCATATCTTTCTTGCCACGCTCCCTTGTAAGATATGAATTTTGCTGTTTTTGTATGAATGAACACCATGTCTTTGCCATCAAAGACTTTAGCTTATTTAGTCATGAAAGGCCTTTTGGTCTTTTTCTTCTGCTGACATTTTTTTAAGAATGAACATTTCTAGGTAGATTCAGATAATTCCAGACATCTCATGTAGCGTCTCATTTCTCTCTTTTTTTTTTTTGTTATTTAAAGGTGACATGAAAGATGTTTTAGAAATATTTCTCTATACCTATACTTTTCAAATGATTTTTATTTATAGATATTGATTTATCTTTGTATCATATACATTTAAAACTATGATGCAATCAGACTTGAATAACCATTTTAATATTTATTGTGTGAAATTTGTGAAAATAATGAAATTAATGATATTCTCAGTTGTAAATAAGAATTGGAGTGTGGTTAACTAGGAAATACTATTTCAGTCTTTAACTATAGGCTGCATTTGAATATGTACACTGGGGGTTCAAGTCTTCACCAAGACTGAATTTATTTTAATCAAGTAATACTAATTACTTGATATTGATAATACAGTAAAAAATAAAATAATAATAATTATTTTTATGTCTGTCCCACATTTTGTGGGATAATAATAAATATATTTATGTAATATGTGAAGAAAATAGTGAAATCAATTACTGTAATATGTAGAGATGATAGATAGATAGATAGATAGATAGAAATATTTTTTTCTCTTAGTTATAAATAAGAATTGGAGTGGTTTGCTAGAAAATACTATTTCAGTCTTTTTACTTAAAAAAACATGTTTAATTAAATGTGTTACTCTTAATTTTTTACACCTTTTTTGTATCATTGAACACAATGTTTGTGTTTTGCGTAATTTCTTGTCGAGGTGCAATTTGTCAAATTCTGCAAATAGTGTAACAATTTGTTTAAGCTAAATCAGTCATTGTATTAAAAAAAGTTACAGAATGATATTAAACAATACATTATTTGAGATGCAGTGGATATGACTTTGTGGACAGAATTTTAATGAATTCGCTTGTGATTCATATGTTCATGTTGGACATTTTTAGCTGTCAAACTAGGGTTTCATTTTCCAAACGTCCAGGAGTAAAAACTGCCCATAGTTGTAGAAACACACTTAAAATGATCCACTGAATTTGCCAAAAAACACTGGCTTGCAAAAATGCACTCTATTTATAAGCATTTTTCAAATGGGATTGTAAGCAATATTAAAAATAAATAAATAAATAAACACACCCAGCAGTACCCAGATGTTTGACATCCCCCTCCAACACTTTTCTTAAAATACTGAGACATGACAATTCATTTTAAAACATTCAGTTTCTTAACTCAAAAAGTCGAGATTTACACATCCCTGCATTTTAAGATCATTTAGATTAATATATTAGGATATTGTTCAATTACTTATTATTTACTTGTGCATTCAATCACAGGGTTATTTATTTAGTAAAATGCTTTTGACATTATTGAATGTTCTTAATTTAGCAGCATAATCTTTCAGTTAAATACATCATGTTTTGGTGTTGCAAAAAGATTAACGGTTCTAACAGGCTAAGCACATTTCTCTTCCAAAACTTTATTATTATTATTTTTTTTTTTTAAATCCATGTAACCTTTAAAAGTGAAATATTTCAGAAACTGGTACTTTTGGTTATGCATTATCCATCAGTCTCTAGTGTAGTGAAGTTATGTATGTATGCACAAATCGACAGTTTAATTTCCATTCAGTGGAACATCAAGTGGTGTTAACAAATTCTCAGATTGTTGCTGTTTATTTACAATAATACCGACTAAAAAGTATTTTACGCTGTATAGCATCTCCGCCTGAATATGGAAGGAGCGCAAGAAGGAGAAAAATGTCTCAGTGTGAGTTTGTGCCGGGACGGCGGGTGTCTTCGCCCTTCCATTTTCTGCATTGGGCTCCGCTTGCCCTTTCAAATCAGTGAGCGGCTCACTCGCGCAGGAAATGAATTATTACCTCTCAGAGGGAGAGGAAAAGAAGAGAAAGGGAGGAGTGAGAGATTGGCAACGTAAAAGCATACTCAGTAGAGTCCATTGCTGGTCTGAGAAATGGGCCCCGGCTGGTGGAAAAGACTTTAAAATAGCCACTGACATTTACACTAGCTCCCCACGTCTGCTGTTTTAATAATGCCACTTTGAGAAGGACAGAAAAACGTTCACACCTGTGATGAGTCTAGAAATTCTCCACTGTTATACAAGAAAATTGAATGAGTGAGAGAACGAGTTCAAGCTAATTTAAGCTTTTACTTTTTGCTGATGTGATAAACTAAACTGTACTCTCCAACGGCTTCCTTCTCAAGTAGTTCCCCTCTGAGATGGTCTTTCACTCACACTTCACTAAAAACAATTGACAGAAATGTAATTTCTTCATGCTTGTTAAACTGCTGCTCTGGTGGAAATACTTCAAAGTTGTGATTAACTCTCATGTTGTGTTCTGGTCATTTTTGCCAGGACAGGATTGTTTTCCCAGAATTACTTACTGAATTTGCTCACATGCACAGGGTATAACAACTTCCCCCAAAATTATAATTTTTGCACATTTTTGAGATTTTTTTCAGTGTTCAGTTTTTGAGTGAACATTTATTACATTATAGGTTTTGAGTGCCAAAGTTATCCACAAATAATGTTTTTTTTTTCTTCCACTCAAAAGCTGAGGAGCATAAGCTCAATAGCTGTGTTTCCATCCAAAGTTACAAATAAAACTTTTGCGCAAAATTGGAACATTGCATAAAACATTTGTGAATAAAGAACCATTTCCATCCAGTGAGTAAACTGGTTAACTTGCACTAAATATTATGAAGAAAAATTAAATTTGCTGCAGTAGGAGAATGCACTGTATATAATAATTTATGTATACAATAAATGACGAGCTTCAGAGCGTGCAGATGAAACGTGGTCATGTTATCTTATTTTTGGAGCCTGCTGTTTGGGAACGCAGTTCTGGAAGTTAATTATAACGAAGCACTTTGACGAGACTTTGCTCAAGCATTTTAGAATGACAAAACTAGCATTTCAGATGCTGAGCAATGAGATCAGTCCGTTGGTTGGTCCAGTTTTATGCTGTTCCATCGCAAAGTCACATGTCTTTTTTATGCGCATTAAGGAATTTATTCAGTAAAAGAGTTTCCATCGTAGTTTATGTGCATGTTTTCTTACCGGATAAGAAATTTATCCTACGTAGTTGAGCGCATACGTTTTTTATGTGCATTTTTAGAATTTATGCGCATCTTGCCGTTTCCATCCATCATTATGCGATATCCCAAAATGCGCATAAAAATAGGTGGATGGAAGCATAGCTAATGAGGCCTACAATCAATCAGTTTCAAAAATAAGTACAAATCCTGTCCTAACTGAATGAAAACAAGTTGATGAAAAGATTGATTCCAATATTTGGTAATAGAGCTTAACAAGAAATTGTAGGGTGGGCATTTTGACCAGGAACACCAAATTATGTAAAAGATTTTTAGCACAAGGGTTGAGTCAAGACACATTCATGTTTCTGTGATTTTGAAGCTTGGTCACGTTTTTACTAATCTTGAAAAGACTAAATGTAGATTTCATTTGAAATACATGTGGTATCTGTCAGGGTGTGGGATAGAACAGAGTTTTTTTTAACCCTGTTCCTGGGGACCCACTGTCCTGAAGAGTTTAGCTATAACCCTAATCAAACACATCTGAGGTAGCTAATCAAGCGCTTCAAGATTGCTTGAAGATACACAGGAAGGTGTGATGAAGCAGGTTGGAAATAAACTTTTCAGGGGAGTGGGTCCCCAGGAGCAGGGTTGAAGACATCTGGGACACAAGGCATGAATCTGCCCTGTGTAAATGTCACTTATCTAGTTGTTTAGACCACATTTGTGGAACTAGGGCATACTGGGCCAAGAGAGCTTAAATAGACCAGAAATCGAATTGTCTGCCACTGGAATCATGACTAAATTGAAGTTGGTATATTTTCATACAGCACTGTAGTAGATTTGTGGACACATTTATCTATCCAATTGTAAATGGAATGTGCGAAGCCAGCTGAATAGCAATACAAAGGATGCAGGAAGTGACTAAATGCTGGAATACACTACACAATTTGTGCCCCTATGTACAGTTTGGATAAGTCGATGCTAGTTGCTAAAAGTCAGAGACAGTCAGCAGATTTGTGTTGACAGATTTCATAGAAAATTGTGTAGTGTATAATGGTCACAGACCCCGATTTTTTAGCTTCAGACTTTGATTCCATCCAGTCAAAAGATATCAAACACCCCCATGTCATCCAAGATGTTCATTTCTTTATTTCTTCAGTCGAAAACAAAATAAGGTTTTTAAAGAAAACATTCCAGGATTTTTCTCCATATAGCAGACTTCAATGGAAACCAACAGGTTGAAGGTCCAAATTAGAGTTTCAATACAGCTTCAAAGGGCTATACACAGTCCCAGCCGAGGAATAAGTGTCTTATTATAGCAAAACGATCTGTAATTTTCTAAAAAAATAAAAATGTATATACATTTTAACCACAAATGCTCGTTTTGCACTAGCTCTGCGATGTGGATCACGTCTTCACACATTACATAATCATGTTGGAAAGGTCACGTGTGGTTAGTTCTTCGTTTGTGTACTCCGGTTTCAGAAAGGTAAGATAGGGAGAAAAGCTCCATCTCATTTTCTCCTCCAACTTCAAAATCATCTGACATCATTGTTTTACCTTTTGGGTGTGTGACTATCTTTGCACGTTCGCTTTGTAAACACTTCCGTACTTCAGTACTTCCGCCTACTTCATTTGTGACCTTTACGACGTGACTACGTAATGCATGATGTTGAACTAGTGCAAGACAAGCATTTGTGGTTAGAAAATGACTGATCATTTCGCTAGATAAGACCCCTATCCCTCAGCTGGGATCGTGTAGAGTCCTTTGAAACTGCAATTTGGACCTTCAACCTGTTGGCTCCCATTGAAGTCCACTATATGGAGAAAAATCCTGGAATGTTTTCCTCAAAACCTTAATTTCTTTTCGACTGAAGATAGAAAGACATGAAAATCTTGGATGACATGGGGGTAAGTAAATTATCAGGATTTTTTTATTCTGGAAGTGAACTAATTGTTTAATAAATGACACCTTATTATAAAGTGTTACCCAATTGTTTACATTTATGCATTTAGCAGACACTTTTATCCAAAGCGACTTACAGTGCATTCAGGCTATACAATTTTTTTATTTTTTTTATCAGTATGTGTGTTCCCTTGGAATTGAACCCACGACCTGTTGCGCTGCTAACGCAATGCTCTTCCACTGAGCCACAGGAACAATTGTTATCCAAAGTTTTACTTTTAGTTAACAATAAGATCACTGGGTCCAAAGAGAGCATCATCTAACAACTAATTGTTCAGTTCGGTTTTGTGCACTCAGATTTTCTGATGATTCAGTTGTCATTTCTTGAATTTTGACATAGTCAATCCAGTTGTAAAATGCAGTTGTCAGTGATGTTAATAACTGAACTCTGTGTGTAGAGAACAGGTTTAAGCACAGTGTGTACATGGCCCTTTGTTCCACTTTAGATCATGTGTAGCTGAACCATCTCGGCTACATCCTTATGTGGGTGGCAGAGTGCTGGTGACCCATACTGATATCTGATTTAATCTGGTTTTGCCTTTTGCTCTGCCTCTCTCTTTCTCTCGCTCTCTCTCTCTCTGTGTGTTTGATGTTCAGATTGCTAGCCTGGCCTACACAGCAGATACCAAGCCAACTCTGCGGGTTGCTACACAGTACCCAGTGTTAATGGGGGTCTGTTTATGACTGGCCTGGCTCTGCTTATAGAGGAAATATGGTCGCAATGCCAACAATGTCTGTGTGTGTGCCTATGCTTACCGAGGCATAGCATATATTTTTGATGTTTTTGCTTATTTTATTGTAGTTATATGGGACCCTTGTTATTTTGCAAACAATGCCCTGTTAGGAGGCCTTGTGATTTTTTTTCCCACTCTGATCTCATTAGTATTTACAGTAGGTATTTGTGAGTAATGTTTACACATCAGTTAAAATAAAAATGAAATAATGATTAAGCAACTGTCATGCAATGGTGTGTGGGATAAGGCAGGATGACGAAGACGAAGAATTCCAATAACACTTTAATAATTCCACAACAGGTAAAATCCAGACAGGTCAGGAGCACACACACACACACGAGGTAGCAATCACATAGGGACGTAGTAGACTTGGGAAGAATGAACAGACTTTAAATACTGGAGTAAATTAAGATAATTGACAAGACACAGGTAAATGGAAGTTAACTAATGAGGACAGGAACAGGAACGACCAAATATGGGCACATGAGGAAGGAAACACAAACAGTCCATGGGGTGTGACGATGTAAATCCTAGTGAAGTAAATCCTTGAATTTGGCATCAGAAATCACATGTAACAATGAAGTAAATATGCTAAAAGAATGTGATAAGATTTTACACATTTGACATACATTTGAAAATTCTTTCAAAATAAAAGTATTAATAAACATTTGCATGTCTTTAAAGTTGTTCAACTGTGTATACAAATGTAATTCTTTAGTTTAAGGACCAATTCGTACTATTAACTAGTTGCTTTACTGGCATATTGGCTGTTTATTAGTACTTATAAAGCACATATTCTTCATGACCATATTCTACATCATTAATCCTAGCCAATACCTAAACTTACTGTAACAATTACCTTACTAACTATTAATAGGCAGTAATTGTTCATAATTCATAGTTGGTTAGAGAATTGGTCCTTAAAATAACCAAATTTGACCAAAAAAAGAGAAAAAAGTAGATTTTACATGCTGTCGTTACTAATACATTAATGATGTATGTTTCAGTGTCTGTAAAAATGTATGAAAATATTCATATTGTACATATGGATGCATACAATTACTAATAAGATTATTTTATTTTATTGACCCTGACAGTGAAACAGTAATTACAGACATTCTTAGCTGATCTAAATAGATGTCATCTGTCACCCTTTTAGTATCTTTATCAGATATCTGAACCTCACAACGGATCAGTTTCCGTGATAACAGACATGACAGAGCACACACGCGAAACAGCTGTAATGAGTCGACTTCATCTCGCCTGTTAATTACTTCATACACATTCTGCACTGTTGCGCATGGGACTAATTATGAGGCAAACAGGCAAAGATTTCAAAGTATCTCTCCTCCAGAACGTTGAAATGTAAAATGGGAGTGTATTCACAGGTAATGGTGCACAGAGAGACACAGAGGAAGTTCTTCTCCACGGTGTTGGTTTGCTTTGATGGTTATGTTTGAGGAGCATATAGCACATTATCCTTAATATACTAGGCCTCATCAAGCAATGTGTCAATCACCTTTATTTATTGAACCAAAGCTTATTTTCATAAAAATTATAGGGTGAGAAAAGGAATAGTGCCTGACCAAGAAATAATGTGATACGAATCACTGTTTCTGTTAAAAAAAAAAAATCAAATGGTGTAACCATCAAGTAAAATATAACATTTTACTTGAATATAACATCAAGTAAAATATAATAATTGTAAATTGAATATATTTAATTTTGATTTATTTAATATAAATTCAATATAATAAAATTAATAACATATTTTCCCTTACATGTTGAATACAGAGTGTACAAAAAGTAGTTTTTTCCAGTATTAATAAGGAGAGAACATTCTTTTATTTAATTATTATTTTCCCATCCCCTGTTGTTCTCTTACATCAAAATTTCCAGACATATAACTGTTTTGGTCTGTTTTCACTTAAACTGTGTTTGATCTTTGCAAGTTTCTCTCCTGATTTTTTTTTTCACTACAAAGCAAAGCAAAGCAAAACAAAGCAAAATATATATATATATTAAAAATCATCATGATGGATGTGGTGATTACAAACATGCAGATTTTCACTTTACAAGATGATAATTGATGGACTGGAGTCGTGTGGATTATTGTGATGTTTTTAAAGCACGCTTAAATTGATTTTACATTTATTATAGAACATGACATTGTGGTGCCTTAATAGCCTGGAAACTAGTTTCTTTGGGATGTCAGGTGCCTTCATACACAAAACCTTGCCTGTTAAGTCATTGACTGACTGAGCAGCTGCCAGCTGTTTTGGACACAGTCTTTACAAAATCAACATTTGCAGCATCAGCTGACCTCGACCACGGCAGCCATTTTGTTGACCTCCGTGTGAACCCTGTCTTTTTTTACTTGCTTATTTTGGCAGGCTGTCCCTGAGGCAGCTGAGCTGTGTCGAGCTTCACCCCACTTCAAAGGGAGAATATAGGCCTGCTTTGCATAATCAAGCGGAGAGAAGAAGAGCGAAAAGCTCAGCAGAGAAGCTACAGCTGGAACATACAGCGTTTGATAATCTCTCCCCCACCACAAGTCGCAGAGCTGCTAACATCCCAGCACAAAAGAGAGAATAACGGGACATCAAGCCTTGTCATGGAGTCTGGACGTGATGATGGCCATGTGTTTATCTTGTTTTGTTTCACTTGATCTGAAAGTCCAAGCTGCTGGAGCCTATAGGCTGTTAAAAGAGGCAAGGCCGTCATGTTCATAAAATGTTGACTGATGATTAAATGGCATACTGTATATAACATTTTGACTGTTTTTGACTATATCAATTTGAACTGTTTTGTTCATGTCACTTATATTGTAAGCTTAATGGACACAAACCTTAAAAAAGGCTATTTATTCACAATGAACTCAGAATCATACAATAAAATATATGATTCCCTTCAAGGCTTTGTAAACAAATATTTCACAAGGGTAGAATGGCATGAATAATTCACTCTGAAGTTATCTGTCACCAAGCCAACTTGAATATTATATTAGAGACGCACCAATATTAAAAATTTTTTTTTTAGCTAAAAGCTGATTTCACTCGTTCTAAAGTATTTTGTCTAAAATAATAATAATAAAAATTATAACAATATTATTATTATTATTGTATAGTATGAAAAATGGATGAGATCTGCTAAAGATTAAATTTAATAGTGTTATAGCCTAGGTTATTTTTAAAGATTAACTTTTTAACTTATTGACCAAGATGATGGCAACAAATAATCTAAATGTAAAAACAGGAAATAAACATAGTTAAATATATAATACTGAGCAATATTGATTTAAAAAAAGTCTAATATGATACTGATATATATTGTGCCTCTCTAATATTATAATAACATAATATTATTTTTTATTATTATTTGTATGTCTTAGGGAGACCTTTAACAATGTGTATTTTAACCCTGTAAAGCCTATACTGTATTATATTTAATACACAAATTTCTAAGGCCTCTGAATGATCAACATCAAAATCATATCAAAACTTTGCTTTAAAGTAAATGTAAGAATACAATTTATATGATTATTCATACATTATTTTTATTTATTTATTTATTTATTTATTTAGGGAAAAACATGCTAAAATGTGAGTATCAAATATCATCCATCAGGCTTTTGAGGAACATTTATTTGTTTATCTCTAAATCATTATTGCATTGCATTATATGTTTTGCCCCATGAAATCAAACCTACAGAGCTTTGATCATAAAACTAAACATTTAAATACACTAAGACATATTATTGGGAGATAAAGAATGACAACTGATATTTACATGCATTTTATATAAGTAGTCTGTATACTGTCATAAAGATCTCAGTGATTTGCATTAGAGTTTCATGTTTTTGGCCATATAAATATCAGCATCTGCACTTCACCAAATTGTATATTTTTGCTCAGTTTGGGCCTCTGAATAAAACTGAGGTGTTTTTCCTTCTCAAGTATGAACTCCATATTCTCACTATATCATATGGGCCATATAAAGCCTGTTGTATCAAGTATGATAATCAATTAAACACATATGCAAACTTAATATTTTGTCTAAATGTTCAATAAACTGTTCTATTTGAAAACATTTGATTTTTCTGACTATCATTTCATAGCTTTTATAGGGTTAAATTGCTATATTCATTTGCATTTCTTTTTTGAACAGCAATATGTGACTAGAATTTAAAATACAATAATCTCCACTGGCATACTAAGAGGTAATAAATCAAGCATTTAAACAGGCTTACATTTTTACATTTCTTAAACTCAATCTTAAAATCAGAAAACAGATCAAACAGTCATGATTAATCTCTTAACTTTAAGCTGTCATACTTTATTTCTTTAAAAGTCACGATGATGGACCTCGCCTCACAGGTCATCATCTTGAACCAGCAGATGGACTTGATCTCATTAACCTCATTAAACCATTTCTGCTCAGACCCAGCATAGATGTGCAACCTATGACTTTTCTGTTTTTAGAAAATACTTTCCCGTAGTGCACTGAGCTCATAACAAAACTTTCTGCCTGAAAGGAATGCTGAGTTAGGTCTGGCCTAAGATCCTGTGAACTCCTCATCAGAAGGGTCAGTCACAGTCCAGCGCAGTTTAATGTCCATCACTTGAAAGTAATGGGTTGAAGCAGTTATTTTGCTGATCTGAGACCGGTTTTACAGTTCTGTCATGGGCATTTTTCCTGCAGCAGATTCAGAAGGAGGTTTTGACTGTAAGGTGGCATGAAGACAGAAAGCATCACCCTTCAGCTGCGGCCATAACAGTCTCTCCTGCTTTATGTAGCTCATTAAATATGATTCTTAATAAAGCTGACTATATTAGCTAACTGACCAACCTACCGTTAAAAATGAATGAATGGTGCTGCATGATGCAAGTAGAAGGCTAAGGGACTGTGTATGTGTAGGGGAGAAAAGAGAGTATGGAGAAGATATTTAAATGCCTCGTTAAATGAGCTTTTTAATAGCCAGAGGTATTATTTGTGAGAGTCAGTGGGCAATATGACCATTTTATTATTTTTTATTATATAAACATATTCTGAATTTGATTTGACATACCCAATGTGTTTAACAGTTCCATATTAATCAAGTACGGGCAAATAATTACTCTCTACTTGCTTATATTTAGCTGTAAATTGACAGCAAAGTACTGTATTTTTACAGTACTGCTGTTAAAAAGTTTACTGTTTACTAATCACTTGTATTTTTTACATAATTAAACTGTTTTGTCTATAACAATTATTATTTTTTTTTTACATGGGAATACTGTAGTTACTGCATGTTTTTCTTACAGTACTTGCTGTAGATGGAATTTGTCATTTAATAAAAATCATACTTTTGTTATTTTTCATAACAATAATGGCAAAAGAAAATGTAAAATAACACTCTGAAGTTTTAAAACATTTATTTATTTATTTTAAAGCATAAAGCAGGAAATGGGCTTTTACGAACACGTAAGCTGAAATGTCAGCTTCATTTTAGACCATCAAATATGACAATTTTTATGTCCCCATGATAAATGCTAGCACTTATGAGCGATATTTTCTGTTTTAAATTTAACATTATAATAAAAGTGTTTAGTGTGTCCTTCAAGTTGTCCAGTCTGGTATTTTTATTTTTTTGACTACTTGTCACTTCAGATGAAAACTGGCAAAATTAAAATAAGATTAAATCATAAAGCTGACATCACTTCCTTTGAGAAAAAGGTAAGCTTTTAAATGGACAAAGGGATATGAGTTTCCTAAGATAATGTTCACAATGCCCATACATTAAAATCACAAGTCTTTTAAACTATTGTTAATTTGGACATTTTGGTGTTACATTTCATAGATTTAGTTTAATAAATTCTTAAGTTTATTTACCTGTGCTTGACCTAAATATATATATATATATATATATTTAATGTTTTACATTTTTTAAATTGTATGATGTTCAAAAGGTACAAAATAGGGATGACCTAAATATATTTCACCATACTGCCCTTTTTTGCACAACGTTGCCAGTTGTCTTGAAAGTCCCTTTGCCTTTTTTGGTTCTTGAGTCATGTTCAGGGTTAACGTACATAAAGGCAGGAAAGAAAAGGAGTACATATACTTATGTAAAGACACAACAGATGATATTTGCAATCGTTTTTGTAAAACCAGATGGCTGTTTCAATTATTTATTTGATATGAATTTGTATAAAACTGGCTGCATAAGTGTAAAATTCTCTGTAAGTGTCGAACAACTACACTTTTATTGAAATAAATAGGTGTATTATACCTGGCTACACTAATTCCTCTCTCAAATTAAATGTTTTTTTGTGGGAAAAAAATCCTCTTTTATGTGGAATATTCTTCTAATTAAATCAGCGGTGTCAAACTCAATATAAGTTGAGGGTCAGATGAGATAAATTTTCCCCTTGTGCAGACCAAATGACCTTTTATTAAACTTTAGTGAGCTGACAATTTCATTAAAATTACAAACTACAATATTATTTACAAGAAAACTAGAAATAAAAACACTGCTCCAGTGAAAAACTGCATCTAATTACTTTAACAAATAAAAAGTATTCAATTAGATAAAAGAAAATGCTACAGATTGCATTTTGTCATCTTGGAATTATAAGGTTCTCATATTTTTGCCAAAATTGAGTCCTTCACATATTCTTATTCTGTGACTTATTTATATCAAGTGATGTTTTTTTTTTTCTTGTTTTTTTTTTTTTGGGGGGGGGCTTTTTAAAAAATAAAAGGTTCTATTTACAAAGTATATGGAATGCAAAAACTTTGAAGCTTAATTTTTCAAAACCTCCCAGAATGCAGATCGAACTTTATAATCACAAGGTGGCGATTTGTGTGCAGACAATTATTAATATTCACCAATATAAAATTAGCAAAACTAGAAAACATTAACACGGTTGTTCCTTATGAAAATTGTGGTCAAAAAATGGCAACCAAAACCATGAAAGCAAATGCACTCTAAGAACAGTCTGTTAGTAAAAATGCAAGAAAACCATTTGTAATGGAGTTTTAGATCATGAAACGCAGGCATTTTGCATTTAAATCCTGCTTCTTGACACCTGACATGTATTTTCTTCAACCAGCGCATCAACATCAGCGACCAGATTTTGTACAGTTGAGTTGCAATTGTCATAATGTCATTTTAGATATCTGTGTGAGTTGGAGTGCAGGATGGACTTGTTAATGTTCATTATGGAAAAAGCCTACTCACAGAGATATAGTCCTGAACTTACTGAGAGTTTTAGAGGCAAATGCTGTCATTTTGTGAAACGTTGGTTTGAGGTGTTGGTAAAATACATACACAGTGACTATTGCAAATTTATCTTTCAAAGGTAAGTTGCACTGCTGTTCGATTAGTTCCATTTGGAGTTCCTCTGGTACAACGGTGAGCAGAAGAGTGAGCATTTCTTCTCAAGTTCATTGAAGACCTGGAGGCGATTCTGAAATTCATTCTGTTTTTCTTTGTATCTGTCTGTGTTGTTTTTGTCATGAGCAGTGTGCACAGATTTCAAAGTGGGGAAATGAGCTGGGCTACCTTGGGGGCAGCTGTATCACCCACTGATCTAGTTTCATTCGAAATGTGTGAATGCATCTGTAATATTCAGTCATGACTCTGTTGCGGCCTTGAATCTTTGCATGGAGCACATGTAAGTGCTCTGTTATGTCCACTATAAAAGCAAGATCACGATCCCACTCCAGGTCATCCAGCTCAGCCACTGGTTTCTCTTTGTCTCTCATGAACTTTCTGATTTCTGAGTCCAGATCAAAGAAACGGTGTGGTAGGGGTTTATCTTTGTATCAGATAAAAAAAGCATCAAACTGCATATGGTTGAGCCCCTTTGCTAATATAAAATTAACAATTTGTATCACTGCACTCATGGTGTTTTGCTACAATGCATCTTGATGTAATAAACAATGAAAATTCTAGAATCTTTGTGTTGAATTCTATTATCTCTTTTAATTTCCTGCCCTTTTGCCGACCATGGATGGGGCACCATGCGTTGCCATGTTAACAGCGTGAATCCAGTCAACCTCCAGTCTATTCAGAGCACCAAAAAGGCTGGAGTAAATGTCATTGGAAGGAGTTGTGTCTGTCATTGGCACCAACTCAAAAAATTCTCTGTTGACCTGGCTACTTTGATTATTCAATGGAAACGAATACAAAGAGTGATTCATTTTTGTGTATTGGACGACGCTAGTTATGATTCTAAATAATAGCCAGCAAAATATACTGTAGTAGGCTCAAGACTTGACTGCTGAAATATTGAAATGGAAAATATCTTATATGCCCTCACTTTTTTGCTTGTGCAGATTATTGAAGAGGAAAAATACCCACACATTCAGTGAGATCGCTAACAAATAAGCTTAATTTAAAAAGCTTGTTATCATGGTGTGCGTTCATTTGTGCTTTTCACTTATACCACTAATAGGTGCAACAATAACAATTAACAACATTAACTTTATATTGCTGTTTCTTACAAACACATTTAAGTGTTTTATGACTTCTAATAAAGAAAGCAATTCAATGGCAACTGGCTTCTTTGTTGTTCACTTTTGAGTAAGCAGAAGAAAATACCAAGAACATTCTCATATTATTCTGATACACATCAAATCAAAATTCCCTTCTGGTGTGTCAAGCTTGTTACACTGTACAACCCTGGCAAGAGCTTCTCTGTGCCCAGGTTCAGTCCCTCATCACCTGGCACACAGAGTGCCACAAGAGGTGTAGTTCAGCTGTCTTTCATCATGTGTGAGGTCTTGAGGGCATCGTTGGTGTAATTGATGGCTGTCACATGAAGGTCCAGAGGCATTATGATTACCTCAACAGCTTTAGCGTACATTAGCTTAAATGGGTGCCATGGGTGCCCTACCACCCACAGGTGGTAAACAAATACAAGTTTTTGGACTACTCAGTACAGAAGTATGATTATGTGATATTATTTTTATTAAAAAGAGGTTGTTATAAATGCTTAAAACTTTTACTTCTTTAGTCTTATCCTAAATTATTCTGTGAAGGCTATGGCAAAAGTGAGCTATCGCCCATAATTGGATCATTCTCAGGAGTGTGTGAGCTCTTTTTTGTGTCTGAATGTCTAGAACTTATCCTTGCTTGTCAGTAATGACTATAATTAAAGACCTTTTGAAATACCCTCTTACATGTGAATCCTATAATGAACATTTTTTGAATCCTAATGAATGTAGGAATGAACTCTGCGGAAGTACAAAGTTCATTCCAAGAAAGCAATGTATACAATTTTCAAAGGATTTCTGCAATTGTTGCATGTCTGGTTATCTTGTTTAGGAACTCAAGGAGCTTTTCTTGTTTCATCCTGAATTTGTTTTTGAGTGTGTTCACACTTGGCAGGTTTGATTTGATTAAAACAAACTCGTTGCATTTATATGAAAAAGTGTCAACGCTGACACCCCTGAAAAGGTGGGTCTCAGTCCTCTTCCAAACGAACTCTTGTGCGGTTTGAGTGATATACGAATGACACATGGACCAAAGATATCTAAACGAACCAAAAACAGGAGCTGGTGTTAAAGGATGCGACCTAAAAAGGACAAAAGCATACCTGGTTCTTTTCATATAGGAGCTATATATGTTGCTCATTACAGTTTGGTACAGATTGTCAGACTGTGACTGTATCTGTATGTTTTTTGTTTTATATCTTTAGGTTTGGTGTTAAAAAATGACAGTGTGAACACAAAGCGGACCAGGATTTAATGTCTTATTTTCTTTTTTGGTCCAGACCAAGAGAACCGGAATAAACACACTCTTATTTCTCTCCATTGGACAATTAAATAGACAACATAAGAAGAGTGGCATCCATTTGGGGTCAAGAGGTCGGAGGATGAAGCACAGCTGCTGAATGCCAAGAGATGTGTAGATGGCTGAGTTGGTCCATGATTTTTGAAAGTGGGAAATAAAACTGTTCAGTTAATTTCTGGGCTCTAACTGAGCAAAATAACATCTTCTGGCCCTGTGCCAAGCTCTGGCAAGTGTTTGGGAGCTCTGCCTCATTGCTCATGATATGCTGACGCATCAGGTCAATTAAAAACAGAGTGTGATCTCTGCTGAAGACCTGATGAAAAGGCAGATTAGAGGCTCTAAGGAACAGATGATTGGCAGCTATTAGTGAACCAGGCTGGTCATCTGGGATGTGGGGCGGCTGTAAATCAAAATAAATTTGCGACTATTTTCTTGTGAGATGAATGTTTTGTGTTCACTTGGATAGTCATGTTCTCATCAATATACATTGCTGAATCTATTTTAGATTGATATAACTATGGCGTCACTAGCCTTGTCAGGTCTGGACACCGACATAGCTGTACTGAATCATCTAGGAACACTACAGAAGAGAATTACTTCATGCTATCTGTGCATGTTTTAATATAAAGTACCTCGGAAGACCTCTTCCTTCAATACTCTATGGGAGTTTTGGTAATTAATAAATCCCAATAATAATAAAACCCAATAAGTGCTTCTGAACTGCAATGGAAATATTTCAATCACTTATTTATACATGACATCTGGTGAAGCTGGTCCATAATAAATACGAATGCTTATCATCAAAGTCTTTTAGTCCTCCTCAAAAATGTTTAAAATTTCCTTAACTTTTGTTTTTATTTATTTATATACTGATGTGATATGCAGGTGCATATAATGTAAAAAATGCAGTAAGAGAAGTTGAATTAAAATTGGCAAAATAGCCAAAATATTGATGAAATGTCAATTATTAAGGGATCTCATAACAAGAAAGACTGGTTTAATTAATACTAGTTTACTATTATAGTACAATACTATTTTTCAAAGAGAAAACAGACCTGTCAAACTATGTTGGAAAACTCATATTTTTTAAAAATAAGTTATGTATGTTGTTTTAAAGCATAAAAATAACTCAAGCCTGCAATTCTGTCAGCAAATTACAGCCTGTCATAATGTCATGAAAGTCATTCAGTAGTACTACATTTGTACAAAACTACAGTCTGCATTAGTAAATGTTGACAGGGTCTTTTTGTGAGGTTTGAAGCTTATAGCTTTAGCTTTGAGACCACAATAATTTCAGTCCTGAATCTCTTTGACTTGTGAATATATTCAAATTCACAATTTTGGTATACGACTACACGTCATCATTTGCCCTGAATGTAACTATGATTTTGTACTCACATGTTCAGCAATGTGACAATTTATTCTTGATTCAACACAATGGAGGACTTGTAGTTATTTTTACACTGACTGGCACAGAATGAAAAAATAATAAAAAGAGCTGAAAAATGAGACACTTTCAGTTTTTTATAAGAAATCTGTGTTGTTTATTTTTTGTTTCTGCATTGGTTTCTGTTTTCTCTCTCTCTTTCTCTCTACATATACAGCACAGTATATAAAAGACATGAACATTTCATGATTTCAGTTGGCCATTCATGTGTATGACTCAGAATGGATTTTTATTTTTCAGCTGAAAGTTTCATAGTTCATGGGAACACATATGGAGCCACTTCTCTAATGCTTTTTAGGCAGAAAAATACCACCTCAAATATATAGTATAAGTTGTGTTTTGTGTGGGCGAAAAGGGTGACCTGTCTGATTTACAAAAAGGGCAAATCGTGGGAGCCCATTTAACAGGATCTGTAACCTTAACAGCCCAGTTGTCTTTATGATTATGACATGGCAATGGCAAGGCAAAGCATGGCAAGACTTCATCAGAGAAGAAGAATAGTGGGTGATGACCGAAAGTGAATTATAGGGACCCCTTTAAACACTAAGAATTGTATCCAAACAACACAGAACTATTGCAGAGAAAATGATAGCAAACTTCAGTATTCACCCTGAAAGCCATGTTTCCATAAAAAACGACCACAGAGAACTTCACAAAGCCAACGTGCATGAAAGAGCTGCCATTGCAGAAACTTTACACACAGAAACCAATGCTAAAATATGAACAATATGGTGTTATGATCATCAAACTTGGACAGTCGGAGCAACAAGATGAGCAAGCAGCTCACCTGACTTGAATATTATCAAACCACTGTGCACAGTTTTGGAGAGAAAAGTAAGAAGCAAATTCCATCCTCCAATATCTTTGAATCGACTGGCAGATGTTGTTAAACAACATTCAACAAGAAACTATTCAGAAGCTGTATGAATCTATTCTAAGAAGGCTGGAAGCTGTATTAAAGGCAAATGGTGGTAAATATGTTCACATTATTTTGTCCAACCCCTATATTTTTAATTTATATATTGGTTTATTTGACAGGAATAATGCAGGATAACATTGTTATGTAATGCAGAAGATGCTGTGTGCATATCCTTCTAGCTAATAGCTAATTTGCAGCATCTGTCCTTGGCTAGACTTATTTAAAATTTAAAAATACAGTTTTAATTTTACATTTAATATGAATCGATGTGGATGTGAGGAGGAAGTAGATATTGTTTTTTCACGGGTCTGCTGCCACAGGGCTAATTTGACAGATAGACTGTGTAAAACAGACATAATCCCATTTTAAACTCTACACAGCTTTGTCTCATTAGAGTCTGCACTCCGAGCTGCAGTGTGCTGACTTCATTAGCTAATATTGGACAGCAAAATTGGCTGTTGAAAAAGGCGAAGACATCCGGCGCTGCCAAGGAGGAGTCCAATATGAGCTAATGAAATTGAGCTAAAATGAGCTTACAACAGCACAAAATTGCTACCATTTTAAGCTAACATCCATGCAGCGCCATAACTTTTGTTAGTCCCCCCGAGTGAGGAAATTGACAGTTAATATTAGGCCTATATCTCCTCGGAGAATTGTCGATTTGTCATTCAGCTATAGCTTTATCAATGTTTTGCTAGTGTAAGATACAGTTAACCACATTCACATTTATTACTCACTCACATATATAGACATCAGAGAGATACACTTTCATTAAGGTGACAACTGTATAGAGATCAGATAAAAAGAGCAATTGAGGTTTGTTTTTGAATGCTTTTTTTCTACACATATACCTTGATGATTCTTTGATCAAGGTCTCTGTCTCCTTCATCAGCATAGCAAACGCATGCCTTGTGTATTCAAAGAGCTAGCGTCTCGATCACGCAACTCCGAGTATGCATTGTGCAAGTCGTGCTAACATAGACTAAGCTTCGGAACGGCTCGGTCTCCAGGGAGATTTGTGTATGTAAAGGGAGGGAGAATGTGAAAATGTCTGAAACATTAATATTGCTGTAATCTGATATAGATTTCACTTGGGGGCGAAGACATTCATCACGCTGGGAGAGAATGACTAATGAAGGATTTATGATATGTGGCGTATCTCAGTAGACACTTATTACAAGTTTAGAGGTTGATATGCGCCGGTGTTTGCGTGTGCACTTTTGAGCATGTCTCTGTGTGTTAGAACATCTGCGAAGTTTGTTATGACTGCATAAAAGTTTATGTTTGCATAGGGATATTAAAGGGTCTGTAGTGTCTTTAGAAGCTTGTGCAATTTTTCAAAGAGCAAACAAACCTGTCAAACTATGTGGGAAACTTTAAAAATATCAGAAGAGTTCTTTTAAAAATAAGTTATGTATGTTGTTTAAAGCATAAAAATAGCTCAAGGCTGCAACTCTTTCTGCAAATTATGGCCTTTCATAATGTCATGAAAGACATTCAGTAGGACTACATTTGTGCAAAACTACAGTCTGCATTAGTAAATGTTGACAGGGTCTCTTTGTGAGGTTTTAAGTTATAGCTTTAGCTGTGAGGCCACAATAATTTATGTTTAATAAGACTGAATCTCTTTAAACTCACAATTTTGGTACACGTCGTTATTTACCTAGGTGAATGTAACTATGATTTTGTACTCACATGTACAGCAATGTGACAATTTAGTCTTTATTCAACACAATGGAGGACTTGTAGTTATTTTTGCACTGACTGGCACAGAACAAAAAGAATAAAAAGAGCTGAAAAAATAAGACACTTAAGAAATCTGTTTATTTTTTGGTTCCGGTGCATTGGTTTCCATTTTGCATTCTCATTGCTCATTGCAGCTCAATGGGCAATGAGCACATTTAACAACTGAATGGCCAGATATTTTAAACTTGCTTGAAATCTGCCATAATGTCAGCGACTAGTCAGTTTGGTTACCTGGGACTTAGTTAGTTCACCTAAAAAAAGTTAGTTAATTTCTTCTTTGAAAATCAATGCAAATGCTGACGCTACAAAAAAGTTAATTAAAACATCGTAAAAGCCATATGAAGTCTTTTGAAAAGACAAATTTGCTTGATTGATGCAAATCTGCTCATTATGTAAATTATTGTGTCTCTTCAGAAAACTTGGATTAAATCACTCGATTCATATGGATTGCTTTAATTAGTCTTTATGAACTTTTTGAAGCTTTAAAAATTTTGGTTTTGTGTTTTCAATGAAGTTCTGAAATTTAAGTCCCAGATTGTAACCAAAGTGACTAGTCACAGACGTTATGGGACGTTATGGAAAATTTCAAACAGGTTTTAAAACATACAATTGTCAAATATGCAAATTTTTCGATTAACAAAAGAGCAGCAATGAGCAACAGTCAATGAAACTGAGAGAGTGAAAGAATGCAAAAGAAAAATAAAAGTCTTAAACAAGTCTTATATTTTCAGCTTTTTTATTATTTTCCCCAATCTGTGCAAATCACTGCAACAATTACCACAGGTCCTCCATGTTGCTGTGCACACAGTTTGTGCAAGAATTTTTTCTTACTTAATTTTTTGTTACTGTCAGTGAAGCAAATTATCTTGTAATTGATGTGTGCATCAAAACTATGAATCTTTAGAACTGTCTATTTAAAAGTCAAGTCATTTTTATTTGTATAGCTAGTGCCTTTAACTATCAATGTTCTTTCAAAGCAGCTTTACATTTACATTTACATTTACATTTATGCATTTAGCAGACGCTTTTATCCAAAGCGACTTACAGTGCATTCAGGCTAACATGTTTTATCACTATGTGTGTTCCCTGGGAATCGAACAAACCTTTTGCGCTGCTAACGCAACTCTAACAGCCACAACAAGAAAAAAGCCCTATGACCATAAGGTGGAAGGAAACAGGAGCCTTTATACCGGAGTCGAACCCGGGCCGCCTGGGTGAAAACCAAGATCCTGACCGCTAGACCATATGGGAACTGCCCATATGGGCAGTTCCCATCAGCTTTACAGATAATCTTGTCTGAATGTAAAAAAACAAAAACAACAACAACAACAACCCTCCATAAGGTGTTTAGGAAGAGATGAATCAGACTCAGCTGGGATTGCTCGTCTGGTATTGCAACGAATGTATATATGCTAAATATTATCTAGTTTCATAGTATGTGTAATACATCAAAAGGCAATGATCATCAGTCTTGTAATGTGCATCTGGCTTAAAGTTCTCATTTTGTTTCCCTCGCTTGCTTGTTTGCTTATCCTGCCAAATACGCCACTGATAGGCCTGTGATAATTCTTTATGATGCTTTGTATATGTATGTTACAGAGGTGTTAATTTGTAACAGCTGGTCTAACAGAGATCTTCCATGAGTCACAAAGTGTTATGAGGCAAATTGGTGTCTGCGTGTGAGTGTTTGTTGTGGATAGATTCATTTGCATGCTTTGTGTCAGGTTGAATTAGAAACATAAGCTTTAAATGGGATTAGGTTTGACTGTGACTGCCACACAAATTCAGGTATACAAGGTATTTCAAGGTCTCTGTGTGTGTCTGACTGTGTGTGTGTGTTTCTGAGAAAGAGAGAGAGAGAGAGAGGCAATCTCTTGCTGCCAGCAGACAGGACAAGGCTTGACATGATGCAAATTTCCAACTGCCTCACTTGCTTCTGGCTGATGTAGTGTGTGTGTGTGTGTGTGGTATAACACAGTCTCTTTAAATGACCCTGAATATGTTTGTTGACAGTATTTGTTGACACATGCCAGAGGAGACCTTTAATTCGTTCCAGTAATTCACAGCAGTAAACCAAACTATGAAAATCAGCCCAAGCAAGTGCAATCATTTTCTAATAAATAAACAGACTTGTGACAGAATAATAATTTGAAAATGTAAATCAAAACATCCAATCGGGACTGTATTGGATGGCAAATAATAAACCTATTTCTAGGTTTTATTTTTATGTGAATGCCTATGTAAAAATTGACCCCACAAAGCTAACATTTGGGTGGTTGCTAAGGTGTCCTGATTGATTTTTGGTGAACGTCCAAAACAAACGAATGGAAAGCAAAAATCTTTTCTAAATTGAAGTTAGAAATGTACTTTTGTGTTTTTGTTGATATTTGTATTGAAACTTTTATACCATTTTCAACAAAATAATTTAATCACTCTACAAATGTCATGTGGTGTAACCATCAAAAAGTAATACAGTTTATTTTCTGTTCCACAAGACATTTTACCACCTGAACTAACCTTGCCATGTCATCAAAGATACACATTTTTTTTGTTTTAAGTTTTCTAAGTTTTAATAGACTTCTATAACATATAATTTTTTTTCCTGCATTTTGTTAGCACTGCATGACATCAGTTTTTTTTGACAAATGTTTTTCAAATATGAATAATATTTTAACAACATTAATATATATATATATATATATTTTTTTTCCTTTAAGAAATAATAACATAAATGATTATGTCAAATGGTTCAGAGGAGTCATTCATTCGTTGCAAGAGCCACTTTATAAGTGCTTGTCATTACAGGTTTGGGAATATGGTTGGTGCACGTTCCATTCCCTAATTCATTTTATAAGTGTGAGTTCATTCTGAAAATTGTTTAATTTTGAATAATCATGCAGCCCTAGATCTTGTTCACCATATGCTTTCATTGCATTAAAAATAGCAAGCATGAATTATTTGTTTTTTTTTTCACAACCTCTCCTTTTATATTTAATTGAAGAAATACATTTATATGAGCTTAGAAAAAAGAAGCCCAGTTGTCTAGTAATATTTAGCAAATCGGTTGTTTTAGCAACACTCACAACACTTATATAAACCAGAGATGTCCAATCTTGGTTCAGAGGGCCAATGTCCTGCAGAGTTTAGCTCCAACTTGTCCCCCAAAAAAACTTCCTGGAAGATTGTAGTATTTCTGAAGACCTTGATTACTTTGGTTCAGGTGTGTTTAATTGGGGCTGGAGCTACATTCTACAGATGGATTATTTTTCTAAAAATCTTTAATAATTTTTAGAGATAATTGTCATTTTGGGGTGTTTCTTTGCAAGACGAATGAGTTAATGAGTTTCTTTTTATGGTTTCAGCACAGTTGTGTCACCCTGATAGTTTTGTCTTTATTGACCCATAATACGTAAGGTTGCAGGTTTGTTCAAATCCTTAACCTTAAGTATGAGTAATAGTAATAATGATGTTTGTATTAGCAAATAACACCAATTATACTAGTATCTGTGAAAATACTATATATTTGGACGAAATTGGATACTGTTAAGTTGTGTTGTAGCTAATGAAGCTTCCTTCTGTTTCACTTGTCTCTTGTTTCTCACTTTTGGTCCACCTCTCTGTGACCCTCTTCTTCTCTGTCTGCACAGTGGGTCAAAAGAGCAAAAACGAGCATGCTGAAATTTATACTTATTGCTGAAAAGCAATTAGTGAAGTACAAGACCTTTCACGTTAATGATAACAAGCAGTGGTGTTGCAGAATGCACTCTCGGCCAATTCATCCGGTCAATAACCTGAGAGGAAATATAGACTTTAGTTTCTCTCTGTGTGTGCGTGTGTGTGTGTGTGTGTGTGCGTGAGTTACTGGACCCATTCAAACACAGTAATTGAATCTCTTTCCACTAACTTTGTCAACCTTGGCCTACCTAAATAAGACTTGCCATGCAAACTTTGATAAATGAAGTGAGTCTGAAAAGGAACAAGATATGTCTGGGAAAAAGTCAAAGGTAGGATAGTAATGATATAGAAACGTTCGCACGAAGGTCACACGTCCGACGTAGAGAAAAGCATCTTGCGCACTCTTGTCAGGGCGCATTTAACTGGCGTGAAAAATTGCATTGCCAATAGGCGGCTCTATATTTAGAGTCTGGCTTTCTCTCGGACCTTCACTCTTGATATTCACGTTGTTTTTGATGTTCGTCGGCCAGAATGATTGATGGCCTGCGCCACGCCTCCGAGGCCACCTGACAGTCTCATTGTCTGTGTTCCTTCATCAGTCTACCCTCTCTCTCTCTCCTCAAGACCTGTTTGCATTCAGCCTCAAGGGCACAAAACCCTCATTCAGCATCTGAATACACCACAAAGTAGCTAAACCACAAGTGACACATTTACTTTAAAGGGAAAATGAGTCAAGCGAGTCCTGGCGGAAGAGACGGAGCCCCAGCGGTAAAGCCGAGCATCACGCTAATGTGAGTCTCCTGTACCGGAGCCAGATGCGGAGCAAAGGTCGGACTCGCATGTATGAATCGCAAATAAATTACAATAATCACAATGTTTTAGCCAGAATCCTAGATCTTTATGTACAGGCTTCTACATTCTCAAAACAACTTTTGTTGAGACGCTCGAGGCCCTGCGTTATCAGCGATGCGGGGAGAAAGGCCATTGTGTAAGCGATATAGCAATGTTTCCCTAGACATTAAAGGCTCGGTTATCTCTCTCGGTTCAAATCTATCTGTCCCGGCACGATCCTGCAATAGCAAAGTTAAAATAACCTTGAAAAGAACAGTGTACTGAAACAGGACAAACATTCAGAGCAGACAGAAGACTAGCTCAGTCGACTGAGCTTTTCCTTTCAGGGCTGAATGTTGAACATTCTAGCCTACAATGACACAAATCCACAATTTCTGCAGAGTCTAGTCTGGATTTTGAGAGGTGAGCCATGAGGATCTGTGTATGTGTGTCTGTGTGGACTTTGAGAAGCCACACTCCAGGTAACTGCGTTCTTTTCCTTATCTGAAACAAATCACTCATCAACAATTATGATTTAAAATCAAATCAAAGTCCATATTCAAATATGATTTGAGTTTTATGATGCATTTTTGGGAATAATGACTTAAATTTAGGTGTATTCCTCATAAAAATATGTGTGTATGTATGTGTGTAAACTTGGTATGGCTGAATGATTTTGGGGGAAAAAATACCAAAATTCTTTCTTTCTTTCTTTCTTTCTTTCTTTCTTTCTTTCTTTCTTTCTTTCTTTTTTCTTTCTTTCTTTCTTTCAATTTAAAATGTTGTAATCTGACTGTTATTATTATTATTATTATGTTAAATATAATAGATATTTTTATTATTATTACAACCCCAAATCAAAGAATTTGACAGTATTAAAAAATAAAAAAAGAAAAAGTTGTGCACTTTTACTTGTAGCAGGGACAAAATATTTCATTTTTTCGGTCAACTTCATGTCATTTGTAAATATACATAATTCAACCTGCATTTCCTTTGGGACAGGAGCAAGGGGTTGGTTTAGTAGTAATGAGGTAAATTGGTTAAATAATGATGTGATTTGAAACAGTTGATGTCAACAGGTGATTGTAATTATGATTTGGTACAAAAGCAGCATCCAAGAAAGGTCTAGTCCTTTAGGAGCAAAGATGGGCCGAGGATCGCCAGTTTGCCAACAAATAAGTGAGAAAATTATTGAAATGTTTAAAAACAATGTTCCTCAAAGAAAGATAGGAAGAGATTTGGATATTTCACCTTCAACAGTGCATAACATAATTAAAAGATTCAAGGAATCTGGAGGAATTTCAGTACGTAAAGGACAAGGGCGCAAGCCTAAGCTGAACAACCGTGATCTCCGATCCCTCAGGCGGCACTGCATCAAGAATCGTCATTCATCTATAAGCGATATCACCACATGGGCTCAGGACTACTTTGGCAAACCTTTGTCAAGTACCACAATATGTAGTTACATCCACAAATGCCAGTTAAAACTGTACTGTGCCAAAAGGAAGCCCTATGTTAACAGTGTCCAGAAGCGCCGTTGAGTTCTCTGGGCTCGGAGGCATCTGGGATGGACCATCACACAGTGGAAACGTGTACTGTGGTCAGATGAATCGGTATTTCAGGTATTTTTTGGGAGGAATGGACGCCGTGTGCTCCGGACCAAAGAAGAAAAGGATCATCCAGACTGTTACCAGCAACAAGTCCAAAAGCCAGGGTCTGTCATGGTATGGGGTTGTGTCAGTGCCCTTGGCAAAGGTAACTTGCACTTCTGTGATGGTACCATTAATGCTGAAAAGTACATAGAGATTTTGGAGCATAATATGCTGCCTTCAAGAAGATATCTTTTCCATGGACGTCCATGCATATTTCAACAAAACAATGCAAAACCACATTCTGCACACATTACAAAGTCCTGGCTGCGGAGGAAGAGGGTACGGGTACTTGACTGGCCTGCCTGCAGTCCCGACCTGTCTCCAATAGAGAATGTGTGGCACATTTTGAAGCGCAAAATGCGACAACGAAGACCCCGTACTGTTGCCCACCTTAAGACTTGTTTGCGGGAAGAATGGGACAAAATTACACCTGAAACACTTCATCACTTGGTGTCTTCAGTCCCTAAACGTATTTTAAGTGTTGTGAAAAGGAATGGCAACATTACAAAGTGGTAAATGCTTTACTGTCCCAACTTTTTTTGGAATGTGTTGCAGGTCTGAATGACAGGAAAGGATGTATATTTACAAATGACATGAAGTTGACCAGACAAAACATGAAATATTTTGTGTTCATATTGTCTGCAATGAAATACAAGTCAAAGTAAATTTAGAAATCACTACTTTCTTTTTTTATTTGCGTTTTCCATACTGTCCCAACTTTTTCTGATTTGGGGTTGTAATATTTAAAAGCAAAATAAAGCAAAGCTTTCTGAAAATAGTAGGCCTATACCAAACAGATAAATAATAACATAACTTTACAATATTAATATTTGTAGCGGTCTTAATTTCTTTATTTTCAAACATTAAATTAAATTAAATTAAATTAAATTTTGTTTTATTTTATTTTGTATTTTTTATTTTATTTTATTTTATTTTTTATTTTATTTCAAGAGCCACTTTATACTGTAAGTGCTTGTCATTACAGGTTTTGGAATATGGTTGGCACATGTTCTGTTCTCTAGGCAAGGCAAGGCAAGTTTATTTATATAGAACATTTCATACACAGTGGTAATTCAAAGTGCTTTACATAAAAGAAAGTGAAATAATCATTCACAGCAATAAAAACAAGGAATTTTAAAATGACATAGAAATTGATTTAAAATGAAATTTTAAAACAGTTAAATAGAAAAGGATTATACATAAAATACAATGCAGTTCGGACGTAGCACAGTGCTCATTCAACAAATGCACAGCTAAATAGATGAGTTTTGAGACTGGATTTAAATGTGGCTAATGTTTTAGCACATCTGATCTCTTCTGGAAGCTGGTTCCAGCTGCGGGCGGCATAATAGCTAAAAGCGGACTCCCCTTGTTTTGTGTGAACCCTTGGTATTTCTAACTGACTCGATCCTAATGATCTGAGTGGTCTGTTAGGTTTATATTCAGTGAGCATATCTGCAATATATTTAGTATTAATGCATTTTATAAGTGTAAGTTCATTCTGAAAAACACAGTATATATATTTAATTAAATCGTAGCATTCTCAATGCGAAAATCACACATAACCATATTGCAATTTTTGTTTAATTTTGAATAATAACACAGCCCTAGAGCTTGTTCACCATATGCTTTCGTTGTATTAAAAATAGCAAGCATGAATGTTTCTTTTTCACAACCTCACTTTTTATATTTAATTAAAGAAAGAAAGTTATATGTGCTTGAAAAAAAAAAGCCTACATCTAGTAATTTTTTGCAAACGGGTTGTTTTAACCACACTCACAACACGTTTGGTTAATTTTTAGCTTGATTTGAATCATAAATCTGAAACTGCTCTTTTCTTTGACTCTAAAAAAACCCGGAAGTGTTGCCACCGAACGTTTGTTTGAAAACAGTAATTTCATCAGTTCAGTCATATGACCTTGCAGGCTCTGGTTCAGACGGCAGGAGCGGAGCAGGAGCAGTGTGGAGTGTTTTCTGTGGAGTGTGTTTGAGTTAGTCCAGCGAGTAGTTAAGAGCCCAGACCTCATCCATCAGGCACTGACGGGAGTGCTGAAGTGTGTTAGAGCACAGCACCGCTGTCATTATCTCTTATGATTCCCTCCTGACACTCAACCTATCATGTAAGCTGTCTTCCATCTCCTTTTCTTTGTTCTTGCTTTTTCTCTCTCTTTCTATATTCTCTATAGATTCTCTCTATATATTTCAATTTGAGATGAAATGCTTTATATTTCTCACTTTCTTCTCCTTGTTACCCTTCCTATTACAGTTTCAGTCCAATCCAATGTCTCTATTCTCTCCTTCTCACACACACAAACACACACTCACATAACCTAAAATGAATCCGTCTTTGTAACTCCACAGGACACTTTTGCCTCCCGCTGAAGTTACACTGTCTGTTGGATTTTTTAGCACGGTCCCCACAGAGCAGTTGATTTACATTGTATGGTTTGAAGCCTCGGAACTCACTACTGTCACTCAGTCACTCACTGTGGTCCATTGCAAGCTTCTGTATAAAAATAGTTAAACTAAAGTTACTCTTTTGAGAAAGTAGTCAGTTACATTGTAAGTTATATAAAGAAGTGATATAGTTATAGTAAATTATATCATGCACTGAAAAGGGTGTAGAATTTTTTTAATCAGATATTGCTAGTAAATTTCACAAAGAAACTAGTAACAAACTGAATTAAACATTACAGTTTAAAGTAGAAATTGTGAAATAGCTACTAAACAAAGCTGTTAAATTGAACACTATAATACTCCCAACCAGTCTGGCTTCCTCAACTCCCTCAGCTGCTGCAGTAAAAATAATATTTGGTTTGCTTTTCTTACAATTAAGATCCACATTGTTTGAGAAATTCAGTTTAATGTCAATCGAGGTCCCCAGATATTTAAAACAATTAACAGTGTCTACTGACTAACCACATATTGCAATTCCTGCAGAGATTCAGGGTTTCAAAGAATCAGGTATTAAGAAATTAAGAAACATACACTTTATTGTAAAACTTTACTCTTTATTGTTCATGCATAAAAGTCTGAAGAGGGATTGGAATGGATGAAAATCAGTCACACTTCCGTTCAAAAGTTTGGGGTCAGTATGATTTTGTAATTTTTCTTATTTTTTTTTCTTATGCTCAGCAAGGCTTGAACAAATACAGTAAAACTGTAATATTGTGAAATATTATTACAATTTAAAATAACTGTTTTCTATTTGTTTTTTATGTTATGTCAAAGCAGAATTTTCAGCAGCCAATATTCCAGGATTGAGTTTCACATGATCCTTCAGAAATCATTCCAAGATGCTGATTTGACACTCTTTGAAACATTTCTCATAATGTTTAATTCTTGTGAAACCGTGATACATTTTTTAAAGATTTCTTTATGAGTAGAACGTTTAAAATATCAGAGTTTATTTGAAATAGAAATTTTGTGTAGCAAAGTAAAAATCTTTACTGTCACCTTTGGTCATTATTTAATGCATCATTGTTGTTAAATAAAAGTAAGAAATCAATTAATTTCTTAATAATAATAATAATAAAAATAATGAAAAAGTATAAAAAATAAAATAAAAACATATTGACCCTAACTTTTGAGGTAGTGTACATCAATAATCTTGATCAGAAAAAATATGTTGCCAAATGCTGCCAGAAACTTGATGCCATGTAGGGATTTGCACAAAGTTAGTAGTGTATAACTACTTTTAGTTCATTTAACAAATGGAAAAGGGGGTGTGATGGGTTCATTAAATCACAAACTTAATCAAAATGTTGTTTTCCTTTTGATTACAGGATGGCGTTTTTACTAATTAAAATAATTTAGCATCCTTTTAAAAATGATTACACAGACCAGAGGAAGTCGAAGTGGAACAAGCCACAAATTATATTCTTCTTGAATGAATAAACAAACTTAGCGTCATTGTAGTACACCTCTGAACCTGAACAGTGGCCCGACAACCATAAATTTGACTGTAAAATGAGTTGTTTTCCTGGTACCTGGGTAGAAAATAAATAAATAAATACGTAAATAAATAAATGAATAAAAACAAGTTGATATTTGTTATGCACAGGGGTCCGTGTCTAATTTCCCTCCTGTTTGTCAAATTAAATTAGCAACTTTTATCGAGACACAATAAATGTTAATGAGGCTCTGGATGTTTGGTACAGGCTTTATTTATGCTCAGAAGGGATTGAGGGAGATGCTTTATTTAATGAACTGCTTTCAAAGAAGAATGATTTTCAATGTGCTGCCCATTTGATAATTTCTTACATAAGACAAACAGCTGTGCACAATAAGTTTTAAACATCACTTTAGGTCACATATGTTTTCTTTATTCTTTGCCGTGTCCCTGATTCCTGAACGACAACTGAACGCAAGCGGCTGCTATTATGAGTACGGTCCATCTTGTGTGTTTTGTTTCATCACTCTTCTTGTCTTGGTGACAGAGAATTATGGGCAAATGATGAGATTTGATGAATGAAGATCTTTTCTCCTCTCCTGTCAGACAATACTGATGGATTGACAAAAGTATTAGACGTTCTTTTTCTGCATTGCCCTTTTTATGCCGCTTTCATTTTACATGTCATTACAGGTGAAATGAGCTCATGCTCACTGGGACACCGACCCAGACACTCACCGCTATTCAATTAAAGGAGTCAGTGAATACACCTCTTTTGTTTTTTAACCATTTAACCCCATTTTGCTTGGACATAATACAACAGCATCATAATGGGTGAGAAGCTCTTCAGCCTTGGGCATTAAGCAGAGCAGAAAATTGCTTCCTTTATTCCACAAATTTAGCATTCAAGCAAATTTACTTTGTATGTGAGCTGGAAGAACAGAATTCATTGAGTTAGCAAGCACTGTGTTTGCTGCTTTTCCTACAATTTGAATTGTTTTCAAATTGATTTCAGTATGAGGCATACCCTCTCAGGGTTTTAGCTTAGGTTTTAATTTAATATAGATTCATTCAAATTTATTCCACTTTCAATTATATTTACACATTTTCTGGTTGAAATCATAATTTACCTTACAACTAAACCAGTGCTATTTTTTTCTGTACTTTTATATAAAAGGATAAAAATGACACAAAATAAATGTTGGTAACCAACATTTAGTAACATCCAACATTTTTCAAACTATCTTTTTATTCTTTTATAAAAGTACAAAAAAATAGCACTGGTTTAGTTGTAAGATAAATCACAATTTTAATCAGAAAATGTGTAAATATAAACAAATATAAATGAAAGTGGAATAAATTTGAAGTTTGAAAATTGTTGGTAACAAAACCACTTTTCAAAGTGAAATCCAGTGAGTGGGGCTAAAACATGCATTCAATATATGACCGTGGCCATGTATTTATTACATTGGTACAGGCACATTTCTGTGTTTTTAGTACATACCCCCTGCACCATAGCTAACCCTAAACCTACCCGATAGTGTTAACAAAAGAAAAACACTTTTGCTGATGCAACTTCCTTCTACACAGGTTTGAGCTGTTTTGTCAAACTGTAGTTTCATTGGATTCACACAAAAGCGCTTCACTTAACAAGTGTAACGCTGTATTGCGTGAGTTACAGAGCAAACACTTTGTTAGAAACCCATACAAATGAAACTGTATATGCATCGCTAAAGTTAAAAGTATCAATTTTCAAATATCTCAGCATGTTAAAATTGTTTTGAGGCCATAAGTAATTGTGCGAGAATTAGGCTTTCTTAATCGAAACTCTGGCCCTGTAAATCATAATTTGTGTGAAAAGGAAGGTTTTAGAGTTTTACTGCCTCTGGTGTTCATTTTAACTGGAAACTGCCGCAATTTGTACATATAAGTAAGTTTTTCGCTTTTTTGAGTTTTTCAGAAATGTAGGTAAAGGCACATATTTCCAATGAGCCTGGATAGCTTTTTACCTTGTGAATAGCACATTAATACATACATTTCTACTAATTTGTCAGTATAATGCACAGCAATCAGCCAATCACGGTGACATAGAGGCACTATCTCTTCTCACATGACTTTTCCCTTGTATTTCTCAATGAGAATGCAATGAGCTCAAGGAAATTCCTCTGAAATTAAGCTGGTGTCATGATACTTAAGAAAAATGTTTCCGCTGCATTTGTTTTGCTTTATTTTTATACTGTCAAATATTTTCCTATCTAAATTCTTTTGAGGAGGCCCTGCCTCCTTCGTCTCCTCAGAGTTACATATATACCAGCACTGTTTTCTCTGTGTTAATATTTCGAATGTAACCTGGCAGCAGAAATGAGCAGCCAGTAGCCCCCTCACACACACGAGCACCAGGGAGGTAGCAGGTGGTGTCATTAACAGTACAGTGGAGTGTTATGATTGCATTTAGTGTGGTTGATGTAGGTGGAGGGTAATACAAGTCATTTTGCCCTTAGCCAGTCACCCTCTCCCTACAGAGCCCACCATCATTACCCCGAAACCAGCCTCACTGATGGATGCATGCACTGCATTTACTGGTTATTATAGAGCTCGGATGACTTTGCTCTGACCCGATCCCGCTCTCACTCTCTGTCTGTGCTCAAATGCAAGGTTGTTTTACTGTGTGCTGATAATGCTGTCCATCATTAGATTGTCATGAAACAATTTTTATTTTGGTTGAAGTAAATACCTCCTTGTCGACCCCTGAGAGAATATCCTGTAACTGAATTGATCTGCAACTTTAGCATGAGGGTCAGTGACAAATATGAGGGCCCATGATACAGAAACCAAAAACAAAAAGTATTTTATAAATCTAGTTTAACACCCCTAGTAAAAAAAAGTATTATAATTAAAATACATTTATTTCATATTGGGTAGAGTTCAAATCTATTTACTGACATATTGCTTGAGACTTACTGATATAAAAAATTATAATGAAACTTTATTTGGATTAGCCTAAAATGTGTTTTAATGTCACTATTGATGAGGATTGTAAGATCTTTTAATAATATCGGTCTTAAAATTAAAGATATTTAAAGTGTACCTGAAATACACTTCCAATAGTTCCACTTTAGCACAATCAAATATACTTCAGTATATCTATAGTTGGACTTCAGCACTACTTCTGCACAATTAAAGTGCATTAATTATAAAATTAGTTGTTCCAATTTAGCAGACTTTTAGTATACCAGTTTAGTATACCAAAATAACAATTGCCGTATATTTTTTATTAAGTATTTACATATGTTGTATATTTATAGTATACTTAGCATGAAATAAATGTATTTCAAATACATTTTATTATATTTATTTTTCACTAGGGGCATGTGCCAAAATCATACAAATGCACTGTTTGTATTGGCATATGTACAAATTAAAAAGTAGCAACATAATTTTCTTACATCTTGTATACATGTGAGTGTATACATATTGTGTACTATCATTTAAAAAAGTAACATTTTAATCATCAATATTTTTCATATTCTTCTTTGTCATCTTCATCATCTTTGTATTCTTCATATTCTTCTTCATCATATTTTTCTTCATCTTCTTCAATATTTCTGTTTTATCTGCATACTGGTTGAACAATGTGACTTTGATCATTCATAATCATAAATGAGCATGTCAAACTACATAAGAAGGCTTTCTCTAAATTATTTAACCTAACCCCATTGGAAAAATGTGCTGATGACAACATTTCAGCAACCTACCACCTACATTAATCCTTACCGATAGTGTTAATAAAAGTAAGTGTGAGATAAAAATACATTTGCTGAAACAATTATGAAAATTTAGCTTGTTTGTACAAGTCTTTGAGCTCTTTTGGAGAACAACCCGTGACCCTTGTTTCATGGTACTTGTACACAAGTGCAGTGCTGTACCAGGTGAGCTACAGAGCAAGTTTACTATGTTAGAAAAGCCATACTGTACATATGGAGCTGATTAATGCAAAGGTCAGTGTATTAGTTTATAAAGCCTCCACTATGGTAAAAGTATTTTGAGGTTAGACATAGTACTGTGCAAGTAACACAGTGAAAATAAGTCATTAATAATCAATAATCTTCTAATGTATTTGTGTGAAAAGTAATTAAAATTGCTGGTGTTTTGCTGCCACCAGTGTTTATTTTATCTGGAAACTGCATTGAATTCTATCTACAGGTAGATCACGGTTCGCTTTTCTAATGAGCCTATGTTAAAATATTTATTTAGTTCATATTAAAATTTAATAGATTTGGATAGGAAAAAATAGCGTTGTGTTATTGACCCATAATCTGTAAACACTGATATGATCTGCATCTTTAACATTTACAAATCAGGGGCCTTTTCTTCTGAATTATGAATGAAAAACCTAAAAATATGAGTCTGATTAATGAGTCTGAAAGTTTCTAGCCTCTAACTGATTTGCATAGTCAAATATACAGCGTAACTTTTTCTTAATCAGTGTTTGTACAAAGTGTCTCTCTGCATGGTGTTATTTACTGCAGGGTCTCATAAACTGCACGCAACACCTCGAGTTGTCTATAACGCATGCAGCTAAATACATTGAGACGAAATAAGACTTTGCCAGTTTGACAACAGCGCGAAGAAATATGCAAATAGGAGCTCTATGGGTAGTGATATTCAGCCAATTATAAATGATGTGTCCCGGTTGCTTGTGATTACAGTGTTTTTCTGAGAGTTATCCAGGGATGAGATTAAGATAAGCTCTGGAAGGGATAAAAATATATCTGACTATATTCCTAGTTCGAACTGTCTTTATTTCACCTTTAACCGACAGCTTCTGGTGACCTGAATATGAACTTTGTGGTGTTTAGGAAAGAGTGAAGGGCGCAAGGGAATAGTGTGATTGAGTTCTCTGGTGTTTATTCTAACACACTCATGCAGAGAGACTCTAGCTTCAGCATATTCCCTGGAGGCAAAAAACTGTTCCTCTTTCCCTTCGGCCATATACTGAATGACAGCTTGGAAATAATGATGTGTAAAAAGTATGGCAGACAAACAGGGCGCACACACACACACACACAAACACAATTTATCGTGAATCCACATACACACGCTATTTGCATACAGCCAGGCTCCTGTCACTTTCAGATGACCATTATATCGCACCTTTCTCTGCTGCTATATTTGCTCTTTTCTATGCATCTGTTGCAGGTGGGAGTTTGGAGACCATCAGAACAAGAGTCACCTTCAGCAAGCTGTCACCAAAGGACACGCTCATCTCTCTCTGCTCTCCTCCTTCCTGTCACACCAGAATATGTGTTAGCTACATATCTGTATTAGTCTAAAAGAAGTTGTTTGGAATATTATTTTTTTTTTTTTTTTTTTTGAAGCCAGGCCTTTAAGTACAGTCTGTACCACAATCTGGCATATATAGCATATACTGTATGTGGATAGGAAGAGATCGTCTGACTGACATGTAGAAATAAATCAAACAAAGAAACTAAATTATTTGTTTACATTTTTCATTTTTAAACTATTGAAAGAACCCTTTTCCACTATAAGAAACTTTGGATGTTAAAATTCTGTGGATGATAAAGATTGTTCATGGAATCATCAATGGCAATAAAGAACCTTTATTTTTAAGAGTGTAAGGTCACTTGTTTAAAAAACAAATAAAAATGGAAAAAAAGTACTCTTACTCTTTTGAAAATTGCACTAATTAAAACTTACTTAAGTGCCAAATGAATGTAATGTTTCCAGACACTTGAATAATAAATGTATTAATTTACACTTCTATTAGGCTAAATTAAATAGTTAAACTTACCAGTGCTTTTTGACCCATTTAAGTAGGACAAACAACCATGTATATAATTTAAAATTACTTATAATGTCTTTCAAATATGGTTATATAAGTGTAAATATTAGTGTTAGTGTGTTGAATGTGCTGAAAAGCATTTATAGTAAACTAAAATATATTTCAGTGTCATTTATATTGTATTTAAATATATTTGTTATTACACATTTGTAATGATGATGTTGCAATTTAGTAAACTATTCTACAAATGCAACATTGAATAACACACTGCAATTAGAAAAAAATATAATCAAGTACCTCACATGTGTCACGGTTGCCCACTGTGGCGAAACGAAGAACAAGGAGAAGTAGGCTAAACTCAAAGTAAACAGTCAACCTATATAGTAATAAAAAAAAAAAAACAAACACACACACACACACACACCGACACCGACACCGTGATCACACACCTGGAGCAATGGGCAGCCACTGCTGCGGGACCTTGGGAGCAACTGGGGTTTCGGCACCTTGCTCAGTCATAGGTACTGAAGGTAGAAGAGAGCGCTGGTCATTCACTTCCTCCAACTCCTGACTCAAACCTACGAACTTCGGGTTACAAGTCCGACTCTCTAACCATTAGGTCACGACTGCCACAAATGAGAGGTTTATCAGATATAATCCACTGATTTAACCACAGTGACATGAAATAATGGCACAACAGTTTTCACAAATGGTGAAAAAAAGAGAACAAAAAAATGTGAAAAAAATGTGTATAGAGTCTATAGTTAGAATATCCACCAAAGTATATAACTGTAGTATAGGCAAATATACAGTTCTGCCCTTGGATATCTAGTTAACTAACTTCCGTACACCCCAGACTAATCTCTGAATAACTTTATGCAGATGTTGCACAGAACCAGTTAGATTAAACTTCGGATCCTGAGAAAGTGGTGTCCTTTTTTGTGTGCAATATGCATCATCTGCTCAGTGGGCGATCTGTTGGCATGACGCCTCAGGCAGAGACCATAATTTTTTTAACCAATTCTCCTGTGATAATATTGATGACTCACTTTGGTTGGCCTCTAGTACTCATTTCTATGACTGTGTCTGCAATCATCATTGTAACAGTCATTTAATGCAATAGCAGTCAGCTCATACATTCGCCGCTGCCTCGAAATAATTCCAAATAAACAAAATCTCCAAAGTTTCTAAAAATAGCTCCTACATTAGTGAGGTACGAAGCGACTCTTTTAAGTGGCGCATGCTGCTATGAGGGTATGAAATAACATATACTGTATATAAAGGGGAGTATGAGAGAAGATTCTCTAAAGAACAATGTGCATTATATTACATTGTAACAGATGACTTTAGCATATTCAGAAGGATGAGGATGAACTTTACTTTTTTTGTTCAACACTGAAAAGCATTTTTGTTGTAAGATTAATCTAACAATTTATTTGTAAGAAAGAGTGTCATTAATTTCAAATTCTAAATCATTTTTTAATTAACATTTATGCATTTTGGCAATTTTTCACTTTAAAATAAAACAGCATTCATTATTGTATGATTAAAAATGTATTGATTGTTATATCCAACAAAATAAATTTACAAATCACTATTAACCACTGACAAATAAATCAACCATTTAGCATCAGTATGGATTAATAGATGGAATAATGGTCACAAATGTTAATTTTCATATTAATTTAAAAGTCAAGAATAATAAGTGTATAAATATGTTGAGATATTAGACCAGAGAGTGACATTTGTGTCCAAGAGCATAATAGATGTGGAAGGATGTATCCCATCTTAACCAGCATATAAGTTTTTCCTGCCACAGTTTACTTGCTCTAACGTGAATAACTTGTTGATTTAACATGGCCCAATGCAAAGCATATATCAATATTGGTGCACTACTATTTCATTTAGTATCTGCAACATATAGTATATATTCACCTGTCTAACTCACTTATACTTAGCCCCTAATTGTATTTATTGTCTGTATTTAACCCTGTAAAGCTTGAAATTGTAATGAGATACCAGACTTGGAGACAGAGATAGTAGTGAACCGGAGAGGTACACTCTTAAAAACAAAGGTGCTTCAGGATGCCATAGAAGAACCTTTTTGTCTAAATGGCTCCATAAAGAAGCTTTAACATCTGAAGAACCTTTCTGTTTCACAAAAGGTTCTTTGTGATGAAAGAAGGTTCTTCAGATTATAAAAAGGTAAGAAAGAGATTGTTATTTAAAGAACCTTTGTCTGAATGGTTCTTTGTGGAACCAAAAATGGTTCTTCTATGGTATCACTTGAAGAACCTTTTGAAGCACCTTTATTTTAAAAGAGTGTAACTTCATTGAAGAGAGGAACTTTTTGCAGGAAATGGCCGGTGAATAACAGAATGTTTTTCTCTTTATCAGGTTTCTTAACCTCTTAACTGTCACCTGTCCCCTCATAGGGACGCCTAAATTTACTTCACTACATTACAATTAAATCCTAATCTAATCTAATCATGACAAATTATATATCAATTGAAAGCCTTAAACCTCAACATTCATCTTGTGAAAACCTGCCTTACCATGGAAATGGTACTTCAAAATCATATTACAAAATCTATTTGTTTATGAATTATAATTGGATAGTGCACTTCACGTCTATGTTCAAAAATGGGGGTGACTGTTAAGAGGCTATCTAATGGAAGTGTAGAAAGTCAGTAAATAAAGTCAGTATACATTCCCTGAAGCATTGAGGACCATAGACATGTTTCTTATGCAGTTTATTGTGGAGAACATTATCTAGCACAATGTTTATATGTTTCTGCTTTCCAGAAAAGACACATCTAGGTGATCAAACACTTTAGATTAGGGACCACATTAATGCCTTATACTATATGACCATAAAGGATCAATATGGTCATATAAAATAAAGCATTAATATGTGCTTTATTAGTAAACAGCCAATATTCTAGTAATATGCATGCTAACAAGAAACTAGTAAATAGTAATTATGTGCTCCTTATTCTAAAGTGTTACCTCACACACTATACCTAATATGACGCTTCAAAAACACATTTGAAAAGTTGATAACACTTTTGTTTAGCGACCAGTTCTCACTATTAACTGGTTGGTTATTAGCATGCATATTATTAACATACTGGCTGTTTTTAAGTACTTATAAAGCACATATTCTGCATCCCTAATCCTGCCCAATGCCTAAACTTAACAACTACCTTACTAACTATTAATAAGCAGACAATTAGTAGTTTATTCAGGCCAAAGTGGTAGTTAATGGTTTGTTAATTGTGAGAATTGGACCATAAAATAAAGTGTGGCAAAGAAATTTCCAATCTATACATCCATCACGTGGTCTGGATTCATAAGACTCGATCAGTCTATGCTTTTTAAACAATTGAATGATTGGTATTTGTTTCACTATTCAAATTTAACTCCGCAAATGCACAAATTTTCTAATTATCCCCATGTCAAAAATATAACATTGTGGGTGGGACTAACAGAAACAGACAAATTGTCATTTTGACAAGTGTATGGTGTGCAGCTATAGGAAAAGGGAAAACTATGAAACTGCCTGAATTTGATAATGCAAACTTGCATTTAATCATTTTTTAAAACTAATATCAAGTCATTGTGTGATGGTGATGATGATTATTATTATCATCATTTAATAAATTACATCCATTTGGAAAATGACCAACTTCTCATTGGGTGGGCCACAATTAACAGTGCTTTGCTACTGATCAGATGAAAGAAGGCATGTACAGTAGTAGAGTGTGTACAACAAAGTGTTGATCGTCGCGTAATTTTTAAATTTGTGTATCAACAGTAGGCTTAGGCTTTAGGGTTTAATTTTAGCTATAATGTTGTATTTATGGACTTATTTGAAGTATATATGTTGGCTGTTTTTCTTTCTCTCTCTCTTCCACGCAGGAGAGAAATGGTAATAACGCGCTTGGCTTGACTTTGCAAAATTATTCTTTATTCAGTTAGATTTTAAATTGCGATAAGGACAAATGGCTATGGTAGGTTATATACTGTAGGTGAGCTTGATAAGCCGTTGGTGGTCATTGAAATGAGTGTCACACTAAACCTCCTCTCAGCTGTGATGAAAAGAGATTTGTCCAATGGCTCTCAAAGGATTGATCTTACTCCAACAGCATGTGTGATATTTAAAGCTGCAGCCACACCTCGAGTTGTCAACAACACAGGCTGCTAAATATGTTGAGGCGCAGAAAACTCTGCCACTTTGACAAAATTGCTGGGAAATATGCAAATAGGAGCTCTATGAGAAGTGATGTTCAGCCAATTATAAATCATGTGTCAGTTGCTTATGCTTCCCGTGAATGTCGAGGGTTGTCCAGGGTGAGTTTAAATAAGCTCAGAAGATATAAAAATATCCTATGATATTCAATGTGATGGACAAAGATTTGACCGAAGACCCTGAAAGAATTGATTTCACTCCTAATGACCATCTAACTGTCTGTCCTGACAATAATGGTAGTAATTCCACTTGATATATTTTGCACATTTCATTTTAATGTTTTGTCTTGGCACACATGTCTTTTCCATAGGAGTAGTGCTTGACTCATTCTAGTCATGGGTAGGATTCATTGTCTATCATTTCGACGAATATCAGGACACTTGGAATAAACAATTCCTATTTATTAGATTAGAAGGTACGAATGAACTAAAACAGACAGCAACTATAATAATCATAACATTTCAACTAATTTAATACAAGCCTTCATTTAGATTTCACCCTTTATATTTGATGTACTGTGACGGCTTGTAAAAAAGATGGTCTTAGAGGGTCTTAGTGTTAAAGCAGTCTTTTAGATTGGATGTTTTTTGTTTCTGTGAACTGAGTGCTGTGTGAAGAAGGGCACATTCTTCATCCTACCCCTTTGTTCATTGAAAGATGCAGGCAGGGGGAAAACACTAGCTTCAGGCAAGACATTCATTATAGTGCTGTAAGAAGACAAAATGCTCATTCTGGCTCACAGTTTGATGGACACAGTCAATTTGGCTATACCGTGGAAGAGTATTTGGACATCTTTGGAGACTTAAGTCATCACACTGTAATGATAATATAACAATTTAACAACGGACCTACAAATAAATTAAACTAGAGTGTTTCACTAGATTTTTTAAAACTTTATTTTTATTTGATTCTTTTTTTATCTTTTTTTTTCCCGTTCAAGTTTAAGTGTCCTAACTAAAATATAATTAATTAATTCATCACTTTAACTTCATGTTGCACAAAAGTTCATAACCAGCACATATATACTGTATCCAAATACCCTATCTATCTATCTATCTATCTATCTATCTATCTATCTATCTATCTATCTATCTATCTATCTATCTATCTATCTATCTATCTAGCCAATTGGTTTGATATTGATATTTTGTTATACTTATTGTTTAAGTGTGACTTAATGTCACAATGTAATGGAAGTAGCGACATTGGATTTGTTCTGTATTGTGACATACATCAGAGTAAAACTAATTACCAAAGAAAAATGAAAAAAGTGTAGGATGTAGGTTGGGGACTTTATTAATTTTTTATTCATTGATTGTTGATTGGATGGAGGCAGATCCAAATGTGAGATTGCAGCTGATTAAGTGGACTAAATGATTCTGGCATACAGTATATCACCATATGTTTACCATTTTGATAAAAAAAATGCATAAATGACTCATTTTCAGTTTCATATCATGTCCAAATGTTTTTGGTGGCTGCATTATACAGCAAAAAGGAACAGGAAGGTCTTTTGAATTCTCAAACTGAGCTCTGTGTATTTCAAGATAATTTGATAAAACATCCAAGGTCCCTTTGTATAGTTGGTGAATGCATGAAAATCACTTTTACAATTGCATTTGAATTCCCCACATACAATTTTAATCAACAAGACAGAACTTTATAATATACAAGAGTTGGGGGTCGCAGGTGTTACAACTGAATATTCAGTAAAAAGGGAATGAAAGAGGGAAAGAAATGTCTCTGTTATACTATTCTGGAGTTTTACTGTTGAACTGCTTTTCTGATGAACTGCAATAGAAAAGTGAGGGGGGAAAAACAGAAATAGCCATATATTTTATCATCACTGGAGTGGTTATCTTAGGTCATATCAACCTTTGTGGAGGTGACACAATCTCTGTGGAGTATACAGTGGAGAAAGCTCTGCAAATATTGAAAAATAAATAAATAAAAGGACTTTATTATTTTTTTGGACTTTATTCTATCTGTGGCAAGTCTATTTGGGGAATAAGAGTTCTGTGAATGATATGAGGCTTGAGGTAGACGATCTGATGAAAAATGAGTTACAGTGATGGTCAACTGAAGTGTAATCTGAGCTTGGCCTACCTTTGGCTTTATGATCCCAGGCCATTTCTCTATTTCATCAAAGGCTACGCTCTCCCTCTGATCCGTCACTGTCAAAGATGACGTGCACTGGACAGCCTAATCATTCCTTCATCTCCAAGAATATGGAGAGCCATCTCTGATCGACTGAAAGATAATATCAGCTCTCCCGTGGACACAGTATCTGGCTTTGACCAGTCAGAGTGAATCAATTGGGGAATCAATTTCGAGGTGACTGGCTTGTCCGAGAGTTGAAGTCTTCCTCACTAGCCACATATACGCATGCTACTTGTTAACCTGGAATTGGTTTATAATTTCTAGCCTTGTGAAAGATCAATCATCTGGTCATATTTTAGACAGTTTGCTGTTTTGAAGGGCTCTTGTTGTTGTTAAATGACTGTAATTAGCATTGGAGTTGTGTACTACAAGATGTGTGATATAAGCTACAGTATATGACAATCTAACAAGCATACAGTGTATTTATTTATTCATTAAAGGGGTCATGCCAGTCATGGGACTGCCTTTTTTATCATTTTGTACTGTTCTCTGAGGTCCACTTATAATGTTATTAAGATTTTTACATCAAAAAACATAACTTAGAGGTAATAGGCTATTTTCTGCTTTTTGACCCCCTTCATCAGAACGCTCTGTTTGAATAGGCGTGGCGGATTGTAGACTCAGAAGTAAACACCCACTGCTATGATTGGCTAATAGTTGTGTATGTTTGACAGCCTACATGCTACACAGATGGACGCTGCTGGTTTAGGATAAAAACGCATCAATGCTCAGTACATATCAAACGACCTGTAATAATAAACAAAGCAATAGTGATCACGTAATGAAAACAGTTACTCACACTTGTGTGTTGTGACATTACTGTCGGATCCAATATAGTCGACACAGCATCGTCTTTTATTTTCAATCTTTCTGAAAATACTGCATTGAATTGTGCCTTGTTTATAAACGAATCCACAGTAAAATGTAGTGAACAAAGGACCACGTTCTTACTGACGTGATCAGGATCTGCATTAAAAATAAAGTTCATCCACTCTTTCATTATGTTGGAATCAGAAGGAAGGCAATGCAAAGACTGTGTTTTTCCACAATTTGGCACTGCAAAGCATCTTGTTGTTTTCGGCGCCATCTTTATCCTTTGATTCCTGCATAGACCTGCTTTTGCCTCTCTCATTATTTACACCACGTGTGCGAATCGGTGGGCGGGGCTAAACAGGCAGTGGTGTAGAAGCAGGCATTGATCTTCTTCTGCGGAGGCGGTGCTTATCCACACTATTACGTCATAAAGTGGCATATTCCACAACCTGTCATTTTGACAGACTGGCTTCAATGTAAGCTGTTTTTAGAGTAACGAGAAAGTTTTGAGTTCTGAAACTTGTTTTTATAGTACAATGACCTCTTATGCCAAAGACCAAGGGAATTTTGATTTCTCAATTCATGACCCCTTTAATACATTAAAAATGTAAATCATACACACAATGACTTGAATGTACCCCCTTTATGATGAATTTCTCAATTAAAATTCATTTATATTTTGATATTTTTATAGAGGCATACAGTACATTGTCAGGATTAAATGTTCTGATATCATAATGAAGAAAAAAAGCTTGATTTAATTCTTTGAAAAGAGAACTTTATTAAGTAGTGATATTTAAGAGAGGACTACTATTGCACTATAGTATCACTGTGTATCAAAGTTAGCTCAGGTAATAAAATGTCATGTGGAGTGACTCTCCAAAGTTCATTCTTGATGTTATTCATCACTCAGATAAATATTCAAAGTAAATAATTTTATGGGTAAACCACATTATAATTTTTAGAGTCATTATATTTAAAAAAAATTTGAAATGCACTTTTTTTTCAAACCATTTGAAGCCAGCATGAATACAAAGAATACACCTGGCAAATGTGTCTAAGACTAGATAAAAAAAAAATAGATTATTCTTTGTATTTATGATGGACAACTTTAAACAACGAGAAACTGACTTCTTAACCTTTAAAACTGTTCATTGTTCTTCATAAGTGTAACGAAGAGTCAGTGGCGTTAGGATCCATGTGCAGCTTTATTAAAACAGAATGCAAGTCAGACAGGCAGAATTCAATCACGAGCTTCAAACACAACATAGGCAGGGCAGAATCACAGTCAGAGTTCAGGCTAAGGATCAGGGCAGGCGGCAAACACTCAGTATAATCAGATAACAATGCGGGTTGAATCGGAGTAGGCAGGCGGCAGAGAATCAGAATCCAGTAAACAGTCCAGGTCATACACGGGGAATCATACACGGTAGAAACGCTCGGAAATGTTTGCATGGCAGAACAAGACTTCGCAATGGGGTGATTGGGAGAACAGCTTATATAGACCAGAGTCAATGTGAAACACCTGTGCCGGTAATCAGCCACAGGTACGGGGTATGTGGGAAATGGAGTCCGTGAATGTTAATACTCAGGAGATGGTTCCCTCTGGTGGCGATCGGAGGGAGCCACAGAGGCTGAATTCGTGACAGAGCCCCCCCCCTGTGAGCGGCTCCTGACGCGAGGAGGCAAACGACGCCGGGGTCTTCCTCGAGGTCTTGGGGCAGGTCTGTCCGGGTGGTCTCGATGATAATCCGTGGTAAGTGATGGGTCTAGGATATCCTCAGCATTGACCCAGGACCGTTCCTCCGGACCGTATCCCTCCCAGTCCACGAGATACTGAAGGAGTCTGCCCCGGCGACGAGAGTCCAGGATTTCTCTGACCTGGTATGCCTCCTGGCCATCAATGATGATGGGAGGGGCCCTCTGGTCACAGGCCTCGTCTAGGTTCTCCTCTCCTCTCGGACTACCAGGGGGCTTGAGCAGGGAAACATGAAAGGTGGGTGAGATACGGTAATGAGCAGGTAAGGCTAATCTAAATGAAACTGGAGTGATTTGTCTAATGATTTTGAAAGGACCCACGTACCTGGGACTGAGTTTCTTGCAGGGTAACCGGAGCCTTAGATCACGGGTGGATAACCAGACCCATTGCCCCGGTTGGTAGTCGGGGTTGGCACGTCGATGACGATTGGCCTGTTCTCTGGTGCGATGAACTGCTCTTTGCAAATGGACATGAGCTTCGTTCCATGTCTCCTCACTGCGTTGCAACCATGAATCGACTGCGGGTAGTTCTGAAGGTTCTCCCGACCATGGAAACAATGGGGGTTGGAAACCTAGGACACATTGGAATGGAGTGATACCTGTAGATGGTTTGCGGAGTGAATTTTGAGCATACTCGGCCCATAGCAGGTAGCGACTCCAGTCGAGCTGATTTCTGTGGCAGTATGAACGGAGGAAGCGGGTGAGTTCTTGGTTTAGCCGCTCCACTTGTCCATTGGCTTGAGGATGGTACCCAGAAGTGAGGCTGACATTTATGTCCAATTGTCGACAGAAGGCTGACCAGACACGGGAGGTGAATTGCCGGCCCCGGTCAGACACTATATCCTCGGGCAGACCATAGAACCTGAATACATTGTGGCATAGAGCTTCGGCCGTTTCTAGAGCAGCGGGAAGTTTGGGAAGTGGGATCAGTCGGCAGGCCTTGGAGAAGCGATCAACTACGGTGAGGATGGTAGTGTGGCCCTGAGAGGATGGTAAGTCTGTCACAAAGTCTATGGCTAAGTGTGACCATGGGCGTTGTGGGATGGGTAATGGTTGAAGGAGTCCAGCAGGTAGTTGATGCGGAGACTTAGCTGTATTGCAAACAGTGCAGTTCTGAATGAACGTGATAGTGTCAGTTCGGAGGGTGGACCACCAAAACTTGTTATTGAGGAGATGTAATGTGGCTGCAATACCTGGATGACCGGAGCTGGGATTTGAATGGACCAATTGCATCACTCTCTGTCTTAATACCTGTGGAACGTATGTGAGGTTGCGTGGAGTTTCAGCCGGTGGTGGATCAGTGATCTGAGCTTCGGTGATTTCGGTTAATATGTCCCACTGCACGGGTGCGAGAATAATGGTGGATGGAATAATGGGTTCTTGATCTGGGGATTGAGAATCAGACTCGTGGAGCCGAGAGAGAGCATCTGCTTTGGTATTTTGAGAGCCTGGACGGCAAGTAATTTTGAAGTTGAACCTGGTGAAGAAAAGTGACCATCTTGCCTGTCGGTGGTTGAGTCTCTTGGCTGATTTCAGATACTCCAGGTTACGGTGGTCAGTGAGGACCGTGAATGAGTGTTTTACCCCTTCCAGCCAGTGACGCCACTCTTCGAATGCTGCCTTCATAGCGAGGAGTTTGCGGTTGCCAACGTCATAATTCTGCTCGGTCGGGTTCAGTTTGCGGGAGAAGAACGCACAGGGATATAGTTTGGGAGGATCCCCCTGGCGTTGTGAAAGCACTGCCCCAATGCCTGTACTGGAAGCATCTACTTCCACAATAAATTCGAGATCTGGGTCGGGATGATGCAGGATAGGAGCGGTCGTGAATCTCTTTTTCAGCGATCGGAATGCTGCTATTGCCGCCGAAGACCAGATGAGACGATGTGTTCCCTTTTTGACCATGGATGTCATGGGGCCAGCGACCGTACTGAAGTTACGGATGAATCGTCTGTAGAAGTTAGCGAACCCTAGGAAGCGTTGTAGCTCTTTGAGAGTGGTAGGCTGGGGCCAGTTGACTACTGCTCGCACCTTCTGTTCGTCCATGGCGACCCCTCCTGAACTGATCACATATCCGAGGAAGGAGATGGTCTTTTGATGGAACTCGCACTTCTCTGCCTTGGCGTACAGTTGGTGTTGCATGAGACGTTTTAGGACTGTTCTGACGTGTTTGACATGTTCTTCATAGGTTTCGGAGTAAATCAGAATGTCATCTATGTAGACGATTACCCATTGGTTCAACATGTCTCTGAAAACGTCGTTGATGAATGACTGGAACACTGAAGGACTATTGGATAGCCCGAACAGCATAACGAGGTATTCATAGTGCCCGGTAGTGGTAGAGAAAGCCGTTTTCCATTCGTCCCCTTCACGAATGCGGATGAGGTTGTAGGCACAACGGAGGTCCAGTTTGGTGAAATATTTAGCTCGTCTGAGTTGTTCGAGGGCTGCAGGAACGAGTGGTAAAGGGTAACGGAACTTGCTGGTGATATCATTGAGAGACCGGTAGTCGATACAGGGACGAAGACCTCCATCTTTCTTCTTGACAAAGAAGAACCCTGCTGATGCGGGTGATGTGGAGGGACGGATGAATCCCTTAGCGAGCTCCTCCTCAATGTACAAATCGTACATTGCCTCTGCCTCAGGCTGTGACAGTGGAGAGACTTGGGAGGTTGTGATCCTGGGAGAAGATCGATGGCACAGTCGCTGGATCTATGGGGAGGTAAGTGCGATGCTTTGACTTTGCTGAAGGCCTCGGCTAAATCTTGATATTCCTCGGGCAGTGGATCCTTCAAGGATGTCTCATACCTCCGTTTGACGGGCTTGCTGCTGAGACAATTTTTTTGGCAGGAGTCCGACCATCGAGTGATCTGTCTCTCAGTCCAGGAGATAGAGGGGTTGTGCTGCTCCAGCCATGGAAGGCCGAGAATGATGGGGTTTTGTGGAGATTGGAACACGAACAGACAGATGTTTTCGTTGTGGAGAACTCCGATACTCAATTGGATATCCTCCGTGGTAAATTGAATGCAACCGGAGCCCAGAGGTCGGCCATCTAGTGCTGCGACTGCCAAGTGAGAGTCACAGGGAACAAGAGGGATATTATTACTTTTAGCGAATGACACATCAATGAAATTGCCTGCCGCCCCTGAGTCGATCAATGCCACCGTCTCTATAATCCTCCCATTAAATTCCAGAGTAACGTCAATCTCCAAGTTGGTAGTAGATTTGGGAAATACACTCACCGCAGCGGGGTTACGGGATGGACGAGTGGGACAGGATGCTCTTAGATGCCCAGGTAATCCGCAATACAAGCATAAGCTCTGTCGAATGCGTCTCTCTCTCTCCTCCTCGCTGATGCGTGTCAAGCCTATCTGCATGGGTTCTATCTCCGGGTTAGCCGTTGAGGGTGTGACGAGAGATGCAGGCAGACGGTTGGTGCGACGAGAGCGAAGGAGATTGTTGATCTTGATGGACAGTTCGATGAATTGCTCCAGGGACTTTCCCTCGTCGCGACAGGAGAGTTCGGACTGCAGTTCCGTATTCAAGCCCTTACGGTAATGAAGTCTGAGGGGATCGTCTGTCCACCCCGTCTGAGCTGCGAGAGTGCGGAATGAGAGAGCGTAGTCAGCCGCCAAACTCCTTCCTTGACGGAGAGTTATTAGTTGCTCACCCGCTTCCCTTCCTCCAGCAGGATGCTCGAACACCTCCTTGAAACGTTGAATAAACGCCCTGAATGACGGGAAGGTGGGTCTATCCTCACGCCACACCGCGGTGGCCCAATCCAGCGCTCTCCCCGTGAGAAGCAAACATACGAATGCGATGCGGGTCTCGTCTGTGGGGTACAGCATGGGTTGTTGGTTAACAAACATTGAGCATTGAAGTAAGAAGCACTTACATTTGGCTGGAGATCCATCAAACTTCTCCGGGAAGGCGAGACTAGGGCTGGAGGTGGTGGAAGTGGCGTGGGTAGGAGGTGGATTGAGAGGTGGAGCAGAAGCGTTGGGCGCTGGGAGACGAAGCGCTTGCAAAGTCCTTACCAGTTCTTCGGTCACTGAGGTTAGTCGGTTGAGCTGTTGCTGGTGTGTGGCCAGGACCGACGCTTGGGCAGAGACCTCGGTGGAGAAGTGGTAGAATGCTGCTGGATCGAAGTCTGGCGAAGTCTTCTGTAACGAAGAGTCAGTGGCGTTAGGATCCATGTGCAGCTTTATTAAAACAGAATGCAAGTCAGACAGGCAGAATTCAATCACGAGCTTCAAACACAACGTAGGCAGGGCAGAATCACAGTCAGAGTTCAGGCTAAGGATCAGGGCAGGCGGCAAACACTCAGTATAATCAGATAACAATGCGGGTTGAATCAGAGTAGGCAGGCGGCAGAGAATCAGAGTCCAGTAAACAGTCCAGGTCATACACGGGGAATCATACACGGTAGAAACGCTCGGAAATGTTTGCATGGCAGAACAAGACTTCGCAATGGGGTGATTGGGAGAACAGCTTATATAGACCAGAGTCAATGTGAAACACCTGTGCCGGTAATCAGCCACAGGTACGGGGTATGTGGGAAATGGAGTCCGTGAATGTTAATACTCAGGAGATGGTTCCCTCTGGTGGCGATCGGAGGGAGCCACAGAGGCTGAATTTGTGACAATAAGCCAGTACTTTTTTCCAGTTTTTCTAGCTTTAATGATACTCTATGTCTAAAGGGCGAGAAGAGCACAGCATCTCCAGTTGACTTGCTATGAAGCTATTGTAGATGGGGAGACAGGTCGATGCTTTTTATTTTAGTTTTACAACATTCTGTGGTGTCAAACTCTCTGGCTTCAAAGCCTGTTAAAGTTAAAATGACACTTCTGGAGAGGGAAGAGGACATAAATATTCAATGAAATACCCATAGGGAAGGCAGAGAATGTGAGAGAGAGACAGAAAAAGAGAAAAGAAGTTGGTAGGGCGAGGAGGGAGGGTATGGTTGCACTGCTCGCTCGTGTTATAAAAGAAGAAAGTTCCACGACTGCGTCAAACAGGCCAGTCTTTATCCATTTTGAAACTTTGCATATGTTTTGCCTTTACCAAAACTATCTAAGAAAGTTTGGAGAGAAGTAGTGAATCATTATTTTCTTGAACTGATTCACATAACTGGTTAGTACACAAATCAGATTGAATTGGTTCAAGTGGTTTAAGAGTCACTAACTCACTCATTGAATTGGACGTCAGACTCGTAATGATGTGCAAACAACTTTCCAATTTGTTGAAGAGATGAAATGAAAACATGTACAATGCAAAATAAGTTATTTTAAAACCCTTTTTTTTCAATGGGGTTGAAGGGGTCTATTGTTGTTTTGGATCCCATTGACTTTCACTTAATGGACAAAAAAAGTAAACATTCTTCAAAACATTGTTTTTTTAAGTTCCTTAAAAAAAAAAATACCGGTTTGGAACACCATGAGGGTATATAGTACATGAAGACAAAAAAAAAATCAATTTATGTGGGGCAAACTATCCCTTAAAAAAAAAAAAAGATGAGTGAGCTGATAAGTGGGGCTTAATGTGAGAAATGTATGTATGGAAGTTTACATTTCAAGTGAGACCACACCTGATTTTCCATTATTGTCTGAAATTACCATATTATATGCTTTTAGCTTAGCAAACAATTGCTGTTATTAAAGAGCATGAAAACAGACCTTTTCAATATAAGTGCCTCATCCATCTAGAGCAAATTAATTTTTAAAGGTTTATTATCTTAAATTAGGATTAGCCCCTATCTCTGCATTAAAGAAGCTGTTATTTCACGGCTTATTTTTCTCATGAAGCCCAATCAAAAGCTCATCCAACTTCAAATGAAGTTGTGTTTTAATCAGAACTATGCCATATTGGCAGGGTCTCCATGGGAGGAAGCTGTTGGTTCACGCAAAGGTCACTATTTTGGAGGATCAAAGGCTTCTAGCTCAAGCTCTTTCACTTTTATTCTCTCTCTCCCTCTCTCTCGCTCCGATCCCTCACTCCCCTTCTCTTCCTCTCTCTTTGATCTCTCCTCTCATTCTCAGAGAGCAGAGACAGTGGTCCCTCCCGGCTGTTCCTCTTCTCTTTAAAGCATTCACAGTAGCTATACTTGATATCCTCATAAAGCACGACACCACACATGCACACACACAGGCGCACAGACTCGGTGTCGGCCTCTCAGGGGTTAGTTGTGTGGCTGTGTGGGTGTTGGGCCGGCGGTTTGAAATGGCAGAGCTGGTGGAGGAACGGGAATGTTGCAGGAGAGAGCTAATTGTGGCTATAACGTGGGCTGGTGTGCACAATGGGTGCCAATGATAAACACATAGAATATCATTGCCACTTCACTGAGGCATATATATATATATATATATATATATATAATATATATAAATATAGATTTGGGTATAATATAGTCATTACGTGCTAAGCTATGAGTTCCTGGTTTGTGAAAAACAACCTTCTTGATTCAGTGATTACAGTCGCTTAATGAGTTTTATTGAAAAAGGCTTAGTGCATGGAGAGAAAATGTAGGAGTGAAAGAACAGGATCAAGTGGACTCATGTCCCCAGGAACACCCTAACTCTAACATGTCGCAAAACGAGAGCATATGCGCTCCTGGTCTGACAGTTTTATTGATTTTATTGAAGATTTATTGAAGACATTGCAGCACAGGCCAGCCTTAAACCTACACCCCAAGAAGGTACCTGTCTCCAGCAAACCCACTACTGCTGCTCCACAACTCTAAACGTTTTACTGATTGTCCAGAAAATGAATTAAAAATGAAATTCACACATACAATGACTTGAATACACTTTTTTTTCTGAATTAAAATTCAGTGTGTTGTAAATATCACAGATACAACTGTCTTTATATAATAAGAAAAAAAGAATGCAATTATTGAAAAGAAGACATACAGTAACACCTTCCTGTTGCTTTATCTTCCTACATATAGAGGGAAGAAGGTGTTATATTGTCATGAAGTGAATGCAGAGAACTAGTGATGTTACGTTCAACACGGAAGCTCCGAAGTTTGTATAAAAAAAACAACACATTTCACATTGAAGCACTGTATCGGAGCTTGATTCGTTTTGAGAAAAGCATGTGATCTATGACATCCGAAGCTTCATTCGCCTGAAAACATGTGACTGCTTCAGTATCTGGTTAAAACGATGCGAACCTCTGTGCTGTTTCCTTTACATTATATTACATTTTAATGTGTTAGCATTGTTTTTTTTGTTGTTGTTTTTTTAATCGAAATTTATATATTGAGCTCAAAAATTAACTTTGGTTAACAGACTAAGGACTGAGGCAGATTTAAAATAAACAGATCATAGATTTTAGTTATGTTTTATTTATTTAACTTATTTTAGTGCCAGCACACCGACACAAATGAATGACTTTGACAATGACCATTATTTATATAAAATATAATAAAACAAAGAATCAGTTGTAGAACCAGATGTGAAACCAGCGGCTTTAATGGAACATAACACTTTGGAAGTTTTTAGTAATTTTTATGACCACTAGATGGCCACAGCATAAACGGTTTTGAGAAGCTTCGAGTAATGAACCTTTTTCCGATACAATTGTGTTGAAAGCTTCGCTGGTTCAGAACGCTTCATTTCGCCATCACTACAGAGAACACAGGGAGAGTAGAATTCAAATGCAGATATAATAATAATAACCAAAGTAAAGGACAACAAGAAACAGGAAACAGAACTGAATCCAACAATGCAACATCCATAAAAGAACAAGACCAGACAATGAACACAGGAAACACAAGGGCTTAAATACACAGAGGTAATTAAACTAACAAGACAAAGGTGCAAACAATCAAAGAGTAATGAGAGGGAAACACAGAAAACAGGAACAGGGCAAAACTACAAACTAAAATTCCACAAAATCACAAAGATAGCAACATAAAAAAGAAAGGTGGTGCAGTGAACCCTTACGAAAAAGAAGTTTATTCAAGTGTGCTATTAGTATACTTCCTTTAAACTAAAAATAGGAAAGTATACTTTTAGTCTACTTTTTATGTACTTCTCAGAAATGGGCTTTATGTACTTCTCAGAAATATACTTAAAATTACATTTAAGTATACTTGACTTATACTTAGAAAAATTCTAAATATATTTGAGCTATACTGTGCTCCTGGAATCTGTGTTTTCATTGTTATACGGTAGGGGGTGCTATTACACATCTTCTGTACAGAATATCCCCCAAAAAAACACAAGTGAAGAAGAAACTGAAACAACAGATGCTTCCACATATAATCTAACACGATCATCAGACATAAAACAACATCAAAACTGTGTAGGTTCAAGGTTCAAGGTTCTTGTTTATTTGTCACATACACAATCATACAGGGTATAATCAGTAGTGAAATGTAGGTCAGGACAGGTCCGCTCAATGGACAGTGCAAGAAAATAAAAATAAAAGATGATACATAACACAGGAGCATATATTTAAATATAGGTAGGAATAAGATAAAAAAAAAAAAAAAAAAATGTTATGGAATGTTAAGGTGTAATGTTATGGAATAAAATGTCAACCAATGAAGAGGTAATAATGACTGTCAAGCTTTGGGGTGTTGATCGACTCCATCTACATTTTGATTATACAGGTGCATCTCAATAAATTAGAATGTCGTGGAAAAGTTAATTTATTTCAGTAATTCAACTCAAATTGTGAAACTCGTGTATTAAATAAATTCAATGCACACAGCACTGAGACTTTAAGACTTAAAGTAGTTTAAGTCTTTGGTTCTTTTAATAGTGATGATTTAGGCTCACATTTAACAAAAAACCCACCAATTCACTATCTCAACAAATTAGAATACGTCATAAGACCAATAAAAAAACATTTTTAGTGAATTGTTGGCCTTCTGGAAAGTATGTTCATTTACTGTATATGTACTCAATACTTGGTAGGGGCTTCTTTTGCTTTAATTACTGCCTCAGTTCGGCGTGGCATGGAGGTGATCAGTTTGTGGCACTGCTGAGGTGGTATGGAATCCCAGGTTTCTTTGACAGTGGCCTTCAGCTCATCTGCATTGTTGGGTCTGGTGTCTCTCATCTTCCTCTTGACAATACCCCATAGATTCTCTATGGGGTTCAGGTCAGGCGTGTTTGCTGGCCAATCAAGCGGCCATGTTCATTGACCCAGCTTTTGGTACCTTTGGCAGTGTGGACAGGTGCCAAGTCCTGCTGGAAAATGAAATCAGCATCTCCATAAAGCTTGTCAGCAGAAGGAAGCATGAAGTGCTCTAAAATTTCCTGGTAGATGGCTGCATTGACTGTGGACTTCAGAAAACACAGTGGACCAACACCAGCAGATGACATGGCAGCCCAAATCATTACTGACTGTGGAAACTTCACACTGGACTTCAAACAACATGGATTCTGTGCCTCTCCACTCTTCCTCCAGACTCTGGGACCTTGATTTCCAAATGAAATGCAAAATGTACTTTCATCTGAAAAGAGGGCTTTGGACCACTGAGCAACAGTCCAGTTCTTTTTATCCACAGCCCAGGTAAGATGCTTCTGACGTTGTCTCTGGTTCAGAAGTGGCTTGGTAGCCCTTTTCCTGAAGACGTCGGAGCGTGGTGACTCTTGATGCACTGACTCCAGCTTCAGTCCACTCCTTGTGAAGCTCTCCCAAGTGTTTGAATCAGCTTTGCTTGACTGTTTTCTCAAGCTTGCAGTCATCCCTGTTGCTTGTGCACCTTTTCCTACCAAAATTCTTCCTTCCAGTCAACTTTGCATTTAATATGCTTTAATACAGCACTCTGCAAACAGCCACACATTTCAGTAATGACCTTCTGTGACTTACCCTCTTTGTGGAGGGTGTCAATGTTCGTCTTCTGGATCATTGCCAAGTCAGCAGTCTTCCCCATTATTGTGGTTTCAAAGAACAAGAGATACCCGGAATTTGTACTGTAGGGATGGTCATTTATTGAATCTCAAATGTAAATATTCAAATATTTTGAGATATTGATATTTGACTTTCATGAGCTGTAAGCTCTAATCATCAAAATTAAAACAAAAAAAAAAACTTTTGAAATGTTTTACTTTACATGTAATTAATCTAAAATATATGAAAGTTTCACTTTTTGAAATAAGTTACAAGAAAAAATGAACTTTTTCACGACATTCTAATTTATTGATATGCACCTGTATCATTCTGAATCCAATTCATGGTCTTTTTTTTGTTCAAAATGTTGTTTATTTCTTTATTTTTATTTATGAAACTCACCCACATTCAAGTGATTAAAAAAGAATGCATGAAGCTAGAATAAAATGTTTTTGTTTTGTTACGACTCCCTATTTTGGCTGTTGATATTATTATTAATGTCTAGGGAAATAAGGAAGTCAACACAAAAAAGATAAATTAATAAAATAATTAAAGATGTTTTTAGAATCGGGGAAGCTGCCTGTTAGTTAAAGGATAAGATGTGTGAAGTAATGAATCAAACAGAAACCAAAAGTGCTTTGTCAGAAAACTTTAGTGAGGAATTATGTTCATCACAAAGTTACATTCAGTTACTTTTCATATTTACAATAATGACGGAAACGTCAAAGAGGAAAATAAATGATATTTACAAATTATTTACATTGGAAAAACTCAACAGTTTGAGACGTGAGTGGAGCTGAAAGCAAAGAAATTAATAAAACAAAACCACCTACTATCTTTGACCAATTCAACGCTAATCTAAGCAAAGAAAAAGAAAACAAATCTTCGGCGTAAACGCCAACTAACTACACTCACTAACAAAACATAAATACAAACCATAGCTCTCACTCCTATCCTAGTGTTTCTATACAAGCGATACACTACATGTTGCATTGTGTAGGTCACGTGACATACTAACCTTGTCTCAGCACTATGAGTCAAGAAATAAATCCAGTCATCAACACTTGATGAGAAAGTAAGAATCGAATCAACTCAAAATTGAGCACATACTACAAGTAGTGAATAGAGCAATCAGAAATAACTCAAAGTAAACAACAAATCATAATTACAACAAAACTCAAATATGATGGACAGCGTTACAGACCAGCGAGAGCAATCTAAGAAAAAACACGCTCTCCCGTCTTGCGTCACTTCCGAATCCTTATAGGAGACGAGGATGCCTGATTGGTTCAGAGATCGTTGTTGTCATCACGTTGACGGGGAGGATTGATCGGGCTGACATCCAATCACCGGATCTGAAAGTACTAACAGTAAGAACAAGGCAGACACAAAAAGAAACACCTCCCACAGCATTACGGGACGTAACAGTTTACAAGCAGATACCCTGTTCTTTCTTTTATAAATAAGAACATAGTAGTATACATAAAGTATGATGTAAAGTTCACTTAAAGAAAACTTTCGAGTATACTTGCAGTATAAAACTACTAAACTAGTAGTTTACTGAGACTATACTTCAAAGTATAGCCTACTACTAGTCCCAAGGAGTATTGAAATAGTACACTTACAAGTATACTACTAGTACACTGATATTTGTATACTTACTACAAAAAGTATACTTAAAAATATACTTGAACTTTACTTAAGTATACTTAATAAAATAAACTTGAAGTATACTACTTTTTGGTAAGGGAAGGCGGACAACGGGGTGGATGCAAGGTCAGGCCTGTGAGATGGAAGTGGGCCTGGAGATCATAGCGGAGCAAGGTACCAAGGCAGAGTCGGTGGAATTGGAGAAAACCAGGGCTGAACAAGGGGGTCAAGGCAGGTCCAGCAAAGCATGTAACTGGGGTGGAGCTGGCACAGCGGGGGACCAAGGTGATGTCGATGGAGCAGGGGATGGCAACAACACAAAATTAATATAAGCACGGTGCCATGGTGGAGCAGAAGACCATCACAACAGATTGAAAGACCACCACAACAGATTGAAAGGCCACCACAGTGGAGCGGGGAGACGGAACCAAACAAACTGTAACAGAACAGGAATAGACGGCCTCCGTGGCTGAAACAGAACAATCCAGAGGAGCTGCCACGGACACTGTCATCTCAGACAAGTAAGTGCAGCCTAAACACACAAGATTGTGGTTGCCATAGCCACTATGTTGTGTCTTAAGAACTAATCTGACCAATTACCCAAGGTGTCTGTCTTTTTTGCCTTCAAATCTACTTTTTTATGTAACTGACTTTAAAAATAATAATAATAATGACTAACTTGTAAGACTAGTCTAAGCAGTTTATGCAACCGACCACATTTAATTAAGGCTGAAACTCTGCAGGGCTGAGGCTACCCATGCAGGAATTGAGTTTGGCACCCCTGGCCCAAAGATTTAATGAAAAGCCAAGATGTCTGAAATTTAATTCATGGAATTATTGAATAATAACCCCATAAATTATATTTGTGAATATAATGATTAGGATGGTTACACCATGATATATTTGTAATATCACTCGTTGTGATATTACATTTAAACCTCTCTTGAAAATGATTTAAAAGGTTTTCAAAACCCTACAAAACCAATACAAAGAGTTTTTTATTTTTTTTATTTTAAGAACTGCCATCACAGGAAGTACAGCAGAAGGAATTAAGGGACCTCCGGATTTGGGACCACTGGGCTTGGGACGTCATGTGACCATGTGACATTTTTAACTTTTGTTAAAAATGTTATAAAAGTTTTTCAAAACCCTATGAAACCAACACAAATAGCTTATATCTAAGAATTGGGCAGTATGGGCACATTTTAAAAGATGTTCCTTTTCTTTATTGTATTTCTTTATAGATTATTTTGTCACTGACACATTTATGATTGAAACACATTGATGGATCACAAACATTTAACTGCAAAAGCTTTATTAACATGGTTTGTATATCAAGTGGCTACAGTGGACTTAATAGTGAAAATCATAATCTGTTTTTCTGAAATACACATTCATCTGAAATTTCAGTGTGTGTGAGGAAGCCACTGATTTCTAAGTAAAAGAAAAAAAAGAAAGTCTGCAAGTAGGGGGCAGAAGAGCAGGAAAAAGAGAGAGAGAGGAATACAAAAGCCATTGAGGAGGCTTGGTTTTTAACCTTCCATGACACGAATGCTTAGTACATCAAGAGAGCATTATTAAAATGAGCTGAGACCTCTGGGGAGAAAGAGAGCAAGGTCTCAGGAGTTAAAGGGGCTAAGCACTAACATAAAAGCGTTCCAATATCTCTTCCTACTTCTTTTGTTCCTTTTCTCCACCTCACTCTCACAAACACTCTTACTCTTGGTCTTCCTCTAAGTCTTACAGAGAATGATGGCTCAATTTCTAATCTCTGAGTTAGGGAGGGAGTACTACTCAAAACACGTCAATTTCATAAAAAAAAAACAAAAAAAAACACCAGACATACTTTCTCACTTGCCTCAGGAGCCTATCCTGGCTGCTGAGAGCTTACAAAATGTAAATCCGTCAGCTAAATGGTTATATTAATCTTAAGAAAGGATACAGTGCACTGTGCGCTGCTACTGAATTTCATTTTTAAACTATTGCTCAGAATTGTGAATTTGTGATCATAGCTGCTAGTTGCTGCATGCAATTTCATTTTTACTATAGAAGTTATACTGTTAATTCTAATTAAATTACAACTGTATACTATGAGTTAATAAGTTTTGCATTTTATTGGTCAATTTTTAGTTTACCACATTTTAGTTACTTTGTAAATGTAGGTTACAGATTACAAGTTACACTATTTAAAATGTAATAAGTAGTGTAACTATTTCAATTACTTTATTAATGTAATGTAGCTGATTACATTTGATTATTTTTATTTTTGAAAACTAATGTTTTCAACTGTTAATAATTTTCAAACATTTAAATCTGGCAGGGTTAACCTTACAATGATACTGTTACGGGGTGACAGAAGCGTGAGGCGAGCGCATCCATTTGCAAGGCTTTATTCAGGGACATGGTCACAAAAACAAGCAAGGTTCATGCAATGGCAAACAGGTACAACACAGGCAAGACAAAGAGTAATCCTAGGGCAAGCGTGGGTCTTCGATCGGCGAACAATATCCAACAGGGTAAGGCAGAGAGATAATCCAGGTACACGAGCAATAGTCCAAGTGAGGTGCAAACAGAGTCCGAACAGCAAGGCAAAGGGTTAATCCAGGAAACACGGGCAAGAATCAAAACACTAGAAAACAGGCAAGGCAATACTTTAGCCCTATTCGGACGGTAATTGTTTCTCAGAGGGACGTAAGTGATTTTCACCATATACAGGGTGTAGTTGGTGATTTAATTGCCGTCCGAATCCAAAATGTCTGTGTTTATCTCTCACCACCCCCGTAAAAATCCCCGGCCGAATTACTTACTGTTTTTTGACAAACACCAAGGTCCTGTGGTAATTTAATTGCCATCCGAATCCACATCTCTAAGTTTACGAGAAGAAATCGATTAAAAATTCAGCGTTTAAACCCTTTTTGAGCACTCCCGAACACCATACGGTAACTGTTGTAGGCTACTTCGGTGTAATTTGCATACATATTTATTTCTGAAATACTGGAAAGTAATTAGAAGAACAATAGCCTACTTCATAACCAGAAGAGAAGAAAAGCACATAAACATTGGAAATGGGTCTTTATTATGGCAGCAGCAGGTATGCAATACAATTTTAAAATGTGTATTATAACAATATCATGTATATACAACTATAGCGTGTCTATTTTTCTATTTTTAAACAGGAGGTTTAAATAATGACATAATAAATATGACTATATTATAAAATATGCTTGGAATAATAAGAATACATTTTACATAAGTATTTTTAAATACAGGTGCATCTCAATAAATTAGAATGTCGTGGAAAAGTTCATTTATTTCAGTAATTCAACTCAAATTGTGAAACTCGTGTATTAAATAAATTCATTGCACACAGACTGAAGTAGTTTAAGTCTTTGGTTCTTTTATTTGTGATGATTTAGGCTCACATTTAACAAAAACCCACCAATTCACAATCTCAACAAATTAGAATACTTCATAAGACCAATAAAAAAATAAAAATAGTGAATTGTTGGCCTTCTGGAAAGTATGTTAATTTACTGTATATGTACTCAATACTTGGTAGGGTCTCCTTTTGCTTTAATTACTGCCTCAATTCGCCGTGGCATGGAGGTGATCAGTTTGTGGCACTGCTGAGGTGGTATGGAAGCCCAGGTTTCTTTGACAGTGGCCTTCAGGTCATCTGCATTGTTGGGTCTGGTGTCTCTCATCTTCCTCTTGACAAGGAGGAATCTAAAGAGAATCTATGGGGTTCAGGTCAGGCGAGTTTGCTGGTCAATCAAGCACAGTAACACCATGGTCATTGAACCAGCTTTTGGTACATTTGGCAGTGTGGGCAGGTTCCAAGTCCTGCTGGAAAATTAAATCAGCATCTCCATAAAGCTTGTCAGCAGAAGGAAGCATGAAGTACTCTAAAATTTCCTGGTAGATGGCTGCATTGACTGTGGACTTCAGAAAAAACAGTGGACCAACACCAGCAGATGACATGGCAGCCCAAATCATCACTGACTGTGGAAACTTCACACTGGACTTCAAGCAACATGGATTCTGTGCCTCTCCACTCTTCCTCCAGACTCTGGGACCCTGATTTCCAAATGAAATGCAAAATTTACTTTCATCTGAAAAGAGGACTTTGGACCACTGAGCAACAGTCCAGTTCTTTTTCTCCACAGCCCAGGTAAGACGCTTCTGACGTTGTCTCTGGTTCAGAAGTGGCTTGGTAGCCCTTTTCCTGAAGACGTCTGAGTGTGGTGACTCTTGATGCACTGACTCCAGCTTCAGTCCACTCCTTGTGAAGCTCTCACAAGTGTTTGAATCAGCTTTGCTTGACTGTATTCTCAAGCTTGCGGTCATCCCTGTTGCTTGTGCACCTTTTCCTACCCAAATTCTTCCTTCCAGTCAACTTTGCATTTAATATGCTTTGATACAGCATTCTGTAAACAGCCACACATTTCAGTAATGACCTTAATTAACTTTTTCATGACATTCTAATTATTGAGATGCACCTGTACATTTTACACAATAATAAGAATACATTTGTAAATAAAATTCATTTTATTTACAACAGACAATCATGTGACTGGCCACGTGAGCAGCATGTTCCCGGGTGCGCAGGATCACAGAACTCGCTACTTCACTGAGAATAAATCGCCATCCGAATCCATGAGTTTTATCACTGAGGTGATATGTAAATTTATTTTTACCGACGTCCATATGAGAAACAATTACCGTCCGAATCGGGCTTAAGTGGGCTCCGTAGAGTAGCTATCGCTAGAAGAGTGATAAACGCTATACAATACTCGGCAACTAGATCAGGATCTGCGTGTGTGTTTTATAGTGGATGTAATGGCTTTCAGGTGAGCGTGTGAATGGTAACAAGTGTGTGATTAGTGCAATGGATGATGGAAAATGCAGTCCAGTGTGACGTGTGGTGTGAAGATCGATATGATGGAGAAGACGATATCTGGTGGTGAGCAAACAGAAGTGCATGGACAGGATTCGTGACAGGTACTCAACACTGATTACTGTCAGACTTTCAAAATCCTTCATCACTTGAATAAGTATTATAATCATTTAATTTTAAAGCACAGCAATCCACAAAATCAGACTTAAGCACCTCTTTTTACTTTGAGATCATTCTGAGGTTAAATACAGATTTAAAATCATAACAAGAATGAGTAAATATTAAGACAATAAATATTCTGATGTAATCCCCTTGTAATCATTAACATTTTCATAAGTAGCTGTCATTTAATTACACTTTTTTTTTCACAGTAATTGTAACGGATTACAGTTACATTTATTTTGTAATTAAATTACGTAATTCCGTTACATGGAACTAGTTACTCCCCAACACTATCAGTGAATAATATAGAAGTTAATTTTTTTTTTTTAATTTATGCTGGTTATTAAAAAGTTAAAAAGGCTATTAAAAGGTGTAAAGTTAGTATGCAAAACTTACTGAATGCACCTTTACCTTTTCTCATGACTCGTATTCATCCCAATTGTGTCAATATTCTTAGGCTTTATTCTATCAAATATTGTATAATATAATAGTGTGGATGTTTTTTTTTTTTCCAGAATATCTCCTATTGTGTTCTGCAGCAGAGAGAAGGTCATATGAGTCAATCTCTTAATTTATTTGCTCCATGTAACACAGTGCAACCACTTGAGTCATGTAACACTATTACGCCAGCTGGGAGAAATTAATCAAAAGTAAATAAGATCCAAGTTTCCAGGGTACACTAATCACCAAAACTGACTGCAAACGAAACCATTATTTTCAATTTTAACCTATGAAGCAGCACAATATAATTATTATTATTTATGGTGTTACAACAGAAAATGTCCAGCCTCTATTTATTTCACAGTAAAATTACATTATTTTTAATACAGTACTTTTGCAAGAAATTGCTGTTAATTGCTTAATCCTGACAATATTTTACAGTGCACTTAATGCACTTACAGACATTAGATTCTATAAAAGACATTATGCTGGTAATCCCCTCCCTCCCTATGTACATGCATATTACTGATTGTTAATCAGCCAACAGCATGAGGAAGACGAAATACAAAAATCTTCTGACCAGAAAATTTTGATGCATCCCTGCATAGAAACTCTCTCATGGGAGTCACTGACAAGAAGTGATCTCTGAAAAAGTTCCTCTTCTTTCTCATAGTATAAGTTATGAGCTCTAAAAGAAGCAACCGTCTGACACTACTAGCAGGCCATGATGCCTCACACACTGTGACTGACATTCCTGCGATAACCTTTCAATTCACTATCAGTTCAACCGCGTGACCTTGACCACCCTCCAAGCCACAGATTCAGTTATCGCTACGGCTGAAGAACCTCTGGTTTGCCTTTTGGCTATTTAGGATAAAGTGGTTCCAGAGTCTATCTTGAAGTGTCAAATATTTTTTTCTTTTCTTTTTTCAGTTTTGTGATAGATATGTTTTCCACTCAGGTGAATGGCAGGGAAGTTTGCTAATTAGCAAAAAGACGATGGCAATTCATCAAAGGGGCTGAAGCTGAACAGTTGGGAAACATGACAAGCTGCTGTCAAAGAAAACAGTGGGTGGCCAGATTGAATAAAATGAGAATGCTACTTTGTGCCGGTTATTTTCGCAACGCTCTCCTGAAATAAAATGTTCACAGAATCTGAGGCAGTGAACTTTGCAAGGACAGAGCCAAGGAAACATTGAGCATGAAGTTGCAAGATAGCTAGATGGCTAGATAGAAAGAGGGGATTAATGCAGTTCTTATATAACTCACCCATGGGTTTATAATATACTGGAAGACTTTGGCACAGCAAAACTTGAGCTTTTTTTTAAAGCCTCTGTAAATTTTGACAGCACTTCCCTGTTGGACTACGGTGAAGGCTTTATACAACCTGAGAAGTCTCAGATAACCTCTACCGCCATTTTAAGAGCATATGATTGCACTTTACTATGCAAAGGTCACTTTATTTATTCATTTCTTCACTTCTATTTGAGGCAAAACGAGCGAGGAAGAGCCATATACTATATAGAGAACGGCTTTAGGCTCTTAGACGCATATTTGAGAATAAAATAAATACCTATTAAATTCATCTTTTATGGATGATATTTTGTTTGTTTGAAATCAAGTTTATCCTTATCAACAAACTTAGCATTTTAATGATGTCATACATTACTTTATTTAAAATTACAAATAAATTGGAGCAATGATTTTGGGTTGATATAGTAATGAACATTGACATTCATCTGATTGATATATAAAAGCACACTTTTATATCAGTGTTGTTGTTAATTTTGTGGCTATTTCAGCAAAAAAGATTTTCTTAAAGCAGCTATACTCTACAGTGTAGCTTTGTTTATTTTAACAACTTTGGACCTATGAGTGGAATTCTCTGTCGTAAAGAGATCGTAATTACAGTGCATATCTGTACACGTGCATTTGTTGCTGACGTAAAGCTAACCACCCTTTTCACGGAATTTCGTACCCGCATACCAAACTTACAACCACCGTATAATGATAATATTAAGTAGAAGAAGTTGTTTGTGGGGGATTGTGGGAAAGAAACAAGAGTCACTCGCCTTATTAGAAGTCTGTGTACCATCAGGATACCAAAACACTTTAAAAAAAGCTTTAACTTCTCAGGTAATGTCAATAGTAATACCCATTTTAGTTGCGGCTAAAATTAAAACAAAAGTGGTTATATGTAAATTTATTTTAATTATTTGATCAAAATGCTTGCTAGGGACAATTCAGTCACTTTATAATAGTAGTGACATGTCCCTATTGTCCCAATGAAATTCTGTGTTATTGTTTCAAAGAACATTTAATGCACAGAGCTGATATGAAAGTTTTTACACAGGAATTATAATTTGCGAAAACTTAATAATAATAAACTGTGATCTATATTAATATATTTTAAAGTGTAAATTATTGATTGTGATTGCATCACAGGAATAATTTACATTTTAAAATATATTATACATATTAGCTGAATTTTCAGCAGTCATTATTCCAGTCTTCAGTGTCATCCTTTACAAACAGGGCCGGATTTACGCACAGGCATTCTAGGCACGTGCCTATGCTCGCTCGTCCAGGGGGGCCCAAACACAACGAAGATATTACATTTTTTTTTTGTTATACTATGGGCTATCTACAAGAGTAAAAGAACCAAAACACCAGAAGACATTGAGCAAATAAATATAACAAGCAATAGGGTAAAAAATGACAAACTATTTCCATGTTTTCCACCTTTTTTATGTACAGAAATCACTTTCTTTCTCCAGTTCTCTCTCACAGACGCACACACAGACACGCACTCGCGCACACACGCGGAGACGTGGACAGAAACTTGTCATCGCTGCCCCGCGAATTTATCAATAAAAAAAGTTTCGCAGCTAAAAAGCTACATGACATTTCTCAGTAGCGAGGTTCTTGAAGCAGTTCAACTTAAAGATTCGCTTTTAGTAGAGAGACGCTAAACACTGCTGAGAGATGCACAGATGCAGGTAGTCACACACTCTTAATCTCTCTCTCTCTCTCTCTCTCTCTCTCTCTCGCTCTAATAACTACGTTAAACTGCATTAATAACTGCATTAGCCTGCATATCAATGGCCCTGTTATTAGCTCTAAAATGACGTTTTGAAATTTGCAATGTAAGGTTTATGAGGTGCGCAAGAAATTAATTCAACACACACGAGATTTCAGGATAGAAACATGACAAATGTCTTAAAATAATTCATCTGAACAATGTCTTGAGGTGTGGATGTGACTCCAGGCCGTTAAAATTATTAGCGAAATAATGCACTCCCGAAGTGGTAATGTGGCCACAACGCAGCCTATTAATGGAACAGTCTTTCTCCATTCTCAAACAAATTAAGACATTCGATATTCATTGACTGAACGAAAGCGCTTATTGCGATAGAAAACACTGTAATGGTTTCCACTGATTACGAAATATTTTTGTTTGCTGGGGTGGTAATATTATATAGGCTTATTAATAATGAAGGGGGGCCCAAAAAATTGTTTTGCCTATGTCACGATAAGAGGTAAATCCGGCCCTGTTTACAAATCATTCTAATATACTGTTTTGCTGCTCAGGAAACATTTCATATTATTATCAATGTTGAAACCCTTTAAAAACCTGTAAAAATGTTGCTATATCAACCTGACTGAAGTCATTTTTATGTAATAAAGCAGTGCATCGGATTGAAATAACAATTTCAGGTTAGGCCTACTACTTTTTTTTCACTATACATTTTAGTGTGCCACCCTGGGATATTTACTGCCCCACATAAACATAATATTTCATTACATTACAACTTGTATCTGTACAAAATGCGTGCAAAAGCACACGTTCACTTGAAGTGACATGCTAGTCAGAATGTCATGTTGTATTTGATTGAATTTTCATGAACTAAAATTAGATGCCATTTCAGTGATTAGAGTAAAAAAAAAAAAAAAAAAAAACTGACTAAAAAATAAATGTAAAAAAAAAAAACACTGTTTGAAAGGTCAAACATTTTTAATGACCTACACAGTTATTGAGGTTAACTCAATCGTTTCAATGTAACATTAAGGCTGCTATCATGTATTCAAAGCATATGTGGGAGATGTGAGTCATCCGGTTTTCTCTCCTCTCTCTGTCATTCTCTATCTCTTCTCCAGCTGTACGCTGAGGGCTCAGTGCTCAGCCAGTCAATTGTGTTTTGATGTTCCTGTGAAGCTTACAGCTGCACTTAGCACTCAGGAGCCATAACATACATTAGCCTTCCCCATATCCCTCCCCTGTCTCTCCTCCTCTCTCCCTCTCTCTCTTTCTCCTCTCCTCCATCCTCCTGTAATCTCGACTGCTTTCCACTCAATCGCCCGTATTGCCTAGTGTGCGAGTCACGGATGTGCACCCGTGGCCGTCAGCTCCCGAGGTCAGCCGCCAGTGAGCGCGTCACGCGTAATTACAGTTATTTATGGACCTCTCGAGCCCTGCCACGCTCTTCTGTCACCGCGTTTGTTTTCAGAGCCACCGCTACGGTGTCGGGAGACTACCTGCATATGATGAGCCACAAAAAAGCGAGTGTGTGTCCATCATGTCCCTTTTGCACTGTGTTTTGCTTCTCATAGTATGAATTATGGGACTGGGCATGTATAGTCAGCTTCTTAGGAGTCCTTGCTGTTTGCAGCTGGTGACAAATGCTAAATCTCTTAACTTTTAAATGTCCTATCAAGCATGACGGAGGTTTATGTGATGCTCAACAACCGTACAGGCCAAGGGTAAAGGCTCTGTGACAATTACCCCATCAACCACTCATCTGATTATAGGGGTGCAGTGTAGTTTAACACTTGAGTTTTGATACCTCCATCTTTACTTATTCTGGGTGAGTAGGTAATTCTGTTGAATAAGTAAATTATTTACCGTTTGAAAAGTACACTTTGAACACACTGTTTTAAGCCTGCTATAGCAGGTATACCCTATATAGTAGGAAAGTATACATATTTGGAAGTAGCCTCTTTCTTTTTCTTTGTCTCTCGCTGTTTGCTCTAAACCAGGAGTATCCTTTTAGGTTGCAGATTGGACTAAGCAGCACCTACTGTCGCTAGTTGGTAGATCTGTGTTTGGATATTAATTAATTCATTAGCCTATATATTTTTAATAATATTTAAAATGTAGTTAGTTGGGGATTTCAAATTTGATTGGCTTAACAGTGTTTTAAGAATGCTAGCCTGCCTTTCACTGTTTCTATCACTCCACTTCTTTGAGTTTGCGCTTTGCAGACAGACTATCCGTCTATTTGGGGTGGGGATTTTCAGTGACCCTTTCTGCATGTTCCATTTTTTCACCAGTAGGTGGTGACAAGTGTCATTTTGATTGTGAGTCTGTGAATCATTCAAGTGCTGTGTTCCCCCCCCCCCATACCCTCATTCACTATTCCCTACTTTAGTCCACAAATATAGTCCAGTTGAGCAGTGAATGAAAACGAGTGAGCAAACTCGGACACGGAGTGTGCCAGAAGGGCTGCCACTTTTGCATAGGTTGTGCTTGCTGTTGAATAATCATTAAAGAACTTATGTAATGAAAGGATTTATCTTGAACTCTGTTATCGAAACTATAGCATGTATAAAACTCCATTAAATTATTTAATTAATTAAAAAGAAATGTATACCTGTATGATAATATGCTGTACCCTTATTGGACATGGGGTTTGGAAAATGGATGAATGGATGACTCAGCTGCAGACGCCATCTTCTGGCAAGACGTGGGAATGAATTCGGCATGATCCTCACAGCGCATTTTGGGTGTTTTCTATCCATTGAATGTACATCGGTTTGAATGATGGTTTTGGACACCACTACCAATGGCTGTCCCCTCAAAACATGCCCTATTTAAGGGTATAGGGGCGATTTCGGACACAGCCAAATATTCCTTCTACAATGCTGATTCATTTAAGTACAGAGATGCACAACTGTTGATTGTGCTTTGACTCAGTTTGGAATGATTTTCAATATTTTGGCAGTGATTTTGCATTTACACCATTTTGGAATTACCATAATTATGAGTATTTCTGAATTGTAAAAGGCACTTACTGTATATTTACGACTTTTTTAGACCTCTGACTTGTAACATCTCAAAGTCAAGTGGAAACATTCAAAATGCCGGCGGCTTCAGCAGTAACATTTTGTCAAATAGTTAAATAATCGTAATATTTCTGTTTAATGGTTCCTATAATTTACTTTTGTTAATGCAAGATTATACAAAAATAAATGACACAAACAAAAGGCATACAGTAAGTTTAATGTAGCTAGCAGACAATATAACTAAGTCTAGTGTAATAAGGCATTTGCATAACTGCTGTTATTTATATTGCGCCTTTGTCTATTGATTATACAAATGTCTCAGATTCATTTTGGCTTTAAGAGTGTTGCCATAGAAATGCATAATTCCAAGAGAAACTCCTAGTAGAATGTCTGGGTTGCCATCTAGTAATTACATCAGTTACAACATGGTGTGAACACACCATAAAACTTAAATTACTCAATATTTTTCAATTGCTGAACAAAAGCAATATCACACTTACAACTGCACAGTTGGTCTGAATATTAGGAAGAGCCGAATCACAGCTGTGTTAATATTCAGAGTATTAATCTTTATCAATATTACTTAAATAAGCTAAATATAAAATTGTTAATTAGAAAATATCACACTGGATAACTTTAGCAGTAATTAAAAAAAAGGTTCTGCCCTGTAAGATGCAAACATGCAGCACGACAAATTAAAACATTTTCCCACTGCAGATAAAAAAAGAATAGTTTGAATATAACCCACTATAACAAATGAACATGAATTGCACCATACTCTACAATGACTTTCAATGGCAGCTAATTAATGTAATTTCTCTTTGCACACCTCATTGATTATTATACTCTCAAATTACAATATTAATAAACCTTGATCAAAAAGCAAACACCCATTATCTCCAATGTAAATGATTTCTTTCAGACAGTTCCAAGCTTTCCCTATTATTAAGATACGATTAGAATAACATCAGAGGAAATGAAATGAAAGGTTTATAATATTAAACAATAACTGATTCTGCAAGGGAGTCCCCAGCTTCATTCTTAACCTCCGTCATGCTGGCGGAGATAAAAGCATATGTGACTCCAGCATCTATTTACTGCTTAGCATTTTGACAGGAATGCAAACAGCTTGGGGGATGCTGTCAGTGTTCATTAGTTTGCCAGTCCTTCCTTTTAAAGTGTTATCCCTGTCTGAGGGTTTGGGTGAATGTGTGTGTGTTGACGGGAGGCGTCCAATAACACGATGACTGAATTCTAGTCACCACTCTTAGAGTTCCCCATTATACAGCTTAACAAATCTGGAATGTCAGAACATTTGTTATTTCAGTGCTGGGAAGAGAAGTGCATTCTGGATGATTCTAACACTGGTAATTGGTTTGTTGGGGAAGCTGGCTGTCACTTTTGTCTGGCTAAGCAACAAAGTTGAAATCACAAGATATGTGAGGAAACAACGTTCCCACACTGTGAGGGGGATTGAGTGTATGAGTGTGACTGTATTTATGAAGGTGTGAACATTTCAATTTTTTTCTTAGAAATGTTAACTCTAAAGTAAACTTGTTTGTTACCTATTGTAGATATCATAGCAGATGAGGATTCTCTTCTGCCAGTCTGACCAGCAGTTAATATTTCTGCTTACACAATTTTATTGGACTATCAACAGAACAATATTTATATATAAATGTATTTTCACCACCAAACACCAGTCAGACATGCATGAACATTTGTGTTTGTTTCCTTGTGTGATTTAATTTTTCATGCACATTTTTTTTTTCATTAGTAGCCTGTGTGTGTGTGTGTGTGTGTGTGTGTGTGTGTGTGTGTGTGTGCGCGTGCACGGAAAAGGAGTTTTCACTGGTGAAATTGCCTGTTATTGACCCCTCTGTACTGTAATGCCTCTATACTGTAATGCCAAAATTACAGTGGCTCCTATTGACTCATTGACTGCATCTAGAGATGCCACAGGCCCTCCATTAACCTCAATTGCTAAATCAACAAGGTTGGATAATCACATATAATACTAACAATGGTCAATTTCTGACATGGCGTCACAGCATGTGCCATTATAGGCCTACATTTGTTCACATTATTTACTCAATAGGTAGGCTATATTTGCCATATAGTTTGATTTCTCAATAAAACTGAACAGTTTCAATTATAGAATAAAGTAGATTTTCTCAATAGAAAAAAAGTTACATGAACTCACACTGTGATTTTATTAAGCTGAACTTAATCTGACTGAGTTGCAGCAGATTTCTTGTTTCCAGCATGCTTTGTGTCAGACTGTAGATGGGGAATATACTGTATGTTAAAATGAAGCATTATTTTGTGTGCAACAATTTTTGCACAAGATTAATATAGGGAAATATGTGTTAGTGCTTAATATTCTTTTCTGTTTGGATTTGCAGGGATTTCTGTTATGTTTATGTTTCGTAGGGTTACCATTGTGGTGAAGAGTAGAGCCTGTGGTTAGGCCGAAGATGGGCTGTAAACTTTCAAGGCTATATATCCTGCATGTTGTTTAACAATATGCATGCAAGTGTATAGAGATAGTTACTTTGATTAGTTACATTAGCATATGCTAGCATGAGCTATTGTTAACTAGCACTTAACCATTAGTGGTGTTATTAATATGATGTTAATGCAAACAATATGTATGAGTCAGTTTATTCAATATTTTGATTATAGTCCCCATGAAATCAAAACTGAAGTTCTTTGGCTTTTAGTAGGAATATGTTTTCCATTAGGTTAACTACAAGCTAGTGTGCTCCAAAACCATGACAAAATTCACATTTAGGAGATATAAGCGTTCAAAACTTACAGTCTCTCACTTTTGCCAATACTTTTGCCCCCAGCCCCTACACTATAAATAGACGCTGAAGCTGCGGCTGAAATCGGTCATGTGTTTACAGAATTACTATTTTCTATATGGTGAATGGCACGTAGAGCACTATATAGGAGATAGGGAACGATTTAGACAGTGTAGCTTTCCATTGGGACAAATGAAGTCTGGTTTTGTGTTGTATAATGCAAACCACCATGGCGTGCATACAGTCTGCTCCGGTCCAGAGTTGCGCAGCACACCCGTTTGAATTCTACACAGAATGCTATATGTTTTTAGTGATATGGATGAAATTAGGAGGAGAAACTGTTAGACAGACTCTGTATTAGAAACTGCACTGACGAGTAGAAAAGATGGCGACACTGGTGCCATTCACCAATATATTACACACTTTTGAAAGTACTCATCCTCAGCCAGTGACGCCACTATGGTTTCTGGGTCCCCTGAACAACATGTAGACTCGGGCCCCCCTTCGGTAGAAATCACATCCAGCCCCCCCCCCCCGTTACAGCACCCCTGTCTTCAGCATGATTATGATCACCTGTTTTGCTTTAGTAACAGTTTGCTATAAATCTAACAGGGTAATCTATTAGTCTGTGGCTGTCATAAGCTCTCAGATGCGGCTTTACCGAGCTGATACAAACTAAACGCTATTGGTCACTAAAAAAAGGGGGTGGGGCTTCTCGATATGTTTTGATTGAAATTACGTCACCACATAGAATAATGTTGCACGTTTCAAGGCACTTCAATGGACCTTAAAATTGAAGTTAACATGTTTGTGTAGAACAAAATAGAAATATAGTTCTACTAACTCAATTGTAGAGTTAGTTAACTTAAAAAAATTGTTAGTTTACTTAAATGTTTTGAGGTCATTGGTTTCCGAAAGTGTTTTAAGTATTCTGAACTGGTCAGGTTTTACAGTTTTGTTTGGTCTTTATGACTAAAACAGTAGTATATATAAACCTATAAAAATCACTGTTAAACTTTCACAAAAATATTTTTTTTTTTATTAAAATGACATTTGAACATACACACTGAAATTATAAAAGCAATTTTAAAAAGATTCTGAAAGCTTCTTGTACAGTTTGAAGGTGATCCCTTATGCATTTAAGAAAAGTGTAATGTATAGTACATTCGGCTGGTTATTATCGCAAAATAAACCCAGACAGTGTGATCAGAACCTCGACCCAAAGCATATGTCTTGTATCACCCCGAAGGTGTTATTTTGAAATAATATAGTCTGTGTGTGTGTGCGTGTGTGTGTGTGTGTGTGTGTGTGTGTGTGTGTGTGTGTGTGTGTGTGTGTGTGTATTTGATTTGAGTGGAAAAAATGCTTACATTTTTGCACCTCTTCAGAAGACTTATGATATTCTATCTTCTTTTGGGTTTCACAGAATAAAGGAAATTATACAAATTTAGAAAGACATGAGGGTGAGTAAATGACAGATTTAGCATTTCTGGCTAACCTATTCCTTTAATGTTGCTCTTGACAAGTTTGCATTTCTGAGACACTTAAAATAAATGGAAACTGCAAATAAATATATATATATATATATATATATATATATATTTCATTATACATCCATTTTCAAATTCAGTATTCGGCTTTGGCTACATCCCTGGCCTCTCAGAATTCAGTTTGGAATCGACCAACAAAATTTGAGCAGTGGCTGGTGAGGCCTATAAAAGATAATGTCATTTATTGTTCTGGCAGACTAAAGGCCAACCATATGGCTCCTTCGACTTTAGTGTTTCCACACCATTTCTATTAAGAGCTATTAACCTGCTTAAAACGAGACTATATCAGCCACCTTATATTTCCAGATAGCGCTTCGAGATCACTGCGTTTCAATGTTCCCTCATTTAAAGCACCTTATTTCACTGGGAAAAGGCCATGGAGTCAGGCGGCCGTATCATGAATAATTGGAATAAATTTGCTTCCTTCATTTCATATTTCATGCACCATACTCCTTCGAATAACTCAGGCTGTAATTGTAATTGCAAAGTCTAATAAGGAGTAACATGGTTTAAATTAAGAAAGCCACTGACCGTGAACCTTGCAGTAATTCTTAATTCTCTTATTTAATTTCTAATAAAGCACCCTCTTGGAATTATAGAGCGCTTTCTGCTTTGATCCGATCCGCACGCCTCTCATTCTCTCTTGTAATCCCTCAGGTAAATGGGGATTTAAGCTTTTAATAACACACACACTCACAAAACCCACCACAGGTCTTCAGTCATCTGCAGTGACTGACGGAGATCAGAAAAGAAAAACTATTAGAGAGAAAGAAGTTTGTTTTCATCTCTTTGTTAGAGCTCATGTGGTCTGCTTCTTGTACATTCAGTATGAGGAACCTCAAACCAGATACACTGCATTTCATCTAACACATGTTAGAAATCTAACCTTGCCTCTGTTTTTAATGAAGCGTTTCTCAGAAGCACAAAGTATGAAATCAGTTTTCCTGGCAGTTTCAACCTTCCTCAAACAACAGCTACACTCCCCGGTGTTCTAATAATGCTGTTTTATTAGTTTTACATTGCATCTTTAATGAAATTCATACATTCACAGAGCCACTGTTGGGTTAGGACTTACAAGCGTGCATATAGCCTGATCGTATAGTCCCTCAACACACACAGACACCTTTGCATCTATAAAAAGATTTATTGCTGTAAGTATAAATGAGGCTTTGTAGCTTTGTATACATTTGTTTAAAGTTGCCACAGCTTGTTACCTAAATTCACAGATAAAAATCTTTTGCGAAGGAACATTGATGTGAAACTTCACATCTCTATGTGTGTTAACAGGGCTTGAGCTTTGTGCTTCTACTGTTACTAAGGTGAAAATGTGGAGGCTCTGTTACTCTTAATGATAGGTTAATCTCTCAATGGCTCTAAATCTGAACACTGCAACACTGCGGTTTGTCTGTTGAGTGCTATTCATTATGCATTGACTGGGTGAGATGAATTATGTAGGGGATGGAAATGTTTTACAAAACTAGTTAAATCATCAGCATGTATTATTGATGATCCTGAGAAGATGGCCAGAAATTCAAGTCACGCGAAGAGACAGCGTTTATACACCAATAAGGAGGGCCCCATTGCCTGGGGACATTATCTCGATTTTCTGTGATATATTCAACGTTGTTTTTGTAAATTTTTCTGATTTGTTACCAAGATAATGTCATATAGCAGACCAACATAAATGAGGTTTTGTCTAACTGCAAAAATGACTTGTGATAGTCTTGGCAGCATCAGAATTAATGTATTGAAAACTATAAACCCATCTGTAATGTTTGGCATCATATACCATCCTTTTCCAGCAGAGGAGTGTATGAATTTATGAAGTGACATTATAGCTTTATGATTTTTTTTTATTATTAACTTATTGTTGAGGGGAAAAAAAGAGTAAGGAACCTTAGTATTTAATAAAAATATATATATATCTACCAAATACTTCTGCACAGGGGTGACATAAATGAAATTAAAATGAATGATCAATGTAAATATATTATTAGAAATATGAAAAGTTTTACATGTTAAAAATGTTCCAATATGACAATGGAAAGTGTAAGACTGCACTGATTCTGAATTTCATTTGTGCAAAACAAATATAGTACTTGAACAGCTCTGATACAGCATAAGGTCAGAGCTAACATTTTTTAGTATGAATTTATGGGGAATTCATTTTACACAGAATTTGAGCTGGCACTGAGGCTCCCCAGAAAAGCCTTAAAGTTGGCATGAAATGGAAATTCACCCTGAGATCCACCATCTGTTTTTATAAATGAATTGTATTGATCTTATTGCGAACGATTCATCCATGTATGTTTCTTTTTTTACCTTGTAATTGCTAGTTAAAATATCATCTTCTCGATCTCTGGTGAAACAACAGACTTATCAGGTGATGTATGCTGAACTTCTCCAATCATGTAGCCTGATTAAACCCCGCCTCTTTCTTTCAATCAACTGCAAGCTGACATTCATATCCACCTCTATCCTATCAACAACTAATGGATTGAACAGAGTTCCCGCCCTGCATTTTTTCATTATTTGATAATACATTGTGATATACAGGTGCATCTCAATAAATTAGAATGTCGTGGAAAAGTTAATTTATTTCAGTAATTCAACTCAAATTGTGAAACTTGTGTATTAAATAAATTCAATGCACACAGACTGAAGTAGTTTAAGTCTTTGGTTATTTTAATTGTGATGATTTAGGCTCACATTTAACAAAAACCCACCAATTCACTATCTCAACAAATTAGAATATGGTGACATGCCAATCAGCTAATCAACTCAAAACACCTGCAAAGATTTCCTGAGCTTTCAAAACGGTCTCTCAGTTTGGTTCACTAGGCTACACAATCATGGGGAAGACTGCTGATCTGACAGTTGTCCAGAAACAACAAACATTCATTGTAAGCCACAAACATTCATTGCCAAAGAAGCTGGCTGTTCACAGAGTGCTGTATCCAAGCATGTTAACAGAAAGTTGAGTGGAAGGAAAAAGTGTGGAAGAAAAAGATGCACAACGAACCGAGAGAACCGCAGCCTTATGGGGATTGTCAAGCAAAATCGATTCAAGAATTTGGGTAAACTTCACAAGGAATGGACTGAGGCTGGGGTCAAGGCATCAAGAGCCACCACACACAGACGTGTCAAGGAATTTGGCTACAGTTGTCGTATTCCTCTTGTTAAGCCACTCCTGAACCACAGACAACGTCAGAGGCGTCTTACTTGGGCTAAGGAGAAGAAGAACTGGACTGTTGCCCTGTGGTCCAAAGTCCTCTTTTCAGATGAGAGCAAGTTTTGTATTTCATTTGGAAACCAAGGTCCTAGAGTCTGGAGGAAGGGTGGAGAAGCTCACAGCCCAAGTTGCATGAAGTCCAGTGTTAAGTTTCCACAGTCATTGATGATTTGGGGTGCAATGTCATCTTCTGGTGTTGGTCCATTGTGTTTTTTGAAAACCAATGACACTGCACACGTTTACCAAGAAATTGTGGAGCACTTCATGCTTCCTTCATCTGACCAGCTTTTTAAAGATGCTGATTTCATTTTCCAGCAGGATTTGGCACCTGCCCACACTGCCAAAAGCACCAAAAGTTGGTTAAATGACCATGGTGTTGGTGTGCTTGACTGGCCAGCAAACTCACCAGACCTGAACCCCATAGAGAATCTATGGGGTATTGTCAAGAGGAAAATGAGAAACAAGAGACCAAAAAATGGGAATGACATGAGGGTGACCAAAAAATGCAGATGAGCTAAAGGCCACTTTCAAAGAAACCTGGGCTTCCATACCACCTCAGCAGTGCCACGAACTGATCACCTCCATGCCACGCCGAATTGAGGCAGTAATTAAAGCAAAAGGAGCCCCTACCAAGTATTGAGTACATATACAGTAAATTAACATACTTTCCAGAAGGCCAACAATTCACTAAAAATGTTTTTTTATTGGTCTTATGAAGTATTCTAATTTGTTGAGATAGTGAATTGGTGGGTTTTTGTTAAATGTGAGCCTAAATCATCACAATTAAAAGAACCAAAGACTTAAACTACTTCAGTCTGTGTGCATTTAATTTATTTAATACACGAGTTTCACAATTTGAGTTGAATTACTGAAACTTTTCCACGACATTCTAATTTATTGAGATGCACCTGTACATCACAATACAAAAGAAAAGAAAGCTTTATTTATTTATTTATTTATTTTAGCACTTAAATTATTTAGTTGGCCTTCATGTTGATTTTCTGAAATCAGAGTTATAGAATCAGAGTCATATATTTCATACAAACATGCCAACACACAATCTTGTACTTATCCTTTGTTTTTTGTTTTGTTTTGTTTTTTTGTAAACACTTGCTGGACGTATCTGACCACTGTGCTCGTGCCTCATGTTTTTAGTAGCGTCTTGTTAATGACATCTAAAAATGCAGCACTCAAGTTACAATAAGTTTAACTTAAAAAAAAGAAAGCATCTTGAAACTTTTCCCTTTTTCCCACATGCCCCCTCCCCCATTTCACTGCCTACGTCTTGCATGTTTCAAAGCAAAACTGCATTCTTTATGAATGACCCCTAAATCGACAATTATTCCAATGTTGTAGTACCAGAAACAAAATAAGTTTTTGATGGGGTTGTTAACCCAAAAATGAAAATTATTACAAACCTGTATGACTGTCAATGGTCATCAAAATTATTTGGTTACCAACATTCTTCAAATGTTATACAGCCATACAGATTTGGAATGAAATGAGGGTGAATAAAGAATGACAGAATTTTATTTTTATTTTTTGTTGAACTATTACTTTAACTATCATGCTAGAAAGGACCCAAAGTGATGCCATTTACTGTATCAGCATCTCTGCCAAAAGAGTTTCACTGGGAGTTTGACAGTGCAGCTTTAGAATGGCACATTATTTTCACAATTAAGTGCTTATGAAAACACAGACAGAGATGTTGGGTCAAATCTCAGATCAAGTGAGGCTTACATTTGTACAAATAACAATTCCCTTGACTTTACACTTTCAAGTTAAAATGGCCTCAGTTTTGGCCTAGCAATGAGCTGGCTGGGCTTCTTAAACACCACAGGTTTGTCATGCCCCCCAAAAAGCATGTTATTTTACTCCAGAGCCAATATCTTGGTAATTGAAAAAATCAAATTACCACACCTTATGATCTTGTTTTTATCCCCTTATCAGTCTAATGTCTTGTGGCACCAATAAACGCAATGGTGCTGCAATAAAGATGATGTTGTAGAGTTGTATGAGATCCAATGGGGTGAAAGTGACCGTATGAAGCCGAGGCATTAGAGGTGGAAACTTGGCAAGATGATAATTGCTGTTAAAGTGGGGTCAACCACCAAAGGGACTTAGACGGCTCAATTACAATCTATTATTTCCTCTGAAGCAAGCTCAGTAGATAAGCAGCTCTTGTCTGTGAGGACAGAAAAAGCCTTGAAATTGGAAATTGTGGTAAACATGACACGGCTACGCTGTGGCTGACAGAGAGACGGCTGTTACACCGTTCCCTTCGTGTTGCTTTCATGAAGAACATACCCCCGTCATGCAGACATTTATTCCAGTTTCAGTACATAAGGACTGATGCGTGTGATAATGTATTTTGTGTTTACATGTGCATGTTTGTTTGTGTGAGAAAACATTTTGTCACAAGCCCTCTTCACTTAATACCACTGGCGCAGAGCTCAAAAGGGACGCAAGTGTAAATTAGCTTGGGTAGAGTTTTCATCTTCAGGCACTTTGATCTGACATTTTCTTGGGCGGTGACTTCCTACACATCTCAATAATATGCTAATTACACAGCACTGTTGAAATTTGTTTGTTAGGAATATTAATCTGCTGGAGCATGTTTTCACAAGTTTTAATAAAACCTGTGTTCGGAATGTAAATGTCCCTGAATTCCCTGCTCGCTCATGCACTGGTGCCTCTGCAGTTGTAATATTGTAACATCACAAAACATCAGTGGCACAAAATTATGCACATATCATGTGCTCCTCATGCATATGTGTTATATGTGTACAGTGAGAGCTGATCCAAAATTCAGAAACCTAACTAAGCATAACTGTTTATGAAGTTTCAATTTCCAATGAATTTTGATGTGATACATACTGTAAAAATGGAATTGTTAAAGGGATAGTTCACCCAAAAAAAAAATATATATATATATATATATTATGTCATTAATTATGCACCCTCATATCGTTCCAAACCTGTAAGACCTTCATTCATTTTCGGAACACACATTAAGATATTTTTGATGCATTCCGAGAGCTCTCTGATCCTCCCATAGACAGCAAGGATCCTTACATGATCAAGGCTCAAAAACGTAGCAAGGAGATCGTTAAAATAAACCTTGTGACATCAGTGGTTCAACCGTAATTTTACGAATCCTCCGCGTCCTACAGATTTCCTGTTCAGCAAATTTTCAATTAAATACACAATAAATTTATTTGGGATAGAAGGTTGCACATACACTTCAACACTTGACACACAAATCTCAAGAATGGTGACAATAAACAAATATAAAAAGATAGGCTCTTAACAACATAGATAACTAACAATAATAAATAATAATAAATGTATGATTTTTAGAAAAAAAACATAAGCTTGAAAGTTCAAAACCTACCCGAAAGTGAGGCATAAGCAGACGGTAAGAAAATGTATGAATAAAATTGTATAACCTAATATGAATTAGTCACCAATTTACCAAATTGTGTTGTGTTGGGATGTTGAGATTGTGTGTTGAGATTTAAATAAAGGAAATAAAATAAAGCTTTTAGTTTAGGATATATATTTTTTTTATGACATTAATTAGTGAGAAATGTTTAAGAATCTGAACAAATTATATCCTACAATGTGAGGCGTACCATATAAAATCCTTTACTTCCTTATGTAATTCATTCATTTATAATATAATTAATATATTAAGAATTTGAAATGTAAAATATTTATTAAACTAGAAAACAGTGTGAAATAGAATAATTTCTGTTGTGATCTCAGACTTTTGGACGCCATTATACATTTTTCGTAAATATTGAATGAGATTTTCAGTATCTGGTTTTCTATTGCTTGTTTTGATCAGGCTCAAGGCCTTGTTTCCGTATCTGTCCTTCAAATCATCCTCTATGATTTGAAGAGTTCAAATCATACACCATTGCGACCCACTACTGAAAGTCAAATCCAAAACTCAGTTTCGAAACGAAAGGGAGAAGAGGGAGAGATAAAGAAGCAGAAGATGAGCTCTGATGAAATCTGTGATGTTTGGAAGGACGGAGATAGGCTAAGAATCAGTGAGAGATGGTGATGTGGAGAGAAAGAATGGAGTGATGGAAGATGCAGGGCGTCCTCTTTCCTCTCGTCACGCTTGTGTGCACTAAGTGGGGAGTGAGCTGTAGGCAGCAGGCAGAAGGTCTGGAGGGAACACTTGGCATGCTAGTGGCCTCAACTCCCCTCCACTCAGCTAGGTAACTCTCTCTCTCTCTCTCTCTCTCTCTCTCTCTCTCTCTCTCTCTCTTTCTCTATCCTCCATTCTGTCCCTGCAGGGAACACACAGCGATCAAAACAGCAGCAAACAAAGTCTACACTCACAGCCCAGTCAGCCACAACAGGGCAAAACAAACACTGGACTGACTCAGTCACGCACACACACAAACACACACACATACACACGGATATATGCACACAGCACTCAAGCAGACATGCACAGGGATAGAAATGCAAACACTTTGCAAGCATTATGTAAGGACACAGAAGCAGCCAAAAACACATTAAGTCGCTATGGATAAAGGCGCCTGCTAAATGAATAAATCTACTTTACATTCTTAAGGCTGGAAGACACTACACAACTTTAAAACACTGGGCATCATTCACTTACCGACTTTATAAACAGTCACACTGGAAAAACTGGGTATCATAGACTAAATGACTGAGGGTTATACACTATTCATTAAGTCATTCTGCAAAAATGTGCGCCTTGTTGCTAAGAGATGCGTGAAAAATGAAAACAATATGTGTTCTAAAATCAGTTCAAAATATCAAACATGTTTGATATCCTCTGACTGGATGGAATCATAGTCTGAAGCTAAAAAAATGGTTTGTGACCATCATACACTACATGATTTTCTAGGAAATCTGTCAACTCAGATCTGCAGACTGGCTCTGACTTTTGCCAACTAGCGTCAACTTCTCCAGACTCTGATATACGGGCAAACGTTGTGTAGTGTATGCCAGCTTTCAAAAATGTTCTTAAAGTTGTTCTTATAATTTTAGCAAATAACTCCCTTTGCATCAAGTACCTTTTTTTAGTGTTTACAGTTGCAGAGTTGGTTCTATGAAGAATAAAAAAAAGCATTAATATTATTATGTGTGTGTCCCCACAAGTATAGTAATGCCAGTAAATATTGACCTTATGGGGAAATTTTTTGGTCCCCATAAATCATACAGAATTTTCTTTTTTGAAAATTATAGTTTTGTGTGAGGGGTCCGGTTAGGGGAAGGGGATAGAAAACACAGTTTGGACAGTATAAAAAGGATTACGTCTATCTCACGACCAATTTCGTATATATTTTATGAGGTGGCTAATTCGTACGAATTTGTACAACCTCACTTGTATGATTTTGTACGATTTCTGTGAGGGGTAGGTTTAGGGGCAGGGTTAGTGGTGATCATTTGTACGAATTCCTACGAATTTGCCACCTCGTAAAATACATATGATTTTTCACAAATCATATGAATTCGTACAAATTAGCCACCTCATCAAATATGTATGAATTGCCTTGAGATTGGGCTGGGAATGCCCTCATAAAACATGGAAACCCAACATGTGTGTGCATATTCATAACACCTGTTATGTACATGTTTATGCCTTTCTCTAGGAAGTTTTATTCGAATCAAATTTTATTACATTTTGGAAAGGTATTCATGTTATGACAGAATGAATTGCAACAGTTTTTGTTTTTTTTAATTCTGTGGATTTAACTGCTGTCCTTGACTCTAGGTACAAATGACATCTAGTTTTTGATTCTAATGCGAACCTTTGTATTTTAGAGTGACTGGAAACACACATTCAAAAGAGAAAAACATTTTTTAACGTCAGGCTCCATCAGACTCCATGAGGTTAATAGCATTAACATTAGTATGCTGCTTCTAATTAATTCTCATAAATCATCATTGATGTTCTGTACAGACATTGACTAAAAGAACTCCACAGCACTGCGCCCTGCCTGAAATAGCTCTAACACAATCAAAACTCATGCGGAGATGAAGTGTTAAAGGCTTCTTTCATTTCATGTATATTTCACAACAAATACGTCAAATTATCCACCGTCTGGCCATTTATTTAACATTACAGCTCAAAATCAACACAAATGTAATTAGAAGTTGAGTTGAACATGGGGACAAATTTAAATGTTACATCTGACACAAGCGAAGACCCTTTTTTTCTGTTTGATTTCATTTAATTTGATTTGGGCTCACTTATACCATCTGCTGTGTCAGGCCTTTCTGCACGGCCTGTAACATCATTTCTCCATTCTCCTCTTTAATGGCTTTCATAAATTGTGCTCTGGCTGTTTAGTTATTACTATCGCTGTGACATTTACAGTACATGGAGATTACTTTCAACATAGTATAGCAGATGAACAACTCTATGATTTTAATGGCTGGAGACAATATTTGATTCCTTATTAGATAATTTTATCATCCGTTCATGGTGGTGCTTGAATGTCATAATATAACCTTAAGCCGAACCAGTTGCACATTTTGAACAGCGTAACACAAGTCAGTAAATACTATGCTTTACAAATGTATCCCAGATTCTGTCACGTTTATTATGTTTTGTCCTAGTTTTCATTGTGTTTTCAGTTGGCCTGTTCCTCTGTGACCTAGTTTTCCTTAGTTGCCCTGATTAGTTCATTCTGTTCACCTGTGTCTAGTTAATTACCCTCGTTTGTGTATGTATGTGATCAATCAATGTATGTTGAATGTGGAGAAGACGAAGGAGATTGTTGTTGACTTCAGGAGAGTGCACTCTCTGCATGCTCCTCTGACCATCAATGGTGCGACCGTGGAGAGAGTGAGCAGCACCAAGTTCCTGGGTGTACACATCACAGAGGACCTCTCCTGGACCAACAACACTGCAGCACTGGCCAAGAAAGCACAACAGCGTCTCTACTTCCTCCACAAACTCAGAAGAGCCAGAGCCCCGGCCCCCATCATGTGCACCTTCTACAGAGGCACCATCGAGAGCATTCTGACTAGCTGCATCACTGTGTGGTATGGCGCCTGCAACGCATCCTACCGCAAGTCCCTTCAACGGATAGTGAGAGCAGCTGAGAAGATCGTTTGTGTCTCTCTCCCCTCCCTCCAGGACATCTACAGCACCCGTCTCACCCGCAAAGCCCTCTGCATTGCAGGTGATCCCACCCACCCGACACACAGCTTCTTCAGTCTGCTGCCATCAGGGAGGAGATTGCAGAGTCTCCAAGCCAGGACCAACAGACTGAAGGACAGCTTCATCATCAGGCTGTCAGGAATGGAATGGAATGGTCTGCTGCCATCTCAGTGTGGTATGGAAACAGCTCCAGTCAGGACTGCAAGGCCCTGCAGAGAGTTGTGCGCTTAGCTGAGCGTATCTCTGGGTCTGCTCTCCCCTCTCTGCAGGACATCTACATCAAACGCTGCAGAAGCAGAGCTGTCAAAATCACCAAGGACTCAAATCACCCTGGAAACTGTCTCTTCACTATGCTGCCATCTGGTAAGCGCTTCCGCAGCCTGATGGCAAAAATTGGGCTGAGAGACTCAGGAGGAGCTTCTTCCCCCAGGCCATCAGGCTCCTGAATTCAAACTGAACTGAACCCAGCCTCTTTACATCAACATGACTCCACTTACTAATCACTCACAATCAGTAATATACTCAAACTCATTATCATCTACCTCAAAGGAGGAGTACTGACACTGTCATTTGCCCCTGACACAATACTGTCATTTGCACACAATACTGTCATTTGCACACAACACTTTCTGTATCTTGATATCTTATCATATTTTATATTTATTATTTTTGTGATTGCTGCTTATGTCACCATCTCCTACCTGTTTGCACACACCCCCCCCCCCCCCCCCCCCCCGTTCAGCCATGCTTATCTTAATATTTAATTCTACAGCATAGATTGCGGGGATGCACATCTGGCGGATGGAGATGGGCTCGCCCTACATTCTCTTAGCGCTCTCTCGGGGTTCGGACTTGCGGCCCTTCCCTCCCCTTTTTTGATATTTTAACGCGCACTATTCTGTGCTTTATATCTTATTTGTTATTCATTTTATTTTATGCATACTTCCCTTGTGTTGTATTCTAGTGCAATCGGTCTGCCATGCCACGTACGGTGCACGCAGCGATCTCCAGCGAGCACACATCTCATTTCTTCCGGAGAGCGGCTCGCCACCTGATTCACATTTCACTGCTGGTTATACAATCTCTGTAGGCTCTGGTTTTAGTCTAGTCTTCCTAGTACGCGGGTCTGATGACAGTCGCTTCAATAGGAAACTTGGCTAAGGCAGTCTTGATTGCCCACAGAGGGCAGGCCCCGCTGGGGAAGAGTGGCTCACAATATACGGCCCGTCTCTCCTCAGTGCCCTCAGGAGATCGGCCTGCCAACCCTGCCACATGCGGTGTTCCAGGGTGCAGCGATCTCCAGCGAGTAATGACACACATCTTCATTTGAACAGTTTCACTTTTCAAGTTTAGGACAACTTTGACAAAACAACCCTAATTACATATGTACTGTTTAATTCTAATTCAAACACAAGGCACTGCCAACACTCTTAAAATACTGTCATGTGCTAGTTCTGCAGGAACTTCTCTAGAAAGTGAGAGAACAAGCATACTAACTCTAACGAAAATGTGAAGTGCAAAGTGAAAGTTGTGATATCTGGTACCACTGAGATAACTTTGCTACATTCACATGTTTGTTGTCTTCAGTGTGTTACATTAACATATATACAGTGTGATACAAAAGTCAGAAACCACATCAGATTCAGATTCTAATTTTAACTTGAAAATAAACAACATGTTAGAATTGTACATGAACAATTCTAATGTTAATGTTGAAAAATGTTACATTAACATAGAATTGATAAGTAATAGAGGACATGGTATTTAAGATGTTAGAGACATTTATATTATTGCTGATTATATAATTTGCAATAATTAGATTTTTAAATTTAGAAAAATGCAAAATAGAAAAAATAATGGGTTTAGAAAAATGAGTTGCTTTTAATAGTAAAATATTTTATTATAATGAAAAATTATAAAATTTGAATGTTGAATTGGTTAGCTTTAAAAAAAACTGTTTTATAGACTGTTTCTTGCCACATCCTCAGTGAGACAGATGGGATTGTGGGAGGTGGTGTTGCCAATGTGAGGGACATAAATAATAATTATAATAATAAAAACTTAATCAGGATTAGAAAACTTTTTAAAGTCTGTAGTCAAGTCCAGACTCTGATGCAAACAGGCAGTAGCCTTCAGCTATAGGTGACATGTCTTTGAATTGAACCTCATTGGTCACCCTGGCAAGACTTCAGTGACCCATATAAATACAGAGAGGAGAAAGGTTCTTTCTTATGGTAATGAACGTTTCAGTATGAGATGTGGAGAGGGTTATAATCAGCATGCAAAAGGTGCTCAGGAGGGAAAACACACTCACACACACGTTCTTTCTACTAACTAACATACATATAAGGGTGTTTCTTAAATTACGGCCACTTTTAGCCCTGTGGACTTTTAGAAAATAAACTCTTAAAACACCTCTTTTTAAAAAACTTTTTAAACATTTTGGAATAAAATGGCCAATTTCTTTTTCTCACCAAGCCTAATTTTGACTACACAATATTTTCATGCTTTTTGCATAATTTGACAAAATAATAGTTTGATTGGAATTATTCTGTTCATGCTGTTTACCTAAATTGTTCTTTATCTTTTACATCATGACTTTTTTTTTCCAGCTCACCTTACCAACATTTGTTTCTCTTTTGTAACCAGGTCCACAAATTTTAAACTTTATTTAGGGCAGAACTGTTGGTTGTGATGGAAATGATGCCACCATAGAGCAACAGTAGAAACTTGTGTAAAAATTGATATAAATGATTTTCATATGTAATAATATATTTTTTTTAATGATGGATTTTCTTTGTCTGGATAAAGCAATAAGTAAAGTTAAAATGTATTCATAAAACATTTGAAAAGTGGCTAAAAATAAATGATAATGACAAATGGAAAAAAAGTTTTAAGACAGTTTTAATATTTTTATATATTAAAATATTTTTTTCCTTTTTTTTTGGATGAAATTTAACACCTGAGACATGATAAGCCTTCAGAGTTAAAGAAATACATGCACATTCTCTCTGCCACTCTACACTGGTTTTATAACTGGTTTTATTCAAGACAAAAATATTATTTCATATCAGTGACTCAGCCTAAATACATTAATTTATACCAACAAAACTACATTGTATGGGTTAAATCAGGTAGAAATCGCTCTTTAAGGTATCAATAACAGATAATCAGTTTTTACAATGTAATACACTGTTTCTATCTTATTTTCTCTCTACTAATATAGTCTCTTCACAGTTGTAAATCTGGGATACACACATCCGTGCTCATCTCAGGGACTGAAGCTTGTAAATCTGATTTCCACTGTGTGACATGTGACACTGATCTGTGAGTCATTTTGGTTTATAACTTATGATAAAACAGAGGATCGGAGCCTGCATTGATTGTAAGCTTTTAACGCCATGCTGTTTTCTCTCTGGGAGGGAGAAGAAAGACATTGTCAAAATCCACTTTCACACTCTCAAACTATAAGTGTGTGTATATGTAATCCCCTGCTAAAGCATCTATCCATCTCTTCTACTGATAGAGGAGTAGATTGCACTTTACAGCTTTTGTTCATTACAGCAAATAACCTTTTTGGCGTCCACCAAGACTGTGCTATGGAGCTTGAAACCAGAAAATGATGTACTTTACTTTTAAATGAGAGCGAATAATAAAGTCTCCTCCCATGTCTTTTGGACGCTTTCTGAAAGAAAAAAAAAAGAGAGAGAGACTTGAGCCGCCAGTGTGAATGCTCTGGGCCCAATACAACTGCTGGTTAAAGTGATGACAGCTTTTATAGGAAGTTGTAGACATCTTGCTGCGGTCACCTTCAGCATTGCCCAGCAGACTCAGCGGTAGCTGTCTCGCCCTCAAACACGGCAATATAGGGTAAATACTGAGCCTCAGTGATCCGTAAACTCATTAAGGACCTTTTAATTAAACGTCAGGTCATCAGCATGCAAGACACTGAGATCAAGCCTGCAGAAAGCTTTGGATGTCTCACACAAAGGAGACCTTTGAAGTATATAATGAAGGTGTTAATCAGAAGGGATGGATCTAATTGTGAGCCCTACCCTTCTCACACTGTAAGAGACGTCCTTGGTTCATCCTCGGGCTGTTGGGACATACTTCAGGCATCATCAGAACCTTGTGGTCAGGCTAAAGCTATCGCTTTGTCTGAGATCAAAAGAAAAACTTATTGTGGACTTAGAGAAGCAGAGAAATGCTGAGTAGCTCAAAGGATAAGTTTCAGAATCTTTTGGAGAAATTTTTTGACTGAAAAAAAGAGGTGGTTATTTGCAACATTTAATATAAATGGAACATTCTGGGTTCAGTTCAAGTTAAGCTCAGAAACAAAACTCATTCCTTGTTTTGTTTAAAAAAATCAAAAAAAAATCTGGGTTACAGTTAAGCACTTATGAAAGAAGTGAATGGGGCCAAACCATAAATTGTAAAATACTCACTGTTCAAAAAATAGAGACAAGACACAAACATATGCATGACAAAAAAAAAAAAAAAGAAGCTTGCTGACATTCTCTGGGTAAAAGTTTAAGTCTTTTATCCCCACCAAGGCTGTATTTATTTGGTCAAAAATACAGTAAAACAAATATTGTGAAATATTGTTAATTATTAATTAGTTAATAATATATTTTAAATTGTAATTTATTTCTGTGATGCAGTGATTACTCCAGTCTTCAGTGTTACATGATCCTTCAGAAATCATTCTAATGTGCTGATTTGCTGCTCAAGAAACATTTCTTATTATTATCAATGTTGAAATCAGTTTTGCTGCTTCATAATTTTGTGGAAAATGATGCTTTTTTTCAGGGTTCTTTGATAAGAACTTTCAAAAGAACAGCATTTATTTAAAATGCCATTATAAATTACACTTTTGAAGATTTAATGCATTAAATAAGTTAATTTTAATAAATTGCATTAATTTCTTAAAAAGAAAAAATACTTACCTTAAACCTTTGAACAGTATGCATATAAAATCATAAACATCTCACTCTCTTTTTCGACTGAGGTTAATTTGCATTGAACTCAGAATATTCCTTTAAAGTTGAGCTTTTTCTTAACGTTAAATCTACTTTCCCTCTTCTACATTAAAAATTATTGACAGGAAAGATTTTTCTATGCTTATGTGCCTGAAATCTGTAAAAAGCTCCTTCAATATAAAAAAAAATAAAAAGATCAATAATTAGAGAGAAGGGTAATGAAGCAAACCCTACCTATATCATAGAAGCTGAGTCAGTGCAATAGAAGCAGTTTAATGAGTTTGTGTCTCCAAAGTCAATGAGCCACTAGAAAATGAGAGAGGGGGTTAAAGACAGAGAGAATTAGGAGAGAAGGGCAGTCGGGGAAACTCTGCACTCTGTGTAATTTTAAAGGGCTGTAAGACCATCATAAACATTGTTTGAGAGTCTCTTGCTGGAGCTCTGTCATTTGATTGCTTGATAACAATTTAAAGTCTGCAGATTTATTTGAAATAATCAAAAGAGAACTTTGTGGGTTTTCTGACGGGCATCTTAACATAAGGTCCATGTGACATTTATATTTATTTGTTAATATATTCCTTAATTTATTCAAACTACAAACTAAAACACTCAGTGACTTTGGCTTCATAAACTAAAGCATAATGCTCTGCTAAATTCACATCTGTTCTAACACAATAACATTGTTTTTTTCATAGACAATCATGTTTTAATCAATGTCTGTGTTGTATTTCAGTTGTTTATTGGAGGCCTGCAGGTGTAAACATTAAGGTAAAAACGAATATAATTGCTGTTTTGTTCCTCCCTGGTCATTTGAGAAAGGTCAGTGCAAAGGAGGTTTCTAATTAGGATGCTCCATTAAACCCAGAGCCATTTTGTCTTTCATTGCATGTTACATGACACTGAGGAATAATGGCGACCGATTGTTATAAATACTGTTTGCTTTGTTCATTGTAAAACACCTCAGTCATATTTTACAAGGTTTAAACAGTCTGCAGCTGTGATAAACGACTGAGAGAAATGAACCTGTTATACAGGGAATTTCAGAAAGTTCTTTCTGAAGAACTTACCCAAACATAAGTTCAGCCACAGTAATTCTGTTTGTTGAATTTCTTCAATTCTGTTTCTTTGTCATATGAGGAAATTGACACAAGCACTGTGTAACTGGGTCAATGATATGATTGCTTTTTTAACTAAAAATTATATTAGTTTATTAAACTACAAAAAAATGAAAATAATCATAATATACATACTATTATACCTCTTTTACGTTTTTAATTTCTATTAAAAAATAGAAATTATTTTAGTCTATTAAAAAAATTTCTATTCATTACATAAAATGTATTAAAATTATATATAATTTATATATATAATATATTTATATAACATATATAAAGAAGTTTCTTATGCTCATTAACGCTGCATTTATTTGATCAAAAATACAAAAATGAGAGATTATTGCAATTTAAAGTAACGGCTGAATTTTCAGCATCATTACTCCAGTCTTCTGTGTCACATGATCCTTCAGAAATCATTCTAAAATGTTGATTTATTAACAATGTTGGATACAGTTGTGCTGCTTAATTATTATTAATTTTTTTTGGACCTGTGATATTTTTTTCAGTATCACTGAAGTAATGGTGCAAATAAATCATATCTTAAAGTATATTAAAATAGAAAACCAATATTAGAAGTTGCAATAAAATTGCACAATATTTCAGGTTTTTTTCTGTATTTTTGATCTAATAAATACAGCCTTAATGAGCATAAGAGACTCCATTAAAAAAAATATTTAAAATCTTACTGATCCCAAACATTTGAATGGCAGTAAATGAAAGTTGTGATTAAAACAAAAATTATTGGAACATGTTTAACAAAGAAACTCTATTTAAGTCCTTTTTTTTCAAAATGCCATGTTTACTAAGTGTAAATTGTTTCTACACCATTTTTTTTATATCACTGCTTACAGAAACAGGCAAAAAAGACTTGAATCAAAAGTTGAATATTTATGAACGAACAGTACAATATACAACCCCAAATCAGAAAAAGTTGGGACAGTATGGAAAACGCAAATAAAAAAAGAAAGTAGTGATTTCTAAATTTACTTTGACTTGTATTTCATTGCAGACAATATGAACACAAAATATTTCATGTTTTGTCTGGTCAACTTCATGTCATTTGTAAATATACATCCTTTCCTGTCATTCAGACCTGCAATTTAGGGCTAGTAATGAGGTAAATTGGTTAAATAATGATGTGATTTGAAACAGTTGATGTCAACAGGTGATTGTAATTATGATTTGGTACAAAAGCAGCATCCAAGAAAGGTCTAGTCCTTTAGGAGCAAAGATGGGCCGAGGATCACCAGTTTGCCAACAAATACGTGAGAAAATTATTGAAATGTTTAAAAACAATGTTCCTCAAAGAAAGATAGGAAGAGATTTGGATATTTCACCTTCAACAGTGCATAACATAATTAAAAGATTCAAGGAATCTGGAGGAATTTCAGTGCGTAAAGGACAAGGGCGCAAGCCTAAGCTGAACAACCGTGATCTCCGATCCCTCAGGCGGCACTGCATCAAGAATCGTCATTCATCTATAAGCGATATCACCACATGGGCTCAGGACTACTTTGGCAAACCTTTGTCAAGTACCACAATACGTAGTTACATCCACAAATGCCAGTTAAAACTGTACTGTGCCAAAAGGAAGCCCTATGTTAACAGTGTCCAGAAGCGCCGTCGACTTCTCTGGGCTCGGAGGCATCTGGGATGGACCATCACACAGTGGAAACGTGTACTGTGGTCAGATGAATCAGTATTTCAGGTATTTTTTGGGAGGAATGGACGCCGTGTGCTCCGGACCAAAGAAGAAAAGGATCATCCAGACTGTTACCAGCAACAAGTCCAAAAGCCAGGGTCTGTCATGGTATGGGGTTGTGTCAGTGCCCTTGGCAAAGGTAACTTGCACTTCTGTGATGGCACCATTAATGCTGAAAAGTACATAGAGATTTTGGAGCACAATATGCTGCCTTCAAGAAGACATCTTTTCCAGGGACGTCCATGCATATTTCAACAAGACAATGCAAAACCACATTCTGCACACATTACAAAGTCCTGGCTGCGGAGGAAGAGGGTACGGGTACTTGACTGGCCTGCCTGCAGTCCTGACCTGTCTCCAATAGAGAACGTGTGGCACATTTTGAAGCGCAAAATGCGACAACGAAGACCCCGTACTGTTGCCCACCTTAAGACTTGTTTGCAGGAAGAATGGGACAAAATTACACCTGAAACACTTCATCACTTGGTGTCTTCAGTCCCTAAACGTCTTTTAAGTGTTGTGAAAAGGAATGGCAACATTACAAAGTGGTAAATGCTTTACTGTCCCAACTTTTTTTGGAATGTGTTGCAGGTCTGAATGACAGGAAAGGATGTATATTTACAAATGACATGAAGTTGACCAGACAAAACATGAAATATTTTGTGTTCATATTGTCTGCAATGAAATACAAGTCAAAGTAAATTTAGAAATCACTACTTTCTTTTTTTATTTGCGTTTTCCATACTGTCCCAACTTTTTCTGATTTGGGGTTGTACATGAAATACAATAAATTAATAATAAAATAATATAATAATACTTTTTTACCTTCAAAAGTATATTTATGAAGCTTTTTGCTCTGAGAGATATAATGGAGTAAAAATGTGACAACTAGCCCCCAGTCTCATAATTACGTGTCAGAAAGGATTTTTTTTTTTTTCTTCAAAATGTTATTGACAGATTTTCAATCACCTTGCATTACATAGCCTTCACCCAAGTAAGCTTAGTGAGAATTTCGAGAATTTGGTTCTGGCCACAGGTGTGTGGAAGCTGTCATATTCCTGGCATTTCAGTGCCTGTCAAATATGACCCCGTTTTTGTTTTCATAAGACTGAATGTGGCCTCTGAGAATAACATAAGGTAAAAATGCCTGATTGTTTAACACTGCTCTCACTGTCACACAAAAACACACAGAATCAAATGGGAAATTGGAGTATGAGTGTGTGCAGCGGCGGAGTGGAGTTTATGATTTCTGGAATCTTCTGTGTCCTTGGGGCAGAGGCGGATTAGCCCCTGACTCAAACAGGATCATGAGTTAAGAGAGAGGGACCGTGACAAAGCTGGAAAATGGGAAGAGGGGAGCTCTGCTGTCCCTCATCTGTCCTTTCTGTGACCTCTCTCTTTCCCGCCACCGCTAGGAGAAAACCCATTATATTCCACAAACCATGATGGGTGTTTGCTTCATGCTGCCCTTTTGCACTGATCTGAGACCTGCTCCTCAGCTTTTCTTATATTGGTAATGGATTTGGCCAGGATCATGATTTGGCTGATCTTAGATCAGGTAAAATGAGCTTTGTGATGTGTTGTCGGTGTCAGGCAAAACAGCACACATGGCGGAATGTGCAGATGGAATTGATTAAGCGTCTACTTTTAATCTCCTGAGCGGGAATTTATTTGATCATTGGAACACTTGTCAAATTAGAGAGCACTGTAATTATTGTATTCCATGGGCTTACAGCTCGTCTGAAAGCGTGTGCTGAAATATTATTTCATGAGGGTGTCATCCGCTGACTCGATGCTCTTTTTAAAGATTCCCATCTTTATATTTGAACTCTTCTTCCACTTCAATACTTCAAAAGTGCTTAATGTCACATCTGAATCAGGACTATAGTGTATCGAGCTGGTATACACTTAAATGGGCTGAACATTCTGTCATTTACTCACCTTCATGTTATTCCAAACCCACTTCATTCAACAAAAGGAGAGATTCTGAAGAATAACCTGGCCTCTCTTTTCAGTATAATGGAAGTGAATGAGGCATTTCAAGCTCCAGAATGACATAAATGTATCATAAACATATTTCATTTGATTTATTAGCTATAAGGGCCCCAATACACATGGAAATGTTATTTTTTTCATTCAGTGCTTTAAGTTCAAAATACCTTTGCAGCGGTATACTGGTAGTGAACATCCTGATGCTGCCCACGCTGCTGGAAGTGGCGTCTAGATGAATATGTAAAATGAATATGTGCCGCGTGTTTGAAATCAGCTGGAGAATTACCTATTATGTAATGCCTTGGACCAATGGTAGTGGTGTTTACCAGCCAGAGCAAACTTTTCCAGAAACAGTTTCAAACTACTGAAATAAATTCCAAATGTACTTCATTTTAACCTGATTTTGTTTGGAATGACATCACACCAGTTCATTTGTTGACTTCGTTTGAAGTATATAGGGCTGTTAGTCATACAAAAGCTTTGTGGGAATGACAGCTTTGAGAAACAGATTGAGATTTACAACATTATTCTCAAAGTATCTTAAAATTAACCACTATTCGTCTCATTATGTTAATGAAATAAAGTAGCAACATTCTATTTGTGAATGAATCACTTTCTCAGTGATGTCTTTTCAATGAATCTGGTGAACCAGTTCATAAAGTGATTCTTCATTTAAGAGTAAATGATAACCTTCATTTTAACCCTAGTATAGTTAACCCTAGTATAGTTCACTTTCATTAAATTAAAGAGGGGCCTTTGAAAAAATTAAAAATTCCAATAATTCTTGGGTAAACACTTTTAAGTCACCATAAAATCAAAATTGTATAAAACCAATAATTACATATATGTAAAAATAATTATATACAATTTGTGTGGAATTAATAAAACATTAACTTCTCTTTTAAGTCCAGCCCTACATTTTTATCATTCAAGAAGCCATTTCACTCAGACATACATCACAATAAAGAAGACAATTACGATGCTGACTTTAAAAAAATCTTTCTGCTGAACCTAAACCTTTATTATTTTCAACAGAAACGCCAAGTTTTGCTTTCAAAGTTCACATTTTTACTACAGCACTTTTAAATGCCTTGTTGGCCTTGTGTTTGTTGTGTTGTGCCAGCTTCTGTCATGCTGTCCTCATCAAAAGTCTTCAAAGGAAAGCCAGCTTTCCACAGTCTTAAACTTGCATACACTTTTTGGAGGTTAAACCCAATGACAACCTACCTCTTGCTTTTTCCTTATCTCTCGCCGTCATTTCTGACACCCACAGTGCCTTGCTGCAGCTCCCTGTGGCCCCGTATCTAATATTTCTGAAGAGCGCAAGAGGCCTTTCAATACTCTCCTCACCTGCCTCCTTTAAAATCCGATAGCAAAATCCGTCCGCACAGCCCTCCCCTCATGTTCCGGATCAATACTGTCAACAGGAGCCCAAGTGTGTGCCGAGACACTTTTATCGATGTGCTTTCCCAGCTTAAGCACCAGAGGAAATCACGGTAGCAGGGGGTTCTTGAGTTTGAAGCACCCCAGGATAGAGAGGGTTTCTCTGGGTCAGGGAGGTGCAGTTCAGCCCCTGTAAGCGAGAGTGATTGAATCCCTTACAAAGGTCCGGAGCTCTGGGTGATTGTGATTAAGCACTGGAGTCGTGTCGAGGGCCGTTTCTTGTCCTTTTCCCAGCAGTGGTTGTTAATGTTGCTTTGGTCTTTGATGATGGAGCGGCGTGGGGTTGAAGCCGGATATCAGTTCTGACTGAGTAAAAAGTGATTTTAGACTTCCAGTGGATTCGACTTAAGGCTCACTGCTCTGGACATACCTTGTTGTAACAATTGTGTAAACTGGGCAATGAGCAGCAAAAGGTTTTTAAGATATAGATAGGCAGTTAGTGCAAAAACCTTCTGGCTTCTGACAGATAAATTAGGGTTAGTAATAATATACCTGTACATACAAAACTGTCTATTGCAATATACCTGTACATACCATTGTCAACTTGTATATTGTTATTCCTTATTTACTTGTTCTATTTTTTATTCTTCTTTTTATTATCTGTGTTTTTGTTCTGTCACTGTCATTCTGTTGCACTGTGGAAGCTTCTGTCACGGAAACAAATTCCTCGTATGTGTAAACATACCTGGCAATAAAGCTCATTCTGATTCTGATTCTGATTCTGGTTAGTGATGTGATGCTCATTTTGCTATCTGATAATTTGTTCAAAATACATAAAAAAACAATTCAGAGACACAATATCTTCTGTGATAAGTGCATGTAGTTAATATCTCTATTAAATTTCATTGCAGTTTAATTTCCAAAATTGCAGTAAAAAACAGTACAAGGTTATCATAGAAATTACCATTGCAGACCCTCATGCTCTTAAAATATAATCAGATAATTTGATTTTTTTTTATGACAAGGCAAGGTTAGTTCAGCTTGTAAAATTGAATGTGGTAAAATTTATAATTAATCCAATTAAATAATTTACAATATTTGTTTAATAAAACAGTACATGATATAATGTACTGATTGATTGATTGATTGATTGATTGATTGAGTGTCAGCTTTTTACATGAGGGTTACACAATGTTAAATTTAATATTTTATTTGTGTAATAAACCTTTTGTAATAAACCATATGTAACCAATGTGAATAAAAAAGTGTTCATTTAAAAAAAAACTGTTTAAACTTCAGTTTTTCAAAGATGTTTCTATTTCTTTATCATGGATAATTTTTTCTTCATCTTATTTGTCATTGAACTGTTAATTATTGAGATGAAAGAAGTAATGCAAACATTCAGTATAACTTAGTATTGCAGTACTACTTTTTTTTTTTTATGTGGAGATATGAAGGTGATTATATATACGTCAAATCTTTTTCTTATAAATTGTCTTTAAATCCTACTCATCTTTTAAAGCCCACACACTGAATATCCCCTGCTCTCAGAATGGGCGATGTGGAGGAGTTGGCTGACATTACGTATATATGTGTGTTTTTACTAAAGTGCTTTTCATGTTCATGTTCAAGTAAACAAATCCACTTAACCTTGCTTTTTTTTTTTTGTCTTTTCTTGCTTTTTTTTTTTTCTTAGAAGCTTACTGTGTTTTTTTTCTTCTTCTGAGTCTGTAGAGTCCAGAAAAGTGAGCAAATGTTTTTGGAAAAGTTTTGATTGTCTTTGGAGCATACAAAGCTTCCACAGTGTGTCTTTGTGTGTGTGTATATCTGTCTGTCTTTGAGCACTATTTCAGGGAACTGACAGCACCGAGACAAAATAAAGAGATGAACTGATGAACTCTGCCAGAATACAAAAGGCAAACAAAACAAGCAGTGTTATTTTAGCAATGGCATAAGAACATTTTACACTATGCAATTTATAGAGCTTCAAGTCTGGAACTCATGTACAGGAATAAATTTACAACAGGAGGATGTGTTCGTGAATAAGAAAACTCTTAATATGCCCTCTCTGAAATGCAGGGTTTGATTAGTTTGGCATGTCTTTTGATTAATAGACACCCATTTCCATTTATTTTTCTTCTTCAGACATTATAGATAGATGTTTTATATTAAGAGAAAGCTTTAAGCTGTGTAGTTTTGCAGTGGTGTCCGTGAAGCTTGTATCTGGGCCATCCTTTGATTTAGCACTTTTATTTTATTCATGCTAATATGTGTGTTAATTCCTTTACAGGTGCACAGAGCTGCGTTTATTTTGGTACCGCTGTAAACATTTCAGTGATGTTGACATTAATGTGCCTCTCCCAGCTGATAAAGCAGAGGAGCCACCAGCTTTGGGACTCTCAAGAGCATTTATTCATCAAATGGCCAGAGGAGAGCAGGACTTACCACTCAAAGAGAGAGCAGAGGTAAGCTCCATAAATATAACACACACACACACACACACACATACAGTATCCTCTTTTAAACCACACTGGCTTAGAGCTGAAGCGTGAGCCTAAGGCAGGGCTTGCTCTCCTTATTGTAAAATGTGGTTGTATTAAACGGACTCAGAATGCTTTCGGGACTTCTGGGACAGTGGAGAAGCCACAGTTACAAAGACCTCTTATGAAACCTTGTTTCAGACCCCGCATTCACAAGCGTGAATTTCTGTGCTTGCTCAGGCCAGTTGAGTGAAAACAAAGAAAATCTTTTCTCAATATTTTTGTCTTATTTTTCAAGAGAAAAAATGCGTAAGATATTAAGACTTCTTTTCGGAGAATTTGTATATTTTTAATTAAGGCAAGACATACAGGCAAAAACAAAAAAATAATAATCCATATCATATGTTCTTTCAGTTTTGTGGAACGAAAATGTCAAAAACATATGATATAAGTGTTTATTTTATCACTTTATCTGTTTGCATCTGTAGATTTCAATGACAATACATACTGTATCTTTAAAGTTTGTTTTCTCAAAATAGCCAGGAATCTCCACTTCTGCAGCACTTCTGCAGCACTTACATGAACCAAACCGTTTTATTCTATATGATTCTCCCCTCTGTAAAAACTGTTAACTCTAATATATCAACAAAATAAACACAGATTTTATCCAATGTTCAGATTTCTGTGCTAGACATTTATGCAAATTAGTGCATATTTAATTATACAATGCCTCATTTGGTGTAAAACAATTGTCTTAATGTACTGTAATTAATCAACTGGGGAAAGTATGGTGATATCTATTAGTTAACATTTTGTCATGCCTTAAGATTTGTTTTCTACCCCCAATGTAAATTGTTTTTAATTTTTAAGGAAAAATTCAATATAATTTAGTGATGTTGATGCTTAAAACAAGAAAAATTAGGGTTGGAAAAAAAAAACTATGTTTTGACATAGTCATCTATGTTTTACCTTAAAAATATAATTAATTAAGGTGTATTCAAGATGTATACATATCACATGTATTCAAGGTAAGGAACATTTTTCAGTTTTACTTGGTTATGCCACATGAAATTTTAGAGCCAATCAATCAATCAATCAATCAATCTTGCTTAAAAACAGTATAAAAGTTGACCAGTGACCAGTTGACGTTTTACAATTACTGGTAAAGCATCACAGATTTGACAAAAAAAAATATTAGGTAAAAACCTTTACTTTTTTTGGCTTTGTCATGGACTGAAGGTGTGAATACAAAGGAAAGCATTAAACATCACAGTTACACGCAACACATCGTTCACATGCCAGCCGCACCATGTCAGTGTTTTAACAAGTTCACATGAAGCAAGTGAAGTATAAAGCCGAATATACAGTACAAGCAACAAAACACTGTTCCAGCATTCATTCTGCCATCCAGCAACCAAATAACACAGCAGAAACTTTGCACAGAAATCCAGGGCATTAAATACAGAGGAAGCTTCATTTAGAATGAAGTTTCTAAACAAAACTGTAAATAACACAGAATGGTGTATCAGGGCTTGTTCTGGTGAGAAAACTGAGTGATCAGACAGTCTGGCCTTGATTTAGTGCCTGCTCCAAACTCCCCAGCAATTCCCAGGCCGATTCAGAAACAAGCACAATAGATAATCAAGTGCAATTTATATTCATGGCAGCATGTGTATGTGTCATGAGCATGGGATATCACTCAAGTATATCTGTGTCATACAGGAAGTCATGTTGTGTGTGTGTGTGTGTGTGTGTGTGTGTGTGTGTGTGTGTGAGAGAGAGAGAGAGAGAGAGGTTGTTGTATTGAAAAGAGATGCATTGAATGATGTTCTGTCTATATGTTAGAGATATATTTCACCGAACATCTGTGCCAGTGCGTATTGAATGATATGGGTGCCTTAACCTTGGTCTGTCTTTTCAGTGTTAAATAATGCATAGATATCTATGCAAACAATGTAGCTGCACAGATCTTGGCCTGTCTGGTCATGGTTTGGATGAAAACAGAACATTTCAAACTCAGTCTAGACGAGCTTCCTGTCTTCCCAGCCACCCCAACAATACAGCACAACATCACCATTCAGCTCTACAAATAATTGCACTTTAAACATTTCTTTGCATCACTGGCTGCCAGTTGTTGCTCAAATCGAGTTTGAGACTCTGATACATAGAGAACAACTCCTGCCTCTGCAACTTCCTACCTACAGTACCCTATTTGCAAAATCTGCATTCCCATCCAAAAGCCCGTTCACTTTTCTGAACTTTCACTGTTTCTCAGTGATGGAATGATCCTTTAAACCCATCCAGAACAGCCAAGTCCCTTGACATTTTTAAGAAATGTCTAAAGACACATCCCCTCTGGGAGACCTTGATTTAGTGCTTTTAATAGCAAATTAAGTTAAATTAAAAAATAAGGTAAAAGACAAAATTAAACAAATTATTATTCAGTTCTGTAATAAAATATATATATATATATATATTTTTTTTTTTTGATGCAGTACATACTTTAGTACACAATTTTTTTTAGCAATTGCTTGTTAAAAAATAAATACAAGAAACAGATAGACTTTTAGGGTTTTCATTACCATCTCTCGCTTTCATTTTTGCTTTAGCTGGTACTTCTCTAAGCAATTTTAAAATTTAGAACTCACAGAGTTTTCTTAGAATGGAATGCTTATATTATATTACATATTGAAGTCTATCTGAATAACTCGTCTCTGCAAGATGAATGAATATAAATGTAGATACAAAAACACAAAGACACTCGGAATGCATGAAAGCACTTGACCAGCAACACAATGTTCTGCTCGGTTTGGTCTGAAAGGACTTCATGGGCCAAACCAGTTAATTCAAGGTCGAACCTAATTCAGCGTCTGAAACTTATTCAAAGTTCCCTACACAGGAGAGAACCCACCAAAGTATCAAACTTAATTAGCACTCAACCCCCCTCAACTCTTTAGATGAAAGACGGTAATTTAACCTGTCTGGGACAGAGCGAGAACAAAATGTTGGACGCCTACACACCTGTGAGAGATTCCCAAAGCTCTGATCCAGTTAAAACCCGTCTCTCCATCTTTCCCCCTCTATCCTTTAATCCTTAGTCCTAAATGATGATGACAGCTCAAAACAGATTTGAAGGAATTCATAAGATGAGAAAAAAACAGAGACAAATTTAACACAGTTGGAGCTTTTGTTGTTGCAGACATGTCGCAGAACGGCACTGTTTGTTCTGCATACTGTTACAGATAAAAGCTGGGATTCTCATCAAGCTCAGCATCTCCCATAATCCTTTGCTGCGGGTTGATAAACCACTGTAGGGTGTTTCTAGAATACATGGATGCAGTTTCTAGAATACTCGAGTCGGGAGCAGAGGAATCAAGGGTGCTATATGGTTTCTTCAGGGCAGTTCAGCTTGTCATAACAACTCACATCTTCATGCTCTTTTTCTTTCTCCCTCTCCATCTCTCCCTCTCTTTTCCTCTGTCTCTTGCTTCATGTCAGTCGTTAATTGTGTTTTGATGTTCTTGCAGACTTGTGATGGTGCTTCTACCCTTTCAAGCCTAAACACAGCGGAGAGTTGTCCATTCACACGAACACGAACACGAACACACACACACACACACACACACACACACAAATGCAGTTGTCTCTTCAAATATACATCAAACTGCTGTCACCTCACAGACACGCAAGTATGCATGCTCTTTTGCATACATCCATATTCTATTTCACTATTGTCTGTTATTATTTGTCCCACCGATTTCCGATCGATTTCATCCTTCTCTGTTTTTTCCGCAACCCCTGATCTCATAGACTCACCAGACGCCACACACGCACACACAGTCAGCCAGTGCTTATGTCAGATGCAATGATGTCAGATGAGGTCTTTGCATGTGAAGTGTGTGCATGTCTTTAGCGATTCCCCAGCTCCCCTGCCCCTGACCCAACCTCACACTGCTGTGGAAGTAAATATTTGCACGCAATCATGAACTGTTGAGGGTTGCCTGTGACCCACAAGCCCTTGCTGCATTAAATATTAAACGCCTTAGATACAAGTAGGGATGGAGAGGGAAAAGTGTGGGAGGAAGGGTGGAGATGTAAACGCCTTGTTTAAAGGGGTTAGACAGGATGAATGCATGATTTTAAGTATATTTACTGTATATACAGTGTTGGGTAGTAACGAGTTACATGTAATGGTGTTATGTAATTTAATTACAAAATAAATGTAACTGTAAACAGTTACAGTTACTGAGAAAATATGTGTAACTGAATTACAGTTACTTACGCAAATGTTAATGATCACAAAGGGGTTACATTTACATTTACATTAAGTCATTTAGCAGACGCTTTTATACAAAGCGACTTACAAATGAGGACAATGGAAGCAATCAAAATCAACAAAAGAGCAATGATATGCAAGTGCTATAACAAGTCTCAGTTAGCTTGACGAAGTACACTTAGCAAGTTTTTTTTTTATAATAAATAAAAAGAAAACAGATAGAATAGAAAAAGAATAGAGCAAGCTAGTGTTAGAGGCCTTTTTGCTTTTGTTAACTGTATAATAAATAACAGGAAAAGGAATAGATAGAATAGAGAAGCAAGTGTTACATCTGAATATTTTCATACACACCCATATAGAATTTTTTTTTTATTTGTCACATACACGATTATATAGAGAGTATATAACCAGCAGTGAAATGTATTCTCTGCATTTAACCCATCCTAAGTGAACACACACCCGGAGCAGTGGGCAGCCATGTTACGGTGCCCGGGGAGCAGTTGGGGGTTCGGTGCTTTGCTCAAGGACACCTCAGTTGTGGTATTGAAGGAGGAGAGAGCACTGGTTATTCACTCCCCCCCAACAATCCCTGCCGGACCTGAGATTCGAACCCACAACCTTTGGATTACGAGTCCGACTCTCTAACCATTAGTCCATGACTTTCCCGGATATACAGACTGACTGCTCTAAAATATGAGACACCAATGTTTCTGGAGTTTAGGACAGAATAGGACACATGCTTATTCGATAATCTGCTTAATTTCCTATTTGGGTTTATGTATATGCTTTATTTTTTAAAAGAGTTTTATAAATATATAAATTAATATATTTATATATAACATTTTTATAGAGTGGTACTTAGTTGTCATTTTATTCATTTTTATTATGTTGCATATGCTTTGTGACTGTATATATATATAAATTATATACATACACTCAGTCATTCTAATGTCTATTTTGGGTTTTGTTCTTGTTTTGGGGTTTTGTTCTTGTTTTGATTTTATGTCTTATCTTGTAATTTCATTGTGTCTGTGTTTGCCCTGTCTCCCTAGCTTGCTTGTTTGTTGCTATAGTTACCCTTAAGGGGGCCCCGTCCCCTCGTTACCTTGTTAGCCTGTTTAATCTTGTGTATTTAAGCCCTCCAGTCCTTTTGTCTCTCTGTCTAGTTTTGATGTTGTAATTCTGCTGTTGGTGAGTTGTTCATGTCAAGCCATTGTCAAGCCTGTTTGGATTATATTTTATGTCTTCATTGAAAATAAACTGTACTTGGGTTCACTACGCCCACCTACAGTCGGACAGTTTGTTACTAGTGATGCAAAGCCCGATTCATTTCCGCGAAGCGGTTCTTTTCGGACAGATCGGCTCATTGAACCTGTTAAAAAAGCGGATTCATCGATTCCTGACGCCATCAAGCAATATCGTCTCTACGCATTTCTTTTCTAACAAGTCAATGCCATGTTGTATCATTGACAAATTCAAATAAGTCATTTGTGTCAACACATATTGAAACATTCAAAAAATAAAGTTATTTGTGTGAAAGCATAATGCTGATTATTGCCATATAATTCACTTAAGTTAATGGTGTTTGTGGTCACAGTTTAATTTGCGGATCCTTTATGTCAGATACGTACAGTGGCCGAGAGAGCTCAACGCGCTGCAAATAGAAAAAAACACCTGCAAATTAAGTAAGCAACTTCCTCAATTTTACAACACACGCACTGCAAATGCTCACAACACAACCAAATAAAGAAACACACTGCAAATAGAAAGAAATGCCTGCAAATTAAGAAAACAACTTTGTCAATTTGACAACACACGTGCTGCAAATGCTCACAACACGACCAAATAAAGAAACGCGCTGCAAATACAATTCTTTATTTGGTTGTGTTGTGAGCATTTGCAGTGCGTTTCTTTATTTGTTTGTGTTGTGAGCATTTGCAGCACCTGCTGTCAAATTGATGAAGATGTTTTCTTGATTTGCTGGTGCTTTTTCTATTTTTTATTTATTTTATTTATTTAGTCATTTAGCAGACACTTTTGTCCAAAGCGACTTGCAAATGAGGACAATAGAAGCAATCAAAACCAACAAAAGAGCAACAACATGCAAGTGCTAAGACAAGTCTTGGTTAGCCTAACGCAGTACACATAGCAAGGTTTTTTTTTTTTATATATATATATTATATATATATATATTTTAGAAACAAGTAGATAGAATAGAAAAAAGAAAGCTAGTGTTAGTTTTTCAAAAAAAGCTAGCAGTTACAGAACAAATATGCACGTTGAGCTCTCTCGGCCACCATAGATACGACTGACTGACCAGTATTGACTAGCCTACAACTTGGATAAGATTTCTAAAAGTTTCACACCTACAGCACACATTACAGACATTGATGTTTTACATGTCTACAGTATAAAGAATGAATAAACCAGTCTTATAAACTCCTTGATTTCGCTTAAGCAACTTTAAATATAATATGCATGCACAAACTATTGTAAAATTTATTTACATCACTCGACAGAAAGATTTTTGCAGGTTTTAATAAAATGTAAATTAATAACAGTCATAATAAGCATATTTCCAGTACGCGCCTCAGGCTTGCACAGTATCGTCAACTCACTCATCAGAATCTTCGGCAAACTTCGCCATGGCTCATTCGGTTCTTGTTGTGTCCTCAGTAATCCTCGACAAACTTCAACAGTTGTTTGGAGCGGCTCATTCGGTTCTTTTTGAGTTGGATGTGATACTTCGGCTGTGCGAGACTTCACGGATGTACTGCATCAAATGTTTCCAAGATTATTTTAAAGCTGAGATACGTACTTGAGTTCGTCAAAAATAGCTCTCCTCGTGTTCATTGGAGGAGTAAATGCTAATAGCCTCTTATTTCATCCACAGTGGGCTGAGTTCAAGTACCACAGTTTGGGTTTTAGTGCTGTGTTATCACCAACCACCTACACGAAGACTCACATATGCATGCATACACACACACACACGCACATATAGGCTCTCAGGGGAAGCTGAAGGGATGGAGAACACACTAGGGATGGAGGCAGGTGTATTTTTAGCTGTGTAGTGCAAAAGAGTTAGCAGAGAGCTCTTGTCAATGCTAAGCAGGACATTTCATCCATCTGCTGTTATGTATTGGTGTGTGTGGTTGTGTATGTGTGTAGCTGAGTGCTTTCAAGTATAATTATCTCACATTACCTGTCCGGTAGTGTGAGGATGATTGTGGAGGAGGAAGAATCAAAGGGGGGAAGCGCTGTTCCAAAACCTAGTGAGCTGCCTCACTTCCTACTGCCTACATTGGCAGTATCCTAAGTGAAATGGAGCCTCATTATGGGGCATTCACACTGACAAAGATAAATCACTGAGGTCGCTGAACCACTGTGCTGTTGGTTTGTAGTAGGTGTTCCTATTTTGCCACATTAGGTGGCGGATCCCTATATCCACTCCCATTGGTAGTTGTTGCACTTTGTCGCTGCTCATTTGCATCATTTTTGCATTATCTCTCATTGAAATTGAATGATGTGCCAATGATGCTTAAATGTGAACACCCCTTTAGTGCACATCATGCATGCAGTTAAACTGCATGTTATACACATGTGCTCTGCTGTCATTACTCACAATTAGTTTCAATGCAGATGCCCAGAGAGGAGCAACATAATACTTTTAGTATAAATATATGTAGCACACACTAATTGCATAATAAATATTTAGTTTTTAATTATTTGTATTTTAATTATTTTTTATATTATATTGTTTCGCAATAATTTGGGATATTGAATGAATTATATTTATAATACACACAAAAAAATACATCAAAAAAGGGATGGTTCACCCACAAATGAAAATTCTGTCATCATTTACTCACCATCAAGTAGTTCCAAACCTGTATGAATTTCTTTGTTCTGCCGAACACAAAGGACGATATTTTGAAGAAAGTTTGTAACCAGGCTATTTTGGGGCACCATTGACTTCCATAGTAGGGAAAAAAAAATACTATGGAAGTCAATGGTGCCCCAGAACTGCTCTGTTTCCCACATTCTTCAGAATATCTTCCTTTGTGTTCAGCAGAACAAATACATTCATACAGGTTTGGAACTACTTGAGGGTGAGTAAATGATGACAGAATTTTCATTTGTAGGTGAACTATCCCTTTAAGCATATTTATTAAGACATCAAAAAAATTATAAAAATATTGGTTGGTAAGTTGATAAGTTTTGTAACATTAAATTACTTTATTGTCGTGTTTGATTAATTTAATACACTCTTTCTGAAAACAAGTATTCATTCAAGCATTCATCAAAAAAAATAAAAAAATAAAGGTAGTGTAAATTCAATGCATTTGTTGAATATTTTTGTACAAAATAACTGGAAGAGTTATGGTAAATAACATACTCCTCCTAGCTATAAATGGCATCAGGTTTGCTGCTTTTCCTTTGGACACTGATGATGAAAATTTTATTTCTCAAAGTCCTATTTTTTATTCTAAACTTTTCTCAAGTTTTGTCCACCGTCTAGGATTTGTATTATAATTTTTTATTTTAATTATATTTTGAAATACTTTAAAATTACTATTATTTGATTCATTGCTCATTATCATGCATTCTAGAATTGCGATGCAATGCTGCCTACTTTGTTATCTTTGGAGGCAGCAATATTTTTGCCTAATTTTTGGAACAGAGTAAACAGAGTTACAGTTTTGGATAAATGTCCTCACACACACACACACACACACACACTGAAACAGCAGCAGGTATATGCATGCACACCTGCTCTTCCTTTGCTGTGCTTAGACATATTTGCACATCCCTGTTAGCTCAACATTCTGTGCCAGTTCACAGCTGTCATGATCGAGTCACCTTTTCTGCCAAATCAATCTCTCCACAGTCCTTTATTCCCAACACTTCCTCACTTCGACAGCATTTACACACCCATTTAATGCTCTGTGCATGCGGACACAATAGATTTGGCTCTGATGTAGACAGGAAGCGGCACAATTCACTGTCGCAAATGTCTCCCAACTGATGAATGTGTTAATTGCTTTTCCACAATCCACTGCCATTGCTGGACAAAGTTCAATAGGGTGTGTATATGCATGTGAGGGAGAAAATGCGTGACAGAGAGTGTTTTGCATGTGTACGCGTGTGTTTTTTCTTCCAGCGAGGCCTGGCCCAGAAGCTTGTGACATGCCCAAACCAGACAGCCCTCCCAATTCAACACTTGCCAGAATATCTATATGGCATGAATGTACAATCAGGCCCCTGGTTCCTCTCCAGAAAGCTCTAACAGAAATCAATAGTCATTCCCGGGGCTGATTATACAAAAGATCCCCACAATCCTCTTTGCAATTCCAATGCTTTCAGACTGCTAGTCCTCAGTGCATGGATTTGTCCTTCCCACCTGACAGGGACGTAAGTGATGACAGAACAGTTGACATCTTCTTCATCTGCGTTCAGTGTATGAAAAGACAGATCTTTGCATCATATTCTGTTTTATTAGATGAGCCTGAATGACCTTGCTTTGGTGATGAAAATAAAGAAGTCAGCGCAGATGTGGAGAAATGTGCCTGTGCTTGTCTCTGTAGACTAAGTGGGTTTGCATTGATTGAGAGGGAGGCATAATCTATAGTCGTGTGTCAGTGGCTGGCAAAGACAGAGAGGAGAACACACACAGGTGTGTGTAGATGATGGATAGATGCGGCGCTGTTTTAGTCTCTGTAAAACTCAATGATGTTCAGTTTAATCTGTGCCACAGAGGAGAGAGGAGTTTGTGAATACTTAAAGGAAAAGTCCTGTTATCATTTACACCCTCATGTTGTTCCAAACTTATTTTCTTTCTTCAGTTGAACACAAAAGTATGGAGCCCCTAAAAGGACATGGTGGTGGATTACAGACAAACACTTCCTGTTTACTTTACAGCTTGCAGTGATCCATTCAGCCTAAAGAAATACAGTCAGTGCTTAGTTCAAGGCACAGTTTTACAGTTTATTAATAAAGTATACAGTATACTACATAGCCTATAGGAAAGCAGATAAGCCCAGAATATTAACAGAAAGCGCTAAATTGCACATTAAGCAATTTCCTCTCATAGAAGCTGTTAAAGAATACACTTAACGCGGCTTAATGAAGACAGTGATTTAAAAAAAAAAAGATTATGCTATAAAATTATTAAAAAATATACTGTGTACATACGCAAGCAAATGAGCCTAAAATATGAGCTGAATTGCACAAAAAGTGTTTTTGTTCCATAGAAAACCACACTTGGCTTAATATAAGAAGATATAAAAAGCCCAAATGTATTTACTTTATTAAAAATATATACAGGCAAGCAACATGCTAATCCATTAAGCCACATTTAAGAGTTTTCTTTGTTTTTACTACGGGGGAGAAAACACATGAAACTTTGCACGTTCCGTTCATATTCTGGGCTCATCTGATTTCCTGTGATTTTATTGATAAACAGTATACCAGATTTGGTCTTTTTATATTACCGTCTTCGTCCATTAGCCTACCTTAAGCATTTTCTACAACAATTTTCTATGGGGGAGAAAAAAAACTTGACATGCATTAGCACGTTGCGTTCATATTCTGGACTATTCTGCTTAATAATATTATTTATAAGGATATTAATATCAATAGTTTTATTAGTATTCGTCAGAGGTGGGTAGAATACCCAAAAACTGTACTCAAGTAAAAGTAAAAGTACTTCTAGAAATATTTACTCAAGTAAAAGTAAAAGTAATAGTCTGAATAGTTACTTGAGTAAGAGTAAAAAAGTATCGGATAAAAAAACTACTCAAGTAGTTAGTTACTAGTTACTTTGGATCATATACTGTATATCTATAGTCTATTTTTATTTAGATATATAGATACATTTATGTGATGTGTGTGTGTGTGTGTGTGTCTATCTATCTATCTATCTATCTATATATATATATACAGTGGGTACGGAAAGTATTCAGACCCCCTTAAATTTTTCACTCTTTGTTATATTGCAGCCATTTGCTAAAATCATTTAAGTTCATTTTTTTTCCTCATTAATGTACACACAGCACCCCATATTGACAGAAAAACACAGAATTGTTGACATTTTTGCAGATTTATTAAAAAAGAAAAACTGAAATATCACATGGTCCTAAGTATTCAGACCCTTTGCTCAGTATTTAGTAGAAGCACCCTTTTGATTTAATACAGCCATGAGTCTTTTTGGGAAAGATGCAACAAGTTTTTCACACCTGGATTTGGGGATCCTCTGCCATTCCTCCTTGCAGATCCTCTCCAGTTCTGTCAGGTTGGATGGTAAACGTTGGTGGACAGCCATTTTTAGGTCTCTCCAGAGATGCTCAATTGGGTTTAAGTCAGGGCTCTGGCTGGGCCATTCAAGAACAGTCACGGAGTTGTTGTGAAGCCACTCCTTCGTTATTTTAGCTGTGTGCTTAGGGTCATTGTCTTGTTGGAAGGTAAACCTTCGGCCCAGTCTGAGGTCCTGAGCACTCTGGAGAAGGTTTTCGTCCAGGATATCCCTGTACTTGGCCGCATTCATCTTTCCCTCGATTGCAACCAGTCGTCCTGTCCCTGCAGCTGAAAAACACCCCCACAGCATGATGCTGCCACCACCATGCTTCACTGTTGGGACTGTATTGGACAGGTGATGAGCAGTGCCTGGTTTTCTCCACACATACCGCTTAGAATTAAGGCCAAAAAGTTCTATCTTGGTCTCATCAGACCAGAGAATCTTATTTGTCACCATCTTGGAGTCCTTCAGGTGTTTTTTAGCAAACTCCATGCGGGCTTTCATGTGTCTTGCACTGAGGAGAGGCTTCCGTCGGGCCACTCTGCCATAAAGCCCCGACTGGTGGAGGGCTGCAGTGATGGTTGACTTTCTACAACTTTCTCGCATCTCCCGAATGCATCTCTGGAGCTCAGCCACAGTGATCTTTGGGTTCTTCTTTACCTCTCTCACCAAGGCTCTTCTCCCCCGATAGCTCAGTTTGGCCGGACGGCCAGCTCTAGGAAGGGTTCTGGTCGTCCCAAACGTCTTCCATTTAAGGATTATGGAGGCCACTGTGCTCTTAGGAACCTTAAGTGCAGCAGAAATTTTTTTGTAACCTTGGCCAGATCTGTGCCTTGCCACAATTCTGTCTCTGAGCTCTTCAGGCAGTTCCTTTGACCTCATGATTCTCATTTGCTCTGACATGCACTGTGAGCTGTAAGGTCTTATATAGACAGGTGTGTGGCTTTCCTAATCAAGTCCAATCAGTATAATCAAACACAGCTGGACTCAAATGAAGGTGTAGAACCATCTCAAGGATGATCAGAAGAAATGGACAGCACCTGAGTTAAATATATGAGTGTCACAGCAAAGGGTCTGAATACTTAGGACCATGTGATATTTCAGTTTTTCTTTTTTAATAAATCTGCAAAAATGTCAACAATTCTGTGTTTTTCTGTCAATATGGGGTGCTGTGTGTACATTAATGAGGAAAAAAAATGAACTTAAATGATTTTAGCAAATGGCTGCAATATAACAAAGAGTGAAAAATTTAAGGGGGTCTGAATACTTTCCGTAACCACTGTATATATATATATATATATATATATATATATATACACACACACTGTTGTTCAAACGATTTGTAATGTTTTTTTTTTTAATGTAATTTATTTCAGTGATGCAAATCAGAATTTTCATCAGCCTTCACGCCAGTCTTCAGTGTCACATAATCCTTCAGAAATCATTCCAATATGTTAATTTATTATCAATGGTGCTCTTTTTAGCTTTCTATTCATCAAAGAATCCTGAACAAAATGTCACAGGTTCCAAAAAATATTAAACAGCAAAACTGTTTCCAACACTGGTAATAAATCAATATATTAGAATGATTTCAGAAGGATCATATGACTCCGAAAACTGGAGTAACAGCTGATGAAATTTCTGATTTGAAGTGAAGTGAAGTGAAAGTGACATACGGCGAAGTATGGTAACCCATACTCGGAATTTGTGCTCTGCATTTAACCCATCCAACGTGCACACACACAGCAGTGAACACACACACACCGTGAACACACACCCAGAGCAGTGGGCAGCCATTTTTGCTGCGGTGCCCGGGGAGCAGTTGGGGGTTCGATGCCTTGCTCAAGGGCACCTCAGTCGTGGTATTGAAGGTGGAGAGAGCGCTGTACATTCACTCCCCCCACCTACAATCCCTGCCGGCCCGAGACTCAAACTCGCAACCTTTGGATTACGAGTCCGACTCTCTAACCTTTAGGCCACAACTTCCCCCATCTGATTTGCATCACTGAATTAAATTATATTTCAAAGTATATTAATTATGTATTATAGCCTATATGTATATAACCTCTGACACGGAGAAGTGTGAAAACTCCTCACATGACCGCTACCGAACATCTGAACATAACGAAACAAATGCACATTGACGGATCTTCTTCCGTCTGTTCTGCAAAATGTAAACAAATGTAGCCTGTATTTCCGCAAGCGTAAATATTGTGAAAATATCAATATTAATTGTGTCTAGGCAAAGGCATTCCTCCTGGAACAGGTCGCGCACCGCTGCGCTCAATGCTCTTGATGTTCTTAAACATTTGTTACAACTCTGAGTGAGAACCGCTTCAGATGACTCAGCGCGTGCGGCAGGGAACTGAGCGAATCATTCAAACTGATTCGCGAACCGATTCACTGGTTTGCCAGGTTTGATCAAGCCTTTGAACAGAATTGACTCAAAAGAATGAATCATTCGTGAATGGGCATCGCTCATTGCCCAGATAAAAGTAGACGGCGCGTTTGGAATAAATTGAAGCATTTTTAACTTGTATTGCATTAAGATAAAGTAACGAGAGGAGCGTAGCCCACAGTAACGAAGTAAAAGTACTGTTTTTTCTCTAAAAATACTTGAGTAAGAGTAAAAGTACCCATCTTTAAATATACTCTAAAAGTATTAGTTACCCAAAAAATTTACTCAAGTAAATGTAACGAAGTAAATGTAATTCGTTACTACCCACCTCTGGTACATAGCAATTATTAATACAAAATGTGGTCCTCCAATGTCACTGTTTTAGCACATTAAGCCACATTAAATGTTTTAGAATGTCCCAAAACCATGCCATGAACTAAACACTGACTGTATTTCTGAGTCCAAGTTAATAAATCTCCATTGTGAACGTACGGAGCTGCATGAACCTCTGCAAGCTGTAAAGCAAACAGGTGTTTGTCTGAACTCAACTGGTTTTGCAAGGGGCTGCAAAAGTTTTGTGAGAGAATGCAAATATCTTTGTGAGAGAATTCAACAGTTTTGTGAGGGAACGCAAATATCTTTGTGAGAGAAAATCATAATTTAGAAGTAATACAGTTTTTTCTGTCCTGTTTTTAACCCCCCTCATCAGAACGCTCTGTTTGAATAGGTGTGGTGGCTTGTAGACTCGGAAGTAAATGCCCACTGCTATGATTGGCTATCAGTTGTGTATGTTTGACAGTATATATTCCTCATAGATGGACACTGCTGTGATTTAGGTAAAAAACGCATGAATAACTCAATACATATCAAACGATCTGTAAGAAAAGACAAAGCAATAGTGACCAAGAGATGAAAACAGTTACTCATACTTGTGTTGCGATTTGCGACATTACTGTCAGATCCAATATAGTCAGCACAGCATCTTCTTTTAATTTTCAATCTTTTTGAAAATCCTGCGTTGAATTGTGCCTTGTTTGTAAACGAAACTACGGTACAATGAAGTGAACAAATGACCACGTTCTTACTGATGAGGTCTGAATCTTCATTAAAAATAGTTCATAAAAAAAGAGTTTTCATCCAGAGTTCTCTTTCCTAACGTCTTCAGAGCCATCTTTATCGTTAGGTTTCTGCGTAGACCAGCGCGTTCGCCTCTCTCGTAAACACTACATGTGCCAATAGGTGGGTGGGGCTAAACAGGCAGTGATGTAGAAGCAGGCGTTGATCTTTTGCGGAGGCGGTGCTTATCCACACTATTACATCATAGAGTAGAACATTCCAAAAGATATCATTTTGAAAGACTGCTTTCAATATAAGCTGTTTGTAGACTAACGACAAAGTTTTGAGTTCTGAAATTAAAAGATGTTTTATACAATGACCTGTCAATGTCAAAAGATCAAGGGAATTTTGGTTTATCAGTGCATAACCACTTTAAATAAACAAACAAACAAATAAATAAACCAAGCAGAAAAACAACATTTTACAATGATTTTTAAAGGACCATGTGATACTGAAGAATGAAGCAAATTCAGCTTTGCATCAAGGAAAAAGGTACATTTAAAAAAATATTTGAATAGAAAACAGTTATGTTAAATCATCATACTATTTCACAATATTACTGTTTTTACTGTATTTTGCAAAACAAACAAACAAACAAACATAACGACACAAACTTCAAACATCATGACTTATGGTTGCGTGAAGTGTGAGAACCAAAGAAGCATTTTATTTTTAACATGATCAATATTTTGAGAGTGAATAAAGCGTTATGTAAGAAGACTTACATATGGATTAATTCCACATTACTTTTATATCTTTTCAAGTCATGTAACTTCTGGAGCTTATAACTTTTGGACACCATTAATTTTCACAATTCACAATAAATTTAATTTCATTTAATTTCATTTCATTTTACAAGAGTCTTGGTCAGAATCTATAAGTCTATAGTCAGTAAAATAAATGACAAGTGTGCAGGAATTTAACCAACAGACAACCAGGAGAAATGTAAATAAAGCCTCAGCCCATCAGAAGCCTCAGATTGGAGAAAAAAAAAAAAGAAAATCTCTTGTACAGTAGTCATGAAAGTGCTTCACGAAACATCGTCCCTCAGAGCTTTTAGTTCACCATTGATCTTAACACCACTGACCTTAACCTAATCTGTGGTGAGCATTTCATGCTAGACAAATATAAACACACACACACACACACATATATATATATAGACTAAGATAAAGATAAAGATAAAGACTAAGACTAAATCAAAAATGCCTGACAAAATTAACACTGCTCCTCACATGCGCAGGGCTCTGTGAACAGGCCACAGTCTCTTTCACTGGATGTTGATGATGACTTCTGCCGGAAAAGAGATATTTTCTCAAAATGTGGCATAAATAAATGTTATTTAGGCCAGTTCATTTCTCTGCTTCTTTCTCTCTCCCTCTCTCCCACTCTTTTCTATGTCATTGGACATTAATCGTAATCAGCATTCCATTGCTGTGAGTTATGGCCAGTAAATTTTAAAAGCCAATTCAGTATTAAATATTTTGAGGATTATTTCTATGGCCCGTTGTTATCTGTTGGTAGGGAGAGTTGATGGGGTGTAATAGCAGTTCACAGTTAATGCTGGCAGTCATAAGATTAGTCCCCAATTCACTTTGTGTTGTCGAGCAGAAGTCACTGACCCCGTATCAGTTCTGCCCCTTAGCACAGATCGGATAGGTTTAGCACCAAAAAAAGCTTGAACTGTGTGCAGGTCAGCACTTAAAACACTCAATGAAAAGCCATGTGCTGAATTTTAGTCTTGAGGAATGAGATATGTGAGCTTTATTTAGATTATGGCATGAAATTCACAAGGGGCCGTTCTTGAGATTAAATGATTATGTGTTCTTATGATATGTTCATAGCTGGCTTAGTTTGTTTCTAATTATATCTAATGGTTTCTAGCATTGTTATCTTGGGATTTAAATAGCTGTTCATATATTTTGTTGCTCCAGATGGCAGAGTTTTGAACAAATATGTCTACTTGGTTACTCAGCATGGTAGGAAGAAAGAGAGAAGATGCAAAAGTTTTGTTAATTTCTTTCAACAACAACAACAACAGACAAAGACAAACAAAGTTTGACAAGTTCATCCAAAATTGTGACCACACCTGTGAACAGATGAATCTGAAAATGAAGAATCATGGGGAGTGTTAATAAGATATCTATTATTAAAGATCTGTTATTTTATTCAAAAATCCACACATGCAGTAACTTGAGTACACCTCCTCATGATTAGCATGTTTTAATTTCAGTGTTTTCTGGGGGAGGGGGTGGGTGGGGGTGGTATCAGTCAGAAAAATCAGGATGATACAACTGTCTTGAAAAAGTAGCTCAACATCATTTTCTGTTGTTATTTATTTGAAACTTGGAAAAGAGAAAAAAAAGGGGAAAAAAAGAAAAAAGGAGAATGATATCCTATTAGAGAGGAACCATGCAGACCCTCTGTGTGCCAAGGTCAATAAGCTTTAAAATAAATAAATAAAGTCTAGATAGATAGATAGATAGATAGATAGATAGATATGTATTGCATATATTATGTTTAATAATATAACTGAAATAAAATTTTTGAAAACCATTATATAAAATTTTGGTGTACTCATATGTATTCAAAGTATCAGGGAAAAAAAACAAGTTATTATTATTATTATTATTATTATTGCTTTGCTTGATGGTTGCACCACACTTTTTAAATGTAAAATACAAAGAGTACATTTCTAAGAACTTGGCACATATTTTAAACTAGATTTTTTTTATTTTTTGACACTATTATACAGCCTGTCATTGACCCAAGATACGCATGATGAAAGAGAAAGGTGGCAGAGAGGTAGAGAAGGTCATTAAAACCTCTTCTCACCCAGAACAGGTGTTGTTTTAAGGATCCCTCTGAATGTTGAGTGGCCGTATCCTCCCCACCAGGCTGGCTGCTTGTAATTAAAACTGACCATAAAAAAATCCACCGCTCACCTCGACTCCCTTTTCCTCCTCTGCTTTCTCTCCTCCCCTCATTTATACCCTTTTCCTCCCTCTCTCCATCTCCCAGCTTGAGTTCATGGAGGGAGGAAAACATGTGCTTGAGCTGTCAGGGCTGAAGCAGCAGATTGGAGCTTAGCGTCGTGCTGTGTGGGGGAAACTGAGGCGAAGTGTACGGCCTGCTGGGGGACACAGGGTGGGAGACCCAGGGGTCTGGCAGGATCATAACCCATATGGGGGGAAAGGCTGGTGCTGGCTCCATCTCTGTGGCCGTGTCTGGAAGTAAGACGACAACATCAGTGCACTGCTGGGTTGTATGTCTTTGGCTCTGTGTCTGTCTGTGTGTTTGTGTCTCAGTTTCCGATCAATACTATTGACTGTGCACCCCTGCAAGGACACTAATGATGCTTTTATTGTCATTTCTAAAAGGGAAGCATCTCTCGGTTATCAAAGATTGGTCTTTTTCTGCAACTTGTTTACAGTTTGTCCTTTGTAAACCTCCTCGGGCCTCAACTAGATTAAACTAAAACTTTGGACCAATTAACTTTTAGAAAGCTATGATCTTTCAGTTTGCACTTTATCATGAATCCATTGATTTGTACTTGTGCATTTTTTTTTTCTGTCAACAGGTCATTTGTCAGCTGTGTCTCCTGTCTAGTGAGAGATGGAATGGTGATGATAAGCATATACAGCTTTACTGCAGTAACAGTGGCACAGATGCAGAACGTGCATCATGTTTCTAATGGGACAATTAGAGGAACATTTGGAGCCAGATGCCGTGAGTGTATCCATGAACCTGATACAGCCTCTATCTAATGATAGATTGAAGAGAGAGCGAAATGAATCTTGCATCTACTCACCACACTGTTTAGCTCTTTGATGTATTCGCACGCTTTGACATTGAGCCTCTACAGTGACGACACGGCTAGACTCAAGGCCTTTGCCTTTGTTCGATGCAGGTTTGTATGAACAAATGTTAACAAATGGCACAGATTTTGTCACGAATGCATGAAATAGATCTTAAGAAGCGCACACACAATACACTAATTCATTCTATATCAGCCATTTATACAAGTATGTCTGCAGTTATTCAGGGTAGAGGTCTGTTCACTGACCGTCTGAGATACATTGCACACAAAAATCACTTTAAAAACTTTGCAAGGTTATTGGTGTTAAAGTTTTGAGCTATAGAGACTCTAGTAGCAAATAAACTAGTTAAATTCCATCTAGTTCCAGAACTGTACATCCAGCTTTGTTTTGAGTTACAACTGTAAAACAGTATTTACTACCAATATTTCCTATTACTGTTACTAATGATAATAATAATAAGCCGAGCATTTGTGGTTAAAAAGTTTTTTTTTTTTTTTAAGAAAATGACAGATCGTTTCGCTAGATAAGACCGTTATTCCTCGACTGGGATCGTGTAGAGCCCTTTGAAGCTGCATTGAAACTGCATTTTTACATTCAAATCGTTAGCCACCACTGAAGTCCACTATATGGAGAAAAGTCAAAACTTAATTTCTTTGCGACTGAAGAAAAAATACATGAACATCTTGGATGACATGGGAGTGAGTAAGTTATCAGGACTTTTTTTTATTGTGGAAGTGAACATCCTTTAATGCAAGAATGAAAGAGAGGGGCAGGGTGAGCAGAGCTCATTAGCTTTTAAAGGGACATGCACCAAAATGGGTCGCTGTGAACAGAGCTGTTTTTGACAAGGTAAAAAGGGTGTTTTTTACACTACCATTGAAAAATTTTAACCAAAGTATGTTATAGACTTTTCATGAAGACCCTAAAGAATCATACAAACTTGAGGAAAATGGGCATACGATGACCCCTTTAAAGCTAAATAGAATGAAACATGACAGAATTCCTGAAAATTATGCTAAAAGTAAAATTAAAATAAAAAGGCTAAATTAAAATATGAATGCATGTTATAATAATATATAAATAACAGAGGTGTCAAGTAACGAAGTACAAATACTTCGTTACCTTACTTAAGTAGAAATTTTGGGTATCTATACTTTACTGGAGTAATTATTTTTCAGCCGACTTGTTACTTCTACTCCTTACATTTTAAAAATAGCTTCGTTACTCCTATTTCATTTCGGCTTGTTTTCATTCCGGCTTGTCTTCGTTCAAAAAAAAAAAAAAAACCTATCCAGATAAATCGCGCCATCCGGATAGAGTGAATTTGATTGTGGTTGGATGAGAAGTAAAACATATACCATTCCGACACCCTATTGGTTTGTACGCGATCCATCGCACCTGCACATGACACAAATCACGTCACACTCCAGCAAGGACATAGCCAGTGTTGGGGTCGTTACTCAAAAAAGATTATTTCTTAAGTTATTATTTCTCCAATACTTGCTCATTTATCAAACGGGTGCTTTCTCTTCGTCCTCCGCAAATTAAGCTACAGTAGGTAGTTCGGTAGAGAGATGTTTGAATAAATTAGCGTTTGCGATTGACAATGTTGTGATAAGTAGGCTATACTAACTTTGTAACTCGTTACCCCCAACACTGGACATAGCAGACGTATGTAGCCAAGTACGAAGATGTCCGTGGCCACAGTTGCCAAGTCCGCTTATTATACGTGACTTTGGGCTTCTTTTTTTGTAAAGTTGCGGGAAAAAATCCCTGGTCGCGGGTTGCGGTTTTTTGGGCTTATTTTAAAAAAAATATGGTTGCTTGTTAGGGAAATCTGACAAACGACTTAATTTCTTTATTTATGTTCGCCGTATTCTCCAATGCATTGATTGACACGCTGTCTGCTCGCAGTTAATAGCCAACCAGTGCAATAATATAAGAGCCGTAGAGTAATTTGTCCATATGTTCCGCTCCTCATTGGAGAAAAATCACATTCAAAAAGAAGACGCCTGACGCTGTAATCCAAGCGATGATAGAAGTAGATGTAGAGGAGTGGGAGAACTTTCTTTTAGCCTAATTTTTACAATGTTTTTGTAATGTATTAATTATCACGGGCTGTAATAAAATCAAGTAGCCATGTCCTAATAGTAAATACATTTGGTTTGAATAGCCTGGTATGGCAAGATGTCTTAAAATGTATTTCTTTTTTTAACATTTAAACTTAGACCACATTATTAGATTACCTTTTGACTTCATGAATACACATAAATGACAGCTTAATGATTTTTTTAATAATATTATAATATATTTTATTTTTTAATATAATATATATTATAATTTATTATAATATTTAATATAATATATAATTTTTTATACATTTGTCTATACTATTTATTTGGAATTTAGTTTTTTTATGTCATTTATTTGATAGTTATGTATACATTATTTAATTTTAAATGGAAGAAAAACCTGTTTTTCCCTCTGTACATGGCTGTAACGAGCAGTTTTGTGGTGCTTGGAATTCTTTATAATTAATTAAAAACAAATATTGCCACATTGATGGCTCAATAAGTTGTAATTGTTCAAATAACACATTGTTTCAATTTAAAATATAAAAAATTGTAACCAAGTGTAATATTTCTGTAAAGGCTAGGGACAGAAAAATGGACATTTCCATAGAATGACCCCTATATATTTTAGGCTATAAATATGTAGCTATGTTACAGCTCTCCTTTTGGCAACAGTGTCCGTGGCAGAGACTCAAGAAGAGAACTCGAGCGAAATGTCCCAACCAAGCACCAGCGAGGAGGTTTGTAGCCAGGATCATCTTCCGCTCCATGAAACACGTTAATGCTCAGTAGTACACATATATGTTTTTTTAATGTATTTGCATTGTACTAAAATGTGTTCATTTTCAATGGGCATATATGCGGCTGAAACAGGTAGCCTAGTGCATCCCAAATTTTTCAACATTAACATTTTAATATAACATTATAGTCATTATGGCCTTTAGAAAACTGTTTTTTTTTGAGGAGGTGGGGTAGTGCACAATAGGACCCCTGTGCTGTGGCGCGGCCTAAGCTTTTGTCCTTAATGGCATTTTTTTCCTTACATTACTTTTACTTTTATACTTTAAGTAGTTTTGAATCCAGTACTTTTACACTTTTACTTGAGTAAAAAGCTTGAGTTGATACTTCAACTTCTACAGAAGTCTTTTTAAACCCTAGTATCTATACTTCTACCCGAGTAATGAATGTGAATACTTTTGACACCAGTGATAAATAATCCTAAAATAACACTGACTTACAAAAATTCCAAATACATTTTCACAATTTTTACTGCATCTACACGTATATAAAAAAGAACAACAACAAAAAAAAACACATCTAAGTTAACCGGTTTTCGAAAAATATGGAAAAAATAAAAATCATCAGAGTTGGGAATGGAAGACTACATCAGATATATATTTTGTGTTTCCATTTGCTCAGATAGATATTATTTATTTATTTATTTTAAATTTACTGTCACTCCCACAGCTGCTGTATTACTCTCACTGCAGCTTTTTTTTTTTTTTGGAGCAAAGGTAATTTAATGCAAAGTATGTTGTTATAAATGTACATACCTCTTAAAATTAAAATATACAAATATTATTTCTTTTTTTTCATGATGCTGATGACTGTTGAAACGCGTCCATTATTTGCATATTGCTGATTTAACCTAATTACATTAATTTATACCAACAAAATAAAATGTTATATGTTAAATCAGGTAGAAATAGCTATTTAAGGTAACAATTGCAGGTTAGCACTTTTTACAGTGTATGTATTTTTAGGCCCCTGTGATGTTTATCATTGTGGTGTAATTACTTCAGATAACTCCGCCCCTAAACACATAATAACAAAATGAACCATGGCTGGTCGCTTTAGACGTTAATCGGGCCTCCTCTTCCTGCAGTGGGCGATTCTCAAACAGAAAGAGCAAGTCAAAAGTCTGGCTACACAAGTTTAACCTTGGCATTAAATCTATACATTCCAGGCCCCTCTGGATTTAAATGTCTATAGTCTTGATATGTTTCATCCTTATGCATTTTGATCATCACTGTATAGATTTTTGTCCTCCATCAATAAGGTTGACCAGGCAGTCAGCTATTGACAGTATGGGGGCTGTGGGACAGTTCTCCAATATAGAATTTATTTCTAGAACATTCTAACAGTCTTTGTGTGTCTAAATCTTTCCCTGGATGAAAATATTAGCTAGACGTTGATGTCTGTAACATTACGTCTAGTTTCAGTAAACCTTCTGCTAGATTACTCGCTTTCCTGTAGCTCAAATGGTAGAGCATGGCGCTAGCAACGCCAAGATCATGGGTTCGATTCCCAGGGAAAGCAAGAGCTGATAAAATGTAAAACTGTAACTTGAATGCAATGTAAGTCGCTTTGGATAAAAGCGTCTGCTAAATGCATAAATGTAAATGTAGATTAGGTATTTACAAGGGTTTTAATGCTTATGCATTTGTCGAGTATTGAATGTAGACCAACATACACATTAATATAATGATACAACATGAGTGACTTCCATTCAATTTTTCAATTAAATTTTTTAGTTGATTTAAAATTAATTAAAGAAAAAATCTTTAATTCAGCAAGGATGCATTAAATTGATAAAACGTGACAGTAAAGACATTTATAATGTTAAAAATATTTGATTTTAAATGTATTACATTTAATTTTAAATTGTAAAATTTTACATTATTTATTTATTTAGTTATTTTTAATTTAATTTAATTTATTGATTGATTGATTAAATAAAAGCCTTGGTGAGCATAAGATAAGTTTTTTATAAACACACTTATTCACACTTAGTCTTCATGAAACATTTTTTGCTTGTTTAATTTATAAACCATCTTCTCAATTCATGCCACCTTGAAATACCAGTGCATTACAGATCACACATCTTGAATGATGCATACTGATTGAATATAGAAATGAATGTATGAATACAGAAAAAAACATCCATCTGCATTAGTCAGCTGCTCTTCCAAGCTACTTGTGCATCAAGGGAGAATATATCCAAATGAGTCAGCCGTTCCTCTTGGTGCTGATGTTGTGGCTAGTCCTTTCCACAGCTGCAGGTCCAGCTGTTATGGCCACAGCACCATATTGGGAGTTGCATCATGCGAATAAAAAGCAGCCAAGCATGTGGACTTGTAGCGTGACACAGTGATCGTGCATATGTGTGGATTTGACTGTTAAAGTGCATGAAGATGTGTCAATCTGCATGTTTGAAGGTGTGCAAACTGTTTTACAAATGTTCTAAATATGTGTGAACATGCGTTAGAGTGTGCATGAATAAATTGTTTTGTAATTACACAAAGGTTTGCGGAAGCATATTGCATGTAGTCCTTGGGGACAGCGAGAGGGAAGCAATTTAAATCTGTTGCCATAAGTTCATTATGTTGTGGAGTGTTTGTTTTATGATAGGATGAATGTGTGCACACTCAGATGAGAGTGGATTTCAAGAGCTAGTCATTTCAAATCTACACTGTTTAAAACGGTAAGTACCATAATGGACAAAGGAACATGTGCAATAATCTGTTTTTAATGAGCGGTGAGTGGGTGGACTGACAGGTGTAGTATAAATATAGACTGACAGGGGGAAATAGCATAGAAACAGCAGGTACAATTCACTCAAAAATGAAAATTTGCTGAAAATTGACTCACCCTCAAACCATCAAGGGTGTAAATGAGTTTGGAAAAATTTAGCATTATATCACTTGCTCACCAATGGATCATCTGCAGTGAATGGGTGCCGTCAGAATGAGAGTCCAAACAGCTGATAAAAACATTACAACAATCCACAAGTCATCAACATGGATCCTGTTCATGAATTAATGTCTTGTCAAGTGAAAGCTGTGTGTTTATAAGACACAAATCCATCAATAAGGCATTTTAACTTGATCAGAATCAAAATACGACTAGACTGTTTGGACTGTTTTCACTTGTAAACAATGCTTGATTAGTACATATTTCTCTCCTGCTTCACATGTCGACTTTTTCAATGGAGAAAGCAATATTCTGGATAGAAGAACCACATTTTAGTTGGAAGCCACAGTTTAAATCTGTTCCCATGAAGAAACAAACTCATCTTAATCTTGGAAGGCCTGAGGGTGAGTAATTTTTTGGCAAATTTTCATTTTTGGGTGAATTATTATTTTAATGATGATGTGAAGAACGGGTTCAGATGGTGTGAGATTAGGGATTTTACAGTATCTAAAGGAAGAAGACATTTTACATGCTGCTGCAATATGCTCACTCTCTTACGTGCTGTTCTCACAGTATGTTACAATGGCCTTTGGTAGCCTAGTGAAAGACAACACAAATAACACGCCGGTCAGACCGCCATTCAGCCCCGCTATGCTTTAAACTGCAGGTCAAGTCGAGAAAATCACATGCTGTTACTTTGACTTTCTTAAATCTAAGAACTCCCACATATAATCAATACTCAAGTTGAATGAAGTAGTTAAAGTGCTGTGTGTAATTGCTATCAAAACACGGTTGAGCTAATTAGACAATTGTGTCTTAACAGAGGTTGAGGGGTTATCTGAGGCAAGACTGTTTTTGTCGGTTATCTGACTGGTTTATTGACCTCATCGGCCACCACGTACTGACAGGGCTCTTTTCAGCTGAAATCCTTTGGTTTCAGGTATGCCCTTTTTGTTGTTACATGTCAGTCTTCCTCTCTGAACTCTATTCTTGGTCTTTCAATCAATACACTCACAAGGCTATAAATTCCCCGCCAGTGTCTGTTTCATTAAGTGCGTCTGATTCTCAGAACAGTGCATCACCTCTTCTAGTGAATCTCCCCCTAGCCACACTTCAGCAGGCCACAAAATCAATCAATACAGTAATTAATGCAAACACGCCAGGTGTTCTGTCTAGAGCTGAGAACCATGAGGGGAAGTTAAAGGCTTTGTTTTATCTCCATGTTACATTGTGTGACAATTTGTGACTCAGAAAATAGATTATTCTCGTTCACTTGACAACCGTTGTATGTTGGATTGATTAGATATGGGCATGAGTGGGATGTTTGCATAAAAAACATTCAGGCAAAAATTAACTAATTAATAGCAAGTCAGAATCCTTTTGTCTCCATCTGTCGAACTATCTATAAGAATATAGTGTCGCTGTCCATGGTGCTGAAGTGATAACCGGTCGCTATAAGAATATAGTGTCGCTGTCCGTGGTGCTGAAGTGATAACCGGACACTGGGGAAACAGGAGGTCAGTGAGCAACTCAAAAGTTAAAATCACATTCAGATCGCTGTTTTTTCGACTGGTTGTAATGATGTAAACGAGCATTGATTTTGCAGGGGCGCTAATAGTTGACCAATAGACTATTTAATCAACATCGTCACGCTGTCCTCGTGGGCTGAGTTTGGTCCAATGATGCCAAGCACACACTCTCTCCATTTATTTGCACTTCCTCCCTTCTCGTTCTTTTGCGGCAGCAGATTAGAGTTCACACGCCATTAGTCACGGTGGGGTGTTGCGCGCGGATCCCGCGCCGAGAAATCTTCTTTGTGTCAGGATCGCTTTGTCCCGCCGCGGCGGCTTATCTCCGGGACGAACGCACAATTACTTTTTAACGATTTCATGCCGGTTCATTACGAGAGCAGAGGCCCGCGCACAGAGACTTATAAAAGGTAATCAGACATAATTAAGCTCGCACTGGTGCCTATCGTACAGAAGAATGTGGTCAAACTTCAGTGCCGTGACCCATGCTATTATAGACCTAAATACCAAGAGACCTTTTCACATTAACGTCTCCCTATCTCTCTCTCTTTGTAGAAATAGAGCGGGTATGTGTTAAGATAATTCACAAAAATACCTTTAAAGACACTATAGTACCAGATTTGGCACAAACGTTGTGTAATATATACATTTTGACCTTGATTTAGTATTGACCCCACACAAAAACAATAGAGAATATCTCCTTTAAAGCACCCAATGTTTAAAAGCTCAATGGTTCTCTTATGGCGGCCTGTGGAAAGACAGAGTATGGAAGCTTTCATCTTTTTGTAAAATAATGAAAACTCTGGCAGGTTTAAAGAGACTGCTAGTGCAAGTACATTATCAATCTTGCAAGTGACAGCTTCATAGATGAGAGTCCGGGAGTCTCGTGGTGTGGAGAAAACCTAACAGCTGTGCTTCTTTTAACCATCATTTGATGTTTTCTTTTCCCAGCCAATCATCCATTTTTCATCTAGGAGACGAATCTTGTCATCTTCTCAGTGTTAGGTATGATGTTCTTGAAATCAAAAGCCCAAACAGGTTTTGCTCGCTGCTGTGCACACAAACACAAACACAAACACAAACACACACACACACACACACACACACACACACACACACACACACACTTTAAACGGTGCAGACTATTGTGATTCATTTACTGTACATGTCCTTTTGTTTTCAGCTGAGGAGATTCAGAAATATAGATCTGTGATAGCTCTGTTCTTTTTCAGACAATAAATGAAAACAAATGGCAAAATAATTTAACGCAGCCATGGTGACAGCTCGGCTCGAGTATTGTAAGTAAAAGAATTATGGAATATAAAATCTGGTCTTCAGTAAATACAGTAAAAAGATTTAATGAACAAACATTTGATCATGAGAGGCTCTTTGAGTTGTTTATCATGACGTGATCATGCCAATTACAGTATGTCAGATCTCTTTAGATATTTACTGATAAACTCTGACAGCATGCTAAATGAGATTGCAGCTCATACTGACTCTCTGTCATGCAATTTCCTGAGTGGACACTTAATATTCTTTCACACAAAAGCAGATAAAAAATAACAAAATGTGTATCAAAATAATGTAATTACAGTTTTTTTTTCAACTGCTTACACATTTTCAAAACTTTGCCTCTTTTTTCAAAACTTTACTCACAAATCCAAGAATTGCACACACAAAATGCAAAATGCCTCACATCTCTTGCAAAATGAAGCGCTGCATTCAAAATATCACAAACACATCTCAAAAGCAAACATTTGCAAACACCTTTGCCATAATATTAATTCCTGATAGATTTTTGTGTTACAGAGAATTGTGTGTTGTGTTTTGCAAAAAGTGTTTTATGAAATTGAAAACTGAGTCAAAGGCCAAGAATTAGTGTATGGTTTTACAGATTTGGTGTGTGGTTCTGGTGTCTGAGTGTCAGGTTTCAGAAATTGTGTGACAAGTAAACATTTTGTGTGTAAACAGTTAATCTTAATATTAATCATGGCAAATTATTTATATCTGAAGATCAGTGAGAAAGGTTTTGTCTGGGGCAGCAGGCTCTCAAGTGGCTATAGAGGCCGATCTTGGACTTGCACGCTTTAGAGCAGATGGGGCATGGAAAGATCGGGTCGCTGCTGTTGGATAATTGGACAGCCAGACCTTTCCTATGTTTGCGATTCTCCTGGGTAGTTATCATTCTGCGTTCTTCCAACTCCCCAGCAGCTTTCTTTAGGATGGTCCTCTGACTGGATCTGTCTGCATCCAATGTCTCCCAGTTTTGGGGGTCAATGTCAACCTGCAACAACTGTCGCTTTAGCTGATCCTTGTAACGCTTACATGGGGCTCCTCAATCACGCTTGCCCTGGCAAACTTCCCCATATAGCACTGCTTTTGGCAATCTAGCATCATCCATGCATGATCCGTGACCTATTCAGCAAAGCTTTCACAGCAAGTCCCATATATTCCTAGATACTTAGATGAGAGACCCCTCATATGATTGTAAAGCACTTTGGGTGTACAGCAATACACAATAAAGTGCTATATAAATACCTTATTCATTCATACATGCATTCATACTAAATAATGTACTTGCAGTATATTCTTTGAATAAATATTTAAAGAAAAGTGTCTACATTTGGTCCAAATGTTGTGTAATATATGCATTTTGATATTATCAATTCAACATTGGCCTCCCACAAACAAATACAAATAGTACTTTTAAAGGAGCACTGTATAAAAGCTTAATGGTGCTCTAGCTTAACGGTAGTCTGTGGAAAGAAAGAGTGTGGAAGCTTTCATCTTTTTGTAAGAGGGTGAAAACAACAGTAGTATAATGCCATAACAAAAAATAATAATAAAAAAATACAGTATATTCCTGACTACTCATTGGTGTACAAAGTATATATATATATATGTATATGTGTGTGTGTGTGTGTGTGTGTGTGTGTATGTATATGGATATGTATTGTGACTAAACTGCAAACATGACCAGGTGTAGCAAGTGTAATGTAACAAAATAAATAAATAAATAAAATAGAATGTGCTGGTGCTTAGGTTCCCATTGTGCATTTTTTTTACTAGTTTAGTTTGCTGTTTTGTCACTTATTGCTTAGTTTTGTCACTATATATATATATATACAATATGTACAACATTAAATTAAATTATTAAAAGATTTACTGTTAAAACTTTTTTTGAATTTTGAAGTGACGTGTGGCGACCCATACTCGGAATTTGTGCTCTGCATTTAACCCATCCAAGTGCACACACACAGTAGTGAACACACACACACTGTGAACACACACCCGGAGCAGTGGGCAGCCATTTATGCTGCGGCGCCCGGGGAGCAGTTGGGGGTTCGGTGCCTTGCTCAAGGGTCTCACCTCAGTTGTGGTATTGAAGGTGGAGAGAGCGCTGGACATTCACTCCCCCCACCGACAATTCCTGCCGGACCCGAGACTCGAACCTGCAACCTCAGGTTACAAGTCCAACGCTCTATCCATTAGGCCACGACTGCCCCCATTTTACAGCGTAGAAGTAAAAAAAACTTCAGAATTATGACTTCTATACTTTATATTGGCAACATCTGTTTCCTTGCCTACATATTGGATGTTCACACACTGTATGCATTGCTACTGCTTAGCCAGCGAAACGTAATTCAAGTCATCTCCATATTAAAATCCTGTTTTCCTCAAAACCTCATGTCTCCAGTCAATCAATAAATTACATTCAGCATATTGTGTATGCATGATGGCATCTGATGACCTTTAAATGGCTGTGCAAAAATAACCATCCTGAATTGATTGTATGTAGGGGATATGAGGGTGAAGGAGGGATTTATTTTCACATTTGAGACCATTAGACGCTAGTTAGATGTCTGAATTATGCAGGCGTGACAAACAGATATACTGTAGAATCTCACAAGCAGGACATCAGTAAGCAATAGGATCCAGACCACAACAGAAAAATCAAGTCATGCATTTGCACAGTTGCCCTAAGTGTGAATTATAACCTGTTTATATTCAGAGGTGAACTGCACTGTAAAAAAATGTAGTGTGACTTCAGAGTGGACGAGAGCAGGAATGTAGCAGTAATCTAATGCAATGCTGCTATTTTTGCAGATTAAGTCTAATGGCAACAGCAATTTGCTAGTGCCTAGATTCCCATCATGCATTGCGGCATGAATAAATTATGCGGTTGCATTTTTGTACAACATGCCATTCTATTTTGCTGTTTCTGTTGTTGTTACTTTTAATTACATGTGATGTTTTGTTTATTTTTTTTTGTTTTAATCTAATCTGTTTCTTGATTTTCCTCATTGCTATGTATGTTAAGCTGAGTGTTAGAATTTGTGAAACAATAACTCAGAACAATTCAGAAACAATAAATGGCTTACCACAGTAGTATTTTGAAGTATTATACATTTTCTGTCCTTACGTGTGCAATATTCAAATTGCAGTTACAGATTGCCAGTCAGTCATAAGTCAAAGTTTTTGTTCCACATGTAAGTGCAATCACACTATGTTATGAAGCACTATTACATCAGCTGCATGGGGAAAAATTAATTAAAATAAATAAGGTCCAAGTTTCCAGCCACAAAGGAACACTAATCAACATAATGACAATTCAAACAAAACAACTGTTTACAAAAATGCATTACATATTTGTAGTGTTATGATTTGAAAATGAACAAATCTGAATGGATTTCATAATCAAATTCTGAATTTAGTTGTAATAAATTACTGTAAATTCTTACAAACCACTGGAAATATTTTACAGTGCACCTTCAGGTTTTTTTTTCTTGCATTATAGTTCATAATATAGTTAAAGGATGATAAGCTAATATTACTATAATTGCAAAAGTTCAAAAGAGCTGAAGAATGTTTCAACATCTTAAAAATAGAATTAGGTATGCACACAGAAATGTGTCAGTCATGATAAAAACGCATGAAATAACATTAATGCACAGATAACCTATGCAGATCGAGTCTCCTTACAGGAGCCGCAGACCAAAGGAGACTTATTGTTTATGGGCCATGTTTTAAATACGCATGCCGGACTTCCCTAGCCTTGACAGGAGCGCGGGACGGCACAGCACAGAGTGGAAACGAACACCCTCTAGTGCTGATGAGCTGGTCTTCCGTCTAGATCCGCAAAACTCACTTGGGCTTCTCACCTCAAGATCGCATTTCGCGCGCCTGAAGACTGAAAGCGTCGTGGAAGCTCTCGTGTCAGGTCTGTCTGCGTGCGCGAGACTGATTCGACTAGTTTAAGCGCGTAATATACGCCAGACTTGTGTGTCGACGGCACATAGCGTGAAGAAGAGAAGCGCGTGTTAACGCGTAGAGAAGGGGAAAGCCCGTTAATGGACACTGACGACTGGAGAACACACTTAGTCTAGTTCGTTATTTCAAGTGTTGACAGCCTGACAGCATTAGGGATAACTTATCTCACAGTCTCTATCCTATTTATGGGGTACATTCTGTAAGTTTTTTTCAAGTGCCGCCGGTAGTTGTGCGTAATGGGCTGGCATTTATCTCGCTCTGTATCCGCGTTTTCGCGGTGCGGGGAACGAGGCGGTTGACGCGCAAAATCCTTTACAATAGTTAAATGAATTTTGTTACTGGATATTTTATCTCGGACTCTTTTCTGTAGTAACTGTCACCGACTTGAGTGCACAACTGGATACAAAAATGACTTTTCAAAGATTTTTCTTCCTGTTTTCTTTACCGGGATTGGTTTTGTCGGACTCCGGGCATTCAAACCAAGGTGAGTTATAATGAATTGTGATTAAATAACCTACTAACATGCATAGTGTGCATGTATATAGTGCGTATTGTCTGTAAAGGAGACGCTATAACCGCATTCAGCCTTTCAGTTTGGTCAGAACATTATATATTTATACAACTGGCAGTAACAGTGTACCGACTATTCAGAATTGTTTTGATTTGTGCAGGACAGATTAAAACGCTGTGTTTACTGTCGTTCTGTAGTTTTACAGCCAGTCTTTATGCTCAGCATCACACAAACGGGGCACCCATATAGGAAAGACCTGGGAATGTTGTAACACATTTCAACGTCTGTACCTCAATTGTTTTTCCCCCTCTTAACTGTAAAACACTGATATTATATTCCCATATTTGTCTATTTCATATTAAAGTCGTTTAGAAGTTTTAAACTTATCTCTACAACTGTAAATCAAGGTCAAGTATAAAGAGTGTTGTTGTTGTTGGCACTACCGTGGGTTGTTAAACCAATGCAAAAAACATGGGAATTTTACATTCTGTGCATGAATTTGTGAAAATCAAATGTATTTTGCTCAAAAATACTCTCCTCAACCTAACCCACCTACTTCATTTAATTCAAAAAGGTAAACATTGGCTTATGGGAAACATTTTAATTGAAATAAATTGCAAACAAATACAGAAAAACTAAGCATATGTTAAAAATTCTAGGATGTGAGCACACAGTTGTGATGTCCATTTTCTGCAATCTTTGTGGGTCCAGTAGAAATACATTGAAAAGTATTCCTACCCTCCTTGTCAAAAGCTTGTGTGGATGTTAGAACAAGAGGACCTGGTGGTTCTGATAGTGATAATCAATATAAATAAAAGGAGTACAACAGCTTGACACTGTACCTTTTGACATCAGTCTGAAATGTATTTCTTATGAAAGGTACATATTAATATCTTAAGATGTACTAAAGGTAAAGTGGGTGTATATTTTTGGGTACTGTCCCAGTGGCAAGCTGTTATACAGATTTTTCACTTTTTATTCATTCATAGCTATGATCACTAACAATTTTTAAATCAGACGTAACATCTTAAATCAGAATTGTGTTTTGTCCAGTAAACCTTAATATTCTTACACAGAAATATTTACAGTCTCTTCAGGAGGGAGGTGGGCATGTATAATTGTGATGTGAAATTTACTCATCCTGCATTACAACACACCTGGGTCTCACCTAAGAGACAGAATTGCAGTGATGGTATCTCATCGCACCTGTCCCATTCCCCCCTGCGTGTGCCCGTAACCCCTTCCTTCTGTTTACATTCGCAGTTCGCAGTGGTCATTCACACAAGAAATTAGTTAAATGGCAGTATTTTCAATACGAATATTACAAGAACAAGTGACACTTGTGTTATGTCTGTGTGTTGTGAAAAGAGAGAGGAACGGAGCATATTTGTGTGGGATGTGCAGAAGATAGAGAGAGAACACTCAAACCATCTGAGTTGGCTTGCACGGCATTTAAAACTTTTTTTCCCAGTTATGAGTCATCCTTAGTTTTTTTTTCCCGAGCCGGGATGGAAAGCAGTTATTTAACAGATCACTGTTTTCTCAGTTTAAACCATCACAAATTAGGCAATAGATCTGGAGACAGTTCTTTCCAATGTGAACCTATAAAAATGTAAATTGAGGGTTTGCAGTTCACTTGAACAAAAATCCCGCCTTGTGATTAACACTGATGCTAATGTCCAATTAGTATGCATGCAGAGATGACCCTACATAACCTCGCAATATATTTATCTTTTGCACTGCCATATAAGAACGGTCTGCTCTTTTCTGCTATATACTGTAGCGTTAGAATCAAACTGCTTTGTATTTCAAATGCTTCTGAGGAACATTTCGCAGGGCATTCATTGTAGAACTCTTCAAAGTACTTAAAAATCCATTTAAGAGCAGACTGTACTCTGAATAAGCTTATCGCACAATCTTCTCTCCTCCTCGTACTTATAACTGAATCGTGAATGCCTCTTTGACCCCCTTGTAAAACCAGTCACTATTTAAGCTCAGGTCTATAATAAGCCCTGGTTAAAACCACCTTTTTGCGCTCATGCTTGACGGGCTGCTCTTGCCAATCATGCTCAACTGTCATCTTGCACCAAGAGAAACTTCAAAATGGGCATCAGATCGCTGTAAGATAGCAATGTTCTCAAGCGCTCTTCTAATCAGTCCAGAGTGGTGCTTGAGTGTTCTACAAGGGCTTTTTAACCTCCTCTTCCTCAGATATCGGGTTGGTTTTTCGTTTATACCTGCCACTGGTCAAAATGTGAGTTGATAATGTGTGTGTTATCCATTCAGATGTACAGCAATCTAAAATTAAAGTGCTTCAAATCACTTATTATGACTGTTAGAGAAGCAAAGAAACAATTGATGTGATTTATATCGCTGTTCTGCCAGAGTTAGTAAAAATTCAGAATTTAATAATTGGATCTCTTTCAGTTCATGACTAAATTTGAATTTAATAAACTTCACAATTTTGAAACAAGCTTTTTTTTTTTTTCTTCAAATTAAGTTTGTCTTCAAACCGGTGATATTTTGTCTTAAAACCAGTATTATTTTAGTATTCTTTATATTAAATTACAGTGTTTAATAGTAATTTTGTGTTTTTATATTTTAAATATTAATATTATTAATATTGAATTATTATTTGTTGTTTATCATTCCTCTAGCTCAAACAGTAGCGCATGGTGCTAGCAACGCCAAGGTCGTGGGTTCGATTCACAGGAAATGCATGAACTGATAAAATGCACTGTATACCTTGAATGTAATTAAGTTTCTGTGGATAAAAGTGTTTAACATTTGTAAACATTTTATAAAATGCTTTCATTATAATTTAAATTTGCTTAAGTTTTAGTGATTTTAATTTGTGCTTTGGTAATTTTATTAGCATTTTTTTTTCTATTTTGTTAATTTTAGTTTAGCACTTCAATTTAAACTTTTAGCTAAAAAACTTTTTCAGTTTGATGCCGTCAACATTTCTTTTTTTTTTCTTCTTTTTTAAGTTTTTCAGCTAATATTTCAGCTTTACTGAAATAATATTTAATAGTTTTAGTTTTAGTTAACAGTAACAAAACCGCTTCAAACTTTGCTTTTCTACTTTATTCTCTACTTCGAATTGCAATTCTGCATCCTTTTGCTACCTTGTTTCAAATGCAGGAATTGGAATATAAAAATCATTCTCGATTCACTTCTAAATGGCTCATAACCCTGGCAGCTACTGACTGATCTTAAGCTGTGTATGTTTGTCTTTCATTCTAATGCAATCATGTGGCTTAGTCAAACAGTGAGTTTTGTTCTTTTGTTCAGAACAAAGGTTCAATTTATTGGAAATATATGCATATGCATCTGCCTTGCTTTCTCCAGAGAGCCACAGTTTAAAGTGTGTTACAACGGCTCTGAGGCTGCATGGGTGTGTGTGTGTCAGGAAAGTGCTATGTAAACAGTAATTGTGCGCTGTAACAGAGGCCTGTTAATGCCCAGTGCCCTGTTTGTGCTGCTATCATTGCCGCGTGGAGTGCTCTCATTGATTTATAGACACTGTGGAGCCAAACCTCTGAGGTTTCTCTCTTTATACCTTCAACACTTCAATGGCTCTTCAAAGAGAGAAAGGAGCAGGATAAGGCTTTGTGCTGCCAGCAGCAGTGTGTCTGCCTGTTTTCTTGATCTCTTCATCAGATCAAGGTCACAGAAAAATCTTTGTCATTTAATTTTGTCGTTTTTGTGTTGCTTGAATTGGTTCCACTTGCATTGCATTGCCACTCTGGACACGCGCCATCCCTCTTGCTCAGAGATTACATTTATTAAAGCTGAAAAAAATTGTTATAGTGGAAGTAACGGAAGAGATGAGCTCTTTTTGCGTATACTGTGGTGCACAGACCTGCTCGCGCCTCTCCATTGACTTTCTATTGTCGCTGGAATCAATTTGTAAATTGCACCTTGACATTTCCAGGGCCTGTCTGTGCAATGTGATCTTAGCCTTAACCCCAGCGCCTCCTTTTCCTACTCCTCCACATCGTCTCAGACACACTAAATGCCCAGCTAAAGACCACTAATGCATGCAGCGCTGTCCTTATCAGATCAATTTATCTCAAGCGTTCGACAAAGGGCCATTTTTCTCCGGTTGTGACATTCAAATTCCAAATGTCACCTTTCTCGTCTTCATCTCTCATCTCAGAGAAAAAAAAAGAGAGAGAACATGAGTTGCATGGATCTAGGCTTTCTTGTCACACTCGCACACGCATCTCTTTTTCTCTTACCAACCATTATTATCTCCCTGAGCCAAGATTCAAAGGAATTGTTTAGATCGTTTGGCCAAATGTCAGAGCTTAGTAAGCCAGTGCACACTGTTGGTTCTAGTCCAGAGTTTATATAATTAATTTATTGTGGCTGATGTTTGGACAGTCCCGGCGCCAGGACACTTGATCGGGGGGGCTTGCATGATGATCGGGGGGGGGGGGGGGGGGTTCTTTATAAAACACGCCATCAGATTTTAATTGAATGGATTGTTATTGTCGCTTTCCTTACGCACCACATTTAACAAACTTACAAACATCACTGTGTACTATTTAACAAATGTCTTGTTTGATAGTAATTAATTTAAATGTCTGAAACCAAATTTTATGTGGTTGAAAACACTGAATCGTTGTGATATAAGGCTAAAAGCACTGAGCGCATCTATTTCTGGCTCAGCGCCAGACAAAGCGCGAAAGCACGTTTGAATTTGTGAATGTTCTAACGTAAATACACCGGTGATCGTCCGCATCAAACGGTTAAAATCAACGCGTTTCAGCTTCTTGGAGGCAGTGCTTAATTTGTAAATTTCGAGGTCCTGGAACAAAGTGGGGTGACTGATCAAATGATCAGAGGAGGGAGAGGTAACGGAGCATTCGCGCAATTGGTGGACATGGACCAACTTAAGTGATTACCAGCTTGCACCCGTTGCTTTTATAGTGTGCATATTGTAGGCTACTCTAAAAAATAATGGTTATTTTATTTCAACATTTATTTAAACATATTTTAGTGTTTGGGTAGTTTTTGTGTAACCCAGCTCCTGACAGTCGCGTTTGCGTGGATCATTGCAGGGCGGGCTTCAGAATGTCGTAGGGGGGGCTAAGCCCCCCCAAGCCCCCCCTTGAAGCCGGGCCTGTGTTTGGATGTTATATTGTAAAAACAAACAAACATATACTTTCGTGCAATTATAAAAAGTGCTATTCTGGTCACACTTTATTTTAAGGTCCAATTATCGCCATTAACAAAGCATTAATTACAACCTTTGCCTCAATAAACTCTTAATTTGCTGTTTATTAATAGTTAGTAAGGTAGTTGTTAAGTTTAGGTATTGGGTAGGATTAGGGATGTACAATATGGTTATGCAGAAAATGTGCTTTTTAAGTACAAATTAACAGCCAATAGGCATGCTAATAAGCAACTAGTTAGTCCCTATACTAAAGTGTTACCCTTATTCTTAATAAAGTATGCTAATAGTGACAAGTACTTTAACAGTACTATAAAAATGTACACGCCGTTGCACACCTGATTGATTTGCCACTGGAAGAGTCCAGAGCTTAATGTCATAATACAAAGGTTTCAGGTTTTGAGTACTATAGACAGCATTTACCCATGAATTTGAGAATCACATCTGCGGAGCTGACATCCACTTTCACCATTTTGCCTTTGAGGAAAGTACTTAACCCCAGGCATTCAGGACTTAGCTTTGAATAAAGTGGCTAAATGACAATTAATTAACATTTTTGTTCTGAAATTGTTCCATACACTCTTAAATATTTTCAAATACACTACTGTTCAAAAGTGTGGGCTCATTATTTTTTTATTTGTACTATTTTTTAGAAATTAATAATTTTATCAAGGACACACGAAATAGTGTCCTTGACATTTTACATTTCCACAAAATATAAAGAAGCACAACTGTTATCTACATTGATAAAAATAATAATTTCTTCTTGAGCAGCATATTAGAATGATTTCTGAAGGATCATGTGACACTGAAGACTGGAGTAATGATGCTGCAAATTCAGCTTTGCATCACAGGAATAAATTACATTTTAAAATGTAATTAAAATAGAGAGAGAGAGAGAGATTTTTTTTTGAATTGTACTTAATGTGTAAAATTATTTGTGTTTTAATGTATTTTGTCACTACTAATTTGTGCTTCCAAACTAAAGAAAATAGTAATCGTAAAATAATACGCTCATAAAAGGTGCATATTAGTACCTTAAAGGTACATATTAGTACCTAAATGGTACAGTTTAGTGCCTTTTGAAAGGGTACGGCCTTCAGTGACACCTTTTTTATACCATATTTGTAGACTTTGTTGTTCAGTGGCTGATTTTGTGTTTATTGTATTCTTAGAAGCAGTTTTAGTTTCTAGTAACCACGTCAGTATTGGCCAGTACAGGATACGAACATGATTTGATTTATAGCTTGAATCAGTCTTCACCGCCATGATTATTTAAGGACAAATGACAGTAGCTACACCATGCTATCTAGATTCATTCCACCTTGACTGAAGATCAATGACCAATCGATACTACATCATTGCTCCCAAAGCTGAAATTGACAAGCATCCCAATCTATTCATATCCCAGAATGCTTTTCTCATCAGTGCCACAGTAGGTTGAGTATGCCATTGTCTCTATCAACATGAAAGCCATCCAGCTGAGACTCACAACAGGAATGACATTTCAGCTAACATTGCACACTCTGTTTGATGTTGCTGCTTTTTTCACTAAATTTTCTTTTGAGGATACAAAATTAAAAATCTTTTTAGAAAAGTGTTGTTGTATAATACTATGACTTATTCAGAATGGGTTCCATTAAAAAAAAGAAAAGAAAAAAGAACTAAATGGCTCAACCAGTGTAGCCTGATTTCTGACCTAAAGACTAATGAGAAGAGATCTTAACTATACACATATCTTAAAGCTGTGTTCACTCTGAATGGGTTTAGATTTAGATTTAACCTTTAAACGTGTCACTTAATGGGATGTTCTGGGTTCCAGTCATCAACAGCTTAAAAACACAAGGCAAAAACAAGATCCAGATCTTCTGATATGACACATCAAATAAACATCTAAGCTATAGAGGCAGCCAAGCTACTCAAGGTTTTTCTCCATCTGCCTTAACTTTTCTTTTTTTTATCCTTTCCTCCTTTCCATGTGGCCTACTTTAGGGACTCCAGATTTTTACAGACAGACATAGGCGCTAGCTGCCACTTCTGATGTGTCTCTGTTGATGTCTCACTCTCCACGCTGAGGCGGAGGGAGAGAGACAACAAACATTCAGCAGCTGATTTGGTTTGAAATGAAGCTTGCGGATCTTGTCAACACTAGTTATAAAGATTCGGCTGCAGCAAGACAACCCGCTCTGCTTTTTCTAATAAGACCATCAATAATAGTCCCATCTGGAAAGAGCCTTGCCATTGGCAGCATTACTCTTGCCAGCCCCATTATCTATTTCTAAGGGCTGGTAATTTGAATTTGCTGTACTGTTTTAATTTCAAGCTGTTGTACAGTTGTCAGTGGAAGTTTTTCCCTTTTTTTTCCTTTCTCAAATGACTTATTTAATTGACACTTGCAATTCATTGACCTTTTTGTTTGGCGAAGAATTCGCTATAAGGGCCACATAGTTTTAGGTGGGGAGAATTAGTGACATTGTCAAGGATATCTAAACCAGTGGTTTTCATCCGTATTATTATGCTTACTATTTTCATTAACAGACTATCCCTACATTAAACTAATTAACCACAATTAATTGAAACTTAATGATTCCAGACTGATGGATATTTTATTACTCAGCGTTTTGTCTTGTTTTCCAGTACAAATATCTGAACATTCTCAAATTGAGATACATTTACTTGAGAAGCAGAATGACTTAAAATATGAAGTTTCTCTTTCTTTTTTTTTCTAATGCTTAAAAGTGAATTTATACTTAAATCAAGAAGAAGAAAAAAATCTGTTATTGGGGTAAGAATAGGAAAGGGGGAAAAAAATATTTTTTTTCTTCAAGGGCAGATATTTTTTTCTTGTTTTAAGCATAAAACAGTATGTTGATTCTTTTTTTTCAGATAACAAGATTTAATACCTTAAACATATCTTAAAGTAAATGTATCTTGATTGAAGCATGCTGTATTTGTCCTGGAAAGCAGAGTAAGAATATTTATTTATTTTATTTCAAGTGCTCTTTGCTCTTCCATTTTTAATTAGAATTAGAATTTAGATTAGAGTTTATAGATAGATCATTTAAAATACTTTTAAATTTAGATAGATAGACAGACAGACAGACAGATAGATAAAAAAAATCTAAGGCTATGATTCAAGATTGTACTCAACTGTTTTGTTTTTTCCCAGAATGGATTCACTCTCAGTGTTTGTCTCATGCATGTACAATGAGCTAGCTTGTAGTCACTGCTCAGTGAGAAGAGCGTGTCCCCGTAAGAGACAATGTAGAGCCATTTTCAGCAAGGCAAAATCAGGCTCTTTATCACTGTCAAGTCTGGGAAGAGCAGGTTTAGGTTTTTAATGTTGAACTAGCAATCAACATGTCTGTCTTTGAGGCTCAGATGGTGGTTGTGCTACAGGAATTCCAGGTACTAAATATGCCTGTGGGTTAATGGCAATAGCCTACAGGATCATATGACTGCTCCTGTGGAGAAGAATGCAGCAGGGATTGAAATATGCCTGTAAATGATGGTGACTGCACATACTGTACCTAGTCCCTGTGGGGGTCTGAGTCTCATATGATCTAGGTCCCTTTTCAAAATCCCATTTTACAAAATAATATTTTATTTAATCAATATTCATCAACATTTCATTTTTTTTTCAGTTTTTCTGTAATTTTTGTCTACACTTTTAAATTTCAGACACTAGCAAAAAACATTTGTCATTTGTAAGAATACACACTGATATCGATGGAAGTGCCAATACTAATCAAAATAATAATCTTTCAAATTTAAAGGGATAGTTCACCCAAAAATGAAAATTCTGTCATTACTCACCCTAGTACTCTCCAGAACGCACGCCGAAGACTTACATGGAAGAGAAGAAACTGTTGAATAAAGTCGTTATTTTTGTTTTCTTTGCACACAAAAATATTCTCGTAGCTTTATAAAATTGCGGTTGAACACTGATGTCACATGGACTATTTTAACGATGTCCTTACTATTTGGAACGACATGAGGTTGAGAAATTAATGACAGAATTTTCTTTTTTTGTGAACTAACCCTACCATGATTTATTTTTCAAACACACATTGTGGAAGTCAATATGAAATGTACTCTATTCCTCTCTCAGTTCTCCGACAAGATCATTGATCATTAAAAAGTGTTTAAAATACTAATTGGAATAGAAATGTGATTTGGGTAACACTTTAGAATCGTGAACACATATTCACTATTATCTAAAGCCCAGTACACACCAAGCCGACGGTCGGCCGTCGGGCAGTTTTTGTTCATCGGCCGACTAAGTTTTCTCAGTGTGTTCCGTGCCGTCGGCTGAAGTTGGTCCTTGTCGGCTTTTTTTCGGCCGATTCGACATGTTGAATCGGCATCGGAGCTCGTCGGTCAGTCGGGCCATCTGATCATTCTGATTGGCTGTTCAGCTGGTGAACCAGTGCGCAAGAAAGGCGCAGAACGGACGTGCTACTTGGCCGCCAGGTGTCGAGCATCGGCTTGGTGTGTTAGGGCAACTTTGGACCCAGACGCTGCCGACGTGAGCCGACCCTGCGGTCTACTGTCATCACCACTAGTTCGTCGGCATCGGCTTGGTGTGTACCGGGCTCAAGAGTTTTACCTGAGCAAACTCCTTATTTGCTGCTTATTAATAGTTAGTAAAGTAGTTGTTAACTTTAGGTATGGGGTCGGATTAAGAGATCTAAATTATGATCATGCAGACAAAGGCATTAATATGTGCTTTATAAGTACTAATAAACAGCTAATAAGCTAGTAATAGGCATGCCAATAAGCAACTAGTTCATAGTGAGAATTGGTCCTTAAAATAAAGTGGCACTGTGATTTGTTCTAAACAAATGGTCACATAAAAAAGTCATGCCGGGGGCACCAAATAATTGAAACATATATGTGAAGGGGTTAAAGTTTACACTTTTTATAGATCAAATAAGTGGTTTTGACAAAGATTCCTCATGTATTGTTTGATTTCTACTCAGTCTTCGAGACCTAACCTTAACCAGTTCAGTGTGCATCATAGACTGGCTTTAGGCCTAATCTGGTAAATATCTCTTAATAAAGTCATTACAATTCGATCACTCTGTCCCAATATGCTTGCAGACATGTTTAATCTCCCTTCATTGTCAGGGAGAAAGTGAGTGCGGAAATTTCGGGATAATATGTCTCGAGACAGAGACACTGGGTCTAGACAGAGGTGTAATGTGATTTAGGATGAGTGTCCAAAGTGCCTAACCCTCTAATTCACATTTTTCTGTTTGGGTGTGTTAGTAGCACAGATCCATCACTTCCAGGCAGAATTATCAGGCATTGTCAAGCAAATTTGATCAGGGCGAACAGTAGTGCTCAGCCTGTCTGCAGGCTCTCTACAGACAGGCACTCATCGAGGATCATTACGTTAACTCTTTGACAACACATATATGGATAAGCTGATTATTAGCTCAGTATTACAACACATATTCAGAAAGCTGTCTTACACACAGACCGCTTTGCTGAGTGAGAATAATGACCACTTGTTCATAGGCCAAAATCTTAAGTCATACTTACTGTCGAAGTTTATTCAACCAGAAATACGCTATTTTTTCCACATTTTAAACACTGGATTATGGCTAAGTAGGAGAGAGAATGGCACATACCCTGACTTTGTGTCACGAGTATATTATGCCTGTGACATGCTTTTATTGATAGACATTGTAATTAAGTCCTGGTGTGGAGACAAAGGAAATTGCACATTCATCATATCAAACTGGCATATGTGGGTGAGCAAATGACTCTTTTATATTTGGAGTACTGAATCACCTGCTGGGGGCAGTGGATGTGACTAGCTTCAAAGAGGAAATTTTATTAGCATGCAGACTAAATGCAGTGTGTTCATGTCTGATTGGTGGTGGATGGTTTAATTTGTATATTCCTTCGCTGTGGTTTTTGATATAATGTCTTTTGTCACTGTTAATGATGTCGAACACAAGAGATCCATTAATAGTTTTGTTGCCTGATTATTGGTACTAATTTCTTTGTATCCCTGTTTAATTGCAGGCTCAACTGTAATTGTTTTATTTTTTTATTTTTTGCTGAAAATTGTGTCATTTACCAATATGTTGTTCAGAATTTTGGTTTGTGTAAAATCAAAAGGGGACATTCTGAAGAATGCTGGTCACTTTTGTCCATGAGTTTACAATGAAATGAGACTGGAGATTTAAGCTTAAAAAATATATATTATAAAAGTATCATAAATGTTTTCCTTACTAAAGGAATTTAGTAGGATTTATAGCCTACTATAGCTTTGTGTGATGAATTATTCAGATTGCATTTTTGAATTTGATCAACAAATTCATTAAAAAGGGTTGACTTGAAAGAATTGTTTGCTCACAACTAAGACAATATATATCTCTCATGATTTTTTTTTTTTTTTTTTTTTGACAACCCCAGACCTCATTCACATTTCTGGATGAACTAAATTTTATTTTATTTTATTTTATTTAACTTATTTATTTATTTAACCTTATTGAATGTACTACATAAGTGTTCTTCATTTTTCGTGTGGCCATATAGTGTTTTATATTTATTCATTGTGTATTAGAGACTGTTATAGTTAACCCTAGTTGTTATCTTTTTTGTCTTTCTCATAGTGGTTCTCTTGGACACTACAGCTGTGCTGGGAGAACTAAGCTGGAAGACCTACCCAATAAATGGGGTGAGTAATATTTCCCTGTGACCTTTGTACCATATAAACAATTTACCTTGCAGTATGTACATGTACTGCGGTTATTAAAAAAAGAAATTCTTATAAAGCTCCTCTGAATGTATTCCAACCATGCCTATGCAAACATTACTTATATCAGGTTAATCCAAACCACACAATTCGGTGTGAAAAAAGAAGTTTGTTATAATGAAATTTAATCAAATCAGGCCATTGAGACAGCGTTAGTGATCCAGAATCTATTCAAAGAGTTTCTTAAAGGGTAATTATTGACACGGGTCTTAATAATTCAATTTTGCCCCTTTCATTTTTGTGAACACTATAGAGGGAATTTCCAAGACATTAAAACCAGTCAAAAGGCTAGAAGCAATTTGAATGAAGCAACCAAGTGTGATCTCACAGCCCAGAAGAGCTTCTAATAGTAGAGCTACTATTATTAAATCAATTTCATGATAAAGAGCAGTATGATGGATGCTCGATCACTGCCCTTTTTCTGAGGCCAACTATAAGTACCAGTCCTAGTCTTGAGCTGTACTCGAGGAAAAGTTTTGTAGTGGAGGAATCAGAGTCAGCCCACGGTGTGTGTGTGTGTGTGTGTGTGTGTGTTCTTTTTTTGAGGGTGTGCAAAATGACCTATAGCCCATAAAATGATTTCCCAGTGGAGTTGCAGTGCACATCTTCATATTAGTTCTGCTCTTACACAGGTGCTCACGATGTCAAAGAAAGTGAGTTCATCTTACCAGTAAACACCACTTGGGGTTTCTTTCTTTTTTTTCTCATGCTGTAAGAGGCTGGTGCCTCCGATCAAATCAATAATTCATGCTATAATATCCTGGGTCACATACCTCTCCTATTAGTATTTACCACAATGTCTTTTTCTGGTTCTTTTTGTTAGGTCAGGGTATGTCATGTTAATCAAAGCCTTTTTCGTTCTTCTCCCAGAGCTATATGGAACATATCTTTTCCGGTCTGGGGAGACTTTACCCGCCATTTAATTTGTTTTCTAGCAATGAGAGACCAGCGTGTATGTTTTGTTTACTCTGGCACAGACATATCCTATGGGGGTTCTATCTCTCTACCTCTTTCTCTCTCTCTCTCTGCCACTCTCCCCCTTTACCTTCTGTTTGGAGAAACAGGTTTGTTTGTGCTGTTCCATTGTTTCGTTGACTATTCTCTTGGCTCCACTCCACTGTAAGCCCCTCAGATTCTGTGCTGTAACTTACCAAATGTGTCACAGAATCCTGGTATCCTTCGTGTAGTGTACACACTTCTCTACTTTGAGAAAATATTATATGCTTACTGCATGTTAACCCTCATACATATTTAAATATACTCTAGATGTCATGACTGAAATGTTTATATGTCAATTTTAAATATTCTATTCTATTCTATTCTATTATGCATGCACTAAAAAACACTTTCTTCACCGTATAGTAGGGCTGTCAAAAAAAAAAAGCAAATTTCGAATATTCGTCAAATTTAAAATATAAATCCACATTTGAATGCAAAAACGTTGCATTCGAATTCTTAGGTGTGCGTCTGGCAGCCTTATCAGTGGCCCACAAGATGCGATGACGATGTAGGTGTTATTGCATTTTAATGCTTTTTTTAGCCTATCCAGTTGAACCCACTAGATGCAGCGCTGCTACGTTGTTCATTCAAAATATTGCGGAAAAAGAGAACATCAATGCGGAGAAGATCTTGTTTATGTCAAAACTGAAACCAAGCCGTTCACACAGAACGCATATTTATCGCATTTTCTAGAGGGACATCTATCACCGTTGCACTCGCGTCTCGCACAAGAGAGCTGCATGTTTAGAAAGCCATGTAAAATTAATGGAAGTTCAACTTTTAAAGGGTTACTCCACCCAAATATTATTTTTTTTCATTAATCACTTACCCCCATGTCGTTCCAAACCCATAAAAGCTTTGTTCGTCTTCGGAACACAATTTACGATATTTTGGATGAAAACCGGGAGGCTTGTGACTGTCCCATTGACTGCCAAGTAAATAAAACTGTCAAGGCCCAGAAAAGTATGAAAAACACAGGGAAAAACTGCCCGTTTTTCCCCATCCCACTGGGAAAAATGAAGCTACTACCATTTTTTCCCCACAGTCACAAGCACTGTAGACTCGACATCAAAAAATCTGCTTCCAAGAGTGTAGTGATCGGTTTCGGCAGTCCAGTCATATGTCAGTTGGGAAAGATTTTTCAAAAAAAAGATATTCATATACATTGAGGTCCCGTTTATGTTGTTGTTTCTATGTGTTTTCACAACAGCAATGTCTAATTATCATATATGGTTTGCAATTCCATTTGTAGCAACATAGAGAGGCAGATTTCTCATGTTTTTAAATGAAAAAGTACTCTTTGTGATCGGTTTCGGTCCTTTGTATTAAACTATACATACATGATGTTGTTTTGTTTCTAATTGTTTAAGCAAGTTAATTAATTATATATGGTTTATAAACATTATTTTAAACATTATGCACTTTTTTCAAAGATAGTCATGTTATTTTATTGCTTTGAAGAAATGTGCATTATTAATATTTTGCTCGATGCGCCCTCTTGTGGCCCCAGGAGAGAAGCCAAAAGCTTTTTTTTCCCCTAACTGAAATTATGCCTTTTAAATTCGAATATAATTTGAATCTTGATATTTAAGTGCAAAATTCGAATTTAGTTGTTCAGCCATTTTGACAGCCCTACCGTATAGTGAAAAAAAAAAAAATTTTAGGGTTGGTTTGATTTTTTATGTTTTTGAAAGAAGTCTCTTATGCTCACCAAGGCTGCATTTATTTGATCAGAAATACAGTAAAACAGTAATATTGTGAAATGTTATTACTGTTTAAAATAACTGTTTTATATGAATATAATTTTTTATATAATATAATATTTAAATAATATTCAACAGCCATTACTCCAGTCTTCAGTGTCTCGTGATCCTTCAGAAATCATTAAAATATGATGATTTGGTGTTTAAGAAGCATTTCTTTTTATTATGAATATTGAAAACCACAATACTTTTTTTCAGGATGAAAAAACATTGATGGATAGACAAAGAACAGCATTTGCTTAATAGAAAGCTTTTATAACATTATACATTTCTTTACTGTCACTTCTATTTAATGTATTGTATTCTTGATTAATAAAAGTAATTCATTTATTTTAATTAATTAATTTCTTAAAACAAAGTTCTAACCTAAAACTTTTTAATGGTAAAAAAAAAAAAAAAATCCAAAGAAGAATGGTTAAAAAATGTTTTTAAAAACTGCTGACCGTTGACCTCATTTAGCAGGTACTTCTGTCCTTTTCAAGATTAAAAAGCTGTGACAGTCATCAAAGATGTTCAATTCATTGTAAATGAGCATAATTAAAAAACAGTCAGCATGGTTGCATTGCTGTAGTTACGATACAAAGACTTCTGTGTCAATCAAAGAGTGATTAATGATCTCTTAACGCTCTCTCATTCCCTGTCGGCCATTTGAAAGGTTGACCTTTTCTAAAAAGGCCTGTCCGTCTCTTTTCAAAGGGACTGGAGCACTGGGACGTGAATGATTAATACATGCTGTTTTAGAAGAAGTTGTGTCAAGATGAGACAGAAAGCCACACTTTTGAGTGTTAATTTCTTATCTGTAATGGGACTTTGAGTGACCTTCAGCAGGACAGATCTGGGATTTAGTCATAGATCACAACACAATCTGGACCTCAATCATTGAAGTTCAGCTGGTTGGTGTTTTATACCAGTGAGTTCAACCAAGGTATCCCATGGAGTACAGAGTACCTTTAGCAGGTTCAAAGGCATACTATGATTTTGCTTTATTAGACCTATAACAAATAAATTCAACTACTAAAAGATTAAAAACACAACCCCTGGCACCTCATTTATAAAGACATACGTAGTATGATCCTAAATGTGAACATATGTCAATTCTCACTATTAACTAGTTGTTGATTAGCATGCATATTACTAGTATATTGGCTGTTTATTAGAACTTATAAAGCACATATTGATGCCTTGTTCCGCATGAGCATATTTTAGATCCCTTAATACAACACCATACCTAAACTTAACAACTACCTAAATTAGCAGTTTGTTGAGGCTAAAGTCATAGTTAATAGTTAATGAGAATCGGTCCCCAAACTAAAGTGTGACCATTTTCCTAAATGCATCATAGTTCATCTTAAATTCATGTGCACTATGAATGCAGCAACTGCATCTGGAATGATCACATATAATGTTACACAAAAGTAATGGTACATACCTTGGTTATTCATGAGATTATAAGGTTTTTATAAGCCATTATGCATGCATTATAATACATTAAGAATACCCTTATGATGCATTATAAATACAGGCTTCATCTGGTGTTATAATGCATTATACTCTTAAAAGTTATAGAGAGAACATTAGACTACTATAATATTATAGCACACAATTAACATCAGGGTCCAAACTATTTATTAACGTGATTATAAGATTATACTCCAGGTAACTGTTGAAATATAGTCATTTGCACATTGGCAGTCATAACTTGTTTACATAACATATTTATTTAATCATTAATTGAATCAAGCCTGACCAAACATTACAGGAAAATTCTGCCCCATAAAGTTTTCAGAATGCCCATGCTCTTCAGTTGGCATATACCTGTACATAAAAACATTTTTATGTCAGTTTTCGCCTTTATAAACCCAGATTTGTTCCTCATTTTCAACAAAGGATGTAATCTATTAAATTTAGAATCAAATTTGTCATTGTTTTATAAAAGAGGTATTTGATTATTCTCAGCATTTTAAAGTTCTGAAACAAAATTATGTGTAATATTTGCAATTTTGTGTGGATCATGCTTCCACTAGTCTCCAACTGGGCTGCACTCCCCTGATTCCAGTCCATACAACACATGTTAACACAACAGTACTAATCTGATAATCTAACACCAGCATGCACTCTCTGATATCTGCGGCTGATTCGGTGGTTATTGATTGAGTTCAGAAAGTGTTACTTCAAATTCGCTGAGAAAACCAGAGCTCCCACTGATTTCGAACACCTTTTTCTTCATCATTGCAACTGACAATAAACACCAAGCTCGATTTTAGCTCGCACCCACATCCTGACAAAATCTCTTATAACACAAGCGAGTTCTCCTTCTGTCTTACTCAGCCTTTGCTATTTGTAGCTGCAGCATTTTGCACTCGCAGTCGTGATCTAAAAGTGACTGATGTGCTCTATACAAATCTGTTTTCATGATGTGATTCACTGATATTATTTTTTTTAGCAGGGAATGTAAGTACACGACTGTGTAGGATAGGGCAGCAGAGTTGAATCTTTCCAATATATATTTTCTTTGAGACAGCTTGTTTTCAAACAGGTGTGCCAGTAGTTCAAATCTTTGGCTGGTTGTTAATGTAATGCAGAAATCAGGTTAATACACAAATGGGGTTGGAGTATGCAGACTGAGGAGAGCAATGCACAATTCATGGACTCACTTGACTGAATGGACTTTATCTACACTGACATATAACATCAGTAACCTGCAGCTCTGATTCCACTGTGTGTGAAATATATGCTTTCAGTTTATGGGTTTTGCAAGTAAAAACTATTGTATTCTTTCCCATAAGTCCTTGCGTGACACATCACATAGGGTTGTATTTTATTTAAATTATTTTGTTTCTTCTCATTTTTGTTATCAGGAATGAACATTAGGGTGTTTTGTGTTATATTTTTCTACTATTTAGTTAATGTTTAAGACATATATTGCCACATCAAGAGTGATGTTGCCATAAATGTTACTTATAAGGCAATATATAATTTTCACATATGTACATTATAATTTATAAAATCTTCATAGTAAAACTTGTGTATTTACATATGTTAATAATATCAATATGATTAATACCATATATGCCAAGAATACTATATAATTTATAAGCAACTTGATTATATCACTTAATAAAATACTATACAGTTATAAACTGTAAAATATACATGCAGGAATATGTCATTACTGTAAAACCTGAAACAATAACAACCACAGTAGCATTTTTTAATGTGAATATTTTTGTAAATTTATATATTTTGTGGTTTACTGATAATCTTCATTGTCCTGAAAATACAACAACATAACACTCAGACACTTTCACTTAGTGCTAATATTGCTTTCTCTGTAACACTTTAGTATAGAGACCAATTCTCACTATTAACTAGCTGCTTATTAGCATGCCTATTAATAACATATTGGCTGTTTATTAGTACTTATAAAGCAGATTTTCTACAAGACCATATTCTACAGCCCTAATCCTACCCAATACCTAAACTTAACAACCACCTTACTAACTATTAATAACAGCACATTAGGAGTTTATTGAAGCAAAAGCCATAGTTAATGGTTTGTTAATAGCGAAAATTGGACCTTAAAATAAAATCTGACCGCTTTCTCTTTTCTATCACCCGTCCTCCATCTCTTTTTATCTTCCTCTCTCTCTCCCTCTCTCTCTCTCTCTCAACTCTAAAGCTTTGCCCTATGTCTGTTTTCATGCTTGTGAGAGCTTTGTTTTCATAACTTGTCCGATTGGAGGTTAGCATGAGAACCTGGTCTGAGTGCAATACATCACCATCAGCCTCTGCTTTACAGGCAGTGACACATTGCTGTTGCTTCTCATTTACATGCCCGGTCGGCCTTGACACATGTTGTATCCTGAGTTTGCGCTCAAGAACAGCAGCAAAGCTTTCCAGGTAATACAATAGATTGAACACTGAACAATCTGTTTGATTTGTGCTGAATACAAGTGACCAGAATGCACAAACAACCAACAGTTGGACGACTTCTGCATGCGGTATTTCAGCGCAAAAATCTGCATCTTGCTCACTTCCAATGGAGTTTCAATGAATAGTTCACCAAAAAATTAACATTTACTAAGGATACTTACCCTCAGGCCAGCCAATATGTTGATGTGTTTGTTTCTTCTTTTGGATAAATTTAGCATTAATTACTTGCTCATCATTGGATCCTCTGAAATGAATGAGTGCCATCAGAATGAGAGTCCAAACAGCTGATAAAAATCCACAAGTAATCCACACGACTCCACCCCAAAAAAATGACATCTTGTGAAGTAAAAAGCTTTGTGTTGGTAAAAAACAAATCCATCAATATATTTTTAACTTCAAATGATTCCTCTATCCATAATATTGCTTTCTCTTGTTATCTTGTCTGAATTAGGAGAGAAATATGCACAGTTTACAAGCAAAACAGGTTTAATCAAATATGTTAGTCAATTTTGATGTGAGAGGGCAACAGGGGATGGACTTTATCACTGGAGGAAGCATTATTGTGGATTATGGACTTGTGATGTTTTTATCAGCTGTTTGGACTCTCGTTCTGACCCATTCACTGCAGAGGATTCATTCGTGCAAGTGATGTAATGTTAAAACTTCGATGAAGAAACAAACTCTTGGATGGCCCAAGGGTGAGTAAATTTTCAGCAAATTTCCATTTTTGGGTGAACTATTTCTTTAACCGGGCGCTAAATGACTATTTAATTCAAGTCAGTATACCTTCTTTCTATGTAAATTAGGTTTGCTTTTTCACAAAACTCAGTGAGATGAGGAACTGCACCATGCAAATTGCATTCAGCAGAGTTTTGGGTGTGTTTGCGCCGTTCACGCATTTGCATAATTTCTGTAGCGAATCGGTGCTAAAACAATGCAGACAGTTTGTGCGAATCCCACAGTTATTAGAGAATTCCGCTCATTATGTTGTGTATCGGTGAAGGAAACTTTGGCTGTGGCCATTCCAGTTGTCAATAGGGAGGGGAACCTTGATAACAGACAGAACGAAATGTCAAATGTGTCCCTTTGCTGTTTCCTTGCGATGGCTCTTGTACAGGAGTCATGATGACAAAAGAATGTAGAGATGTCGAAGGATTTCAGGTGGAAGTAGGTCATTGTTAGTGTTGTTCTGGACCGTCCAGAGTGACCCTGATGTCCCGTTGGCCTCTCCTGCTCTTGTTCCCTTTTTCGTTTACTGGTGCATGATGGAAGGGAAACCTTTTTTTGTTGTTGAAATGACACAGCCCATAAATGCAGTCTTTCATCACTGTCTACCTTTTGTGTTGCTGCTGTTAGATGTTAGATTTCAGCAGTATCTCTTTCCATCTTTATCCACTGTCCCTCTTACTTACTTTCTTTGTCGAGGGTAGATGACATTTTCCTGTCTCCATCTCACTCACTTTCTCTCTATCACTCGCTCTCTCTTTCCCTTTCTTCTTGTTTCTCTTATGAGAAACATGGTTTTGATTTGCGTTTCCCTTTTTTCATGCGGAAATAAAGTCATATCAGAATAGAGATTGTATCTGAGTCTAGGTTGTAAAACAGTCTGGGATAATGAAAGCGAAATAAGACAAAGGATAGATTAGGCAGGAGACGACCTAAAGGCATATTGATGTATGTCTGACTTTACCCAGAGCAAAATTAGACATTTTTCATGTCCTTTTTTGTAATCCAGACTGCATGTTCAAAATGAGATTTCAACACCTTGAGATATCTTGCACAAGAATTATTATTACTGAAACTAATCATAGTTGGCGAGATTCTAAAATTACAGTACACCATGGGATGTCGACTTTTCTGATATTTTTCAGTTATTTTTATGAGTATGTTTCATTTCCCATGGCCTGTTTGTTTGTTTTTCATTCCATAATTATTTTTCTCGATGTGATCATGTAAACTGCTGTAATCTTGGCATGAGTTTTGGTATTGGATACACTTTAAAATTATTTTCAATCATAAATATATTATAATAGCTCATGTGCATTCAAACATACATGATAATATGTTAAAATACATAAACACAAATCAATGATTGTTTTTTTTCTAACTGTTTAACTGTGCATTTAAATTTACATTTTTGTATAGTTTATTTTGTTGTAATCAGATTACATGATGTGCAGATTGTAAATTAATTAATTATTTAATTAATTAAATCAGAATTATTATTAAGGTAGAATTTGAATAGGCATTACAAAAAGTGGCTTTGTATGCCACTAAATTAACAATAAATTGTTCATTTCTGAAAGTATATCAATTGATTGTTACGTTTTTATCAAAAAACATTTTTTTAAATAATTAATCTCTAGCTCTAAATTAACACGTTAAACTGGCAGTCCAAGTGAGTTGTTATAATTATGATTGTAACCTGTGTTTTTTTATTTTTCAAATTTTATTTACTCTTAATTGTACCCCGAGTGTGTAACAGAACATATAACAGAAATATGTATTTTCTGTTAAAAATATTTTTAAATGGCTTTGAAACAATATGAATTGTGTAAAGCACTATACAATTAAACATGAATTGAAGAATTGAATGGTTTAATATTTGATTTGATTTAATTAAAGCAAAAAAGGAAAAATTCTGCACATGCCATAAATTTTGCTCTGAAAAATAAACAAGAAAGAAAGCCAGTAAATAAATGCAGTGTTTGAGCCACAGGCATTGCACAAGGTTGAAGAGATCCATGACACAGAAAGGAATGTTTGTCATTCATTTGGTGTTTTTATTGATGCCGTTTGAAGTGGAAGTCAATTAATCAATTATTGAGTCAAAGGTAGCGCCGGCATCTCTCTCACAAAGCACTTCCATTACCCAAGGTTAATGTGTACTTAATAATTAAAAGATAATTAAACTCACACTCGAGCTTAATTGTATTTCCATTTGCCCAGGGCTCATTTGCAATTGATAGACCCCCCCCCCCCAACTCCCTTGAGAGCAGACCTTTATTTGGGTTGTGTAAATTCTATTATGTAGTCTCTAAGTGTGTACTTTCAATGCAAGACGTGCAGAAAAATCAAAGCTTCAAAGATCAATCCTAAGCTGGATCTGACAAACAGAAATCAATGATGATAATTGATGCTTTTAAGCTATTGAGCATACATATTGACATGCTAGTCAGTTTGGTGGTGCTTGCTGAAAAGGTTCATTTACAGCCAAAGAGGCCAAATACAGTCAGAAAAAAGCTGGATTCCAAATAGAGGACCGCCACTGACAGATTCCAATTCAGTGTTGTTATAAGCGGTTTGCTTTTCATATGCATTACTGTGTACTGGCATTATCTAAAATATCCTATGTCCTGATGTGTGCGTGCTGCTCTTGCCAGCGACTGCACCAGCGATATGCCTTTTTCACAGCCAGTTTCCAAGTGGAGAAATGATGACAGATATCAAAGGAGAGTCAGGCATCTTAGACGTCTGCTGATAGAAACCATTTTTAAACCATTTTAAAAGCAATGAATCCCCCCTCATCCCCAAGATGCATTTCCTCCATGTTGTCTCTATCACACCGATCTGTGCCGTTTTTGAATCCTTCTCTGTGGACCCCTGCCAACTTAATGTGATGTGTAGCCAGTGATTTTAGCTTCATCCATCTCAGCCACTTTTATCAGTGCGTGTAGCATCTTAAGCCGCGTGCTGATATCTCATCCCCGCCGCAGTGTTCCTAGATGTATCCGGTCACTTTCTAGCAGGAGATTGAAAGCGCGCTGCTGCCTCCCCGTTCTTCTAAATGCCTCGTTTTACCACCAACAAAAAAGCTGATGAGAAACAAAGGGCTGGAAGGCAGTGGCAGGGTGAGAGGAGATTATAGGATCGGGGCATGTATCAAACTACCCGGAGTCGGTGTGCTGTTCTGAGGTCAATTAATTTTTTTCATGACTTTATGAATGACATTATATGGCCTGTCTGGAGATAATGAAAAGCTTGCTAAACATTATAATCAGCAACAGTTTTTTTTGTGTTTTTTTTTGCTCATATTTCACAGGCTCCAGGGTATTTTATTACCTATGACTGCATATAACAATAAACAGTAACACTTTATTTTAAGAACCAATTCTCACTATTACTGTTTTTTTTTCAACTGCTTACACACATTTTCAAAACTTTGCCTTCAAAATTTTGCAAAACACAACACAAAAATCCAAGAATTGCACACAAAAAATCTTGCTAAATGAAGCACTGCATTCAAAATATCACATCTCAACACATCTCAAAAGCAAACATTTGCAAACACCTTTGCCATTATATTAATTGCTGTTAGATTTTTGTGTGTTACATAGATAATTGTGTGTTGTGTTTTGCAAAAAGTGTTTTATTAATTTGATAAGTGAAAGGCTGAGATTTAGTGTATGGTTTTGCAGATTTGTGTTTCTGGTGTTTGAGTGCCAGGTTTCACAAATTGTGTGACAAGTAAAGAGTTTGTGTCTAAGCAGTTGAAAAAAACTGTAACTAGTTACTTATTAGCATGCATATTATTAACATATTGGCTGTTTATTAGTACTTAGAAAGCATATATTAATGCCTTATTCTTCATGACCATATTTTAGACCCCTTAATCCTACCCCATACTTAACAACTACCTTACTAACTATTAATAAGCAGCAAATTGGGAATTTATTGAGGGAACAGTTGTAGTTAATAGTGGGAAGTGGTCCCCAGACTAAAGTGTGACACAATAAACAAATATTGTTAAATATATTTATAGCCATGCATTAATAAAAGCCTGGTCACACACTCATTCAAGTTTAAAAATCACATAGATAGATAGATAGATAGATAGATAGATAGATAGATAGATAGATAGATAGATTGATAGATTAGCTGTTTAACTAATTATTTGTTTGTTTTGTACAAAAAATGGGCTTGGTGTGAGTAAGCTTTTACAGTATAAAATATACATAAGGCTAAAACATGTAGTTTTAGCCTTCTATTAGAATCTGCATAATAGAATTTCATAATTTACTGAAAATAAGAGCAAACAGGGTCCAAAAATAATTACAAGCAGAGTCCTAAATTAACACTCCACAAGTGTCAAATGTGAGTAGAAATTGGCTGTGGTGAGTAAATAAAACAGTTACTTGCCAGTTGGCTGGTAGCTGTGAATGAAATATATTGCTTGCATTAAAGTTGCCTAAACAGAAATATAAAGTACAAAGTCATGCTGGGTCACATATGAATATATATCTGACAGCTGCAGTTCCTGGCTCATCTCACATGCTGCATGATGTTGCTAATGTTTGGGAAAAACATCTTAAAGGGGAGTAAATATATTAATATTGCAAATAAAAGTTGCAAAACATTATTCAGTGGCTGATAAGACCTATTTAAGGGTGATACATTTTCACAATTCCTCCGTCATCAGCAGATCTGACAAAAAAATTATATAAAATGGGAATTTTAAGTATAAAAAATACGAAAACATTGGAATTTTAGTTTGGATAATATAATTATTTATTTGGAAGAAATAATTATTTTTATTTTAAGAAGGAAAACATCTGTCTAGCATGTGCCTAGTTAGATTTAACCCTTGTGACAACTTCCATGTGTGACAGCGTGCCCAAGTCTCCCCTATTTGTTTGTTTATTTATTTATTTATTTGGTCACACTTTATTTTAAGGTCCAATTCTTGCTATTAACAAACTCATTAACTACAACTTTTGCCTCAATAAACTCCTAATTTGCTGCTTATTAATAGTTAGTAAGGTACAATAGTTGTAAAGTTTAGGTATTGAGTAGGATTAGGGATGTAGAATATGTCCTTTATAACTAAGAAACAGCCAATATGTTAATAATAATAAGCAACAAGTCAATAGTTGGTACCTATAGTAAAGTGTTTATTTATTTACATTCAGATATGTTTACATTTATTTTCTCAGTGTGTTTATAGTTGTTCTGCAGGTCTCATGACCTGGGCCTTGTCACAAGCATTTTAATGCCATATCCAGTTTAAGTTGCAAATTACATACAGTATGAACTAAACATGAGCTGACTTGACCTGTTTAGAAATGGAACCCTTCAGATGCCCTTTCAATCAAACTTTTTGGTTGCAAACAGTGGACTGTTGTGAGGAGCTATCAGCACACATCAGGGCTATGATACAGCAAGTTTCTGATTGAGAGGCTATTAAGGAAGGCTTAGCTTATCACTGCAATAATGAAAGTGAATAAGTGGAGGCTTTAGTGCTAATGAAGTGCGTCCTTCCTAATTAATTATCAGAGGGAGAAAGATTAGGCAGATAAGAAATAAAATAAAAGAAGAGGAAACAGATGATTGGAGGAAGAGATTTATGCTGAAGACAGAAAGAGGAGGAGAAATAGTGAGGAAAACAGTAAAGTGTCAAAAAAGTGGGAGTACAAAGGAACAGAATGTGAGAAAGAGACTGAATGGGTGGAAAATAGGAATGCCAGAACCTAGTGAGAGTTTGTGAAAAAGAAAGTGAGAACATGTGGAAAAGAGAGTGAGAGTGTGATGACAAGATATGGGAAGTGTTTGGGAAAGCAAATGTGTGCAATACAACGTGTTTGGAAAGAGAAAAGGGCGTGTAAAAAAGAGAAAAATGTAGACAGTCGCTCAAAGCAGAGCATCAGTGTGATGGCCAGACGTCCTGTCATTACTGTTTGATTCAGCTGTAGCTCGTGGCTTTAGTAAATCTATTAGGCTCTTATGCCTCGCTGTGTTCACAGCCTCAGCATAACCAAGCATATGGGTAGTAGGGTTGTCACGATACCATAAAAATGTCTTACGATACTATACCAGCTAAAGTATCACGATACCAAGTAGTATCACGATACCATGCAGTATTGTGTTAATTTAAAATTCAATTCTACAAAATTAATCAAAATTTCATAAATAAATAGATGTAAATGAAAACAGACAATATTTTTCTCTGAATACTTAATTAATGTGAATGAATGACTGGCTATTGTTATCCATGAAATGATCTAAACAAATCTTAGCACTGCACAGAAGCTGCATGAAGTGACATTTAGATGTGGCATTTACACATTTAGACTGTATTTATAATTGCATAAATAAGGTTATGAGATTAATGTTTTAAATACTAAATTCTGAATATAGAAATATGTTGGAAAATAATGTAATATGCCTACTTTTAGATGGGAAACTTAAAACGGCCAGCAGGTGGCAGAAGTTCGTGATTGAATCACTGAGTCATTCAAACGATGCTTTCAAAACGGCTGAATCCTTCAGAAGCGAATCAAATGACTGTTTTTATGAATGGCTCAGTGAATCAGTGATTCGCCCAAGACAACGCGGATTTGGATTCGAACACAGAAACGAAACAAAAACAGCACTCTTGCTCGTGTCATATTGCCAAACTGTCAGGAGCATTTTTTGCTCGCATATCTTGAAATTTCCAAGTTAGCAGCATGTATATTAAAACATAACATTATAAATGAATAAATATATATATATATATATAATGATAAGAACCAAGTGCAAAGCCGCTATGTTGATGAATGGAATTGCGTTCGTGATCGCAAAGATGCTTCCAGAAACGAACTATTTCACCTGTTCTAGAAGTGGTCAAATGAATAAAACTGTGATAATACTTTCTTGCAAGATATTATGATGTTGAATAAGTGATGGTTGATCTGCTGTTTTTTAAAATGACATCAGATGGTCTGAATCAGACCCTTTCTTCTGATAAACTGCAGCATGAACAACGACGTGCAAGTGCAACTTCTCATTGCAAACTGAACTGAAGCGTCGGGAAACACTCAATACAATATAAAGCGTATACACAGACTAAACTACACAGAGCACAGCAGAAAGACATTTGGCAATCAACTTGTAATGTTTCTGCTGGCATGCATGTTCAACGTTTGAACGTTTAAAACAGTGTTGCTGCCGTGCATAGCTACTACATATCTTACGGTACTACCTTATGGACGATACTACCGTTTAAAAAATGCGATGGCACCGCGGGTATTTTTAAGCTTTAGAATCGCGATACTACCGTAGTACCGGTGTATCGTGCAACCCTAATGGGTAGCACATCACAGCCTACAGATACTACCTAAAAATGATGTAAGTCTATTGAAAATGGCAGTAAGGAGTCTCATGTTGCTTGGATGTGACAGTGAAATAAATAGGCGGTGATATTTTGCTATCAGTAGGGGCAAACATTGGTCTAATTCAATAATTGTGTGTACACACAAATGTTTGCGTGAAATCTGTACAGTATATGAACATTTTCACGAACAATGATTCATCAATTATTTTCGTGCTAGAATTCATTCTAAATTTCCGAAAAGTCAGTTTCCACAAAAATATTAATCAGCACAACTGTTTTCAGCATTGATAATCCTATTATGAAATATACAAATCACCATATTAGAATGATTTCTGAAGGATCATGTGACACTGAGGAGTGAAGTAATGGCTGATTAATATTTAGCTTTGCATTACAGGAATATACTGAAATAGAAAACAGTTATTTTAAATCATAATAATATTGTGCAATATAATTGTTTTACTGTATTTTTTATCAAATAATTGAGAGACTTCTTTATATAAGAGACAGAAGAGACATAAGAGATCTCTTTAACTCTTTCCCTGCCTTTTCTTTTTTTTTTGGCCAGCCACCACCAGCATTTTCAATCATTTTCACAAAATTTTCATAGCCCCCAGAATATTTTGTATGAATGCAATATGTCAAAAGAAAGCTTAAAAAAAACACTTGAATGTGGGTAAGTTTCATAAAAAATGCAACAATTTGAATAAAAAGCTGAGAAAATCATATCACATCATCAAGCTGCGATGTTTCTCTGTATAACAACAGATACGGGTATGTTTGTAATTAAATGTTATTAAAGGTGTTTGAACTAGATTTAAGGATGACACACTTGGCATTGCTCAAGGATCTTGCTGCGCATCTCTCAGAAGAGAGTGCATCTTTAGAGATTGTTATATGTTTGCTAAAAATACTGTAAATGAAATGTTGTGCAAAAAGCCCTTATATGAATTGGCTAACCATAACCTGCTTATTTTGAATAATCCAGATTTGTAAACATTAGAACAATGTTAAGAACCCAATGTCTTATTCAAGTTATACTGTGGGTTAGGAATTCAAGTTCTACATGTCATTTATCATGGAGATGTATTGTTTATTTTGGGAACGGTAATTAGTAGTTAGAGACATGTCAAACAAAATCAGTTCAATCCAACTGATTGACAGATTTCAGTTGACAGATTCAGAATCTACTGTGTATCTGAAACTCTGCAATCCAATAAAAAAGTGATGTTACGTGTTCATCACATGTATTCCACACATGCAGTGAGAAGCTTGTGAGCTGTCAGTGGTCCTGTCAGAAATGGCACCACAGTGTATAATTAGCGATTTTGCCTCTTTTTTTCCTCAAAAAAAATATTCCAAGTAAACTTTCTTCTCATGTGGCTATAGGATTGTTGCTTAGCCTGATGCTCGTTCTTCCAACAATAACAAAATCTCTCTGGAAGAGAGTACATAGAAAAGATGGGTTGTAGAGGGTTGCAGATCATTGATGCAAATCAACAAATATGTGCAGTGACTTGATGCTTTTACTTGCTATAATTATAATACACATGAGTTCCCTAGTCATAAATCAGACATGAAAAGGAAACTTTGAGATTAATTTGATACCTGAGTTTCTGAGTTGGGTGGGCCATGAACTTTAACATGGCGGAGGACAGAACAATTGCTTTAGTGACTTAAGTTTAAGTTAAATTTTATTTGTTTGTTTTTCCCCTACAACATTTGCATTGCTTTCTTTTGCCTTTACAATTATATATATTCATGAGTATAAATAACCATATATATTATATGAATTTTGCACAGCAATTTACCGAAATTGTCAGCTAGATAGCCTGGTAATGTTTATTTGATTGTCACTGGATAGGATGCTACATTTTATTCAAAATCTGTTGGATATTGATTAAATATCTGCAATTCATTTTGGCTTTAATTAGATTTCCCCAAGCAATAGGAAAGAATGAACCTGCTGTCCTCCATTATTCCTATTCTTTCCAACAACAAAGCACTTGAATGTGATCAACTTGTTATTGCAATTTTAGAAGTGGGAAATAGGACATTTCTGATAGCATGTGAAGGCAGCATTATATCTATAAAATAATTATGAACATTAAAAAAGATATATTGTGTGTATTCAATTATTAATATTATGATTATAATTGTATTTGTATTGCTTTTGAGTTTGTAAAAAAATAATAATTAATGAATGATTAGGTTTGCATATAAACTAGTGCTGTCAAACGATTAATCACATCCAAAATAAGTTTTTGTTTACATAATATATACGTGTGTACTGTGTATATTTATTATGTATATATAAATACACACACATACAGTATCTATTTTGAAAATATTTACATGTATATATTTATATTCATATATTTTATATTGTATATAAATATATTTAATATATAAACCTAACATAGTTTTCTGAAATATATACATGCATGTGTGTGTATTTATATATACATAATAAATATACACAGTACACACGCATATATTATGTAAACAAAAACTTTTATTTTGGATGCAATTAATCGCGATTAATCATTTGACAGCACTTATATAAACATATAGCCAGTGTTTCAATTTACAGTGAAACTGAGTTTTTCTTATGCTAATTTGATGAAGCTAAATTCTGTTTGATTTCTCTGGGCTCCAGCAGCTGCTCTGAATCCCACAGAGAACTCACCATGAACATTGCCCTTCCCGAGCATTCACACCTTTCTATTGCTTTCTCCAATTATCCCACTATCTATCTTCTCATTCCTCTGTCCTTTGCTCTCCACAGTGGGACGCCATCACGGAGATGGATGAGCATAACAGTCCCATCCACACCTTCCAGGTGTGCCACGTAATGGAACCCAACCAGAACAACTGGCTTCGTACAAACTGGATTCCTCGTCAGGCTGCGCAGAAGATCTACATGGAGCTTCGCTTCACCCTGCGGGACTGCAACAGCATCCCCTGGGTCTCTGGCACCTGTAAGGAGACTTTTAACCTCCTCTACTTTGAGACAGATGAGCCGCATGGTGCCAATGCTCATTTCCATCCCAACGAATACGCCAAAATCGATACCATTGCCGCCGACGAGAGCTTCACACAGACAGACCTGGGCGACCGTGTTCTGAGGCTGAATACCGAAGTGCGAGAAGTGGGCCCAATAGCTCGTAAGGGTTTCTACTTGGCCTTCCAGGACGTGGGCGCATGTATCGCCCTGGTGTCTGTGAGAGTTTATTACAAAAAGTGCCCGTCTACCCTGAGAAACCTTGCAGCCTTCCCCGACACTGTACCGAGGGTGGATTCGTCTTCACTGGTGGAGGTCAGGGGAGCGTGTGTTGAGAACGCTGAGGAACGTGACACACCTAGGCTGTACTGTGGAGCTGATGGTGATTGGCTGGTGCCACTGGGCCGTTGTGTCTGCAGCATAGGCTATGAGGAGAGTGACGGTCTCTGTATTGGTGAGTTCTAACATTAAATCCTGCTTTGTTTTCTGTATCCGCTATAGGCTTTGGCAGCAATGTAAATATACATAGATTACATAATTAAAGCTGCAGTCTGTAAGTTTTGCCTCTTTGTTGCCATCTCTTAAACCTGCAATTTGTGGAATTATTTTCTTAACATGGGTTGTGCAACGGCACAGCTCCAGCGTGGATGAATCTAATATTTTAAGGAGTATGTGTGGCTTTCAGTCACGATGTGGACACTCACTGACCTTAGGAATCACAGATTCTAGCCTAAATCTTGGAAGTATGACCCAAATAAAGAATTTTCACCAGATATTGTCATCTGAACGAGTAAGTAACAAGTCTGACACTTTTGTTCTGACCAACTATGGAAAAAAGCATTACAATAAATTGTGCTTCAATGGTGATTAAATATAACGATCGGTTAGCTCATATCACATCAAACCGTACAAATGTTACTGTTATACTTTGTTCTCAAATTGTTCATGTTAACAACATCAGCATTGTGTGACTACGTGTATGTAGTGTGTATTAGCGTTACATGTAGATTTAAATTTCTGTACTGTCTAATTTAACCCAAAAAGCTAATTATTCTTTCTTAGAACTGGTTGTCTTTAAAATACAAAACTTGTGTAATCCCACGTAGACTATCTGTAATCAGATGCACATTTAAAACTGGAATATAATCTAATTTCAGTCACTTTTATTACACAAACAAATAAACCTTTTTGGATTACAATCCGCCATTAAAATGATAAGTTTAATTATTCCAGATGCTGTGAGAAAAGGTTATAAGCGATCTGCCACCTGCAGCATCCACACACGCGATAGCCCTCTATCCGGGACACCTTCTTTATGTTTACAGACATGACGTAATGACGCGGCGGCATCAGTGTTAATTTTGGCAGGCATTTTTGATTTAGTCTTAGTCTTTATCTTGAGACTAAAATGCTTAATAGTCTTAGTCACATTTTAGTCATTTGAATCTTTCATAGTTTTAGTCTAGTTTTAGTCGACGAAAAGTCATTGCATTTTTGTCAACTTTTAGTCATTACTTTTAGTCAAACTGCAGTTACCAACATTTATTTTGGTAGCTATTGTATATGTAGTATACATATACTAGATACAAATTAAACTCATTTTTCAGATACAGTAGGTTTACTTAAGTATACATTTATTTAACATCTTTTGTTGGTTAACATTGATGACACAGATTAGGAATGCTGTCCATTTAAGACGGAAGGCACGCATGTAATACTGACACATTCAGTTTTCACCCACCTGTTATACGCTCACTTAAACCATAACCGACTGTATTTACGTAAGATGCTCTACACGATAGACATTGGACTGCTGTGTGTGTATTTGAGCGCTGAGAACTGAGAACTGATCGTGCGCTGTATGAGACTGAAGAAGTGGAGCGTGCGCGCGAGAGAGAGAGAGCACTTCTATCAGCGCGATTCCGCCTATCCCGCCTTCAATAACTAAGTTAATCGACAACGAATTGTGACTCCCGGGAAAAACGGGACATCTGGTCATCCAGTCCCTAACCCTTCGGGTGCTGAAGCCATTGTTTCAGATCGCTAGTTCGCGTATAGCCTATCCGTCCACTGCGGCTGCCATACTGAGACTAGATATAGACGGTTTCATCGGGTGCACGCACCTGGCCCGAAGTTAACTTCCGGTCTGTGTTTGTTTATCGGTCTGGTTAGTGGCACCGGATACAAACGCAGTTAAAGTTAAAGTGATGATCACTTTACTCCGTAGTGTAAAGTGATATACACTTTACACTACGGAGTGTAAAGTGTATATGTGTGCTTGTCGTCTACGTCTATGTGTCAGGTCGGGCCTTAGACTCCGCTTCACTCATCATCTTAGTCGACCCCCACCCCACCACCATGCCCTGCCGGTGGAGGATGCCGCCGGTGCGTTGGTGATTTCTCGCGCCGGGGCAGGATGCTCGGGCGAGCGCCGGCCCACTCTCGGCGGTCGATTGGCGGGGCCTGGCCTTACTGGCCTTGCTGGGCCCCGATTGTGGGGTGGGGGGCCTTTGGGTCTCCAAGCCCAGGGCCCGGTCCGCCCTGGTGTGGTCGGCTGCCGGTGGAGCCTGTGGGCTTGCCGCCACGGCACCCTGGGGCGCCTACACTGTGGCTGTCGGAGGTCCCGCCTTCGGGCTCTCCTCTGCCCTTTTTTTTTTTGGGTGGAGGCCGCGGTTGTCCCTGCGGTGGTTCTCCTGGGGGTCCCGTGCCCTGGGGGGCCTCCGGATGTTTGGGGCCCGGGTCTTTTCCGTGCCTGCTTCATGCCTTGCGGGATGGGGCTGTTGTTCCCCACACACACTATTAAACATTTACATGGAGGAACCTTATGAACACAAGCGCGCTCACACACACAGGTGTACACTCAAGCATTCACATTGGTGTAAAAACAGGTGCTCACAGACACACATTGTCTTGATCTGCTGTTGCTTCAAAACTTATTTTGTAATATTAGTTATGTGTGCTGCTCAATAACATTTAACATTTAGAATTTATTGTGATTTATACAGATGTTAGTTGTTGCTGCAGTCTCTTTGATGTTGTGTCTTCGGTTGTTTTCTCTTTTTGTCAGCAGGTATTGAAGCAAATTGTCTGTTTTTTTTGTTTTTGCTTTTTCTCCCTCTCTCTCTCTATCCCCCATTCTCCTTTTTGTCTCTCTCTCTCTTCCCCTTCTTTGTTGACTTTCCCCACACCCTTTTTTTTTTTTTTTTTTTTTTTTCCTTTCTTCTTTCTCTCTCTTGTTTTCTCTGTCCCCTGGTCTTGTCTATCACAGTGTGGTTAAGTAAAAGGGTATATAAAATTAAATTAATTAATTAATATAAAAAATAAATAAATAAATTTAATTAAAAAAAAAAAAAAAAAAAAAGGCTGTGAATGATGATAGTATAGCCATGCATATGTACTGTCATGTGTTATCTGTGCTACTGACAGGCCAAAGAAAAAAAAAAAAAAGTTAAAGTGATGAGTAATGAAGTTGGGCTTAGGTTGTTGTGCTGTGGGATGTGTTTCCCATACATTTATTTATTTGTGGCGACCCGCCACGATATCAAAACTGACTGATTTTCCAAAGGCTTCGTTGAATAAACATGAGCACGTAATGCACATTTAAAACCTGTTAACATGCACCAGGACGCCAGCGCACTGAAAGCTCTTTGTTTGCTCTTTGTTTGCACACGTCATTGTTTTCAAATCGATAAAATGAATTATCGATTTGAATCGATAATTCAAGCTTCCGCTTCCGGCGCTGCTGTGTTCAGTCGACGTTAAAGGATGGCTCCGCTCAATTTGTGTTTTTATATACTCTTTTACGTATTTTTACTTTCTCTTTTTACACGATTAACGTCTGCACTATTTATCTATGACAAAAGAACACTTTTGGACATCGGACACCGCTGCACTAACCTGCTTCAGAACACTTTACCCACGGATCCAGCGTGGCCGTTGGAGATTCTTCGGAACGCCGAGTTCAACAAAGGCCACCCGAATAATCCCAGAAGGCGAAAGAAACACCGCGGGCGACGCGCTGGAATTCGTGACAGACTGAGAAACAAAGCTCACAGCCCCCTCTCCCCAGTATTCTGCTCGCTAATGTCCAATCCTTGGAAAATAAGATGGACGATCTTAGAGCCAGGATTAGTTTCCAACGGGACATTAGGGACTGTAACATCCTTTGTTTGTCTGAAACATGGCTCTCTCCCTCGGTACCGGACACTGCAGTAACTCCGTCTGATAACTTTGCTGTTTTACGGATGGACAGAACAGCTGAGGCCGGAAAAATCAAGGGCGGTGGAGTGTGTTTCATGATTAACAAGAAATGGTGCGACCCCAGGAATATCTCCATTCTGTCGCGTTCCTGCTCGCCTCATCTGGAACATCTCTCCATTATCTGCCGCCCATTCTATTTACCCCGCGAGTTCTCCGCGATCATCGCTACAGCCGTTTACATTCCACCTCAGGCAGACACGAGCTTGGCTTTGTCCAAACTCCACGAAGAGCTCAGCGTTTACATCAACAAACACCCTGACGCTGCCTCTATCATCGCTGGGGACTTTAACAAAGCCAACCTCAGGAAAGTAATGCCGAACTTCCATCAGCATGTATCCTGTCCAACTAGAGGACCGAATACACTGGATCATTGCTACACTCAGTTCAAGAATGCCTATAAAGCTCGTTCCTTGCCAGCTTTTGGTAAGTCTGATCACGCGGCCATTTTCCTCACACCGGAATATAAACAAAGGATCGTTCAGGAATCCCCGGGGGTGAGGGAAGTGACGCGCTGGTCCTCCCATTCTGAAGCTATGCTGCAGGCGTCTCTTGATGACGTCGACTGGGACATGTTCCGGGCGAGTTCAGCTGACGTCAGCGAGTTCACGGATGTAGCACTAAGCTTTGTTTACATGCTAACCGAACAAGCCACTGAAACGGTAACAATAAGGACATTCTCCAATCAGAAACCGTGGGTGGACAGAACGGTGCGGGCTGCGGTTAACCAACGCACTGCCGCATACAACGCCGGTCTTCTGTCAGGAAACATGAGCGTTTACAAATCATCATGTTATGCTCTCCGACGGGCAGTTAGAGCTGCTAAACTCCGATACAGAGAGAGAATTGAGTCACACTTTCAGCTCAATGACTCTCGACGCATGTGGCAGGGACTGAAGACCATCTGTTCCTCTGGAAATAACCCCTCCGCCGAGGTGAGAGCAGATCCATTGCTGGCCGAAGAGCTAAACATCTTCTACGGCCGCTTCGATCGCAACGGCGGTGCGACTCTGCCGATCAACGCGTCAGGAAGCAGCAGACAGAGCAGCGATGTTGATCGTGTTATCACCGTGACGGAGGACGAGGTCCGGAGAGAATTAAGGAGAGTAAACATCAGAAAAGCCGCCGGACCTGATGGGATTACTGGTCGCGTTCTGAGATCGTGTGCCGATCAGCTTGCTGGTTTGTTTACTTCCATCTTTAACGAGTCCCTTGCTACCTCTGTGATTCCCACCTCATTCAAGAAATCTGTCATCATCCCTGTGCCTAAGAACAGTAAACCCTCTTGCCTGAATGACTATCGTCCAGTTGCCCTCACATCAACAGTCATGAAGGTTTTTGAGAGACTTTTAAAGAAACACATATGCTCCTCCATCCCTGCTACCTTGGACCCTCTTCAGTTTGCCTATCGCCCAAATAGGTCTACTGATGATGCCATCTCTCAGGTACTGCACTCTTCCCTCACTCATATTGACAGCAAAAATGGCAACTATGTCAGACTGTTATTCATTGACTATAGCTCAGCTTTCAACACTATAGTCCCCTCCAAGCTAGCTGTCAAACTCTCAGACCTCGGCTTAAACACTCCACTCTGTGACTGGATCCAAGACTTCCTCACGGCAGACCACAAGTGGTGAAAATGGGCCAGTTCACCTCCAACTCCATCACCCTGAACGTAGGAGCCCCGCAGGGCTGCGTTCTGAGTCCCCTGCACTACTCTCTCTACACACACGACTGTGTGTCCTCTCACAGCTCCACTTCTATTGTCAAATTTGCTGATGATACTGTGGTTCTGGGCCTCATTTCCAACAATGATGAGACCGCATACTTGGGTGAGGTAGAGAGACTAACATCATGGTGCCAGGACAACTGTCTCTCTCTGAACGTGAGCAAAACTAAAGAGCTGATTGTAGACTTCAGGAAGAGACAGCAGCGGCCCTACACTCCTCTTATGATCAGTGGGACCCCTGTGGAGAGAGTAAGCAGCTTCAAGTACCTCGGTGTAAACATCTCCGAGGACCTGACTTGGACTGCACACATTCAAACACAGGTCAAGAAAGCCAGGCAAAGACTGTACCATCTGCGACAGCTGAGGAAATTCAGGGTCTCACCAGCAATCCTGAAAACTTTCTATTCAGGGGCCATAGAAAGTGTATTGACTCAGTGCATCTCAGTGTGGTACAGTAACGCCACAAATCAGGACTGCAAGGCCCTGCAGAGAGTCGTGCGCTTAGCTGAGCGCATCTCTGGGTCTGCCCTCCCCTCTCTGCAGGACATCTACCTCAAACGCTGCAGAAGCAGAGCTGCAAAAATAATCAAGGACTCATATCACCCCGGTAACCGTCTTTTCATCACACTTCCTTCGGGCAAGCGCTTCAGAAGTGTGATGGCAAAAACTGAGAGACTGAGAAGGAGCTTCTACCCTCAGGTCATCAGGCTCCTAAACTCAGTCTCATAAACATCTACAGGACTCATTTAATTAACTGCGACACCCATCATTCTCCATCATCCGCATTGCTGCTATGTGTACATACCCGGTTCATCCTGTTTGCACATTCATCTTGCACATCCCTGGTTATATTAATATTTATTAAACCCTCAGTTGACTGTATTGCACATTTTAGTTCATTGCACATTTTACTCCTTATTTTATTTCTTGTTTGTACTATTATTATTATTATTATTACTTTTATTTTTATCTTATTCCTACCTATATTTATAGATATGCTCCTGTGTTATGTATAATCTTTTATTTTTTTTATTTTTTTTTTGCACTGTCCATTGAGCGGACCCGTCCTGATCTACATTTCACTACTGATTATACCCTGTATGATTGTGTATGTGACAAATAAACAAGAACCTTGAACCTTGAACCTTGAAACTAGACAAAATTAATCTTGACAAACTATATATCATTTTGAAGGTCTAAGCCTCAAGCATCGACGACAGATCGCTGTTTTTCGATGGAAAGCTTATAAGGAATGTATTTGCTAAATTTGTGTAAGCAGTACACATCAAAACATGTATAAAAAAAACGCAGTACATACCAGATTCATCCTGATAATGAGACACAAACGTATCCACTGCTGTAAATCCCGGTTTAGTTTGAGAGATAAGGGTCCACGGAACAACATCCCAAAGAGCACTTTTAGTTCAAAGAAACAATAACGTTGTAATTTGGATCGTTATTCATTTGTTTACGTCTCATCTCTTCAGGGAGAGTTATTGTTTGTGTCCATTATGGAACAAATTACGCTCAAAAACAGCGTCTTGGTGGTAAAAAAACAGCATGATTTTGTAGCAGGCAACGTCCCAAACAGAATGAGATCATCCAAAAAAAAAAAGTCAAAGATACACGGAAGATTGTTTATTTGAATTCTGGCGCTCCCTCGCGACGGCGCGTGACGCACGCTGTGACGCACGCTGTGACGCACCTGTCATCTGATGGGGGCGTAACTTAGCGATCGGCTTTTTGCACAAATAATCCTTTTTCTTTCTTTTTTCTTCAACATTTTTCATATATGTTTGCGTGTTTTGTGGGGAATTGCCTGTATCTGTATGATTACCATCTGTATGGCTGATAATCAGCATGTAATTACTGACTGTTCACAGATATCAGTGTGAATGCAGTCTATATAAAAGGCCATTATAATGTGATTATTGACAATATGGGCCATCTGTATGATTACCATCTGTATGAATGATCGTCAGCATGTGATTACTAATGTATGAGCAGGAGCATCTGTATGAATGATCGTCAGCCTGTGATTACTGATATACAGGAGCATCTGTATGTCAGGAAATCAGAGTGTGTACTTAAGTTATTTTTTTCATTATTATTGTTTTTTTTCACTCAAAAATTATTCTTATTGTATTTTTCTAGTGCTCAAATAAATCACTTATACGATGTCTAAGATTCTGTCTACTGTTTTATAATTGAAAAACTGCTGTGGCATGTATAATGACTAAATAGTTTGTAGTAGAACCCTTCAATAATTTGGTAAATATTTTTCCTCAAACAGGGGGGGGGGGACTAGAAAAATGGCTGCAGGAATCTCATTTTTCATGGTATCTTCTTCAGATTTGAAATATAAACTCATGAGACATGTGACTTTCAACCCATTACTTTTCTGGATTGCTCCAGGACTGATTTCATGTATTTTTATATGAAATAAAAAAAAATTCAGTGTGGTACAATTTTTATCAAGGCACTTCAGTGTCTATAACTTTTTATCAACTCTGGATGATGGATAGTAAAGCCCAAAGGGTCTTCTTTCCAAAAACACCAAAATTGTGTGTGTGGCGCACTGAAGTCAGGAACTGTTACCATTTTAAATTAGTTAGTCATTTTCAGCTGTGATTCCCAATATGGGGGGCGCTGGTTAACAGGTTAAAAATCAAAACGATCCCGGGTGTTTTTATATCACTGTGTCTTTAGAAAATGTTCGATGTCATTTTCATTTCATCTTGCATGTTATATGCCTGATAAAGCACCGTTTGTGAGCTCAGCGCTGCTTTGTCTACAGCCGTTACTGGGGAAACCTCTAGTTATCCTGCTTTAATGCTTTAAAAATAATTTACTCTAGAGGGACTTAGCTGTTGTTATTGATTCTATTTGGATGTCTACCGGAAGTTAAGTTAGGGCCACAAAAGCGCGAATGCGCAGTAACGTTTGTTTATGTTGTTGCCGTTGAAACCGTCTATACAAACGCCCCTCATCCAATGACAGAGACGCACTGTCACGCACATTTTGAAAGACAAGACAGTTAACTTAGCCTATGGATGTATTTTGAATGTCTGGTAGTCCTCAAATAACATTTTAGTCCCGTCTCGTCTTGTTAACGAAGACGCGGCATAAATTTCGTCATAGTTTTTTTTAGGGCTGCTACTAACGACTATTTTTATTTCGATTAATCTATCGACTAATTTATCGATTAATCGATTAATCTAAACGATTAATTTCCCGCAAAAAAAATCTACAATTTTACTTAAGAATATTTTATTAAACTAAATTAAATCCAAATTTCTATGAAATCCTTTTTTAAAGCAAAAGTAAAGTGCAACATAGAGTGCAAGAAGCAAGTGTCCATCTCATCTCAGTCCAGATCACTGAAATCAGTTCAGTATTATAGTGTAAGAATGACAACATATCCACATGTTCTAGTCTACTAATAAAATTATAATCAGTATTTTACATAAAGGAGTATTTACCAGAAATATTATTTACCAGAAATTATTTAGGAGAAAAATGCAAATGTGCAGTATTTTTGAAAAAAATAAAAATAATAATTGGAGATGCTTTTGATTATTAAAATTTAATGGAACCATTAAAATGGAATCCAGAAAATAATGGAAAACAGAAGTTGGTACAGATAAAACTGTAAAACAATTAATTAGACAGGCTTTTTGATTAATACAATTTAATTTAACCATTAAAACAGAGTATAGAAAAATTAAAATGGAAAAAACTGAATTTGGAAATAAAACGGATTTCATAGGGCCCTATAATTATAATATATATATTTTTTGTGGTAATAAAAATAGATGTAAGTGAGCAATAGCTTTTAAAACGACTTAAAATACATATATAATAGCAATGATGCAATAATAATTAGTTCAAATAAAGTATCAAAAGCAAGAAATCATATGGTTTTATTGAACAAAACTGTTAAAATACATAATGTATTATAAACAATAGAGCTAATGTAGATGACGCATAACAACAAAGGCCTGCAGGGGGCGCAGACAGCCTGATGATTATTTTTAAACATTACTGCGCGATCTAATCCTTGTTTAATATTGACCAAGCACCATTTAATTCAAATGTCCACTTAATCTTTAATATTTGGTCATTTCTTTAGGACAGAAATGCTATAGCCACTGTAATTAAATGAATATGTGGACATCAAAACGTGTAAACTCAGAGTGAGGGTTTGAGCTTTTATTTTGAAATTGTGATGTATTCTCCTGTGTTTGCACAGGTTTATAAATGATTTACCTTACAAATCTGATGAAATGGCGCACGTTGCGTTCCCAGATGAACGTTATAATAAACCCAAACTCACAACAACATGCAGAGATGGAGTTTGAGACGCTCCACACATGTAAATGATAAGTTTCTGTGGAGCTACTGTGAACGGAGCCGCTGTGTGACGCACGTGCTTAACCTACACGCATGTAAATAATTAAAGCGCATATACTGTGTTAGAACTGCATCGCATATAATTATTTAATTAAATCATAGCTTTGGGAAGTCACAATTATGCTTAATTATGATTTTTAAATGGGTTTAATATCATGCAGCCTTGGAAAATTGTCTAATAATGTGTTTTATGGATTCTCGTCCGTGAAATGCGGCACTTCCGGTATTTTGCGGTTAGTCGACGCAGCAAAATGAAGTCGATGATTTTTCAAAATCGACTAGTCGACTAAAATCGACGAATCGTGACAGCTCTAGTTTTTATCATCAGATATTAGTTTTAGCTCATCAACGTCTCGTCTTAGTCACAGAAAAAAGGTTCGTTGACGAATATTTTTCGCCGTCGTCTTAGTCGACGAAATTAAAACTGGGCGGCATGCTTGAATTTCCCATAAATTCCTACCAGTACCACTCAAATTAGAAGAAGTTATTACAAGTTTACCATTGTGAATCGGGCTAAGGTAAGGAGAATGTTTTGAACACTGGCTGGTTATGTACTTGCTCAAAAATTTATTTTGTATAATTTTTAACCAAAAAAGTTACGGACTGCAGCTTTAAAATATTATATAATAAGAAGTAGTATTTTATACTCACTAATGCTGCATTTATTTGATCAAAAATACAGGAAGACAGTAATATTGTGAAATATTGGTTCAAATGACTTTTTTCTCTTTTAATATATTTGAAAATTAAAATTAAATAATTAAACAGTAATACTGTGTAATATTATGATTTAAAATAAACGTTTTTAAAATATTTTTAAATGTAATTTATTCCTGTGATGCTAAGCTGAATTTTCAGCATCATTACTCCACATGATCCTTCAGAAATCAATATGCTGATTTGCTGCTCAAGAAACATTTCTTATTTTTATCAATATTGACAACAATTGTACTGTTTAATATGTCTATGGAAATTGTGATACTTTTTTTTTTTCTTTTGGGATACTTTGATGAATAGAAAGTTCAAATGAACAACATCAATCTATTGAGATGAAGAACTTCCACTAGTAAAATATTTAAATATGGATTATCCAAAAGAAACAACAATGCAGAATACAGTGCAATAATGCTATATTATTTAATGCAATATACAGTATAAAGCATTTTGAAAAATAGCTATCAAATACAAATCTCTATCATGATTTATACAGTTTTAGCCCTCTAACCTTTGATTGATCAAGTGTTTTTTCCAGGACCCCTAATATTTAGTACTTAGTGAGCTATGATCTTGCTGTGATATTGGGTTTGCTTGTGTTTTTTATTTATTTATTTAGTTTTGAAAGTTACAGTATCTGTATTTTCTCTTGCTTCAGATTTGCTCAGAAATGGGCAACCCGGAGTGGAGGTAAAGCGGAGTGATTACAGAATGATTTGAGCCGGGAGGGAAAATTACTGTCACTCCATTCCACTCACATATTGTATTCCAGTCTGAACATTGCTTGCCAACGTGCAAAGCTTGATACTTTACTTGCTTTTTTTTGGAACTGTTTGTGTTGGCGGAGAACAGGCCAGCTTTTGTCTGAAATGTGCGTCACTCGATATCTGCTCCTGTATAAAAGCAATATCAAGGATATATTCAGTACAACAGCACTAGCTTGTGGCACATTGCTTATATATAAAGTTAGCAAGATATAAAATTAAGATTTTGGTCATACCGCCCACCTCTGCTCCGTTCGTGATTGACTGAGAAAAGCCCCATTCCTGACAGCAGGTGAAAAGAGATGAGAGAATTCTCCTGTGATCCAATGATGCAAGTAGATCTCCTGTATGAAAAGAAGACGGGACAGTGATGATAGAGACATCAGTGACTGACCCGGTTCACGCTGCGGCAGCCTGTAGGGAGGTTCTGTGCACATGTGAGAGAATAGAAGATGGCAATGGGAGTCAAAGGCATCATTACATTCTCCTCATTATCATACAGTAACTGAGCATTTCAACCATTCTCCAAGAGCTTTAAAGATTCTGCGGTGTGAGAGGCACTCGTTTCCAGTCTCTTTCTCAGGATTTGTAAGATGCACCAGATGAAGTATCACTCTTACGATAACACGCTGTCTGTGATATGATTTAGACTTAGTGAGTACATCAAAAGTAAAGCTCTGCTGTCACAAGGCCGTTCAGTGCATCTCTACTACCTGCCTCCCCCGTTTCCTGCCACCTCTGTCTCTTTCTTCCTCTTTGCACATTATCTAAGCAGATCACTCCTCAGATTAAGGCTGCAATCGCACTGGCACCTGTCAAAGCCCTAATCAAATCCCCAGCGTCAGGGCGGCTCCTGCTGCAAAGTGAATCCATAATCAGCTCTCCCCTGCCCATCAGAGACCAGTTGCTCAGCATGGTGTTTTTTGTGTGTGTGTGTGTGTGTGTGTCAGGGACAGAAGCAGAGGAAGAGAGAGACTATTTTCTATTTTCAGAGTATGTACTGAAACTGATGAAAAACTAACTTACTTCCTGACTCTTGGTGAAGTTTGTTTGTTAGTGATCCAGATGTGTTCCAGAATGTGTAATAACAACCAGTTCCAGGTTGGCACTGTCATGTATATTCTTGATTTATGTGAAGTGCTAACAACAATTGTTAAAATAAGTTTCTCAAGTGTTTTAAAACAATAGGAGTTTCAAAATTCTGGACAATTGTCTGTTTTTTTTTTCTTCAGATGCAGTCACATTAGTGAAATTTCACTAATTTAAATCATTTAAATCAATCAATCAATCCATTTTACACCAGGCAACTTTCTATTGGTCAATGTAACCAATTCAATTGACCCACTTGAACCTGATGCAATTTACATTGGGACAAATTCCAGCTTTACTCAAAACTTCTAATTGTGTGGATTCCTATGAAATGACTGGATTTCAAATGCAAAATATTACCAAGCAGCAGTAAATAAAAATCAGTAAATATTACAATGTAACAATATTACATTTATTGTAAATAAACAAAAAACAAAACCCCAAAACTTTAAATCAGATGTTTTATATGCTACAAGTATTTAAACATTGCAACATTATAATGTAAAATATAAAAACATGTAGGTAACACTTTATTTTAAGGTCCAATTCTCGCCATTAGCAAACCATTAACTATGACTTTTGCCTTAGTAAACTCCTAATTTGCTGCTTATTAATAGTTAGTAAGGTAGTTACGTTTAGGTATTGGGTAGAATAAGGGATGTAGAATATGGTCATGCAGAATATTTTTTGTAAGTACTAATAAACAGCCAATATGTTAATATAGGCATGCTAATAAGCAACTAGTTAATAGTGAGAATTGGTCCCTATACTAAACTGTTACCAAACTGTATATATACCGGAATATACAACCCTATCCAGAATGCTGAATCCTTGACAATTTTCAAGCGACAGCTGAAAACTCATCTCTTTCGATACTACTTGACTTGAAAAAATTAAAAAAACTTTGTCTTTCTCTTTATTTATTGATCCATTCCTTTTCAAGCTTGTACTTATTTGAACAATGCCTGGAACTTGGTATTACGAACACATCCTGTGTCTGTTTGCCTCTTTAAGAAGAATCACTTTATGTATCCCCCAATTGTAAGTCGCTTTGGATAAAAGCGTCTGCAAAATGACTAAATGTAAATGTAAATGAAGAAAATCTCTAATATTGGCCGATAAGCAACATGGTGACAATTTATTGTGCTTCCCTATTAAAAAAGTTTATTTTAACTACAAGGAGCAACGTATTTGGTAGCTCTTAAGCACTTGAAAATAATTAGCCAACTCACGGTTCTCTGCCAACTTTCAGAATCTGTTTCTTCTCCGCTCCCTTGGCATTATGGGACAGCAGAAGTGTTCACTGTTTGCACACTTCAGAATCCCAGCAGATGCAGTACCTCATCCTTGTATTGTATGCCTAATGTATCATGAATGATTTTTAGATTCTACTCATTTGACATTCATCTGGAGAGACTGTCTGTACTGTTGCCGGACTAATGCTCTGGGGCGCCTCCCACTGCTGTGGTGCTTTAGAGTCTCGCTGCCCGCTGCTAGTCTGTGTTTCACAGCTCTGCTAGAAGAGATTGTAGCCTTAAGGGTTTAAAAAGCTTGTCACGCTCTTTTTGTGTGTTGCTCTTTTTTGCCGAGCAAGTTGTTCCACTTAAAAGCACAGAGATAAGTCAATCGTGCCATTGTATGTTGCTAATCTCTTAAAGATGAAGTGTGGCATTTTTCATGTTTAAATACTTTATCCTATCATGGTTTAATGTGCAGAGACAACTTCAAGTAAGCCATTTTAGGGTGTATTCCTGAACAGTTTGAATACTGTGGTTTTGCAGCTCTTTTAAAACATTGTCCCGTCTGTTTGAGCAATACAACATTTCAGCAGCTCAAACTTTGGAGTCTGGCGGATGGAATGTAGGATGAAAAGGGTGATTGGAATGGGATACTACCATATTTACTACTTACTTTGCTTATTATTTTACTACTTTATTTATTTATTCATTTATTTTTTGACTATTTTGTATTTTAATCTAAGTTTGTGTTAAAAAAGGTGTTTATTCTTGGAAGTTTGATCAAACAGTGAGTCACAAAAGAGATGAATTGAGAGATGAGTTGATAATACGATTGCATTGCATTGTGAGATATAGTATTCCTCACAGTGCTCTAGTGGTTCTCTACATTTTTGATTCAAAAGCCCCTTTGTCCAAAACAATAGGCCCTCTTATATAAGCTGATATGTACCTTTGGCACTTCTGTTTTAATAATAATAATAATAATAATATTAATAAACTCAAAATCTGATGTCAATTTAATGTTGTGCAACTTTATTTTATTTTAATTAAGATTATATTAATGCAAATATATTTAAATAGATAGTCGCTAACAAATTTTTAATTCATCATTCATTTGAATGTGTGACATACCTTGATCCTAACCTAAGATACGCATATTCGTTTTGCACCAGTAAATCAAGAATTGCCATTTCCTTATAAAAATTCCTTCTATGCACTCTTTTTTTTTTTTTTTTTTTTATATACAGATTTTGCATCTATACAGAGCTGTCAGATTTTTCACATTAATCTCTACTCAGGTTGTACAATTAGCCAAAATTGTGTGAGCATATGTCTAGGAAATGTAATAACCAGCTTTTGGATTTATATATTTTGATATGGATGATGGAAAACACAAGATGAGCTGATTCTTAAGCCTGCAAAATGCGCTTTCTCCTCAAAGTCTGTTGTTTACTTGGGCCTTGGAAGGAGCTTTCTTCAGTCTTGATCCTAATCATGTCTGACTGCAATCGGAAAGCAAGGCAAATATTGTTTCATCTGTATTACATTAATACAGCAATGTCCTGCATCTTTTTCCACACCTCTGATCATAAGCGCAAGGTTTCTTTGGCATATCTATCTATATTTTTTGTTTCTTCTGCCAGGTCTCACCTACATGCACCAGATTTTTATCCATTATATTAACACACCTGTCTGCTGTTTGCTCTCCTTCCCTATCGTGTTCTGATTCTCCACTGTGTTGCATCAATGCTCTGTTCTGCCAGCTGTGAGGGATTGTTGGAAAGGTACATACTGAATGTGTGTGTTCTGACTTTAAGTTTACTTTGCCCCAGGACTGAAGGAGACGAGACGGAGACATTGAACCAATCCAGTAAATGCCAGATAGCTTATTTAAATTCTGCTGCAGAGTGCTGGACTCTCCAACCGTTACCATCAACTATTGTAAAATTAACCTAGTCTGAAATGTAGCTATTTTTAAACACATCAAATCTGGATGTATGCATTTTTCTCATCTACCAGCCACTGTGGCAGCTAACTTTTTAAAACATTTTGAATTGACATTTGACAAGAAATGCTTTGCAAAGATGCACGCTTGAAGAAACACATTTGATCATATCTCGAAACAAGCCTTCAATGTGTGTGTCTGATTGGCTGCTTTTCAGGCTTCAGTGGCGCTCTGCCGCTCAAGCATGTCATGGTTTATGTAAACAAACAAATGTTAGAACTTTTACGTTTATGTTGAGCAACCTCAACACAGTTTTTGTAAGACTTTTGTGAACACTCCAAATGATCTCAGGAGGTGCTCTGAGCTTAGTTTACTTTAAATCTATGGTGCGGTTTTATTGTAATGTGCAAAGTTTTGGATGTTTTTTTTTGTTGTTGACGTCTCCTAATTTCAAATTTAAGTGGACCAAACAGAGTTGCATTTCATAGGTTCACTTCAACTCTGCATTACTAGCTGACGCTATGGGAACATTAAATCTATGGGATCTTATTAAAGCTCCAAATTGTGAGAGTGTTGAATTACCTCAATTATTGGCTGATTTTAGTGAAATCGCAGGAGCTAATGGCTTATCATCTAGACATTCAGACATTTCAGCTGTGTATGGATCAATTCAGAGATGAGCAGGAGTCCATGTAGGCCTGTATTGCAGTTAAATGGGTCTCATGGTGTCAGTGTCTCCAGTGTTACCGCTGTGCCTGGTTCATATGAGACCATTTCAGTGGTTAGTCAATGGCAAAGGACTTTGTCCCCATTGGCCTGCTTACCGAAGACTCTAAGTTACATGCAGGTGCTGTCACACTCTGCTTGTCTGGAACCAAGTCTTGTCTTGGTCTTTCCCTTTGGTATGGTTATTCATTTCAAAACAATTTCAACAGATGCATATCTGATAGGCTGAGGAGCAGTTTACAAGAATGGTCTGGCCTGTGGCAGTTGGAAGGATGATGGTTGGAAGGCTTGTAAGTGGTATGCTAATTGCCTATAGTTGATGGCGGTTCTCCCTAGCCTTGAATTACTTCCTCCCAGCTCTGCAGGGCTTCCATGTCATGAAGTTTGAATCATAGAGTGGATAATTTTTTGAGTCACGGACAGACATCAACGAAGTGGAGGTTGCATTCTAAGATTGTCAACCTTATTTGACAAATTTTGGCAGAGGTGGAACAGTTTGCGTCCAGCGAGATGACACTGTGCTCCCTATGGTTCACTCGGTCTATACCAGCACCTGTGGGAAAAGATGTTTTGGCGAAGGTGGAAGTACAATACTTCCAGCTGTTCTGTGGAGAGTACAGAAGGACAAGTTCCAGGTTCTTGGATCAGGTCTCTCATTTGGAGAAACCTACTTGAAGAATACTGGTCACAGCAGACCTTCTCTCTGAGGTTATGGGCTTGCTATGGCACCCCCGTTCAGATATTTGAAGACTTTGGGTTTGGCGTCTGAACAGGGCACTCTAATACAGTATATTTAGGATTTCGCCTGATATCACTAATAACGTTCTGAATGATAGAGCCCCATCTACGAGATACCTCTGTGCTTTCAAAGTGGCGTTTATGTATGCTAGACAATTCAGAGTGGATATTTTTATCCAAAATATTCACAAATTTGCTAGGTATGTCATGAAATATCTGATATTCCATTTCTCAAATACATGTACGTGAATGTGTTTATCTTTATAATGATCTTGTGAGTTGATCTATAATGTGTGATAGGTGCCCCCTAAGTTAGTTTGCACTGCAATTTAGTGAATCGTATCTGCCGAATTTACAACACGTAAATTCACCAATTTCTCCAGAAATACATAAAGTAAGTGGCCGGGAGAAGAATAGAGTGAACTTTATAGTTACCTAGACAATGAGTATCCAATATTAATAAAACCCGTCATCAAATTTAATTGAATGGATTTTTACTGCCGCTTCCATAGACATTAGTGGGCGTTTTACAAATTGTAAATGTACTGTTTTGCTAGTACTTGTGTATGTTATAGTCTGCAAATAAATATTGAAATAAATATTATGTCCACGTCTGGCTTAGTGACAGCCAAAGTGCAAAAAGCACATTTGAGTCTGGCAATATGTGACGTCACTGTACATTTTAAAATCCCATATGTGGGACCGTACTCCCAGAGGCACACAAATAACGATCCCACACGTGGGACCATACTGCTCAAGCGGTTAAGAGAATTGGGGACTTGTTCTTGTTTGGATTTTGCTCCCAGTCTAGTTAAGGTCTTGGTGAGGCTAACTTTCCAAGGTGGTTTCTTCTTTGTTTCGCTTACAGGTTGTTGTTTTTTTTGTCATCTTTCTCTCCTCCTCCGTTTGAAATAGGGGTGGCATAGACTTTGTCCTGTTAGAGCTTCAGTTAGAGGATTCATGTTGACTAAAAAAGCCAGTGGCATCAAGTTCTGACAAGTTGTTTGTCTGCTTAGGTGGCCAGAGCAAAGGTTTTGTTGCTGAGGAATGCCAACCTGGTCTCATGGCATAAACGTACCTGGGGGCACTTTTTAGCGAGACCGTTTTTACGTACCTTACTACTCGTTTCACTGCAGTTTCAAAGAGAAATGTGTACTGAGTGGCGCTAAAACACGGGTTCAATACGTAAACCCTGGCACGGTTTTATTATGTTGATATAGGTACGTATTGCTGTGTTTTTATTACGTTGCTTCAGGTATGTATTGCGGCGGTTCAGAATTCAAATATCCGGGGACCGTCGCTAAAAATTAATGCTCTGTCGTGTTGGAAATATGCCCTACACCAAACCCAACCCTAAACCTACCCGATAGTGTTGACAAATGCAAAACTGATATAAAAACGCATTTGTTGATGCAACCATGCTATTTGAACTTCTTTATATGCAGATTTGAACTGTTTTGTCGAACCGTAGTTACACGGGATTCAAACCGGAGCTCCTCACCTCTCAAGTACGTCTCTGTACTCTGATGCTAACGTTCAAAAGCATCAGTTTTCAAATCTCCCAGCATATTAATATTGTTTTGAAGTCATAACATGATATTCTTCAAGTAATTGTGTGAAAATTACACTTTATTAATCGAAACTCTGTAAATTTGTGTGAAAAGGAATAAAAGGCGTCAGAGTTGTACTGCCTCTAGTGTTCATTTCTTTTGGAAACTGCAGTGATATATACTTATTGGTATGTATTTCGTGTCTCACTAAAAAGTGCCCCCAGGTACGTTTATGCCATGAGACCAGGTAGGAAATGCTATACAAAAGGCTTATGGGTTGCTTCGATTTCGCCTTTAAGCATGTGTGCACACTCTACAAGGAGTATTGCTTCTGAGGTAACAGTGCAATAGACAATAAATGGAAAATAAACCAGCTCCTATAATATTTAGTTGAATAAGAAGAAAACCTGCTTCATTTAGTTAAGGCCTATGTTGTACTGCACCATATTCCTGGAACGTGCCATTGAACAGAACAACAAAGACATCAGTTTGGAAGGATTTCAATCCGTTTGTTTTCAATATGGACTTCAGAATTGTTGTGTTCCAGTTAAGTTGCAGTTGTGACTGGCCCCATTTCTGCATCTCGGCATGCAGCTAGCAGCTAATTACAGTCATTTGTTAGATTCACAGCTAATTTACTTCTTTCTTTCTTTTTTCTCTCCCTCTAACTTTCTTCTTCTGCCAGTCTGTCTCTGTCTCTCTTTCCCTCTCTCCCCCTTATTGTGCATTTTAATTAAACCATCTGCTAAATAAAGCCATTCCTGGTATTCAAGTACACAAGCTTGACCCTCAGCACTCTGAATCGTTTCTGCAGAAATGAGCCTGTCTGACACTTTGTTGCTTTTCTTCTAGTGTAGTTTTCACAGCATAAAACGTTCTGTTCCTTTCCTCTGCGTGAGGTCGCTGAGGCTAAAGACACAATGATGAATTGTGCAAAATGCGCTTAATTAAGTTTGCCATAGTCATCTGGGGCTGCTTTATTTGTATAATTGTGTTTTTTTTTTTTTTCACTGCATCACTCTCTTTTTCTTTCTTTCTCTCTCTTTTTTTCAGACCTTAGCCAGACCTCTTACTGAATTATGGACACTACTCCACATACAGCGGAACAGAGGCAAAGCAGAAACTTTAAACTTTCTGTCCCTTTACTCTTTTACCCCAATTACAGAGACAATTCAGAATATTTCCAACTCCTGTCACTCAGAGAGAAACTTAAGAGTACCAGACCTCCTTTATTTCTTCTTTTTGTCCCCCTCTGCTGTTTTTTTTCTTCTTCTCTATTACTGAAACAGCAGATGAGTGGACACCCGCACAGCAGGAGATGCCATGAGAGTGTTTCTCTCCTTTCCTTCCCCCTCCTTTCTTTTTGCTTAGTCATATCAGGCACATAAAGCTTCAAACACTGCTCTGAATCTGAAGGTGGGGAGTGGGGACGCTCTCTTTTCAAATATTCTTCTAAACTTTTTTCTTTGTTTAAGCAGTGCAGCCAAGGTGAAGGGGAATAAGGAAAAACTTACCGTTTTAGTAAGTGGCAACACTCTAGAGATCTGCAGCAGACAGTATTTCAGGTTAGAGAATTAAACAGTTTAAAAAAAGAGTAAAAAAAAAAAACCACATCAATATTTTGAGAATATTGCATCTACATTATGCCTGTGTACAGTGAGAAAACCGACCACAGAATTGATTGTGCCAAATGCAATGTAGACATTTTACTGTCTTGTCTTTAGCAGGATGAAGAGAGCTTTATAAAAAGCTGTCTTCTACAAATCTAAAACTATAAAATATGGCAAGAGATGGCATAAAACTCCTCTAACAGTAGTGACAGTTATTCCATGGAGTGTCCATCAGTGTTGGGGAGGCTTGTGCAGTTTACCAAGCTAAATTAGTTAAACTACAGTCAGGCTTGAAAACAAACAAACATAAAGAGTAATACTTACTACAAGCAGGGCCGGCGCTAGCTATAGGCAGAGCAGGCGATTGCCTAGGGCCTCGGGCTTTGAGGAGGGGCCTCCATAACCGTAACATCCCCTATATGCTAGTCCACCAGTCAAGACGAGCAGAAATACTAGCCTCATTGTTCATTGGATATAGTTGAATTGTCACTCATCTGCAATTAAACCAATTAATGTTGCAGTTTCAAAGCAGGCCCCGCCTTCTGAATGTTTGCGTAACGAATGCATCCTTTTTTTTTTGTTATCAACATTTTTTTTTTTTTTTTTTACACATAACATAACATAACATCCAAAATATAACAAAACAAAACAACAGACATATACTCAATAGCTCAAAGTCAAGTCAAAAGGGAGGGAGAGAGGGAAGGACAATAAAAACACAAAACAAGTCACTCCTCCATACAATCACGTACATCAAAAAGAAAACACTGCCAAGAGTCAACGGTCGAAGGCTTGGCCCCACCAATTCGCGCCGTTGTACATTCACATGACACTATTTGCAGGAGGCTACGGATCCAATATGTTTTTCTACACATGTGTGGTGTAAACCAGTTCTGGATTATTGTCTTCTTCGCAGCTGTAAAACCAGCAAACAACATTCTCTTTTGCATTGAACTAATACAGAGACCTGAATCATCATTAAGAAGACACAAACTTGGGTTAACAGACCAATCAATTCGCAGTAATGATGACAAAACCAGGTTTACATGTGTCCATAGACTGATGACGACAGGACATTCCCAAAACATATGCAGAAAAGTGCCTGATGATGCAGTGTTACATATATGGCAGTTCAAATTTGACTGTAGTTTCATTTTAAATCTTTTGTAAGGAGTTATGTATGCTCTATGAATGACTTTGAAGTGAATAAGACGATGAGCCAGATTTTTAGATGTTAAGCTGAGATTAGACCACACTCTCTCCCAGTCGACAGATAAATTAAGGTCAGATAATTCCCTTTTCCAAATAGTTTTAATAGAAAGAGGTTTTGTAATGCAATCAATAATTTTAGTATATATTAAGGAAACAGATGGCCGACAAGCAGATGGTGCAATCCAGTCCCGCATAGGATGAGAGGAAATGGAAGAAGACCAAGGAACGCCATATGCTTTGAGAGCAGAACGCAACTGAAGAAAGACAAAATATGCGGAAGCTGGTAGACAAAATTTGGTTCTTAATGTCTGAAATGAACAGAGGCCCTGGTCATCATATATATCACCGCACGTGTTTACACCTAAAGAAGACCAAGAGGGTTGGACAAATGGACGATTTCCGCATACAAAATTAAAATTGTGCCATAAAGGTGTACTGTTACAAAATTTGAAGGGTCCTCCTATCCGACGTTCAACCGTTTTCCAGATTTTAATAGAGTTGGCCACAACCGGACCAAATTTATAATTATCCCCTTTTTTTCCTGTGCCAGTAAATAGAATATCTTGAAGTCTATTTGGTTTAACCTTGTCAGCTTCAATCACTATCCATGAAACTGTAGATTGAGGATCAACCCAATTATGAAGAGCTTTAAGCTGGAACGACCAATAATATAATTCAAAATTTGGTACAGCCAGTCCTCCTGCGCTATTAGGATGTTGTAATGTGGTAAGTTTAATTCTGGGACATTTATCATTCCAGATAAACTTAGAAATTATGGAGTTGATCTCCTTAAAATAACCTGGATGGGGAGAAAGTGGTAGCATAGAGAAAAAAAAATTAAATCGAGGCAACAAATTCATCTTAACAGTGGAGATTCTTTCTTGGAGAGAGACTTTAAGATTCTTCCATCTTTGAATGTCATTTTTGACCTTAACTAAAATGTTATTAAAATTGTCTCTGGCAATCTTATGAATGTTTTTATATATGGTAATGCCCAAATAGATTAAATATTCCTTAATAGGGATAAATGAGGGAATAGAAAAATTAACTTTAACATTGTTAATTGGCATTAAAGCAGATTTGCTCCAATTTATTTTATATCCTGATAGGCTACTAAAATTATCAAATTCCTTAATTATACTAGAGACTGAAACATCAAAGTGGTCTAAATATAGAATAATATCATCAGCGTATAATGAAATACTATGATTATGATCATGAATCTTAATCGATACTTCAGATTTCCTGATGGCTTGCGCTAAGGGTTCAAGAGATAGACAAAACAATAAGGGGGAAAGAGGACACCCCATGCCTCGTTCCCCGCTGTAAAGGGAATGAGGGGGAAATAATATTACCAGTTATGACTGATGCTGCAGGTGAGTGGTATAATGTCTTAATCATAGAAATGAAGTGTTCACCGAAGCCGAAACATTGCAGAACTGCCCACATATAATTCCACTCTAGCCTGTCAAAGGCTTTTTCTCCATCAAGTGAAAAGACCGCACAAGGTGTTGGGTGGGAGTCCGCAACGTCAAGAATATGAAGGAGTCGACGCATATTGTCAGACGCATTGCGCCCCTTGATGAAACCAGTTTGGTCCTCCTTGATCAGACTGTGAATTACCTTCTCCATACGAGAAGCAAAAACTTTAGCATAGATTTTTACATCACATGGGATAAGCGAAATCGGTCTGTAGCTTGAACAATCTCCTTTTTTAAGAAGTAATGAAATCAGTGATGTTTTTTGATCTCTGTGAAATACCCCATGTTCAATTGCAAAATTAAATGAGTTAAGCATAAGTATCCCTACCAAATCCCAAATTTCTAAATATAATTCAGGTGGGAGACCATCTAGACCCGGCGATTTGCCCTTTTGAAGGCTTTTTAAAGAGACGTGGAGTTCATCCAAACTTAATGGGGCCTCCAAAGATTCTTTATCTATCTGTGAGATCCGAGGTAGTTCCAATTTATCTAAATACTGCTTACAAATTGGTTCATCAAAATCTGTTTTGGCTTTATACAGATTTGTGTAAAAACCTTTAAATATGTCATTAATTGCCACAGGGTTCATGGTGACCTGATCATCCGATGATTTTATTGCGCTAATATATGCCTTAGATTCGCATTCTTTCAACCTAAGGGCCAATAAATGACTAGGTCTCTCTGATTCAAAATAATATTTTTGTCTAGTCCTATGTAAAATAAATTCCGCCTTTGAGTGTGAAAGTAAATCATATTCTTCTTTTAAAGAGGACAGCTGTGTAGCCTGTTGCTCAGTAAAATGTTGTTTTTGTAGATTTTGTAATGATTGGATTTTATTTTCTAATTGTGTAAACTGGTGAGTTTTCGCTTTGGCGAGAGTAGAAAAGAAAGATATACAGAAACCTCGTATAGCATACAATACAACCACAGTATTTGAGGATCCACATCAGAGGGCATATTAATTTCAAGAAATTCCTTAATATATTCTTTTAGAGAAGTAATGAAAGTCTGATTACTTAATAATGATATGTTAAAGCGCCATCTAGGGGACTTGGCTTTAACATCGGAAAGAGGAACACTGCACAACATAGCAGAATGATCAGATAATAAAATTGGTAATATAGAGATGGAGGAATTAGACGAAATTAAAGATGGGCTGAGAAATATGTAGTCTATCCTAGAGAAAGTCTTGTGTCTATTAGAAAAAAAAGTCAAGTCCTTAGCTTTAGTATTCTGAATTCTCCATAGATCGATTAAGTTGAGCTCAGTGATAAATTTATTCAATAATTTAGAGGATGGATTGGCTGTTGTATCAGATTGAGATTTATCTAAAGCAGGATTTATGACAGCATTAAAATCAGCACCCACCACTAGAGGGCAATCAATCTCCTCAAGTAAAGTTTTGGAAATCTGTGTAAGGAATGCACTGTCTGTCTCATTTGGACCATAAATAGAGACCAATGCTAACCTATTATTATATATTTTGCATCGGATAAAAACAAATCTACCCTTCTAATCACTACCAAGGTGTTCAATCGTTAAATTTAACTTCCTGTTAACAAGGATAAGCACCCCCTTAGTTTTATTTTGAGCGCTAGAAAAAGCTGCTAATTTGTAATACTTATTCTGGAAACGTGCCACATCAGATTGTTTTAAATGTGTCTCTTGAATTAGGGCACAGGAAATAGATTTACGGTGTAAATATTCTAACACACGGGTTCGTTTAACAGCAGAATTTAAACCATTCACATTCAGTGATAAAATATTTAGAGTATGCATTGAATATTCATAATCCCAAGATTGTACTCAATAAATGAAAAAAAACAGAAGCACTTCCATTCTATAAGTAACACGTAAACGCTGATGTGCATTTTAGATACCAAACCTCCTAGATGAAAAATCCCTTTAGAAATAAGGTAAAATACATAAAAGTATAAATGTCTGCTGTAAAAAAGCAAAAAAAACAACATAAAAATATGAACAACCCACAACCATAAACAAAGAACAACTCAGACCGCACATTACCGAGAGCATAGGTCTGACTGAGCAACAAAAAACAGTGATAGTTTGTGACCGATCCACTCCAATGCAAGACATGTCTCCCGAAAGGCTCACGCAGCCAAAAAAATATTTTTTTATTAATTAAACCTACTCTCCATTAGTCCCCTCCAAAAAAGAAAAAAGGGGAGTGTCAGTCTTACCAGCAAAGAGATCGTTGTACCGGATAAATAAGGACAATATCCCAGTAGGAGAGAAGAAAACGCAAACAATAGGTTTAGCAAGCGTCCATGTTCATCCTGCCATCATCCCCTTCTGGGCAGCTAGGACCAAGACCATCCCGGCCGTCACGCCCCTCCCGTCGAACTGGAGAAACAGCGGCCGCTGCTCTCCCCCCCCCCGCAGAGCTGCGGCATACGACTTCTGCTGAGACATGGAGCTGATAAAATCCTCCGCTTTCTGAGGGGAATCGTAGCTTCTCTGTTCCCCTTTGTGCCGTAGCTTAATTACCGCCGGATAGATGAGGAAGGGCTGGAGACCAAGCGCTGTCATCTTCTTTAAAACTGGACCAAATGCCTTTCTCCTGATCGCTGTAGCCGGACTAAAGTCGGGAAAAAATAGCAGTGTGACATTGCTCTGTGAACATTTCACGGGATAAGCCTGCCGAGCACCTTTTAGGATATCTGATCTGTCATGCCATCTCAGTACATGGAAGATGAGAGTGCGCGGCCGATCGGAGCCCCTCCCTCCGTCATAGACGCGATGCGCCTGATCAATCTCAATGTCACGGCCCCTCAAGGAAGGAATCCACTTGGAAAGATTAGCTCTGAGGAAACCAGCTGCATCGTTACCCTCCATCCCTTCTGGGAGCCCCACCAGTCTTACATTGTTCCTCCTACACCTGTCCTCCATATCTGTCATCTTCTCGGTGAGTCGCTCCAGCTGATCCTTTAAGTCCGTGACTGTCCTCTTATCTTCACGCGCCGCTGCCTGAACAGAATCAACGCGGTCACGTGTCTGCTTCGCCGTGGTAACTATGGCCTCAAACTCCTCTCTTAGCTCTTTAACAGACTCGTTGGTCGCTTGTATGTCCTCACGCAGTCCGCGCAACGTGGGAATCAGCACCGAGTCCATAGCATCTCTCACTGCCGAATTCACAACCGAATTCAAAGTGCTTTGGTGTGCTTTAAATGCTAGTTCAATGCGGCTAGCAATAGCATCGTCGAGGTCTTCACTGGAGATGGCTGAATCTCTGAATTTATCTCTCTTTTCCGATCCCCTTTGTCTGCCTTAGCACTCATGATGGGTCCAATGCAGAGTGGTTTAAATTTTACTGACAGGATCGTAAAATATGTGGCAAAGTGAGCGGAGCAAAAGACTAAGCCTGCATCGCCGTCGAGGGGTCACGTGATCCTCCTTCACGAATGCATCTTTCAGGTGCTGCGATCTGCAAAAGGCTAAATAGGCACGCAAAGAAGTACAGCTCCTAAGGCAGGTGTGTGAGTTGTTGTCATCTATTTTGGAGTGATTGCAATATATTCTAAATATAAACTTGTTCTGTCGATCAGCATCATTTCTGGAAAGATCATTCACTGCTTAAGTACGAGTTTAAAAGAGCGCGAGCGCCGTTGACGCGCCCAGACGCGACGCTTTGAATTTGCGCGTACAGTGAATGACATCGCGCCGGGAGCTGACTAGCAAAATAGCTAAAAAGAGCGAAATCAGAGAAGTTTGTATTCAAAGTTAAAAAGCAAACACTAAAACATTTTTTAGTGGTTCAAATAAAGGATCTCAGGTGTATCTTCTAAATTCGGCTGATGATTAGGATTACTGCTCTAACACTTATAATTTCAGTTTCAACTAACTAAACTTGTTTCTGCTTAGTAGCGATCGTGTCTTTCTGTTCCACTTGATTTGTGTGTGTATAAACACTATATTGCCAAAAGTATTGGGTCGCCCCCTTCTAATGAACAGGTTTGACTACTTTAGTAATTTCTATGAGTACAAATCTTAATGTTAAAACATTTAATGATATTCTAGGAAATTGTGTGCTTCTAATATTATAGCAACAGTTTGGACAGGACCCTTTTCTATTCTAACATGACAATGCCTCTGTGTATAAGACAAGGTTCAAAAAGAAAATGATTGATTCAGTCAGTGTGGAAGAACTTGACTGGTCTGCATAAAACCAAGTCCTAATCCCAGTTTAACACCTCTGGTGTGACTGTAAATGCAGACCTTGAGCCAAAAACTCATCACCAAACACCAATGACTTGTACATATGGGTACAGTCATTTTAGACACTTCCAAAACTGTTGCAACAGAGATGGAAATACAATTTTTAAATACATGAATTATGTTCCCATCGTTGTTGCCACAGATTTGGAAGTGCATTTTTATGTTCTAAAGAAGGGGGTGTCCCAATACTTTTGTCTATATAGTGTATGTACAAGTCATGACATGAGTTTTTGGCTCAAGGTTTGCATTTACAGTCACACCAGAGGTGTTAAACTGGGATTAGGACTTGGTTTTATGCAGACCAGTCAAGTTCTTCCACAGTAGCTGTGTTTCCATCCACCTATTTTTATGCGCATTTTGGATTATCGCATAAAAAAACGCTGGATGGAAACGGCAAGATGCGCATACATTCTAAAAATGTTCATAAAAAACTTATGCACACATTTGAGTAGGATAAATGTTTTATCCGGCAAGAAAAAATGTGCATAAACTACGATGGAAACACATTTACCGAATAAATTCCTCCATGCGCATCGAAAAAGTCATGTGACTTTGTGCTATGAGATGGGATAACTTGACTAACAGCGGACTGATCTCGTTCACAGCATCCATATGTTGTTATGGTCGTTCTGAAAAACCTGAGCAAAGTTTGTCATCAAAGTAATTCTGTATAATTACTGTCTTAACGACTGCGTTCTCAAACAGCTGGCATCCACCTCCGAAAGTAATAACCGCATTTATTGTGTCTCGTCTGCTCGCTCTGAGGTGCAAGTAATTTATGTCATATATGAAAATTATTATATTCAGTGGCTTCTCCTGTATAAGTGATATTTAGTGCCACAGTTTACCAGGAAGTGACGATTTTGTTCTCTTTGACTCGTTGGATGGAAACGGTACTTTATTCGCAAATGTTTTATGCGATATTCCAGTTTTGCGCATAAATTGAATTTGAATGTTTGGATGGAAACATAGCTACTGACTGAATCAATCATTTTCTTTATGAACCTTGTCTTATACACAGAGGCATTGTCATGTTAGAATAGAAAAGGGTCCTGTCCAAACTGTTGCTATAATATTAGAAGCACATTTTTCCTAGAATATCATTATATGCTTTGACATTAAGATTTGTACTCATAGAAATTACTAAAGTAGTCAAACCTGTTCATTAGAAGGGGGCGACCCAATACTTTTGGCAATACAGTGTGTATATATATATATATATATATATATATATCATATTTAAGGTAACCATGCAAGACATAATATAAGATTATTGTAATTAATAATATGACAATATCTGTAGTCAATATTGATTAAATGAGAGGGGGAAATCCTGCCCATACCCAGCTAGGAAAAAAATCATAAAAGCACTTACTGAAGTAGTATTCTGCAACTGTGATTAAATTAAACAAAACAGCAAAATAATAACAACAATAACATCTTCAGCAAACAAAACAAAAAGAGATTACCTTAGATAAAGTTTGATTAATATGTACATACAGTACCGGTCAAAAGTTTGGACACGGCCATTACTATTTTTAATGTTTTTATAAGAACATAAAAGAAAGACATATCTTATTATCATCAAGCCTGTATTTATTTGATCAAAAATACAGAAAAAAAAACAGTAATATTCAGCAAGAATGTGTTAGATAAAAAGTGATAGTAAAGACTTATGTTATAAAATATTTATATATTTATTTGAAAAAAGTATCACAGTTTATAAAATAAACATTTCTAACATTGATAATAAATCAGCATATTAGAATGATTTATGTAGGATCATGTGACACTGAAGACTGGAGTAATGGCTGATGAAAATTCAGTTTTGCATCACAGAAATATAGTAAAATAGAAAACCATTATTTTAAATTGTAATAATATTTCACAATATTATTATTATTTTTTTTATCAAACAGGCTGAATCCAGGATTGATGACCACAAGAGACTTCTTTCAAAAACATTTAACTTAGTAATGTTTCCAAATTTTAGTACTCTATAAGTAAAAATATACAAAATTTAAAATTAAATGTTGTATAAATAAAAAGGTTAGGAATCATATTTGTTTCAAGTGCTTTTTATTCAGTGTGGGGGGCCTCCAACATGAATTTTGCCTAGGGCCTCCTAATGTCTAGAACCGGCCCTGACTACAAGCTATGTACTAATTACATTGAAGTTTCTTAAACCAAGCACACTAAAAGCTTGTCGTAATGTGCCTTTAGTTGACAGGCACCTAGTTTCTATTTCTGTATTACTGACACTACAAAGCTACTTTAGCAACCTATTATTATTTACTTATATGTCTATGGTTGATTGATTTGTCTACATAACTTCAGTGGGATCAAAAGGTTTCTGGTCTGTTTGTCTACTAATTTAAATCATCTTTTATTTCAATCATACGTTTTTGAAGTTGTAGAAAAAAAAACTTAATAATAAATATAGAATGAGTCATTTTTTTATACCAGTGGATTTCACCATTGTATTAAAGTCAAGCTTGATTGGTTCGTGTGAATTAGAGTGACTGCATTCAACTTGAAACAATAAACCTAAATACAAACAACAACCTTACTGTATATAATTTGTAAGGTTCATAAGGAGTCGAAAAAAGCAATTAACAGCAGCATTTAACCAAATATTCCGACAAAAAAGAACAATGCCGCGTATGATCCATCCAAATGAAGTGATTCACTAATGCAAGCTGATTTATTTTGCATGGAGCCGGTCGTTTTACCATTTTAAAAGCTACCATTTTAAAATCACATAACAAAATCAAAGTCAATGCTAATAGGTTTATCCTGGTAGCTCCAATATTAATAATGGTTAAATGTTTGTTTTAGCCTATTTCTACAATGGCATCAATAATCAAAAACTTATTTTAGGCGGGCAACATGACTTCTGTTTTGGACAGCACAACAATTTCTGCCATTTTTCATGGAGTCATGAACATTTCCACCAACATTTCTAGAATGAATCTGACTTTATAATAAGAGAAAGGACCACTGAGATGAATTGTGAATTTGATTGAGGACAAATGCCTAAATAATATAGTTTAGTGCATTATTACTGATATGTAGTGCAGAATAACTAAATATGCAATAAGCATTAAAGTATTAAGATAGCAGTGATGCAATATCTTATAATTGTATTGTACAAATGTATTCTATATTCTACACATACTGTATTGTGTATTTTGTAGGAAAACATAGAACTGTGAAATCACAGGGTGATTATGTTAATAGTTTTGGGGTTTTTCAGTCATTAACATGAACTGCTGGCAATCAGGCTGCTATGAGAGTTTTTTGTAATAACGTTGTTGACATAAAAAACTACATAAATTACAAATGTATTTTTGAGGCTTTTATATTAAAAGCACAAATTAGATGTCCTGTATTGCCTTGAACCATTAAATTGTTCTGTCCTACAGAGTGAGTACACCATACTGGTGGCCACTTTACAATTGATTTTGTTACTATTTTTATTCAGTTTGGAATTTAAGGGTCTTAATGAAATAAAATTACTTTTTCCCTTTCAAGATACATGCATCTCCCTTGTGAATATAAGAAATGATCAGTGCACATATATGGAGCACACAGATTAAGATAAATGGAAGCTTATCTAATGGAAACATGCTTGCTTGGCATGTATGAACCAATAAGGTTATGTTTTTGTGCATCAGCATATTTGATGTGCTTTATATATGTGTGTGTTGATCAATGTTTAAATGTGAATAAAAGCCTAAATTAAATCTGTTCATCATATAAAGCGATCATGTCTCTTCGGAGGACTTGTACTAAACAGCTCAATTCATATGAATTACTATTACAATGTCTTTATGAACTTTTGAAGTGTCAAAGGACTTTCATTGGAGGGATAGAAATCTCTCAGGTTGCATTATAAATATCTTCATTTGTGTTTTGAAAATGAACTAAAGTCATACATGTTTGGAACCACACGAGTTAAATAAATGACGACAGAATTTTAGGTGAACTATCCCTTTAAATTAGTGACATCGCTACTTTTATTCATGCAAAGTAGTTTTTTCCCCAACACTGGTGTTCAAAGAGACAGAGATATTTGAAAATAAATCACCGCTTTAGGTTGTAAGTAAAGCAATTGCATATGGAAATGCAAATTACGTAAGTATTCATTTATTTTCAAAAGGCTGTCAACAAACTTCGACCAGCAGTCTACTCCCTAGTGGGGAGGAGAGGATGTCTTGGCATGTTTGATAGGTGATAGTAAATGTTTCCCCTGGCCTGCTGTTTAAAAAAATGCAAGTTGATTACCTTTAATGGAATACTATTGCCGTAGGTAGTGTGTCTGTTGTCTACGCAGATGCTTTAATTCTCAGCAAGTGGAGTGATGCGTATGAAATGAAATGTGCATTCAGAAATTGTTTACCCACAAGCGTTTGTTTGAGTATGTGTGTGTGTGTGTGTGTGTGTGTGTGTGTGTTTATATTTAACCAGACACAGTAGCTACAGAATAACTTGTTTGTTTTTGTTCTTCTCATCTATCTAACACCTCCGTGGGAAACCAGACGTATACAGATGCCGACACGCTTAAATACCCACAAGTTGTGCACACACTCGACACATCCCCCCTCAGATTCCTACACATTGTTCACCAAATCCTGTTGAAGCCACTCTCATAAATCCTGTATAAATCCATATAGTCATCTGACGTAGAATGTGAAGCAGTTCTGCTTCCTTTCAAAGCTGCTCATGTTGATATTCAGAAGACCCAGTCAGGCCCCTCAGAGTGATAAACGGCTGGCCATAGGCCATCATAGCTCGCCCATCCATTATTGCCCTGTCAAACTTGCATCATTCATCATGCTGATCTGATGTGTAAATATTAGCAGCAGTGTTTAGGGATGGAGCCGGTGTGCTGAATAGCATCAGGAAGGGGGGAGAGATAAACACAGACTGACTGACAGACAGACAGAGAGACAAAAGATTCATAACTACGATGTCTGATTTGTCAGAATGTCTCTTTGAAAAAAAATCAACAGTTTTGTTAAAATATTATAAATGAAAAAAGCCAAATCAATGTCATGAGGTGCAATCAGCATGCAGAAAAATAAACAGAAAACAGAAAATGATATGATAGGGTGGAACCCTGCAGACCAGACTGTTTTAAAATCAACAAGTCTTTAAAATGTCAGATTATTTATGAATGAAAAAAAAAAACGTTTTATCTTGAAAAATGGGCTACCGTATATAAATAAATAAATAAAAATGTAAAAGTTTTTTTTTTTAATTAATTTTAGTCTTGAGTCGGCCTCCAACAAATTTAAATTATGCCATAATTTATTTACTGTTATTCCAATATATATATATATATATATATATATATGTATATATTAGACATGATATGGTATAATTCCATATAAAAAAATCATCACATAGATATTAACACATACACACAAACTTATATCCTCATCTAACCAGAAGATGTATGTATGTGAAATATATTGCATTACAGTATACAACAATATAACTCTTGATATGTCATTTGTTATATTTCCATATGGGCTGGAAATGTTGAAAGAAATGTTAGTTGCCAGATAACTTCTCACAAACCTGTGATTTTCCATTCTTAGGAAGCAAGCTTAAAGCGTAGCCAGCTTTACTGTATTACTATTGCCTGCAGTTAGCTTAGAGGCGAACTGTTCCTTTCGATATCATGATTTTTCTTCAAAAAATCCTCAAGCTGATCTAGCAGGCCAAGTACGGGACCCTGTTTTGGGTAGAGGAAGGGGGCAATGCAATCAGGACAGATCATATCACAGATTGAACCCAACTATCAAAAGCAACACATCTCAACATGTCTGGAGCACACGAGTTAACCTCCAATTGAGGTGATCCTGCATTTAATCAGTCTGGCTATGGAGAAGCTTTGACTGAGAAACATAAGACTTTAGATCAGTTGAGTCTACTTACTAAAATGTACTAGCATTAAATTAACTTCTTTAGAGTAGAATTTAACTGAATAAAAGTGTGTGGGAGTGAATTTAACCTTGTATGGATTGATTTAGCGTCGGATCCTTTTCCCGGATAGATTTGCACCGTCTGGCTGCACGTCTCTCCTTCGGTATTGCATTTGAAAACACTGCTCTCCTCTCTCCTCTCGCTATTTGTACCTGTTCTGCACTCTCTGCTGTAGGGCCATCCATCACAGGCAGCGCTGCATTGCACAAACAAGCTGGAGTGCTGCTCTATCCTGCCCCTGCAGAGCTTTCATGCCTGTGAGTGGATCTGCGCTCCCCACTCGACCCTTCAGCTTCCGTATAGTATTCAAACCACCATGCCAGCCCGCAGCTCCAGATCCTCCCTCCGTCTGACAGAACCCAAACCCTTTTTAACTGAGTAATCTCTCAGTTTACAAGGCACCTGTTTCCTTGAGGCGGCGCGGGGGCGGAAGAATCCTCTCACTTCGGCTTACTCATTCGTTAAGCCCAGCCAGGCTCTTCAGAGCTGCGAATGAAGATGCAGAGCTGGAGAACTTTCCAATGTGATAATTGCACACTGCAGGCATCCCTCCGCCGAGGAGATGACATTGACGGAGGTGAAGGGATAAATGGAGGAAGCTTTAGAGTGATTCATGCTTTCATGCTTCACGCTTATGGGAACCAGCAGAATGGGGAGGATGTGCAGAAAGACCCCTGGTTTTGTCGTCAGTGGAGTCCGAGAGGCAAATATGGAGAAGGTTATGTTAAGGAATGCTGTATTTTATTGTAGCTGTGCAGTAATTGGAGGTGTGGAATAATTCAGTAGCCGAGTTACCCGTTCACATGTCAGGCAGAGGAATGGGAGAACTCCACGGCTCTAATTGAGCTGGGTGAAGTCTGGTTTTTAGCGTATAAAGTGGAGGAATTACTCAGCAAGTAGCTCAATTCCTGCAGAGCTCTTCTGCAAATGATCTTAAAGTCTTTTGACAGGTGAATATGCAAGAGAGCAGAAGAAACCCGATCATTTATCGCGAGAGACAAATGCTAAAACAAGACAAAATCCAGACGTTTAGTGCCATTGAGGAACCTGCTCCTGATTGAAATGACAAACCGATGTATAATGGGTTTAATTGTAAGGTGTTTAATAAGAGCAAACTGTTTTTTATCCTTCACCCAGGTGAACATATGCAAAAATATTCAGCTTATGCAGATTCACAGTTTGCCAGCAGTTGCGTCGCACCAAGTTGAAGCCTGAACTTACGATGACTTCTGCTTCCCCCCTCTTTTTTTTCCTCTTTTTTTTTTCCCGAGCGCCGCTTCAAAGGCCAGAGTGATCAAAGCAGTCTGAGCGAGAGAAAGGGAGGGAGGCAGAGGCAGGGAAAGAAAAAACGAATGAAAACTCCCAAACGAACAGAAGAATGCGCAAACAGGGCTGTCTACACAAACAAAAGCAATGCACCACAAATTCGCTCCTTCTTTTTTCTCTTCAGAGCAAAATTTCTGTCAGACAGACTCAACATCTCAATTGACGCTCTCTCTCCCTGTCGCTATTTCAATTTCAGACCCCCAAGCTCGAGTGCATAATATAGCAGCTCTATCATGACCCAAATAAGACATCATGTTGCCTGTGATGCATTAGAGATCAACTTGAAATGGTGATGTTTAAAAATGAGGAAGAACAGTGCTTACAGATGGCAGGGGAGCTTTCGGTTCTAACTTGTTGTAGGAGACAACACACTGAAGTGCAGGTTTATGCAAACAAGTGTCGTGTTTTCTGGATTTTCACTGCATGGGTTTCTGATAATAAATCTGATTATCCTGAAATCTGATTTACTTTTTAATTAAAAAAAGACTCCAAGCAACCAAACACACTTCACTTCTTCTGAATTACACTCAAAATTAAATTCAGGGAAACTTTTCAGTGTAATTAAAAAAAAAAGAAAAAAAGCATGAGAAAAACAACAAAGCTGAGATGTTAGAAAACACTGAAATGTTAGCTATTGCTATACATTTTTTATATATTGACATATTTTACTGTAATACCGTACTAACTGTATGGATCATTAAAAAAATAATGTTCAAATAAATTTTCATTGTGTTCATGTAGATCTGGATTTAATTTCCATTCTTGTGGTTATGCTCAATTAAAATAATTCTTGCAGTTGCAATGAATTAAGCAAATTTTTATTTTTACATATTTAAATTGATTGCACAATGCTATTTGTGCCAAAATGTGTGACTAAAGAGTTCAGTTGAATTGGCTGTTTTTAATAATATAAACTTAAGTAGCAGCAAAAAAGTGTTAACAGACCATTTTAATTAAACACTGCCGTATTCTTTCAGTTCCTTCCTTGTAGACTATAAAATCAAATAGGAGAAACAATGCTTGCAAACAATATCACTTATTTTTAGCCCTCTTCAACAAACAGACAGTTGTGAACAGTCATGATGTCTTTGATTTTCATTCTCAGAAGGTGAGAAAGCTCTGAATACTAATGTGTGACTATTGCTGTGCGAGATTATAGGAAGGAAATTACAGCCAATTAACATGGGATCCAAGGCACTCTGTTGTGCTCTTAAAGGAGCACATCTGGCTCTGATTTCTAGAGTGTCATGATAATGAGAGGTTTGAGGTAAATTAAATGATTTCTTGGGTAGCACAGCCTGTGATTTTTAACAAGCCTGCACACTGTCCTAACAGATTGCTCGAGTTATGACCTGACATGAATATTGTTTATTTGACCGTTTGTGATAAATATGTTTTATAAGAAAAGGGTAAAGCATGCTTTCTTTGAAATGTTCTGTTGAATATACTAGGAATATACTATGACATGGCATGATCATAAGAAGCACTTGTTTCCAGCGCTATCTCACGACCAATTCGTACGTATTTTACGAGGTGGCTAATTCGTACGAATTCTTACGATCTCACTCGTACGATTTTGTATGATTTGTCTAAACCCCAGTGACAGGTAGGTTTAGGGGCGGGGTTAGGTGTAGGTCATTCGTACAAATTCATACGAATTGTGCAACTCGTAAAATACGTACGATATAGCATAAATCGTATGAATTTGTACAAGTGAGGTTGTACGAATTCGTACAAATTAGCCACCTTGTAAAATATGTACAAATTGCTGTGAGATCAGGCTGCTTGTTTCCCATAATTGCAACTTCTTAACTGTGGTCGACTGATATAGATTTTTTGATGCCCAATGCCAATATAAGTAACACTTTTAATACTACTAATAATCGAAAATCAAACTTAGCTTAGCAATAGCTTAGGAGAAATTGTTCTCAGCACTGTCAAAATAAAAGTCCCTCTTCCGACATATCGGCTAAACAGAAAGAAACACTAGCCAATGTCGCTAATTAAAAAATGCCAAATATCAGCTGATATATCAGCCTTGGCAATATATTGGTTGACCACTATTTCTTAAGTGTATAATTTAGTTTTCTATATAAATGTGTGAATGGACAAAACTGCAGGAGGAAATAATTTCTGTCAGTTTAAAGCCTAAACAGGTCATAGATTGTATCTGTGTCTAGTATTATTGCAAATGCCACCTAAAGTAGTTCTTTTGGCACTTAACCATGAAGTACCACTCATACTTTTTTGTAATCCATAATTTAGGACTCTTTATGAGTTTTTTCTTCAAGTTTGCAGTTTTCTGTTAAGCAGTAGCAGTAGCAGTGGACATCAGCCTTCTAATTCCTTATAATTAAACTCCAGAATTAAAATGAAAACTTATTAAAATCCAGAATTTGCTGTTGACTTTGACCTAGTTACAGGTACTGTGGCTTCATTTTGACCTACTGACTCCATAACACTGTCTACTGAGACCTTGTTTGCCATAACCTGTATCCATGTCATAATTTGTGCTAGAACATACAGAAACAGTCACCTCCAGAATTGGCGGATCCCTCACCATATGCCTCTGAAATACATTTATGTTATTGGTACTATGTGTTTAATGAAGAAAAATAAGTACTAATTAAAGGACTAGTATTATACATAAGTCAATGAATGTACACGGAAACATGCATTGTATACAAAATAATGAAAAGTTATGTGAAATATATTGTAAAACAAGAACAAAAGTGGAACTACAGCCTGCAGAAACCTAAAATGGAAGCGCCTACACAGCTTTTATTTTCCCTCGGGGTCAGCGCCACAGAGAGATCTGTGTCTACAGGGCTCTTAAATAAGGCTCACAGGCCCCTGGAGACTAAAACGAGGCCTGGAAAGACAGTTATAGGAGAATCACTAAACACAGGTCACCTGCACAAACCTGACCAATAAGCCTGTTGTGAACATGTGATTCTCATTTACTACAGTATTGATCGCTCGGTGCAGTGTCTTACATCTCTCTCTTTCTCTTTACTCTCTTTTGGAAAAGTAAAAGGAACTACTAGAGAGAGTGTAAGGGATAAGGGATAGAGATAGAAAAAAAAATCTAGGTTAAGGGTTAGAAATGAATAAAATGAGTGAGCATAAATTATAAAATTACATTATAAAATATAAATAATGTATAATAATGCTGTCATTTTGACTATCACCGTGGCTAAGATGCAGAATGGGACAAGTAGATTAGATTCATATCCATTTTTTTATCTGATAAACATTTATGTGGATAAGTACAATAAATGGTATTGTAAAGTATTGTTTTGGACAGCAAATCAATCGAGGTGTATGAGTATAAACTGACTTAAGTCCTTAGGTTTACAATCAAAGTGCAAAGTAAGAAATTTTGATAGAAAGAGGGAGAGAGAGAGAGAGAGAGTTAGAGCGTGAATGAATTGGGATCGAGAGCAATTTCTTAATTTTCTACTCAGCTAGTTTCTCTCTGCCCTTGTGTCAGAGAGATAGAGTAGGGCAGATGATATATAGACTGACATGTACAGGATATAGAAAGATGTAATTGAAGAGAAGAAGAAAACCACTATAAAGCAAAGATACATTGTGACACACTCATATGAGAATGTAACGGGACACTGACTTTATAATCAAGAAATACACTCAGTCCGGAGCCAGGTGATCGCTGACCCCTCCTCTATCTGTGTAGAGGTTATTTCAACCTTTTCAAGTTCAGCTCCTTTCAGACTCCTGTTCCATTAACACTAATGCCCAAATAATTCCACTAATGCCTCCTTACTCATAGCTGAGGATTAAACCCAATAAATCTGTATCATTCTCATATAATGCTGGAGACCTTTTAACACGGAGCCAATAGATTCCATTTCCCTTTTCCTCCCTCTCTCTCTCTTTTTCCCTCTCCGTCTCTATAACCAGTAATTGATATTTGGGGATTGTTTTCTCTGCTCTCATGCAGCCTTAGCAGAATGAGCTTGTGAGTGATTGTGAAGAAAAAACAGCTGAGGCTCGTAGAAAAAATACAATTGGCTGTGTGCGTGCACATGGTGACTTAGGATTAAGAGAAAGAAAAAGAAAGAAAGAAAGAACCCTAAACCGACTGTAGAAGCAGAGCGGTGAAAACAATATCCCAATGAATCCAACTTCTGATTCAGTAACATGAACTACTGTAAGTTAACTGTAGAGTAAACTTAACACTTTATTTTGATAGTCCAATTTAGACATTATACTAACTGTAATTAACTTTGCAACTACATGTCAATTACCAGTCAATAGAGCATGAGTAGACTGACTGCTTAAAGGAATAGTTCACCCAAAAACTAAAATGAAAATCATTTACTCACCCTCATAACATTTCAAACCTGTATGAATTTCTTTCTTCTGCTGAACACAAAATATGCTATTTTAAAGAAGGTGGCCAACCAAACAGTAGCCATTAACTGTTCCTTTAATATCTGCTAACACTTTATTTTGATGGTCCCCAAACAGAAATGCTACTGATTATAAGTAACTTTGCAAATACATCGCAACTTATTTTACTAACCCTAACCTAAAAGTCTACTAATACTCTAAATAGAGTTAGTTGACAGGTATTGCTTATACACTGTAAAAAAATAAAAATAAAGTCGGGCAAACTTAAAAGTTTAAGGCAACCAGCTTCAGCAGATTTTTGAGTTTTCGCAACTTCTTGTTTTAAGTTTATACAACAAAAAGTTGAGAAATTTCCTAAAAAATAAGTTGAGAAAACTCAAATTTCTGATGAAGCTGGTTGCCTTAAACTTTTAAGTTTGCCCAACTTTTTTTTTTTTTTACAGTGTAGTTAGTAGAATGTCTAAAGTGGACTATCGAAATAAAGTGTAACCGCAAAGTTTAAAAACTTCAGCGTGTGAAGTTCCTATATCTGGGAAGTTCCTATATCAGTACTTCCTATATCTGGGTTTGAGATGAGAAGTGAGATGAAAGTTATATAGAACCTGACAAGGTTTGAGGGAATGTTTGTTGAATGCTTGTTTGCTGAACATTCTTTCATGCCTGTGATAGTGTTACAGATGTATGAACATAAACATGCTGCTGAAAATGAAATCTCATGACAGCTGTGGGAAAAAATAAATAAAGTATTTATATTGTCTAAATAATTATAATTTATTATAATAAAATGCCATAATCTAAATCCCTTAGGTTTTATTAAAAATGTCTTAATTTGTGTTTTGAAGATGATTGAAAGTCATATGGGTTTGGAATGACATGAGGGCAAGTAACTGATGACAGAATATTTATATTTGGATGAACTGTGACATTGTTGATTACCACAAAAATAACTGCATTTTCTTGAAAGAAAAGAAAAGAAAAGAAAAGAAAAAATGAAAAAAAAAAGAAAAAGAAAATAAAGACAGAAAAGCTTTGGAAATGGTGAGGCACTTCATAAACATTAAATACTCCATGTTTTAACTGCATAGCAACAAGATGCAAACATTATGCTTGTTTACATGCTTTTATTGTGAAACAATTGCTTACTAACCTTTCCCATGTTACGTTAAATGATTTGCCCTGCATTTGACTTACAGTATATGACATTTCCTGTTTTCCCTGCTTTTTGTAGTCAATTTGTAGTCTAATTGTTCATAGGTTCCCCCTTGATTGGTCTCCCCAGATGTCTCTTACTATCTTGTTAAGCTTGTTAGCCCCCAGTGTATATAACCCTTGTGTTTCTCTCGTGCTTTGTCAGTTGTTGAGTGTAGTGGTGCAGTTTTGCTTGTGTTTTCTGTTCCTTGTTTTCCAGTGGCCCTCGTCTTTTGTTTACTTTGTTACTTTAATAAATATGCTGCAACTAGATCTACATACATCTCAGCCTGCTTGCTTTATTTCTGGTACATTATAGTTATATGCAATTTTACAACTTTATTGCAATGACAACATACTATAACACATCAAACCCCAAAATGATTGTAAAAAATAATGTGAACAACTTTACAGCTCAGAAAACACAAAGCTCTAACAGAAGAATGAATGTATATATTTTATAAAATATATTTTATATACAGTATATGTTTCAAATTATAAGCTGTACATTTATGCTTTAAAATCCTCCAAAAAATGGACTTCCATTCTAAGTGCCTCACAGTAACCTAATTAACACACTAAATGTGATGTTAAACATCTATTGGACCCGTAATATTCCTTTATATGACTTTATGAGTAAAGTCATAAAAAAAACTATTATACTTTGTGAAGCACAGATTCACCAGGGTGTTCAAGGTTTCTATTTTGTAGTAGGAATAAAGTGTCAAGTCACGTTGGCTACTACATGCAATACTATATCTACTGCATTTGCTCTCACTGCCTCTCACTTCAGGTCATGGAGAGTGTGTAGGTCTTATCACATCATCTTGGAAATTCCATATCTCCCCCTTCCTTCCTTACCATCCACTCCTTTGAATTTAATGCTATAGCCATACATTATAGATGAACTTGATACTCTTCTTACCCTCGTCCCAGAAGACTCATCCTTCTTGGTGATCTTAATATTCACTTGATGCTCCTACCTACTTCAACGCATCTCATGTCCTTCAAACTCGCTCTCTCAAGCTCCTCTGCAAATCACAAGGAGGGCAACTTGATCTTCTTTTCATGAACTGTCCTACATCTTTAATATTGGTCCGTCCTCCTTCATGTGCCTGACCACTTCTTGTCCCTCTTTCCTCCATTGACTTTTCCCAGGAATGCAAACTTGTCAGCTTTCAGCAAGTTATGGTTTTGAATCCAGTCATTTTTGAAAAATCCATTTTTTTATGGATCCTAACCCTAACCCTTTTTTTTTTTTTTTTTTTTTTTTTTTTTTAAATGGGGGGATGCTTTACGAACTTATGACATCATGAAAATTTTAAGAATTATTTAAAGGACCAATATTCACTATTAACTAGCATGCATATTACTAGCATATTGTCTAATTATTAGTACTTCTAAAGCACATATCAATGCCTTATTCTGTATGACCATATTTTAAACTTAACAACTACTTTACGAAATATTAATAGGCAGCAAATTAGGAGTTTATTAAGGCAAAAGTCATAGTTAATAGTTAGTTAATAGTGAGAACTGAACCTTAAAATAAAATGTGACCAAAATTGTTGTAGAAACAATTTTCACTCGGAAATTACTAATAAAAATAATTACAAATAGTTGGCAAGTAACACATTGAATTAAATGTGAAATTTTGAAGTAGATAGACAGAAATTGTATTTTCTTGAACAACGTAGTCAAAAAAAATCTTTGTTTTATTTACAGCGTATTTTACAGTGCAGTTACTTACAGCTTTTTTACAGTGTATTAGGTGAGTATTTCCCTTGGTAAAATTGACTGTAAATCCACATTTTTCCAAGCTGATTTTAGTTTAGTTTAGTTATTTTTAATTTTATTTGTTTCTTATTTAATTTAATTTAATTGTTATTTATTTTATTTGTTTTTAATTTTATTTTATTTTATTTTATTTTATTTTATTTTATTTTATTTTATTTTATTTTATTTTATTTTATTTTATTTTATTTATTTTATTTTATTTCTTTAAAAAATGTTTTACTCATGATGGGTTTGCATCCTTGTCCGCCTATCCACAGAAATGAAGGCTATCAGAGCTGACTTTCCTCTCCTTCTTCTCAATCTATTTTGGCAGCTGGTGTGAATCACCATGGAGAATTAGTTTAGTGTTGCGAATTTGTGGTCCCAAATGTATTTTGGGGATTAAATGGAATGACATAAATACTGTCTTTTCGCAGTAAGCCATGATCTTGCTTTGGATAAAACGCTAAATAAATAAATGTAAAATCAATAAATGCCATTGTCTGACCTGAGGCTATTGACTGTGTGGCTTGTTTTTCTTTGCTGTTGTTTAGTTTTTAACAACAAATTGTTGGGATTAAATATCTGTGCCTCATGAAATTGCTTCAGTTTGTTTTGTTTCCCTCACTAAGTTGTAATGAAAGAGAGGAGTGCTAATGGGTATAACCACGGTGCCTAATTACCACCACACTTGTACGTCCTTCGAGATGTTAACAGCTACTCCGGGCATCCAGACTATGTTCTGGAGCGCATTATGACAGGGAAGATAGCACAGAAGGATCTTTCTTACTTTAAATGACTTTCATAAAAAAGGAATTCTGTCTTTCTCTGTTATTTCAGTAGCTTCTGAACAATGCCTCACAAGTGCCTTCAAAAAACAGTCGGATTGTGGTTTTGCAAGGAGAGCTGGAAGCATCACTGGCACTCACTATCTTGCTGTTCATTATTTCTTCTGCCAGATGGTTTATGTGTACTCTAGTCTGATTTGGTTGAAGGCCAATTTGGATATTCATTTGGATTTTTTTTTCTCAGCCTCTCACTAGCAGCAAATCAGAAGATAATTATGAACTGTAACTTTTTGTCACCTTTTCTCTAAAAGCTTTTGATTATGCTACAGAACTAGTGTAGTTTATGATTAGAGATGTTACCACCACCAATTCACACTCTTCTAATGCTGTGGGTGATACTTTAGCGTGGTTTTAGTCAGTGAAGCTTGAACAAGAGAGTGACAAATTAGATATGACAAAGTGGCATCATTAACACACGCACACACACACACACACACACACACACAAAAATTTACTTTTTGCTCTTTCATTCTGGATTAAACTTTTTTTTTTAAACTTTTTTGCAGTCGATTTGTAGTTTGTCATAATATCAGTTTTTCACTGTACACAATTATCATGGTCAAAATAATTCCTGATAAAATATTTTAGAAATGTATAAATAAATAAATAAAGCTCAGTCAAGTGAGGTCGTGGCCTAATGGTTAGAGAGTTGGACTAGTAATCCAAAGGTTGCGAGTTCGAGTCTCAGGCCGGCAGGAATTGTAGGTGGGGTGAGTGAATGTACAGCGCTCTTTCCACCTTCAATACCACGACTGAGGTGCCCTTGAGCAAGGCACCGAACCCCCAACTGCTCCCTGGGCGCTGCAGCGTAAATGGCTGCCCACTGCTCATGTGAAGTAACTTTGGATGGGTTAAAATGCAGAGCACGAATTCCGAGTAAGGGTCAACATACTTGGCCGTATATCACTTCACTTCACTTCAAAGTCATCTTCACCCATATGCAAATGTACATATTAAAACAAATGTAAATATATGTACAGTACATAGTATATTAAATCTTTTTCATATATTCCATATATGAAATATATAGTCATGTGAAGTAAAAACATATGAAAGCCATTCAAAATTGGAACAATTTCAGATATAAACATAGCCTATACACATATGTATGTTTATGTACTGTATGCTTAACACATTTTTGGACATATCTCATGTACATGTATATCCATCCTAAAGCCCATCAATACAAATTTATATTCTATAAGCAAATAGACATGTGTGTAAAAAAAAAAGAAAAAAAAGAAAAAAAAAACATGTATAAACACAGAGATTTTGTGTATATGTTGTTTTAGTTGCATATATGTGCCAATGAATCACTCAAAATACAAGTTCATGGAGGTGGAGAGAGAATTTTTAACCATAACCTTACAAAATCATACACAAATAATTTACTATTGATTGGTGCTTCCTTCACATTGTCTTTTTACAAAAAAACTAAAAAACTCCCACACTGGTGAGCTAATTTTTTTTCTGGTGTTGGTAGAGTGTCTCGCTCTGTCATCTCTCCGACATGATTTTGTGTGGCAGTAGTAGCTACACTCTGCATGTCGAGTCACTAGCCCTGGGATATTTATGATATTATCATATGTGCAGTATTAAAATTAGATCAATGTTTTATTTTTTTCAAATATTACAGTCAATACTTATATGATGTGACACCTCTGTTTTGCAGTAGCCTAATATTTAGTAGCTGTTGCATAATATTTACAAAAATGATGGTAACATGCACTCTGTCATGCACATGTCTGTATGGACAACAACAACCTTACACTGTCATGCAATTGGATAAATGCACTCCAAACACTTTTGATAGCCAAAACTGTTCATCTCAAAAAAATACCCATGTGCTGATAATCACAATTTAGCTTTTTTTTCAGATCCATTTTATTTCCTCCTTTATTTATCATCCACCTGTCATCAGAATCAGAGGTCTATAAATTAAGAGACATCCATAGGGATATATGTCCTTGGGAGATACCTTCTCTATGGAATAGACAAATGCAACCTTCCTCTTTCTTTCCATTTATTTCTTTCCAGCAGTTTGCCCTTAGGGTATGATGGATATTCCTCAGAATACATCAGGATTTCTTGATGAATGATCCACTCTTCCCTCTTGTCCCATATGTTCTCTTTGTTTTCCGTATGGAAGCTTTGGCTCCGCTTCAGCCCTCACTCATTGCCGCAGACTTTCAAACTGATGATTTTGAGTTTCTCCTGGAAAGATAAACAAGAAATCCAATTTCTAAATGCATAACTTTCATCATGCCCATATTCAAAATAAGCAATGTTTATCATCTGCGTCGCCTCCCTTCCTCTAAAACTGTTAAATTAGAAAAAGTGCAACCTAAAAATGTAGGGTTTTGGATTAGTTTTTTCCTTAATGTCATTCTCAGAAGAAATGGAATTGCTTTCTGTAAAATATATATCTGGATTGTGAAATGTGATGGGTCCAGGCTGTTTATGTAAATATAGACGATTTTTCCCTTCTTATTGTTCCTGGCCAGGCAATATTTAGATTTCATATTGGAGTACTAAAAGCATATGGGAGCTGAAATGATCCCTGTGCATGCCTGCATGCATCCAGGGTTTGGTGGGGAGGGTTATTGGGTAACCAAGTCGGACAGGTGGAGACAGGATCAGCACCTTGAATTTGGGATGGCTTTCTGTTGACTGTGTAGTACCACACAAAAATATTAAGAAAAATAATATATAGTGAGAAAAAGGATACAATACATACAAAGGATATCTGTTACTTGAACATTTTCATTTAGTTAAATAATTATTAAAAGAAAAATAATATTTTAATGAACTAAAAATATTATATGATCTGTAAATTCTGTCATGTAGCATTTTTAACATGAGACAAAATTGAAAATACCAAAAGCAAAATGATTGCTGTGGACTTATGTTTAATAATTTGCAAATACAAAGAACAGTATATTTTGTTGTAATGTCAGTTCGGTGCTTCACTCGTCTGCCACACTAGTCTAATCTCTTAAATTGCCTTCATTTGTAGGGTTTTCTTAGCAAATATTGAAAAATAATTAATTAATGTGACTCATTGAGCAGCAAATCATGTAATTAATTGTGTTAACCATTTTAATTAATCAACAGCCTAAATAAATATATGATGATACACTATCAGTAGGCATAACCCCATCATGGTCGGGTTGTTATCATTAATAATAAATAATTAAATATTTGAAGTTTATTTATTGATTCATTCATTTTTGGCATGCTCGCATCCCACTATAAATGAAGAGCCAGTTATGCTCTTTTGCCTGAAGAGACGTTTATAATTAAAAGAAAGAGTCAGAACACATTATTACAGTACCTCGTCTGTGGTATTTAGCATGGCTGAGGGCTCTTAGATCTTGCTTAAAGAATATAAAACACTCTTTCATACACACAAAGACAATGCTGAATCAGTGAGCTCTTCACTTCCAGAGACAATTGTTAATGAGCAAATCTGCATACGTTTGAATTCACACATTCACGTTCACTTAATTACTTGCAAATGACACCCAATTACCCCCTCGCACTGCTTTGAGTGGCAGTTCATCGTTTGAAATGATTACGTTTCGAGGCTTCTCCCATCTCTCTGTCTGCCTCGCTCTCTTCTCATATACCTTTGCACAGGCAGAATCCACTTCTCTGTCATTTACACACACTGCTGATTTTTAAATAGCACTCCAGTCTCTCGCTCCACATCGTAATTGTCATTAAGACTGTATTTATAACATGTTCTGCGTGTGGGCTCTTGAAACAGTTTTTACACCAGTGTGCTGATGTCCATCCATCAGTCAGGCCCTTCACAAAAGCACTTTAAGACTGTGGATATGGATTTGGTGTTAAGAGGATACACTTTTTTTCTTTCTCTGTCAGCATAGGTCTATAAAAGCAGCACTTTTTAAAATAGTTTTTCAGAATAATGGAAAACAACTTTTAGTAAAGTACAAAGTACTCTAACTAAAATGTAGAGAAACAATAAAATGATTGTACAAGCAGTACTCTTCTGTATTACAGATTTCTTCTGCAGTAGCCGTTTGATTACTGTACAAAAGTATTGGTACTTTTTCTGTTTTATACTCTTTTTCTCTCTGATGGAATCTGCTGACTGTTTTCACATTTTCTGTGCTGATCTATGAAAAAATAAAATCTATGGAATGGGTTTTAAAGTGGTAAAATATGTTAGATAGGAAAGTTCTACACATTTGTTTGGTTGCTGAAGGCAAAATTAAATTAGCAACACATATTTAATAAAACAATATGCCAGAGGAAAGGATGTGCAGAACTTTAGCCCAAACCTAGAAAATAAAGAACATTTTGGAATGTTAATAATTCTCAAAAAACAAAAGTGGCAGTGTAAAAGGAAGAAGTAATATTGAAGATTCTCCACAATTTTACAGTAAGTGTGATCAAATCAGATCTTTTTAAGTAAGCTTTTGAATAACATTTGTGGTGTCTTTTATTATTGGCAATGTAGTATCATTATTGTCTCCTATTTTTACATGTTTACTCTGTTAACTTTGTTTCCTTTTACATCCATGTGTTATGTTCTGTAATTAAACACATTATGTATGAAATGTGTAATAATAATAATAATAAAGTATACTCTATAAGTTCTAAGTATACATGTGCAACGTGTGAAAATAAATCAGACATATTACATCTGCCATGTTGATCTTAGATGCGTCCAAAATCACATACAGACTAAGTTCTATATTTGACAACCTTTACAAACTTTGCTAGTGTTATGTTGTAGTTGTACTACATCCACCATGTTTACTTTGTCATGTGACTTACAGTTGGTCAGTTGAGTCACAACTATTCACAACTACTCTCGCATGGCCTCATGGGATAGTAAAGTGTCAATTGGATGTGTACTTCAAAATCTAGGTTCAAGTAGTAGGTCATCCAAGTATTTTCCACCTACAGTATTACAAATACTGAATTTTTGGATGTAATACCATTTGTTACACTAATAATATAGTTTGTAGTGAAACATTTACATAAAATATGTGTAGTAGTGCACACATTATAATTTACTTGTATTATATTTTTTCTTTTTCTTCCAAGAGACGTATTGTAAATATTGCATATCCTTCAAGTGTAATCACACTATAAAACATTTTCTTGCTTCTAACTGCAGTAGATTGAATCAGTCAACATACTACAAGTTTAATATCTAGAAATATCTTGAGCTTTCAGTGCTTAGAGGTAGACATTTCAGTTTCATTTATTCATTCACTTTTGTACAGAAAGAAGCTTGCAGATCATCCGGCAGTTATATTTGTTTGGACTCATTTCAGATGCCATCTTCATCTTGTTTCTTTCCTCGTTCTCTATGGATTGAGCCCTGCAGTAAAGCGCACTGAGCAGAGGGCATGAAAAAAGAGAACTGGGGCCTTTTAGGCACTTTTGCACCTCAGGGAAATTTTTTGATTGATACAACAGTTATACATCTCACTACCCGCAGTTAGGATGCCCACTTCTCCAAAAATAGAGCATAATGCAGAGTTCAATATACCGGAGAGAGAATGTTCCGTGTTTAGGGAACAGCATCAAATATCAAAGCTGTTCGAAATTTCACCCAAACAACTCAGCACAGTGTTCTTTTTTATGTAAATAAAAGTGGATAAAACCATTTTCAAATCTTGAAAATATTGCTTCTGCATGATTCAGCAGACATAAAAAGCTGACGTTAAAGTAAAATATTGTATCAAGATGCTCACACATTCAGCTTTAGTTGTATTTTGCTAATTTGTACATGCCGAATGGTGCTTTTAAATGTCTCAACAGCATAAAGTTCAAATGCCCAATGCATAACACTATCATTCTCAATTAGGAGCCTATTACACTCTCTAAGCAGGCTTAGATTTGATTGCACCATAAATGATAATTGAATCCAAATCGACTGAATGCCAGTATGTGTGAAGGAGCTCGTTAAGCCTGTTAGATGTTCATTAAGCTTGTCAGATGGGTGAACTTTGTTCTGTAGCATGTTTTCTCTCTGGAATAGCACTTTTACGTCTAGGTCAGAGGTTGGCCACTAAGATAATTGAAGTAATTGGTAGCGACTGCTAAGCAATGTAAGGTTTTTGCATCAGGTTGTCGTTCACCCTGTCATGCCTACTTAAGCGTGCACTTATATTCCCATGGCTTGCATGTATCCATCTTTCAAAGCCCTGAAGCTGTCTTAGATCTACCATATGACCAGAGCACTTCCTTGAACTGTCAAAAGCAAATGTCCAACCACGGCAGCTTAAGGACCCTGCAGTTAAGCTTTAACTGATGGCTGCAGTCGAACGCTTTGTCTCTCAGTGTCTGTCAAATGTGTTTCCTGTATATGCCAGTGGCTGAGGTCTTACGCAGCAGGAAATAAATCACTCAGTTTGGTTTATTTGAATGTTCTCTTATGATCATCAATCAGGGGGCGGGAAGTATTTTTCTACTGTGTCACCTCCAGCCTCGGTGCTCCTCATTAAGAATTCATTAACTTTGTTTTTCCTCTCTTTAATTCCACCCAGCAAAAAATGGGCTCGTGGTCAAAAAACAGGGAGAAAAAAATACAGTGAGAGCTTAAAGTTTAATGACAAAGGGAGCAAAAGGGTGAGAGGAAAAGAAAGAAATGGTTGATGGGAGGAGAGTGGGGTGTGGGAGGTGGAAGAAAGGAGTAAGGCAGAATGTACAAGGAGGAACCAGGGAAAAAGAGGTGATGAAAGAAGGAAAAACGAGCGGAATAGAAATTTAGAGAGAAATGCCAAAGACATGTTTATGAGCTGAAGGAGTACAAAAGCATTGCATCAGAAATATTGTCCACCAAAGAGCGTCTGCCAAAAGTAGTTTCATACAACTTTAGCATGTGGCCATTGTTGTTTTAGGATATACCTTTTATGCAGAGCCCCTATTTATACAGTAATTATAGCGGTGGGATACTAAAATATATTGCCCCCCAAAAAGTGATTATTGTGACAGTCCTATATATGGATTGATCTTTGACACTTCAATGAAAAACCACAATAATTGATAATAGATAAATAACTTAAGCATCAGTACAGAAACATAGTCACAGTTTAAAATATTCTAGCTGTCCCCCCAGAGTGAGTTTTTTTTAGGTGACTTATTTTAGAACGTTTCCCTGCGGAACTTGCTAACTAGCACATTATTATGAAAGGCAATTTGCAAAGATTCATAAAAAAACCCAACTTATACTCACTTCTGGAGGTGAAGCTGGATCACGAATGATTCGCGCGGACATAGATGCATTTAGGTAGATCGAGGGGTGCATTCCCTTCAAAAGAGTAATCCACTGCGTCTTCAGTGGTTCAGATGTCGGGAGTAAATGACGACTGCTATGTTCATTATTACATCCAACAACAAAACAACTCAATCGCTTAGGAGACATTCCTGTCTACACCTGCTCCGGCGTCGAAACAATGGCGGACTGATGACAGCTTACTCTGGGTGGGTCTGTGCTAAAACGGTAGTGTTCTTCAATACTCGTGGGAGGTGATGATTCTGGTCTCTGTATTAGTTCAATGCAAAGGAGAATGTTGTTTGCTGGTTTTACAGCTGTGAAGAAGACAATAATCCAGAACTGGTTTACACCACACATGTGTAGAAAAACATATTGGATCCGTAGCCTCCTGCAAATAGTGTCATGTGAATGTACAACGGCGCGAGTTGGTGGGGCCAGGCCCTCGTCCATTGATGCTTGGCAGTGTTTTTTGTTGAATATACGTGATTATATAAAGGAGTGACTTTTGTGTTCTTGTTGTCCTTCCCTCTCTCCCTCCCTTTTGATTGGACCTTGAGATGTTGAGTATGTGTCTGTTGTTTTTTGTTATATTTTGGATACTATGTTGTTATGTGTGAAAAAAATAAAATAAAAAATTGTTGATAACAAAAAAAAAAAATACTCGTGGGAGGGGCCTTGGCCTGTGTGACGTACATCAGGCCAGAATCTGTGAATGGCTTGATCTGAGAAAGGGGTTATTATTTTGGGGGAACACCAGCACAGGGTGGTTGTGTACACACACTGCCAACACACATTTATGTTCAAACACCATGTAAAAGTGAATTTTGCATCTGATGACCCCTTTAAAAATAAGGTGGATACGGTACATCATCCACCCAGTGCTACTAGTGAGTAAACTGTTTGTAGGTATAGCCCCCCTGGAGCAGCCCAGGGTTAAGTGTTCTCCTCAGTGGCACATAGAGCGAAATTGCAATATCAACAACTCCGCAATACCACAGTAGCATTACATAGAGGACCGAACTGCAAGTTCTGCTTTAGCAGCCAGTTAAATATACATCAAATTGACAGATAAATGGAAAGCAGAATTCCTCCTCCGCTCAGTGAAGGCCTATTGTTGAGCATAAGGCAGAAAATACACACGCGTCTCCTTGTGCAGAGGTAGAAAATCACATTCATAACATTTAAATACCAACTGGAGATTAAAAATGAATCATTTGTCCTAAAACTCAATGCTTATAATTCTTTTTTCAATATTCGCTCCGGGCGGCAAGTCGGAGGAAGGCAGCACGCGCTCGCAAGCCGCTGAACACATTTAGCAGTCCATTACAATTTTCATTATAGACTGCCTTTCCAAATTGAATAATGACTGTTAATACTCCGCATTTTGTAAAACTGTTATGTGAGGAAGCATTGAGTATATTCCAGCAATCTGTCACTCTACCCTTTATTTGCCAACTGCTAACTGACAGATAAGATTAGCATTCAGGAAAACCCTTCAATGGGATTTGTATATCTAAATGCTGAGGCGGAAAAAATAACACAAATTAGTGGAATCAGCAGGATCCGGGGCTACCCGAAATGGACCACTGATTGAATTTCTTTTTTTGCAATTCTTTTTTTTTTTTTTTTGCCTATCAAAGCTCCCCGATTTGTTTCCCTCGCACACCAAAGCTATTATTTCCAGCTTTTTAGCGTATTAAGTAATTGTGCTATCATGGGTCTATTTCCTCCTCTGGGGACTGACATACAGCTGGAGGCAATCTCCAATGCCTATTTCCATACCCAGATAGACTGTCAACAGAGAGTAGAGAGATACAGAGAGGGAGGTGGGCAGATGGAGGGACAAAGAGAGAGAATGAAGGAGAGAGATAAAGAGACCATGAAAAGGCAAGAGAGAGAGAGAAGAGAGATGATGAGGCCTAGACTGCTCTGCACCATCGGGTCACTAGCTCTGAGTCTATTCATTAAAGGCGAATGAGAATTTTAAACCGCATACGAAATCATAATTGCATTTTCTACCAGCAGTCCCCTGTGCTAACGATGAAATTGTTTACCTGTGGGACTACATCTCTTCCTCGCTCTCTCCTAAAATTCTTTCTCTCAGTACCCGTCTCCTCCTAGCCTTACACCTCATGCACACAAACACAGCGGCGCTGGAAAATGCCCCAAAACTGTCATCGAAAGAGAGGAAAAGAGACACGGAGAAAAGACGAAGAAAGAAGGGGAGGGAAAGAATCTCTAGAACTATATCTTCCACACAGACACTCTCTTGTCCTCCTGTCATAAAGGTCTTGTCCTCGGGGGCAAGCAAAGTGTCGTTGAGATGGGATGATTGCTGGGGAAGAGAGAGAGAGACTTACTCTCTACGCTGTCTGTCATCGTAACAATTCAGACACACTCGGAATAATAAAATACTCCACTTTCTTCCAAATGGACCACCTAAACCCTCCTCAACGTTGTTATTATGCGCTACATGACCATTAAAAAAAAGCCCGAAATGGAGGTCAGGCAGCCGAACAACTTTTCCAAGGTTCGTTCCCAGAGCCACGGCCGTTTTTTCTAGAAAAGTTTAAAGCGCGATTGCAGGGAATTGGATCGATTTTCGAAATTACTGTCTCCTGTTCATCTCCCCTGCTGTTCTAACCCCCTGCTCAGACAGTATGTCAGCTGATACTCAATACATGTCTGACTGAGGGGAAAAAATTTATATTCATATTGACATAGCCATTACGGAGTCCATTAACTGGCACTGAGGGTTGTATTTAATTGGCTTTTTAGAAGGTACACGTCTGAATTGTGGACATCGCTGGATCCGGCAACTGCTGTTTAGGTGAAAGTAGCAGAAAAGACTCTTTTAGCGCCTGAAATGCTGCGGAGTTTGTGTGGTATATGAATGAGGCTTAATTGTTCCAAAAACAACAGAAATCATTAAAATAAAACCAAATAAACTACTGAAAATGAAGCTTAATTAAAGGTGAATGTAGTATTGTTTTTATGTTTTTTTGCTTTTATTTTCCCAGCGCACCCATACCAGTGTTCTTTTTTTTTTCCCACTGTGTAATTACAAGCCTCGTAAAGAGCCATACTGGGAGTTGTTTTACAATGTGAGCAAATTAAAATTGAACTAATTTCCTAGATCCAAATGACCACTTTGTTATCACGCCTGCCTCCAGCGCTGCCTCATCCTGCTTTGCATCCTTTGATATTGAGAGCTGAACCGTTCTGCAGCATGGCTGCCTGTGGATCCTCTGGGGAAAGGTAAATGCTGCAGAATTGTACCGTTCTTGGTATCACTGGTCTTCACTTCACTGAGGCAGATCTACTTCCACTGTTGGCCTAATTAGAGCTGCCATGGGTCTTGTAAAAATACCGATACTTGTGGTTCTAGTTAAAGGTCATAATAAGAGTAATACTAGTAATAAGATCAGGAGCAGTAGCACTAAGAACAGAAATAATTGGAGCAACAGTGATAAATTGATATAAAATGGTCTTTCTTCAACTTTGGACACTCCTATATCCCAGGGGTTAATTTTTGTTTTTTGTAATTTTTTTTTTTTTTAATGTTGTTTTTTATGAATATTTTATTGTGTGTCATCTCTAGTGGTGCTGTATTTTTGTCAAATTATGCACAAAGTGTGAAAATATTTGTGTGTATTTGGGATACAAAAAAAGCTAGCTGTGAAATTAGCCTTAAGTCATTTTATTCCAAAATGTTTCAAAAATATTTTCAACCACCATCATTTTCATCACAGAAACACTATATATAACTTGAGAAGTAGTAGACATGATATTGTGGGAAATTTTAATACTTTCAGGGGGAAATATATATAATAATAATACATATAATAATAAATATATATAAAATAATAATAATAAAATAACAGTCAACTGTCTGACATTATCTTATAGTTCACAACTTCAGTGTACAATATTCCATATTTAAAAAAATAATCATTTTTAATGTTTTTTTTATTAAAAATTATTTAACAAAATATAGCTTTTTGTCTAAAAAGTTGTTCCCTTTCAGTTGACATCTTGAACCACTTTTAATTTTTAACCACCTTGTCCCATCTGGAAGTTAATTCACACTTTTCCAATAAATTCCAAAAAGATCAAAGACCCACTCTACATTTTCTCCTATGCAATATCCTGTTTCACTTCAAAATATGTCTTATTGTGAAAATAAATCCGCATTTCACATTGACTTTAATGTGCAAATGATGAAATATAATTTTTTTCTCAGATATGTTTGGTGGCTTATTTGTTTGACTGCTTGTCGTATTTGCACTTCCATAATATATGCTCTCCATTTCCGTGAAATAGAAGTTGACTTTGTTTACAACAGATCTAAATAAAAGTTAGAACCCTCATTAATGATTTATACATTGGAGTTGTTTTCCTTGCTAGGAATGCTGCCAAACGCTTATACTGATTTTAAAAGATGCTAACAGAGGTCCTGCGCACACAACTTGTTTCCCTGCATCACAATAAGGACGGAAGTCTGCTGGGGAAGCTCTCCGGGAATGGCCCTGTTACTGGAGAAGGTGTCTGGAGTCAGAGAGAAACAGATCAATGCCTGTAATGTTGTGGCTATAGAGAATTACCAACCTCTAAGGAGCAAATTTAAATAAGAGTAAAACTAGTGTGTATGTGTATGTGTATGTGTGTGTGTGTGAGACAGAGGTAGAGACACTACAGAAAGAGATCTGCTATCTTACATCTATGATGTGTGTAAGTATGTGTGCTTGTGTGTGTACCACTTAACTCAGTCTCGTCTGGCTGCTCTCCTGGGCCTTGGCGAGTCTTTCAGTGTGGAGTCTAAGTCCAAGTCGGGGAGTGTTTAAGAGCTGCTATGGTTTGGAGCATAGAAAAGATCAAATGAGTTAGGCTGCACACTGGAGAGACTGAGAGAGGTAGAAGCTGAAGCTTTTAATGTATCTCTTAAGCTACCAGTTCCATGGAGACTGATGGGGTAGTTAAAGATTGAAAACATTACCTCACATTTTATCTGCCTTATACGTGTCCATATTTTAACCGGTCATTTAGGGATGTTTGTCTGCATGTGAGTTTAGACCAACAATATAATATTTAAATAACAAAATATTTAATTTGTCAAGTAGGAAATGCTAGAATGAGTCTTGTGTGAACATGATTGCAAAGTGGATTGTTAATGTTTTTGAAAGAAGTCATTGATTTGCAATAATACAGTAAATCAGTAATATTGTGAAAATGTTATTACATTTTTTTTTTTTTTTTTTAATTCTGTGATGCAAAGCTGAATTTTCAGCAGCCATTACTCCAGTCTTCAGTGTAAGATTATCCTTTAGAAGTAATTTAAATATGCTGATTTGCTGCTCAAGAAATGTTTATTATTAACAATGTTGAAAACAGCTGTTCTGCTTGATATTTATGTAGAAACCATGATTATTTTCAAGATTATTTGTAGAATAGAACATTTAGAATATATATATCAGTATTAAACGATATTTGAAACAGTATTTTGTATTTGCTGTCACTTTTAATCCATTTAATGCATCCTCACTGTATAAAAGTGTATTATTATTATTATTATTATTATTATTAAATAATAATAACAATATTAATAAATAAAATACAATTTTAAATAAAATGCATGTATTATCCTATTAATAATATACACTGCCCTCCAAAAGTTTGGAAACGCCCTAGAAAAGTGGGGTTTTGGACAATATTGGCATGAATCCTTTTTAATTTGTGATAATTTTGCACTGATAAGGGACAACACAAACTACAAAACATATTTTATTACATAAACAGTTTATACATAGAAAAAACTTAAATTTTCGATTATCAAAATATCCACCATTAGCAGCTATTACAGCTCTGCATAATCTGGGCATCCGAGCTGTCAGTTTATTCAAACATTGACTTTGAATTGGCAATCAATTGTTGAAGCTACAGTATTAAGGTGTGCTGACCCAAACATATTTTAAAAACCGGGGCCAAGTTTAAACCAGTAACCAGGCATCACAGCTGGCAAAGGGGCATGTCTGACTTTGACATGTATATATTGCCATTATTATGTTTTATTGCTGGTCTTCAATGATAATGTCAAGTTACTTTAATGTATTTGCACCAAAACATTATAAGGATTTATGCTGATATCGTCCAAAACCACACTTTGCCAGGGGTGTTTCCAAACTTTTGGACGGCAGTGTAATATATTAAAGTTTTAAAGCCTGTATTGTTCTAAAGCCTTCTTCATTTGTGTTTTCCCCCTGGAAATAGGGATATACTGTATATATTTGATTAACTGTTCATTTGATTAAATAATTGGCATATTGTATAATTCAATTTAATGGTTCAATTAAATTTGTATTAATAATAAATCCTGGAACGCACAGCCTTAACTTTTCTCTTATGTTTTCTCCACAGCCTGCAGACCTGGGTTCTACAAAGCCTTTGCAGGAAACATCAAATGTTCAAAGTGTCCCCCACACAGTTCCAGCCACACCGAGGGTTCGGCACAGTGTCACTGCGAAAAAAACTACTACAGAGCCAGCAAGGACCCTCCCACCATGGCCTGCACACGTTAGTCAGCCTACTGCTCTGTTTTCATTCAATTCCCATTTTATTTTTTCAGTTTCGATTTTAGTGTGCTTTACATGCAATGACAAAACAGCTCATTTGTTTTTCCAAAGTGGTGGCAGCTTTAAAACTCCCTAGTTTTAACAACCAAATAGTTTAAACAACCAAATAATATTTAAAGGAATAGTTCATCAAAGATATAGATGAGTTTGTTCATCAGAACAGATTTTGAGAAATTTAGCATTACATCACCAGTGGATCCTCTTCAGTGAATGGGTGCCATCAGAATGAGCCCAAACAGCTGATAAAAACAAGCGAAAATAGTCCAAAACAGTTCTAAACTAAATATTTTGGTGGATCTTGATGTGAGAAGGAAACAGGATTTTTTCCCCTGAAGGAAGCATTATTATAGATTATGGGCTCATATTTTAGTCAAAACCAATGGTTTGAAGTTAAAAACATCTTAATGATGGATTTGTTTCTAACAAACATGCAGCTTTTGGCTTCACAAGACTTTAATTGATGGATTGGAGTGGTGTGGATTACTTGTGGATTATCGTGATGTTTATATCAACTTTTTGGACTCTCATTCTGACGGCACCCATTCACTGCAGAGGATCTATTGGTGAGCAAGTGATGCAATTCTGAATTTCTCCGAAATATATGAATAAACAAACTCATAGCTATTCCTTTAAGTAATTCCACACAATCTAGAGTCTATCCTGTAATATCAGAGTGTGATCTGATCATCCTAGCAACAAGACAAACACTAAAACTATATTGCAATGATACTGTATTAATATTGATGTTCTCCCGGGTCATTTTCAATACCATCTATAACTGTGACACAAGAAGATTCCAGCTGCATTTGTATGAAGTGAGAGTGAACGAGTCAGCGGTGTGATAAAGGAGGTGACCAGTTTCAGTTTCCCAGAGGAGAAATAAATATATAAAATAAGATTAAAAAGATAAAATTCAGTACCAGTGCAGAACATAAAAGTAATCAAGAGCTTTAAATTAAAAGGAATTAATTAAATAAGTATTCATAATTTAGAAAGTAATTAAGAAAGATAAACTAAAGATGAACAATAAGACTAAATGTGCCAAAAATAGTGATAATGAGCCTACATTTTCTCTCTCATCATTTTCATTCTCATTTCTACTCTTATTGTTTCTGATTCTATCGATCAGAATTCCAGTTATTTCAGTCTTCTGCTTCATCACCCTCTTCCCTTCCCTCCTTCTGCCCCCCATCGCGCTTACCCAAATTATTCACCAAACTCAATCTTTTCAACACCAGCAGCAATCTGCATTAAAAACAGGAGAGGAGGAATAATTGCTTCCTTGTTATTCACGAGTGGGTGCAATTATCATTAACTATGATAATCATGTCTAGGACATATTCTCATTATCATCATTAGCTGGGTCTGGGAAACAGCAGATAAACGCAGACTTCCCTGTATCTGGCTCTGAGCCGGCATTCTATAGGAAGCAGAACCAGGGTACTAGAGCAGAGGCATTTGTATATCAGCGAAACCAGAGGGAGGGAGTGAAAGAGAGCTGGCAAACGCTCTCGAGTGGTTTTTCAAGGCATTAAAAGGATTCATTAGTTAATGCATATGCATCATTTTTGAGAGAGCGGAAAAAAAGATAAAAAATTCTTAATCTGCATAATATTTTGCTCAAATAGGCGTTTTTTTTTTTTTTTCTCTCACAGATGGATTTCTGTCAGCATGATAATTATGGTTGCTAATGAGTCAGGTGTGTCTCTTCTTTCAGGACCGCCCTCCTCTCCTCGAAACTTGGTATTTAACATCAATGAGACCGCCCTCTTTCTGGAGTGGACTCCGCCCAGCGACTCAGGTGGTCGGAAGGATGTAAGCTATAATATCTTCTGTTTCCGATGCGGAGCTGATGGCCAGGCCTGCGAGGCATGCAACAGCAACGTGCGCTTCGTACCCAAACCCACGGGCCTCACAAGCACCTCTGTGGTGGTCCAGGACTTTGTGGCGCATGTTAACTACACATTCAAAATCGAGGCTCTGAATGGAGTGTCAGGCTTGGGCAGATCCGAGAAACAGCTTGCCAATATCACCGTCAGCACAGAGCAGGCTGGTGAGTAGAGATTTTTTTAACACTGGACTGACTTGAACTGACCAGTGGATCATTGATATTCTAGGCTTTGTTAAGTTGAAAGTTATGTTGTGATGATAAACTCACAAACAAGGCTCACATTACAGAAGAATGTAGGAGTGGACTAAACAGATATCTGCATGTGATTCTGATGCATTAAAAATGATACATTAATAAAGAAAAAAGCTGATTCATTAATTATAAAGTTATAGTTATAATCGGTATAGTATAAGGAAGGCTTCATAGGCGGACAACTGGAACTGCAGACTGTCTTCCAACAGTTCATGACAAAATACTTAAAAATTAAATTAAATTAAATTAAACTTTAAAAGTTTGGGGTCAGTACAATTTAAAAAAAAAAGAATACTTTTAATCAGCAAGGATACAATAAATCAATCAACAGATATACTAAGACATTTATAAAGTTATGAAAGATTTCTATTTCAAGTAAATGCCATTCTTTTGAACATCCTATTAAATTAATTTCAAAGAAATAAAAAAAAAGATGTATCACAGTTTCTACAAAAATATGAAGCAGCATGATTGTTTTCAACATTGCTAATAATAAGAAATGTTTCTTGAGCTGCAAATCAGAATATTAGACTGACTTCTGAAGGATCATGTGACACTGAAGACTGGAGTAATGGCTGTGATAATTCAACTTCACAGCAATAAATAACATTTTAAAATATGATAAAGTAGAATTTATTTTATTAAATATTTCATAATATTTTTTTTGAACAATTAAATATAGCACTAGTGAAAAAATAGAATAAGAAAAAAAAAAAAAAACTTACAGACCCGAAACGTTTGAACAGTTAACACACATATTCTTATCTAGCAGTATTGGTCCAATTTGTAGTTAATCGCAAACAGTCTTGACTGGTTAAATTACAGCATCTCAGATTCTCATTCCAACCTCTGACTCCTGATGTTCAGCACAATAGACCTGCTAGCATGCTTTCCCAGTCAGTAAAAAAAAAAAAAAAAAAACATTGGCACAAGGTATTCATAACTATTGCCATCCTGGCCAGACTCTCATCGTTCATCATGATAATGATGATAACTGCAAATTTCATTTCATCCTGGAGAGGCATTGTCTCAGCACATCAAATGCGGGATGTCTCCTGGCCTGAGCTCAGTTTCACACTAATAGAGACACACGGCTTTATCTAAAAGCCTGCTGTCTTCCTCTATCTGGCTGCTGTATCCGCAGATATGGCCAAACTTCATTATTAGAATATGCCCAATTCTCCACAGGACGGCTCTCTCGACTCTCAGGACTTATTCTCACATCGTTTTTATCAATTTCCCTGTGTGTGCCCATTTCCTGTGCTCTGACTGATGATTCGCTGCTCACTTTCATTGGCTAGATTGTGCTTCAGCTCCATTGGTTTGTGTTTTGGTAAAGCATAGCGATTCAACCGTTCCTTTAAATGTCTCCTTTACAGGAACAGTGTGAAGTACAATTTGTTGCATGAAGTACTGCAACATGATGAATGATTTTATGTCTGGAGAAGTGTGAGAGGTTAAAAGTCATATCTGGACCAGGTGGTCTTATACTCTGTTGGCAGGGTCATTTTATCCGTTGTAAAGACAGGGAGGCTCATCAGCATCAGTGTCAGTGAGGAAGAAAGATTGATTGATATGATCAATCTGCCTCATGAGCTGTAATCACAGTGAAGAGCTTCACACCCATCCTTCAAGCCCTCAATCTACCACCTGTGGAGAGGGAAGGAGACAGAGCCTAGGGAAGAAATTGAGCTGCACAGTGTATATATAGCCTAGCATCTGAAAATATTCACAGCAGTTTTGTAGAGACTTACATGAATTTTCAAAATATATGAATTTTATTGATTCAGAGCAGGGACTCCTAAATGGACAAAAAGACAACATTAAAATTCTGTCATCATTTACTCACCCTCATAATGCGCCAAACCTGTATTACTTTCTTTGTTCTGCATTACAGAAGATATTTTGAAGAGTCCTGGCCGAGATCTGATTAGGCTTAGTCCGAGTCAAGACTGAGTCTAAATAATTTTGGATCTATGACAAGTCCAAGACTATGAAAATATGGTCTTGGACCCAGACTTGAGATGAACTTGAGAGACTATTCCTTTAAAATACTGTATTTATGTAATTAATGATGATTATGTTGCATAGGTGATAAAATATGTATTGTTGATGTAAAGAATCAAATAAATAAATAAATGTGGCTGATGATAGCTTAATATTGTATCATTTAAAACATAAAATGAGTTTGAGATTGGCAACCCGCTTTGAAGAGCCCTGATCTAGATAACAAGGTATCAAACAGAGTGTTATCTGCAAACCAAAGATACTGGACTTTTTCTCAGAACTGCTTTTCTTGCCATTTTCGCAATTACTTAACCATCTTATCCATTAAAAAGGTCATTTTTAGAGGGATTTATGAAGCCAGTGACCCTAGCAGAGAAACCACAGGTCTAGTTCATCAAATCAACAAGGAACACGTTCCACTAAGTTTGACAACCAGAAAGTGTCCAATATTTGTTTGCTTCAAAGGTATGAAAGATCAGCTTCTTTAATATAAATGCAACTAAATTTTTTGGTGTTGTTTGATGCAATGACATTCATAAAGTTTGGCTTAATTGCCCAGATGTTTAGATCAGTCTAAGCAGAGGTGATCTTGATCTTATATTCATTGCAAAACTCCCAAATATTATATTGCAGCATTGAATGGCATGTTTACAATAGCTTTAATAACGACAATGCTCACATTACTTGTACAGTATGTACTGCATACACAAATGTAACGTTAATGCTATAAATATCTTTTACTTATTATCCCTAGAGCTCAGTTGCCAAAGTTAAAACCCAGAGCTCATTACAGTATAACATTTGCAGTACAGCAAATCTTCCTCTCCGGTGTCTATTTAGCCCCACATCAAATGTTAATAGAGGTCGGGTTGGGGGTAGTGACTGTGGGGCTGGGCTGGACTCTGTGGAGGAATCCCACAAGGGTGATGATGGGGCAAGGGGCCAACAACCCTCCAGTTCCTCCACCAATACTAACTAGAACCAGTGCAGTATTAATGAGCAGAAAGAGCTGGAGAAGAGCAGAGGCTGTTGCCATGCGGACGGCTGAGCCAAAGCATCATTCAAGAGATCCAAACAAGCCTTAATGGTGAACTCTCATTGCCACTCAGAGACATTCATATTGCATCAAAAATATCAGACCCTCAGCTCCTCACACAGTGATTGAAGCATGTTTAATAGATCTGAAACTTCTTTCTTCTTTCTTCTGTGAACCCCTGCTAACCCGAAGCGGTTAGTGAAATACAACAACCTTGAGTTAATTTGCACATTCATATACCATTTAAAGCCATAGTGTGTAACTTTTTTTTTCTTTGGAATGGGTCAAAGACGAGATGTCCCATTAAGGTGATTTTATGTGCATGGAAAGCATATTCAATGCAAGTAAAGCTTCTGCTTTAATGTTTCAAATAACTTTGATGAAAACAAAATGTCAAAAAATAGGTGATTTTTTTTTCCATCATCATTCAGCATAACATATATTCATGTAAGAATTAAATAACATACTAATTCATACCCGTACTTGTTTAAAAAAAAATAAGAATAAGAATAAGATCATACTAAATGTATTTTAAATGATTAAAAACTTGACAAATGGGGAAAATCTAGTGTTTCAAGGGTAGTGGCTAAGATTGGTAAAGATTTAAAATTACAATTAATTATGGGGGGATGCATTGTGAGTCTTTCAATGACATCCAATGATTTCTAAATATGCCTGACACGATTTATTGTTATATAAACTATTGTTACACTGAAAGACATTTTAGTGAGTGTTTTCTGTAAATTATTGTAAAAATGTATTTATTTATTTATTTATATATTTATTTAAATAGTTTTAGTTTCAGTTAACTACATTAACCTTGGAGGCGATGTCCTGTTCTTCCAAACAATGGCCAATGCTTGGGAAGCCTGTTTGAAACATTGTTTTTATTTTTTTTTTTTTTTTTTTTTGTGTAATTATGTTTGGTCTAACTAATGGTACTGAAATAAAACACTGCAGCTTTAAGTAAGCTCAGCCAATAGGGGCTTTAAGCTCACAGTATGATGCAACTGTACAGTAATGTGAATGTGTTAAGCTCTGTTGGGGAGTTTTCAATGCATTTTTTGGTCAACACAAAGTGCAGTCATTCACTGTAAACATAAAGCGATATTGGGGCTGGCAGGTGTTGTTTGACCCAGCCATGTCTTTAAGGAGAAGCCCACAGCAGAGTGAGTTACAGCACAAATGTACTGTCAGACTGAAATGTTATGTGATAAATACTAGTGGAGAACTCAAAGTGCTACAGACATTAATGCTGAACACGGTTTCTGTGCTGCCATTGCTTTTGGATGGGTGGGCGGATGGCATGTTTTAGATATGTGTGTTTGAGGCATTCCTGGAGAGTGGATGAGTTTGTGTGAGACATATGAAATGTAAATGTTCTCTCCAGGGGCTGAGAGGCTACATGTTGTGCAGTTCCGAACTCTGAATTCTATATTTATTTATTATTTTTAGGCTTTGGATAGAATTGTCAAAAGCAAGGTGTCAGAATGTTTGTGGGCTTGCATAATGTCAGAAGAACTCTCAATTACATAGCACGCACACACACACATGCTTGGACATATTGATATATGCATGCATATCCATGTGTACCTGCACACTATGCTGACACATTGGCAGCCCGACAAGACAAGCACACACACACATTCCCCCCGAGTCCTCTGGCGTTTATACATGTTCGCTCACTACCATTTCTGCCAGCAGTGCTGGTTTTTAACAGGTTCATTCTCTGAAACAGCTTACCAATGCTGCCACTGGCTTCTTGGTGTGCTAATGTTTTATTTTCCCACAGTGTAGTTATGTAATCTTTTTCCCACACCAAAAAAAAACAAAAAAACGGTTAAATCAGCCTAGCTTTTCTGTTCTTAGCTGGTTTAAGCGGGTCTTCCAGCCTGGCCAAGCTGATAAGTGTCCAAAACCCCTCTAAAACAACAGGCCAGCCTGACCCATCTGGGAAATCAAGCAAGATTTTTTTTTCCCTAACAGGGATTCTGAAACTATAATAATATAAAAACAATTTTTGCATAGTTGCAACAATTACTTTAACTATAAACTATGATAAAACTGTGATTAAGTGGTATTATTCAACACTCTCATATAAAAAAATAATATATGACATACAGTATATTGCCCTATATCAAGAGTAATATTGTAGAGTATTTTACCTATAAAGGCGATATGTAATTTTCGCATATGTGCATTCTCTAGGTAGATGAATATATTCATATAAAATCCCCATAGTAAAATTTGTATGCATTAATAAAATCTCTGTAATGATTTTTTTATAGTTTATTATATGTAGCAACAATATATATTGTATTTATGTATGCATCAAAACAACATATACAGTGTGTGTGTGTGTGTGTGTGTGTGTGTGTGTGTGTGTGTGTGTGTGTGTGTGTGTGTGTATATATTGGTATATATATATACAACATCACTACCAACACCTTGGTAGTGATGAGAAGGGTAGATTTGTTTTTATCCGATGCAAAATATATAATAATAGGTTAGCATTGGTCTCTATTTATGGTCCGAATGAGACAGACAGTGCATTCCTTACACAGATTTCCAAAACTCTACTTGAGGAGATTGATTGCCCTCTAGTGGTGGGTGGTGATTTTAATGCTGTCATAAATCCTGCTTTAGATAAATCTCAATCTGATACAACAGCCAATCCATCCTCTAAATTACTGAATAAATGTATCACTGAGCTTAACTTAATCGATCTTTGGAGAATTCAGAATACTAAAGCTAAGGACTTCACTTTTTTTCTAATAGACAAGACTTTCTGTAGGATAGACTACATATTTCTTAGCCCATCTTTAATTTCGTCTAATTCCTCCATCTCTATATTGCCAATTTTATTATCTGATCATTCTGCTGTGTTGTGCAGTGTTCCTCTCTCCGATGTTAAAGCCAAGTCCCCTAGATGGCGCTTTAACATATCATTATTAAGTAATAAGGCTTTCATTACTTCTCTAAAAGAATATATTAAGGAATTTCTTGAAATTAATATGCCCTCTGATGTGGATCCTCAAATACTGTGGGAAACGACTAAGTGTGCTATACGAGGTTTCTGTATATCTTTCTCTTCTACTCTTGCCAAAGCGAAAACTCACCAATTTACACAATTAGAAAATAAAATCCAAACATTACAAAACCTACAAAAACAACATTTTACTGAGCAACAGTCTACACAGCTGTCCTCTTTAAAAGAAGAATATGATTTACTTTCACACTCAAAGGCGGAATTTATTTTACATAGGACTAGGCAAAAATATTATTTTGAATCAGAGAGACCTAGTCATTTATTGGCCCTTAGGCTGAAAGAATGCGAGTCTAAGGCATATATTAGCGCAATAAAACCATCGGATGATCAGGTCACCACGAATTCTGTGGCAATTAATGACATATTTAAAGGTTTTTACACAAATCTGTATAAAGCTGAAACAGATTTTGATGAACCAATTTGTAAGCAGTATTTAGATAAATTGGAACTGCCTCGGATCTCACAGATAGATAAAGAATCTTTGGAGGCCCCATTAAGTTTGGAGGAACTCCACGTCTCTCTAAAAAGCCTTCAAAAGGGCAAATCACTAGAGTCTAGATGGTCTCCCCCCTGAATTATATTTAGAAATTTGGGATTTGGTAGGGATACCTATGCTTAACTCATTTAATTTTGCAATTGAACATGGGGTATTTCATAGAGATCAAAAAACTTCACTGATTTCATTACTTCTTAAAAAAAGGAAAGATCCATTAGATTGTTCCAGCTACAGACCGATTTCGCTTATCCCATGTGATCTAAAAATCTATGCTAAAGTTTTTGCTTCTCGTATGGAGAAGGTAATTCATAGTCTGATCAAGGAGGACCAAACCGGTTTCATCAAGGGGCGCAATGCATCTGACAATATGCGTCGACTCCTTCATATTCTTGACTTTGCGGACTCCCACCCAACCCCTTGTGCGGTCTTTTCACTTGACGCAGAAAAAGCCTTTGACAGGCTAGAGTGGAATTATATGTGGTCAGTTCTGCAATGTTTCGGCTTCGGTGAACACTTAATTTCTATGATTAAGACATTATACCACTCACCTGCAGCATCAGTCATAACTGGTAATATTATTTCCCCCTCATTCCCTTTACAGCGGGGAACGAGGCAGGGGTGTCCGCTTTCCCCCTTATTGTTTTGTCTATCTCTTGAACCCTTAGTGCAAGCCATCAGGAAATCTGAAGTATCGATTAAGATTCATGATCATAATCATAGTATTTCATTATACGCTGATGATATTATTCTATGTTTATACCACTTTGATGTTTCAGTCTCTAGTATAATTAAGGAATTTGATAATTTTAGTAGCCTATCAGGATATAAAATAAATTGGAGCAAATCTGCTTTAATGCCAATTAACAATGTTAAGGTTAATTCTTCTATTTCCTCATTTATCCCTATTAAGGAATATTTAATCTATTTGGGCATTACCATATATAAAAACATTCATAAGATTGCCAGAGACAATTTTAATAACATTTTAGTTAAGGTCAAAAATGACATTCAAAGATGGAAGAATCTTAAAGTCTCTCTCCAAGGAAGAATCTCCACTGTTAAGATGAATTTGTTACCTCGATTTAATTTTTTTTCTCTATGCTACCACTTTCTCCCCCTTACTTTAAGGAGATCAACTCCATAATTTCTAAGTTTATCTGGAATGATAAATGTCCCAGAATTAAACTTACCACATTACAACATCCTAATAGCGCAGGAGGACTTGCTGTACCAAATTTTGAATTATATTATTGGTCGTTCCAGCTTAAGGCTCTTCATAATTGGGTTGATCCTCAATCTACAGTTTCATGGAGAGTGATTGAAGCTGACAAGGTTAAACCAAATAGACTTCAAGATATTTTATTTACTGGCACAGGAAAAAAAGGGGATAATTATAAATTTGGTCCGGTTGTGGCTAACTCTATTAAAATCTGGAAAACGGTTGAACGTCGGATAGGTGGACCCTTCAAATTTTGTAACAGTACTCCTTTATGGCACAATTTTAATTTTGTATGTGGAAATCGTCCATTTGTCCAACCCTCTTGGTCTTCTTTAGGTGTAAACACGTGCGGTGATATATATGATAACCAGGGCCTCTGTTCATTTCAGACATTAAGAACCAAATTTTGGCTACCAGCATCCGCATATTTTGTCTTTCTTCAATTACGTTCTGCTCTCAAAGCGTATGGCATTCTGTGGGCATCTTCTATTTCCTCTCATCCTATGCGGGACTGGATTGCACCATCTGCTGGTCGGCCATCTGTTTCCTTAATATATAATAAAATTATTGATTGCATTACAAAACCTCTTTCTATTAAAACTATTTGGAATAGGGAATTATCTGACCTTAATTTATCTGTCGACTGGAAGAGAGTGTGGTCTAATCTCAGTTTAACATCTAAAAATCTGGCTCATCGTCTTATTCATCTTATATCGTTTGTGTCTCCTTAATGATGATTATGGTCTCTGTATTAATTCAATGCAAAAGAGAATGTTGTTTGCTGGTTTTACAGCTGCGAAGAAGACCATAATCCAGAACTGGTTTACACCACACATGTGTAGAAAAACATATTGGATCCGTAGCCTCCTGTAAATAGTGTCATGTGAATGTACAACGGCGCGAGTCGGTGGGGCCAGGTAAACTCAGGTAAACTAGCAAACACGGAAAGGGGAAACTAGGAACAAGGGATGGCTATTCACAATAATCAGCCATCTTGGATGGGTGTGAGCATCTTTTATACTAGACAAGGTGAACACATGACAAAACCAACCAATGAGAACAAGACACATGCAACCGGGGAACCAATCAGAACGTGACACATGCAACCAAGGAACCAATCAGAACATAACACACAGACAAGGGTAGCACATGACAAGATCACATGAGGGGCAAGGAACACATGGTAAATGGAGTCCAGGGTACAGGGGCAAGAGTCTGAGGTGGAGTGCCCTCTGGTGAGAGTCCAGGGCACTGGTGATCGTGACACCATGGTTGAAATTCTAATAGCATAGCTGTGCTAACGTATACGGCTAATCAAATCACAGCAATAGTTCTGTAAAAAAGAATCTGTAAATATAGGGAATTATATTTCTGCTGCCTTTATATGATTGTCCATCCATATCTATAGCCTCATTTTCTCTCATCTGTCTATACTTATCTGTGGAATTTCAGACCAAATCAATTCCAGGCGGCGTCTGTTATTTTGATGAAAGTCCCACTCTCAGATGCTCTGGTATAAAAACGTCCGTTGCACTGAAATATAGAGGTTATTCAATAAAAAGCTTTTCTCATAAAGAAAAATGTGTAAAAAATCTTAAATTATTCAAGCTTCGTACGTCACCAATAAGAGCCACACTAATAAAATGGCAATCTAAGATATTAAACTAGCTCGCCAAATCTCATTTTAAAAATTACTCAGCCAGGCATAATCTACTTTAGCGATGAGCCTGTGCATTGAAAAAATGACAAATAATGCTCTATGATATTGTAATTCCTATACACACACCATTCCAAACGTACACAACTTCAATAAAGAAAAAGGAAAATAAATAGCAAAACTGAAGCTTATTTAATTTTGCATGCCGGCAATTGACAGCAAACTCTCGTAAGTTAAGTTACTTTATTTAGATCCATAGTCATTTAGATTCTTTAATGCTGTGATATTTACACTACTTCCTCAAGCTGTCCTCATTCAGACAATCTGGCCCCTGAGTACTGACCGAAGACCCTCATCCCTGAGCCGTTTGTCATTTATTTAACATTACATCCCAGTGCGTTTTGGGGGCTTTTAGCTGCAGTGGCCTCAACGGAGCCTTTCATTGTCAGTTTTAGACAGAGCTGGGAGGCTCGGAGCACCTCAGATCAACGGTAGGGGAAAGATAAGTGACAGGGTGTTGGGCTGTGTGCGTGCATGCTTGTGTGTGTGTGTGTGTGTGTGTGTGTGTGTGTGTGTGTGTGTGTGTGTGTGTGTGTGTGTGTGTGTGTGTGTGTGTGTGTGTGTGTGTGTGTGTGTGTTATACCAGTTTCATAATTGATTAAAAATAGTGCTGGGAAATATGGCAAAATAATAATAATAGTAAAAAAAATAATAAATACAAATTAAATTTTTCAGAACGTTTGGCCAATTCAAGATAAAAATTTCATATAAATTTAAACTACAGCATAATTCAAGTAACATTCTCTTTATTAAAAACTTGCAAAACCATAAATAAGGATATGTTCCAAGTGCACCACACATGCAGGCCCGTAGCCAGCTATGAGGTCACCGAGGTCTGGACCTCAGTAAATGTTCAAAAATAAAATTTGTTCTCTGAATGACTAATTTGCTGTTTAAAACTCCTCATATGAATGTCTGCATGACATGTATAATTCAGCTTAGACGGTTTGTAAGAATGTTTAGTGTCCGTGGTATGAAAATGATTGCTGTGAGACGCTGGTGGAGTGACGAGACTTCAGAGAGTTGTGAGTAAGGGCACGGGCACAGCCTTCGTGTTGCCAGATCCAGCTATTATAAGCGTTTTTGGACTTGTCTTTTCCACTTAATTTGACACTTCAGTAAGTTAATCAAGTGGGAAGTTGCAGTTTAGGGTCAGCGATTATCTTAATCTTATTTTATTTGCAAAGATTTGAAATAATTTTGGTTTATTTTTATTTATTTTTCGATGTCTGGCAACACTGCCTCGCCGGCACTTAAACTAACCAGAAAAGCCAATGGACAGGTTATTGTTGACAGGATAGCGCATTCGGTAATGCTGGGTACACGCTAAAATATTTTTAAATCTTATAAGATCTTCAAAATGTGAGAGACCACAAACATGAGGACAAAAAATGCTGCGATGTGACAAAGACAGCACACCACACACCAACAGATTTTCAACTAAGAGTCCCGACTGTGAACACGGGAAACCTCGCAAAATCTCTTGTGACTTGAGAATAAATATGTTTTACAGGACACATTGTATAAACACTCCTGCTGTTGCCACAAATTGACAAGATATTGTTTAGTTTCACGTGATAATCTGCAGATCATACACGCCTTTGTCCTCGGGGTTCTCCACACACATCAGGATTTCTGAATTCGCGATCGGGGCACTTCCGACGTTCTTCCGAGCAGATTCAGTCACACTTAACACACCTCACACCACAGGAAATCTGATAAGATAATCTTTAGAACCACCAAAATAATCGGGACATTACCTAGGCTTGTCGGAAGGGGAGAAATCAGCCCGATTATCTTGTGGTGTGTACCCAGCTTAAGGCAAACGCAAAAAAACATCATTATATTATCCATCAGAAACATTAGCAATGCTGTCAAAAACAGTAGCATTTAACACTAGTACACAGATCTAGAACAAGTAGGTTACAGAATGAAATGAAATAGCCTACACAAACACTAGCCATGAAAAAGTCTATGCTTTTATATTCAGTATAGAATTAGTTAATTTACACAAAGTCATGCTAAAAAATTCATAAGAGCAATAGACAAAGTTATCATCTATATAGCAATGATTATTAATGAATACTGTAACAGTAATATGTATTGTTGCATGATTAATAAACAAATGATAAAATTATCCATCCCATAGTAAAATATTAACAAATTTTTATGCAATAAATATGGTATAATTTAACAGTTTTCATCCCTAGCTCCAATGGTTTTAGCTCCAACCAGCTCCAAATCACACCTGCCTGGAAGTTACTAGTAATCCTGAAGACCTTAGCTGGATAGCTGGATCAGGTGTGTTTGATTAGGGTTGGAGCTAAACTCTGCAGAGCTGTGGCTCTCCAGGAATTGAGTTTGAGACCAATGGTTTAGTGCAGTGGTTCTCAAACCTCTCCATGAAGTACCCCCAACACTGCACATTTTGTATGTCTCCCTATATCTGACACACCCAATTCAGGTCTTGCAGTCTCCACTAATGAGCTGATGAGTTGAATCAGGTGTGATAGATGAGAGAGACATACAAAATGTGCAGGGCTGGGGGTACTCCAGGACAGGTTTGAGAACCACTGGTTTATTGTATATAATGAGTTGTATTTGTAGGGGTTATTATAGCACAATTCTTAACCTCACCCCGGACCTCACTAATTTTCAAACCCTGGCTACGGCCATGCACACATGAAATGGTCAACATGGTGTAAATTTAAAACAAATTACTTGTTAAATTTCTTTGCAGAAAAGATGCATGAAACTTGTCTAAAACATATCCTATATGTTCATAAATAATATAGAATAAGAAAAATGCTAAACAGATCTTAGCCAGAATGTACACGTTCGGGTTTAAAGGTTAACCCAAGAAGTCAAGGCAATTAAAATTCAGAATGACTAAAAGCATAACACCCCGGTTGACTATTAACAGTACAGGTGCATCTCAATAAATTAGAATGTTGTGGAAAAGTTCAATTTATTTCAGTAATTCAACTCAAATTGTGAAACTCGTGTATTAAATAAATTCAATGCACACAGACTGAAGTAGTTTAAGTCTTTGGTTCTTTTAATTGTGATGATTTAGGCTCACATTTAACAAAAACCCTCCAATTCACTATCTCAACAAATTAGAATATGGTGACATGCCAATCAGCTAATCAACTCAAAACACCTGCAAAGGTTTCCTGAGCCTTCAAAATGGTCTCTCAGTTTGGTTCACTAGGCTACACAATCATGGGGAAGACTGCTGATCTGACAGTTGTCCAGAAGACAATCATTGACACCCTTCACAAGGAGGGTAAGCCACAAACATTCATTGCCAAAGAAGCTGGCTGTTCACAGAGTGCTGTATCCAAGCATGTTAACAGAAAGTTGAGTGGAAGGAAAAAGTGTGGAAGAAAAAGATGCACAACCAACCGAGAGAACCGCAGCCTTATGAGGATTGTCAAGCAAAATCGATTCAAGAATTTGGGTGAACTTGGGTGAACTGGACTGAGGCTGGGGTCAAGGCATCAAGAGCCACCACACACCGACGTGTCAAGGAATTTGGCTACAGTTGTCGTATTCCTCTTGTTAAGCCACTCCTGAACCACAGACAACGTCAGAGGCGTCTTACCTGGGCTAAGGAGAAGAAGAACTGGACTGTTGCCCAGTGGTCCAAAGTCCTCTTTTCAGATGAGAGCAAGTTTTGTATTTCATTTGAAAACCAAGGTCCTAGAGTCTGGAGGAAGGGTGGAGAAGCTCATAGCCCAAGTTGCATGAAGTCCGGTGTTAAGTTTCCACAGTCTGTGATGATTTGGGGTGCAATGTCATCTGCTGGTGTTGGTTCATTGTGTTTTTTGAAAACCAACGTCACTGCACCTGTTTACCAAGAAATTTTGGAGCACTTCATGCTTCCTTCTGCTGACCAGCTTTTTAAAGATGCTGATTTCATTTTCCAGCAGGATTTGGCACCTGCCCACACTGCCAAAAGCACCAAAAGTTGTTAAATGACCATGGTGTTGGTGTGCTTGACTGGCCAGCAAACTTACCAGACCTGAACCCCATAGAGAATCTATGGGGTATTGTCAAGAGGAAAATGAGAAACAAGAGACCAAAAAATTCAGATGAGCTGAAGGCCACAGTCAAAGAAACCTGGGCTTCCATACCACCTCAGCAGTGCCACAAACTGATCACCTCCATGCCACGCCGAATTGAGGCAGTAATTAAAGCAAAAGGAGCCCCTACCAAGTATTGAGTACATATACAGTAAATGAACATACTTTCCAGAAGGCCAACAATTCACTAAAAATGTTTTTTTTATTGGTCTTATGAAGTATTCTAATTTGTTGAGATTGGGTTTTTGTTAAATGTGAGCCTAAATAATCACAATTAAAAGAACCAAAGACTTAAACTACTTCAGTCTGTGTGCATTGAATTCATTTAATACACGAGATTCACAATTTGAGTTGAATTACTGAAATAAATGAACTTTTCCACGACATTCTAATTTATTGAGATGCACCTGTAAATGTTTTGTAAAAACATTGCATTCTTAACAGGGTTTTGCATTCCACTCTGCTGCTTTTCCATTGTTTTCTCCATGTAAACATGCACTTTGCAGCATCTTGCGCATGAAACGGGATTCTGAAGACTGCTATTTTTTATTAATTATTGATATTCACTCTCCAGATAATTTTTCTGCAATGGTCTGGTTCCGATCGGATGGAATTAAAAAAAAAAATCCAAAATAGCCGAACATTTCGCCAAGGTGAATTGACCCAGGAATTCATATGATATAAGACACTTGAATTTAGGAGTTATGAGCGATTTCATACTTTTGATCACTGTAGCGCCCCCGTCAGGCCAATCAGGGCGAGCCTTGGTGATGTTGTAGATGGAGTAGGTACTACTATCCTTTTAAGTTTCAGGGGCCTCATTTATAAAATGTTGCACAGAAACCATCCTAAAATTGATCTTATGATCATTTCTAAAATATGCGTACGTGTGATTCACAAAATGAACGTACCTACAGAAAATGCACGTACGCATCTCTTTCAGATGTGAAATCTATGAATCGCAAATGAATGGTTTCAGCTCTGCCTTGTAAACGACTCCTAATTATTGTCATTAACCCTTTCGCTGGTAAATTTAAAATATTCTAGCAGTCCCCCCAGAGTGAGTTTTTTATTTAGGCAAGTTTTTTTTTTTTTTATATAGGCGACATTTATTTTAGAACGTTTCCCCCTTACTGTTTCCATGGCGACGCGTCACGCTTCTCACGTGACACACCGCGGCCACAATAATACTGTATGACAGATGGATCACTTTTATTTCCTTTTTCCTTTTTTATTTAACATGTAAATCATCCAGTCATCGTCCAAATTCTTTGATTTAGAACAGCGAGCTGCAAGAACAGCTTGCATTTCCAAAAACCTGCAGTACTCGAACAAGAAAAAGTGCGTATGTCTGCTCAGACCCTGACGTGATAAGCACTTTTCCATGTCAAAGCCAGTTTTTACAAATATGAGCGTTGGCGTGGATTTAAGCGCACACACACTCTAAGATCAAAACTGAGCATATGCACGCTTTATAAATGAGGCCCCTGTTCTCTACGCCTTACAGTTAGGTCTGTTGGTGATCTTTGAAAATCTTAACAATTACAATAAGGTTTCAGCGCTATTCTCTTGAACCCCTAAAAATCTGAAAAATTGACCTGTCATAATTGAATTTAACTATATAGAGAGAGGGTGAGAGTACTTCTTGAATGTATCTGAGGCCAAAATGTCCATAGACCTTACTGAGCTGAGCAGGGGCACAGACACATGCTGACACTTCACTGTCCCCCAGGGAAAGACAGAGAGATTGAGAGATACAAGGAAAAAGGGAAAGGGGAAAGACTAGGGTGTCTGTCTCCATTTTGACAGACTGTGCACCAGAGACAGACATCCAGACTTCTGACCCCCACGGCAACCCTCAAAGCACTCGAGACTGAACAGAGCTTTCTTATTCCCCTGAAGGGCATTATAATGGAGAGTTAACTGCACTGTGTCTTGGCTAGTGAGTGGCAGGCTGACGGTGATTGCACACATATTGTTTGAATGCTGGAATGCTAATGTATATGTGCTGGGCATTGTCAATGAATTCGGAGAACAAAGACGCAAGAACTTGCAATTTTAGTGCCATCTGTCTTTTCTTCTCTCTCTCTCTTCCCCAATCTTTCTGTTTTTGTTTTCCATTGTGAATTTAAGAGGATGATAGATGGATTGCAATTCTTGTACAATTTCTGTCAACAACACAGACCGTAAGAGTGAAATGGCAATCACCTGTTTAAACTCTAATGAAGATTTATTTGCTAGCCCACTGATATCGCTGGCAAAATGGTATATTAATATGCAATTATGGACTTAATAAACCCAGATTAGTCCTGTCAGACATCATAATGATTTCGTCTTTCTGATTCTGGTCTGTCAAAATGTGAAAGCGGCCTGCTCAGTTTGTGCCTATTCAGATGTTTTTGTATTTCAGTTTTATTTCCCATGAGCAGGCCCACACGAAACTGCACTGACAGCTGCACCCATTTCTGCAAAACTAGAACGCCTGTCATTCATAAAATTCTGCAAGCCTTCTGCACCTTGTGTGTTTGTTTATTAAATATTATTTTATTATTTCATTATTTGATAACACTTTGCAGTGCAGTTCTGTAGTACAGTTAACTTTAGTTAGATGCAAATTAAAGTAATTTAATGCATTTCTGTCATTTCTGTTGAAACTTGTTCCGTATGTTATTGTATTTAAATATATTTGTAATTGCACATTTGTAATGATAAATATACAATTTAGAATTCATCGTCATCAGAAGTCATCAGAATTCATGCGACTTTACGTCACTAGATCAACATTCATAACAATTCTGCACTGATGGGAGTCACTCCAAACTACTGGTAGCTCTTTGGTCATTCGGTTAATATGGAAGAAAGCTTCTAAAAAAAAGTCAGTGGAGGGACCATGAGATGTAAGTATAACGGTAACATCTCTATTCAAACAAACTTAAAGAAAAATTATGAAAACCGTGATCATTTTACTCTCAAATCTGATACTGACCAATGTGTAAAAAATTATGTGAACAGACAATGTGAGACAGTAAATCTGAATTAAGCATTAATTCTTGCAGTGTTAACATAGCCTGAGTGTCACGGTTTGTGATGGATTGTTTATTAAATTAAAAAAGGAAGAAAACACCAGAGCGAAACAAAACAGAATACTGTAACAAAGCATATTAAAACAAGGACTGACAAAGAATTCAGGAAACAAAGGGCTATATGTACTCGGGGGAAACGAGAAACAAAACAAGACACATGCAGGGTGATAATCACAAGTATCCAAGGGAAAAGATTTAGAGGGAGAAAAACATAAAGAGAGAATGCAAAGTAAAAGTCCATGAATAATTTCAAAATAATAGTCCTAGATACAGTACAACTGAACACAAAAACAATACTCAAGTCAACAAATCAAAATAAATGCACTTATTTAGATCACAACAAAAGATTAAAATGTAGTAATTTGAAGAATTTCTACAATTACTACATTTTTAAAAGAGAAACTCTCTCTTTTAAGTGACATTTTTGCAAGTACAGTCTTTTTTAAATATGCATTTAATATTGGAAGAACACTATACAAGTGCACATTCAAAATAATTAAGGACACTTCTTTTTCACAAGGGCATAACTAAGCATTAACTAATGTTAATAAATTAACTCTTATGTTAAAGTTTTAGCAATTAATAATGCTTAAAGCTACATATAACACCATTGTACACCATCAGCTCAATTTAACACGTCATGTTTCTGTGTAGGTTTTCACATATTTTCTGTCAAAATTGCCTTGCAAAATCAACATGTGCTGAAGGACTTTACCTAAGCTATTTTTGGTTTTAGTTGTGTGAGGTATCTTCATTGATGGTCTTGGAGGACTAAGACTTTCCAGCAGAATAAAACATGTGTCTGTGTTTTCTAGATGTTTTCACTGGTTGTTTGGACTGTTCTTCTCTCTTTATTGTACATTGCAATGATATATCAATCCTCGCAGGCTAAAGAAGTGCTACCTGGATAATACACAGATTATTTATTTTTTTGCTTCTTCTGTAGTTTATGGTAACCCTGCATCTGTTACAGTAATGTAGAGTACACAGTTTTTCAAGTCATTATTTTTCCCCTCAGTTCGCTTAGGATGGTGTTCTAAGCTTTTTTCTCTTTATTCTCTAGACATCTAGCTTTGTGAACATATTTACACTTCTGCAATTTTCTTTTAATCTTTGTTGTTTTGTCTTTTCCCAGAATAGAGAGAAAGGGGGATTGGAGAGCCTATTTGTGTTATTTTTACCACCCCCTTCCTTCTCTCTCTCTCTCTCTCTCTTTCTCTCAGTGTCTCTCTGATTTTATTTATTTATTTAGCTATTTATTTTTCCTGGCAGTGGGAACAGCTCAAAGTGAAAAATTATGCAATGTACAAATTTTTCCCTTGAGGCCAGGTGTTGGCACATAATGGCCCATATAGGTGCAGTAATTAAGATCTGGTTGGACAAGGGAGGGGAACAGAATATCATCTATTTTTTCCGCACTTCAAGACAAATCTGTTACCGGAAACTAACAATTATTCCTAGAGACGATCTACCTATTTGTTTGTTTTTTTACTCTCTCACTCACTTCCAGCCTCTCTCTCTTGTGCTTTTCATCTTATTTTTGCTTGTTACAGCTGGCTTAGAAGCTGAACTGAGCTGATGTTTTGATTGGCTCTTCAGTTTTCAAGCACATTGTTTTTCACACAACTGCTGCAGCATCTCAATTTCGTCCAAGTCATACTATTATAAGAAATGTACAGATTTCACATTTCTGCTGAAATGCACCACCGCCAGTGAGCGTGACGAGACAGAGGTGGGACGCTAATTCACTGTAGCTTGTTAATTACCCTTGAACTACAAAAGTGTGAATTAGTATTGATTATGATGACCCGACTCCCTTCAGCTCGAACTGCTTGTGTTCGATGCATTAATGCCTCACTGAGTTTACCAAAAAGCCAGTTTAATTGAAACAAATACTGACTGGCCCACATGCAAACACACAAACGCATACTCTTATACTTCCCTTACACACTCAATAAACATATAACGACCCATGCATCCACACACACAGTCATAAAAAAAGAATAAGCGTCTGCACATCTCACATGTGTTTGCAATTACATGTATCGGCCCGCACTCATCCCGAGCCGTATCGACTGCCTATTTACTGCAGCTGCTTCATTCTCCAGTTAATTGCTGCTGTTTGTGAGCCTCTGAGAGACTCGCATGTGTATCTGGGGGTGGATGATTTTTGAGTGTGTTTAGACAAATACTCGAACGTCTCTCATTATTCATCTCTGAATCTGAATTGGAGTTGTTTTCGTTGCTGAGAACAAATCAAACGTGGCCTTGTCAAACTCTGTGTCGGATCTTCCCTCTCTCAGAGCACCTGGTAAACTCATTCACTCCCAGACAGATAAAACCTCAGCTGCTGTAAACACACAATCTCTGTCTTACACTGTAAAACCCAGGCCGCTTAGGCCGTCCAAGATGTAGATACGTCTGTTTCTTCTTCGAGAAATTTAGAATTACATCTTTTGCTCACCAATGGATCCTCTGAATGGGTGCCGTCAGAATGAGAGCCCAAACAGCTCATAAAAACATCACAATAATCCACAAGTAATCCACATGATGCCAGTCCATATGTTTGTGAGAAACAAATCCAGGTTTTTAACTTTGCTTCCAGCTAAAATGAGTCCTTTATTCATAACATTGCTTCCTCCAGTGAGAAATTACTTTCTCCACCGTGTGTATATATATATTTGCTGATAAAAACCCCCAAATGCTCTCAATAAAAGTGGTTGAGGTGGTCCGCTGACTGTGCACATTAAGGTAATAGGCTACTTTAGGCTTTAATTGCTCTGATGGTAGTAAAATTTCTTATTATGGAATTTACATATGGATCACTGTGCATGATTAATTTATTCCATTTTTATTCCATATATACAGTTGTGCTCTTAAGTTTACATACCCCTTGCAGAATGTGCAAAATGTTAATAATTGAAACAAAATAAGAGGGATCATGAAAATTTCATGTTATTTTTTATTTAGTACTGTGCTGTCCTGAATAAGCTATTTCACATAACAGATGTTTACATATACTCCACAAGACAAAATAATAACTGAATTTATAAAAATGACCCCATTCCAAAGTTTACATACCCTTAAATCTCAATACTATGTGTCATTTCCTGGATGACCCACGGCTGTTTTTATATTTTGTGATAGTTGTTCATGAGTCCCTTGTTTGTCCCGAGCAGTTCAACTGCCTGCTGTTCTTCAGAACAATCCTCCAGCTCCTGCACATTTTTTGGTTTTCCAGCATCTTCTGCATATTTGAACCCTTTCCAACATTGACTGTGTGATTTTGAAATCCATCTTTTAACACTGAGGACAATTGAGGGACTCATGCATAACTATTACAAAAGGTGAAAATGTGTACTGATGCTCAAGAAGGCCACACAATGCATTAAGAGACGGGGGTTGTAAACTTTTTAAATTGGATGATCAGGGTAAATTGTACTTATTTTGTCTTTTGGGAAACATGTAAGTATTTATGTAGCTTCTGCAGTCCAGTGCTAAATGAAAAAAAATATGATCGTTGCAGAAAATGAGAAGAATTTACATATCAGCATCCTGTTCAAAAGTTTACATCCCCCGGCTCTTAATGCATTGTGTTGCCTTCTTGAGCATCAGTATATGTTTTCACCTTAATAGTTGTGTATGAGTCCCTCAGTTGTCCTCAGTGTGAAAATATGGATCTCAAAATCATACAGTCACTTTTGGAAAGGGTTCAAATATGCAGAAGATGCTGGAAAACCAAAGATTGTGCAGGAGCTCGAGGATTTTTCTGAACTGCTCAGGACCAACTCATCATCATCGTCAACTATCACAAAATATAAAAACAGTCGTGGGTCATCCAGGAAATGACACATAGTATCAAGATTCAAGGGTATGTAAACTTTGGAATGGGGTCATTTTTATACATTCAGTTATTATTTTGTCTTGTGGCTTACATGTAAACATATGTTATGTGAAATAGCTTATTTTGCAATTTTCATGATCCCTCTTATTTTGTTTCAATTATTAACATTTTGCACATTCTGCAAGGGGTATGTAAACTGTTGAGCACAACTGTATTTGTTAAAATAGCTGGATTCAATTAATTAATTAATTGGATTTAAACCTGCATCTTCTATATGCATATCTTCTATAACCGCTATGCCACAGCTCCACCTACACATTTCTAATGTTCAGCTGTGGTGAGCTCAGGTTTAGCACTCTCAGATGAGTGTGTTCACTTATTGTAACAGGACTACATGAGATACACTTAGAGGAGAAGATTATAGGAGCCATAGGGAAGCATTTTCTTTTTAATCTTGTATATAATTCTAGGACGGGGCGGGAGGGAGTGAAATCTGTCAAGCCATGGGAAATAGAAGGAAAATGTGCATTAAAGGAGCTCTCTTTTTCCCTCGCTTCCTCTCATGCATGTAAGAAATCTTTTGAAATCACAGAGAAATGTAGATGCAAGGACAGTTTCTATTTGCATGTCCCCTCTAGAGCCACATCGATAAAACAAGAACTTAGGTTGCGTGTTCAGTATGTGTGCTCACAAGCATGTGCATTTTTTATGTGCCACATTTCCTTTGACAGTCATTTTGGTAAACTCTCGAGAGAATGTGATGTTAAAAAAAAACACCCTGCGAAAATAAGCAACATCCAATTATCCTTAATCGGGCTTTGGTGATTGCTTGACTAGAGTGGTATGATTGCTGATTATGTGGGAAACTCATCATTTAGGCACTGTGCAGCCTCCATAAAGAGTCTGGAATGATTCAGGGGTGAAAGTCAATGGAAGATCCCCTTAAGCGAAGCAGGACAGCTAATTAAAATAAAAATGCAGGTCAGCTCCGCATAATGACTGTACATTAAGCGCCTCAATTTTTTCTTCGTTTTGAATGTATATGTTTGAATGTGTTTGTGTTAGCAGTTTCTCCTTTCGGTTTCTTCTTGCGTGATCGTTGGTGCTTCAGGCTAATTACCAACTAAGGCTTGTTATGACAATTCAGCATACTGCACAGACGGGTGAACAATTCTGTTCGCAATGTGGTTTGAGGAAACAAATAAAATGCTCATGTTTTTGTCAGAAATGCCATCAGAACTTTGTGAGTACTTCAGAATCATGGCCAAGGAGTAGGGTTGAAAGTTGCAGACATATTGAAATCAAGTTTGATTTACTGTTTTTCAATAAAAAAAAGTCACAAAATAACCCAAAAGTAAGATGAATTACGTAAACTGAAAGCGATCATGTTGAAAAACAAAATATACCGCAATAACGTGGAGAATATTCTTAAAATCATTGAACTGCATACAAAACTAATCAAAAAGAGACTTTTAAATCAGAGCAGTTTAAATCAGTCTGATGAATTATTTCCTGAACTGAATTCTTTAGCATGATTACTGAATTAAAACTGATTGTTTCACTTACTGAAATGAAAAATGGTTGGTAAGATTGTTTTTTGTTGTTGTTGTTTTTAGTTTTTTTTGTTTTTTGTATGTACATTAATAAAAAATTTTTTTTACATAAAATATAGTACATATATTAATGTTTTATAATGTTACATATATAAATATTTTTTTCTTTTATGTATGTTGAAATTTCATGTGATGCAATTTTTTAGCAGCCACTACTCCAGTCTTGTGTCAAGTGATCATTCAGAAATCATTCTAATATGTTGATTTGCTGCTTAAGAAACATTTCTGATTATTATGTTTATTAGTTTTTAAGGAATCCTTGATGCATTTTTTTTCAGGATTCTTTGATGAATAGAATGTTCAAAAGAACCACATTCATTTAAAATATAAATGATTTATAACATTATAAATGCTTTTACTGTCACTTTTGACTAATTTAAAGTTTTCTTACTGAGTAAAAGTATTAAATAAAAGTCTAAAAAATGACCCTAAATTTTTGAACGGTAGTGCATGTGTTTCAGAATAACTTCCGACTGATTGTCCAATGTGCCATTAAAGATTTAAGACAGATAAAGATAAATATTGAATAAATCGTGAACAAACTCCCCGGCTGTCCTTCACTGGGTCTGTTTTGGGTCATAATGTCATTTTGTTTATCCAACCAAGTTCAGCCTCCTGCCCTTTCACCAGCTGACAACCCGAGCTAAGGTCAGGCAGTCACAGAAAAGACGTTTTTGCCCTCTCCCTTCCTGTGTAATATTTCATTCTGAAATCTCTACCTCTGTAAATAACGACATGATGAGGCTTCATCATTTATTAAGGTGCTGCCTGTTCTCTACAGTCACTCTGTCTTCAATATTTCTGTGCAAACCTGCGAGTCTCTTCCTCACGCGCGTCTAAAGTAGTCAGATGTCACGAGCTGCGCTGGCCGTCCTCTCTCAATAAAAGATGAGCTGCCTCTCATGAGAGAGATTCAGCGCGTGGCGTCTCCCGCCGTGCTGAGTCAAGTCAGACAAACAACATGGGGGTCTCATCAAACACCGTTCCAATATATCTCCACACAGCAAATTTGCAGAGACATAGTAGATGGAAGATAGACAGCATCACACATTTAGATAAAGCTCTTGTGGTTACCGAGAAAGACTGACAGAGACAGAGATTGTGTCACAGGTGGTAACCCTAGCAAAACCGATGTCTTATTCTCTTATTTTCTCTCCAAATCACTTTCGCTGATATCCCAGAGGACCTCAGGCAGTGCCGCCCAATGCTGCACATCACTGAACGCTGCTCTCTGCTGTTTACCGGCTGCCCAAATCCTCTCTCTCTGCAACTTGCTATACCTAAAAGCCTCCCGTTCCCTGTCCACCCCTTATATTTTCCCAGATGTTTTAACAGTGAGAGATTGATTACTTTGACAGAGGTAGTGATTACCGTGCTGGCAGTCTCAGTGGGCTTCCAGAGTGAATATTTACCTGGGAGAAATTCAATCAGTCAAGCTAATACCATTCACCCACTACTTTAATCTGCTCCAGGATTCAATTAGAGATCGACTCCACCTACCTGTGGGCGTCATTTTAGTCGCTGAGGTGAAAGGGGAGAAAAAAGCGAAATGGTTTCTTGAAGTGTACAGTATTAGAAAGCAGCAGCAAACAGTTTTTGTGGTGTATATGATTGTTTGAGCGTGTTTATGTGTGCATGTGCACGAACCGTCATCTAAAGTGCAGAGGCTTATAGACTGCACTAATTGTGCTAATTGTAAATGGCCTCAGATGCAGATCCTTAATGGATTTTCCTTGTGTTTTTCATGGGTTCTTCCACCTGACTGAGCCATGACTGAGTGCATTATCTTCACATAGCATAAGCAGAGCTGACTAATTACAATGATGTTCAAGATTTCAAAGCCAGTTGTGTTAAAAGGAAGGAAAATAACATTTCAATTAAATGGAAACACAGTATCAGAGCTTAACAGGTGTTATAATGTCCAAAGCTTTTTTTTTTTTTTTTTTTTTCAGCTCAAAAACCACAAAAAGTAACTGCATCAATATGTGATTTAAAAACCAGAATAACTAAATAAGATTTAAAAAAATGATAAGAAATACAAATCAATCAAACAAAATCAGTCGAACAAACAAATATCCACACATGCAACTATTAAGCCAAAGTTCAATGGTATGCAAATAAAAAGCATGTGAAAAGAAGAAGAAATAATCAAAGGAGAGGGTACACAAACAATGATGAATTGTGCTTTTATGTGATTTATTTGCAATTCTGGGTAACACTTTATTTTAAGGTGTGTAACCTTGTTACATGTACTAACTATTATAATAACAATAAATTATGCATAACTACATGCAAGTAGCTCAAAAGTAGCCAAAACCTAATCCTAACCATATTCATATAGTAAGTACATGTAGTTAATTAATATGCTTAGGTGTTTTTTCAGTAATGCCATTATATATTAATCAAGGTTGTAAATTGATTAATAAAAAAAGATTAGAATTGGCTTACACTTTATTTTAAGGTGTCCTTGTTACGGTGTAATTATACATGAGTAATATTAAAGTTTATTTCTAAGTAGCTTATTGTAAAACCAGGTGTTTTGTGACAATGGTTTGTAGGTGCTGTTTATCATTTCAAGCACCAGATGGCAGTAAAGTGACCTGTTAAGAAAAGCTTATAGTGACAAACCCATTTTCAGGACATATTGAAACCCTCATTTCATCAGAAAAAAAGTTTCACCATCACTAACAAATTGTTTTTGCCTTTCAGGTCCGTCTCTGGTAGGTGTGGTGAGAAAAGACTGGGCATCTCAAACTAGTATCGCCCTCTCCTGGCAGGAAACTCAGCAGCCGCATGCTGCCATCCTGGACTACGAGATCAAGTATTATGAAAAGGTTACTCACCAGCTTCATTTTTAAATCATTAAAAGCTGCTCAGAGGTGGCATAAATGCATTTACGTATCAATTATAACTTTATACTTTATTTTATAGCTGGCATAGTTTGCTCAGACTTTTATGTGTCTTTATTGTCTTTATCATAATTTTGAGGAGGAAAAGAGCAGCCTTAACTCAGCTGTGTAAAGATGCCTTAAAATGAAAACATCAGTTATATAATGAACAGTATGCTAAATGAAGAATCTTGTTTTCTTTCTACCTTTATATTTATAGGAACAGGAACAGTTAAGTTACTCCTCTACACGTACGAAGTCTCCGAGCGTGATAGTGACTGGACTAAAGCCCTCTACGGTTTACGCTTTCCACGTGCGCGCTCGTACCCTCGCCGGCTACAGCAGTTACAGCCCCAAGTTTGAATTCGCCACAGGAGATGAGAGTAAGAGTTTCTCTAAAACTGCCTCATTTCAATACCTATTAGCCTAAAACACTGTAGTTATGCCCAATTTTCTGAGATGGTGGTCACACCATGTCAGCGACGTGAGTAGAGTTTTAAACAAATGTTAGAAGGGAACATTATATGTTTATTGTTAATGACGTCAAGTGCTGTGTGATTTCAGTTCTGCTTTTTGGCTTATCTTAGTGCAGCATATGTATTTAAAGACTCACCAACCATTCTCCTGGTGTTAAGTCTATTTCTGAGTCTGATGGAAGCCCCACTGACCGACCGAACGTAAACTTGAAAGTGACTTCAATGTTTTGTGCTTCTTTCTCTTTATTTCTCCCTCTCTTGCTCTTTCACACATGCACACACACACACACACACACACACACACACTTTCACTATGTCAGACTCTGAGGAGGCAGCTGATCAGGGCCAGGTGTTGGTGATTGTTACAGCCACAGTGGGGGGCTTCTCTCTCCTCATCATTCTCACCCTCTTCCTTCTCATCACTGGCAGGTAATGAGGGAGCAAATAATGAGGGGGCAGGTACAGTAAATATGCTCCAGGATAGATGAACAGATGTTGTGTTTATATGCATTTGCTATCTATCTATCTATCTATCTATCTATCTATCTATCTATCTATCTATCTATCTATCTATCTATCTATCTATCTATCTATCTATCTGTCTGTCTGTCTGTCTGTCTGTCTGTCTGCCTTTCAGCCTATCTATCTATCTATCTATCTATCTATCTATCTATCTATCTATCTATCTATCTATCTATCTATCTATCTATCTATCTATCTATCTATCTATCTATCTATCTGTCTGTCTGTCTGTCTGTCTGTCTGTCTGTCTTCTGTTCTATCTTTCTATCTATCTATCTATCTATCTATCTATCTATCTATCTATCTATCTATCTATCTATCTATCTATCTATCTATCTATCTATCTATCTATCTATCTATCTATCTATCTATCTGTCTGTCTGTCTGTCTGTCTGTCTGTCTTTCAGCCTATCTATCTATCTATCTATCTATCTATCTATCTATCTATCTATCTATCTATCTATCTATCTATCTATCTATCTGTCTGTCTGTCTGTCTGTCTTTCATCTATCTATCTATCTATCTATCTATCTATCTATCTATCTATCTATCTATCTATCTATCTATCTATCTATCTATCTATCTATCTGTCTGTCTGTCTGTCTGTCTGTCTGTTTGTCTGCCTGTTTGTCTGTCTGTCTGTCTGTCTGTCTGTCTGTCTGCCTGTCTATCTATCTTTTAGTCTGTCTGTCTGTCTGTGGATGTCATGGATATGTCTTTTCTTTCATTCACTCATTTACCCTTAATTTAGCTCCTTGCTTATCCATCCATCTCCTAATAGGCCTGTTGGCCATGGAGCACCTTCCTATTTTCCGATTGGCTGAGCCATGTCGCTGCCTAATTAGTCGGAATGCTGCAGCCTCCCGGCAGTGGCCGTGTCTGCTGCCATGAAATGGCCTGCTGTGAGACTGACAGCAAGCTTAAACATGCCACACAGTCCTGTGATTCGCAATATCAGCATGTGCAGCACGCTGTGTGAAACCTCACTCAGCCAGCCCCTATGCCATCACATCCTTGCACAGCTGCAGGAGCTGATGGCTCCGTGTTCAGCTGCTTGTGCAGATTTGCAGGGAGGCTGTTGTGAGCAGCTCTCAAATAAATCAAGAGCTCTTGATGACGGACAGAATCAGTGTCTTCATTTGTCGAAAAAAGAAATTAATTTACAATTGAACACTCTTGAGATATTCTCCCTGGAGGAGCATTATTTTAATTTCAACATTTGAGGAGCTGTTCAGCCAGATGTCTTGAATCTTTCTGGTTACCGATCATAATTCAGCACATGGACAGGGACACTGGCTTCAGAACCATGGACAGCGCTGAAGTCTCTAATTGTGTTATGTAACGTACATCAACAAAAAAACATTGATCAGTTACATTTCTTTTTATTTGAACAGGTGTCAGTGGTACATAAAATCTAAGATAAAGTCAGAAGACAAAAAAAGAACACAGTATCAAAATGGGCATGGTATGAGACCTTAATTACACACTTACTCACATACTGTATATTCATATTTTAAATGTATTCAGGAGAAAAAAAATACAGATTTCAACCTTTGACATATTTTTATAGTGCCCTTCCCGGGATTAAAGACTTACATTGACCCGGACACTTACGAGGACCCCTCACAGGCCGTTCATGAGTTTGCCAAGGAAATCGATCCATCTCGTATCCGAATCGAAAGAGTCATCGGAGCAGGTCAGAGCTCTTTTTATAGCTCACATCAGTCTGATACTCAGTAGCCCATAATCTACTCCTGCTATTTCTGCAGCAAGATATAAAATGAAAGTGTGTCATGAGTTAAAAATAAATTGGTTAGAAGATAAAGTTCTTCAAAAACGTTAAAAAAGCTGCTTCAGATTTCTTCATTTATCTTTCTATCCTTCTGTCTCTAGATCTATGCTCTGGTTTCTCTTATGTGTCTAATTAAAATATATTTCAGATCATTTTCACAGTTAGGCTCTTAAATGCCTCTCTGAAAAATCACTTTGTTATTCTCAGAAGACAAAATGATTAGAATCTAATCTTCAGTGAGATAAGTAGGAAATAATTCAATGTGAAATAATTGCCACAACGAGACTTGTGAATTTGTGTCTTTGATATAGTTTGACTGCCACCTAGTGTAGTATATACAAATGTAAGCAGTAACCCTAAATGTTATGACAGTGAATAAGGACTTGAGTGTATTCTGCAGGCGAGTTTGGGGAGGTGTGCAGTGGCCGGCTCCGTATCCCAGGAAAAAAGGAAATTCCTGTCGCTATAAAGACTCTGAAGGGGGGATACACTGAGCGTCAGAGACGGGATTTCTTGCGAGAGGCGAGCATCATGGGACAGTTTGATAATCCTAACATCATCAGACTGGAGGGTGTGGTTACAAAGAGTAAGAAACTTTTTTGCATTGTTTTGCCTTCTGAAGATTCAAACAGCTGTTTAATATATAATACCATTCAAATGTCTGAGGTCCATTACTCCAGACTTCAGTGTCTATTGATCCTTCAGAAATCATTATATGTTGATTTGCTGCTCAAGAAACATTTCTGAGTATCAATGTTAAAACAGTTTAATATTTTTATGGAATCCATAATACTTTTTTTTTTTTTTTTTCAAGATTATTTGATGAATATAAAAAGTTCAAAAGTACAGCATTTATTTGAAAAAATAGTATTCTTGTAACATAAATGTCATTACTATTACTTTTGAACAATTTAATGCATCCTTGCTGAATAAAAGTTATAATTTCTTTCAAAAAAGCCTTACTTAGCCCAAACTTTTGAAAATTAATGTGATACCCTTCAGTAATGTTTAATGCAACTCCGGCAAAGACAATATGTCTGAATAGCATGGCAGGGCATAAACAAATAAATGCATAAATAAAACAGATAAGGAAATCATGAAGTATTGATATTGATCATTGAGGATGCGAATTGTCTGAATGAAACTGATTACAGAATAACTTGGATCATCATCAGCCAAAAGCTGTTTTCTCTCTGCAAAAAAACTAATTTATTTTTCCGCCAAGTTTGATACACTCACGGCTTCGGTCTGACATGTAGACAGTCACTGATTTCACGCTACAAATCAAACTACCTGCAACCTCCAGAAAAAAAAGAAGAAACAAAAAACTCTCAGTGTATGATTCTAGTGTTATGTCATGTATTTCATCTATTTGGAACTACCATGCTACTAGATATTAACTAAGGCTGTTTGGAGTAGTTAATTAAAATGATAGAGTTATACTACATATGTTGATGTAGAAGCATTATACAGTACACTAATTTCATAGAAACTAAGCACTGTTGATGAAGGCAAAAGTTAACTTTTGGGTTTGACTTGAAGTCACACAAAGACACAGTTGAGTAATGTAGCAATGTCTGTCCCATTTCCCTCTGTTTCTTTCTGTATTACCTAGTCCATTACTTACAGGTGTCCTGTTTTCCTCTTTGTAGGTCGGCCTGTGATGATAGTGGTGGAATACATGGAGAATGGCTCCTTGGACTCTTTTCTGAGGGTACAATAACTCAATTCATTAATATGACACACCACACCTGACATTGCTCATAAACAGGACCTATCTACAGAGAGCATTTTCTAATTTGCCAACAGATCAATAGTTGATATGAAATGCTTTTAGAAAGTTAACATGTCCTGCGGTGTGACAGTCTAAAACAGTGGTTCTCATCTAGGGGGCTGGGGTCCATTTGGGGTCTGCAGCAAACAAAACAAGCAATAAAATAATCCAAAATAACTAAAAATCAAGATATTTCAGTAACACTTTAGTATAGGGACCAATTCTCACTATTAACTAGTTGCTTATTAGTTTGCTCGTTCGTTCATTCATTCATTCATTCTTGGTTATCAGTTCTCAACTGATAGTGAATTTCATTCCTCGATTTAAAGCAAAGCTATAAGGTTATTAAAAAGAAAAAGAAAAAAACATTCTTAGCATCTACTGTAATATATTCATCAACTACTATCCAAACACAAGCTTTAAAGGGATAGTTCACCCAAAAATTTAATTTCTGTCATTAATTACTCACCCTCATGTTGTTCCAAACCCGCAAGACCTTCGTTCGTCATCAGAACACAAATTAAATTAATATTTTTGATTAAATCGAGAGCTTTCTGATTCTGCATAGACAACAACACAACTGACACGTTCAAGGCCCAGAAAGGTAGTAAAGACATTGTTAAAATAGTCCATGTGACTTCCGTGTTCAACCTTAATTTTATGAAGCTATTAGAATACTTTTTGTGTGCAAAGAAAACAAAAATAACAACTTTATTCAGCAATTTCTTCTGTCAGATCTGGTTTAAAGGTGAATATTTTTATTGTTCATTGTGATAAACCTCTCTATTTCTTTTCTTGCCTGTCCTCCTCTTCTCTTCTCTCTTCTCTCTTCTTTTGTAGAAGCATGATGGACACTTCACCGTGATCCAGCTGGTTGGTATGCTGCGTGGCATTGCCTCAGGTATGATGTACCTGTCCGACATCGGCTATGTCCACCGGGACCTGGCAGCTCGAAATATTCTAGTGGATGACAACCTGGTGTGTAAGGTGTCGGACTTCGGTCTGTCCAGGGTGCTGGAGGACGACCCGGAGGCAGCTTACACCACCACAGTAAGCCACATACACCCGCTTCAATATTGGTTCATTTAAATTCAGGGCCGTTCAGAGTTAATAACAATCTGTGCTCCTTAGACAGCCAAAGCTAATCCAGAATCTCTGGAGTTTAGCACTACTCTGCTCGTCGTGTGTTAGTGAATGGGATTGAGTTTATCTAAGCAGTATAACATGAGATTAAGGGCTTACTCTGAGGAGTGATTGAGTAATTAGATTTATAATAAGATGCTAAATGTGTCTGAATACATCTGAACTTTTTGTTACAGGGGTCTGAGTGTGTCATTTTATACACGAATATTCCAAGAAAAGCTCAATTATGACTCATCATTACATAACAAGCAATCTCCTTTGATTGTATAGGAAACACAAAGTGATCCTGATTGCTATTATAATAAAAAGAAAAGATTTTGTTTTGTCAGGGGGGTAAAATCCCCATCCGCTGGACAGCTCCGGAGGCTATTGCCTACAGAAAGTTTTCCTCAGCCAGTGATGCTTGGAGCTACGGTATTGTCATGTGGGAAGTGATGTCATATGGAGAAAGGCCCTACTGGGAGATGTCCAACCAAGATGTGAGTCACTTGGTTTATTCTGATTCTACGAAATTGTGAACAATAGAGTTTTCTATTGTTTTCTATTTCTAAGGCATTTTTTTCTGGCCAAAATGTATTTCAGATTTTTTTGGCAAAATATATGTACAGCATTCAATATATTTAAATTTCAGTTTCGTGTAAACCTTCAAATGCTTTATTACAAATATTATATCTATAGAAAGTGTGTATATATAATATATTATATACTGTTTATAAAATATGCAATTATTTTATTTTGTTAATAACGCTATTGTTGAATTTCTCAGAATTTGTAATTTGGTAAATTACTATGGAAGCTTGTTTCTGCTACATAAATTAAAGAGTAAATTAATTAATTAATTAATTAACTAATTTAGATAGATAGATAGATAGATAGATAGATAGATAGATAGATAGATAGATAAAGATTTTAAAAAGATAATTTACATCTCAAAAGTTTTAAATTCATAATTTTGAGGAAAAAGTCATAATTGTGAGATAAAGAATCAATAAAAAGGTTGTTTTTTTTATCCCATGGCAGAAACAAACTTCCATAAATTGCACCTTTAATTCCAATGTAAAATCAACTTCCTTAGCATGTGGCCTTTAATTCAAACATACATATATTCTGTTAAATCATAACATGTGGAACTCCTTGTTATAATAGTTTCCTTGTAATTCCTTTAGCTTATTAATTACCGCCTTGGCTGAATTTTTTCATTGGCTGAAGTGTTTCATTAGCATTGGCTAAATAATTGCATACCACTGATTGCATCCCTAAAATTGTGTTTGCAAACATGGTCTTGTAGAATTTGTATCCCAGTAGAGTTCTGTGTGTCTTCCTGCAGGTAATCCTGTCTATAGAGGAGGGCTACAGGCTGCCTGCGCCCATGGGCTGCCCCGTGGCCCTGCACCAGCTCATGCTTCTCTGCTGGCAGAAGGAACGCAGTCGGCGGCCACTGTTTAATGATGTCGTCAGCTTCCTAGACAAGCTGATCCGCAATCCCAGCAGCCTGCTCACACTGGTGGAAGATGTAAATAGGTAGAATGATCACAAAAACATTTCAAAATCAACATTTTAATTGCTAACTAGAATCAAAATGAGTGCCAGTGTTGAAATGATCATTTTAAACTGAAATTGTTAGTGTTTACTGACAGATAACTCTGATTACACTGAACTGTTGTCTCTTGCCTTGTGGGAAACGTGAGCCAAACTCTTGTTGTTTCACATACAGTATGTGTTGTGTGTCTAAACAGCTTCCCAGAATCCCCTGAGGATTTGTCAGACTACCCTCTCTTCATATCTATCGGTGATTGGTTGGATTCTATCAAAATGAGTCAGTACAAGAACAACTTCATAGCAGCAGGATACACAACCCTGGATTCCATATCCACCATGAGTATTGAGTAAGTGGAGTCAAAATCATAAGTCCTGCTCATTGCTTTTTTTACACTCCATTTAGGTTCCAGGTGTTGTTTTGCATGCAAAAATTATCATGATCACTCTCTTTAGTGAGTTTAGTTCAATTTAGTTGGCTTGCTTTAAAAGACTATTCTGATATATTCTAATTTGCAATTATTGTCATCTAGCAAAGCAAAAAAATGCTACATTTGAGTAGGATACAACACGGCAAAAGGCAGATCTTAAGAAAAAAAAGTGCTATTCACTACAACCATTGTGTATGATTGCAGACAAAATATAAATGTTTTATTGAACATAGATGGAGAAACACATTTTGTAGGTAAATAAATCATGAAGTTTGTTTATTTTAATGAATAAAATAATTTATTTTTGTTTAATAAATATACTGGCATACAATTTTAATTTTAAAACAAGAAGAAAAATATGGTAACACTTTATTTTAAGGTCCAAGTCTCACTAATAACTAATTGCTTATTAGCATGCAGCATAGAAAGACTATATCATATGATTAATATCATATTTTTAGTGATTGTTTGGATGTTATGTCAAAGGTGTACACCCAACCTAATATATTATATTGACCATCTATGACATGTCAACAAATGGAAAATTCAGCCAGCTATTATTATCATGTCAGTTATTGTGCTTTTGGCCTCAACAGTATGGGAGCTTTTTACCCCAAATACCATATCTTTACATAATTCATTACTGAAGTGTTGATCAAATTACCTCGAACAAAACTGAAAATCATTATCAAGACTTTCTCAAAATATATTCTTTAATCTTATAATTTCCCATTTGCAACATAAATCTATAACATTTGAAAAAAAAAACTTTATAAAAACATGTTTCTGCCACAAAATAGAAAAAAAGCAATTACAACTTTTTATCTCACAATCCTTACATCCTGTAATTCTAAGGGGGAAAAAGTCAGAATTGTGAGATATAAAGTCACAAATACTTTATTTATTTATTTATTCATTCATTCAGTGGTGTAAACAAGCTTCCATAAATATTAGATCAAATTTTAGCACAGAACCAACTTTATGTTGCTGCCTGTAACTGTGTTGAGTATCCGCCAAATTTCCACATGCATATTAGACATTTACAAAAGTGCTGTGGTGACTTTTTGAGGAGAATAACATCAAATATGCCTTTTACCCTTGTACATCTTTAGTCCCGTGAAGAAATGTGGGTTTTTCGAATAGTAAATTAGTTTTATGCAATAACCGTTTTCACTTTTTACTCATCATGAACTTGCCAATGAATTGCCTCGTCCTGTTGTTTTCTCAACAGTGATGTGAGAAGAATCGGAGTGTCTCTGATTGGCCACCAGAGGAGGATAGTGAGCAGCATACAAGCACTACGACTGCAGTTCCTCCACGTTCAACAGAGTGGCTTCCATGTATGAAAATCCACATATACACATACACATACTCTCATACAGACGCTTCTCCCAGCATCGCTAGACCCCCAAAACACACGCACACACCCTTCAGGTCTGGACTGACTGTCTTGTCTGTCACGAGAAGTGCTCCACAGCCTCTGTTTCTATCATAATCCAGTGAAGACTTCCAGTTGAAACACATACATAAGAAAGCAATCTCAAAGACTATGAAGAAACATGCTAAATGTCATGAATTGTTTGTCTTCTTGATGAACTGTGTGTAACAGGAAAATTGGACCATTTACCCGGAGGAACCACAGTAAACAATGGAACAATGGTACCCTTCTGTTGTTACGAAGATGTCATCTGTCAATCATCCTGCAAGTTCTGTGATTGACTGGACTCCAAACCTGAGAACTTTGAATAGCATATTTGCTATTTTAATGTATTAAATTATGTGTCTTAAGAGATTTTCCTGGTTTATTCATCAAGCCTCTGAAATGAGAGACTACGGATCTGTTGAATGTCTTCAGCTTTAAATGGCTATTATACATTGTTTATCACATCTGATATTTATCCTGATATTTATATGTACATGTGACTTTGTTTCTTTTTTGGTTGCCTTTTGTTTAGTTCATTTTCTAAGCAATATGTGCAGTCTTTAGAAAACCAAGAAAAGAGCCAAGGTAGGGAGTGGAGAGCTTTATCTTGCTCTGTTGAAAAAAAAATGCCACACAAAACCATTGACTTCCTCAGGCTGTCAGCGAGGTGGTGAAAGTCTGACCTTTCAGAAGACTGTAAGCCATTTTCTTACTCCGGTGCACCACAGTCAAATTGAACAAACTTAGACAAATCCATTCAGACCGAGATTTGAGAACTGCACACATTTGTTCAGTCTACTATGGTGTACAGATTCTATAGACACATCTGATATTTTTATCAGTTTGCCTTGCGACTATGAAACTATTGTCATATAGTCAGTGGAGAATCATTGAGGTGACAATTGCAGTAAAATGTTCTCCTATAGAGGACATGACAATATAGCACACTGCATGTTGGCAAGTATTTTTCCCAACACAGCAGGCCTACATACACACATAACTTCAATAGCAACATACACATATGCAGTCTCTTTTGCTTCCACCAGACATACAAACGCACAATACTGTACCATGTGCATTAGCTGATATAGGCCCCCATCCTTCGATTGTCTCTTTGACCCTGAACACATGTTCGGGATCCTGAGACCACTTGACAAACTTCAAGTTGTAATGTGCAAACGTCAAAAGCGCAAGAAAACCGAGTGCTTACTTCAAGCAGGCAAGGGAAAACTCTGGGCAATCAGGTCATAATGTATTGTTCATAGTAAACTAATTGTACATTATTTTTTATAATTTATAAAGAGTACAGAGAGATAAAGGTGATATAGGTTGAATGTTTGTAAAAATAAATGATAACAGATATTTCTTGTGTTTTTTTGTGAGTCTATCATAATCAAAAAATTATTTATTATAATATGGACTGCGGTTTTGCTTTCTAATATATTACAAAATGAAATCATGAAGAAGCTACATGCAATTTAGTTGTAACAGTATTTGCATGTTAGAATAGTTCGGCCAAAAATGAAAATTTGCTAAAAATGTCACCCTCACCCTCAGGCAACGCCAGATTTAGATGAGTTTGTTTCTTCATCAGAACAGATTTGGAGAAATTTAGCTTTACATCACTTGCTCACCAATGGATCCTCTGCAGTGAATGGGTGCCGTCAGAATGAGAGCTGATAAAAACATCACAACAATCCACAACTTCCAAGTTTGTAATAAACAAATCCATCGCAATGTTTTTAACTTTAAACTGTTGCTTCCTTGGATACAGTCATCTTCTCCAGTGAAGAAGTTGAATCAGGAGAGAGAGAAATGCACAGATCAAGCACCAATTACAAGCAAAAACAGTCCAAAAAGTGGATTTTGAGATTTGAGATTAGATTAATCATCATAAAATGTAATCAATTTGATTAAAAATGTTTACTATTGCTGTAATTACAGACCTTACATACTGACTTCAACAGTCAAATGTCTAATGAAACCCAGTCATATATTTTCCCTAATGTATAGGCATAATGAAAAATGGACCCCAAATGTTGAGTTCACTAGATTTTATTTATTTATTTATTTTCCTCAAAAATAGGTTATTCTGCTTGGTTATTCTCTCTCCACTCCTGCCAGGAATTATATTGTGGGCTGTTACAAAATAGTGATTATCATGAATAAACTGCTTAAATACTATTTTCAAACCATTAATATGTTTATTTAAAATAATAATATAGCAGCTTAAACAGTATGGTGTAAAGAATGCTATGGTAATGGGTTGTGACACAAAGACTAAAGTTGGGTATACATCAAAGAAAACTAGTTGTACAACAAGCTTTGCTTCAGTTAACCTGTGTTGTAATTCTTTCTGGTCCCATTTATTAATTAATGTCATTTAATTTCATTTTAAAAACTTGACATTTTAATAATAAGAGCTTCTTTAGCCAAACTATTGGCACTTTTGGACCTGTGGACTTTTATAATCATCTTAATATATTTAATTTGTGTATATACGGATTTGGATATCACAGAAGAATTGCTATGTATCTATTAATTTGCTAGGCTCGTTGTTTTGCCTAATTTCACTATTCTTGTTTTCTGTATCCTAAATACAATTAAACACTATTTTTAAACTTAAACATGCTTTTCACTGACACTGCCAGACGCAGGGAAATAAGGCATTTTCACACTGAATTTGTGAATGTTTAGATTAACCTTATTTTAGATTGTAATAATGCATAACATCATACTTCATAGTTTGAGACTGAATGTCTGGGTATTGGACAAAGGTAGAACAAAATTATAAAAATATTATTTTAATTAAAAGAAAAAAAACATTAGCCAACCCTGCGACATAAAAATAGCAAAAGGTGAAGAAGTTTTTGAAAGTTATTGTTATAAAAAAACAAAAAAAAACATTGTTATAAAAACAATTCGCATGTTTCAGAAATCATGACAATAACGTACGATGTTTTTTTTACGCATAGCTATAGTTCTGACATTGTCCATATGATGGCGCTCTGAAGTAAAGTCGAGAGAAGCAGCGGTGTTTCCAGGACGACAGGGACGTGTGTTTGCGTCTCTCCATCTGCACTGGACGTATATGAATGGGATTTATGCATGCGAAATCACATTTAACCAAAACATAGACAACATACAACTTGAGCAGAGCCGGGGCAGAAAAGTAAGAAAGATTGTTCCTTGTAATTTACTGTAGACTGAAAGAGCAGGTTAGCTAACCAGCTAGCCGTCATCTGCAACACATATGGAAACAGTAACCTTAGCTTTGCAGAAAATGTCAACCGTGTGGATGTGGATGTGGATGTATTTGAGTGTTTAACAGAAGAAACGGCAGAAACGGAGGTGTTTGTATTATTTTAGCAGTCTCGTGTTTGTGGAGCGCTAGCCCGTGTGCTAATGAGCTCAGAGGATTACAGGCTGTTCTCGTAGATTACGCTTTTACGGTTGTCCGTTCATATGTTTCTGACCTACGACACTTCAGCACGTTATAATGACTCTATCTCTGCTGTCATTGGATTAATTGATTGATGGATAGATGCATGGATGTGTAAAGCTATGTTATGCGACTGAAATATGCTTTTCATATCAAGGCTACTGTAGTTCGACACACAACAACAGGTGGTGGTGGGTGTTTTCTTTAGACCGGACATGCACATACTGCTGCGAGGTTACAGGTTCACGTAATGCACGTAATTAATTAGGTTCATGTACTACAGCCTTTGGTGCAGGTTGCAAGCTGTGTGGCTGCTCGTAGCTCAAGTTAATTCACTTAAATCGGATTATTAAAAAAGAAGAGAACAAGCTCATTTTCTTATCAGACCAGCCGCTGATAGCCAACGATGCCCCGTCTCCATCGAATACTAAACGGTCTTTGATGCGATCTCTTTCCAGAAGCGTCTCATCCAAATAGGCAAATGGGGCTTTTTGACAAGCTTGCAGGGTGGCTGGGCCTGAAGAAGAAGGAAGTGAACGTGCTGTGTTTAGGTCTGGACAACAGTGGAAAAACTACCATCATCAACCAGCTAAAGCCATCCAATGTATGTCTCACTCCTGTCTGTGAACCCGAATATAAAATAGTTTGGTCTTCACCAGTTTGTTTTTGTTTATTCATTTGATTTCTGTTTTGTATGTGAGATCACAATTGTGATATTGCTTTTTTTTCCTTGCAGGCTCAGGCTCAGGCTCAAGACGTTGTCCCAACTATAGGTTTCAGTATAGAAAAGTTTAAGACCTCAAGGTGAATATTTGAAAGTGTTAACTATAGATAATGTCATTCAATTCTTAGTTTCTGAAAACCATTTATCCTTTCTCAAAATCTTACTAACACAATATCCCTGTTATCCCCAAAGTCTTTCTTTCACAGTGTTTGATATGTCAGGCCAGGGCAGATACAGAAATCTGTGGGAGCACTATTACAAGTGAGTTCCTCTGATATAGGCTTGTCTGATTATGTTTACTGAGCTAATGGAGTGCCATCGCCTACTTTAGAATCGATCTGTGTTTTTTGTGTTTATCCTTATGTTGTATTCAGGGAGGGTCAGGCCATCATATTTGTGATTGACAGTGGCGATAAACTAAGAACGGTGGTGGCAAAAGAAGAATTGGATACCCTTTTGAATCACCCTGGTACATTTTTCATTAATTTGTTTTAGTCATCATTTTCAGTTAGACCTGAAAAGGAACAAGTTTACCCAAAAATGAAAATTTGCTGAAAATGTACTCACTCACAGGCCTACCAAGATATTATGTTGATGAGTTTGTTCTTTCATGAGAACAGATTTGGATAAATTTAGCATTGCATCTCTTTCTCACCACTGGATCCTTTGCAGTGAATGGGTGCCGTCAGAGTGAGAGTCCAAACAGCTGATAAACACATCACAATAATCCACATGACTCCAGTTTATCAGTTAACATATTGTGAAGCAGAAAGCTGCATGTTAGTAAGAAACATACTCATCTACATCTTGGATGGCCTGAGGAGGAGTAGATTTTCAGTAAATTTAAATTTTTGGGTGAATTCCTTTAAAAGCACCCTAATGCTCATATAAGTTTTTTCTGGGCATGCTTAGATATTAAACACAGAAGGATACCTATACTGTTCTTTGCCAACAAGATGGACCTCAGAGATGCTCTGTCTGCAGTAAAGGTCTCCCAGCTCTTATGTCTGGAAAGCATTAAGGACAAACCATGGCATATCTGGTAAGAAAACAAAATAATTATATTTTGTTAGATTGTCGTCTGCAAATTTTTAGGGTTGCAAAGGGGTGGAAAATTTCTGAAACTTTCCAAAAATCCCAGAAAGTTTCCAAAATTCCCGGTAAGTTTCCGAAATTTCTGGGAAGTTTCCGAAATTTACTGGAAATTTTCCAACTTTTTGCAACCCTACGTCTGCTTACATTGAAATAATTTGCATAATTAAAAAAAATGTAAAGCACTATTCTGACAAGGTTTGTTTTCTAAACACTGTTTAAGTTACAGTTATTAATTGCACATCTGCAATGCATTTCATATAACCTACTGATTTGGTTGAGATTGGGATCTCAGAAATTATTATTGATTGGGAGTTGGAGAGTCTATAGACCTTAGTTAGATTAGACGTCATGCTGAATTTAACAAGGATGAAAACTGTTATCTGTTGGGGATAGACTTGCAGACTTTACAATGGCAACCACTAAAGATCCTAAATCACATAATTTTCACAAATTTCAAAACTGTTTTATTGAATTGTTGTCTACCGAAAGTTACAATCCTTTGAATGCACTGTAGGCTACTTCTATCCCTCACAGCCTCATTTTCATTCTGGTTGGAAAAAAAGGCACTACCCTGACTTATAAAGTCTGTTTGTCAAGATGTGGGCAAAGTGGAAGGACTTAAAATAAACAAGGTTTATATAAGTGAAATAATTATAAGTATGCATAATTGATTAAACGGAACTCTTTAATTATATTACACAATTAAGGGACTCGTTATTGATTTAATTTTCTTTGTACATTGGATGGGATGTCAGAAGAACATAAATCACCAAGCTATTCCAGCAGGCAGCACATTAAGTGGTTTAGCTATAGTTACAGATTTCAACAAATGTCATAATAAATGAGGAAAAGTGTTACATACCGCAGTGACAAGCATTCATATCCAGACGGAATTAGATTTTTCAGAGGAACCCTGAGCTCGCCAGGGTAGGTAATTTGCTCTTTGATTTTTACAAAGGTTGCGTGAGACATGTTCAATTCAGATGTTAATAACACAATCACAAAGTACGTCTGTGACGAATTTGCTTAATCTCCTCAGGGTAAACCTGCCCTGTCTGAATAATGCTGAAGAGGTTGTGCGTGTGTGTTTATTTATTTATTTATTTATTTTTTCTCCGAATGTAGATTTTTATATATATATAATAGACTGAGTACTGCTTTTTGGACAGAATATACTGTATATATAAATATTTAAAAATATGTAAATATTTATTATGCTCACCAAAGCAGTATTTTTTATCTTTGATCAAAAATACAGTAAAAACAGTAGTATTGTGAAATATTTTAATACGCATACAGTATATTAAATTCATATATTAAATAAATTACAGTGCAAGTGATGCAGTGAAAGGCGAAGGTCTTCAGGAGGGTGTAGACTGGCTGCAAGGTAAATACACCTATTCCATGTTTTGTGAATCTAATTTCCTGTTTGTCTTTGAATTATTAGTTTCTACAGAGATGAGCTGAAATGCTTTTTAATTAGGGTGCCAAAAATGTATATACTATATAAACTGTTTAAATGTTCAATGCCTTTTATATTCTTGTGTTTTATGTCACTCATAGAACAAATTGCACAGTAAGTACTGAGGTTTAAGTTCCCAGATGTGTTCAGCTCCTTGGTTAACTGTTAGAACTCATGTTTGGGCTGTATTTATTCTCGCACCAATTTACATTTCATTTCGGCCTTATAGAAAAAATTAAAAGGCAAATAATATTATGATGGTATGTCAAAAGATTAGATACAGCCCCAAACTATTTCAGACCCCCTTTCCTTCTTGTTGTTTGAGGTGCATTTGAGTAAGTCAATAACAATTAAATGAAGTCCACAGACATCTGTTTTCCTCTACCCAGTGTTTTAGTTTGGTCCAGTTAATGCAATAATTTAAGATCTCATCTTTATCTGAAAATGCATCAAAATGTATAATGATTTAAATCCTTGTTCTGTTTTTCCCTCCCATTAACAGATCAAATCAGAGCAATGAAAACGTAAAACCCTCCTGAGATATAAACAGTCAAGGTCACCAGCTGCAATGGCGGAGCCAGACAAAACAGATCTTCACCTTTTGTGCTGACGTTAAAATCAATTAGGTTGGTAGTGTAATAATTTGGCTTTGATTATGGCCCTGTTTGCACTAGGTATATTAACATCTGTCTCAGTTGATCTGATCACAAGTGGTCAGTCGAGACTTTTATTGTTAAACGTTATTCTGACAGTTGTTTTCTTTTAAAGCCACACCTAACTAGTGAAGTGTAACCTATTAGCCCAATAATTGACAGATTCCCTGTTGTCCAGGAATCATAAGAGCATATTTGAATTTAAACAAAAAATTCAATTTGGCCATATACATTTCTGACTACCTCCAAATGAGTAAGATCAAAAACATTTCACCACTGTTGATCACCTGAGCTATTATGCTAATATCTGGTGTAAAATTGTTTGTGACAGTGCATCTAGTATTTGATCATTGCACCTTCTGTCTTGATGAATACGTACACTACACTTCTCTCTTGATGAATTACACTACACTTCTGCCAATGCTGTAAAGTAATTCTGTTGAGAAACTCACTGTAACAGGTTTCTCAGACAGCAGAGCACAATGGCTAATATTTTATATCTTAGCTATGTTTTGAATAGAAAACATTCCCGGGCAGTGTTTATTCCATTGCTTTGAAATGTAAAATTGGTCAAAGCTTGTTACTGTAGTGATATATATATATATATATATATATATATATATAGTAGTGCTGTTTAGTCACTATTTTGCTATGATTTACTTTTCCATGCATTGTATGCATGTTGCCTCTGAACAGTAAGAAATTGAGAAATTATGACACTTTAAACGGTCACAAAGGAAACGTTTGTCTTTGTTCTGGAGTTATTTATTTTTCATAAACATTTTGTTTTAAAACCATATGTAAAGGAAATGTTGCTGCATTTTTGTCTTGTGTTTTGTCTAGACAAAGTACATTTTCACATTAACTTATTTTCTAAACAAAATTTCGCTGAGTTTTTAGCAAAGTTTTTTTTTTTTCATAAGGGATCTTGTAATAGAATGTTCAAAGAATAAACTAAATCTGGGGCTTAGTCTGTGTATGAAGGCTATCTCTATACAGTATATCTCTCTCTCTGTATTTATTTATTTTCAATAATCAACTGACTAGTCAATGCCAAAGTGTGGCACACAGCTTCATCCTTCTTTCTCTTTAAATAATCAGTGTGGCCAGAGCTCTTTGAGTCTGAACTGTGTGAAGGACAGCTGTTATGGGGTGGTTGAACCATGGCTGTGATTATAGTCGTGGAAAATCCAGTGCCCTTGCTCATTAAGACCACATCAGCACGGTCATATAGGCTACTGAAAATGGCAGAATCTCATCTAATTTATAGTGCCATCTGTTGTTTTTATGGAATCACTCTCATTTTATGTATTTTCCAGCAACTGAAATACTTAGTGGTGCCAAGACTGCACTATGCTGTCATTGGAGACGTCAGCTGGAGCTTCATCTCATTTAATTATGTGTCATGATTTAAGCATTATCATCACAACAACTGCACAAATACGAGTGTGATATTGCTAGTATACTGAAAGAGTACCTTACATTTTAGACCCAGTATTGGCAATTACTTTGATTATTTTTCTCCATCATAGAAGTTAGTTAAAAAACAAAACCAAAGTAGGATCTATGCTGCATTAAGCGTGTTTTGTTTCTGAAAAAAACATCTAAAGGAATGATTCAATAATGTGCTCCTAGCACTAATACTTATCGCCACCTATACTGATATAACCATGTGACCTACAGAAATGGTCATTGAAGAATCCTTACCACTAATGTACAGTATATTTATTGTGTGATACAATATAAACACAGAACATCCCCAGTGCTGTTGGCCTGTATATCAGAACTCTATATGTTGTAGTGTAAGCAGCTTTTGGGAATTGATCTGGGATCTGCTATTATATACTTGTAAAATGCCTCTAAATTCATTCACCCAGACCCATCTCAAACACAATAGCTGCAAACCAGACAATTCTATGGTTAATTTAATAGCATTAAAAGGATAAAGTGATTCATTTTCACCCAAAGTTGAAAATTCTGTCATAATTTTCTCACTCTTGTATCATTCCGAACCTGTACGCATTTCTTTGAAAGAAGATATTAAGATACATATCTCAGTTTTCCTCCTTCCATGCAGTGAAATTCGTAGTTAACCTTCATCAAGTTATCCTCTTTTGTGTTTCACAGAAATCATGCAGGTTTGGACCGACTTAAGGGTATGGAATTGATGACAGAATTTTAATTTATGGACGGACTGTCCCTTTAATCTAACAGCAAATGAAAAATATGCTGTATTTCCATCTCCCGTCTGGTGCCAGTGAAGCGGCAGCACTAGGGACAGACTGTGCAGATCCCCGAGAAGAAGTGACAGCAGATATAAACACAGAGGAGACTCTGAGCTCCGTGCGCAGTGTCAGATCGTCTCGTTTAGTCATGCGTAACAGACGTGACGCTGATGCGGGACCCTGTAGCTTCTAAGTGCCCACTGCTTGCCACTTTGTAAATAGCGGAGAATTTTTTTTTTCTCCGCTGCTACCCTGAACATAAGTATAGTTTATTTTACGTCGAACATTTTAATGCACGGTAGCCGTATTATACAAGACAACTGAAATTTACCAAACGTTCACATGCAGTTACCGCGTACAAGAGCCGCTGGTTAGTTCCCCCTTCTGTCGCTAGATGGCAGTAACACTATACTGTAAGTCACCATTGAAAGACAGACAACAGGTAGGCCTAGTTAAACAGAAGATGAAATGTACACAATATGAATTTCTTTATCTTTATAAAATTATTTTTCTTTGAAATTAAGTTTATTTTGTTTTCTTCACAAATGTATCCTATCACCCGAGTCGCATTACGTAGCGCATAGGTATACGGTTATTAGTTCATAGGTTGTTGTGGGTGTAAATACACGGTTTTAAATCGAATATATTTTGTTTTGCTCTTTGTTATTATTATTTCTAACAGTTTTGTCAAATCTGCTGTTCATTTGTCAATGAAAAAAGTGTTCATCTCTCAGTGACACACTTCAAAGAACACGAAACAGATGTGAAGTGTGCTCATTAGCTGAGCAAAATCTGCGCACCATGACTGTTCCCATGCACCGAGGGATCTCGAAGAAAACATCAGCATACCACACTTTATTTCAAGTGATTCCAGATAAACATATGAAGAAATGTAAAATACCTAGTCTGACTTTTTAACGAGCTTTATTCTCCTTCTACCGTTTTTAAACGGACAGATAACGTTTCTCGAAATGCCAGGTCTATAGATGCTGTGCCAGGAAAAGACACATTTGCTGTTGAAAACTTGAGGGATCTTGACCAAGCGTTTTCTAAACTACAAAGAACTGCAACATCTGTACAGGAACATGCTCGATCCCGTCTGCTTATAATTGGGACTCACTCGGCAGGCTGTCAAAATGTTAAATTAGTCGACTTGTCTGAGTATAGGAATAAGATATCTGGCTTCCATTAAATTGGTTCGTTTGGAGAGTTGCATACACTCTTTTAAGGAAGAAAACAGATTCGTGTTTCTCAAGGAAATTAGTTACATTTTGTTCAAAATAGCCTGTTTATACACCTCCTCACATAATTAAAAGCAGAACTGTCTTAGGGAGAAAACTTAAGGAGAAGCAATTAGCGTCCAAAAAGTCTCAAATCCTGTGATTTATTCGCGGGAACCCTGTTTCAGGCTGTAATGTCCAGTTATTAAAAATCTTACAGACCTTAGTCATAGCGCAATATTTCATTTTTAACCAAAACGAGCGTCTGAGGATAGAAGTGCATGCAGTGCTTTTAATGAATTGTAGCTGTTGTTTAAGTTTGACCACACGTCTTAAAATAAAATAAAAATCAGTAGACAGAAAGTCCAGTTTTGAAAGTTGTTAAATTAGCCTACTGATTTAGGACCTTAACATTACAAAGTAGCCTATGCTATGTGCTAAGTCTATCGATCACAGCCTCGTTTTCATCCTCGTTAAATGAATATCATGTCCAACCTGACTACGACTGGTGATTTTCTATCTATATTCTATTTTTAGTTCTATTAGATTTTTTCTCATTGAATAAATAATGATTAGCCTATGTAGCTAGCTAACATTAGCATACACTGTAAAAAAAAAAAAAAAGGAAAAATTCCTTCAAATTATAGGCTACAGTATATTGCGAGTTTATTTATTTTGCTACAGAACCAATTTAAGCCACTAAGCGTCCAACAGCTTGAAATCTTACGCTATGTTTAGCCACTGGGTGGCAGAATGTCATGAATTGTTCAATTCTGTTCGTATTTAGAATCCATGAAAACATGCACTCCTTCATCTCAATAAACGCCAGAGAGTTTTTTCAATTATTTGAATTCTTCTTCAGAAGAAGAAGAAGAATGAGCTTTATTGGCCAGTTATGTTTACACATACGAGGATTTGTTATAGTGACAGAAGCTCCACAGTGCAACAGAATGACAGCAACAGGACAGGACACATTATAAAAGAATAATATACAAATAGGCGTGTTTGAGAAACAATAAACAGGAAAAACAAACAAAAACAGTACAAACACTGAAGAGCAAAGCACTAGCTGCCATCTGCGGCGCCATCTTAGATCTATGATCAACTAAATATATTAGCCTAGTTATTATTAAGACACTAAGAAACCTTCTAAACTCTCTTAGAAACAAAATTAACAAAGGTGGTTTTATTAAATGCTTTGCTTTTAGCCGATATATAAGTTTTAAACAAAGAACGAACATGCGTCAACGTGTAAAATTACATCAGGGGGGAAAACGCACTGTTGCGTTGGATTACTGTTCCTGTTCTTTAAACATTATTTAATGACAGTGCTGCTCAGTTTGACTAGATCAGCTTCTGACTCTTTAAATGTGTCTTTTCACAACACACTTGAGTTTGGAGCGTTTTGTGAGGCTGTGTGGTGCGGGATCTGGTTGTGTCCTCAGCACTCTGGACAGCGCCTGCACTTGCTGCTGAGAAAGTGCGCTTCTACTCATACAGGCTGCCATAAAATATCAGTCAAGAAAAAACATGAATGGAACCGATATATTTGACTACTCTTGATTTACAGCTGTTTCCCCCCGTCTAGTGATTTTCAGTTGACTTGATAACCTCCAGTGACGCGCGGCTCATTTGCACGATCTGATATCTTTATTCATAAACAGCCCCCCATTCACATCTCTCTGACGCTCATCTACCCTCTGACGAAACCTGCTCCTATAAGATTCACAGTAAGTTTGGCTGACTCGGAAATGTGCTGTACTGCTCTTGCTCTTCTCCTGAGGTGATAGTTGGTGGCAGTTGAGTGGCTGGCGGCTGATTCACAAAGGTGAGACACTTTTATGATGTTGAATTATGAAATAATTGGCATTTTTGCCCCACCTAAACCAGAAACTTGAAATCCTCGGAATTGACCACGAAATGTTAAAAAGCATGAAGTGACTGAAAGACTGTAAACATGCATTTATAATCATTTGAAATGTTAAATTCTAAATGCATCTTCTTTGTATTTGTATTTAGAAGCAAAATAGACAGATTTTTAGCAACTCTCCCTTCTTTCCTTGCATGCCTGTTTAGGTCTCTTTTCCTTAGGTCTCAATGAATTTCGGTTCTTTAGAGATACAACGACTTTAGCAGAGAGAAGATGAACATCCATGTGGAGGGGTTGGTGGCGATTATCATCTTCTACTTGCTGATCCTTGTAGTGGGAATCTGGGCAGCATGGAAAAACAAGAACTCCGGCGTGGTGGAGGGAGTTGATCGCAGTGAGACCATTATGGTCGGCGGAAGAGATATTGGATTATTTGTGGGCGCATTTACCATGACTGGTGAGTTTCAGAGAGAAATCAATAAAAAGCGTTTTACTGTATGCAAATATGATATAACATGAATGGCGTTTTATTTTTACATCTTTAGAGATTTACTTATCTAACAAAAAATATACTGCCTGTATATAAAAAAGTAAAATCATGATGAGATGTATCTTGATGTCTTTGGAGAAGCGAAATAAATAATCATTGGACAAATAAACCTTGAATCGTTGTTTTAAAAAAGCAAACCCTTTTATAAATAGAGTGATTAAATAAATAAATAAAAGACAAATTCGGAAATGTGTAGGCCTAAATTATACATAATACTACGTTATGTATTATATTTTATTGTTGCATTATAACTGCAATTTCGCTGGGTTTATGTATTTTTTAAACATTAAATGGTTGTTTGGTTTTATATATGCCCCCCCCCCCCCCCCATGCATGTGTTGTACAGTGCATACTGGTGCTGTTACTAATTATTTAATAATTTATGTTACTTATATTACCAATTACACTCTTAAAAAATAAAGGTTCTTCACAGCGATGCCATAGAAGAACCATTTTTGGTTCCACAAAGAACCATTCAGTCAAAGGTTCTTTAAAGAACCATCTCTTTCTTACCTTTTTATAATCTGAAGAACCTTCTTTCATCACAAAGAACCTTTTGTGAAACAGAAAGGTTCTTCAGATGTTAAAGCTTCTTTATGGAACAATTTAGACAAAAAGGCTCTTCTATGGCATCGTGAAGCACCTTTATTTTTAAGAGTGTATGTTATTTTTCCACACACACAACCACACTTATTTGGTAACACTTTACAATAAAATCTCATTAGTTAACATTACTTAAAACATTATCTAACATTAACAATGAGCAATATATTTCTTACAGCATTTACAGCAATTGGTGTCACTGATGTTATAGTTCAAAGTGCATTAACTAATGTTATCAGATATAACTTTGATTATAAATGTTTTATTAAATTTTGAAATTAATGTGAATTAACAATGAGCAACGCTTCTACAGCATTTTTAATCTTAATGTTAACAAATGTAGTTAATAAAAAATATACAATTATAGAAATACATATATATATATTCTTTCAAGACGAGTCAGTTTGAATGTCCTCTCTTATTCCAGCAACTTGGGTCGGAGGGGGTTATATCAACGGCACAGCAGAGAATGTTTATCTTCCCGGGTACGGCTTGGCATGGGCACAGGCTCCCTTTGGATACGCGCTCAGCCTTGTTTTGGGTATGTTACGTGTGTATGTAGCTTTGATAGAAACATATTTTCAGTGTTAAAGTTAGCAGAACTAGAAGCAAATATCTGTCAAACATATAATTTCTATGAATTGATTCATGTCAAGGTGGCCTTTTCTTTGCTAAACCCATGCGCTCCCGCGGTTACGTCACCATGCTTGACCCCTTCCAGCAAGTGTATGGAAAAAGGATGGGTGGTCTGCTATTCATCCCTGCACTAATGGGGGAAATGTTCTGGTCAGCCGCCATCTTATCTGCCCTTGGTAAGAAAAGAGAGGGAACTGATATCCTAGAAAGACAAAATCAGTAAATTTGCAAGCACTTTCATTATTGAATTAGGACATATTCTATAAATACTGCAGTAAAGCTTTAATTAAACATACTTTGTTTGCATCACAGGGGCTACACTGAGTGTGATCATTGACATCGACATCAATATGTCTGTGATGATTTCGGCTCTAATTGCCATTTTCTACACGCTGGTGGGAGGACTGTATTCAGTGGCCTACACTGATGTTGTCCAGCTCTTCTGCATTTTTTTAGGACTGGTAAGGCTTCACAAAACCACACGATGAAGTCAACGAAGGTGTCATTTTCCCTTTAATTCATGTCTGCATGTCTTCAGCAGCACGTAACACTCTGTGATTTATCAAAGTGGCTGTTTGCTGTGCAGTTTTGACAGTAACGGCTCATCAACCAAGATACAAGCAATAGGAATAAAGAAGCGAAAATAAGAAATCAAATATTTTTCCTCCTTTGAGTTATGTATTAATGGCCTTTTAATTATTTTATATTTATTATTACATTATTCAATGCAATGAATCATTAATAAAATCAATAATATAACATTATCAATTAAATTTGTAAATTTAACAAAATAATAATAATAATAATTTTTTATATAAATAATAATTTCACAAAATTGAAAAATGTATAATGCTCAAAATCTATTTGGCTGGTTTTCACGAGCACCTGCTACAAATTGAGTATTACAATGTTATTACAATATTATAGATGGTCTATTACTTGGTAATAGAGCGGGATATGTTCTCTTCATAGTGGGTGAGCGTCCCTTTTGCACTCTCAAACCCAGCTGTGTCTGACATCGGAGTGACAGCAGTGAAGCAGCTCCATGCTAATCAGACCGCATGGCTTGGGAAGATAGAAAGCCCTGACAAATGGATGTGGGCTGACAACTTCTGCCTTCTGGTGAGTGGACTACCCACTGTAGCATGATGGGATGGAGACACAATGATTTTGCCAGTGGAGAATTGTTGATTCTGAAGGGCCAAACCTAATTTCTCACTTTAGTGAACAATGCAATCATTCGTAGGGAGGAAAACTAAATAAGACCTGAGGGTGAATAAAGTGTAATACTAGTCTGGTCAGGTCACTCTCCTCCTGTAGGTCGCCATATTTAGATTAGCTTTAATGTTTATAGTGTTATAATGCACTCTTGATGTTATATGTCTGTCTCATGCTGTCTGGTGTCTGCATTTACAATGACGTTTCTGTTTGTAGATGTTGGGGGGGATTCCCTGGCAGGTGTATTTTCAAAGGGTTCTTTCTGCCTCTTCAGCTACCTATGCTCAAGTCCTCTCCTTCCTGGCTGCCTTTGGTTGTATCATCATGGCTATTCCCTCCGTCCTGATCGGAGCCATAGGGGCTTCCACAGGTAAGACAAACCTCTGTTGGAAACCTGCCTTTTTAAAAAAAAAAAAAACATGTAACAAATCTGAATTACACTTACATGTTACATGTTATAATAATAACAGTAAATAAAGCCTAATTACATGCAACTAACCCTTGACCAAACACTAATCCTAACCCTATAGTAAGTACATGTTGCTAACTAATATTAACTAGGACTTAAATGTACAATAACATGGTAAAAATGACACCATAAAATAAAGTGTAACCCAAATCTGTAATATTAAAGTCATCATGAAAACTCTTATTTTTTTCATGGATTATTGCAGCATTTATTATAAATAATTTATCTGCCCCCCCCTTTTTTTAAAAATACGCCCTTGTAATCTTCAGTCAACATTAACTTCCCTTCCCCCTCACAACAATCTGTTGTGATTAACTAGGTCTCTTAACTAGTTGCTTATTAGCATGCATATTACTAGAATATTACCCATTTATTAGTAGTAATTAAGCACATATTAATGCCTTATTCTACATGACCTTGTTCTACATCCCTAATCCTACCCAATACCTAAACTTAACAACTAGCTTACTAACTATTAATAAGCAACAAATCAGGAATTTATTGAGAGAAAAGTTGTAGTTAATAGTGAATAAGTGTTCCCTATTCTAAAGTGTTACCCTGTTTTCTGATGACGTCTGCACTGGAACGAGGGCAGGACAATAATTCCTCCTCTCTTATACAATGTTATTTTAGCATAATTTATATACTATTATAGTTTTTTTCTAATATGTTGAATTGTCTTTGATTTTCTGTTTTTATTTAAATTGTATTTATTATTAGTTTTTTAATGTCTATATAGTTTTATAAACATTGACTTCAGCTTTAGTTATTTTACATCAGCTTAAACTAAATGTAAATGAGAAGTGTTTAAATGAAATAAGCTTGTTTATGTTATTATGTTTCAGTTAAAATTGAAATATAATTGAAATTGGTATAAACCACAAATGTTTTTGATGGTTTTAGTTTAGGTAACTATAATAACCCTGCTCTTGCGAATTATAATTTACATAAGATCACAGTAATTAGCAAATGACAACGATCCAATCAATTCCAATCAGATCCGATCAGATTTTTTTTTATATAATTTTTTTTTTTTGCAATCGAGAAGCCGTTGCCCTTGGATAGATGTAACAATAGGTAATTGCAACTTCATTTCTTGCGGACTTTACAAGAACAGTTAATTTATAGCATATATGCTTTTCAATAAAGAAAAATCAGTTGCTAACAAAGTCATCCAAGCAGTTTAATTAGTCTGATTTATAGGCTGTATCCACTTTCTGATCATTAGATTGTTTGAGTGCAAAAAAGGGAAAAGCTCACTATTTTAGGAATAAAACTTCTTAATATGGCTTACAAAAGTGATCTTAATTATACACTAATTATGTTGTATTTTCCCCTCATACCACATACCCTCACCCTGAATAATTATTCACAGCTCAGCCAAATTAAAAATGTGCATCAAAGCATTTTTCATATTGTTTCCTGTATACCACATTTCCTTGTCCTAAAGCCTAACACCATTTTCCCTTTGAGAGTGTACTGCATTTAGTATATGCTGACAGTAATTCTAATTATGTAATCACTTATTTCTGATTATTGGGGAACAGTCTGATTTGTTCTGGTGTGTTGTGGGAGGTGTTCTCCAGGCTGTATCAGTCCCGGGTGGAAACCATGTTCCCTTCTGATCACTAAAGAAACGAGTAAATAACAACAGCTGGTCTCCCTCATACATTATTAACAGATTATCCGTTTAACGATGTGAACCCTGTAAATATTACATCTGAGGGAGGCACACAGCACCCAGATTTAATCAACAGATTTTCAGCATCAAAGACACAGCCAGTCACTTATTACTTTACTTATTGGGAATAACAGTCTAATCAAGCAAGGCTTGTTGCTTTTGGATTGTGAGTAAAAAGAATTTGAAATTGAATGTTTCATTTAACATGACTCATGTATGATGCAGAAGTAATAAATTATGCTGCTGGTAATTACACAGTATATAGTAAGTGTGTTCTACTCCACAGATTGGAACCAGACAACCTATGGGCCAATTCCTCCCATGCAGAGGGACCAGTCTGACATGATCCTTCCGATCGTGCTGCAGCACCTGTGCCCGGCCTATATCTCCTTTTTTGGTCTGGGGGCAGTTTCTGCTGCAGTGATGTCATCCGCTGACTCATCCATCTTGTCGGCCAGCTCCATGTTCGCTAGGAACATCTACCAGCTCGCTTTCCGGCAATCGGTGAGAGCCAGACTAATTTAATTCGCTGCAAAAAAAAAAAAAAAGATATTTTTTTTTGCCTTGTTTACCAGTACAAACATTCTTGAATCAAAATGTATTTACTTACGAAGTATTTTTTTATTTTTCTTACCCCACTGGCGGACATTTTTTTTTGTTTTAATAAAGGCACTTCTGATAATTGTTTTTAAAACACAATTTTTTTTATTTTTACAAGTAAACGTATCTTCACCATAAGGAATTTTCTGTATTGATTTTGCAGGTGTTTTACCTGTATTGCATTTTTGTTGCATTGTGTTGTGTTTTAGGTTAAAGATTAAAAGAAATGTCTGTAAAATGAACAGACAGTGTTCTGGCTGAAAATTACCAGTACATTTTCCATTTTCCAGTGGATTTTTGTCTTAAGGTGCAGTCATATTTCAGCAAAATTTTGTGTGCAAAAAAAGTCAATTGTCAAAAACATACCAATATATGAAGCGCAGCTCAGACAGCAGTCACTTTCAAATCAAGCAGCTTTCTGTTGGACAGCAGAGAGGATCTGCATAGCTAACTTTAACGAAATTCTGAGTGGGGAACTTTTGTTACCTTCAAGAGATTCTCCTGAATGCATGGATTCCTACTGAAATTACAAAATTGTGCCAAGCAGCATTGATTTAAGAATGTTTAAATATTTGTACTAGAAAACATGACAAAAATACTAAGCAAGAAAACCTTTCTCTTTCTTTTGTAAAACAACTATAAAATTTAGAAATGCATACTAATTTATGGATAAAGTAATTCAAGGGATAGTTCACCCAATAATAACAATAATCATCATTTACTTACACAAATGTTATTTGTGTAAGTAAATGACATTTGTGTAAGTAAATGTCATTTGTGTAAGTAAATAATCATAATCAAGAACTTTGAGAATGAAATGACATTCATTCTTCTGCGAAACACAAAAGAAGATATTTCGCAGAATGTCTCAGCTGTTGTTGTCCATGTAATGAAAGTCAATGGCTGACAACAACATCACTGACCTTCATTATATGAAAAAATTGGGTGTCACTTATTAAAAACCTGCATATTAATCAACTTAAATAGAAATTCTTAGTTTTAGCATATCTTGTATCATTTTATTACCTCTCTAATTCTCATCTCATCTTTGTACTGATTTCAAGGCTTCCGACCGTGAGATCGTGTGGGTCATGCGGATCACTATTTTTGTGTTCGGGGCTCTAGCGACGGCCATGGCTCTCCTGACTGGGACCGTCTATGGTTTATGGTACCTGAGCTCTGACCTGGTCTACGTCATCATCTTCCCCCAACTCCTCTGCGTTCTTTTCATCCGTGGCACGAACACCTACGGCTCAGTGGCTGGATACATCTTTGGATTGATCCTGCGAGTTGGTGGAGGCGAACCATATCTCAAACTGCCTCCGTTCATCTACTACCCTGGATGGACCATTGAGGAGAAGGTCCATCATGTGACCAAGGAGGTGGAATACCTGGTGTTGCAGAGGTTTCCCTTTAAGACAGTTTCCATGCTGGCCTCGTTCCTAAGCAATATGGCTTTCTCATACCTGTTTAAGTACCTGTTTGAGAGTGGCACTTTTTCGGCTAAATATGATTTCTTGGATGCAGTGGTGGCCAAGCACAGTGCCGAAATAATGGACAAGACCACTCTGGTGAACAAGAACATCATTGGGCTGAATGAAATGGGCCCGGTCAAGCCAAGACTTAGTGTTACTTTAGCTGCTACCTTCGCCAGGAAGGAAACCCTGACCGAAGAGGAGGACTCCAGCCCGGAGTCACCGAGTCATGAGAATGAGTAGAGACCCTATGTTCAATCTTGAGAAGACTCTCTATTGGTTCCATAATGTGAAGGACAAGGCTTCACCCAATAAGTAAATAAATATAATATTTTAATAACATACTTAATTCACTCCACACTCCTTCTATGGAATTTCCATCACTTCTTTCAAGATGGAAATGGGACAGCGACTGAAACTCAATGAAAATGGAAAAGAGAGAAGAAAACAGCAATGATTCGAGTGGCTTGAGTAATATTAGGAAAAAACTGACTTGATGGTGTTAATGACCCTGAGAAGCTCTTTGACTCTTGTCGGTATGTACAAACCCTGAGTGACTCTCCTTTCCCTTCTAAAGAAAATGTTGAGATACTGTGATAATCCTTGGGAAATAATCATATTAAAAGGTTAGTTCACTCAAATATGTTCTGTCATCATTTGCTGAACCTGGATGACTTCATTTATTCTGTAGAACATAGAAAAAAAAGTCTCTTTTTTCATCCATACAGTCAAAATCAATAGACTTCAGTGTTCTTTTGGACCTTCTTGACTTTCATTGCATGGACAAAAAAAAGCAGGTGAAACATTCTTCTAATTATGAATGATGACAGAATGTCCATTTCTCTGTGAATTATCCATTTAATTTCCTAAATCTGGACATAGATCAGTCCAGATTTGAAAAAGAAAAAAGAAAACGTAACACAGTGATTATAATATATCCAATTATAGCTATATATTAATAAATAATAGGTGTAAGTTCATGTGTCATGCCATTACTTACGTCAAACTCCCATGATAGATATTAGTGCAGATTATCCTATCGTCCTATCATAAAAATCTAATGTAGCTAAATGGTTATAAGCTGTTTCATAAACATGTAATTATATAACAAGTGATGTGCTTCCCATCTACCAACTACCTTTAACAACTGTGACATAAGTGCACATGTGGCAAATGTCTTTTTCAAGTTCATAGTGCAATATTAAGAAGGAAAACAAAGAACATGGAAAATATACAGTATATAATCTTGTAATCGCCTTAACTAGCTACATTGATTAGATGGGGGTGATTGGACATTATGCAAACCCGGTTCGTCACTTTGTTGTACTTGAAAATGAATGTAGCTGCAAATGATTTACCAGATGTAACAACCTCCGGGGTCTGTGCTGTGTTATTTTTTGTGATTTGCAAAGTCATACGTATGTCAAAAGAAGTCATTGTACCTGGTTTCAGGATGAGCCAGCTGCTGTGTTATTTTGTTGGCTTTAGTGATACAGAAATGTGTGTGATGTGTGTATTTATATTCCAATGAATATAATTGTCCAGTATTCCACTAAGATGTAAAGTGTCACTTTACCATTTTTGTATATATATATATATATATATATATATATATATATATATATATACATACATATTTATTTGAATGAGTTGGAGCCAGCTACACAAATCTATATTTATTTATTAACTGTGGCCTACAGATTAAATATAGGATTAATCAAAGATAATAAATTTGATTGTTAAGACTTTCATAGTTGTGTATTATTCGAAAATAATACTTTCCACAAAAACTGTAAGCAATTAAGTGTTTTCCCTTTTGTTTAAATTCATAAAACTTCACAAAGTGTGTTTGTTGATCTTTTTTGTTCTCGTTTCTGATAGCAAACCCATTTTCTAAGTCTTACGCCATTTCGCAACCCCAAATGATCTGCGGACTGCTGTAGGGCCAGTTACGAAAAAGCGCGTGTCTGAAAACGTGACAATTTATGACGTTAACTCTCTTCAACTTCCAATGTCACCGTTGAGAGACAGCACTCTAAAAATAGCCAGTACGTTATTTACATTAAGTGCTCTGCTGGTCTCAGTGGGGCGGGGCAGGGGTAGTTGGGTGAAAAAGGCGGAGAGAAGTGAAGATGGGGGTTGGGCCGGGCATCTTATGCGTCTTTTCATAGACTGCGTCAATGTCTTGGGGGTGGTGCGATGACGTTGTTCTTGCCCCACCTAACCATGTCCCGAGCTTGTCCTCCATTTTGTCCTTGCTGTCCAAAATTTAATCCCATTACATCGTTTGCGGCTGGATATGCCAGAGATCCCATTCACAAAAGAACAGCGAAGAGCACTTGTGGTGATTAATAATCACCGCAATGGGGCGGTACACTTAGCTTTGCCAAAAGTCAAGCCATTTTTATCCTTCCAACTGAGGAAGCATCTGCGGCCATCTAAGGTGTCTGGAAAAACCTCAACGACAATTTACTCGCCAAAGGATACAGTTTGAACACCTTTCATGGTTAGCAATTTAGCTGTCGATATATATATATTTGTTTTAGCTTTCTTTATATGTGGGCGGTCTCTGGTTTTCTTGGTGATCACGTCTCTGCTCACAAATCAGTAATGAAATGCTTGAGGTTCAAGCATCTCAGCTGAAATATGGTGTATCTAATTGAATCAGCCTAAGTGAGGGACATTTGTCCTCTCTCATGGTTCAATCGATCAAATCTCCCACAACAACGGTTAGGAGCGCAGCCTGGGACGGAAGCTATAGCAGGCAGTGTTCATCATGCCCGTCATTATTCATTTGAACAATTTCCTTTAGTGTAAATCAGCAACGGATATAGATCATGTAGCCTTTTATTAGTAATACTTAAATGAATGAGAAAACAACTTCAAAACACAAAGCTTCAAAAACCCCAACTGCACCAGTGAGAATTTCCTTGTATTTCTATTCTTCGTTAAAAGGCTACATGGTCCCCAGTGTGCTGTAGAAGACTATCTTTGGACATACCTCCTCTGCAGCCTCAGCTGTACCTCTATTAATGGCAGAGTCTTCATGTATCTGTCAAGAAATCATCTGCCTATTGAAAGAGGCAGGTGTAATTAGATTGGCTCTCATTAAACCTGAGGGAATAATTGGGCATGCTGGGAAATATAGTTCTGGGCTTTACCAGAAGACAGCAGGTATAATGTAATGAGAAAGATAAGAGTCTACAGATGAGGTGAAATATTAGCAAATAATTGCTTACTTTTTGACTTTCCTAAAGATTTTTTTTTTTGTACTAAAGGAAAATGTACTATTTTTTGTATTTAAGTAAAAATAAAAGATGTGGCCACTTTTTTAAAAACTGTGTCATAATTACATGTTACATAGTAATAGCTGTAAATTATGCATTATTACAAGCAACTAACCCTAAACCAAACCCTATAGCAGGTATATGTTGTAAATTAATATTACTAATTTGTGTAATTATATTGTAACAAGTACAACTTACAATAAAGTGTAACCAATGAATTGTGTATCTAAGTGACAATAAAAAGCAAAAAATACTTATTGGCCATTTGCATCACAAAAAAAAAAAAATTCAATCATGGTGTTAAGACAAATACTGTCAGTGTTTTTTTTGTTTGTTTGTTTTTATTAGAATTGCCTAAAAGAACAAGAGGTTTGGATATTTTACAGACTATTTATGTGTAATCGGGATCAGGTGTTAATGTTTCTTGGTACCAACTTTTGTAAAAACAGAAACTTTACGTCAGGACGTAAATCAATGAAACGTGTTAGGAACACCTGTTATGATCAAGCTTCACTGATGAAATGTGATGTTTCATCAATTGTGAATTTAAAATCGATTGTGTATATAAAAATATACCACTGAAAAATTAAAAGTCAGTCAATTTTTTTTTGACTTTGGACAGCAGCTTGTTGAGAGTAATCTTTGAAAAGTAATTTGTAATTGGCCATAAAGCAGCCCTATGGCTGTTTGTAAAGTAACATCTCCTCACAATATTTACTCCCTGAAGATCTGGAATGTCATCATAACATGTTTTGCACGGGTGCATCCTATTCTCGCAGACCAAACATCCTTCTTTTTCCCACTCGCTCCTGCTCATTTCCGACAGCAAAGTCATCTGTGGTGACAAGGAACCCTTTTTTTGACATGAGGCAACTAGAACAAGCGACCCTGAGGGCACATCAGTATCAGACATGGCTGTCAGCAGTAGAAGCATCTGCTCCATGTCCTGCTGGCCGTATACTGCATCATTTAAAAAAAAGGGCTAGATTTGGCAAGTGGGTTTGCTCTTGGAAAGTCAATCTCTATCATTAGCTTTCCAATAGTCTTGGTCACTTAGCTGGTGCGTTCAGATCAATTCAAACAGGTTGATGTCCCTAAAAAGCTAATATATGTGATTGTTTTGAAAGATCAATATCTGAAAGAACAGCTGTGAATTGAAAGGACCCAGAGGAGAAATACAGGCATTAAAATGTATTACTCCTCAGGGATCACTTTATTGACATACTACCCCCCTCTCTTCCTCCATGTCTCTCTGTCTCTCAAATATCTGCCAACCAAACTGCTGTATGACAAAAACCTGTCACAACCTCTTCTACTGTCATCCTGATGATGCAGTTTCTAAGCTTTTCTCCACAATCCTCCAAGCTGACAATCACATGGGACTGTCATGCATTACTTGTGTTACATAAAACACAAACAAAAAAAGATACAGCCACTCTTTCACAAACCACAAACCCTAAAGCAACATCCCACAACTCTTTATTTCCACTGTCAGCCACATTCTTACAACGTCTGTTCAAAGTCTTACTGGCAAAACACTGAAAATGTATTTCTAAAGAAATCTCTAATGTGTAAAAACATAAATATTGTAAAATTAAAACAGGATATTAAAACAACAAAATAATATGTAATATTGGACACTACAGCATTGGACACTACTGATTTTCAGTGTATGGATAACAATAATAATAAGGGGCAAGCACAACAGAGGTATGAAGACATTTAATAACTCAGTAAAGACCTGGGGCCTGTACCATGAAGCCGGTTTAGCTGGCTAGCCAGGTAAGTTTCAGTTTAGTTTGCACCAATCCTGGGTTTTAGGTACCATGAAAGTGGCTTGGCTTTTAGCTGCATTCATTGCCGTAGTAACTTACACTCCACAGCTAACCTGCTCCGGGGCAGGTTATGATCTGAGTTAGAGCTCTCAAACTGAAATTGGACCAATCAGATGTGAGCAAATTGACACGTCTGACGCAAAAAAAGTCACTCCCCCAGTTTCTTGCTCCAAATTAAAGGTCACTAGTACAAAAAAAAATTGTGGCTTTAATGATAATTACTTGGAGTTATTTTATATGATTTATATAATTATATGATTGATATTATTATTAATCCATAACACACAAGCAATTTTAGTTTAACAGTTATTATAAATCATTTATTTTAAATGAATGTTAATATATACAGATCAAATGTAATATAAAAAAGTTGTAGAATCAATAGATAATGCTTTAAAAATGACTAAAATGACCTTACATGCTCGAGTCTCTATTGCTCTATATTTTCAACTACTGTATATACAGGTGCATCTTAATGAATTAGAATGTCGTGAAAAAGTTCATTTTCTCTTGTAAGTTATTTCAAAAAGTGAAACTTTCATATATTTTAGATTCATTGCATGTAAAGTAAACATTTCAAAAGTTTTTTTGTTTTAATTTTGATGATTAGAGCTTACAGCTCATGAAAGTCAAAAATCAGTATCTCAAAATATTAGAATATTTGAGTTTCAATTAATGACCATCCCTACAGTATAAATTCCGAAAAACTCTTGTTCTTTGAAACCACAATAATGGAGAAGACTGCTGAGTTGGCAATGATCCAGAAGACGAACATTGATGCCCTCCACAAAGAGGGTAAGTCACAGAGGGTCATTACTGAAGGGTGTGGCTGTTTAAAGAGTGCTGTATCAAAGCATATTAAATGCAAAGTTGACTGGAAGGAAGAATTTGGTTAGGAAAAGGTGCACAAGCAACAGGGATGACTGCAAGCTTGAGAATACTGTCAAGCAAAGCTGATTCAAACACTTGTGAGAGCTTCACAAGGAGTGGACTGAAGCTGGAGTCAGTGCATCAAGAGTCACCACGCTCAGACGTCTTCAGGAAAAGGGCTACCAAGCCACTTCTGAACCAGAGACAACGTCAGAAGTGTCTTACCTGGGCTGTGGAGAAAAAGAACTCAGTGGTCCAAAGTCCTCTTTTCAGATGAAAGCAAATTTTGCATTTCATTTGGAAATCAAGGTCCCAGAGTCTGGAGGAAGAGTGGAGAGGCACAGAATCCATGTTGCTTGAAGTCCAGTGTGAAGTTTCCACAGTCAGTGATGATTTGGGCTGCCATGTCATCTGCTGGTGTTGGTCCACAGTGTTTTCTGAAGTCCACAGTCAACGCAGCCATCTACCAGGAAATTTTAGAGCACTTCCATGCTTCCTTCTGCTGACAAGCTTTATGGAGATGCTGATTTCATTTTCCAGCAGGACTTGGCACCTGCCCACACTGCCAAAGGTACCAAAAGCTGGTTCAATGACCATGGTGTTACTGTGCTTGATTGGCCAGCAAACACGCCTGACCTGAACCCCATAGAGAATCTATGGGGTATTGTCAAGAGGAAGATGAGAGACACCAGACCCAACAATGCAGATGAGCTGAAGGCCACTGTCAAAGAAACCTGGGCTTCCATACCACCTCAGCAGTGCCACAAACTGATCACTTCCATGCCACGCCGAATTGAGGCAGTAATTAAAGCAAAAGGAGCCCCTACCAATTATTGAGTACATATACAGTAAATTAACATACTTTCCAGAAGGCCAACAATTCACTAAAAATGTTTTTTTTTTTATTGGTCTTATGAAGTATTCTAATTTGTTGAGATAGTGAATTGGTGGGTTTGTGTTAAATTTCATCACAATTAAAAGAACCAAAGACTTAAACTACTTCAGTCTGTGTGCATTGAATTTATTTAATACACGAGTTTCACAATTTGAGTTGAATTACTGAAATAAATGAACTTTTCCATGACATTCTAATTTATTGAGATGCACCTGTAAACTAACTTAACAAGTTTCACTTGTGAATGCACTGATAAAGCAAGATAATTTATTTTATTTTACTTTCATGAACAAGTACTTTTTTCATTGTAAATGCATCTAAATTCATCATATTCTTCAATCTCTTAACCTTTAGCAAAACCTTTAACCTTTAACCAAGGCTCATGATTGGCTGTTCGCCAGTGATGTTACACATACATGCTCCACAAACTCAGGATCAAAGCCTGATTTGACAAAGAAAGTTGATGATCAGCATCATGGTACCAACAAAGCTGGATTGGAGTGGTTTGGTTTTGTCAACTCGAAACTAATCCTGTAACTCTGAATTTGTTCAGCTACCATCATGGTACAGGCCCCAGGAGTTGTCCTGCAGACTCATGCTATCGGAAACTTCCCGCTTCTGACGTCGTAATCATGAGTTTGTCGTATTCAAGTGCTTTGTTGTTGGAAAGAACAGAAATCATGGTGGACAGCCTATTCATTCTTGCCTGTTTCTTTGGAAATTTTGTATTAAAGCAAAAAGGCATAGACTAGAAGATATTTTGTCAATATCCAACAGGTTTTGAATAAAATGTAGCGTCCCATTATTGGTAGCCATATAAACACTCAACACATGTTCATTGTTCAATACATATAATATGCATTAAATGGTTATTTATATACATTAATATACATGACTGTAATGGTAGGAGAAAGCAATGTAGATGTTGTGAGAAAAACAAATAAAACTTTACAGTACTACTGCTATGTTTCTCTCTGCCATATTTAAAGTTTATGGCTCGTCCAACTCAGAAACTCAGGTATCCAAATTATCTCAGAGTTTCCCAGTTGTAAATAAGACTAGGGAGGCCATTCATGTCCAATTAACTCGTATGTACGATAATTCCAATAGCACTTGAAGGGAGCATCAAGTTCCAACCCTGCTTCAACACACCTGTCTGTATTTAAATAGCCCTGAACACCTTGATTAATTGGTTCATGTGTATTAGGGTTGAATCTGAACTCTGCTGTATGGTAGCTCTCCAGGAACAGGGTTGGAGACCTCAAATAAAGACATTTGTTGATACAGCAATTTACTGCAAAACTCAAAATGGGCGATGCCTAAAAAGGATGACATAGAAAAAAATAGGCATTGTTTGATTTGGTATGCCATTTCTAATCTTACCTTATGTAAATTTTTGGACAAATTGGTCAGAAGTTACAAGCAGAAATGTCCATTTTTATTTCTAGAGACAAGTAGGTGGCGCTGTGTGAAACTACTCATGTGTTATAACACATTCCAAGTTTGGTCATTCATTGCGGAGATATAGCCTCATGTCCATTTTTGCACAAAGTTCGTCAAATTCGTTAACACGCTTTATGAAAATGGTTTGGCATATCAAAAAGCTTTTGATATATTTTTGCCAGAATGCTCTGAAGATTATCTGAGCCAATTTTGGACAAACCATCTAAGACGAGTTAGAAAAAGTATTTTTCACAATTTTGAACTGTGAAAAATCTTGACTGTAGAATACCATTTGGTATGCATTCGACTCAAAAAATTAGTATCAGAAATATGAGAACAAATTTAGCCTGTTGGTGCAAGAGTGTGAGATAGAGACTCCAATATATGGTTAATATTGAGACTGTCCTCTATCTGTGTGCCAAATTTCATAACTTTCCTACAAGTGGTTCTATGGGCTGCCATAGTAATAAAAGCACTTTTCAAGATATTTTTCTAGATATCTCTTCCACACAAGAAAGTCAAACATATTTGGAACAAAATGAGGGTAAATTATTTTAAATTTTGGATGAGCTAAAAGTTTAAAACAATACAGCTTTTTTTTGCACATAAACTGCATGTTTATACTGTCATCTTTTATTAAATTAAATATCATTTTATTAGATTAAATATGACATCTGTTCTGACTAAGGTCTACTAAAATGACATTCATAGAGTTTCTTTGTTTTGGACCACAAGACAGTGATATAAGTGTGCAATTTATTTATTTGTTTGTTTTTCAGTTTTTAGGTAGAATATAATTAATTTCAGTTTATTTGTGTTTACATTTAATTCTTATTTAAGTACATAAAGTGATGACAACCCAATGTTTTATGATGCAGCAGATTTCTTCCATCTCTGACGTAAAAGTGTATTATCTCATCTCTTTCTTTTACTCTCAGCCAGCAGGGCGACTCAGGACTATTTATGTGTTCCTTAAGTGATGGCCTCTATAATGTAATTGCTGGACATCTAATTGAAAAATGGAGGCAGCCAAAGAGAGAGAATAGGGCGGAGGGGAGGGAGGGAAAACAAAGAAAGAAAGGGGGATGAAGGGATGGAGGGATAAGGGAGAGAGGGACTAATTTAGAAAGATAGAAAGAGAAAGCAAGTTAGACAGATGAACATAAAGGCACGTGAGCATACACACACACTCCACTGGCTCTGTTTCTCTCAGTAAGTCTCAGTGGTTCTAGATTAGATGAGTGGGCCTTTATCTCATCCCCTTTAGCAAAGCCAATAATTTCATTGTGTGACACATACAACACGGTGCAGTCCCAGCAGTACATGGCAGAGGAATGAGACAGAGTCAATTCCACAATGCTCAGCTATGGCCTCAGAGAAACACAATCTGACACAAGATCTATAAAGAGCCATTTAGTAGCTGAATGAACCTGATTTATCAAAATTCTCTATACTTGTTAAGCTCTTTATTAATGACACTGTTAGTTTGTTTGATTAAACGTCAGCCAATCACACCTCTTATTGTAGATCACAATAGGTCACTGATGCACAGAAAATCATATAGGGCCTCACTTATAAAGCATGCGTATGCACAGATTTGATCAAATCCACGCCCACGCTCATATTTGTAAAAACTGCCTTTGACATGAAAAAGTGCTTAGCGTCACGTCAGGGTCTGAGCAGACGTACGCACTTTTTCTTGTTCGAGTACTGCAGGTTTTTGGAAATGCAAGCTGTTCTTGCTGCTCACTGTTCTAAATTAAAGAATTTGGACGATGACTGGTGATCTTTTATATGTTAATGACATTAATTAGGAGTCGAACTGAAACCATTCAGTTGCGCGAAAGTTGAAGATCATTTGCGATTCATAGATTTCACATCTGAAAGAGAGGCGTACATGCATTTTCTGTGAGTACGTTCATTCTATGAATCACATGTACGCATATTTGAGAGATGATCGTAAGATTAAATTTATGGTTTCTGTGCAACATTTTATAAATGAGGCCCAAAAATTCTATATCTATAGCGCACATTTTGGCAATAAGAGTGTCTACAATAGGAAAATCATTGAATTACTGTAATTAAGAAGGACACATTTTTATTCAACAATGAATACAAGTGCATGTACACATCGTAATTATTTACAAAAAAAAAATATATATACACTCACTAGCCACTTTATTAGGTACATCTTGCTAGTACCAGGTTGGACCTCTTGGCTCTCAGAACTGCCCTGTAAATCCTACAGATGGTTGCATGTGAAATTCCCAGCAGATCAGCAGTCTGTGAAATACTCAGAGCAGCCTGTCTGGCACCAACAAACATGCATGTTCAAAATCACCTAAATCACCTTTTATTCCCCGTTCTGATGCTCAGTTTGAACTTCAGCAGATCATCTTGACCATGTCTGATTAGATATTTGATATTAGATATTTGTGTTACGTGTATACGTATATGTAGGGTCACTCTATGATACCATTGCTTGTTTTGTTTTGATTTCTACATGCATTATGTATTATTATGTATAAGTTTTATATATTTTTTTATATTTTAAAGGAAATAATAATAAAAGATCATGACAAACTACTTGTATTGCACAAGCAAACAAAAGGTTTTAAAAGTAGTGTCAAGTCATTGACAGAAAAAAATAGTGTTATTAACATATGCACTTTATTGGTTACAAAATGTGCATCTATAAAAGCTGGTCAAACTTTGGACTTGAGCTAGAATTAATGATTTACAGCTGGATTATTTTATTAACATGTTATAAGATAATATATATTGATAATATATACGATGTTATATATTTCTTCTATTGTCCTCATTTGTAAGTCGCTTTGGATAAAAGCATCTGCTAAATGACTAAATGTAAATGTAAATAAGAATTTATATACAACCATCATGTCTCTTAGATAACACTGGTACCGAGCACTCATCTCTTATCTTATATTTCGTTTCACAAGACACAAGACAAAAAGTCCTGCGAGGCCTGTACTTCCTCTTGCTCATGCACACACACACACACACATACACACACTGCTTAATTCAATAGTAGCAGGACTCTTGCCCTACTCTTGTGAGATCCCTGTGCTGGGAACACAAAGAAAGCCCCTAAAGGCAACAAGCAGAGTCCATGTGCTGCTATTCAACACTCTGTCGTGTATCACTCAGACGGGAGGGGGAGGGCCATCCGAACATATTCCAGTCAAACGTGAAGCTTTTGTGCTGTCTGAATGCTCCAAACTTTGACCTCTTTAGAACAAGACAAGAGCTTTTACCAGTGATTTGCACTTATACTCAAAAGACACAAGACAGGCTTCCATAATATTTACAACCAGCAACATTTATTTCTAAAATGGCTAGTGCACCTTGAAGTTTTTCAATAGTAGTGGATATGACGCACTGAGATAGAACACTTAATGGGAACATCCTTAGGGTTATTTCCCTTCATTGGCAAGCTAGGCCACTCTCTCGGAGAAGAGAAAGCGTCGCGGGGTGTGTATGAACGTGCGTATGTGTGTACAGAAGCTTTTTACTGAGCTGTACTCAGGCCAGCAGATCCATTAGCACTGATTGAAAAGCGAAGGGGTTCAGCTGTAACCCTGAGAGAAGGTGAACAGCCCAACCATTAAGAATGTCTATGAGACTGAAGACAGTGGGCATGGGAAAAGATGGAGGAAGCAGGAGGTCAGGGTTCAAATATGCTAAAGGTCACGACAGGTTGAAATAATACATTAGATAAATTGTTTAAGCATTGACTTTTTAGGAAAGCTAGGCATATGATGTATGCATATTAACAATGAACATTTTACACGTGTTTATAGTCATCATATCTTCATATTTACTGTAATTTAAATGATTTGTATAGCTTTTCACCATACACTGTTTCAAGGCAGCTTTACATTTTTTTTTTTTTTTTTTGTCCTTTAACAACACATTTGCAAGGTTTTCTGATGATGATATTATTTATTAAACACTACTACGAATTATTGTTATTATTGTTGTCATTATTATTTAATAAATAATAATAACATTTTATTGTAATTGTTAAAATTATTGTTATTGTTTATAATATATTTTATAATTAAGTTCAAATAATAATAACTATTATTGTTGTTGTTTCATCAACTCACAAACCCCTTTTTGGGAAACCCTGGTATGACACATACCGGTATCAGTTCCACGGTGTTTAAGGCAATTAAGGCATTTAAATATTGATTGGTTTTGTTCTAAGCAAGAGTAAGCTGTTCTCAAAAAGTATTCATGAACATGATCAATTGTCAGAGGTCTGAAAAGTCTGAAAAATATCCGGTTGTCAAAGAATCTGATGTGAGTTTAACATCTTCCAAATTTAATTAGTTGTCATGTAGGGTACAGCTTTAATTAAATTGTTAACATCTCTGATTTCAGACATAATTACTGTACACAACGAGTGTCTCGTCCAACAATCTACTCCCCTCAGCTCCCTTGGGCATGAGGAATGACATCTTCTAAATATAGCTCAAATACTCCAATGCACCACTCATTACCATCAGTCTCATTTTGATTGCCCTGTTCTACAAGAGAGAAATGATTTCAAGACATCTAAAGTAAGACACACAATCAGAAGCTGTTTATTTAAAGGGATAGTTCACCCCAAAACTAACATCATTTACTTACCCGGATAATGTTAGGCAGGATGTGCATGCTGCTCTTTTTAACACAATGAAAGTGAATGGTAACCTTGACCTGTCAATGGCAAAAAAAATGACAACAAACACCATAAAAGTATCATAAAAGTATGATTCATATACTATGTTCCAAGTCTTCTGAAGAGATATATGATCACTGTGTTTGATGAAGTGAACTTCGAGTCATTATTCAATGAAAATCCTCCCAAAGTCATGCAATCTGAATATGCACATACTGACATTTGGTACATTATTATCAGCTAGGAGAAACACAATGAGATTTTGTTTTCTTTGTTGTCAAACCTGCATGAGAGCATTTTTGCAGTCTTTCCAGTCATTTAATAGGAATTTTGTGTAAGGGTGAAAGATTTCCCCACTCAGATTTTGGGTTCAGTGGGCTCATATTGGATTTGCTGCATTGAAAGAGAGACGCGATTTCCGTGTAAGATGTGCTTTATACATCACTTACTATTATTGACAAAATGGCTATTTTTTGCCTGCAAAATTTTGCAAATATAACTGTACCTTATTAAGTGTTCCTTTGACTTTAGAAAGAAATATGCAATACTTTTATAGTACTTTTGTCCTTGAGCAGTCCTGGGTTACCAATTTACTTTCATTGTATTGTAATGGACACAGAAAACATTTTGCTAAACCATAGGGGCAAAAATATTTGTTATGGCCAAAATATATTTTAATATATATATATTAATTAATAATATATTATAATTCATATATCAATTAATTAGTATTATATTAAATATATATATATATATATATATATATATATATATATATATATATATATATATATATATATATATGTATGTATTTTACATCCATGTTACATGTCCAGTGGCAAATTACAAAATGTACTTTGCGACGCAAGAAAATACATTTTAAATGTTAAAATATATATTTGACAAATAAGAATGCATTTTAAACATATTTCAGGCAATTTAATTTTGTTTAGATTGAACTTTTTTTTTTTTTTTAAAGATTAAATTTAAATAAGTAAATATAACTAAAACATATCGTAAATATATTTATGTAAATTTTATTAAATGTATTAGTCTGAAATATATATGAAAATATATTTGAAATGTATCCTTTTGTGTTCCACAGCAGAACGATGATCAATCTGGTTTAGTGCAACATAGTTTTTGAACTATTCCATAAAGATAATTTTTAAAGCATTAAAAAAACTACAATATATAGGGTTTCTGCTGTTTTCCATGTTTTTGTTTTAATCACTGTGTTGCTTCAGCAGTTTAGACTCTAAAATGCCAAGACTCTCTTGAGAAGTGATGGAAGTTAATGTAGCGTGACTAACATCTCCCAGAGAAAGAAGGAAGGTATGAAAATACCACCTATAATATACTGCAGGAAAACAACCAAAGCCTTATAGAAATATTTTAAGCTTCATAGGGGACTTTCTTGTCACCATTTCTCAAATCTGACAGTTTGTGCAACTGAAAACACATTTATATTTGTTTTCTGTTTTTTAGAACCTGTCTCAGGGTATACTTGCCTATTAGTTACGAGACTATACATCAAATTATGTTCTCTTCCTTTATGCTGTGCTCTCAACCATCCGAAGCAAAACTAAATGGTAGGCATAACTTAGCCCAACCAAAACGCAAATACACACACACCCTATTGATTTAATGAGGACTCATTTACCTCCACACCACTGCAGAAGACAGACAGAGGAGATGCAGAAGAGGAAAGACAGATAAAGAACTGAAAATGTCAAGACTGATTAGACTTTCATATGTCTCCAGTAACACATCGCATCCTGAAGGAGACACTCTATGCTGAAATTAACAGGCATCTCCAAATGGCAGACATCAGGGGAAAAAGGCTCTTTTCTCAAAGGGCAGAGGTCAATAAGACTTTAAGCCAACAATAAAGGCTGAATACACTGTCAGTGTGAAATAGTAGGATGATATTTGTAACCGAGCGAGCTATAATTCAAAGGGCTTTACTGAACTTCAGTGCCTTCTGTGTAGTGAGGCTTCATTTGACAAGCATGCACAGCTGATCAATGCTGCCCTCTGCTTTATGAGGATAGAATATAAGGATGATATTTTACACAAGCAAACTGGCAGGGCGAACATATTTAAATCTGCGCTATAAAATCAGGGTACGTCCAGCTGAGCCCTTCTTAGTATTTTATGGCTTCAGACACTGTCAGAACACATTAGAATCGAATAGAATAGAATAAAATAGAATAGAATAGACATTAGGATACAAAACTGCTACAAAATATTCAGAATGTTGGACATGAGCATCGAACATGCAAACATCATGACTGTTTCTGTCTGTAAAGACCAGAAGAAACACACCACGACTCCAGCAAGTGATTGCTTATGCATGACAGGGCTAGCAGGAAATCACAAACAAATTTATGGGATTTTTTTGCATTTAAATGACAAGGGTTTGACTGGGAAAAACAAACCGTGACGAGCGGAGAGGGGAAGACTGACATGTTGATATATCAGGGCAAAGAGTTACATTAAAATTCAGCCCGCAGTCCAATGTGTCACCTGACAAAAGCGTTTGATAGACAGTTAGAGGAAGAGGGCATTCTGTGCGTTTTTAAAAGACTGCATTGTTGATCTACAATTGGTTGCTGCTGACCAGTGAGCCTTCTGTACATTTATTTTCAAGGTTCATAAACAATGTGAATATTTGATTTTAAACACACATGAAAGCACACATGAAATCTAGTGATTTGAGCTTCTACACTAATATCTTCATATCATAATCATAACCCATAAATTTGGTGAATTATAAAACTGCCAGACAGAACAATGTTAGAAAAATAGCATTGCAATATAATTATAGTATAATAACATATAATTATAGTAATTAGTTATATTAATTAACTACATTGTAAAATAGTTATTATAAAAAAAGTTATTATCATAAATAAAATTGCAATAATAATTATGGTTAAAATAATAGCTATAATAAGTATAATTACTCTACTGTAGTTTTTTATTAATTTATTTAATTACTATTGATGAAAGACTTGATTTAATTATATTCCTGAAACAACAAATATTATACTCAAGAAAATCTATGAATCAAAATAATTATGTTCCTTTTACTTATTTATTATTATTTTTCTTATATTCTTTAATAGCTATTGATGAAAGACTTCAGATTTATATTCATAAAACTCTTTGTTAAGATATATGACTCAAAATCAATGTGTTATATCTATCTATCTATCTATCTATCTATCTGTCTGTCTGTCTGTCTGTCTATCTATCTATCTATCTATCTATCTTTCTTATTATTATTATTATTAACTATTGATAAAAGACTTCTGAACTATATTCAACTTTATTGTCAAAATATTATATGGCTCTAAAATTATTGTGTTCCTTTTGTTTTTCATTGTTTCAGTCAAAATTAACTCCAAAAACTGTTATTGACTAAACTGTATATGAAAAGCCAGACTGGTAGAAGGTGATTCATTGACTTATCATTATGTTTACAAATGAGGCTGTCAGTCTGTATGGAACAAACCAGCTGCTGAGAAATGAAATCAATTAGAAAACAGTGCAGGAGTCTTGCAGCTCGTTTGATAAATTGCCCTAATTATATATATTATATATAACACTTCAGGATACAGACTTTCTTTAAAAAAGACAACACTTGTCGTGTCAATATGATTACATTAGAACTCCATGCATGAATAATTCTAGCCAAAATATCTGAGCATCAGGCTTTAGATGTTAAAAATATGTGACTATTAAGGTCTGCCACCAAGCTCAGATTATTTAATCATATGAGTAATGTGCCACTATAGCAAATAGCTAATCTGCAGATGACCTTCATTATTTCCGACTCACTGAATGTTTTTTTTCCTTCACTTCAATACAGGAAATGATGTGGAGGCGTAACAGAAGGAAATTTAAGGTTTAAGTGCTACATGCTCAGTCTATCCACTTTACCGGACACCATCCAATGAACAAAAACATCACTGTGATATTCATCTACACTGATGCCCAATTATCTGATTCTCCCAACAGTGCCTGACCTTTCCTAATAGACAGAAAGACATGGGATCAATACTGCAACTCTCACACAGATGCCCTGCTAACATGCATCATGAAACTACTCCACTCCTGTGTCAGTCTCAGCAGAATGACACCATGCATAGCTGAGATGAAGGCAGCGGTCTAATGAAGTGTGCTTTCTTCCGACATCTCAGGGTTACATGCTCTATTTTGAACCGTTAGTGGTTAAATTCTGACATAGAGTGGTGTCTCAAAATTGCTGAGCTGAATCAAAAGAGATCGGCAAGTGAGCAACGATGTGTTTGCACAAGTCTGTCAAGGACGTAAATGTATAAATGTACTGTAAGGTGTATTTAGGATCAGTTGTTGACATGTGCGTCGCCACATCAGCCACAAGGGGGTGAACTTGCAATGTTTTTCCTTACATGAGCCATGAGATGAATGTCAAATAAATAGATAAATAAACAAATAAAAACACTAGCAAAGCCACACACTGTAGCATGTCAGAATTGCTTAATAATATGCTCTGCTCACTGAAATCTCAATTTGTTTTGACAGTTGTTACTGAGAGGAAGAAAATATTCTGCTATTTTGAGATACTCTTCTAATGGTTTGGTAGAAAATGAAAATGGAGAGGATAGTATAACAGATCATTTAAAAAAAAAACAGAGCACGTGTTGTTTTGAGAAACACACTACACCTTTCTGTTCTTGCAGCATTTTACCCTTGCATGTAAAATGCTAATTTGTCTAAATATTTAGGCCTAGTTTTTCTCTCAGTTCTGCTTGAAGGCATGAACTGTAGCAAACTGCGATGAAGGAAATGCTTTATAAACAAAGAGCGGTTTCCCATCTGCCCAAAGTCGTAAGTGTGTCTCAGTGGTCTGATGATGGAGAACTATTCCCACACTCCAGCACACTGAATGGGCCTTCTGGGAAATTTACAAAGAGCTTCTTTAGGAGTCAATGATGTGTGGACCGTTCTCTAGACAGCGTTTTGCATTTTGTTTATAAAATGTTTTGATTACATGAGACTATGGCTAACCAGCATATGTGTTGCATTTCCTGAATCTGAGAATTGTTGTTGTTGTTGGAGATAAAATCTAGTGTGCTTTTTGTGTGTGTGTGTGTGTGTGTGTGTGTGTGTGTGTGTGTGTGTGTGTTTGTTTGTTTGTAATTTTGACATGTAGGTAAGTGTCTAATGTAGGCCTATCATTTTTCACTTTTACAGTTGCACATCCCTCTATTAAACAGCATTTGGAATTATTAAGTGTTATTATAGCGTTAACTTGGTAGAATACGTTTTGAAGTCAGTACTGCTTTTAATAATCCCAGAGAATCCAATAAATAACTGTCTATTAAAGACAAGCGTTATGTACACTGCAGAACCCAATGGAAAAATTGACTATTTAGGATTTTTATGTAGAGAGCTCCCCCTACCGCACCAAGGGTGTACAGTACACTGTTGAACATCTCTTCTTTAGTATAAATGGAGCTCAGATCATACATGACATATTTCTAATGACTGTTAGCATTTCAGAGTTGTAACTTCCTAATTTTTAAACTATTTTTGAAATTAGTACTATTATTACATGTCTGTTACTGACCGAGAATCCAGCAGCTTCAATGTCGGATGCAGAGGTAAACACAATCCGTGAACTGCTTCTCCTCGTTGCCCACTAGATGTCGCTAGAAGCTTTGCTGTGATAGACAGCTGCCTGTTTCCATTATCTAGACGTTTTGCATAAAGTAAATAAAAGGTTAAAGGTCACCATATGTGTATAAATCAGCATAAACAACTTCCAAAGGATATCACATTGCAGAAATGGACCATACATCCACAGGGCAAAGAAAAAATATAGCTATAGGCTATAATAAAATAAGCCCTTGTGTTTTGATCTACAAATAGGCAAATTTCACTGGTTCAGTAGTCAGTGAATATTTAATGAAAATTTAACTTTTATAGACTACTCGTCTCCAAACTCCAAAGGTGTTCACATTAAGGCAACACGTGTCACTTAATACTCAAGTGTATTAAGTAAGTGTTAAGAAATTTGGTTACACTTTTAGGTTTCACTTTATTTTGATGGTCCCTTTAACACATTCTGTTGACTATAAGTAACTTTGCACCTACATTTCTACTAACTCTCATTATAGTGTTAGCAATGTATTAGTTGACTGGTAGGGTTAGGGTTAGAATAAGTTGACATGTACTTGCAAAGTTACTTACAGTCAGTAGAATGTCTGTTGGGAGACCATCACAATAAAGAGTTAGCAGATATGAAGCAGACAGTCTACTGATACTCTAATGAGAGTTTGTTGACATGTAGTTGCAACATTACTTAGTGTCAACAGAATGTTCAAAAGGGACCATCAAAATAGGTGTCCTTGTTACAGTGTAATTATACATTTATGTAATGAGTAATATTAATTAACTACATGTACTTACTATATGGTTAGGGTTAGGATTAGGGTTTGTCTTAGGGTTACTTGCATGTAATTATGCATAATTTATTGTTATTACAATAGTAACATGTAACGTGTAACAAGGACTAAAATAAAGTGCTACCAGAATTTTATTGGGTAACATATTTTACAGTATCCTTGTCATGTTACATGTACTTATTAAAGTAGCCTAATAACAACAAATTATTCATAATTACATGCAACTGATCTTAACCCTAACCTATAGTGATGTTGTGTAATTACACTGTAACAAGGACACTTTAAAAGAAAAAAAAATCCGATTCTGCAATATTTCTTTGTGAGCAATCAAAATAACACATTTGTTGTGCCAATCATGTGGAATCCACTTTAAAAATGCTTCTATTGGAACATTCCTTGATCTTTGGAACTACTGGATAACAAGAATCCTCAATTTGCACACAAATGACAATATGTGTGCAAATCAGGCATACACCAAAGAGTAAAAACAATAAATAAATGAATAAATAAAAAAATAAAGTCTGAAATCATCCTAAAAGAATTCTGTAGATTGACAGCTGTAAAATATAGGTTTATCCAGTATGCTCTGAAAAAAAAAAAAAGCAAAATTGTTCAATTGAGAACATTTCCAGCAATCAGATAATGCACGGGTTTTAAGCAAATCACAGTGAATTTCGTGTTTTACGGGGTGGTAGTAAAGAGTTAATACAGCCGTCAGATTCCTCCTCCTACGTAACTCGGTTTAGCCTACATAAACAAAGCTGAAATATTTCTTTCCACTCTCCTTCAGTCCCGTGATTGCACCGGAGGTCTCGCGCAGCTGTGCAGAGATGGACAAGAGTCGCGCGGAGCCTTCCCAGCGATTTCCCGAAATTATTGAGCTCAATGTCGGGGGGCAAGTTTACGTTACACGCCACTCAACTTTACTCTCCGTGCCCAATTCTTTACTTTGGACTATGTTCAGTCAGAAAAAACCCGCGGATCTTACCACCGACAGCAAAGGACGCTACTTTTTGGACAGGGACGGCTTTCTGTTCAGATATATTTTGGATTACTTGCGGGACCAGACTCTGGTTTTGCCCGATTACTTCAAAGAGAAGGCGAGCCTTCTTAAAGAGGCAGAATATTTCCAACTTCAAGAGCTGGCAAAGCGCCTGAGACCGGCGGTCAGTAAGGAGAACTCCATCAGCGAGGAGGTGTGCCAGAGCGACCCAGAGGAGGCTGCGCTCGCCAGCACCAGCATCACCAGCACCGGCCCTCGCTCTCCGTCTCTGGACGCGAGGAAAATCGGCTACATAACCATCGGGTACAGGGGCTCCTATACCATAGGGCGAGACATCCAACAGGACGCCAAATTTCGACGGGTGGCGAGAATCACCGTGTGCGGAAAAACATCCCTCGCCAAAGAAGTTTTCGGGGAGACTCTGAATGAGAGCAGAGACCCCGACAGACCCCCAGAGAGATACACTTCTCGGTATTACCTCAAGTATAATTTCCTAGAGCAAGCCTTTGACATGCTGGCGGAGGTGGGCTTCCACATGGTTGCGTGCAGCTCCACGGGCACCTGCGCGTACGCGAGTAACGACCCCAACGAGGACAAAATCTGGACGAGTTACACCGAGTACGTTTTTTGCAGGGACTGAAGTGGACTCACTTTTGGGAACTGTTGTTCAAACACATTTCTCGGACACTCACCTTTCCATTCGTTACGCGCCACGAATGTGAAGTTTTTTCCACAATGTCAACATGTAAACACTGTCAGTCGCTGAGCAGACGTTTTGTGCATATTTTGTGTGTAAGTAATAAGTTAATAATAGCGGATCTCCAAAATTTGTCGTCTGTTCCCAGAATTCAAACAACCGCAATTTTCAGTGCTATTTAAATACCGTAGGTTTGGACTGCAGGAAGCACAAAATGTACTCTCAATGATAGGCTTCGACTTTTTGAAATCAAATTAACCTTTATAGACTACCACTTTTTTTGTCATATTAAAAGTTCATTACATTCCTGATATTTTTTTTTTCTAAGAGTACATCCAGAAGCTCAACAGACACAACAGAGACAAAAAATAAAATGTCATCCCAGTATTAAAATAGCAAGCTGTTCCATAACGAGTGAATATATACTACTCTCCCCTCTGCTTTTCACTGAACACAGACATTTCTGAGATTATAATTTGTGTTTGCACTCCTATGTATTTTTTTTTCTTAGCCAAGATGTGTCAGCTTTACACACATAATAAACTTATCATGAAAGACATATTTTGATGGGAACTCTAAATACTGCTGCATCATATTGTGATTTGAGTTTCACACATAATACGCACATACTGTCAAATATTTTTTGACAGTTTTCTAATTAAATGTGTTCCACATGCAATTTGCATGCCAAACAAGCTGTGTAGTTATTGTAAAACTGTAGCTGCTGCAAACCTAGACCACAGTTGATATCCTGTCACAGATCGTGTAAAATAACAACATAAAGATATAAAGCTCAGAAACTGTGGTGTGCACCAACTAAACACCTTTGGTGATGGTTCAAGAGCTGGGTTAGTGGGCGGAGGCTCTGAAAGGAGATGTGAATGTGAGCAGAGAAGAGACACTGTCGGGCCTGAGGAAACAGATGGACTACTAGGAGACAGAGAACAGGAACTAGGCCTGTGTCTGCCAGCAGTCCTGTGACTACACATACACAAACCATATAAAGGGCACTTTCTCTTTATAATGTTACGTAGATAGAATCAAAATATGCAAATATCAGTGGTTTGAACATAGTACACGTCAACATCCTTTTAGAACTGCCAGGTGTTACGTATAGTATATGACTGACAATGCTGGGCCACCTGGAGAGTGCCAGTATCACAGAGACAGGAACAAATTCTCTCTCTAGAGGAAGTTGTATCAAGAGGAAGAGAGAACGCAGATAACCAAAAACGCTGAACAGAAAACAAAGAGCCCTCACTTTGACACTGAAAGTGTGTGTGTGTGTGTGTGTGTGTCAGTGTTAATGAGTGAACCCAGCTAACAGGGAATGTTCTCGAAACTTTGACTAATGATCTGGCAAGGTTCCTTCACATTTATGAACAACAAGTGTTATGAATATTCCTCCAGACCTTAATAGAACATTTTATTCTTTTCACCGTTATCTGATTTTTAATAATGCTCTCAAAAAGTTAGCACATAAACATTATTTCATCCATTAAATATGTTTGTGTAATGGTTTTTTAAATGTTAGTATGTACTGCTTGTTTCAGAACATTCAGAGAAATTTAAAAGTTCCCACAATGTTTGTAAAATGATAAAACGGAATGTTCCCTTTATGTTTTCCGTAATGTTTGCATAGCCAAGAAAAATGCTTTTAAATATTTTAAAAACTGGATGTTTTGAACATTCTGAGAACATTCAAAAACAACATTTTTATAACTTATTGGGAATGTTAGCAAAACGTTCTTATAACATAATTTTGTTAGCTGGGAAAGCGGTACAGACAAAGGGATTTAGTACATTAATTTCAATGTAGGCTACTTAATTTACATTACAAACAACTGCATTTAACGTCCAACTGTAATGTAAAAAAGTGCAAAGGAATTGCTTTTTGAGAGTTGTTATATATTCTGGTGTATTAACAAAAAAATAAAAAAATAGGCCTATATTCCATTGTTTCACATCATTAACTAAGCAGATCAGTAAGATTTAAAAAAAAAAATAATGCGTGCAAAGCACTTTGCAATCAACAAAATTGTTTATACTACAAGACTGCAACACTTTCTTTCAAGATTTTACCTGTCACTCATGACAGTGTAGTTAATGCACAACAGTAGCAATGATAGATTTCAATGTTGTTGCATGCTACTTTAGATCAGATATACTTTTCACACTTTAAACTTGTGGTTCCTTCTTTGTGCGTTCCACACAAGTGACAAAGCATCATGACATTTCATCTGTTCCTCAAAACACACAAATGTCCTTCTCTCTGTTTTAACGAAAATAGATCTTACAGTACTTCTAAACACAGAAGTAAAAACAGCCTGCTTTGCTATCATGGTCACACTAAAGGCCAGAGTTACCAGTATATTTGGTAAGTCTAGATTTATGTGGTCAAGAAAAGATTACCATGCAAGCATGTGCATAACAGACTAGGAATCTTGTAAAAACATTACACTGCACCTTTCAGTTATAACAAAAAGTAACTGTTTCATGCAAAAGGTGTTTTCCACGTAATGTTACACTAAAGTACAACTTCCCTTGCCAGAAGACAAAGAAAAGATAAATGATAGACAAAGGATGCTTCCAAACTCATTTTCAGAGTTTAAAAAAAAAACAGTATCTCTGGGTCTCTTCTCCATCTTGTAATAATTCAGTGGAATACTTTGTCTCTCTCTGCCAGACCGGAGACATACGCTATGGAGGAGACAGCAGATGGTCCTGGTCAGTGCTTTTTAGCTGGAAGACACTCTATTTGTTCTCTTGAATTCCTTTGGACATGAATTCATTCATTCTTTCAGTCAACCAAAATTAAACATACTAAAGATGAAGGATTATGAAAAACAATTGGAAAAAAACCTTGCTGATGTTTTAGACACAGACAGACAGACAGATATACTGTATAGAGAAAGAGAGAGATAGTTTTTTTTCATCTACTAACGCAAACTGGTTTTGAAAATTGGTTTCAAAGGGCAAGTTTTTTAAAACGATACCGTTATCGTCTAATGTGCATGCGTATTATGTGTTCAGTATATAGGTATGTGCACAGGTGCATAGTGTTTCTTTACAAAGTGACATTGCCAACTACTAGCCTGACATGCATAATACCATGTCTTTAGTCGTTTTCACAGATCTGTGTGAACAGTAATCATTTTGTCTATATGCGAAACCACAAAGAAAAAACGTTTCTGTTTTTAGTACATTGCTGTTATGTAATCATACACTAAGTTTAGTTAATAGTCTGCATTGTTTCATTAATTTCAAATGCTTTATTGAGCTCTCTTTTAATTATTTCCCCTATACCTAATTGCTAAGTTGTTCTTTTTACTCATTTTATTGCTGTTCCTGTTTTTATTACAATCCTGTTTAAAGGGATAGTTCACCCAAAACTGAAAATTCTGTAATTAATTACACCCCTTCATGTCGTTCCAAACCCATAAGATGATCATTCATCTTCGGAACACAAATTAATATAGTTAGGTCTGTATTTAGAAACTGACACTATTTTCATAATTTTGGCTCTGTGTGCCACCAGAATAGAATTAAAATGAAACAATCAAGATGAAATTGAAGTGTAGAATTTAAGCTTTAATTCAAGGGGTTGAACAAAAACATAACATAAAATGCTTAGGAATTACAACCATTTTTATTCACAGTCCACCTATTTCCAGGGGCTCAAATGTAATTGGACAAATAAATATAATAATAAATAAAATGTTCATTTTTAATGCTTTGTTGAGACTCATTCGCAGGCCTTAAGTCTGGAACTCATGGACATCACCAGAGACTGGGTTTCCTCCTTTGTGGTGCTTTCTCAGGCCTTTAATGCAGCTGACTTCAGTTGTTGATTGTTTGTGGGTCTTTCTGCCTTTAGTTTTGTCTTCAGCAAGTGAAGTGCAGCAGAAGACTGACTTGGTCATTGCAGAATATTCCACTTTTTTACCTTCAAAAACTCCTGGGTTGCTTTTGCTGTATGTTTTGGGTAATCGTCCATTTGTACTATGAAGCACCGTCCAATCAACTTTGGATCTGGGCAGAGAGTATATCCCTATACACTTCAGAATTTATCCGGCTGCTTCTGTCTTCTGTCACGTCATCACTAAACAACAGTAACCCAGTGCCACTGGAAGCCATGCATGCTCCACCATGTTCACCGATGATGTTGTATGCTTTGGATCATGAGCAGGGGCGGATTTAGTGAATTGGGGGCCCAAGGCAATTCCCAATAGGCCCAATAGGAATGGGGCCCTATACATTTGCACAAATTTACCTAGATCAACCTTGAGGTTTCTTTTTTGTCGTGATGCTTGCTGCTGCACAATGGTGCCCCATAGTTGTGTCCAATGTTTCTACATTTTGCATGTTATAATGGGATTCTTTCATTTACATTTACATTTATTCATTTAGCAGACACTTTTATTCTTTCATGTTGTAGACCACGAAATAGCAATTGATTTACCATTGAGATACAAGTTTTAAAAAAAAAAAAAAAAAAAAAAATTATAAAATGATAAACCTCACAATTGAAACTTTAAACCATTTTTTTTTTTTAAAAAGGGATGAGTCAGAAGTATAAATTATTATATTATTAAAACGGGTTTATGTGGGTAGATTTTCGCATTGGTCTGAACAAAAACTGCAGACTGGATTATTGAAAATGCACATTCATTCTATAGTCTGTACTTTATCAGGTAAAATTTCAATTTAATTTTTTATCTGTTCTAAATGTACCTTAAATTAATACTTTTCAAGTTTTTAATACTCTAATCAACATGGGCATGGACAAATATGGATGCTTTATGCAATATATGTGTATTATTAGTGAAACCATAGTTAACATACATAGAGCATGAAGAGTAGACATGTTTCAAAGGTCATATATGTTTTTCAAAGAACTTGTTCATGTCTATTAGACACATGAAAAAAAAGAACACAGAAATACCAGGTTCCTATCACTTCTCTTTCTTTGTACTGAGCAATTTACTGATACAAACCTGCTTTCATTTTCACAGGACAGGGCAGCTCTTCTTCTGAACATGCAAAATGTACATTTATATTTATACATAATACTATTTCATATTCATCCTGTTGTCTGACAACAGAAACAGAAAAAAATATACCAATGAAAACAGTTTTATTGAGAATTTAGCTGCATCAAAATACAGTATGTGGCCCAGAGATGCAAACAAATGTAATAATAAATTATTACATTTTATAGTATTACATTTGTTTGCATCTCTGGGCCACATACTGTATTTTGATGCAGCTAAATTCTCAATAAAACTGTTTTCATTGGTATATTTTTTTCTGTTTCTGTTGTCAGACAACAGGATGAATATGAAATAGTGACTGAAACGCGACCCATTAAGACTACATAACCAGCTCTCCCTTCCAAGATGTTAATCTGCTCAAAAATCCTGATTTATAATCGTGCCGTCGTCTGATAAAATCAAATAGGCTACACATAAGATAAAGACCATAGCTGTGCTGTGATTTCGGCTATACTTGCATGTAAAATTAGAGAAGCAACATATCTATGTTTTAACTGAAAGCGCAGCTACTTTCAGCCACTCGCTGTACAGAGCAGACGCAGAGAGAGAGAGACAGAGAGAGAGAGAGAGAGAGAGAGAGAGAGAGAGAGAGAGACCAATCAGATCACTGCACAAATCAAACAGAGTTACATCACTCATTGGCAAACCCAAACTCAACAACAGAGTAAAATGCAATGCTATCTGTCCCTAAAGAGAGAGTACAGTATGGCAGAGTATCTGTACACAGTGTCAGATAAGAAACTGAGAAGCACGTTGACCAGATACAGACTCAGCGGACAAAAGCTGATGATAGAGACGGGCAGACACAGACAAACATGGCTGCCCCCCGAACACTGTGATCTGAATCAGATGGAAACAGAACTGCACTTCCTAACAGAATGCTCCAAATACACAGATATACGGACAGTGTTCTACAACAAAATACAGCAGATCCATCCCACATTTAAAACTCTTCCAGACCAGGAGAAACTAGCGTATCTGCTCGGATAACACAAGACCTGCTGTGTGTTTGCTGCTCAATATGTGTCTCTCTGTCACCACAGAAGAGAAGACACTCCACCTGCCCTGAGCTGATGTTTACAGCACATCTAGATTATATTAAACCATATTACTATATATTATATTACTTAGATGTACATTTTGCTTCTGTAAATCTAATCCCTTATTTTTATTTTTTTCTAGTCTATATACTTGCATACATTAGTAATTCATTTTGCACTACTTGCTTAATACTTTTATATATTATTATTATTACAATTATTATTCTTTTTCTTTCTGTTAATACATATATGCACTATTTGTGAGCAGCCCAGCTGCAATTGCTTTGGCAATACAAATGTATAGTTTTTGTCATGCCAATAAAGCACACTTAAATTGAAATTGAAATTGAGAGAGAGGTGTGTGCGCGCTGGGAAAGAGAGACCTCGTGCTCGCGCGGCAGTCAGCTTCAGATGCATAATATTTTAATTTGCTACAAGCAGGATACACAAGAAGCACGTTCAACTCGGACACGCAGACGGTTGTCGTGGTAAAAACACTGTAAACCGCAACCATTCGCGTGTCCGCGCTTAATGCGCATCTCGTATGAAAAGCATTTTAGGGGGCCCTTGGCTTTTGGGGGCCCAAGGCAGTCGCCTACCTTTGCCTAATGGGTAAGTCCGCCCCTGATCATGAGCTGTTCCAAGCCTTCTCCATACTTTTTTCTTCCTGTCATTCTGGTTCAGGTTGATCTTAATTTCAGCCATCCAAAGAATGCTTTTTCCGAAGTGGTCTGGCTTTTTTAAATGTTTTTTGGCAGTCTAATCTGGCCTTGTTTGCACCTTGTGGTGAACCCTCTGTATTTGCTCTCGTGAAGTCTTCTCTTGATTGTAGACTTTGACAGTGACACGTCTACCTCCTGGAGAGTGTTCTTCTCTTGGCTGGATGTTGTGAAAGTGTTTTTCTTTACCATGGAGAGGATCCTCCGATCATCCACCACTGTTGTACTCTGTAGACATCCAGGCCTTTTTATGATTTAGCCACTCCTAATGTTCCTGCTATCTCTCTGATGGATTTGTTTTGTTTCTGAAGCCTAACAATAGTCTGTTTCACTTGTATGGAGAGATCCTTTGGCTGCATGATGCAGGTTCACAATATAATCAACTCCAGACCTTTTAGCTACTTAATTGATGTAGAAATAACAAAGGAATAGCCCACATCTGTCCATGAAATGGCTTTTGAGTCAACTGTCCAATTCCTTAACCTTTCCCCCAGTTGTGATAAGAATAGCCTCAAATTAAAGCTCAGAGTGTGCACTTTAAGCCTATATTCATCATATAACTGTAACATGAATTTGTTTGGTCAACAGCTAAAATAATAAAACCTAACTGTATTTTTGATTAAATCGGAGAGCTTTCTGACCCTGCATAGACAGCAACACAACCACCACGCTCAAGACCCAGAAACGTAACAAGGACATCATTAAAATAGTCCATGTGATATCAGTGGTTCAACCTTATAACATCATAACATTACGGTTGAACCACTGATGTCACATGGACTATTTTAATGATGTCCTTACTACCTTTCTATGCCTTGAACGTGGTAGTTACATTGTGTCTATGCAGGGTCAGAAAGCTCTCGAATTTCATCAAAAATATCTTAATTTATGTTCTGAAGAAGAACGAAATCCTTATGGGTTTGAAAGGACATGAGTGTGAGTAATTAATGACAATTTCATCTTTTGGGTGAACTATACCTTTAACCTGTTGCAGAGGCAACACTGCATTTCTTTTTATAATGTAAGCCAGAACATTCTTGTAAACAGGGAAAAAAACTGTCTGATATCAGTTTTTTAGTAACTAAATGAGAGCATTAGGAAATGTTGTTAGAAAATAACATTGTTAGCTGGAAAGATAGTTAGATTCATATTACATGAATAAATCATTTAGACATTTAAATGAATGACAGCCCACATTAACTAAAACTCAAGATAAATGTCATGCAGGGCTGCGGCAAATGGGAAGAGGATGCTTAAATTTTATTGCCTTTTATCCCACTGTTGACCAAGACAAATATATAAGTTCCTGTATATTAAATATTTGCACATACTGTTTATTTAGAGAAGAACCCGAGTGCACAGTTATGAACGGTCGAGAGGACCTTCCAGCATTCAGACATATCTCTCCAGGAGCCTCTGTCATAAACCGCAGAGAGACTTTGCCTCTATGTAAACCAACTCCATAGTGACAAGCCCAGATCAATATAATCGAATGTCCGGCTGCATGCTCAAGAGGTTCGTCCCTTCATTCTGTTTTTCTAATAACCAACACGGGTCAGTGGCTAAATCAGGAATGCCTGTGTTGTGAATTAAATGGCTTTGGGTATGCTTAAAAGATTGGCAGGTTTAATGAGACTGATTTTAATGGTGAACTCCATCTGACTCGCAGAAAAGTTGTTCACGTGTTCAAAAAGAATTCACGTCATCACCATGACAACCACTTTTAGTGTGTTTACAAAGGTGCTTTATGACTGCAGGAGCCAACCGCACCTGTAAATGCCTATGTTGAAGAAGTTGTTGTCATTATTCAAATTAGATTTTTCTTTACTTGCACTGTGTTCATATCTATAGAGCGAATACGAGCCTGCTCATCTTCAAATATGGAAGGTATTTTTGGTAGCATGTGCAAGAGCAATAAACCTGCACATTATGCTTATTTCATTAAACACCATTATATTTTTCAAATGCTTTACCATCTATTTCATTTTCTATCAAAGAGCTGATCTTGAGTCTGTAAAATGTATAAATGTGTCTTTCAGTCCCAGAGGCACATTGGCCAGTAGTGTGTCGACTAAATGAACATTATGTTGGCAGAATGTCTATAGCGCAGTGGTCACAAGGAGGTTTGGAAAATAGGGAATCTTTTGCTGGTCCCAGTGTGGGGGACATCCCAAAGCTTCTGGGGTGGAACATACTGTAGCCCAGGGTCTGTACACTAGAGAAATTTAATTTAAGATAAAGTGCACTACAAATCAAAGTCCACTAAAACCACCAGTCGAAGGAGGAGGATTTAGAGGCTTGTTTTTACCTCTAACTAATAATTGCCTTTGGCTAAATTTGGTCAGACATCTTTTCACAGAGCAGATTTTCCTTGAAAGAGGGCCAGTTTATGTTATTACATGAAGATTATGGAGAATATAGGCAATAGAAAGAGGCTCCGTGTAAATCCACAGGGCATGCGTCATTTTTTCATTGCAGACTGTTTAAATGAGTTGGATTCGATGAATACATCTCATCATGTTCAGCGGGAACAGGTCAATATTGTATTTTAATATAACATCGCTGAGCGCATCAAAGAAAATCTATATAAGATAAAGCTCCTCCATAGCCTTGTGAGTTTAATAAAGAGCAGATTTGATCTTTTCCTTCACATACAGTTAGAGTAGAATGTGGTGTTCTAAGACATGAGATTTGTGCTTGCCTTTAGTGTGTATATATATCATTATGGTGAGAATCTGACCTGGGATCAGTTATAAAAGACAAGGTGTTCCCCCATCAGGGCAGAGAGTATAAGCTAAGATGGATACAAGTTGCACCTTTCCACTCATCATAGACTAGGTGTGACAATATAGTAGTTAATATTGGAATTTTGTCAGGAATCGGCTCCTGAACCTGCCCTAAATGGGAATTTTTAGCTGGTACTGGTGTCCTCTGTAAATGTCGCCGCTGTTTTTACTCTCACTGTGTCTTCTGCCAAGTCAGGCTTCCGCTCTGTGGAGGTCCGGTTAGTCTCATGCTGCTCTTTCTGAGCATGGTAAAGGCCGCCGGCATCAATCAGCGGCGGGGAACAAAAGCAGGCGCTCAGGCGCACACCTCCCAGCATCCTGCACCCCCGCTGGCTCTGACACAGGGCTCTTTTGGAGAAAAAGGAACCCCTGCAGACTGTAAAAAGGCCAGGAAATCTACTGTCCCAGCACTCAAGAGTGTTGCTATCTAAAAAAATAGAGACGTATGCACATGCACACACACCCATGCTGCTTCACCTCATTTGTTTGTAATACAAAATTCACTTATAAACAGAGGGAGGTGACAGAGAAAGTGTGTAATGATCATCAGCTCATGGACAGGAAATACACTTTCCCAACACACATGCCATAACTGTCTCAAATAATTAATATTCTCTCCTTAACATTTTTTTGCACACATGCCAACACACACACTAAAACACAGAGACAAGAAAGGAAATATTCAGGAGCTAAATGTTAATTAATTTCAAGTAATACTTTTGTGAACTTTTACACAAAAGAAGTTAATAATAGTTCAGTTGTGAAACAGATCTACTGTAACTGCATTATACTGAAGAATGGAGTGTAGGTAATGATCTGTAGGGAGAATCCCAGGCAATAGATCTAGACAGGTGGAGCTGGGGAGGAGGAAGGCTGGAGAAGGTTGCTTAGATAGGTTTCATTAGCTGCCATTTAACAATAAGTGCAGTAAAACAGCAAAACTATCTGCGCTACAAACCAATGTGTGTGATTATCATAATAAACAAAAATAGTATAATAAAAAAATGCCAGTTTGCAATAACGGATGACACCGGAAGATGTGCATACTGAAGTTAATAATGGTCATACCTGCTCTTCTGTAAAATATAAGGTGGATAATTACATTCCTTAAAAAAGTATCATGGTATTACCACAGTTTTTGGAGTATATTTCAAGTATCTTAGATTATTATGTAAAAACCATGATACTGTATACAGTATGAATAGACTAATCATTCATCTGATACCAGCACTGTACAATGGTACCACTTTGTTACTTTTTTGAAAGAGAGAACAAAGGCACTTCAGAGACTTGGAAAGTTAAATTAAATCTTTCACTTTCTAAAATGTCTCTTTCACACTAAAGGCAAACAAGTGCCCTAGTGTAGGCCTATCACGTCTGCTGAAACCTCAGGCTAATGTCTGACCATTAAAAGTCATGAATCATGCTTTGTTTTGGACAGAAATATAGCTTCAACAGAAGTTCTTCTTCAACGCAGTGCCAGAATAGGTTGAAGATTTATGTACCCTCTAAGTATGCTGCATATAAACCCTAGTGGTAGAACAGAGATGTTGCATGAGTGCATGCGAAGCCAGTCAGCCATCATACAAAGCATGCCAAATGTGCCTGTGTCTGGATAGTGTTAGCTGGGGGGAACTACTAGACAAGATGTTCTGCAGATGCTCACATCTGCTCGGAGCTGTAGCTTATATCCGGCACTGATAAGAGCTTTCTTATTTCTTCAGCTGTAGGGTTAGCTCAACAATTCTGATCACGAGAGATGGACGTTCTCACAGAGGCATTGCTGTCGGCAGTCTCCATGGCGATTTGTGACGCACAAGATTTTAGGATGAAAATGATGACCGTCTGCATAATCACAGGAACTATTCATATCAACGTTAATTAACGTGCCATGCTGCTTATATTAGTTCTACTCATGCTAGTGCTTATCTGTGAGAGGAGCTGTTTGTTTGTGGGTGAAATCATATTTCACAAAAGATAATCAGAGATAGCACACTCCGACTTTTTAAAGTCATGATATGATCTCTGTCTGTTAACAAAGGCCACTATTCGATATTCCTGGAGCTCAGGGCTAAAATTAATGCAGTCAGTGCAGAGATACATCCACATTGCGTCGACCTTGAATATAACAAAATGTTCTCAGTGTATTATTGCAAAGGATACTTTCAGCTAAATTCGAACTTTTAAAGTTTAAAGAGCTTTCATCTAAAATAAAAGTCTTTAAAAAGATAATTTGCGTTGAGAAATAAACCTTTTCAATATCAGTCCTGTAGCAGTGCTACAACAGGATGGTCCAAATAAGCGTAGGGATACGAGATCTGACACGTTTGGGTTTGAGACGGGAAAATTCAGGGTTTAACCCTCTGGCCTTTGTGAATAACAGCTGTGTCTTCCCATCTGTCAGTGGCTTCACATGCGGCGGTATATTAGTACTATGGGGACTATAGCTGCTCAGTGACCAACATCTGCAGGCATGGGCATCACAGGATGCTTTGATTCTAAGGATAGAGACAAGCTTGAGATTTGATTTGCCACTATTATTCAACAGTTTTTCAGTAACACTTTACAGTAAGGTAAACTAAGAACAGCATATATTAATCAAGGTTAATGTTATTTTTTTTTTACATAATACATTTTCAATGTTTCAAGCTGCATAAATTAACGTTAGTTCATATTATGAGCAAACATGAATTTTCAATGAATAGTAATTTATATAAATTAACATTAACCTAGATTAATGCAAATAATAATGAAATACTGTAAAAGATTATACTATTTCAGATTAAATTATCATATACAGTATTTATACTAATTTTACTGTTCAAAAGATTTGCATAATAATGGTAATTAATTTATTCATTCATGTTTTCTAATAATATTTACAAGGGGCTGCATGTGTATGGAAAATAGTGAAGGGCCTAAAACAGTTCCTTGCTGTACTCCATACTTTACTGGCATTAATTTACAACCCAAATTCCGGAAATGTTAGGACGTTTTTTTAAATTTGAATAAAATGAAAACTAAAAGAAATTTAAAATCACATGAGCCAATATTTATTCACAATAGAACATAGATAACATAAATGTTTAAACTGAGAAATTGTACAATTGTATGCACAAAATGAGTTCATTTCAAATTTGATGCCTGCTACAGGTCTCAAAATAGTTGGGATGGGGGCATGTTTACCATGGTGTAGCATCTCCTCTTCTTTTCAAAACAGTTTGAAGGCATCTGGGCATCGAGGTTATGAGTTTCTGGAGCTTTGGTGTTGGAATTTGGTCCCATTCTTGCCTGATATCAGCTGCTGAAGAGTTTGTGGTCGTCTTTGACGTATTTTTCGTTTAATGATGCGCCAAATGTTCTCTATAGGAAAAAGCAAAGGAGGTGACTTGTGGCCAAGTATGGTGACCCATACTCGGAATCTGTGCTCTGCATTTAACCCATCCAAGAAGTGCTCTGCATTTAACCCATCCACACACACTGTGAACACACACCCGGAGCAGTTGGCAGCCAATGCTGTGGCGCCCGGGGAACAGTTGGGGGTTCAGTGCCTTGCTCAAGGGTCTCACCTTAGGCCACGACTGCCCCCCTTTTATAGGTGAAAGATCTGGACTGCAGGCAGGCCAATTCAGCGCCCGGACTCTTCTACTATGAAGCCATGCTGTTGTAATAGCTGCAGTATGTGGTTTTGCATTGTCCTGCTGAAATACACATGGCCTTCCCTGAAATAGACATCGTCTGAAGGGGAGCATATGTTGCTCTAAAACCTTTATATACCTTTCAGCATTCATAGTGCCTTCCAAAACATGCAAGCTGCCCATACCGTATGCACTTATGCACCCCCATACCATCAGAGATGCTGGCTTTTGAACTGAACGCTGATAACACGCTGGTGTTTACCGACAGTGGTTTCTGGAAGTATTCCTGGGCCCATTTAGTAATGTCAATGACAGAATAATGCCGATGAGTGATGCAGTGTCGTCTGAGGGGCCGAAGACCATGGGCATCCAACAAAGGTCTTCGGCCTTGTCCCTTATGCACAGAGATTTCTCCAGTTTCTCTGAATCTTTTGATGATGTTATGCACTGGAGATTTGCAAAGCCTTTGCAATTTGACATTGAGGGACATTGTTTTTAAAGTATTCCACAATCTTTTTACGCACTCTTTCAGATTGGACAGCCTCTGCCCATCTTTACTTCTGAGAGACTCTGCCTTTTATAGCTAATCATGTTACAGACCTGGGCCCGTATTCATGAAAAATCTTAGTGCTAAAAGTTGCTCCTAGTAACAAAATTCTAAGAAAATTCTTAGAAATGTGGGCGTTTCCTCTTAAAATTAAAGAAAAGATCCTAGTAAAGAAAAGAGTAATTCAGAAAGCATCTTAACCCTTAAAAGAGGTCTTAAGGTCCAAAATTGTTAGGAGTACGGACGAGGACATTTAAGAGGCTTAAGAGTTTCTTTAGCAGCGGAGAAAATGGACGAAACACGAAGAGGGAGAAGAAATGTGTTGCACACAATGCATGACAGTGAGTTAATAAGATGCTAAACATTAGATTGTGCAGGGATCATGTTTGTGACCGATCTTCATTTCATTTCACTTTATTTATAGAGCACTTTACAACTGCACCTGCAGACCAAAGTGCTGTACAATCAAGAAACACTCATTAAAACACAAAATTTAAACAACACACATTCTACTAAAACAGCAAAAACTAGCCCACACTCTCAAAGGCTAAAGACAAGAGGTAGTTTTTTGACTTCAACTTTAAAAACATTCAAAGTTGAAACCTCTCTAAGTACCTGAGGAAGACTATTCCAGAGCTTCGGCCCTGCAACAGCAAAGGCCCGATCCCCTTTTAACTTTAAATGAGTACGAGGGACAAATGAGTACGAGGGTAAGCAATAACTTATTATTGGATCTTAGAGACCTAGGTGCTTGACGAACAGCAATGAGCTCAGACACGTAAGCAGGAGCCATCCCATGCACTGCTTTAAAAACATATAAAAGAGTTTTATATTTTATCCTGTAGTTCACTGGTAGCCATTTGAGAGAAGCTAAAATAGGAGAGATATGATGACTTTTCTTAGCACCCACTAGCAGCCTAGCTGCTGCATTCTGAACCAATTGCAAGCGTGAAATATTGGTCTGGCAGGACTCCACATACAACACATTGCAATAGTCCAGACGAGACAAAACAAAGGCATTAATAACCTTCTCTAAGTCCTTTCTTGACAGAATAGGCTTTAGTCGAGCAATAGACCTAATCTGAAAAAAACAACTCTTTACTACAGCATTAACCTGCTTGTCAAATTTCAGCTCTGGGTCAAACACCACACCCAAGTTCCTTATTTGGTCATGGCAATAATCGGACCATGAACCCAGATATGTGGACATATCTAAACATCCTTTAACAGGGCCAAAAAACATAATCTCAGTTTTACTCTGGTTCAACTGAAGCAGATTTTGAGTCATCCAGCTCTTAACCTCCTCTAAACATGCAAATAGTAAGTTTGAACCATTATTCTCTCCTACTCTCATAGGTAAATAGATCTGTGTATCATCCGCATACAAATGGTACGACAAGCCGTATTTTTTAAAAATTGAGCCAAGGGGCAGCATATACAATGAAAATAAAATAGGGCCAATAACAGAACCCTGGGGGACACCACAAGTAACAGGCACTGTCGTTGAAACAAAATTACCATACTTTACAGAGGATGATCTATGTGACAAATAAGACTTGAACCACTCTAAAACCGTCCCACGAATTCCAACTAAATGGGACAAACGCTTTATAAGAATCACGTGGTCTATTGTGTCAAAAGCTGCACTTAAATCCAATAGAATCAGAGCTGCCGCATTACCTGCATCTCTGATTATACGGAGGTCATTAACAACTCTTAAAAGTGCAGACTCAGTGCTGTGACCTACTCTAAAACCAGACTGAAATTTGTCTAAGATCTCATACCTACTTAAAAATGACATTAACTGGGAATAAACCACCTTCTCTAAGATCTTTGCTAGGCATGGTAGTTTTGAGATGGGCCGATAATTATTCAGTTCTAGAGGGTCTAAATTAGGCTTTTTAAGAAGTGGCTGAATAACCGCCTGTTTAAGGCCTGTTGGAACAACTCCATTATGAAGACTACAGTTGACAATAGAGGTAATACTCGGCCCAACAACATCAACCATCTCCTTCAGAAGACGTAAAGGAACCACATCACAACCACCAGATGTAGGCTTCAAATGCATAATAACATCCATAACTTGCGCCAGAGACACCTGCTCAAAGAGCTCAAAACTCCTTACACACGCTGGTGGCATCACAGACTCAGCTGAGGATGTAGGCAGACTAATTCTAATCTTTTCTACTTTTTCCACAAAAAATGTCTGAAACATTTCACATACCTCCAAAGAGGGGGTCAAAGTAGAACATCCAGCCGGATTGAGAAGTCTATTAATTGTTGAAAATAGGGCTGCAGGGGCATTATAATTCTGTGCAATGACCTTCGAGAAATAATTTTGCCTTGCAGTTCTCACAGCGGCCTGATAGTCTGAAAAACACTGCCTCATAAATTGAAGAGAAACCTGCAGCTTATCCTTTCTCCATTTCCGTTCAGCCTTTCTGCATTCCTGCCTCAAAGCACAAGTATAGTTATTAAGCCATGGAGTTGGATTAAGTTTAGATTTCCTAACCTTATATGGGGCCACTACATCTAAGATATCGGAGCAAACAGAATTGAACAATATCAACAGCTCATCTGGGCCCAGAGAAGGAGAAGGACATTCAATCACATTCACAAATGACGAAGAGTTATATATCTCAGAAAATTCTACCGCCGTGGATGTCGTAATAAGACGAGAACAAAACACACCTGACTGTGCCAAAGCTGGTTTGCATGGCATAATAACATTAAAAATTACAGGCATGTGATCAGACAGACCATAATTTAAAACATCAACATTACAAATAGGAAGGCCCAGAGATAAGACCAAGTCCAAAATATGGCCTTGCTCATGGGTTGGATTTGAAATAAACTGCATAAAATTAAAGGAGTCCACCAGCTGTAAAAACTCAGAAACCATTGGCTTATTTGGACAACACACATGAATATTGAAGTCCCCAAGAATTAGAATATTATCACAACTTGGCACAATATGTGATAAAAATTCTGAAAAATGCTGAATGAAATCCTTATTATATTTCGGTGGTCTGTAGACCAACACACACAGAACAGATTTCCAGCCGTCATACATCATCACTTGAGCCTCAAAGCTCTGATAGTTCGCCTTTGACAAAAGACGGCATTTAAATCCCTTCTTAAAAACACATGCAAGTCCGCCACCCCGGCCAGTAGTTCTAGGGGTGCTAAAAAATGTACAGTCATATGGAGAAAGTTCAATCAAGGCGTGTGTCTCGCCAACATTAAGCCATGTTTCAGAAATAAACAGAAAATCCAAATCATGTTGTATAAAAAAGTCATTTAAAATAAACGTTTTGTTTAAGAGTGATCTTGCATTAACCAGAGCCATATTTACTGTACCAGGCTCCCGCGTAGACACAGACGCTCCAACCGAGACCACAGCCGACTCGATATAGCGCAAATTGTTAGTGTTTACTCCTCTCGAAACTTTGTGTCGCTGAGTCACAACCCGCGAAGATGGTATCCAAAAGTCAGAGCAAACTGAACGTAAACAGGAGAGACTCTCACTCGAACAGTCTTCCAAAGACAACAGGCGTCTCTCCAACATCCATGCCGCTCTAGCTTTCACAGCGAAACCCGCCCGTCTGCCACGCTTCCGACGGCGACTACTCCGAATCCGCCGTGTTCGCCGATACCCACACTCTAGGCCGAGCCAAGGTTCCACCGGCATAAACGGCATGAATTGCGGGTGAAAACAGCACTTTCCACTACGAGAGAGATCATCCATCACTGCACGAATGTGAAGCAAAGTTTTGCAGTCATAAGTCCAGAGAGAGTAGTTAGGGCTAATAAGACATACAAATAAAACAAAAAACAATAAAATAGAGAAAACGGAACGACGGCCAGCCAACACACACGGCGCCATCTTAAGGCGACACGCGTGATCTTACTAGAGACACGCTAACATCTCCGACACCACGCTGAAATGCCATAGTGCCAGAAATGGACATAATCACTACATTAACTACATTAACATATTTGGCAACTGGAAATGCAATGATTTGGGTCTGTTACAGAACTTTCAGAACCTTATTGTGTCACTGTTCATTTCCTATAAAATACGTTAAATATGACAGCATGGTAAATAAAAAATAAAGAATATACTGTATATACATATATAATGTGTGTGTGTGTGTGTGTGAGAGAAAGAGAGACAGTACGGTAAAACAGGAAAAATTACGCCTGTAATTTCAAAGTGAAGGTTTATAATAAACCCAACTCTTAAAATCTCTCTTTTATTTCCTTCTTGGACAACCAACCAATCACAGTCTTCAAAAGACTGTGTCATAGCTAGCAACAGGGTCAGCCCCGCCTCCTCACTAGATAACTGTTTGTCTTTTCCTCGCTCAGAGTTGCTCTCAGATTGGTCCTGAATCACTTTTAAGCTAAGACTCCTAGTTAGAAATGTTTAAGCTAAATTAGGAGCTCTCTAAAAGGATACTTAGAATCTTTAAGAATACAGGCCCTGATGTCAATTAACTTAATTAGTTGCTAGATGTTCTCCAAGCTGAATCTTTTAAAAATTTCTTGCTTTTTCAGCCCTGTTGTTGCGCCCGTGCCAACTTTTTTGAGACCTGTAGCAGGCATCAAATTTGAAATGAGCTCATTTATTGGATAAAAGTGTAAAAATTCTCTGTTTAAACATTTGTTATGTTCTCTATGTTCTATTGTGAATAAAATATTGGCTCATGTGATTTGAAAGTCTTTTAGTTTTCATTTTATTCAAATTTCAAAAACTTCCCAACATTTCCGGAATTCGGGTTGTAATAAATTGCCTGTTTAAATAAATACAATGGTAATTGTCATACAGGAAGGTCTGAACACCAGTATAAAAATATAATTAACATATTACATAGTTATTCCATTGTACTCAATGTAAACCTGCATAGATTTTATAAAAAAATATAGCATTAATATTACAATAGTGCTATGTTGTTAAAGATGCTAGCTCTACAATAACAGACAAAGGTTGAGTTGTCTTTCCAAATGCATGTTTCTAAGGTAACCCTTTTGAGATATAATATGTCTATTACATTCTCTCTCATACACATACACACACTTATTCACATACAAGCTAAGCAAAGACAGGGAAAGCAACAATATAATGAGAGAGAGAGAGTGGTCTGGCCTTGTTACGGAAAATCCAAACACAAACACATGCTTGCCAAGTGCCAGTCTTCATCTTTCATTATGCGGCTAACAAAACACATGATTTATATGCATGATGAGTGAATTTCCTGTAAGCCTTCAGAGGTACTGGGATTGACTGGTAAATCCCCATCAAGAGCCGGATTTAACTAGCAGAGAATATGGCGAGACAGTGATTTGCTATGAGAAAAACAAAAATTCTGTATGAATTAGGGCAGTAAGTGTCAAAATGCTCCTAGCTGAGTGAAATAATAACAACAGCCAGGTTAGCTGACCATCATCTGTGGTCTCACTTTGTTCCGGAGACACCAGGGACAAACATTACAGTGCAATAGGCAGACAGGAGAGAGAATTACATTAGATTTCATCAGCATTGACACACTAATGAAATAGAGCCTGGCTATTTCCTTCTGCACGTTGTATTGAAATACAAATATTTCTAATTATGTTTATGAACAAAAGTGCTCATTATGTTTTTGTTTACCTTTTGTTTGTCTCATGTTGACCTTCTTATGACGTGTATCGAGGGATAGACAAAGAACAGGCTGAATGAAAATCTAATTTGTGAATATTTGATACATAACCTTATTTGTGCATGTCCTGTGCATAGTGATATCAGAAGCTCTGCAGGTTTTTTGACTAAACAAAGGGAAACACGGCCAAATCTTCAGTGGAGAAGTCAATTGAAAATCTCAGAAGAATACTCCCACACACAGGCACACAAACAGTGAGGTGAGTCATCTACATACCTTTCCAGACTCCCCTCAGCTGTCTGCCTTCTTGGGCTGTTGTTTCCATGACAACCGCCCAAGACTGTGGTTGGCTGGTCACTGACCCCAAGTCAACAGAGTCCACAAGACCCCACACTAAATGACTGAAATGCTACAGCACACTAATATCAGGCCATGTACTGGAGCCGTCTCAGCACGTTCTGTGTCACTCCCTCACATTCTTATGAGAAGACTCTGCCAGTGTAAGCTGTAAACTCCCTTGTCTAAAGACAGTTTGTGGTTTTAGTCTAGCAATCAATGGTGGCCATATATAAAAAAGCAAAAATGTGACTAGAAAACTAAATATGGGACTAGGACTGCAACAAGGCATTATAAAGGGAAAATAATTTTACAAAGAATTATTAGAATTGACATAGCAATATTATTTCCATAAAATGTGTATTCAGTAAAATGCCACTAAAGGCATTGGGAAATGTGCTAATAGCAATATTGTACAATACATTTTTGGTAAATCTTTATAGTTAACCAACAACGAGCAATGAATTGCAGTATTAATCTTACTAATCTTTATAAATCTTAAAAATGCAACTATTCTTTGTTAGTTCATGTTAGGTCAGCGCCATTAAATAATATTAACAGATACAACTTTTCATTTTAATCATGCGTTTGTAAATCTTGAAATTAACCACTAAGATTCATAAATGCTTATAATTACTTGCCATTTTTAGTTCATGTTAATTAATGTATTTCACTAATGTTAACAAATGGCACCTTTACTTTTACTTTTATTTTTTTAATAAATGTCCTATCCAAAAATGCCGGGGTCGGTAAGAAATAAAGAAGTAATAAATATAGGCAGGATGCTATTTCATAAATTATTTTGATCTTTTGAAAACTGGAATAAATTGCATCTATATTTTAAAATATATTCAAACAGAGAACAAGTACCCTGTATTTAAACTGTATTAATATTCACAATATATATTTATTATTTTATTTTTATTTTTTTTTTTTCCCCTGAGCAGCCTTGGTGAACAGAAGACCTATTTCAAAACGTAAAAAAAAAAAAAAAATATATAAAAAAGAAAAAGAAAAAACCTCACCAAGCACAAACTTTTGAACGGTAGTATATTTAGGAAAGTTTTTCAAGTATACCACTATTTTCACTTTCTTAAAGTTACATGTGATTTGTCAACTTACAATGTATACATTTCCATCAGTTTCGTTTCCAACTTATTTATTGTGTTTAATAACCTTCTGTGATGAAAATGACATTTTTGTCTGACTTCTTTATCTCGCTAAGGCTAATATCATAGCTAGTGTTTTATGTATCCTAAATAAACACACAATTTAATAATTTAAGAATATTTTCAACCTTTTTGCATCCTTTACAATAAAAACATTGATTTTGAATGGAAATGATGCATAATAAAAATTCACAAGTGATATTTACTTTGAATTTCTTTGCATTATCTTCATCTCAATCTCTACCTTTTCACAGACACCTTTTTCTCCTTGCTAACAAAGCACACTGATAAAACTTAATTAGTAGCAGAATTTGTTAGTCGTGATGGAAATGTCAGGAAATATCAGGCAAAGGCCTGATAAAAAAGTTTCCATGACAGTCATAACGTGCCCTTCATACATCCTCAAGCTGAAATTTGTTTTAATAAAAATCAGTCCATGGGACATGAAAGTGTGATAGATGTTATTGCACCATTTGTTTTTCATTAAAGAGGTTCTAGGTCACAGCCAAAGACAATTTTTTTTTCCACTCCTTCAGGCTATTTGAATCTCCTGCTCCAAACCCACAGACAGCACTTTAATTTTTATTGGGACTTTTGTGATTTTTGAAGCACTGGTTCATTTGCAATTATCATGGAAATGTATGTGTCAAATGACAGCATGACTACCAGTAGCTGTGACTTTTGCAACAAAGTTGGAAGCACACCAGAATGTCGATATGTAGGATATCCATATACAATGAGACATTTAATGTATTTATTTACTAGTTCAGGTTGGATGTAATTAAGATATTTTTGGCGAGCAAGATGTTCTTATTATTAATTGTCAATAAGAGTAAATATCTAGTTGGGATGATTCATTTGTTTACTGCTTGTTTTATTTTTAAAAAAAATGTCTATGCTGATTGTGCATGTTGTTTGCCGTTGGCTGTAATTAGAAATTACAAAAAGACAACCCAAGTTTGTGTCTCCTTAATGATGATTCTGGTCTCTGTATTAATTCAATGCAAAAGAGAATGTTGTTTGCTGGTTTTACAGCTGCGAAGAAGACAATAATGCTAAATGCATAAATGTAATGTAAATGTATAAAGGAGTGACTTTTGTGTTTTTATTGTCCTTCCCTCCCTTTTGATTGGACCTTGAGATGTTGAGTATGTGTCTGTTGTTTTGTTTTGTTATATTTTGGATGTTATGTTGTGTTATGTGTGAAAAAAAAAAAAAAAAAAAACTGTTGATAACAAAAAAAGAAATTACAAAAATACTTTTTGCTACCTGTTAATTTGCGCATAAGAAAACTGTACGGCACTTAGTTTCGATTTCGAGCCATTTGCGTGCTATAGGCTTTGCTGTGATAATTAGAAAGGTGTGGACAACTGTCTTCACTCAAGTGGATCAGTTGTGTATTTAAGTGGAGTCAGTTCGTTGGCGCGGAAGCGAGTGTAAAGACCTGCGACTTTTTCCTGTGCGACTTTAACTGAGCAACGAACCCGGCAACACACTTAAATATTTGTTTTCCTACTTTTCCTTTCTATCCTCTCTTTTCCACCTCTATCATGTGTTTCCAATACATTCCAATACATCAAACGCAGAAGGCAACGCAATCTTGCGCACCTGCGTTCTATCTGCACCTCTTCTTCTATACCTCTCTTTCTCTGTGGGTCTCTGGAATTGTCAGTCTGCTGTCAACAAATAAGATCTTATTCCCGCTATTGCTTCCCAAACTGCACTTAGCATCTTGGGCTTGACTGAGACCGGGATCCGTCCAGAAGACTCAGCAACCCCTGCTGCTCTCTCTAACAACTTCTCTTTCTCTCACAGCCCCCGTCAGGTTGGGAGGGGTGGAGGTAGTGGTCTTCTCATTTCTAACAATTGGAAATACTCAACCCACGCTCCCCTTTGCAATAATAACTCATTTGAATCTCATACTATTACTGTAACAGCTCCAGTAAAACTCCATGTTGTAGTCATTTATCGCCCTCCTCTTGGTTCCAAGATGGCGGCGCGGTCAGACGCAGCGGCTACTCCAGGTCCCAAAGATGGTGCTTTTATGTCTTTTAATGTCGTCTGTTCGTCTCAAATAGTGTCAATTTACCGCTAATTCATAAGGAATTCTCTCCAAAACACATCTATGATGGCCAAAGCCTTTTGGATATCAGCAACGCATACAAACACCAACTCTCGCCGGCAGCTACTGAGAAGCTACAAGGCCTTTGTTTACTGCTGAAGCCGGACCTCGAGACTGCTTACGTTACCCGCTCAAGGCGGTGTCGCAAGCAGTGTGAGAGAGGACGGAAGCACGGTAAGCGGGGAGGTATACGAGCTAGGCTAAGGGCTAACCCCACAAGACCGGCTCTTCCAACACTCATGCTCTCAAACGTTCGCTCTCTGGAAAACAAACTGGACTTAATTCAACTCAGTCAGTCTACACAGCATGAGGCAAGGGATTGTTGTCTGTTTGTTTTTACTGAAACATGGCTAAACGACAACATTTCCACCATTCTGCTGAACAGGCTAACCTGCTACCGAGCGGATAGAGATTCATCACTGTCTGGTAAGACTCACGGAGGTGGCTTGTTTGTGTTTATCAACAAAGAATGGTGTAACAATGCTGCGGAAGTATCAAAACACTGTTCATCGCTGGTGGAGTTTATGTTTGTGAAGGGCCGACCGTTCTATCTGCCGCGGGAGTTCACTGCCATTGTTATTGTGCAAATGCTAAGGACGCGCTTCGCAAGCTGTACAGCGCCATCAGCGAACAACAAACAAATAACCCCGATGGCTTTTTCATCATAGCCGGTGACTTCAACCACACAAACCTAAAGATAGTTTTGCCAAAGTTCTACCAACATGTGAACTTTGCAACAAGGGGAAACAACACACTGGACTTTGTTTATACAACAGAGAAAAATGCATACAAATCTGTACCCCGCCCCTACCTTGGGTACTCAGACTACATCTCTGTTATGCTAATTCCAGCATACAAATCACTTCTCAAACTTGCCAAACCGGTCCAAAAGCAGATCACAGTATGGCCAGATGATGCTACCTCAGCACTACAGGACTGCTTCCAGGACACAGACTGGAACATGTTTAAAGAGGCAGGCACCTACCATGACCACACAGACCTGCAAACAGTGACTGCTTACATCAAAAAGTGCACTGATGATGTGACAGTCACCAAGACCGTCACCACACGTGCCAACCAGAAGTCATGGATGACAGCAGAGGTTTGTGGGCTGCTAAAAACCCGTGATGACGCATTCAGATCGGAAGACAAAGCAGTCCTCAAAACAGCGAGAGCCAACCTGTCCCGAGGCATCAATAAAGCAAAACGGTTATATGCACAAAAAATCAATAATCACTTTACTGACAGCAACGACACACAGAGTCTGTGGCAAGCTATTCAGACCATCACAGACTACAAGCCCCGGCCACAGGCCTGTGACGACACATCCCTCCCAGATGCACTAAATGAGTTTTATGCACGGTTTGAAATGCAGAATGAAAAACCTGCACAAAAACTACCCACACCTCCCAACGACCAGGTTCTCTGTCTGTCTCCAGTCGATGTAAAGAAGACCCTATCTAGGGTTAACCCATGCAAGGCTGCGGGTCCTGACAACATACCAGGCCGGGTACTGAGAGACTGCGCTGAACAGCAGACAGATGTCTTAACAGATATCTTTAACATCTCACTAAGCCAAGCAGTTGTCCCCACATGTCTCAAGTCCACCACCATCACCCCAGTACCAAAGAAGTCACCTGTGTCCTGCCTGAATGACTATCGTCCCATAGCACTGACCCCAATCATGATGAAGTGCTTTGAGAGGTTAGTCATGCACCATATCAAATCCAATCTCCCCAATACACTTGACCCGCTCCAGTTTGCATACCGTCCAAACCACTCCACGGACGATGCCATTTCCTCCAACCTCCACCTGGCTCTTACCCACTTAGAAAATAAAGACTCTTATGTTAGAATGCTGTTCATCGACTTCAGCTCAGCATTCAACACAATAATCCCACAACAGTTCATCAACAAATTAAACCTGCTGGGCCTAAATGTCTCCCTCTGTAACTGGATCCTGGACTTTCTAACCGGAAGACCCCAGTCAGTCCGTGTCGGCCGCAACACCTCGAGCACTACCACACTGAGCACAGGTGCCCCACAGGGCTGTGTGCTCAGCCCGCTGCTCTTCACACTGCTGACCCACGACTGCACTGCCAAGTTCAGCTCCAACCACATCATCAAGTTTGCCGATGACACAACTGTGGTAGGCCTCATAAGCAACAATGATGAAACACCCTACAGAGAGGAAGTGGCACAACTGGTTGAATGGTGTGGTGCAAACAACCTGTCCCTCAATGTGAGTAAGACAAAGGAGGTTGTGATGGCCTACAGGAGGAACCCTGTTGACCACCCCCCACTGACCATCGACAGCTCGACTGTGGAGAGAGTCAGCAGCACAAAATTCCTGGGGGTGCACATAACAGAAGACCTCACCTGGACCACCAACACTACATCACTATCGAAGAAGGCGCAACAGCTGCTCCACTTCCTGCGCCGACTTAAAGGAGCAAGTCTCCCTCCACCCATCCTCACCACATTCTACAGGGGAACAATTGAGAGTGTGCTGACCAGCTGCATCACTGTCTGGTATGGGAACTGCAGTGCAGCAGACCGAAAGACCCTCCAGTGGACAGTGAACACAGCTGCAAAGATCATCAGTGCCCCTCTCCCCTCCATCCTGGACATTTTCCTTGCACGATGCTCCGGTAAAGCTACCAGTATCGTGAAGGACCCCAGCCATCCCTCCCACAGTATCTTCCAGCTCTTGCCATCAGGAAGACAGTACCGGAGCATCAGAGCCCGCTCTGCCAGACTGCTCAACAGCTTTTTCCCCCAGGCTGTGAGAGCCCTCAATTCCAATCACCTCACCCCCCTCTGAAACCTCATCCACAACCCTATCTCCTGAAACCAGGATCCCCCCCCCCCCCCCCCACCACACCACACCACACCACACCACACCACATGCACCACATGAAACCTGTTGAAAAACCTCAAGAACTTTGTGCAATTCTGAATGTGCTAAACACAGGTGAGTGGGCTGGACAAACCACCTACAGGAACACACTCTTTTTCTTTTTCTCTCTTTATGCACCAGACACTTTCTTATAAACACTCCATGTTACAAGGACTTAATAAGATAACACAAATGTTTACTTGTGAATGCATCACAAATCATATTGAACTACTTCCTCCTTAACCTTAAATACCTCTATTGCACAATATCATGCACAGTTATTGTGTAAAGTACTTGTATAGTCTGTCTTAGGTTATGTGTATATATAGTCAAAACCGTTTATAGTATATGTATAGTTAAATTACCGACTCAGTAAGTTAGCTATGTAGGTCTAAAAATTGTTCTTACGTCTAGTGTCGTATGCTTATATTTATGTTTATTTATGTAGCACCGTGGTCCTGCGAGACACAACATTTCGTTCCACTGCATGTCCACACTTGTAGCGGAATGACAATAAAGCTCAACTTGAACTTGAACTTATGCTGCGGATTTCCATTCACTCCTTCCCACCACAAGCACTCACAAATCTGGCAACCGACTTGACTTAATTTACTCATGTAATTGTATTGCAGACAACATTTTGGTAAAACCCCTACACACCTCTGACCACTACTTCATAACATTTAACCTACATCTTGCTTCCTGTCAGCCACAAACCCCTCTACCAGTTACCTTTATACAAAACCTCCATTCCCTTTCACCCTTACATCTTTCCTCTGCAGTCTCTTTCTCTCTTCCCTCACCTACCCATTTTTCATCACTGGATGTGAACGCAGCAACTGACACTTTATGCTCCACTTTAACTTCTTGTCTAGACAATATATGTCCTCTCTCCTCCAGGCCAGCATGGGCTGCCCTTTCTATCCCCTGGTTATCCAATGTTCTTTGTGAGCATCTGTCCAAACTCAGGGCAGCAGAGAGAAAAAGGAGCAAGTCAAAAGATCCATCAGAGCTGAGTATGTATCGGTCTTTGCTTTCATCTTTCTCTGCTGAAGTCCATACTGCCAAGTCTTCTTATTTTCACAACAAGATCAACAGCTCTTCTGACACACGTAATCTCTTCAAAACATTCAATTCCCTCCTCTGTCCCCCTCCACCACCCCCTGCCACCTCCTTAACAGCCAATGACTTTGCCACATTCTTCACAAACAAAACTACAACAATCAGCAGCCAGTTCTCAGTTCCACACACACAGGAACTCAAACCAACCACATCTACTGCTAAAACTCCCCTCTTCTCCTCCTGTCCCCTCACTAAGGCAGAAGCATCCAAACTTCTCCTCTCCAGCCATCCTACAACATGCCCTCTAGACCCAATTTCGTCACACCTTCTCCAAGCAATCTCCACTACACTCTTACCAGCACTCACAAACATCATCAACACATCTCTCCTCACAGGCACTTTCCCCACCGCATTCAAGCAGGCTCGGGTAACCCCACTGCTCAAAAAGAGCTACATTAAACAATTCACTTACAGCTAGCTACAGACCTGTCTCTCTCATTCCATTCATAGCGAAAAACACTTGAACGAGTTGTTTTCAACCAAGTATCCTCATTTCTTTCACAGAATAACCAACTGGACGCTAACCAATCAGGTTTCAGAAGTGGACATTCAACTGAGACGGTGCTACTCTCAGTCACTGAAGCCTTGCGGATTGCAAAAGCTGATTCCAAATCATCAGTTCTCATTCTGCTGGATCTATCTGCCGCTTTTGACACTGTGAATCATCAGATCCTCCTGTCCACCCTCTCATCACTGGGCATAACAGGGATTCCACTTCGCTGGTTTGAATCCTATCTCACTGGTACGTCCTTCAAGGTGGCCTGGGGAGGGGAGGTTTCCAAAGCACATCAACTGCTCACTGGAGTACCTCAGGATCAGTTCTTGGACCCCTCCTCTTCTCCATATACACTACATCACTGGGTCCCATCATACAGGTGCATGGTTTTTCCTACTATTGCTATGCTGATGACACACAGCTCTATCTCTCATTTCAACCAGATGATTCAATGGTTGCTGCATGGATTTCAGACTGCCTGGCAGACATCTCGGCATGAATGAAAGAACATCACCTACAGCTCAACCTGGCAAAGACTGAGCTTCTTGTCTTCCCTGCCATTCCAACTCTACAGCATGATTTCACCATCCAGTTAGGTTCATCAACAATTACCCCATCAAGTTCAGTCAGAAATCTTGGTGTAATCTTCGATGACCAGCTGACTTTCAAAGACCATGTTGCAAAAACTGCTCGATCTTGCAGGTTTGCCTTGCACCACATCAGAAAGAGCAGGCCTTTCCTATACGGATTATGCTGCACAACTTCTTGTCCAGGCCCTTGTCATTTCTAGACTGGACTACTGCAATGCTCTTCTGGCTGGACTTCCATCATGCACAATCAAACCTTTACAAATGATTCAGAATGCAGCGGCATGACTGGTCTTCAACAAACCCAAAAGAGCCCACATCACACCTCTCTTTATCTCCCTGCACTGGCTCCCGGTTGCAGCTCGCATCAAGTTCAAGACATTGATGCTTGCATTAGAACAGCCACAGGCTTAGCACCCTCCTACTTCCACTCACTTTTGAGAATCTACATCCTCTCCAGAAGTCTGAGATCTACGAGTGAGCGACGCATCATGGTACCATCACAGAGAGGCACAAAATCACTTTCCAGAAGTTTTTCGTTCACCGTTCCTGGCTGGTGGAATTAACTTCCCACCCCTATCCGGAATGCCCCTATCCGGAGTCCCTGACAACTTTCAAGTAACACCTGAAAACTCATATCTTTCATCCCTATTTGACTTCATCTTAAAAAAAAAATAGCTTTCTCTTTCCTTAATCTCTCCCTGTCTAGCTTGTACTACTCTGAACAATGCCTGAAACTTTGTATTGCAAGCACTTCCTGTGTTTATTTGCCTCTTTATGATGAATCGCTTATTGTATTCCTCAATTGTAAGTCACTTTGGATAAAAGTGTCTGCTAAATGAATAAATGTAAATGTAAGTTAATGAACACTAAAACTTGTTTTTGCTAATCTAAATAAATCTGAAATAAAATATAATATAGAAACGTTGCCTTGAGAACCAACTGAAATAAAATAAATTGAAGTATAAATTACTAAAACTAAAATGAAAAAGTTAACTAGAAATATGATCATAGAAATATATAAAAATGACAAAGCACAACAAAATTACTGAAACAAAAATTAAAAGCTAATTCAAAACATGGGCAAGTGAAACTTCTTTGTGATGATGACTCAGTCTGAAGAGTTTTATCAATGCATGTTTGCTGCAGTGTAGAAATAGATGTATTGCAGATATCGTTAAAGCAGGAGTTGCAAGAGTTTAGTCATGAAATGTCAAAGTATGAGATTATCTGCAGTGGACAGCTACTGTAGATAAAAGAATCCATCTGTCTTTTCTATCAGGGTCTTGACACTTTGAGAGCGCAGAGCATCAACATATAGACATTATATACAAGGGGTACAATGGTTAACTGGTTAACCAATGTGAGAAAAAAACAACAACAAAAAAAAAACTAAACTTGTTTACCACAATGGTACACAGGGCTCATTCATAGAAACCATTATGGTCAAATGTAAAGCAACATTACAGCTTAATGAAATGAGGAAATTAACCGGACAATACATTCACAATACACTATGGGCATAGCACTAAAAGCCATGAAAACCTAATGCACACTGTAAGTGCAACTTGAAGCATTAAGTGCACACTAATGCATTCTATCACTTTTGGGCATGTAATGTTTTGGATATTTCGAGCCCCTGAATCTCTTTCCTCTGTGGATAATTTTCTTCTCCTGCTTTGTCAATAAAACATCTAACCAAGCCATTGCTATGTCTTGACTCCAGGCCCAAGTAATTATCCTTCTAATGGAGGCCTCTGTACAAAAGTGTTATCTCCTCCTGCAGCCCTTGGCACGGCCCATCTCTTATTTTCTCTCTCGAAACGGATAAGAAGAGAACACAGTGTGTTAATGGAAGCCTCAGTGCAGCCCTATTAAAAGGCACCTTTACAATCAAGAGATAGCAAAGAATATTTTAGAGCAATGAGAGAAAATAAATGAGCAATTAAAGATACCAGAGAGGGCTCGAATGTCTGCCGCACTGTGAACCCTCCACACTCCAAGAACGTGTGAAATGAGCTCTGTGTGGGTTGATACATACTGATCACACACACATACATTACTGGGTAAATGAGAAATACAATCTTGGCTGAAGCTTTGGCACTCTAATTCGAAATATCAGTGACCCAGTGAGAAAAACAATCTCAGGTCAACAGAAGACACTGATCCGTAATGCTAACTTGTGACATTTACAAAATGGCAGTGCACTTGACCTGCTCAACACAGCCATTTCCATGCCCACAAACACATTCACATTAATACACATGGATATGCAGCCACTCCATTCTTCCATTTCCTTCTGCATGTACAAATAACAGCTTATTTCAAATGATTCTCTGGGTAGTGTCTAGTGTGATAAAACTAGCTCACGTTGCAGTTTTCTAAAACTGGAACGTTACACAACAATGGAAATTGCCTTTGTTTGCTTTATTCATGGTATCACTACCACAAAAACTACAATACTGACCAAAGAGAAAGACCAAAGGCCTCCTGGTATTTTAATATATTCCACATTTGTCACATTCTTGAACATTTCTCAATTGATTCAGTCTTTAAAGGCATCCATCCCTGTGTTCGTGTAGTGTGCAGTTTATGAGATTGAAATCATATGACTTACAAACATCTTTCAATTTAATACAGTTCTCATTACATTCTATTTACATTGCATTTCTTTATAGAGATTCCTCTTTTTATTTGCTTTTCTTGGTTTTCTCTGTGTGTGTGTGTGTGTGTGTGTGTGTATTTCCCTCCCACCCACAAATAAAATGTCTGTTCACTGGCCTTTCCTCCTGCTTTTTGAATTATTTACTATATTAACTAGTAGTTTTTTTTTCTTTTGCCCAAAAATATCTTTATTAATAATAATTAATAATACTAGCCATCTGCATAATGTCAGCTTTAAATTCCAACTCCAATCAATCCTTTAAAATATTCTTATTTCTTTAAGTGCTATAATTCTCAAACCCCTAAACAAATGCGAGTCATCTCTGTTAAAAATAATAGAACTTATATGGTTCAGCTTCTTCAATATGGTCGAATCTTCTTTCGTGCATTTTAATATTGTGTCCACTGGTTCCGTTTTAGTGCATGATATGACAACCACCTTCTTCCAGAAAAGTTCAGTATTCTACCACACACCTGTCTATGTATGTCACGGAATGACAGCTGGTCTATTATGGAGTCATTTTATAATAAACCATATTTTGAGTCAGAATGTCCCTCCTACATGCCATACAGAGCAGGAGCTATACAGTATCTCTAGTATCTTAGTTGGTTACTGTAGTCAAGAACACACAAATTGGACCTGTATATCAGCCTGAGACAGGCTGCATTGTACCAAAACACAAAAGTAAGGATTTTAAATAAATATCAGCCAAGTTCTCCTTAAACAAAGAGTGTCAAACACGACCATGTAAAGACATACAGTAAAACCACAATGGATCCCTATCAGGAAGAATAAACAGAACATTTCTGCAAAAACAATGTGGGAAAATGAGTGAGAGGAAAAGGTTACAAGATGCTAATGGGAATGAGTTCAGACCACAAACATGAGAATGCAAACAGCATTCAGAAACAAGCGCACACACTTTTTATGGATCTCCCTGTAGGTCAAATGTACTTTGTATTGAGTCTGCAACCTTTCAATTCTCCACCTGTTTTTTTTTTCCATTCTGCATTTTGCTTTTCTTATTCTCACATCTTCCTTTTTCTGCCTAATTTTGTTCAGCATCCCATCTCTCCACTAGAGAGTTAACTCTAAAATGAGAACTCGTCCCAAAAGCACTCTTCAACTGATAAACTGACTCAATTTACAAAAACTAGCAAAAAACACAGAGTATCTGCATCTGCAAAAAAGTATTCATATCACAACTATCACACATATCACAAGCCATCTGATTAAAATGTGAATCCATCAATCACAATTTGTTTTGCTCATACATGTTTATTATAATACAACAGACAGAAAATTACAGACTTTCACAACACAAAAGTACTCGCTGTACCTGTATGACAATGTTTTCAGATGGACTGATAAACTACACCTGCGTGCCCTTATTCCCATAAATCAGCCAATCGAATAAAATCAAACTAGACTGAGAATACTATGCATACTTCCTTACTATACTATAAAACATTATGTGAAAATTACCCAGATGAATTATTACTCCTGGTGAGATTCTGAAGTGTGCATCTGGTGGTCACATTACTACTTTTTTACTGGTCACAAAGTATTTATTCAAAAGTGCCTACTCAGAGTATGCAATTTTGGACTTAGACCTATAGTTTTTGAAAGATTGGTTGATTTGCTCTTTTAAATGTAATTAATTGCATTAATTAATTAAATTTACTAATTAATTAAATCAATTGTTAAAAAAATTATTTTAAGATCAAATTTTGAACTTGATTACGGGGAAAAAAAAGTACTTGCATGTGAAAAAAAAAATAAAAAATTAACCACCTAAACAAGGAATACAACTATTACAGGGGTGTCAAACTCCTGGAGGGGCCATATGCTGCATTCCATTTACCTTGAAAGTTGGATGTCAGAGCTGGTTCCAGTAGAGAAGTCAGAAAGCCAAGATGGACGCATCCATTGTTATCAAAACCAGTCTATTAAAAACACATAAAAAGTGTTATTTTACACAGATAATCATGTAAAAATAAATCATGTCCACAAACAGAGGTTGGGTAGTACCATGTGCACCACTGAGTTTATTGAACATACAAACACAAGTGCAAATAAACAATATATTACTACTGTTTCTCTTCTGTTAATGCACTGAGCAGCAATACCTAGATTCTGAAGTTAGTTGTTGCGATTCCTCTGAGACTCTGACTTGGGAGGGCTGTCCGGTTAAAAGTTCTTACTGGGAACTCGGAATTTCCAACCTCTGAGTACATATGGAACGCATAGTCCTACAGAGTTTAGCCAGAAATTGTCTTACTTACTATTGGAGAAAGCGTAACGGTTAACTTGGATTGGTCAACTTGTGTGCCTTAATAACCTATCACATTACAGCCTTGACCTCATTGAATTTCAGTCAGAGTTGTACGACACTCAATCGCCGTTTACGGATACCATAGGAATGAATGAGAAGTGGCATAAGCTCAATCCCACCTGTCGCAAAAAGTCAGTGACTTCTCTTATAAAACGCCATTTTTTTCAGTGTAAACTCTAAAACGAGTTAAATCCAAAAGTATTGTTTAGTGAAAAACATGTTGTAGATTAGCTGATAGGCTGTTGATTCATTAAATGATAAGCAGTTTCCTCTGTCTAAAAAGCTGTTTATTCAGCGTATATAGTGAAGTCTCTCCTCCATTGACATCCATTCAAAAACAATAGCCTCTGATCTCCTTTCTGTTAGCATTAGCCGTTACGCTTTTTTGGCTAATGGCTGCAGGCCTGCCTTCTAGTGGCTTTGGTTAGGCTTCAACCTTAGTTAAATGCACCTGGACCAGCTGATCAAGTCCTTCAGTCTGATATGAAAACTACAGGTATGTGTGTTGGAACTAAATGTGAGCGTAGAACAGTTTACAAACTTTGATTAATATCAACTGAAGAAAAAAAAAATCTGGAAGTGATGCAGAATTGTAAGAGTGCTCATGTGAGTGGAAATTGTTACTAGTCATTACTTGGAGGTCTTTCAAGACTGTGGTTTATCCAGATGCCAAAACCCCATCCATGACTGCTTTTCTCAAGGTCCAGCCACAAGATCACACAACATGACCTGTCCATGCGAAACTATACTTAACAAATAAAACATTTAGCAGACAGATAGAAGTAATGGTGTAATTTTGTTTTATGCCACAAAAAAAAAAAAAAAAAAAAAAAAAAAAAAAATAAAAAGGTACATCGTCATAAATCTCATCTGCTTCTGAATACCCAGAAAAGACAGTCTGGAGAAATGGAGAAAAAAAAGTGCCGTGTGAAATGGCGTTTGACCCACAGGACAACTTCTTTACAGTCATTAATCATTATGTGTAACTGCACGTTGTTTATAATTTAAGCATAGTGTGTTCTGAATTTCCATTCATAGCTGGGAAATTCAGCAATGCGTATTTTCCACACAGACAATGCAGTTTACATGGATTTCCAGGAATACTCTTTTCACAAAAGGCCCAAAACATTAACAGGAAAGTGAGACCAATGAGGTTTTTAGATTTCATTCCTTCATCTATGCAACAATTCCACTGATCTGTGGTACAATAATCTACAATTTAATGTGAATTCTTGACTTTCCTCGTAACAGATAGTCTGAGAAGCCTTATCTGAGGGATACACAGAAAGACCACAATATGCACAAACTCGGGGGTGGGAGGTATTTTCCAAACAGTTCTGTATATTCTCAAACTCTGTTCCCAAGCTAACACAAAACATCCTACATTTGGCTGAGAACTGTTATTCTGCTTTAGGGGTTTAGAGGGACAGTCCTAGATCTGCCATGACGGTAAAGAATAAGCTACATAAATTCAAACTCACAGCACTCCCATATAAAGACATTGAAGTGCTACCGTGCCCTTAAAAAGGTCATGTGTTATGAACTAGCTGAAGGGAACATACAGGTCTTGAACACAACAGATAGAGAGATTAAATGTCAACGTGAATAAAGAAAAACGAGTAAGGACTAAAATAGGTTATGCTAATAAATAGGGAGACTTTTGCAGACACGGGACAAATAAAAACAAACCGTGGCAGGCACCATTATAGAAGACTTTATTTGATTTGTGTGGCCTTCTTTTATTTAGTATCATGTGGCCCAGGCTGGCTTGTTGTCCCTATATAAAAAATTCAATTGCAGGGTTATTTGGGTGTATTTAAATCAGTTGAAGAATGATACCAATTGTCCCTGGGTCTCTCAGAGGGAGTCTGTTGACCTCAGCCAGCAGATATAAAGCTCAGATTGCATGAACTGAGCGTCACTGGCAAACTAAGCAAGAGGACACATCTGAGACTTGGTTGCACGCATGAACGGAATGCTGTGCTTTATGGGCGATGTGAACCCTTGTGGCTATGCACTAAGGTCATGACTTCCATAATTTTGGGAAGAACATACTGCTGAGGGAAGAGGTATCTGCATGCATGAGTGACAGAAGAGCACCATCTGTTCATCAAAATAGCATTTTCTTATCACGGTTGTGCAAATATTACACTTAAGGATGATAATGAAAAAAAAAAAAGTTTTAATTTGATGAGAATAGTGAAGTCCACTATAACGATAAGGACAGAGGGAAGATATTGTTAGAATCACTTTTAGAAAGTGATTTTCCCCCATGTATTTAGAAAGAATTGTGACTTGAGCTTTCAAACTTGCTAATATTCCAAGCTTGTAAGTTTCATTCCATTTCTTCTGTAGCCATAAAATTACTTCTTGTGAGAAACAGAATTATATTCACTAATGATCGGCCCTTCCACTGAGACCGTTCAGTGAGATGAACAAGAACAAAATCAGTTCTATTCATTAAATCCATTCTGACTGATTTAGGCACTCTGGACGAACTGATTAATTTAGAGCTGACTCAAAAGACCCCCCCCCCCCACACACATTGATCATTGCTACCTATTTCACAAGCATGGGAAGGGCAACTAGGTTGGATGCTCAATCAATAATGACTTTTATTTGTTCTTCACACCAAGTCATTGTGTGATATGAACCAGGGCATAGTTTTGTTTTGCTGTGTACCAGTTCTCACTTAATTACAACATACAAAAAAGAGACTCCAGTATATTCGTCAAAACTTTATCTTTTGTGTGCCATAAGACTTTGTAAATGCATGAGGGTGAGTAAATAAAAGACAATATTCACTTTGAGGTCAATAAAACCAGTAAACCACTTCTTAATCCCTCTATGGTATGCATTATGTTCTAACCATGAAATATTTTTTCAAATAAGTTATTACATGAAACAGCTTCAATTACTACAAATCAAAAAAAATATATATATTTTTTTTTAAATGGGGGGGGGGGTATTTAGGAAAACGTTGCCATATGGCAACAGTGTACCACAATAGAAAATAGCCCAAAAAAATGTTTCTATTAAATTATGATTTTATTTTCAATTGAAATGCACATTTATTTTAGAAATTGATGCATCCAATCTTAATTTCCATCAAAATCTGCCATACACGCATGCAGACACACATACACATGCACACACACACACTCATTGTTACGGTCACTGAAGGCCAACTCATCCTCATTGTCATCACATGGAAGAGCCAACTCTGCACTCTTCCTATTGCCCTTTCCGAGAAATATTGCTGTATTCATTTTCTGAAAAGGATAAATTTTTCTTATTCATACATAAATACAACTATACTACAATAAACACTTCAAATAAATAAATAACTGCAATCATATTATTGATGTTGCTATCTATAAAAAATTCCAATGGTGAAATGCACTTAAATTCCACTGTGGTACAGCATTGCCATATGGCAACACTGTACCACTATGGAAAAATAGGTATGTTACCTTGTGACAAAATTGAAATTCTCAATTTACAGTAAAACTATGTTAGACAATGTTGATTTGTGAATAAAAATACATAATTTACTAACCAAACAAAAAAATCCCACTTGAGAGGAGATGTTCAGAAATGAGGTTAACAGAGCAATTTCTGGAGCACTTCAACAGGTGCCCTACCATGTGAGGGTGACAGTGGGAAAAAAAAAAAAAAATGTTTTGGGGGAACATTCAAATGTCATTTTACTTAAAAACAGCACATTTTTGACTACCTTAAGGCCGGCCCTTTTAATTACCATATTGCAAAATATATATATATTTTTTTTCAGAACAAGGAAATAAGTAGAAATTAATTGTTGCCATATGGCAACTCCGTACCATAGGGTTAAAGGAACTGTTCAGCAAAAAAAAAAAAAACTTCACACTCCAGTCCAATAGGTGGCAGATATGCACCTGGTATGCCATCCATCATAAATGCAGCAGCCATATCACCCTGCAGCCCAAGACTGGTTGCCCACTGAAGCTAAGCAAGGTTGAGCCTGGTCAGTACCTGGATGGGAGACCTCCTGGGAAAACTAGGTTGCCGCTGGAAGAGGTGTTAGGAGACCAGCAGGGGGTGCTCACCATGTTCTATGTGGGTCTAACGCCCCAGTATAGGATGGGGACACTTACTGTCAACAAGCACCGTTTTTGATGAGACGTTAAACCGGGTCCTGACTCTCTGTGGTCTTAAAAATCCCAGGTTCCTTCGAAAAAGAGTAGGGGTGTTACCCCGGCATCCTGGCCAAATTTGCCCATTGGCCTCTGTCCATCATGGCCTCCTAATCATCCCCATACACTGATTGGCTTCATCACTCTGTCTCCTCTCCACCTGTAGCTGGTGTGTGGTGGGCTTTCTGGCGCAATATGGCTGCCGTCGCATCATCCAGGTGGATGCTGCACACTGGTGGTGGTTGAGGAGACCCACCCCCTCTTCTATGTAAAGCGCTTCGAGTACCCAGAAAAGCGCTATATAAATGTAACAAATTATTATTATTATTATTATAAAAACTTCCATTGTTGTTGATAATGTTCCTTGGGTTGTTTTTTTGGAGTGTTTGGTTATACGCATTTTAAAAGAAAAAAAAAAGAAAATTCAGAAGCTGTTATTCCATCACTCCACAGGGCAATCAAGTTCTCAGATAAATCTGCACCGCAGAGCCTTTGAGAATGAGGTTACAGTTGTAAAAATGGAGATGACTGTGGGAGCAAGTTAATGACAGGAAGCAGAAAAGTCTGGAGATGTGCAGCCACTCTTAAATTATCCATATTAGGACTCAAGTACGTATCTGTTTCAAGACATGAAGAGATAAATATACGTATAGGGGAAAAGCCGAAGTAAATGTTTTTTTTTTTTTTTAAAGAAAAAAGGGGTTTTAGTTCTTCAGTGAAAATAGTTTCAGTACATAATCATTTTCCATTTAAAAGTAAGCTTTATTTCCATGGCAACAAGTTTAATTTAACTTGTTTAGCCAGTTTATGTAGGCTATGTCATACAAGGAGAGAGACATGTAAATGTCAAACAGAAACATCTGGCATAGGGGCTTGGAAAGAAGCATCCCAGGTAATTTGATTTTACAATTATATGCAATACAACCTCTATGTGCAGGCCATCTGATTGGCAGAACATTGCATCTACTAAATAGAGAGAAAAATGCCGGTTACAACCAGAGTGCCACCTACTGGATAATACATTTCAACATCTGCAAGTATGACGGATCAAATACAATTTCTATTAAGTAGCTTGTTTAATAATGTTGCATAATAAGATTCCTCCTAATTAACTGGTACAGAACAATGACTGAACCCCTGCACCATCACCACTATGTGATTTCTACCAATGAAAGGGAAGAAAAGTGCTTGATAACCAAATAAAGTGTGCTAGAACATTTATTAAATAATTATGAGAGGAAAGCTTATATTAAAGATATGAGAGGATTCTCAGCAAAGACTTACTTCAAAAGAGAACAAACAGTTCTTAGAAGTCATTCGACACATTAGACATGTTATTACTTGCCATATGGAATGCATAACTGTTCAGCATTACATCTTACTACATGGATGTCAGCCAGTACAGAAACAACCTCAGGGGTATCAGCGATGATCAAAATAACATGTTCGAACTCGTCACTATGTAGCGGTCATACTACGAGAACAATCACAGAAATATCAGTCTCAATATATTGATTGCCAAAGCGGTGAAAGTAAGCAGTGGATAAAGCCTGCTGCAGTGGTTAGGTTGTGCTAATAATTGTGATTCCTGAGGCTGCTTCTGTGGTACACTCCTCTTCGATCTGTTGCAATGCATTCTGGTCACTTGGAGATGGAGGAACAGACTAAGAGAAAATACATAGTCTTTCAATTAGCACAGTGTTGTTCTAATAAATCTAAAAGCAAAGGTTTCAAACTGAAAGTTGTCTATTTGTGAAAACAAAAGGTTATTTAATACAAGCTGAGCTGAGGATCATAATGATAAAGTAATGTTTCACTTAGAAATTGACATCAAATGTCATGGTCAATAGAAATAAAAATAATAAATACATTTTCTTATAGTTATATAATAAAAAAAATTCTTGAGCAGCAGGATCGTGAAAATTCAGCTTTACAGACAAATTACATTTTACTAAATATTCAAATAGCAAACGGTTAATTTACTATTTAAAATAGATCATTTATAATATTTCACAGCATTACTGGTTTTATAAATGCAGCCTTGATAGGCATAAGATCTTAATACTTAATGCAATGCAATGGTATTAGTGCTGTCAATAGATTAAAAAAATTAATCACATTTTTTCCTGAAATATTTTTACGCCGTTAAACTGGTAAAAAATTAATCGCCTGTGTTAACGTGCTAATTTTGACAGCACTAAATATAATATAACAATATAATATATGTGAGGGCAAGTGATCCTGCATCATTCAGAAGCAGTAGTTTTCAACTGTTTGTAACATTTGGTTTTAATCAGGACCCAGCACCATTCGCAGTGTAATTTCATTCATCAATAAAGGCTAGTCCGCAGGCTAGTATTCTCAATAGATTTCAGAGTATGGTTATTCAAAGCAACCGCTGAATTGAATCTGGTTTTATAATAGCACGTTGGTTCTTGCTTACCTCTGACTCTGCTGTAGCAGGTGTTACAGAAGAGCTGTCCGTGTCTGACTCTGACCTGAGCTCCGGACTCAGCCCCTCTCCCAAGGTCAGTCCAGCAGCTGACACACTGCAAGATCAACAAGAAACAGTGAGTCTGGACACACATCAAGATGAGTCGATACAACCCTTTTTAACACTCCAAAGCCCCCAAAATCAAGTCAAAATGATTTATTCATTAGAAATACTGATTATTGGGTCAGCGTGGGCAGATCCTCCACCATAGCTAGATTTGAAAAGGTGATTTCTTTAGTGAAGGCTGGCGAAGCAGTGATGTAATCATCCTGTGCAGCAGTGAAGAAACAAGGAGCTACCGTAAACAAAACAACCCTGCAAACGGACAAAGGAATCTAAAAGGAGCAAGCTTCTTCAGAAGGAAAGCAAATACTGTATTTTCCGAAAAATACATTACACCTGACTAGAAGTTGCGTGGTGTGCAAGTTAACTTCTCTCACTAGATAAATAACTGTAGTACTCTGAAATAATGTAATATGTACATATGTAATGGCACATAACTCACAGCATGGTTCAAATGATTTATAAAAAATAAAAAAAAAATCCAGAAAATACAGTATAGTTTTGTGATTGAAAAAGCCTGTGTGATCAGTGACTGGCAGGGTTCTGGTGATGCAATGGTAATGGTTATGCTGAGGTTAGCCAGAATGTGTTCATTTTGCTAAGTTTATTGGCAATGAGGCAATCAGAAAACAGGCTGGACTTCAATTAGAACAAATTTCAATTTGACTTAGAATTATAGCATAAGTTAAAGGGATAGTTCACCCAAAAATGAAAATTATATTATCTATTACTCACCCTCATGTTGTTCCAAACCCATAAGACCTTCGTTCATCTTCACAACACAAATTAAGATACATTTGATGAAATCCGAGAGCTTCCTGACCCTGCATAGACAGCAACACAACTGACACGTTCAAGACCCAGGAAGGTAGTAAGGACAACATTAAAATAGTCCATGTGACATCTGTGTTCAACCATAATGTCATGAAGCTAGAGAATACTTTTTATGCATGAAGAAAACAAAAACAACAACTTTATTCAACAATGTCTTCTCTTCTGTGTCAGTCTTCAACGCGCATTCATGACAGTACCACGACGCACGCAAGTGCATTTCTCTGCTTGCAAACAAGTGTCTTGGTACTCTTGTCAACGCGCGTCGAAGACGAACACAGAAGAGAAGACATTGATGAATAATCTTTATTTTTGTTTTCTTCACACACAAAGTATTCTCGTAGCTTCATAACATTACGGTTGAACACAAGACGCCACGTGGACTATTTTAACAATGTCCTTACTACCTTTCTGGGTCTTGAACGTGTCAGTTGTGTTGCAGTCTATGCAGGGTAAGAAAGCTCTCATCAAAGATGAACGAGGGTCTTACGGGTTTGGAATGACATGAGGGTGAGTAATTAATCACAATTTTCATTTTTGAGTGAACTATCACTTTAAAGCAATACTGGAATGATTCTGTTATATTCCCTTACATATTTTTTCCTTGGATTCAAAATTAGGACTTTAAATTAAGATCTACACCATTTCTAATTTGTTTTGCATGCTTGTAATCTGACTGCCTACACCAAAAAAGAGAATGTATTGATATTAGGTGATTAATGATCTCCTGCTGCCCCAAATGACGAAGGTTAAAAACCCAGGCAAGGTGCAACAGATCCATGGAGTGACCGCTCACTCTCATTTTCAGGTGACCTCCGGTCTCACCTTGAAGCAACCAATGTGAAAGCAGAGCTCCAGGGAATCGATGACCATGGCAGCTCCCTTCCCCAGAGGCTGCTCGCACCTCGAGCACATCCGCCTGCCACTGACCAGCCTACAGGCACCACATGCCAGTGTCAGAGTTCAATGTCAGACAGAAGACAGCATTACTCTGCCCTTGCATTGATTCAACTACATTTAACAGGAGGAGGCTGGCGGCAGAGTAATGAAAGGTTTGGAATAACATACTACCATATAATACTGCATGTATACTGTACACAGTATGCACAAGTTTCAGTATGCGTGAAATACCCGGATTGACAAAACGTGCACAATGAGAGCATGATCTGTGGAATACTGTAACCCAAAATGCAATATGCTCTACTTGAGTTTGTGTAAAAATTAAAAAGCAATAACAATTTTCACATTTCTACCTCGGCTGCATATTTAATAACACAGCCAAAAATTAACATTTTTACAGAAATTTAGATTCAGTTAACAATATTCATTTCCAAGATGATTTAGCCATGCAGTGCGGTTTTGTGGCATAATACTATTCACAAGAATTACTGAATATTGCATACTCATTTGCAAAAAAATAAAATTATATTACACATACATATATATATATGCTTTTGCATCTGAACTCTTCATTTTTTATTTTATTTTTTGCACTGTCCATTGAGCGGACCTGTCCTGACCTACATTTCACTACTGATTATACCCTGTATGATTGTGTATGTGACGAATAATAAAGAACCTTGAACCTTCATATTATATCTATCTATCTATATCTATCTATCTATCTATCTATCTATACACACACACACAATACAATATACAGTACACTGCAGCATTTACGGTTCACTACTGTTCAAAAGTTTGTGATCTGTAAGATTTTTTTATGTTTTTAAAAGAAGTCTCTTATGCTTACCAAGGCTGCATTTATTTGATCAAAATACAGAAAAACAGTAATATTGTGAAATATTATTGCAATTTGAAATAACAGTTTTCTTCTTGAAAACATGAATCAAATTCAGGATTCTTTGAGTAGAAGGATTTTTTTTTTCTTTAAGAATGTAAAAAAATTGTACTTTCACTTTTAATCAAGTTGTTACATCCTTGCTGAATAAAAGTATTAATTTCTTAAAGAATAAATACAATAAAAATCATGCTGATCTCAAATTTCTGAACTGCAGAGTACACTACAGTATATACTGCAGTATGCAGTACACTAGTATTCCATTCAGAACATAGCCAGTTTCCTAAAGTACCTGGGGTTAAAGGTCAGGTAGAGTGAAATCCTTAAGAAAAAATAGAAAATGGCCTAAAAGTGTTTCAACTGAAAATGCATTTACATATTTATTCACTAAAGACAAACCACAAATTAATTCTGAAATACCACACTTAAAAATGGGTCAGGACTAATCCACACCTGCCACGTTGCTGAGAGTTTGGACGGGACTCAGGCATAGTTGTGATTGGTGGAGTGGGAGAGTTGGAGGCAAACAAGGAGCTCTGCTTAAGACCAGTAGAGAAGATGGCCGAATCAGGGCCCAGGCTGCTGCGTCCACTCCTGTAAGTGCCAGTGTTTCCCAAAGCAGAATGGGGCCTGTTTGAGATACTTGAACTGTAGGACTGCCTGGACCAGGAGGAGTTGGTTGAGTGGAGGTTGTCCAGAGATTCATATCTGTGATGCAGAGATTGAGATGTTAAAGACTTTCAGATTGAAAATGACGTGGTTTCCTTTGTCAACCAGGACACATTACCATTCAAAAGTTTGGGGTTGGCAAGGTTCTGTAATGTAAAAAAAAAAAAAAAAGCTTCTTATGCTTACCAAAGCTGCATTTATTTGATAAAAAAATACAGTAAAAAAAAATGCAATATTGTGAAATATTATACATTTAAAATAACCGCTTACTATTTTAATACATTTTAAAATGTAATTTATTTCTGTGATGCAAAGCTGAATTTTCAGTAGCCATTATTCCACGTGTCACTAGTGAATGGTAGTGTAGAGCTGATAAAGAAAATCTGTGCTCAACAATATAAGGAAAATATTTATTCATCAGGACCTCCTGACTGATGTTCCCACAGTGATGGGCTCTTTGTTGATGCTAGCATTGCGCTGACGGATCCAACTGTTGTCAGTGAGGAGCTGCGTCTTCTTCCTCATCTCCTCCAGGAGCTGCAGACGTTCATTTTCTGCCTGTGACAGCTGTGCCTTCTTTTTACCGCGTCCTGCTGCCAATGAAGAGACAAGGCAGAGAAGAGGAGAACTGTACCTGGTGTTCAACTATTCAGGAATTCAGATAAAAATAACCCAAATATAAAGTAATCAGACCTTTAGCATCTTGTTTGTGAAGGTCTTGAAGTGCAGGGGTAGATTTTGACTTTGTCCTATGCAAAATAAACACATGAATTGAATAAAACAGGAATTAACAAAAAAAAAAAAAAAACAAAAAACCGCGCCGCTGTAAAGGTGAGGTGTGTCATTTTTGCATCACAAACAAAGAATCCCCAAACTCTTCTGGCAATGGGGACAGAACTGAATGTGATGAGAGCGTTAAGGCAACATGAAATATCACTAAATGGAATTGAAATCTGAACCAGAATTAAGTTTTTCCTTCACATTAAAATGAGACAAGTATTTTAATAATGGGGAAAAAAAATACATGTTTCCCCTTTACGAAACCTTTAAATACAGAAAGAGTGCTGCCAAATGTATATCATCACATCTTCCTAATGCCACAAAAGCCATTTAAAGAAGCAAATGCAGCCCCAAAAGCAAACTGACCTGTCAGAAACTGTAAGCTTGGCAAACCCGTAGGACTCCTCTGAGCTGAAGCAGGACAAAGCAGAAGCAGACAGATAGACATACGAGCAATAACCAAAGCAGCAGTAAGATGTACACATACCACATAAACTACAAATGCCACATAAGCTTAAATAAATAAATGCATGCATACAACTAATACTGTTAATTTTGTCAGGGTAAAAATATGGTGCTCATGGTGTGAGATGCTGAAAAACAGCTAGATTCAACATATCAGCTAAAAACGTCTGTCTGCATGTTTGTAGACCACCAATTACAAGAAAAGTGTCCCCTAAATCTTCCTCAGATGGGTTGACAAATTGGATTCTTGTGGATTGGATAGGTGCTGGTGATATTCTGTTCAGTTATATGAGAATAAAACAATGGGATCTGTTGAATATTATATATTGAGTCTTTTGTCAGATACAATGATGCCTTCAGTGAACATATTTACTGAATGTCTTTATTGAAATGATCAAATCATCTTCATTTGTGTGCTTGTCTTTTAAAATGATATGCAATTACATTTTTTTTATTATATGACAGGCCTAATATTTACAGAAATGCTAAATCCCAATTTTTTTTAGCATTAACATAAAACAGCCGTAACTTCTCTTCCAACTTGTGTTTGGCATATTTCTTACCACTGACTCTTTGTGGTTGAATCACACTCCACTTGTGTCTTTAGTGACTGCTGTGCTGCTGCTGTTTGCACAGCGGTCTGTCTGTTCTGTGTTGCTTCCACCTTCTCTGCATTCTGATTGGATGCCACTGAAGTGGTAGCAATGGATTGGTTGAAGAAGGGCGGTGGAATATAAGTAGCAGTTCCATTTGACAGCACATCAGTGCATTTCTGCTCCTAATATCGGCAGGAGGTATATAATAACATTGTTATGATTCTTATCCACCATTTGTAATGCTGCAGAGTCTAAAGGCAATGGAACCACTGTATAAAATTTTAATTTACATGCTGTGTTAGAGTGTAAGTGAGAGAAATTAGAGAATGATGAAGCATGAGAGATTAATGCTATGACAATCTTCTGACCTCGGTACCACTGTGCTCTTCTCCATAGACCTCCTGCTGAGCTCTCCTCCACACCTCCTCCAACTTCTCCTGATCACGTCGATACTTCTCCTAAAACCAATGCAGAAAAAAGTCTACTTGCAAAAATGTATAGATTTTTTTATTAGCTTATTACATTGAAAAGCTCAAATGCAAGTGCTGTTTAAATACACTTTAGAATGCATTTCAGCTGGACACCTCATGCAGTTGGTTGATAGAAAAGTACATAGTATTTCTATATTGGCATAACTATATATTAACTACAATAAACAAATGACTATATTAACTGTACTGAAACTAAAACAAAAATCAAGAATCAAAAAGAGCATTTATGTGGTTTGGTGGTACCTGAAGGAGGCGCTCTTGTTCTATCTGCCATTTCTCCTGCCTCCGCCTCTCCTCCTCATGATCCCATGACCAGCGAGAGGAGGTGGTACTGATGGAGGGAACCTGCAGCTGATACCCCAGAAAAATAAACAACCGAAAATAAGGATAAAGGAACCAAAAGGTAAAGTGATAAATCAGAAGATAAAGACCTAGAATAAAGACTAAATGTGAATGACAGATACAACTCACATCAGAGATGGCAGACTCTGAGCCACCTAGTAAAAGAGGTGGAGACAAAGATCATCCATTTAAACAGCATAAAAGCACACACATATCCATGAGTTTTCCATGCCTGTAACCTGATGGTTCATGCTGCTCAGTGGATTTTGACACACACCCCTTGCTCGTATGACAAAAACCGTAACCAAAGCCACCACGGTCAAGAGAGCACACAACAAATTCACACTCATATGCTGGTATGCAGGCTTTAAACAACATGCAAGACAGAGACAAAACATGATGAGAGTGCAAAAAACACCTCAGAGGAGTAGTGCACGCTATAGAATTAAAAGCACTTAATTTGCAGAGGAATCAAATCACGGATCTGCACTTAATTATAAAGAGACTAGCTAACTCAAAATTGTCTTTGTAAACAACTCTGCAAAGATGTATGACAGGAATCACAACATATACAGAAAAAAAGACAGAAAGAGCGACAAACAGCAGTCCTCACATACAGACAATTACAGAGTATCACAGCACACATCTTTATTTACCACAGAGATAGACCCAGGAGCTAACCGTGGCACCTGAAGGACAGAGCATTAGCTTTAAGAGCAATAAAATGGAAAGCAACAGAAACCCACCGAGCAATTTCAGATCTTACTGCTCAGTCCTAGAGCTTGACTTTAAAAAAAGCTTTTAGTACATACAGCAGTGAGAAAAGAGCATGTTAAATCTTAACTTAAATGGGTAACAGATTTATCGTGTGTACTAAACGCTTTAGTTAGTCAGGCCCTTAGAACGCAGAATAAGCAAACCCGTCTGTTCTTGAGCGAATTCAGATATTAATATTCAACAGAACAGACCGCACCAATACACTCCATTAAGAGTGTGCTTAATACAAATCAGTCACAGTATAATTAAATTAATAAGCTGCAGTGATCGATCAGCCGCATAGCATTAAACTGCTACAGCCTGAGTGAATGCCATTACCTTTTTGCATGAAAAATTCTAACTTTCTTCTATGATTTTTCAAAACTATGTTCTCATAGTCTACAACACAGGTGGGGAGAGAACAGTGGAAAGAGATGATCATTTTCCACATATTCGAGTGTCTTTTTTAAATAACATGAAAACTCTTCAGTTTATCCCTGAACAAGGACAAAGTTTTGACTGCTGAAGGGGTCTTGAGCACCTACCTTTGTTTCTTAGAGAAACTGGATTGTCTTGGATACGTCCATTCACCATTTTAGATAGAACTCCCTGAAAAAAATGTAAAATCAAATTAGACAAATGAATACTTAAAATTAATTACTTAAAATAGAATATACACCACCAAATTATTGGGGTTGGTATTTTTTTTATATTTTTGAAAAAAATCAATAATAAATACAATAAAAGTTGTTATTGCAGTTTTAAATAATTTGAATACATTTTAAAATACAATTTATTACTGATTGCAAAGCTGAATTTTCAGCAGCCATTACTCCAGTCTTCAGAGTGCATGATCCATCAGAAATCATTCTAATATATTAATTTCATGCTCAAAAAAACATTTATTAGCATCATCTTCTGCTTACTATTTTTGTGGAAACAGATAATTTTTTTTCCAGAAATCTCTCATGAATAGAAAGTTCAAAACATTTTTTTGTGACATTATAAAAAGTAACAATAAGGACTTTTTTATAATGTATTGCATTCTTGCCAAATAGAAGTATTCATTTCTTTCAAACTAATTATTGACCCTGTTGAACGATAGTCTACCCTTAAGCATTCAATGTACAAGCAAGCATATGAATATGACCAACTTGGGGATAAGTATTAAAAATGACAACATTTAAAAAACAACCACAACAACAACAGCTAAATTGACTGATTTCCCAATCCACCACATTCATTATCCTCCTGTCCTGACTCACATTAGCAGGCTGTCCGTTGACTTGTGTCTTCACCATGGTCTCCACCGGAGAGGTTGTGCTAATCGTGACATACTGCTCGGGCCGCCCTATAAGTGTTGAATTGGCACTGGTCAAATTGATGGTCTTATGGCTCTTGTACGGTAGGGAAGGTTGGTCACTGCCCCAGTCTGTCCAGTACCCAAAACATACATCAGAAATGCCAAGTCACATGTTAGTGAACTTGCGATTTAGCGTTGTGATTTGTGAAAGTGGAAATTTAAGTGGCTTAAAATTATACTGTCATATATGTGTCCATTAATGAAATCAAAGGGTGCTCATAATTATTCCCTTTGATGAAATTGAAGCAAAGATTATTTATCCAGTGGTAAAGGGGAAAAAAAATTAAACGGTGAACCCGCAGATTATTCAGACCTGACAGCAAGACTGACTGACAGACAGATAGACCACCTTCCCACAGTGACAGAAAGCAACAGATAAAGCATCAGAATCTGGAACGGCACCTTCACAAAGTGGGCTCATAAAAATCAGAAGCAGAAGGAACCATGCCAGAAATATAAACAGTCTGATTTAAGAAGCACTTAAAATATATTACTATTTGATTGTGAGTGTGACAATGTTAAAATCATTAATTTGTTGTTAAGGCAAAATTATTTCAAATTAAAAAATGTAAAAAAAATATGATATTATGCTGAATAAATAGATGAAAATGTGCTCACCCTCACACCATCCAAGATGCAGATGCATTTATTTCTTCATGAGAACAGATTTGGAGAAATTTAGCATTACATGACTTGCTCAACAATGGATCCTCAGTTGTGAATGGGTGCCATCAGAATGAGAGTCCAAACAGCTGATAAAACCATCACAATCCAAAAGTAATAAAATAAATCCACAAGCTGTGTGTTTGTCTGAAATAAATCCATCATTAAGATGTATTTAACTTCAAACCACAGCTTCCGGCTAAAATATGAGTCCTCCAACCATAATATTGCTTTCTCCAGTATAAAAGTCATCTTGTCTGAATCAGGAGAGAAATATTCACAGATCAAGCACTGTGTTTACACTGGTGGAAGCATTATTATGGATAGAAGACTTGACTTTTAGCAATGGAGGCAACGGTTTGAGGTTAAAAACGCCTTAATGGTCTGTTTTTTTTTTTTTTACAAACAGCTTTTCGGATTATTGTTTTTAACAGCTGTTTGGACTCTCATTCTGACGGCACCCATTCACTGCAGAGGATCTGTTGGCGAGCAACTTATGTAATGTGAATTTCTTCAGATCTGTTCTGACAACTCAACTACATTTTGATGACCCAAGAGTGAGTATAGTTAAAGCAAATTGTCATTTTTGGGTGCAGTATTCCTTTAACAGTGCTACATTCTCACAGACAGGATCCACATCCTCACCGTTCTGGCCGTGTCTTCGGATGTCCATCAGTAAAGTGCCCTTTTGCTGTGCTGTGTCCATACTGCCCTTAAACTGCTCATAATTCATTTCATCCACCCTGCATCCACCCAGTGCCACAATCTCATCACCCATCAGCAGACCACACAACTCTGCTGGGCTGCCTGTGATGCAGATTAAGAAGATGAAGACAAACCGTGAGGGTTTGTGAGAGTACATAATCAAGTTTACTTCTAGACCTGGACCAATAGGATATTTTAGATTTGTATTGAATACAAATCTTGTTCTCGTGGGTTTTCATTCATTGGCATGTGAAACTATCTGGTGAAGTGTAAACAGGATGGTCAAAATGTGTATATCTGTACAGTGGTGGCCAAATTTATTAGAACACTAGTATTTTCACCAGCTAAAAATGGTTTTAAGTCAGTTATTTCTATCTTTTGCTGTAGCTTGTCATTAGGAAATATCAGTTTACATTTACAAACATTCATTTTGCCATTAATTGTAATGATCCAGTGAGATTTTTGTTTGCACAATGGAGTCTGACAACAGCCAGTGCTCCACACAGAGATCTGATCTCATCATCATCCAGTCTGTCTGGAATAACACGAAGAAACAGAACAAACTGAGACATTACTGTTAAATGTTTTAGGCACTTGTGTAAAAATGCTGTAGAATGAGGATGCTGTCATAAATAGATTTCCTTTATCAATTAACTTCTATTAACTAAATTAAATCAACATTTGGTGTGACCACCCTTTGCGTGTAAAGCAGCTTTTGCCCTCGGTGCACTTGTGCATAGTTTTTCAGGAAGCTTTGCAGGTAGTTTTCTTGAAGCATCTTGGAGACGTTGCCACAGTTCTTCTGGATTTAGTCTCAGTTTGTTCTGTTTCTTCATGTCATTCCAGACAGACTGATGATGATCAGATCAGATCTCTGTGTGGAAGCACTGGCTGTTGTCAGACTCATTGTGCAAACAAAAATCTCACTGGATCATTACAATTAATGGCAAAATAAATGTTTGGAAATGTACACTGATATTTCCTACAGACACACTACAGCAAAAGATAGAAATAACTGACTTAAAACCATTTTTAGCAGGTGAAAATACTAGTGTTCCAATAATTTTGGTCATCACTGTAAACTGTATATTTTATTCCAACTTGAATTGTTGTGTATAGAACATTGTACAGTTTCAGGGTACATAATATTTCACAGTATATTTATGGTCCTGGTAGTTATTCGAATCACTTTTTTGTATATATAACATTGTAAAATTCCATAATATATTTAATTGTATACAGTCTTCTGTGCATTTCTAACCTTATTATTCTTATGCTACAGCTCACCATATTCCTTTACTGAATGTCCTCACCTGTTCCCCAGTATTTGTAGATGACATATGTGCACAAAGTATTTAACTAGTTAAACCAATTGCCCCTTGGGGATTAATAAAATCAACAAGCTTGTATACCAATAGGTGGTAACCTAATCGAACAATTGGTTTTAGAACAGAATTAAGGCTGCCAGTTACGGTGTTACCATTTGTAATATTTTACATCATTCATTACATTTTTTTTATTTTACATTAATAATAAAATAATTACATTTACTCTATCACAGCACATGCAAGTTCATAAAGTGTAGGGAAAGATATTTCATTATTTCATATATGGATTTTTGTGCAAGTGAGACAAGAGCACTGTTGCAGAAATCTACCTTAGCCAGATGTCTTGAATGTATTCAATAATGGACATACATTTTACCAAATTTAATTACCAATATTTGTGCATTTTTTGTGCATTCAGGTTTTCCTTATGTAAATCATAATATATTACCTGACTGACAGCTCTAAATGGAACTGAAAACAACAGAACAGGTTCATACATCATTGATGAAGCGCTACATGTAGGTTAGTGTGTTTAATGGAATTCTGGGGAAGGAGATCAACCTGAGCCTTCTACACCTCAGCCTGTCTCATAACACCACACGATACGGCTGATTAAAATGATCCCAAGTGTCAGAACCAAACGCTCTCAGACTCTTCTGTACAATGAAACAGATGAAAGCTAATATAACATAGATGGTCTTTACGTTATATTTACTGCATGCATGGCTGCCCTGACCTGCTTTTTTTAAGCGCACCGGTCACAGTTGAATGCTCAAGCTCCTCTCATTCATGAGGACACATCCTAAACTCAGGACCAGACTCCCTACAGGACTTCTTCAGTTTAACCAATCAGACTAATGCACAGTAAGAAACACCTTCACTGTTCTCTATAAATCATTCATCTCAATCTCACTCCAGAATCCTGAGAATGTGGCTGAACAGAAGCACACATGGAAATATATGCACAAAACGCTTGCATTCTCAATAATTAAAGAAACTATGAAAATAACTTCTGAGGACAGCATGATACACAATAAACATTCACAAACTTGACAAGTACAGAAAGCGCACCATTCATCATAATTTCCCAAAGCATATATTTATGAAAACTTTTTAGGATAATACGTTTTTTTTTTTTTTTACTCGAAATCCTGAATACACTGTTCTTATCTACACACCTCCATTCACCCATAAACACACACACTACCAAATTTGCACCAATGCACCCTTTCTCTAAACTGAGATTATGTTTGGTAGAAAAATATACAATATACATCTATACTGTATATTGTACATCTAAGCTGACTGATTCACAGATCGCTTACATTTCACCCTCTATTAACTGAAATGGCAAACCCTGGATGCATTTAAAATGAATGGCAGTTTTCTAGTTAAACAGTCTGCTTAGAATAATATTAAATAAGTCTTACCTGCTTGAACAGATTTCACACAAGCACCAGTTGAGTCCCAGTGAGCCTTGAATCCAAAGTCTCTCCCACTGTTTGGCTTCTGATTCAAACAGACTCGCATTTCACTTTGACCCACCTGAGAGAGAGAGAGAGAGAGAGAGAGAGGTAGAGAATGTGACACCTGAGGATCCCATGACACCATCTTCAAGAAATCTGCTCCAGTCAGTATAACACAAACAAAACTAAAACAATTTTCTATGAAAACTCATTTTAATATTAAGTAATTGTATACATGTATATTTACAGCGCATACTGTATTTTTATATCATAATATATGACTCTTTTCATCCACTGAATGTTCTAGGTAGGTTAAGGATATCCTGGACATCATGATGTAATTTACTCAATTCAGATTGTCAAGCAGCCTACCTTAATATCCCTGATTTTAGAGACAACAGGAGGAGATGTTTGTATATTGGAGGTGGCCATAGTCACTTTAGAGACAAAAGAGTTCATTGGAGGTGCTGATGAACCTTCCATCTCTTCTCTCTTCTTCTTTCTTGATTGGATGAGTGCTTGAACGAAAGTGGCCCGTGTCAGCAGAGGCTGTTACCTTTCCTTGACCACTAAGGAAAGAGGGGATAAGTGACTGGTCTCTGTTCCCACTGATCAGGTATTTATGCGAGTCGTCCATCTGTAGAAACCCAAGATAAAAGCAAATTAATAAAGTGGTTACTTCCTTCTACAACCACTTCAGCACTGGCAGTGCCAAATTCTGTTTTATAATGCAGTCTGTTGAGTCTTGATATCAAAGACATTTATAAAGAAAGAGCATTCAAATGAAATTAGGACTATGTATTTAAGAACAATGAAAAAAATGGAATGTCTCAGTGGCATATGACCCCATTTATTTTATTTTGCATTTTATATTTTATATTATTAGATTCCAGGTCTTCGTATAAATTACTGATACAGAGAATACATTATTGCTTTTGTTCGAGATACGGTGACCAAAGACTGCATGTGACCATGCATGGTTGAGAAGCTCGTCATGGAAAAGAGCACACACACATACACACACAACAAAGTCACAGCTTGGGTTTCATGAAGCACCCGGACTGCAGAGCAGTAGTAGTGGCTTTATCCATTATTCATAAGCCAGCCGCTAGATGATCAGGAGTAACACTAAACTTCACACACGGAACACTGAACAAACTACCACTCTTCCTCATCCCCCACTCCTTTATCAGGTGTGTTTATCAACCATTTAGGTACTATTCAGAAACTAACAGTTACTGTGGGGTGAAAAGTATACTGTAAGTGCCACTGGAAGTAAATGATGGGCAATAATGTCATTATATATACATTGATTACTAATGATCTAAAATTAAGCCATATCATGAATATTACAATAATTTCAAAGCACCTTTTTAACTGACCATTACATTTCCTTCAGAGCATTACACTAGTACTGCAATCTTTTCCTGTCTCATGACTGGTGACTATGGGAGCGATAAAACGAAGACTGGATTAATTTCCTTGATTTAGCTTAAACTATTTCAATCATTTAAAACTGATTGAGTCAAAATAAGACAAATACCTACAGTATAATTGTTATTTGGGTGATATGTCTTCTAATTGAACATATTTAAGCCATTTCAATGCAAAAATATAAATATTAAGAATGAATATCATTACAATACATTTTAGAATTTCTTTAACTCTACATATGACCACCTTACGTTCCAGGTATCACTACACAATTTCACTTTAGTTTGTTTCGGTCTAGATGCATACTGTCCCAACACTAACCAATCAGACCATGCAAAATGGTGCAATAACCAATCAGAAAAAAGAAAAATACACTTTTAAATTGCGTGATTGTTTACAATGAGATGCTAAACACCATGTGAAATGGACACAGATAGCAAAAATCCCATTAATCAGAATCAAAAGCCTTCACTGTTAGAATCCAGACTCATATGAAGACATTAATCGATTTTTTTTTTTTATGAACAAAAGAACAAGTGATCTATAACATACAAGGCTAATAATGGGCACTTACTGAATATACTCTGTGCAGTGAAGACACTTTGGAGGGTTTGGCTCCAAATGGACGTGGTGTGACGCCCATGGAGAGGCGCGAGGAACCTTCTGACCTTCTGAAACCTCTGGGTAGAGTGGCAGATACACGTTCTCCCCCTGCATAAAAGCTCTCCAAGAGGCTTGAACGGCGGCTGAAGACTGGACCCTGCTGCTCATATGGTTCTGAAATCATGGTAGTCAGGCTGGTCAGTGAACTCTGTAAGTCAGTTGTCTCTGCGTCAATGCTTCTGGTCAAAGCAGAAGATGTCCTGTTCGTGAGGGGTGAGGTGGTGGACCACCCAGTACTGCTGACACTGGAGCCCGCATCACTCATGGGTCCAGGCATGTTGGAGCTGGAAGAGAGTGAACCGGCAACTGGAGTGAACAGCTGATCTGATCCCAGGGCAGGAGTTTAAGGATGGGGCAGGACTCTACTGGAAAGCACATGGCTGTTAGTGGTCACCTGTGCACTAAAGGGTGGGAAGGGGAGTGGGGTGTGGAGAGGGCATGGAGGACAGGTGTAACTATCAAATGTCTCTATTATCCACAAGTGAACACCCTTAGTGGTAACACTTTAGAATAACATTCAATTTGTTAACATCAATTTCATGATGTGAAAAGTGAAAATGAAACAATGTTGTTTACCAAATGAGACAAGGCTATCCGTACCTGAATGTAAAAGTCTGATGCCAGAAGATAGAAATAACAATAAAGACAAAAGGTGGAAAGATTTGATGGAGAAAATCCTGAGTAGTGCTCAAGGTGCCCTTTTTTTGGGACAGATATCAGTGTAATTTCCATAAAACAATCATGCTGATCCATGTCAATAGATGGCAGTGCAGCATCTAATACCACTGTGGTATTGGTACTCACAGTACACAGAGAACAGTGATTCTAATGCTAGCTGAAGAACTACTTAACTTTTTCCCTGCCATTGACAGAATTTTTGGTATTTCTGTGTTTTCACTATTATACGGTTGGGGGGGGGGGCATTACACATCTTCTGAAAGAGTCCTAAATCTCTGGATCAAAATGCAGCGAAGAAGCAGCAGATACAAGCAATCATGTAAGAAAGCAGATGCATTAAAAAAAATATATAAAAAAAAAAAAAAAGCTAGATCATGAAACATTTTGGGGGTTTTGATGGAAGCTATCTACTCCATCTATGTGCCTCTGTGTCTAAGTTCTAAATTCTAAATCCCATCCGTCTTTGATAAAAACTTTTCTCAGCCTTTTGTTCAAAATGTTTTTTTTTTTTAACAAAACTTACCCACATTCAAATGTTATTTATTTATTTAAGCACACGCTCTATTCATTCTTTTGATATATAGCATGTTCAGATATTCATACAACAATGTAATCTGGGGGCCGTGAAAGATTTTTTTAAATGATGATCTAGGCTGATGTTAATCAAGTTAATTCATGCTTGCAATTCATTTTTAGTCAATCTTCCCGTGTGTTTAAGGAATATTGGGGACAAAAATAAAAATGCTGTCATTACTAATCAGCATCATGTCTTCTAAAAACTTGCTTTCTTGCATGAACACCAAAGGCGTTATTTAGAAAAATGTCTAAGCCGCTCTTTTCCATACAATAAAAGTAAATGGCCACCACAGCTGTCAATCAACACTTCAGTAAAACACTTTTAATCTGTTCTTTATGCAAAGCTACTGTATTTTTTCAGAGGACACTGTATTACTTATGACTACTTCAGCTCTATTCAAAGTTCTGTCATGAAACACTAGATGGCGCAGGCCGACAGGTTCTAACTCATTCACATGGAGCAGCTGATTGGTTTTCACATCAACAGCCAATGTGCTTCCTGCTTAACATTCAAAAACTTGGCTAGTGCTTGCTGTAGCAGTTGCAGCGCACTTCAGAAACCCTCCACCTTCCCCAGCTCCACCTGTATAGATCTGTTACGGGGGGATTTCATGTATGTTATGTGTGCAGCAGCAGTTTTTACAACTAATAATATAACTACCATGTATATTAACATGCTAAACTCTCAGAGAGTTGTCATGACAGAACTACTATATTATACATACATACATATATATATATATACACATACTAGTGCTGTCAAAATTAGAGCATTAACGCAGGCGATTCATTTTTTCAGTTTAACGCATTAAAAATATTTAACGCCGTTAACGCAGGGGCGGGGCTGCGGTTGGCCAGCCCGCTCACAACTGCTGCTTCGGTCTCTTTTTTCATGACAAGAACCACCGTTTATTTAAAGGCACAACGTCTTTATGACCACATCAAACAGGAGACTTTTCAGACGCGCATTCCAACCAGCGCCAGGCGTGAGTCAAACGAGCGCAGAAACGGTACTGTGATCATAGTGCGCACTCTTCAATTCCATGCACAAATGCGCTGTAGCCTGTTATTTCATATCATTTCAAATCGCGAAAGAAACTACGAGCATGCAATGTCATAGTTATGTCCTCAGTTAAGTCACAAAGTTACCAAAAAGGTAATTAAAGCTGCCTTAAAACCGTGCATGTATGCATGTATGTATGTGTTATATGAGTCACATTTAAGAACTCTAAAATGCAGTAGTTTTCCAAACTGTCCTGGAGCAGCCCAGCACTGTCTCCCTCACCTAACACACACGATTCAACTCATTAGAGACTTTAAGAACTGAAGTGGGTCAGAATAGGTAACTTTAAAGAGATGCGTGTCAGACTCGGAGCCGCATCACATTCAGCAGCGGCAGCTCTTAAAGGGACAGCAGACAAAAAACCTAATAACCAAGCTGCTGTGATGTCTGTTCATCAAAGATAAAAAAGGGGAGATCAATAACTTTTGTAGATTCATCCATTTAATTTAGAGTTTAGTGTTTGATCAATTTATTCAATTTCTGTATATTTCCTACTTGCTGAAGGGCACAGGTAAATATGACATTTATTATAATGGGTTTATGTGAAGACTGTTTTAAGTTCACTTAAATTAGAAGTTATTTTAAGTAGTCTAATAAATGTTAAAATTGATAGCTTTGTAATGTTGAATGTCTAATCAATGGTTATATATTAGGGGAAAAAAACTATTTCATAAGAGACATCAGAGTGATACTGGCCTTCAGTCATAAAAAAGATGCCATTATACAAATAATAAAAATATACTGTCTTTATGTTGTTTCTACATTAATTTGAAGATTGAATGTGAAATTATTGCAATGTAAAAGTATTTTAAAAAACTTTTATGTTAGGTGGGATTAATCTCGATTAATTTCAGAAAAAATATAAGATTTTTTTAAATCGATTGACAGTACTAATATTATACATAAATACGTACATACATATATATTAGGGGTGTAATGGTTCAAAAAAATTAACGGTTCGGTTCGATATGACAGTGGTGTCACGGTTTGGTACGTTTTCGATACGGGGGGTGGGGCAATTGGTTACGTCTCAATGTTGGAAATATTTCTGTTTTAAACCATGAAGGCGAGCCAATGGATATCACACAAGCACGCGTTTGCACCAGGGTTTGCACAGTGCAAACTTTGCGCAATATTTATGCCTGTGAACATCTTAATCTCAGTCAATTCACTATAAGCAGAAAGTGAAAGTAAAATCGGAATGACGAAGTAATGACAGAGCTTTCGGCATCTGACACCGCATATTCTCTCAGAGACGACGAGAGACGAATCTACTTCAACATATGCTAATAACGGTATAGCCTATAGCGGTTTTCATTTATCCCCTTAATATTTCTCTTGTGGCCCGTACATAGTGAAAAAAAGAATGAGAAGAAACGTATTTTGTGTTAAACAGGTTGTTTTTGAAAGTCGGTGCTTGAAATAAAAGGTTTTTATTTCATTGATTTTTATTGATGACTGCAGTGTTAATATTTTAATTATAGGACTACAATTCATTGTATAGCCTAATAGACCTGTTTTAAAAGACCATTTTTAAAAACATTTTAATTGAGGAGTAAATAACCTAATCTTATCCTCGCAGCGTGCCAGTTATATGGTACCTAATTATTGTGGGGCAAATTAATTGTAATTTTAATTTAATAATAAAAGTAGCTTCATAATAATAATAATAATAGGCCTAATAAAAATAAGAATGTAACAGGCCTACATTAATTGGAAATGCCAAATACTCTTATTGCTGCCAATAATTGATGTTTTTGACAATATGTCTGGCTATAGTCGATACAAGATCATAGTCTTTCGACGCACCCCAGCACGGGGAGGTTATCGCGGGGCAGACATCACGAGCGCAGTGGCCCTGAGAACATTATATTTCACACACTTTAAGCTCTTTTATTTTCCAAACGTAATGGGATTAGTCCAACTCGTTCGGTTTGTAATGCGTACCGAAAGCCTCGTACCAAACGGTTCAATACGAATACGCGTATCGTTACACCCCTAATACATACATACACACACACGCGCGCATACAGTGGGGGAAAAAATTATTCGATCCCCTGTTCGGTTTGTATTACCGAACCGAAAGCCTTACCGAACGGTTCAATATGAATACGTTTGCCCACTGACAAAGAAATGATCAGTCTATAATTTTAATGGTAGGTTTATTTGAACGTTTGCCCAGTGAGAGACAGAATAACAACAAAAAAATACAGAAAAACGCAGAACAACAACAAAAAATACAGAAAAACGCATTTCAAAAAAGTTATAAATTGATTTGCATTTTAACGAGTCAAATAAGTATTTGACCCCTTCGCAAACCATGACTTAGTACTTGGTGGCAAAATCCTTGTTGGCAATCACCGAGGTCAGACGTTTCTTGTAGTTGGCCACCAGGTTTGCACACATCTCAGGAGAGATTTTGTCCCACTCCTCTCTGCAGATCCTCTCCAAGTCATTAAGGTTTCGAGGCTGACGTTTGACAACTACAACCTTCAGCTCCCTCCACAGATATTCTATGGGATTAAGGTCTGGAGACTGGCTAGGCCACTCAAGGACCTTAATGTGCTTCTTCTTGAGCCACTCCTTTGTTGCCTTGGCCGTGTGTTTTGGGTCATTGTCATGCTGGAATACCCATCCACGACCCATTTTCAATGCCCTGGTTGGCTTCAATGCCCTGGCCCTGACGGTACATGTCCCTTTGATGCGGTGCAGTTGTCCTGTCCCATTAGCAGAATAACCCCCCCAAAGCATAATGTTTTGGTCTCATCTGACCACAACACTTTCAACCAGTTCTCCTCTGAATCCTTGGCAAACTTCAGACGGGGCTGTACATGTGCTTTCTTGAGCAGGGGGACCTTGCGGGTGCTGCAGGATTTCATTCCTTCACGGCGTAGTGTTACCAATTGTTTTCTTGGTGACTATGGTTCCAGCTGCCTTGAGATCATTGATAAGATCCTCCCGTGTAGTTCTGGGCTGATTCCTCACCGTTCTCATGATCATTGAAACTCCACGAGGTGAGATCTTGCCAGTGCCGATGCTAGACTTCTGGGGGCCCTACGCAAAACTGCATTTGTCCGTGTTTCACGCCGTCTCGAATCGTGCTCGCGGAAGGCGCTCGAGAAACAGTATCTCTTCCGCGGCTCGGTACGCTTTCAACTCGTTTTTTTTTGTCTAGAGCCTTTGTCAAGAGACTTTACGGCATTCACGTGATTTGACTGATTTTTACGTAGAGAGGGTGACAGCTCACCGCATTAAAAGAAATGATCATTCATGTTTTCATAACCGCTGGCCAAACTCAAAAACGAAACTAAAATTAAAACATCTTTGAGAGCAAGGGGGCCCCCTGGTGTTTCAGGGGCCCTACGCAGCTTGCGTATTCTGCTTATAGGGAGGATCGGCTCTGGATCTTGCATGGAGCCCCAGACCGAGGGAGATTGACAGTTATTTTGTGTTTCTTCCATTTGCGAATAAATCGCACCAACTGTTGTCACCTTCTCACCAAGCTGCTTGGCGATGGTCTTGTAGCCCATTCCAGCCTTGTGTAGGTCTACAATCTTGTCCCTGAAATCCTTGGACAGCTCTTTGGTCTTGGCCATGGTGGAGAGTTTGGAATCTGATTGATTGATTGCTTCTGTGGACAGGTGTCTTTTATACAGGTAACAAACTGAGATTAGGCTCACTCGCTTTAAGAGATTTTAAAGGGAATTATTTATTTATTTTTGTCTATTTATTATATTATTCTGTCTCTCACTGTTCAAATAAACCTACCATTAAAATTATAGACTGACCATTTCTTTGTCAGAGGGCAAACGTACAAAATCAGCAGGGGATCAAAAAAAACAAATTTCCCCACTGTGTGTGTGTGTGTGTGTGTATATATATATATATAGTATATTATTATGTCTCTTCTCTTTGGAGCTTGACAGCCCATGTTCCCCGTTCACTATTATTATATAAAAGACAGAAGCTCAGACATTCTGCTGAATTCCCTACTTTGTCAGTCATTTGGGCTTAAAATAATATGATGGTAAATAAATATTAACAGAATTTTCATTTGTGGTTGGACTATTTTCTTTAAGAAAAAAAAATATTATTAAAGCAAAAAGAAAATGTATTACTGTGCGAGTAAAAAAATATTACAGTGTATATTACCTCTCCTCTGGCACCCCGGTGAGCTGTGCAGTCCTGATGGCACTGGTCCCTCCCCCACTGGTATTAAGTTCAATCTGCTCCCTCTCCTCACGCTTCCTGTGGAGGTCAGAGGTTGCACTACGCCGCCGGCTCTTCCACCTGTTCAGATCCTGCAATGACAGAGGTGAAAACTGAGTGATAAATGAAGAAATATCGGGAAGAAAAAAAAAAAAATCTGTCTGACAATAACAAACGTGTGAATGATCTTTAAAAAAAAAAAAAAAATAGGGGGCAAAAGATTCTTCTCCAAGGCCAGTCCAAAACAAAACATTACTGTTATTATTTGGCTCACTGAGGACCCCCACAGTGCCAACTCGGACATACCAACATCTAGGAGAAACTTAAAGATGCTTTAGGCAACATTTTATGTTGCAACACACAGAAATGTCGCCAGAATTGGGTGTTCTGAGGAATTACATTTTCCTCTGTGACAAACCTAGGCTCCAAAAACAGCAAAAATAAATACTTAGTTCACCCCCCCCCCACCTTTATATATAATTTAAATAAAATAAAGATATTATTTATATACACATCTACACTACATATACATACATACATACATATATATATTTTTTTTATTTATTAGGGCTGCATGATAAATCGCATGCGATATTTAATGCGCAGCTTGTCAGTGAACAACGGCTCTATGTAGTAAATGCTGCTCCATCTGAAAGCATGCATGTTATGGAGATTTACCGTTGATTACAGAACCTTGTGATTACTTGCTTTACTGGCAAGATGCGCATTAACTATCGCATGCGATTTATCGTGCAGCCTTAATATATTATATATAAGTTTTTGGCCATACAATTCTTAAAATATCTTTCTTGATGTTCCACAGCTGAAATTAACATACAGGTTTGAAACAACACGAGGGTAAGTAAATTATGATAATTGCTATTTTAGGGTGAACTATCACTTTAGGCTGAACTAAACACTTATTATTAAAATCTGTGTGTTCAGTAGTTCCACAACCATGATGTAAAAAGTGTTACGCAAATAAGCATCACTTACTTCATGCCACTTGGCTTCACTTTCCTTTATTCTGTCCCGGATGCCCTGTAACTGCTCCCGCTGAACCCTCTGTATGGCTGAGGGGTCAAGGGTCACCTCTCCAACAGACCTCTGGTGAACATGCCGTGACCCCAGCTGGTCAAAGCTGGAGCAGGTGTCAGATTCCTGTGGAATGGGCTCCAGTGTGATGTCACCCATAGATTTGCTTCTGTTGAGTGGAGATGAACATGGTCATGATAATCTGATAAATGATAATCTCGATTAAAAAAAACAGAAGTTTGGAGTGTTGGCTTTTACACAAGTATAATTATGTTATACTGACATCTAGAGGTTAAGACCTGAACTGTACCCAGTAAAAGCTGTGTTAAAGACATTAGCATTATAAATTAAATCGAGATAAACAAGCAAAAACTCTACAATATGAAAAAAAAAATAATAGAATAATATTACAATACATAAGTACATACATAAATAAGCGTAATGCATTAAAGCTTATGCCGTAAAATAACGATTTAACGATGCAGGAGAGACAGAATGCAAAGCACTGCTATAGCATGTAACAATTTGTAAAATGCTGTGTGATGATTGATTTGATCATTTACTTGAGGGACAAGTCCTTCAAAAAGCACACAATCCTATAGAAGAAAAGCAGCCTGCATAATGGAGCCACAAATGCAAAAGCAATCAGGAGTTTTCTATTGCAAGATGACACTGAAGCAACATCAAAAATTGCAGAACTCACCCTGTGTACCGAGAGTGTCTCATGGGAAATCTGGGAAATCATGAAAATATTTAATTGTGAAATTGTCTTTTTTAGTAAATATCCTATATATGTTGTTTCTCCCCATGGAGGATCACTTAAAAAGAGTGCATTAACAAATAAATTCATATACCCACCCTCATGATTTTCAAAACCTGCATGATTTACTATCTCTATCACTGAACACACACACAAAAATAAGAAAATAATAAATAAAAATAAATTCACACAATCTATGTGCAACTGAGCTGGTATTTTTATTGGCCCAAAAAAGTTAAATTGATATTTCAGTGCAAGTTGTTTAACTTCAGACTGTGACATGTCAGACAGACACAAACATTACAGCTTATGAACAGAGCTAGTTGTCACGACTGCATACCCGCAGTATTTATTACATTATATAATGACATCTGTGCAGCAAAACTATTAAAATCACCTGTAACACTAAATCGGCTCAAATAACTCCCAAGATTTCTTTAGTTATTGGAGATTTTTGGTTAATCCCACTGTAAAACAAATGTTCTAGGTTTCATTTTGATTAAATCTTATAGAAATTACTGCACAAATGCAGTCTTAGTGGCTGTTCTGTACTAGTGCGAGTTTAAGTTCAGCTTTCCAAAACAGCCCTTTATCTGTGCTTGCAGTAGATGTGCTCAGGCCTTTATAAGTCATCACACACCAATAAATAAATGAGGCTAACGAAGGCAAACACTGAAATTAGGCTCAGAGATTAGATGGATGTTACCAAATTAAGTATTTGTTACAATCTCAAGATGGCCACAACTGCTACATTAGATCAAAATTAAGCTCCATTAAAAAGGAAGCAATGTTTTGGTGCAAACATACATAGTATCTGCCATATAAATTGCTTTTACCAGCTAAAACGTTGCTGCATCAATATTGCAAATCGATGTTTTAGCAAATTAAGTAAAGCTAAAAGATTACGCTGATTATTTACAAAGTATCTTATACATTTTCAAACAAACATTCTGCACATATGCATTTAATTAGCATACACTATCTTTCTCCTAATATATACTGTATGGCTTGGGTTAATTATCTAATGCACTACTACACAAGAAAATAAAAAAGTAAGAATGTCTCAAAGGGTGTGGGGGGATTTGGAATCAGGTGAAAAGTTTGGAGCAGGTGCAGCTAGCCAAGGAGTGATGTCAAAATCAGAGTCGTCCTCAGAGGAACCAGACATCTTTCGGCTACAGGAAGGAGAGACCGAGAGACAGAGAAAAGGGAGGAAGCAATAGCAGAGGAAAAGGGAAAAGACTATATTAAATAGATGAAAAAAGGACGACCAAGTACAGGTAGTCACATAAGTATTTACTACTGATAGTTAATATACTTAACCCCCTTAAGAAAGCCATTGGTTTAAAAAATAATTATACAATTCAATAAATAAATTAAAAAAAAACACTTACTTTGTTATGGGGTCAATTTGGGCAAAAACAAATCAATAATATTGATTTAGTTTATTATTATTTGATAAACCTGATCCAAAACAGACAGGAATACATTTCATAATGCAACTTGCTGTTGTGCACTTTAACCAATATTTTTATTTTATTTGAATATTTTTACAGGGTTTGTCGTTTTGATTCAGTAGCTCTATGGGTGTTAGGAATATGGACAATTTTGGAAGAAAACGAGCATAGGAGAAGTTCAGTAACAGCAATTATGACAATTTATAAATTTCTTTTTACTTCTATGATAGTTTTATTTTGAACTGGTGGGAAAAATGGGATTCTCTACCAGATTTCCAACTGGCTCTGTAAAAATGACCCTCTTTCTCCTTATGACACAAACCTGAAGCCCTGCATCTTCTTATACCATGGTCTGCGCTGGGACCCTAGCCTGATCTTTTTCACATGTAGATCTTCCTCAGGTGTCCAATATTTGGGCAGGAACTTGTCTGACTTGGCATTGACGGAGGTTTGATGCTCCGAGACGAGCACCCGACGGGCGTAAAGGTCATCCAGCACCGGATCGGCATATCCTCGGTCCTCATCAGAGTCACTCGTACCATTGTTTAGGGCTCGCTGAAGAAACTCTTCCTCCAAAGTGGCTGTTTCAAAGTCTGCCCGTCCATTTACAGACGGAATGGATGACACGCTGCTTCCCAAGACAGAGTCATCCGTATGAGACGAGTGCAAAAACGTCTCCAAGAAGCACATGCATGAGCATGCACGCAAAACTGTAAACCGCTTTTTTTCTTACTTTCTTTTTAGTGCTAGTTAGTGGAAGGCACAGCAACATCAAACCACAAGCAATTTTAGTAATGAGATGATTGAACAGCAAATTAGTGAAGATCCACACAGTGCCAAGATGAACCTTGAAATTGAAGGATCACGCCAAGCAATTCTTCCAAATGAGCTCCACTACAGTAGAACACCAGTTTGGGGAAAACTAAGCATGTCTTCTAAATTAATAAGCTTATTTAGTTACAATCAACAGATGAACAAAAAGTAGTTAGGACCAGTTGGATGTACATAAGCACAAATATTAGGGCACCACGGCAGACACAGTCTATATTTGAAACACTCTCTAAACTCTGACCTCTGGTTTGATCTCTGTGGCGGCACTGCGGCCAGCCGTGAGGCATCTGACAAGGTGAGCCATGATTTCCTAGCACTTGGGGTCACCATAGGGACCACCCTGGGTCCTAATGGCTTTGAAGGGATCGCAAAGTTCACAGGGGCCACGGCGGTTACAGAGCGAAATCTGCGACTCGATTGGTCGTCTTGCACAAGGTCTGGTTCAGGGCGATCCGCATCAGAGTCACTGTCACTCTGGTAACTGCTTGCCCATTGGAGGAAGGCAGAAGCGGGAGGGAGGTCGTTGCCTAAGCCCCTCCCACTTTCACTACAGCCAAAAGATGGTGGACAGACTAAGAAAACCACCTCCACTTACACAAACAATATATTTTCTATAGCCAACCCTGTAAACAAACTGTCAACAAAAAAAATTGAAGACTTTTTATATGGACAATATTAATAATCTACATTTCTTTTAGATTACAACAGCAAACCTGCATGATCTCATAACTCAAGCAGGATATATACACGTATAATGGAATAAAATTCAAGATCTTGTAATAAAAAAAAAAGTAGGTTTTAATGGGTCAACATTTCCTTGAATGCCAAAAAGTGATCAGCTGAACTAAACACATGGTAAATAGGGCTGGACAATATACTGTAAATAAAGAAATAAATAAATAAATAATTAATTTAATAATTAATATAAAATAATACATTTAAAAATAAAATAGAATGAAATAAAATAAAAATATAATAAACTATTTTATTGATATTCAATGTTTGCAAATACAAATAATGTAGATTAATGTTTAATGCCTAACATTTTAATTAATTGAAAATAAAGGTAAATCAATGGTATTGTGTTTTATTGTAGTTTATTACTGTATATTGTCTTTTACTTAACATTACACATTTTTTATATAGAAATATTTCACACTGAAAAACATTTACCTACATAAAATGCCATGTGAAGACTTCTGTGAGCATGAAAACAAATTACAAAAACAATATTGAAGATGATTTTAAAAATATACAAGACATTTAAGATTTTTTACGGCCTTTCTGGAATTTTTAAAAAGTGAATTTAAATAATCTTAAACTTAAAGAGATAGTTCACCCCAAAATGAAATTAAAATGTCGTTCCAAACCTGTAAGACCTTCGTTCATCTTCAGAACACAAATTAAGATATTTTTGATGAAATCCGAGAGCTTTCTGACCCTGCATAGCAATGCAACTGACATGTTCAAGGCCCAGAAAGGTAGTAAGGATTTCATTAAAATAGTGACATCATTGGTTCAACCTTAATTTAATGAAGCAACGAGAATACTTTGTGTGCAAAGAAAACAAAAATAATGACTTTACTCAAATTTCTCTTCCGTGTCAGTCTCCGCTGTGCATTCACGGCAGTCCCACGATGCATGCGTGTGATGCTGTTAACACATGAGCAGGCGTTCTGATATAGACCCCAGATGTGCTGCGGCATGTTTACAATCAAGCAAAGAAACACACGCATGCGTCGTCGTACTGCTGTGAACATGCGTCGAAATCTGACACGAAAGAAGAGATTGTTGAACAAAGTCATTATTTTTGTTTTCTTTGCACACAAATAGTATTCTCGTATCTTCATAAAATTATGGTTGAACCACTGATGTCACATGGGCTATTTTAACGATGTCCTTACTACCTTTCTGGGTCTTGAACGTGTCAGTTGCGTTGCGGTCAATGCAGGATCAGAAAGCTCTCAGATTTTATCAAAAATATCTTATTTTGTGTTCAGATGAGCGAAAGTCTTACGGGTTTGGTATGACGTGAGGGTGAGGATTTTCATTTTTGAGTTGACACCCTGCTGTTTATCTGTTATAAGCTTAGCAAAAGTTGTCATCCAACATTTGTATGCAGAGTCAGTTTCTGAAGCGAAGGGAGCCAGAAAGGCGAGTATCATACCTAGTAAGGTTGACTGCATAACTCCTGTCTCCCTGCTGGTATTCCTGCCTTTTCTTCCTCAGGGCAGATGGGACATGCACTCTTTCCCTGATGGGGGCATCACTTTTACTGCCTTCTGCCATCCTGAAGCAATGTTCCGCTTCTGCGTCACTACAGCAACCTGGGAGATCACAAGAGAGAAAAAGACAAGTGATAAACAAACAAAATCAACAGTCAAGTGAGATGGCAAGCACACCTCAGATATTTTTGTGCATACTCTGTGAAGAGGTCTAGAGCAGTTACGCGTTAAGTCTCTATTGCTTGTTTTGTTGTTCTGTTTACTGGAATAATTTCTTAGAAAGTTATTTGAGAAATCAGGATATATTTGCAGACTACATGATGCCACGGACTTGTTTTTATGCGTGTATATTTCATATGTTTTAAACAGCACATTATTTTGCATTGCCATTAACATTTTAGTATCATGACAACCCTATCCTAGCCTTCCATCCTTCAGCTGGCAGCAGCTCTATGCATTACCGAATGGGTGTGGAACGATCAGGAATGTCACACTTACGTGAATGGATGGGGTGAAGGGACAAGGTCTACGTAGCAAACTTTCATTATCAAGTGTCTGAGAGATGCAATATCGAAGTCACAAAGTAACCAAGACAATGTGATTTTAGTAATAACACAGAGATATTTAAGCAGTATGGACCATTATGTCTTGAAGCAAATGTTTGACAATTTTGCTAAATTGTACATTTACATGCAACCTAATAATCAGTTAATAACCGGATCGATGGCTTAATGGGACTGAAAAGCCTTCATTTAAACTACTTAATTGGTCCAAATGAGCTTAACTGGAATGAAATTTCAATCTGATTAAAATGGGTGGTGTAGATCTTAAATAATTTGCTAAATACGAAAATATTAGCCATTAGCTTACTGCAAAACTACCTTCTCAATTGGATTCAGAAATACCTTGTGCACATGCACAGTCATGATGTGTATGTTTATTTAGGTTATACAAACATTCACGTTTATGTACTTGATTTATTTACTTATTAAGAAGTGCTCAGTAAAGAGGACACTGAATATTTGATAAAAAGTGATTTATATCAGTTAGTTCCAGTAACACTCCCACAGTGGCTTTCTCTGTTACAGACTGAATTTGCACAGAAATTTTGTTCTACATAATGACCATGTAAATTAATATTTGAATCAGATCACAAAAGGTAGGGTGTGTACACCAACACTACCGTTCAAAAGTTGAGGGTTGGTAAGATTTAATGTATTATTATTTTTTTAAACGTCTCTTGCAAATGCAGTCCCAAGACTATTTATTTGATCAAAAATACAATCAAAATATTGAAATATTACAATTTAAAATGTAATTTATTCCTGTGATGGTAAGCATCATTACTCCAGTCTTCAGTGTCACATGATCCTTCAGAAATCATTCTAATATGCTGATTTGCTGTTCAAAAAAAAAAAAACCTTTGTTGTTTTTTTCAGTATTGTTTGATGAATTGACAGTTTATTAAACACCTTTTTTTAGAGATTTTTTTTTTTACAAATGTAAATGTCTTTACTGTCACATTTAATCAATTTAATACATCCATGCTGAATAAAATAATTACATTTCTAAAAATAAAAATAAAACTTCCTGACTCAAAACTTTTGAAAGAGTGTATATAAACAGTACTTTCAGAATCTGAAATGTGATTCAGTGGGATTGATAAAAATCAGTGCATGTTAAAACACCCATTGTCCACTGCAAAGTTCCCACTGTGATGACCAAATCAAATAGAGCACATGTACAACAAAAAAAGGACATTACACAATTACATACACACAAAAAAAAAAACACCAGACACACACATCCAGTCTTACCTTCACTGGCGGCTCTGAGAGTGCAGTCTGAAGCCACACTGAGTGTGCGAGACTCCACTGAGTCCAGGCTCTCGACTGAGTCCTCTCTTCTGTAGCCCGACTGCTTCAGACTGAACAGATCCTCCCTGTCAGAGAACCAGCCCTCCGCATACCCACTGTCCCTCACACTCGACTTGGACTGCACAGACTCCTCCAGAGCCTGAAGAAGGTGAATAAAGAGCCAAAACTTCAGAGAGGGTTGAAAAGTGAGTTTTAGCGAACAGACTTGAGCTCCAGTAGACTTTTACAGTGGTTTTTCATTTTACTGACTGAAGAAATTACCTACATGCTGAGTAATATGTCGGTCAATTCTTTGATAATTACTATGCGGAGACTGACAACACTGACTTACGCTTGACCGAATCATTTTATCAGTAGCCAAAATTAATGGGGAGTTCTGGACCTGCATGTTACGCCCTTTGTAAAAAAACACAGAGTCCAAATCACACAAGACTCAACTGTAACATCTCTCTAATTTAGTAATGTAATGATTAGCGAGGGGCTTGTTTGTCTTATGGATCTATTCCAATACATAAACACCTGATAGAAGTGAAATTTTAAAAACTTTGTGAAATGTTTTAGAATTGAATGAGAAGGTATTTTAAGCTGTAGACATTAAATTGACATTTTGTCATTGTGCAACAAATATCAGACTTACGCCCTTGTTTATTTTGTTATTATTTAATAATAATAATAATAATAACAATATAATAATAATAACAATAATAGCTATAACAATAAAAAAATAAAATAAAAACACTTACGGTATTGAACTACAAACACATCAAACTGGCATTTCATCATTTGCACAACAGAATCTCACATCCTTGTTTTATAAATACTTTATATAAAAATAAGAAGAATTTTAAAATAGATATGCAAAATGTATTTTAAGCTATAAACACAACAAATTTACATTTTATTGTTTGTGCAACAACTCTCAGACTTGTTCATCCTTGTATATTTTATAAATATTTAATATAATAAAAATAATAAGTTATTATCATTATTATTATTGAATATTTAAATGATTTAAAAGTAAATTCATTACATTGAAGGCATTTTAAGCTATAAATACAAAAAAAACTGACATTTCTAATTTAGCAACATTGGTAATAACATCCTTGTTTATTTTTTACAATAATTTCATAAATTAAAAATGGGGGAAAAAAAATAAAAACAATGTAAAAGTTTAATTGTAGTAAAAGGTATGTTAGGATATAAACACAAAACTAACATTAATTGATCTTGTGCATCAGCTCTCAAACTTGCATTGCACTTCCTTGAATAAAAAGAAAGTAAGAGAAGAGGGGAAGAAAAAAAAAAAACACATCAAAAGTAAATACCTTAGATAATGCTGTGCCCAGCAAACCTTCAAAGGCTTTTAGATTCAGCTGTGGTCCAGTGTAAAACGGATCAGACTGGGCCTTCCTCCCCAACCAGTATATAGTTATCAAAACCTGTATGTAATAACAGAATGATAGAAAAAGAGGTAAAAAAAAAAAAAAAAAAAAAAAAAAAAAGACTTCAAACAAATGGAGGACAAAATATAATTGAAAACAGGGGAAGATAAACTTGAATCTGTATTTTTTCCCTAATTAACGTAGATATTAATTTTATCATTATATTTATTTAAATCAGAATTTTCACTTTCACAAGTTTTAATATGAAATGACACAAAAGCAAAGCCTCTGAGAATTCATTGTTATGCGTGATTGCGAGTGGCATGAATGGCTTTTGTGTCCCAGATGAGATTCCTGTTCTCATCTACAAAACTATGACCATTTACACACACACACAAACACACAGGGTGCCAACAGGACAGGAATGTGGCACACGTACAAGACAATGAAGACAACAGGGCTTTGTGGTGCCTGTTGGATCTCTAAGATGAATTATTCTAATTTTAATTATTCTAATGAGGAATCAAATATTAGCAAAACAACATTTATAACAAATGAAACAAAGATGCATGGCAGACGGTACCTGCAGATGCTGTGCAGTTCAAATTCCTTTTACATGTTCAAAACTCTTATTAGAATGAATCATTAGTCATCATCAGTACCACTTATCTTTTTTCCCCTAATATTACTTACTGGAAAACAATCATGAGTGCACTGGAGAACAATCGGAGACAATCGTGAGCATGTAAGAGAGCCATTTAAGAACCATATGGAGGTGTAACACAAACACTTTTCTAAATTAAAGGGGTCATATGATGCGATTTCAAGTTTTCCTTTCTCTTTGGAGTGTTACAAGCTGTTTGTGCATAGATAAGATCCCTGAAGTTGCAAAGACTAAAGTCTCAAAACCAAAGAGATATTCTTTAATAAAGTTAAGACTCGACCACGCCCCCTAAAACGGCTCATTTAAACACACCCCCACATTTCTACGTCACTGTGTGGGAAGATTTGCAAAACACCGCCCAAACGTATACGCAATGAAAGAAAGTGGAACTATTATTCTCGCTGTAGTATTGTTGCTGCCGCCGGCGCCATGTCCTGGAGACGCTGTGTTTCGTTGTGAAAGCGAAAGTACTTTGTTTGGGCTTCCAAAAGAGGACACAACTAGAAATCAGTGGTTAAGTTGTATTTACAACACTGTTCCAGAACAGTTCAACCCAAATATTAGAGTGTGTGCAGCGCATTTTACGGAGGACTATTTCCTGAACCTGGAAGAGTAGCCTACCAGCTATGCTCAAAGGCTGTTTCTATAAAGTGGGGCAATTCTAACTTTGCAAGGACAGTCTGGCGCTTCTGACTCACAGCCTGTAAGTACGTTTTCTTATTTAAAGAATTTGCCACTGACGATTCAAACGCGAGTTTTGAGCAGTGTAGAGTAGTGCTTGTTGTTTGTCGTTTCTCCGATCACAAATGCAGACATGGTAATGTTTACGCGGCCCGATGCGATGTGTAAAAAGACAGTATAAGTCATTATAATCAGTAATTATGTCCCCACTGGATGCAACAAATACCTCGTTTATAATTGGTTTTATTGTTTTTGTGTCATCACAATACGGTAAGGGGGCGTAACATTTCCGTCTCACGCTTGAGGCATTCGGCCAATCACAACGCACTGGATAGCTGGCCAATCAGAAAATGCCTCGCTTCTCAGAACGATGAGCTTTGTAAAAATCGACGCGTTTCAGAAAGGCGGAGCATAGAGGAGCAACAATAATGTACAGAATGTGGAAAATAATGTGTTTTTTGAACTTTAAACCACAAACACATTGCATTAAACCAAATACACAAAATAATGTTCTTTTTAGCCACGTCATATGACCCCTTTAAACAATTATTTCATATTTAACGTTGGTCTTCAATTGAGTCATTAATCCATATATAGTGCATGCAAAGCAGTGCTTTAAGTGGCTTTAAATGACACCACAATAACACCTTCAGCAGAAGACTGCGACGAGATAAAATTACAAATCAACTTGTTTGGTATGCAAACTAAAGAGTCAAAGGCCAAATTGAGTTCACATTAAAGACAAGCCATGCATAAACTCACTTGATGCATCGTTTAGTTCAGAAGTTATTGGTTTGCGATTAAGAACAAGCTTTTAATAGCAAAAACACTTACGTTTTTCAGCCTCCTGCTTGTCTCTTCACGTCTAAGCAGAAGGAGAGAAGGAGGTTAAATGTGATGAACATTCACTGTCACACACAGAGATCAGTTCCAGCTCACACTAACAGTACCAGCAACTAAATCCACCCCATACCCTCCAATAAAATCAAGTCATTTCTATAAATGGACCTCAACTACATACCACATAAGCTTTACAGTAAGTCACCAATCATGTACATTGACTTTTATTCACAACAAGCATTGTATACAAAGCTTGCAGTGCTAATTTAACAAAGACAATCAGCAAGTGCTCAAAAAGAAACTCTAAACTATCTGACAGAGGAACATACTTGTTCCCTCAGCGTGCTGACACGGACATGTGAGCCATCTGTTTGTCACCATGAACTAGCAAATATGGTTTTACAAAGGAATTCAGCTATTTAAACACCAGATGCTAAGTGTCATGTTATCTCAAAAATAAGTCAGACAGGCTATAAGAAAACAGAACTTGAGCTACGGTTCTGAGGTTATTAAGTGAAAGTGTGTATGTTATTTTGTTGAGCCCTAAACCAACATGACTGCGAGAAAGTATGCAAGTTAAAAATAGCAGTCAGATCCACTATAGCTTCACCATAGCATTTGGTTTGAAGGGACAGTCATATGGAGCTAAATTTAGAGGTCACTGTGCCCCCCCCACTCCACCCTCTCGTGTCCCTCGTCCCTCTACAAGGCCAATGATAGGGACATCAAGCTCTCGGCAGGATGGACAACATGATTTATTGTTCAGGGTTGAGTCAGGACCTAGAAAATGAGGCTGTGTGATGAAATTCACAGAGCAAGAGTTGAGACTGAAATTAGTTATTGGAAATACTTCATGGAAATTCCATATGGTTTTGAAAATACCTTTTTTTGTATAGACGGGGATAAGAGCACTGGTTCTCAAACAGGGGGTTGAGGCCCACAACAAACCTTTAAAAGTGGCCATCAATGACGAAATATAATTTAAAGTAATAAAATATATTAAAATAATGTAACTGAAAGCATTTTTCTTCCATATGGGGGGGGGGGGGGCATTCAAATACTGAATAACAGAGGGCCTTTTAGTCAAAATGGTTGAAAACCACTGTAGTAGAGAGAGGACAAGAAACAAGATAGAAGGAACGTAAACTGAACATTACACAAGCCAAACTCAATGTCCACGTGAGCACCGTAACTCAACTTCTAACTACTATGCCAAATTTCAGACAACTAATGCATGTATTAAAGGGATAGTTCACCCAAAAATGAAAAATTTGTCATTTACTCACCCTCATGTGGTTCCAAACCTGTATGAGTTTCTTTCTTGTGTTGAACATAAAATAATATATTTTGAAGAATGCTGGTAATCAACCAGTTGATGGTCCCCATTGACTTTCCAGTATTTTTCCCTACTATGGAAGTCAATGGGGACCAGCAAATGTTTGGTTCTACAAAATATCTTCTTTTGTGTTTAACATAAGAAAGACACTTATGGAGGTTTGGAACGACATGAGGGGTGAGTAAATGACAACATTTTCATTTTTGGGTGAACTATCCCTTTAATACATGCACTAGTTGTCTGAAATTTGGCATAGTAGGTGAATTAATTATTTAAACAATCGATTTCTTCTAAATATCTACACAATGTTATTCCAAAAGCAAATGTTTGTCTTTGTAATCTTTTCAACTTGCCCTGCTTCTAAAACAACTTGGATTTGTGGATGACATCAACCAAGCCCTCTTAGTTTTAAACCCTTTTCTCCAATCACATGTGATATAGATACAACTTTTACAATTCCATTGAAAGTAAACTAAGCCATGAATGCCAAATGTTTCAGTGGTTTATGCTCAAAAAACATCTCGCTGATCTTAATAATGACAGACCATGAGTCAATGCGTCATATCTGACTGCTCTGCCATTTAAATGCCATCAGATTCGATTCAAAATACATTTTCATAAGGCAGCTTGACTAAAACATTGGTCTGGGTTGGTCAGGTATCATTGTTTGAGTTTGATGTTGGACAGATAATGTGTGACAGGACCCAGCCAGCCTTTCATTTGGTATGGAAATGTAATCAGACTGCAAACACTATTCAAATGAACCCTCTTCCTGCAGTCACATAAAACACTTACTTCTTTCTTTATACTCACACAAACAGCTAAAGCAGTAATAAAGTTTAAATACATATAGATAGGTTTGCATCAGATGTTTAAGGCTTATTGAATTACACAAATATAATGCAAAAGAGTCATTTAGAAGGCAAGGGCAACAAATCCAACGTTGACAGTTCATTACAGATCTTCCAACCATTTATAATGTGTTGCAATGTAACAAAGGAAAAAAACAGCAATAAAAATGTCTGCTTTCACTTCTCTCTGCTCACCTGACAGTCACACGAGTGGACACATCTTGCAGATCTCCAGGATGGAAGAGCTGTGCTTCATTAAGCCCTAGCTTCTCACAAGCCTTGAGAAACACATTCACGTTGTCCTGAAGAGAAACCAGCATTGACTATTGCAGCTATTGTTAATGAAAAGTTAGATGTCATCCACAATTCTTAAGCATCCGGTGAAGTAATACAGTTGAGTTGAGAGTACTAGGCAGAGAAGCTTGGATGACGAAGGTCCACAGAGAACAGATCAGCATAAAAGACAGACTAGTTAAAAAAAAAAGGGGTGGGAACTGAAGGAGACAGTTGTCAGGTGCTGTCAGCATTTACTACTGGAAATCCTCTGGACTCGTGGGAAAATGTCTTGGCATTTGTGCAATGTTTATACCTGAATCATTTAATGATAAAATAATTGTTTCATTGAAGCTGGTTGACTAAATCTAAATAAATCTGCATGTATAATACACTCACCAAGCCTGCAATGGGAGTAGAGAGCCTGTTCACTCGTTTAATGATCCCCGGCTTCAATGTGTTGATCAGACTGAAAACAGATGAAATATACTTTAAGTAAACCTAAAAAAAAGTATCTGCAAATCATACAGTGTTATGCTTAAAGAAATAAAAGAATAATTAAAAAAAAAATAACTTACTCGCACAGAAGGACCCCGTCCTCTAAGGCCACTCGAAAGCTTTTACTTCCAAAATGCTTTTTCGTCACTTCCTGTTAAGAACCCAAACAGATCACATGCACAAATTAGAACTAACAATATATAAAAAGTTTTCTATTTTTAATAAATGCTGTTTTTTTTTTTTTTTGGGGGGGGGGGGGGGGGGTTCCATTGAGTATCTTAAAGTATCAAAGTTTCCAAAAAATTAAAATAAGCAGCCAAACTGTTTCCAACATTAATAATGAATCAGCATACCAGACTGATCTCAAGGATCATGTGATACTAAAGACTGTAATAATGTCTGATGAAAATTCAGCTTTGCAGCTCAGGAATAAATTATATTTAAAAAGATATTAAAAGACAAAACCGTTATTTTAAATTGTAATAATGTGTCACAATATTACTGTTTTTGCTGTATTTTTGATCAAATAAAATGCAGCCTTGCTGAACAAAAGGCATTGAAAAAAGGCATCTTTCAAAAACATTGAAAGAAAATACAGACCCCAGACTTATATGACATCTTATATAAATTAAGCAATATATATATATATAATAAAACATATAAAAGCAAATCCTGTCAGCAACACATACAGATTACCGAGTAAGAATCAATTTCATTGAGTGAAGGCAAAGACTATAGGGACTTTGGTGAAGGTCTGCAGACAGGAAACCACAGGCCCTCTTAAAAACATGGCATGCAACTTTCCACTCCAACCAGATACATTTCAGAACACATTCTGATCTTCAGTCATCATATGCAATATAGCACACCACATAATTGCTTTTACTGCCATTAAGCAAGCAAAACAAACTGTGAGCAAAATCAACACGTGCCCTATAATTTCATAAAAAGATGGCACAATCACAAAATAAACTCATGCCATCATTGAGCCAAGTGAGGCAACTCTCTAACCAAAACCACACTTTCTCTCTTTTCATACTGAATCTGTTCCAGTCAAATGATCATCCATCAAGTCATCCCATCCACACATTATGCCACACAGTACAACATGTTTGGAGAATGAGGTGACCAAGCAAGAAGCGCCTGACCATACCAGTCATGCGGTGGAGTGGGCATGTGGCAAACAGAATGTGGCAAACAACTCAGGGGTCCTTTGTGTTCAGATTGAGATGCACTGAAGCATCCATGCCTGATGCCTGTCCAATTCTGCATCCTGATCATCAGCTTGTTTGGGCACATGGAATGTAATCCATCAATGGCTGCTTGTGTACAGTCTACAACAAAAGAGACCTGACAGAGCCAAGGCAGAATCTAAAAGATCTAACAGCAGCTCACAATTCCATTATTTTATACCAGTTTATACATTTACAAATATATGAAGAGTTCATTTGCAAAAACAGATAACTCTGTTTTTAACAATTTTCAAAATCAAGTTTTTCATTGTGCATTCCAGTTAATCTCAATCAAACTGCAGTTAGGTTATTTTGATTAGGTTAAAAAACTTAAAAATACAGCTAACTAACAATAAAACACAATAAAAACATAACATAATAAAAAAAAAATAATAATAGTTATCTGTTTTTGCAAATGAACTCTTCATATATATATATAAAAAAAGCATAGAGAAGCAGAGTGACTTTCATAGTTTTGCATGTTTGAATCACGTGCAACAACATGCAACCAAAAAGCACTGCTATTCTAGGTGGCATAGGACTGACAGGACTCAGGAAATGGTGGTTAGATCTTAGAGAAGACACTTCAATGCAGTTTAAAAAAAAAATTATATACAGTATATATATTGAACAGTGATTTTGCAAGGAAAATAAGTATGGAGAGGTTAAACCCTGCAAATATTTCATACTTAGAAATCATGGAAGGTCTGAAATTTCAGAAATGTCCACAAGACATATCTAAAAAAAAAAATTCATGTATGATTTTTAACTATTTATTTGTATGATACAGCTGCAAATAAGTATTTGAACACCTGAGAAAATCAATGTTAATATTTGGTACAGTAGCCTTTGTTTGCAATTACAGAGGTCAAACGTTTCCTGTAGTTTTTCACCAGGTTTGCACACACTGCAGGAGGGATTTTGGCCCACTCCTCCACACAGATCTTCTCTAGATCAGTCAGGTTTCTGGCCTGTCGCTGAGAAACACGGAGTTTGAGCTCCCTCCAAAGATTCTCTATTGGGTTTAGGTCTGGAGACTAGCTAGGCCACGCCAGAACCTTGATATGCTTCTTACAGAGCCACTCCTTGGTTATCCTGGCTGTGTGCTTTGGGTCATTGTCATGTTGGAAGACCCAGCCTCGACCCATCTTCAATGCTCTAACTGAGGGAAGGAGGTTGTTCCCCAAAATCTCGCAATACATGGCCCCGGTCATCCTCTCCTTAATACAGTGCAGTCGCCCTGTCCCATGTGCAGTAAAACACCCCCAAAGCATGATGCTACCACCCCCATGCTTCACAGTAGGGATGGTGTTCTTGGGATGGTACTCATCATTCTTCTTCCTCCAAACACGTTTAGTGGAATTATGACCAAAAAGTTCTATTTTGGTCTCATCTGACCACATGACTTTCTCCCATGACTCCTCTGGATCATCCAAATGGTCATTGGCAAACTTAAGTCGGGCCTGGACATGTGCTGGTTTAAGCAGGGGAATCTTCCGTGCCATGCATGATTTCAAACCATGACGTCTTAGTGTATTACCAACAGTAACCTTGGAAACGGTGGTCCCAGCTCTTTGCAGGTCATTGACCAGCTCCTCCCGTGTAGTTCTGGGCTGATTTCTCACCTTTCTTAGGATCATTGAGACCCCACGAGGTGAGATCTTGCATGGAGCCCCAGTCCGAGGGAGATTGACAGTCATGTTTAGCTTCTTCCATTTTCTAATGATTGCTCCAACAGTGGACCTTTTTTCACCAAGCTGCTTGGCAATTTCCCCGTAGCCCTTTCCAGCCTTGTGGAGGTGTACAATTTTGTCTCTAGTGTCTTTGGACAGCTCTTTGGTCTTGGCCATGTTAGTAGTTGGATTCTTACTGATTGTATGGGGTGGACAGGTGTCTTTATGCAGCTAACGACCTCAAACAGGTGCATCTAATTTAGGATAATAAATGGAGTGGAGGTGGACATTTTAAAGGCAGACTAACAGGTCTTTGAGGGTCAGAATTCTAGCTGATAGACAGGTGTTCAAATACTTATTTGCAGCTGTATCATACAAATAAATAGTTAAAAAATCATACATTGTGATTTCTGGATTTTTTTTTTTAGATTATGTCTCTCACAGTGGACATGCACCTACGATGACAATTTCAGACCCCTCCATGATTTCTAAGTGGGAGAACTTGCAAAATAGCAGGGTGTTCAAATACTTATTTTCCTCACTGTATATATATATATATATATATATATATATATTCAACATGCAAAGCTAAACACTAAAAATAAATAATAATAAAAGCAAATATTTCAAAGATTTTTTTCTCTTTTGAACTTTCTATTCATCAAAATAATTCTGTATACAAAATTTCCACAACATATTAAGCATCACAACTGTTTTTAACACTGAAAAAAATAAGAAATGTTTCTCAAGCAGCAAATCAGCGTATTAAAATTCTTCATTATATCATCTGTTATCTAATGCATCACTGTACTGTATTACAGACACAGTACTTTATAATAAAGACACTATGTCTTGTACCTTGCTGCTAACTGCTGGATGACATACATGTAATAAAAGCCACTCCGATGAAAGCAAACAAAGCATTACATCATTATTCAAAACAATCAATAGGTTAATAAAGGTGGTATCTAGGATTCTATGGAGCTGATGGTACTTGGGAACTTTGCAAATGGTTTCAAGCTGATAAAGAAGAAAACCACAAATGCTACAGGTTATCTAAGGCTACTTTAAAAACATAAGCATTCAAGACAGAAGGGAACATCATGATGAATGTTATCGTGTCTAGTTTTCATTTAATTGGTCCACCTAAAATAACTTTCAGGAAATAAAGCATTTCCTGAGAGCTCACAAACATCAAGATATGTTCTTTGCATTTTGAAAAGTGCATGTAATACTAAAGCTGGGCTAAGACTTCAATAATATATCTGTCAGGTTGTTTTAAAAACTGACTAATGTAATTGACATGCATATTTGAAGCATTAGATTCTCTGAGCGCCCAAAGAACAAAGTCAGTCTCAACAGAACATGAGGGTGAAATGACTTGCACTTTTGCGGCCAGCATGGGGAAATACTTGATAATGGTGTCATTACCTCAAGCCATCTCTGCGCCTCCTGGAACGCCCGCTCACAGCTGACTACAGACTGCTGACGCCACTCCATCACCGCTGCAATCACACCTGTGTGCATTTCACCATGAAAAATAGTGTGAACACTAACCCATTTAGAGACAATTACATTCACGGACAAGGACACAAAAATGACTATATATTTAAATAAATATTTATATTAAATGTTTATATATTATGTTATATAAATAATAATAAAGTAGACTGAACATTTATTGCTATTTCTAGTTATTTCTGTTTATTACAACTACAGTTGTTTCTGAACAGTTGCAACATTTAAAGTTATAAAAAACAAAATTAATGGTAAGCTAATACAAAATCATTGTAGAACCATGTTGCTTTTATCAAATTAAGCAATTTTAAATAATAATAATAATAATAATAATAGCTGCCACGGAGCATTGATTTGAAGTTTCACTGTCAGATAAAGCTGCAACTTAATATAACTGTAAACATGTAAAAGACAAAACATACAGTAATATGTATCACAGACAATCAATTTGGGTAAAAATTTGACAAAATGTGTAGAAGAATCACAGCTGAAATCACACCTAGCAGTTCTGCAATAGTATACAGGTCTTTGCTACATTAAGAAAAACATCAAAGACATAAATAATAAGCAAAGAAAATATATATTATGTCTTAGTATTGTCACCCTTTAGTTTAGATCAGACAAACTATTATTGGTGTAATTTTTAGATGGATTTTTCTTCTTTTTTTGGCAAAGCAATATATTTTATATATTTTAAGTAATATATTAGCAGCATCTAATCTAAAAATCATTTGGGATTTTGGTGACAGCAAAGGACAAAAAACACCACCACAAAAGAAAAGTGACTCTGAACGGGTTAAAATCAACTTCCATCACCTCCATGTTTGCAACCCCAAAATATGCTTGATGTGATTCATAACACTGCGCACCTGTGGCACCCTACAAGCATCTCAAGTGGAATGACTCAAAACTTACCAGCTAGCCCGTTTCAAATATGTTTATTGATTTCCTGTAACTACTTCCCAGATGTCTCGACTCGAAAGCGCTACCGCTGCGCGTGCCTCCAACACAACTCTGTTAATCTGTTGCAAACATTGCTCCTCAAACTCACACCTTGAAGTCCCTGCACGCGACTGGATCGTGCAGCTCTCCTCCACCGAACCTGCTTGTTGTCTTGAGCAGGAACAGAAAAGCCCCGTTCGGTGATGCGACAGAGGCGCTGAGCGAACAGGACAGTTTGAGTTTTTGCAGAGCAAGTGCATCTGCTGTGATGATGATGAGTTTAAATATATGCCACGCCCCCTGCTGCTAGAAAGACTGATGACGTGCTATGGCACGTGACCAGCAGATGGCGACAAAGACTAACTTCAACGACGTTGTCGTCATCTTGCTGAACGCCGTACAAAAAGGCAAGGGACCAAAAAATTATTCATCTTAGCACTTCAGTAGTAACTAAGTTTAACATGAAAAATAACCCTTAATGCTATGTGCTTAGTTATGCTAACACAATCAGGGGAAGTCAATTAAATGCTCTTTTTTTTTATCTATCAGCCTAAAATAGCTATATTTTAAAAATGACCACACACATTCTGCTAACATAAATGTTTTGATAAACTTTACCATGAAAATAAAATCATGATGAATATTTTATCTTTTCAAATTGCATTTGGGTAAGAACACAGGTGCTTGTTTATGCTTGAGGAAACTAGTCTAGCTGATCTATTGCCAGAAAGAAAGAAAAAAAAGCGTTAGAATACATGTTAGGTCTGAATGTGGACTGTGGTCTGCACTGCTAAGTGCTTTAACCTCACAGATGAGTTCTGGGCAGAAAGCTGGGCTACGTTCAGCCCTGAAAAAACGGTGCAAAACGTTTATTAAACGGAAACGGTGATGCGTTGAACACTGTTCTGATGACGCAAGTGTTGCAGCTATGGCAGCTGAGAAGGCCATGCTTTGTGTTATTTTTGAAGAATTTTCGGAGCCTAATGAAATCGGTATAAATACGTGTTTAATACTGCAAAATACGCTCGATGTTAGTCACTGCCCTTGCCGTCCAGAATAAAAGAGAACATCCCAATCAAGTGAAGGGATTTGTGGAAACTGTGCCTAATTATTGTGATCCAACATTTGCCTCACATTTCAGGATGAAAAGACAAACATTTCAGATGAAGGATAATCCACTTCTTACCTCCGAGACTGTGTTATGATCTATATGACCTTATTATTTTTATTGGGAGTATTAGGCGTATCATTATTGCTGATCACTGTTGTTGTGCTATGATATTGTCATATTTACCATTATATAATCAGAGGAGCATGGAAAAGTTTATGAAAGTGTCAATCCACAATACAATAACAAAATATATAAATATGTATAGTATTTGTATGTTACATTAATCAGTGTCTAGCACACCTTCCTAAGGAAAGGATATGGACCAGAAGACATTGCAATTACTACATTAAATTTAGACAGACTTAAAGAAGTTCCAGATCTATACTTGTGCTCTTATTATTTCAGTTATTTTGCCTTTCACGAGTTCTCACTTACATATAATAAATAGAATAAAGTTTATGCGTATTTGGCGTGCTGTCCGAGGGGAGGGCTCCGAGCTCGGAACTTTGGCCCGAAGGAGAAGGGGTGGCGGAGGGATGCTGGAAAACTGTCAAGGAACAGAGGTAAACCTGCTGTGTATATATACACACCTCTTATCTTGTTAACTGGGTTGATTACTGAGTGTGCTCCTCTTGTGTTATAATTATCTGAACGTGCTCCTCCCGAACTTTGTTAATAAAACATAATTTAATGTAAATAAACATGTGCAAACAATACTTGCTCTTGTGAATTAATTTTGATGTTAATTACATTTACTTACAAATTCATAGTCATCATGATGTTGATATGCTATGTTACTATAAAACTCTTACGACAAACATGTCTTCTAATATCTTCATTTGTTGCGTATACCGAGCTGCAGCGGACACATTTGTAAATGACTTCACTTGGACCCATTGTGCGAGCTGTCTCTTTAATACCGCGTGGTTTATACACATGTTTCTGCTGATTGGGCTGACATTTTTGACAGACCCACCAAACAGAAAAGTATCTCAAACACCGTTGCACACCATTTCCAGGAAACATGTCGTTCAACCCAGAAACCGTAGCAAAACGTTGGGCACCGGTGTGAGCTTGAACGTGCCCCTGATGTATCAGGCTACACCACATCTAATCCAATCAAAGATCTGTATAACAATGACTGACATGCCTTATTTGGCCCGCCTGTTGTAGGTTTTAAAAGAATATTATAAAATTTAAATTCCATTATTATGTATTTACCCATCAATCCAAACATGTAAGTTTATATATTTTCATGGACCGTACAAAAAAATGTTTCATGAATTAAAAAAAAAAAACTATTTTTCCATATAAAAACAGTGATGCCTGATGTTTAGTGACGCCTGTTAAGCTTCAGAAAGTACCAAAACAATTATATGCATGATGCAGTTCGGTTAGATGCAATTACTGCTGTTTGTTGCAACATGCTTTGAACTTACATTGAGAGATGCTTTCAACAGCTGGAACTAAAACAGGAAGTGCTTCATCCAGCGACAGGAAGTGCTAACCAAAGCTGGAGCAATGTACATGTCTGTCTGCCCACTGGTTTCCTGTGTGACTAGTCTGCTGTCAGACAACCAACACTTTATCACAGTATTGTTGTCTTCTGATGAACATTAAGACAGCGGTACAGGTTTCAAAGCATGCTAGCAGCTCTTCACAGGATGTTGGTGAAAGGTGTCCTCTGCTGTTGATCTAAAAGTTTTGCGGTTTCACTTGAGATGATGAAAATTAGTGAGGAAATCTGGTGATGAATATATTTAAATGCACTATTTTGTCAAATACATTGGTTGTCTTGTATATAGATTTTCTAATAAGAATACAGCATAATATAGCATATTATGGTTTGTGTTGCACATCAGATGCTCTTAAAAAGATTGCAATCTTCTTCTGCTTAAAAGGCCAAATGCATGTGTGAAGGTGTCATAAGTCAATTAACATTTTCTATGTTCATTAAAGAGATATCTAGCAATAGAGCAAGAAAGATTTATATATCTCTGTACTTGGGTCAGTCTGAGAGAAAAAGTTTTGTGTTTTATTGAGAGGCCTAGTCTGATTGGAAATGTATGTTAATTACACAGATTCAAGTCGAATAAAAGTTGTGCAAAACTGAAGCAAATTAGAGGATTGCTTAGTGGGTTTGATATTACAAAATTGTTCTCCTCACCAGTCCTAACTGGTATTTTTAAAGTTAGTTCAAACCCAGCCAAGCGATCGGAGTTTAAGTAAACTTTCTAGAGGTTCTAGAATTCTTAGCAAGCTAAAGTAGATCTAATAATCTTTTGCACATCCATTGCCACAGACTTCTGTTACATCCTGATCTTGAAATGTATGTTTTTGATTCTAATTCTTGGTTTCTGAAGCCATTGGATGGAATGAGCTAAACTAGAAACATAACAAAGAAAATTTGTTTACAGTTTAGAGTGCTATGAGGTTGACCACACACATATTAGAGGTGATGTTTCTCTAGCTCTAGCTCTAACGCTTACTCTTACTTACTGGATATATGCTGGATATACATATGAAAATTCCAGACATTAATAGATAAGTGAATGTTGGTTTGGCAATGCATGTTTGCATGAGAGACATTCTTTCAGTCAACAATGAAGTTTGGTTGAAAAACAAACATCTAACCAGAGTCAGCACTACAATTCACAAAGGTTGAGATTAGCTATTTTTCTTCCCATCTTTGAGGGGTCATTTCTATTGTTTTCAGCATAATGGAATGAAACCTTTGTTTAATGATATTCATTGTGAAATCTCATTCTCTGCACATCATTTACATTTAAAAAAAATGCCTCATGTAGTTGCTGTATAGCCTCAGGGTGTGTGTGTGTATGCTTCTTTTGTCCCTGCCCACTGACTGGTGGTCTATTTCACCTGGAGCTGCCCAGCTGTTTAGAGTTGCACTGGAACAGCAGTACAGTTTCCTGAACACTGTAGCTTTGTCCTGATTTGGCATTGCCCAGCAGACATGTGAGAATAGGGAGGGATAAAGACGGGAAGGAGGGCAGCCAGATATGTTAGTCCAGCCAAGGGCACATTTCACTCCTGTTAACACACATCTTAAAAATCTACTAGCACCTAGACTCACTCCCATTACAAGGTTCAGCAAATATTTGATGACAATGTCAAAGCTGTTTGAATCAGAACAAGAATGATTTTACCCTTTTGCCCTAAATAATGTAAAACAGTTGCTAGAATTACCATGTAGACTTTTAAATGTTCCAAACAAAATGTGAGCAATACTTGACGGTGCAAAACTCGCCTCCCATGGTGCTCAAATGATGTGCGTGGTTGCTGCAGTATATGCTGCTCTTATAGAAGTTACTTCTGTCATCTATGTCAGTGGTTTTTAAATAGGGGCCACAGCAAAATTTACAAATGGGCCTAAAAATTACTTAAAATGAGACAAATCGAGCATTAAAATAAGTCATAACACTTTGAAGAACCAGGATTCCCAATAAAATACACACACACACACACAAAAAAAAAAAACATATTGGATATATGAGGTAGCATAATTTTAAAAGTGTGATTTCTAGAACTGGAATATTTGATAAAATAGTTATGCCGAGCTCTAAAATATGTATTGGGTATATGTGTATGTAGCCTATGTATATATGCATGAATAAATAAATAAATAAAAACATACATACATGCATACATACAAACTTGTCCTTAATCCATATCCAGTATATCACAAAAGACTGGAAAATTCATATATTTCTTCTGAACACTGTTGTAGACAATCTTATAGTCGAAAAGATTGAGAACCACTGGTCTACATGGTTGCTATATAGAGCATCCAGATGGTTTGGTTGATTTGCCTAAATCAAACCTCTCAGGTCCATATGATTCCAGCTAATAAATATTGAACTTCTTGGAATGTTAAATATAACAAAAATAGCCTACAAAGAATATTCCATTATTATTGATTAGTTCACAAAAAAATAAAATAAAATAGGCACAATATGCTAATGTTAGGGAAACTTTCTGTGTTTCCGTAGGACCAGCCAAGATTATAAATGAATGTATATCCTATGTAATACTGAAAGACATTAATAAAATAAAATAAAAATAAAAAATTCACATGATTGAAAAGATTTATTATTTCATTCAATATATTTGTATTTTTATGCTAATTAGACATTAATGGTATTAGATTAGCAACATGCTAATGTCAAACGTGAACTGTTTTTTTAATTCTGACGTCACGCGTCACTGTTTCTGGGTTCAAGCGCTCTATCAGATGCCAAAAGCAGACAACATACGATGTCAGTATACACTGTGTGCTGTAATACTACCAAAAAAATCATGATTCTAACCTTTATCTCCATACCGAATGTCTCAGTTGGCCAGACAGTGATTCATTCTTTATGGATCCGTAAAATATTGCGGTCTGTTTTTTAAAAGCTTAGCTTATACAGTAGGTGTGCTATGAATAGTGCTCATAAATGGCTGTTAAGATAGTATCCTCACTTGAAACAGAATGGAGGCTTAGACCAGAAAACAGCAGGCCTATTTGTTACGTCATGACTTAACAAGCCGATTAAAATAATCAAATGCTAGTCAAGAGTCGAGTTTGGAGTGCTATTTGAGTTTCTGCATTCCAAAACAGTCGCTTATGAGGTTTCATGATGGTTAGTATGTTATCTTCAAAGATTGAGTCAGCCAACTAGATCTCAGAGTTATAATGATGCTAGCTAACTAATGTCCTAGCCAAGCAATTCTCAGTGAAATAACTTCACATCTCTAATGAACAACATAGGTGTGGTGAGGTCATCTTATGTGTGTGTATGTGTGCTATCATGTCATGCGTTCTCAACAGGACCAAAGGAGGGTGACAAAGTGAGAGGTTGCTATGGTGATGCCTTGTGGTCTCAGAAGGGTGAGAACAAACCGATGTGTCAGATGGAGGAGAGTTCCCCCACACACACACCAACTGATCAACTTCCAATATTTTTAATAAGACAGACACATTGGATAACATTTTACATCTCAATATAACCCGTGTGGAACTTTGATGAGACTCAGAAGAGTATTGAGGCGGTTTTAAGCCTGCAGACTGTGGTGTGAGAGCAGAAGGCATTCTGCAGTCTATTTACTGTGGCATTATGAAGGCAGTGCCGCAGAGAAAAACTGTGTCAGTGGCTTGGTTGTACAACAATAAAGCATGGGTTGCATGTCAGAGTGCCTATGAGTCAGTGACAGTTTGCTGCTGTCATTGCAGAATGGTCGACACATATAATAAGGCACCAATAGAACAATGACTCAGGATGCTAATGAGGCGGTACTGCAGTTCAAGTCTTCATTTACTCTCCTTCAAATTATTCCAAACGGAATGGCTTACTTTCTTCTGTGGAACACAAAAGGAAATGTTTTAAAACTGTACTGGTTGTTTTTTATGCATTTTATCCATTATAATAGGGACTAGAGGTTTCAAGCTTCACCATAAAAGTACCACTGACAGTAGTCCACTCAAATTGTCTACAATATTCTAAGTCCTTTGAAGGCATAAAAATGGTTTTGTGTGAGAATCTGATAATCTTCCACTGTATGGCCTACACAAGTCACATAAATCTGATTTTTGAATTAATGAATTTGAATAGTTTTGTGGATTGGATCAAACGGTTCACTGAAACTAATGATAGGTTCATGATTTATACATAGCTAACAATGACTAAATTAGAATCAGCTCCTTACACAAAGCCATCATATGGCTTCAGAAGACTTAATGTAACAGATTCTTATGAATCAATGAAACATATACTTTTTGAAATCTGAAAGCTTCAGTATCCATATTGTCCATAGAGTCTTAAAGGAGACCTATTATGCCCCTTTGTACAATATTTAATATAAGTCTCAGGTGTCCTCAGAATGTGTCTGTGAATTTTCAGCTCAAAATACCCCACAGATCATTTATTATATCATTTTGAAAATGCTAATTTTGAGTGGAAGCTGAAACACGCTGTTTTTGTTTATGTCTCTTTAAATGCTAATTAGCTGCTGCTCCCTGCCCCCATTTCCAGAATAGGGCTGTGCCTCAACAGTACCAAAACATCTGTTTGGTTTTGATTATCATGGGCCCTATTTTAACAATCTAAGTGCATGGTCTAAAATGCACGGCGCAGGTGCACTCAGGGCGTGTCCAAATCCACTTTTGCTAGTTTAACGACGGGAAAAATGGTCGGCACACCTGGCGCGTGGTCTAAAAGGGTTGTCCCTATTCTCTTAATGAGTAATGGGTGTGTTTTGGGCATAACGTGCAATAAACCAATCAGGCTCCCTTTAAGAGCCAGTTGCGCTCGCGCCATGGCAGATTATTTACACAGCGGAATTTGCAAGCACAAAGACTGAACGCATCTCCAGAGAGGAAACGGAGCTGCTTGTGCGCGAGTAAATAGGTATCCTTATTCTGATACATGCAATGACTATCCATTAGGACATGTAGGTATTTTTATATTTATGTAGCCTACACAATAATAATCTTACATTGTAATCCTTTAATTTTTTATATTTGGCATGTTTGTGTGCTGCTGTGCATCCCTTTGTGTGTAATAAAAAGAGTGCACGCGCGTTGTGGACCCGCCTATAGGCGCATATTACTAACGCACTCTTTAAATGACAAGAAATACTGCGCCATTGACTTTAGACCAGGTTTTAGTTGGTCAATGGTCTATTTCAGTTGCCTCAAAATAGCAACACGCCAACAATGCGCCTGAACACCATGAGCGCACAAATGGACGCAAATGCATTTGCTATTTAAACAACGTGGCGCAGGACGTGAAAATGATAACTGCATCGGGCTGAAACTAGCAAAAAACACTTGCGTCACGCCTGGCGCCGCATTGCACTGGGTGTATGATAGGGCCCCATGTCTATCGTGCTGAAATCATGTTTTAAAGCCATATCAGTTTAAACTTCTGATATACGGTTTTGTGAGCACACACATATGAAGCACGCGCACAGAAAACGTCTGTCACACGGCATGTGAGTACTAAACTAAGTTCTCTTTCATGCAGTACCGCCGCTCCCTATACGCAGAGTACACAGTTTGCGTAGGGCACCAACTCCCAGAGGGGGCACCATCTCAGTTGCTCAAAATAAAAAAAATAAAAAAACGTGACGCGCCATTCCCGCATCTGCGCCCGCGACCGCTCGCGGCTGAATGCAAATGATCATAATTGATGGACAAATATGCCCTTGAAAAGACATCAGAAATCCGGAGCCAAGAATAAAAAAAATTAAAAAAAAGATGAAGACCCTATTGCATGCGTCACTTTCAGATAGGCTACTCAGGGTTCCTCAAATCTTTCCCTGGAGGTCCAATCTGCTGCAGAGTTTAGCTCCAACCCTGATCAAACTCACCTAGCTACCTGTGATTTTCTAATGATCTTGAAGACTCTGATTAACATGCTCAGGTGTGTTTGATTAGGGTTCGAGCTAAACTCTGCAGATTTGAGGATCCCTGGGCTACATTCATAATCCTGTGAAACTTTTTGGGGTTTTGAGGTTAATAACGCGTGTTTTAATGTCGGTAATAATTTCACCACCACCAACGCATCTAATATTCTCTGAGTTTCCATGTTCCCTAACGAAAGTTAGCCATGGTTTTAACACGAATAAAAAATAATAATAATAAAAAAATCATGGTTCTTTTAGCCATGGTAATTGCAAATTAACCATGGTTTTGTTACTTCAAATAATAATATACAAAGAAGTATTAAGATAATATTTTTTCTCCCATCTCCCTCTCTCCTTCTCCCATCCATTTTTCTCCCTCTCCCATCCATCCTGGACATTTTCCTTGCACGATGCTCCAGCAAAACCAACAGCATCGTGAAGGACCCCACCCACCCCTCCCACAGTCTCTTCCAGCTCCTACCATCAGGAAGACGGTACCGGAGCATCAGAGCCCGCTCCGCCAGACTGCTCAACAGCTTTTTCCCCCAGGCTGTGAGAGCCCTGAACTCAGATCACCGCGCCCCCCTCTGAAACTCCATGCAAACCCCTACCTCCTGAAACATGGACCACCCCCCACTCTCCAAACACCCCCCAACCTTACCACACCAAAGAAAAAACTGTGAACTTTTTTGTGCAATTCAAGTGTGCTACACACACGTGAGTGGGCCTGTACAAACCACCTGTAGTAACACACTCTCCTCTATGTGCACTAGACACTTTTCACACACTGCTGTGTGTACACAATCCCACAAAAGACTCAGCAATATATGTATGTTTACATGCTCATGCACTACAAATCATCTTGTACTGTTCCCCAGCCAGCTGCTGACTCACAATGGTTTCTCTCTGCACATGTACAGTATTTATGTGAAGCATTCGCATAGTTTGTATTTGTTATCTTTATCTTTAGTTGTATAGGATAAACATTTATATATAGTATACTTAGTCAAAATCTGTCAGTAGGTTAGTTGTGTATAGGTTTATAGTGTTTTACTTCATTGTTGTATGTCTGTATCTGTGTAGCACCGTGGACCTGTGAGGCACGACATTTCGTTCCACTGTATGTCCCCACATGTAGCGGAATGACAATAAAGCTCAACTTGAACTTGAACTTGATTTTTTGTGGTTACAAAAACTAAGCCAACAACAGACTTTAAAATGACTTAAAATGCATTATATAAAAACAATGAGGCAACCCTGCTGAAAAAAACAATAGAACCATTACAGAAAATTCTAATACCATCACAAATGAATCACAAATACCATTACAAACCATCAATTTTTAATCATTAAAACCATTAAAAAATGGTTTTCTGTAGTGTGTTTTGGGACATATTCCATTAGGATTTATTGGTTTTAACAAGCCAGAAGGTGACCAATTACCAGTAGAGACCAACAGGGTCCATTACAGTTTCCATTAAAACCAATACAAGTCCCATTATAACCAGTAAAACCATTACACATTTTGTGATGGTGTCTATAATTTATTTTGGGTTTTTTTTTCAACATTACATGTTATAAATCAACATGATAATTCGTATGTATTTTACGTAAAATGTGGTGCTATTAAACGTACATTTACTTACGTTTTTACAGGCACTAAAACGTACAATGCTGACGTATTTTCTGCATTTAAACGCTGAAAACTGACGTATTGACATCTAAAAATGAATCCTTATGAATATTGAAATCGCGGCATTAATTTTATTATTAGTTGTTATATCAATTACCTTGTTTTCAGTTGTTTACTTAATATGAAATGATAACATTTCGTTCTGTTTTGTGTGATTTCTGCCAGCTCGTTTCCAAGAATAGGCCTAACGTTACATAATGTTAAACAAGACTTCACTTTAAACCCTCAAAATAAATAACATTTGAAATCGTTTAACCTTTACTTGTCATGTAATGTTTACTTTGTTTGCCATGGGCCACAAAAAGCGTTTTCTCCGACATGCTGTGACTGACAATAGAACTATATAAAACACCAATACGCAACATGATTACGAAATTAAACAATTTTATTCGTGCGCTGTAATCCAGATCTTCAGAATCCATACGACTGCGAGGAACAAACCCAAATCCAAGCCTTAATTCGGGATCTTCATCTTCATCTTCATCTTCATCTCCATCCCGAGCAGCGAGTCCAGTGACCGTAAACAGTAAAGCCCGCACTGACGCGTCCGTTACGAATTCAAATGTTGCCGCTTCAAACGACAGGTTTTACGGCAGAATAATCGAACGCTCATTGGCTCTTGCCTGCATTCGTCACAGATTGCGACATGCCGTGTTTCTGGTGAGGTGTGTGTTTGAATGATGCGAGCACGCGCGCGCCTTCACGAGACACGAGTTCACTGAGAGCGAGAGGATCAGGAAAATAATCTGGATAATATTTTCAGCGATTAACAACATAAATTCTGCTCTGCACCTCACACAAACCTGCTGTATTCCGCCAGAGAGGACTGCGGCTGCAATGCATCGTCATTTGGATTACTTTTGGTAGTGCTTTTGAAATTTTTGCAATAAATAAATGATTGTAATTGCATTTATCTGTCTGTCATGTTTTTCTTATACTGTACAGAAATAGCTATGTTTAGGTTTAGAGGTAGGAGTGGGATTAGCGACTATAAAAACATTTTTAATGCTATTATTGTTACAAATTTTTTTATTTTCCTGCATGTTTCGGTCAGTTGCGTTTTATATCCTTTTATATTCGCTATAAAATGGGTAGTTTTGGGGGTAGGGGGTAGATTAAGGGGTCTAAAATCTAAATTGCTTATTAATAAAATGATAAAAATGCATAGTCGCTGTAAAATGGGTAGGTTTAGGTTTGGGGGTAGATTAAGGGGTCTAAAAGTCAGAAATTGCTTATTGATAAAAATGCATTGATACGAATATCTTAATGATATAAAAGATACGTAAATTTTTTTTACGTTTTTTAGCTAAAAATACGTATCGATTTGTATGTTTTAAACGTTGAAATACGTCTAAATTGTACGTTTTAGCATCAATAAATACGTACATAAATGTACGTTTTGTGCTTGTAAATGTTACGTATTAATACCTACGTATGAACATGAGACCAGGCTGTATAAATGCCTGTAAATGGAGCCAAAGGCCTGGTAATTGCTGCTGTTATACTTACAGGACGATCATATCCTTGTTTAATAGGCTATTGACCAAACATTTAATTCAAATATCCACTTAATCTTTCATTTCTGGCCACCTTTTTGCTATAGATGACACAGCCTCTATAATTTCTTCAACAAAAAACATGTGGACATCACAACCCTTACAAAAATTAACCATGGTTTTATCGTAGTAAAACTGCTTAATTTTCTTTTGTGTGATTTCTGAATGCTTGAGACCATAAAGTCAATCAGACAACAGTATTAATAAAATAATAGCTAGCCATAGGTAACTATCTAGAGCTACAACTGTAATTTGTAAATAATACAATTTAATTACAATTTATTTATTTATTTACTTGTATATTTTATTAAAGTTCTATTTTGACCCCTAGTAGGTGTTTTCTTTTTTTTTTTTTTACTTCCATAATATTTGAGGGAGGGGGCATAACAATACAATCCTGCTTAGGACACCCATTTGGCCAGCAGCGGCCCTGCTTTCATGTCTTATTGCACTTGAACTGTCAAATACGCACAAGTTTATGTTAAAAACACACAGGAGTTACAAAAACAGTCGGTTATGTCTATGAAGGTAAACTGCTGGGAAAGAAATCACATGTTTATATTAGATCTGTGTGGCAGCAGCAATATACAGTAAATAAATCAATCAATCCACTGCTCTCTTATCTCCTCTGAGGATGGGACTCTGCAGCCAAAGACAGAACAGTTAGCATGCTTTGTTTGAACTTTTGCCATGGCTTTAAAACTGGTACACCGTTGTTGCTTGCGAAGACAAAATGATGGCGCCGTGGGTGGAAACGTGCAGATTAAGGGGCGGTAATATTATAATAAGATCCCTTTACCATGTCATGAGAGGAGCGAAATCTGACACACTCCTTTTTTCACATGCTTGCAGAAAAAGTCTTACCAAAACAAAGTTGGGTTGTCCTTTTTCACATTTTCTAGGTTGGTAGATGCACTGGGGACTTTTGGTTGCATCGTCCTGAAGTCAATGGGTTTTTTGAATGTGTTTTTGATTAAATGCCAGAAATAAGGTATAACAGAAACTCAAAATAGTTTCAAGTTTTATTCTAAATAAAATACATGGGGGATTCTTGGAGACATTGAAAGGCATCATGCTGAACTCATCTGCTCAATATAGTCCACTTTTACAGGCTTGTTTTTTTTATACTCAAGCTCTTGCAAACTATTCTAACTCAAAATGTCCAACCTGTAGATTTTACATTAAGATTAAAAGAGTGGTTGGACACTTAGTGGTGATGGTGAACTCTTGAGACTGTGGTGTAGGTCGCTTATAGCCTACATTTAGCTTTTTACTTCTGGCGATTATATTTAGGCTTCAAAATCCATTAAAGTTGTGTTCATTTGTGAAGATTGCCCTGATGATGAACAAAACCTATAAATTCACAGAGCTTATATTTCTGCAGCAATCCAAAAGCCAATGGAAAATCCTATTGGGTTTTTGTCAAGGGCATTAGGGTGATGCTAACTTATGGGTTGGCCTACAAAAATACGCCATCACAGCAGCACTCAATTAATTGCAACTGTATGGACAACCAGAACACACTTCAACATTTCTCCTTTTGTGTTCCACGGGAGAAAGAAAGTCATACTGCTTTAGAAGGATATGAGGGGTGAGTAAATGATGACAGAATTTCCATTTTGGGTGAACTATTCCTTTAAGGGTGAAGTGGGTTTGAGAGGGAAAGTGTGTTTGGTAAGGCTGAGGTTGGATTGAAAGGCAACGCAAGGATGAGTGTTTGTTGTTAGATGGGGAGAAGGGAAACGGAAAGAGAGCGAGAGATCGAGGTTGGTCTGAGAGTGTGTGTGTGTTGGAATGCTGAGGTTGGAGTCTGCGCTCATGTTTCCCTCTGGCTTTGAAAATCAGGGAGCCCTGAGCCCATTAGGAGACAGACTCAGAGCTAAGCCAGGGCCTCCGAACCTTGCCAACCACCCTTCTTTCTCTCGCCCCCTCTCTTTTGTCTTCCTACTGAGGCACTCACTTCAAAATAACCTCTTATTTATGCTCTCTCTCTCACTCATCCTTTACTTCTTTGCAGGCACTCTATCATTTTCATTTCTTTGTCACATTGTTGGCTTCTTCTCGTCTCTTTCCCCCTCCTGTCCTCCCCGTTTACTCTTCTTCTTTCTCTTCACTCCTCAACTGTAACCCCCTCAAAGTGTCCCTACTTTTGAAAACATTCCGTTATGAATTTTATCAGCACAGGTTCTGTTTATCAAAAGACGGTTCCCGTAAGGATATTTCCTGTGATGCAATGTAGTAGGCATTGCGGCTCAGTGCCATATGGGTCTAGTTTGTGTGCGTCCCTAGTAAATGAGTCAGACAAATGTTTATAGTGGTATTCACATTTTGTACTGATGTTTAAAGGGGTAGTTCACTCGAAAATGACAGATATGTCAGCATTTACTCACCCTCATGTTTCTTTCTTCTATAGAACACAAAAGGAGCTATTTTGAAAAAAATTTTGTTTTTTGTCCATACAATGAAAGTCAATGGGGTCTAAACTGTTCATTTGGATCCCATTCACTTTCATTGTATGAACAAAAAGAGTTGAAACATCCTTCAGAATACTTTATTTTACATTCCACTGAAGAAAAAAAAGTGATACAGGTTTGGAACGACATTTGGGTGATGACAGAATTGTCTTTTTGGAATGAACTATCCCTATTTAAAGGATTATTTCACCCAAAAATGAAAATTCTGACATAATTTGGTCACCTTCATGTCGTTCCAAACCCATTAGACTTTTGTTCATCTTTAAAATACAATTCTTAATGAAACCGGAGAGATTTCTGTCCCTCCATTGAAAGTCCATTCCACCAAAACTCTGACGCTTCAAAAAGCATAAAGACATCATAAATGTAATTTAGCTGAATCGAGCTGTTTAATCAAAGAGACATGATCACTTTGTTTGATATACACATTTAATTTAGACTTTTTTTCACAATTAAACACGAATCAGTGCACATAGAGCTCATCAAATATGGTAAATGGAAGCTCAAATGTGCTTGCTTGATACGAGGTGTTTCGTCTCTAATGTCAAACAAGCACGTTTGACCTTTTACAGGAACTAATGACGCTTGTTCTTGTGTGTCAGTAAATACAGTTGATCTGCAGTTTTTAGTGTGCTTAATGTATGTATGTTGATCAATATTTATTTGTGAAAAGCCTAAATTTTCTTAAAATCTAGCTATCTAGCTATCGCGTGTTTTCAGAACAGCTTGATTGATTTGGATTACTTTTCGATAACATTTTGAAACGTCAATGTTTTGGTTACGTGGCCTTTCAACGGAGAGACAGAAATCTCTCAGGTTTCATTAAAAATATCTTCATTCTTGTTTGTAGATGAAGGAAAGTCTTATGGGTTTGGAACAAAATGAAGGTGAGTAAATGATGTCAGAATTTTCATTTTTGGATGAACTAACCCTCAGACTGCCCGACAACTGAAGTACTCATTATACCATGTGTAACATGCAGAGCGGGCGTGAAATTGATTCCTCGTCTAGTTTTAACGCAGACTGATCTATATGAAAGACCTCTGAAATGTGAACACGGTTGTAAAACAAACTATTTTTCCTCTGAATCATGACATGTCGCTCTCTCTCCTTTCCTTTCGCTCTCTTTTTCCACAGGCCAGTCAGCAGCTCCCCCTCCTTATTGACTTCTCTCCACTGCATGTTCTCATCGTCCGAGCATTCCCTCCACCACGCCGAAAAGCTGTCTCTCATTTTCCCAATGCGCTCTGGTCTGCACTGGGGGCTGTAAGGGGGGCCGGGGGAGCGGACCCCAAACGACGTGGCAGAGTGAGTGTGTGTGCATCTATGTACCGACTAGCATAACCACACACCCAATGAGGACAGTCAAAATTAATACGATGGGATGCGTTCAAACACATTTCCCATAAATGATTTCTGTCCACTATGGTCTCTGGAACGAATTACCAGCTCTGGCAGTAATTCATCAACAGCTACATCAGTTTAGAGAGGAATTTCACTGATACCAACCATGCAATTTTAATAACCATCGGCGAGGTTACAGGGGGATAAACTAACAGACAGACATAGAAGGAATGGGAAGAAAGACACACGGGATAAAGTTGAACGAATATGATGGTGATTGTGTTTTTTTGTATATTTGTGTCTGTCCGACGCATTGAGCACAACAGGAAAATGGAGGCTGTGGGAATACTGGCAAGGAGGAAGTACTTCACTCAAACGCACATACATTTATCCACACACACATTCCGACAATCGCACACACACTCCCTCCACACACATAACTCCCTGGCCCCCTGCAGACTGTGTGGGGGGTGGTCGGTAGGGCTGATTTTGGCAGCGAGAGTCTGAAGGAGTCATACAGCACTGAGAAATACATTATCTAGGGTTTAAAAAAAACGCACTAGACTTTGGGAAAAAATACTGGACAGCAAAATATTGGATGGCAAAACCACTAAAGCGAACATAAGACTGAAAAGAAACAAGACGTCCGAGGTTAAGCTTGTCAGTTTTAAGGTGAATGTACTGAATCGAGGCACTGAGCTGTACTGATATGAGAGAGTTGTTTATTTAGGAAGGTGATTCATTTGAAAGATATTGCCAGTTTGTTCCGATCTAAATCACATTTTGTTCTATTTAAAAGTGTCTCCTCTGTCACGATATGTTACGTCATGATACACACCCTGCCCAGTGCAATCAATTACCCATAATGCCTTACAATGTGTCCATGCTGTTTGTATTTGTGAATGTTGGTGGTAAAATAGATAAATGTCAACCTGGGGGGTATCGAGCTTCAGAAACAAACACAAACAGCCTCCTAGATTACAATAGCAACCCTTGGCATGAATGTTGGGGATCTTGAGCTAAATTTCAACAAATCGCAACACATCCTATTCAGAGAGCCATTTCTTCATCTGTCTCTAATATAACTTACTCACAAAAGACAGAATGATTCAAAGTCATATATTAAACCAGTGTTGTTATAGTTAACTAAAGCAAAAACTATTCAAATAAAGATGAAATTAGATTTAAAATAAAATAGAACATTTTTAAATAAAGGTCACACTTTATTTGGTCCAATTCTCGCTATGAACAAATCATTAACAATGATTTTTGCCTCAATCAACTCCTAATTTGCTTCTTATTAATAGTTAGTAAGGTAGTTGTTAAGTTTAGGTATTGGGCAAGATTAGGGATGTAGAATATGGTCATGCAGAATATGTGCTTTATATGTACTAATAAACAGCCAAATATGTTAATAATAGGCATGCTAATAAGCAACTAGTTAATAGTGAGAGTTGGTCCCTGTACTAAAGTGTTACCAAAATAAATACGCTTAAATTGAAGAACTAACATTTCTAAAACCAAAACTTTGTTGTTGCGGCTTTGATTGTCTGTTTTTATTTATTTATTCGTTGATTTTCCATTTCTAAGCTTTGACAATTGCAACCTAATTGCTACACTGATGAAATTTTTTTTATTTATTTTTTTAACACTCTCTCGGTCCTGTATGTTTTAGTGACCATAGTCTACCCCACTTTCATTCTCACAGTCTTGTCCAGTGTATTTGACTGAAGATTCCGGGGCCCTTCAGCTGAAACAATATAAAAGTTTGTTTAGGTTAGTGTTGTGTGTGTGCGTATGTGTTAGCTGACAAGGTTCATTTCATGCCAGCTACTCAGTTATCCTTTATAGGTCTGAGGCAGTCAAATCCACACATAGTAAGTTTACATGCACAGTTATAATCTAGTTTAACAGGGTTTTGTGTATTCAAGCTACAGCTTTCATCTGTCTGTCCAAGTATACATAACACAATACGCAATCAAATATTTGTATGATTAAATACACATCAAATGTCACTTTTGTCTCTTGGAGCAAACGCACAATGTCAATTGTAGTCGGATTCATTTGTATACATACTGAACGAAGCCAAGCTACAATCATATTATAGATCTGTTATCGACTTTGCAGAAATCACAGATGAATCACATAAAGATGAATTTTTTTTTTGACTTAAACTTTTAAAGTGTAAAACAAAGGTTCCAAATGAGGGTTTTCACTGTGATGCAATAGAAGAACCATTTTTTGGTTACCCAATGAACCTTTCAATGAATAGTTCTTGAATTAACCAATTTTCTTAGTGTCAGAAGTCAGGTGAAGAGCATTTCAATAATCTAAAGAACCTTTCCACTGAAAAGAACCTTTGTGCAATGGAAAGGTTCCATGGAAGTTCATGGAACCATGGATTCCAATAAATAACCTTTATATTTGTAAGAGTTACTGTCTTTGTCTGCAACGAGCACATACGTAGCTACTAATTAAAGGTTCACCCAAAAATTTAAATTCTTAATTACTCACCCTCATGTTCCAAACCCGTCCGTAAGACCTTCGTTCATCTTCGAAACACAAATTAGGATATTTTTGATGAAATCAGAGAACTTTCTTACCCTACATAGACAGCAAGGGAACTACCACATTCAAGGCCCAGGAAGGTAGTAAGGACATTGTTAAAATAGTCCATGTGACATCAGAGGTTAAACCTAAATTGTATAAAGCTACAAGAATACTTTTTGTGCACAAAGAAAACAAAAATAACAACTTTATTCAACAAATAAAGACAGATTAGCCTCTCCTTCAAGGTCTAGTTTCTCCATTTTAATGATCTTTTCTTAAAACATCTATGGTATCCTCAGGTATACTCACCTTAGCCAGGCTGTTAAGGCATTTTCTTCTTTATTAAAGTCTTGTATACGGATTGAAGGCAGGTGTTAGAGCAGTCAGGCATACACTTGCCCTCGGCTTCACATTAGCGTCATGCTCCACTGGCTTTTTTAGCAACCTGGCTAGCAGTTCACATACACAGTGACCGCCAACCTCTCTAAACCTCTTTTAGTTTACATCTCGATCTTGAAAAGTATGTAATAATATATCAAATAATAATTTCAAACCATTCCCTCGGTTGATTGACACCAATGAATTAACACTAAAACAAGCAGGCAAATTTATTTTAATAAGCCATCATGCTAGCTTCTGCAGAAGCTTGGTAATCCAAGACAATAATTAAAGATATTCTCCACACTTTTTCATTTCTCCCTTCATATCACAGAGCTTAGCCAACTCGAGTCCTTGGAAATCCATTTTAAGCACTGAAAAAAGACCAAGCCAAAGTCAACAGTTCAATCGTCTGTCTTGATGCAGTTTGACTCATATAAAATTAACATTTCAATGCCAGCACCAGCAGCAGATAAAGTCCTGTCAATCTAGCCACCTTTCAGAAAGACAAGAAAAACATTTCTGTCAGATTGTGTGATGGATAACCGTTCCGTCTGCTGAAACCACTAAACTTCCATGTAAAACTTGTGTTTTCTTTTCAAATTGCAATGGCACCGAAGCAGCTAAACAGATGGGAAAAGCAGTTTGACCGTTTCTAAAGCCATTGTCCACAGTTGACAGTAATTATTTACCTGTAAGCAACCAATTCCTAATTACACTCAACTTCCTGTTCACTTTAGCAAAGCCAACCGAATAGTTAAAATGGAAGGGATGTTTTAACAGCTTTGAGATACAGTAGTGCAGTGAGAGGGGGTGGAAAGAGAGAGAAAGCTAGAGAGAGTCCTCCGCCTCCTCTCACACCTCCACAAAAGCACAGGACCGACACAAGGTGGGAGAGCAGGTCGCTATGGCAACTGACGACTGGCCTCCAAGGAGAGTCACACACATCCCCCAGACTTCCTCAATTAGCTGTACACACACACACACACATATGTTAGGGAGGGCTAGTGCTTGCTCTGGATGGACATTTTGGTTGCTCATTAACACAGGGTGAAAACAGTTCATTCCTGGATTGTTTAAAACATTAATTCTCACATCTTTTTTTAACCTTATTTCTACTTTGTTCAGTATATTTAGCTGTATGTTTGTAGTGTGTGTAGTCTCCTTACACATCAGAGGTCACACACTTCTCTATCCACTTGGGAATGGTGACCACCATTTCTGTGGGCAGGTTGACATGCTGGTGCATTGTTACCTCTGGCCCAGTAGTGGTTTACTGTGGTGGATCATTTTTGCCATGTAAGCAGCAGAGCTTGAGGACCATAATATAATGCTCCTAGCCAGACAACGTGGTGTGTTCACTACCATCCAGGCATTTCTTCATCTTTAAGATGCTTTCAGATCTCTGTTAAGTCTCCTGAGCTATGAAAGAGCAACCTCTGAGCAATAAAAATCAATCAGTGATTGTTTATTTACTATTTTTTCATTCCCTGAGGAACATTTTATTGCTGAGAGGTTTGTATTTCATTGCTTATGAGACTTAATTGAAATTTAAGTATCAGGATATATGTATGTTTCTCCTAAAAGTAGGCTACTTATCACTTTTAGGAACCATTTTGCCCATGCAGCAAATAAAATATAAATATATTTGTCTGGTCAAAATATATATTTAACTATATGCTAAATATAAACAGTGAAGCTCAATAAAATAATTTTTTGAAAGTATATCTATATTTTGTTAAACTTGACATACCAAAATATATTTAAAAATGTATTTAGGGCAAGACTGACAGATTGCCTATAAAAAAATAAAAAAAAGACATATGTGAATGTATTTTCTTGAATTGAAATATATATACGTATAGTATATATATATATATTAGACTTTTATAGATTTATATACATATATATATATATACTGTATATATATTTGTGTGTGTAAAAAATCTATTTCTAGAAATATTTTGAAACATATTTTTTATATATTTCAAAACTTTATATATATAAGTGTGTGTGTGTGTGTGTGTGTGTGTGTGTGTGTGTGTGTGTGTGCGTGTAAAAATATATGTATAGAAAAATATTTTAAAACATATTTCGAAATGTATAAAATATATTATTATTGTATGTTCTGAAATATATGTTTAAAAATATAGATTTTCAGTCAACAGTTTTTAAAAGAACAATTTTTCTTAGTGTGAAGTACATTTTAGTAATCAAAAGAACCTTCTGTGTAATAGAAAGCTTCTGTGGATGTTAAAGGTTTTTCATTGAACCACAGATGAACCTTTATTTTTAAGAGGGGACATAAAAAAAATATACACAAATAAGACAACTGTTTAAATATAACAATAGAGCACTAAAACTAATGTGTATCTGTGTACTAATGTGTGTTTTTATTTTTATTTCGAACAATTTGAGATAGTCTCCATCTCCACCAGAAAGTTAAAATAAACCAACTGCTGACACATAAATACATAGTTCAACACCCACAACATTTTCATAGTCTGGCACCTTCTCTCTCATATGCTCATACAGTACCTACACGCACACACACACACACACACACACACACACACACACACACACGCAGTCCTTGTCCTCTCGCCTGGCAGCCCGAGGGTCCACCCCCTCTCTTCATTCAGCCTGGTCATGTGACCCGAGCTCTGTGAGTAGAACAGCACCGTGTGAGCCATCCATTCATTTCCTCCTGAGAAACACACGGCGGCGGAGGAGGGAAGAGAGAGAGAGAGAGAGAGAGAGAGAAGGGGGTCACATCAGAAAGTGCGACGGAGGAAAACAAGACAGAAAAGAGGGAGACAGAGGGACGCTGTAAGGATAGTGCTTCTCGCTGTCAATTACTGAGGTTAATAATCAAGGTCAGTAATGTCTAATGTTTTTTTTGTTCAGTGTATCACTTCTGTTGGTTTGTTAAACTATGGACCTGTCAGCTGTCATTTAAAAGCCAGGTAAAATTGTCACTGGAAATAAGAGCTTCTTAAAGTCTTTATTTTATGATAAAAAATGTAAAATAATTGTTATGAATATTTAAAGTGTAAATGTTAACATAACTGTACATTTATTAAGTAAAATTTAAGAACTCATATTGAATAGCATAAGAGTTATAATTAGTGTGACAGAAAAACTGGATTGTTTGCTAGCTCGTTATAACTTTCATTGCTGTTGACTTATTTGTATTATTTATTTTGTTTGAGTGTATTATTGAACATTTTATACAATGTGTTTACAGTATTGCAATATTTACTGCATGTTCTCTCTTCCTGTTTCATGTAAGGGCTAATTTCAGGTATATAAATAGTTCTCTGAACATTTATAAATGTTACATAAATGCTGTATAATCGGTTTGTTTTTCTTATGGGTACTTATGAAAGACTCAGGATTGCATTTACTTCCCTTTTCTTGCTCTCTGTCTGTCTGTTTTATACTTCTGAAGGAACTGCTTCAAAATTGTTTAATACAACAATACACGACAAACGTGAATACAAGAATTGCACAGAAGAACAGTAGCTTTGTTGTAGACCAGTAAGGAACTAGAGCTGTTGCATCTGTTGGTCTGATTTGGCATGGATGATTTTCTCTCTCCATCTGCCAGTGGTTTCCTTCTCAAGTATGTGACATGGTATTCCTAGCCAAGTCAATCAGGCCTTCAAAGCTCTGATAAATAATTAAACATCATTCAAAGAAACTACAGCACTATTCGAGTTAAATACGATTTAAGTAGCTATAAATATACAGCATCCTCTGGACCGCAGAACAGAAACCACACCTGAGAGTTCCTCCAGAGTGTTGATCAGTGTCTAGTGTCTGTCATGTCTGCACCGGATGAGCTTTGTGCTGCAGTTGCATGGTGAGGAAATTCGGGGGTCACTGGGTCTCATGTTTTTGAAAGCATTTCTTCACCCGAAAGTCAATAAAATAAGCAAACTTTTCTCTCACTGTTGCGCTTGAATGACCTAGAGAGGCAGCTGGAGCTCTGCAGGTTCACCTCTGGGTGGTTGTTGTTGTAGATGGTCTTTAGGAACACAAAGTGGGCGCGCGAGAGAGCTGCTGAAGGGTGAATGTGTGGGCTTCGTGCAAACAAGATCTGAATCAATAGTCTGAGGGGGTGTGAATCAGGTGTGGACAGAGCTTTGTGTTGCAGGTTTTTAGAATCCCTGTAATGGACTGGCAATCCATGCAAGGTGTTTCCCATCCTACGGTCCGAGATGCTGGTATAGGCTCCAGCATCCCCATTACCCATAAATTGACTGATGGAAGTATAAAAATGTATTTTGGTGGTAGGTGTCTATGTAAAAATTGTTGTGGATTTGTCAACACTTGTTATGTTTATTCAGATATGATGTGATTAGTATTAATCTTGATATGACTAAAGTTTCAGTAGTCAATGCAATTGTGAAGTTTCATGATCTTTTGGTTTCAATTTCGAAAACACAGCAAACCTACAGTGATACTGAATCTTTATTTGAAAAAAATAAATCTAATTAAATTAAATATTAAACTTTAAATAAATAATAAACAAAGTGTAATGTAAACAATATTTCGCAGTGGTTTTTTAGTTTTTGTTTAAGAAATAAACATAACTAAACTTAAATTTAAATAAATAAATTGTGTAATGTAAACATAGTTTTGACATTTTTGAAGTATATGTATTTTTTATTTAACAGTAATAAAGAGCAATTAACCTGAACTGACCTTTGATAAACAAACAAACATGCATGCATGCATACATACATACATACTGTACATACTGTAATGTAAACATATTTTTGAAATTTCGAAATAAAGTTAAAAAAGGTGAAATGTAAACATAGTTTAGTTGAAAGTATTTATTATTTAATATGTAAAATTTACTAATAAAGAACAAGGAAAAAACTGAACTAACCTTTAGTTAAAAATAAATAAATAAATAGTGTAATGTAAATGTTTTGAAATTTTTGAAGCATGTTATTTATTTACTTTGTAAATAATAAATAATGAAATAATCTGTACTGACCTTTGATAAATAGACAAAAAAATAAATAAATAAACAAACTTTTTTTTCAAAGTGTTTATTATTTATGCACTGTATTGTTGTTGATTAAGAAAAAAATATTACAACAGCTGTCACTGGGGCAGTACTCTTTCGAAAGATACACCTTATTTACCCCTAAAGATTGCATATTAGTACAGTATTAAAAAGTACATAGTAGTACCTTTTGAAAGGGTATTGCCCCCATGACAACTGACCTTTTTTTGGATATAGTAATTGACAGAGGAAGGTAAGTGGAAGTGCATTAGGACCCTACATTTTAAAACATATCCCATTATTGTGTCACCTCTTAACAGTCACTGTGTTTAACCAATATGTACATTTGTTCATTCACATGTGCAGCTGCATTCACAGAGATAAAACTCAAATTGGTATCAAACTTGAATACTCAGTGATATCAATACTACAAAAAATACTGGTATTGTTGAATGTTTACTTTTAAATGGTTATCCCTAATCAGTACAGTAGACTAATATAGTCTTGGAAGCCAAAACAGTTAATGGAAATGTAACTTGAAGTATTAAAAGATAAGCTGAATCTTTTGCTTTCAAACTGATTTTCGGTGAAGTGCATCTCTTCTTGGCATAGAAACCCAGCTGCTTGCATGCAGCCATGCACTTACACACACCTACACACATGTGCACGCAGAACAGAAATCAGAGGAACTAAATCTCCTTTGTGAGTCACCAACCTACAAAGAGTGAAGTGGCAGGAAGGTTCCTGTACAGTACGGGAAACAGCAGACCTCCCTAGTGACCGCCTGGCCCATTAAACTGAGCTCTGCAAAAGGGCTACAACAAGAGCCTGTAGCGGATGCACTTCCTGTGAACACTGACTGAACTTTGACCTCTGACCCCATGGCCACTCCTGATGGGGCCTGACCTCCCAATGCAAGAGGAAGAGGGAGAGAGTTTCATGTGGGATCTGTTCCTGGTTAGGGAGCTGTCAAAGCCAGACAGTTGTCTTCAGCCCCACTGCTGCTGTCAGGGTGAATTACTTCGGAAGAGCTAAAAGCTGTACTTTTTAAGTCTTGCTCTGTCTCTCTTTCACTCCTTTCAGTCTCTTCTTTGGTTTTCACCTGCAGTTGTTCACTCTTTTTCACTTTCTCCACTTTTCCCCAGTCTTTAAATGCAGCTGTGAGTTTTCCAGCCTCACCAAGGGCAGAGAAGGAAAAACAATTCTTACCAGCCCTGTGTGAGCATGCACTGCTGGAAAACAAACACAGCTGCCTTGCTCATTATGAGCTGGGGCATCATAACACTCAGGGAAGAGGGCTAATATCGTTCAAGGGGTAAAAACTCTTGCCTTTTGAGTATCCAAAAAGAAAAATGTGTGTTCGGTGGTGGTGATCTGTTTCGGAAGGGCTGCGTAATCTCTAGCGATCACATCCTTTCCTTCTGCTTCCCTTCTCTCTTCACTGCTTTTCTGTAAGTTTGTTCTTTGTATGATGTTCAGTCTCTGGGTGGTTAGCGGTCACGCTAGTTAGCATGCTTGGTTACTGGCACTCACGCTGTGCTTTAGGGGCTGAATCTTTTCTGGCACTGCTCTAGAAGAGGCTCAGGCTTTCCCACAATGCTCAGGACAGCTGGGGAGGGCTATCGCTGCCCCCTGAGTCTGCACAGCCTAATGGGAATGCGGGCAGATCTCTTCCAGCTGTGAAACAGGCAAGACTTTCAAACACCTTGGTGGGTGGTTATTTGGAATGAGCAGCATATTGAATATTCAGAATATATGTGCAATGCTTTTCTGGTGATGTAAAATGAATCAGTATTGTAAATATTGTGATTTTAATGTGCTTCACTTGGATGTAAGTTTGCAAAAAGTGTGTATTCGTGGACATTTCGTGGCCTTTCCTTCTCTCACATCTTAAATAGTGTGTTTAATTGGTTCAGTCGTTTTGCATGAATCATTTCATCGGTTCTTGATTCAACATTTTATGACACTATTCAAAAATATCCAATCATAGAATTTTTCAAAATATATATTTGGTAACATTTTAGTATGGGGACCAATTCTTACTATTAATTAGTTGCTTATTAGCATGCCTATTATAAACATATTGGCTGTTTATTAGTAATTATAAAGCACATATTCTGCATGACCATATTCTACATCCCTAATCTTACCCAATACCTAAACTTAACTTCTACCTCACTAACTATTAATAAGCAGCACATTAGGAGTTTATTCAGGCATAGTTAATGGTTTGTTAATGTTGAGAATTGGACCTTAAAATAAAGTGTGAGCAAATATTTTATTAGAAAATGTTTTCAAATTATATATTTTTTAATTTATTTATAAAATTTATAAAACTGTCCCATTCCTCTACTTCTTAACATGTAGGTGTTAAAAAACATTACTGTTTATTACTATAGCTTTTTAAATATGAAATATTCTGAAATTTGAAAATATATTAAATCTTCTTTATTGTATTAATTTTGTTAAAAAGAGTGTGAAGAACATGCCTAAAAATATTTTAAAGTAGTTGAGTATACTGTATTTCTTGCTTTGAATATTGAATTTTAATGAGCAAATTGAATTCAATTTCAGAGCAATATAAATATAACTACTGTATATAGTTAGCTATACTTTCCAGTCATAATGGTTATAACCATGCAGGAAACACACAGACAATGTGTGTCTTCTCAAAACAGTTGAGAACGTCATTAATTCCCTTCTGTACATAACTGTGCACTTCACCATTTTGAGAGCAATCAGAGGTGTGAAGGCAGCAAAATGTAACAGCATACAAAGTGCAAAATGGACTGCTGAGCACAACAATCTTTAGGTTTAACTACAGTTGTGCTCATTAATTATGATTTAGATCAGACCAAATCCAAAAATGTGTCTCTTAGAGGCTGTCCCTGAGTGGAACGGGGAAGCATTGTCCACACAGCCACTGTATGGCTTAAACTCTAAGTCACTGCAGTCAACTGACCTGCATTTGGGAACATTAAAAATTATATGATGGTTGCCCCTATTTATTTATTTGATATATTTTTTTCGAGCTCTCATTTTCAAGGAACACATTTTTTCTTAAACTCTTCACTGTTGACGCCATGCATTGCGCAATATTGCCTAATAACACGGCCTTCAAATATTGCGCAACCTGGTGTGTGCCAGACCTCTGATAATAAACAGTTTGACGGCATGCGGTTCAACAGTTCAAGTCAAATTACACACATCTGTCTCACCCTGTCCAGCGGAGCACTAGAGAGAGAGCTTCAGATGTTTCTGGCCTGCTGTCTTCATGGAAGAGAGCACAGCAAACCAGTCCAAGCTGTGACCAAGAGGCCATTTGTCATCTTTTTGGCCTGATCTGGGAGCAGGATCGTTTTGTAAGGTCTTGATCTTCACCATTGTAAAACTGATCTCCAATCTGAAGTAGTACGTGTCTTACAGCATGCTGTGCGGTGTCAGAAAGAAGCAGATGAAGAAGAAATTACAGACAGGAAGACGGCACAGAAAAAAAGAAGAGTGCATTTCAAGGTTTAGTTGAGTTGTTTGCAAAACAGGAAAAACAGTTTCTGACACTTTCACTCTGGGTACTTTCATCGACTTGATCTTCTGCAAGACAGAAAAGACACTTGTTGGATTAACATTGTTTTCTGCGTACGTGATAGATGGCCATAGACATCTGACAGACTTTCCACTCACTGACACAAAGACTTGACCCTCTGTCACCTGTATGGCAAGAGGCAAGTAGGTCCCACATGAGGTCAGTAAATACTAACCTATGTGCTCCTCACACTGACAGATTTAAACGGAGGGGTTCCAGGCTCCCCTCAAATCAATAACAGATGTGTAAGTAAGCGTGTTCACTTCTAGTTCTCTCTGAAGGCAAGTGGAAAATGCAGAAGCCTGATTTCTGAACTAAATTTGAAGAATCTGCAGGAGACGTTATGTAGTGTTTATTTACTTTAAAGACTGTGAGGAGCAGATGAATCTTCATACAAAGCATTGATTGTGAGGCTGAGAGAGAAGGCCGTTTCTTCCATGAAGAGCATTCAAGGATTTCATACATCAACATCTTGTCTGGAATGTTTATTATTATAGACATAATGCCAAAATCTCTTTACAACTATTGATGATAGATCACCACTAGGTGTGTGAAATGGGCCACCAAAAGGTCAGTCGGTTTGAGTCCCTGACTTTTGATTAAACCAGACTTTTTTTCTTAGAATTTGTTAACATTATTAGCTTTTCACATTTATGGACTATCAGCAACATACACATAAATGTTTGAGCTATATAGACCATAATTATATAGATCAAGAAAATCAAATTTGATATTGCTTTTTATTAAATATTGCTCTGGAATACTTTATTCTGCCACTTTCATATCTCTTGGATCACATTGTGAAAACACTCTCTCGTTCGTTTCATATTAACACAACTGCCGGCATTTTGCGTCTCAATTAATAACTGTAGTAAACATGACCTCAGAGGTCTTCAGTATGATTTTTTATTTTCCTTAGTGGAATGCTTTAAGATAATTTGCAGGTATGATTTTATAACAGTTGAAATCAAATCAATATTTCAACTTCATTTGCTTGCTTTTTTCTTCACAAAAGCTTCATTACGAGTGAGCTAATAAAATATTTATACTCAATTCACTATTTTGTGTTGAAATATTTAACTATGTGGTGTAATGAACAGGATAATGTAAATTCATCCATTATCCCTGTCTGTAAATTATTCCTTATACATACGTATACTGTAACAGTGCATTATATGCATGTTTTTGAACTAATTGGTTGAGTGAATTATTCAGTAACTCACTCATAAAGACTATTACCTTTTTCATTCCTGACAGAATCAGTATTGTTGAACTAATCGATTCTTGAGTCTGTCTCTCTCTCCTCTGGGGTCTACAGTTACCACAGTTTGAGAACCACTTATGATTTTGTAGATTTCCTCAATAGTGAGACACTAATAGAACAAAAATAGACCTCTCTAACAGGAACCAAGAATGAGAAAACATTATTTATGAGCCTATTTAGTGGAATGACATGTTCAGATGAAAGAAAAAAGGAGAGTCCGTTCAGAAGACTGGAATGTTTACATTAGTGGCCACAACTGTTCCTGGCATTGTTTTACTGCAAATGTCTGGCCAATCAATTCTTTAAACGTTGCTGTGTATTCACCGTTGATTCAAATAGTGTAACAGCACACCTCACCCCAGCAATTCCTCTCGCACACACACAGTCTTCTTCTCTCCCTCACTTTTTCTATCTTGGAGGTTTGACAATGTCCTGGCTCTATCCGACAGAAGTTGTCCTGCCAAGGAAAATGAGCTCTGTTGAAATGGAAAGTCTGAAGTCACTCAGGGCTTTTTGGCAAAAGACAATTACGCAAAGCAGGAGAATATAGAATAAGTCTGCATCCTGGGGATGGATCCAGAGCAGTGTCTTTGGTTCTGCTCAATTTTTCAGCACAGTTACTGAGATCAATTTAAAAAGGAGAGGTCTGATCTTGGAGCTGTATCCCAGAGCTTTGTGAGTTAAGACACAGATGTGTCTGTTATCTAACCAGGGGAGGAAGGAGAAAAGGGAAGAGTGGAGATGAGGGAGATGTTTGTACAGGAGACATTGTGGGTGAGGCTTGAGCCTGGTTATCAGTAGCATGGCAGTGGGCAGGAAGCAGCTTTGACCTGAGGTCACATTCTGATCAAACTTGCCAACTTCCCAGAAAATATGTTGAGTCACTGCTTTCTCTAAATGAGTGAAAACTGAGTGAAAGACAATTTGCCTTGTTATAGACCTCATCTAATTTGAATAGAGATTACATCTAATCTTAGTTGAATAAATATAGATTGCAATAGATTTTGACATTAGCATGTAACTAAACTAATGACCCAATACTTTAACATAGATATAGAACATAGATATATATATATATTAGTGCTGTCAATCGATTAAAAAAATAACTAATTAATCGCACATTTTTCTAAAATTAATCGCGATTAATCGCGATTAATCCCACCTAACATTAAAGTTTTTAAATATACTTTTATATTGCTATTTCACATTCAATCTTCAAATGTACAATGTACAAACAACATGAAGACACTATATTTTTTATATTTCTTTAATGGCATCTTTTTATGATTGAAGGCCAGCATCACTGATATCAAAACTACTGATGTCTCTATAAAATTGTTTTTTCCCCTTAATATTTAACAATTGACTGTAGCCATTCAGCATTACAGTATAATTGAGAGATATCAATTTTAACATTTATTAGACTTAACTTCTAATTTAAGTGAATTTAAAACAATCTTCACACGAACCCATTATAATAAATTACATATTTATCTACCTGTGCCCTTCAGCAGTAATATACAGAAAATGAATAGTAACCAAACACTAAATTCTAAATTAAATATAGATGAACCCCTTAAAGCTATAAAAGTTATTGATTTCCTCTTTTTTTCTTTTGTTCTTGGATTAATAGACATCACAGCAGCTGGTTATTAGCTTATTTGCCTGCCATTGCTTTAAAAGCTGCTGCTGCTGAAAGTGACGCGGATCTGACATGCATCTTATTTTCTCACAACTCTCTTTACCTTTTCTGACACACTTCAGGTCTTAAAGTCTCTACTAATGAGCGGACGAGTTGAATCGGGTGTGTTAGATGAGGGAGACAGTGCTGGGGTGCCTCAGGACAGTTTTTAAAACCATTTCAGAGACATGTTCTTAAATGTGACACATATATATCATATTGCATGCATGCACATAGTTTTAAGGCAGCTTTAATTTCCTTTTTGGTAACGTCATGCCTTAACTGATGGCATAACTAGGACATTGTATGCACGTAGTTTCTTTCGCTGTTTGATATGAAATGATACAGGCTACAGCGCGCGCCGGCACCTTTGAACGTGTATTTGAAGAGCGCGCGCTACGAGCACAGTGTCTTTTCCATACGCCATACGCAATGCGCAATGCATATTCGCATGCATTAGCATACAGGTGACAGTTGACCATGCAGAGCATCAGGGAGAATTTGGAGCGTGGTTACTAAAAGTTCCCAGTGCTTCGGGAAAAGCTGCATTTTGGATCATCCATGCATTTGATGATGATCCTGACTCGCCGTCTCCTCATTGGATGTGCCTTTAGAGTTTTTCAGAAGCGCTTCTGCTCAAAACCGAAACTGCTTTTTTTTCTTTATTTTATAAAAGCATGTTTTGTTGATATTTTGAGTGGCAAGGCAAGGCAAGGCAAGGCAAGTTTATTTATATAGCACATTTCATACACAGTGGTAATTCAAAGTGCTTTACATAAAAGAAAGTGAAATAATCATTCACAGCAATAAAAACAAGGAATTAAAAATAATAAAACAAGGAATTTTAAAATGATATAGAAATTGATTTAAAATGAAATTTAAAACAGTTAAATAGAAAAGGATTATACATAAAATACAATGCAGTCAGTTCGGACGTAGCACAGTGCTCATTCAACAAATGCACAGCTAAACAGATGAGTTTTGAGTCTGGATTTAAATGTGCCTAATGTTTTAGCACATCTGATCTCTTCTGGAAGCTGGTTCCAGCTGCGGGCGGCATAATAGCTAAAAGCGGACTCCCCTTGTTTTGTGTGAACCCTTGGTATTTCTAACTGACTCGATCCTAATGATCTGAGTGGTCTGTTAGGTTTATATTCAGTGAGCATATCTGCAATATATTTAGGTCCTAGACCATTGAGTGACTTATAAACGAGTAAAAGTACTTTAAAATCAATCCTAATTTCCTTGTGTTAGATGAAACACAAGGAAATTAGTGTTTCACACTAATTTGTGTGCACTCACTAAAGTAGACCCTTTACAGTTCCTAACAATGTAGCTATTACTCTTACCTTTATGAGCAAAAATGACGCATATTTTGAAATGTTTTCAATGCAAATGATCGCTCTGGCGCGTTCATGTCCTGTAAAGCGCGCTTCAGCTTCCACTCTCCGCACAAACGACTGGATATGCGTCAGTGCACATTTATCTAGGTTAAGCATTTAAACTAACATTGTGGAGCTGTTTTATAACTATAGATTTAATTTTAGACAAGTCGTGATGATTTGAGAAGGCTAAATTTATCAAACATAGGCTATGATCAACTCACTGTCTGCCGCTGGCCTCTTGGTTGTTACTTTAAAAAACAAAAACTTACATTTAACAAATAAAAAAATGCTCCAAAAGTTTTTCTAAATTAACTTAATAAAATAACGAAACAAAATGTAATCATTTTGCCATTTCAAACAAAACTGAAGTATTTTAATAGCTGAAACAGTAGTATAAGCTGTTTTGGGAGAAGAAGAAAAAAAGACGGGCTCGGGTCGGACCCGTGCCAGTAATTCTGATAAGCTGTCGGACATGGGCCGGGCTAGGGCCTGAGCGTCTCGGGCCAGGGCTGGGCTGGGGCCTAAATTTTATGCCCGTGCAGGGCTCTACCGGGCAGCTCAAACAAGACTCATAAATGAATGGGGAAATCCTGAAATCTCAAAAACTGCAAGCTGAACTTGCGATTAAATTACATATTTCAAATCAGCAACAAACTCTGAAATCAACTGCCCCATGAATGTTATTTCTTATGCTCAAATAGCGTTTAAAAAGCTTATTTTTCAGTCTAGACCAGCCAATGCGCATGCATAGTTCCAACGTGCTTATGACTGTGCATGCGCATCAGCTGGTCCAGCCTCAAACGGCCGCTGCAGTGACGCAATGACTTTACCAATCAACGATTTGCTCTTTCATTTAGAAGGCGGGACTATTTCGCCATATTGCGCGTTGTGGTTTCTCCCATTCATAAGTATGGGAGTGAACCATCTTTGTATTTCTATAGATTTGATGTTACTAAGTTAATGACCTAATGGCAAACACACATATTGGATAATATTGAAATAATGGATAATAGGCCTATTCCAGTAGATTCTGATGTTAGCATGTTGCTAAGCTAACGAACAAATACTTTAATGCCACCATACATATGCCATTAGATAAAGCTATTTTTCAGTACTAATTAATGATTTATACTCTGGTTGGTTGGTCTTGGCTGGTTTAAGCTGGACACAGCTGGGTTAAACCGGTTAAGCTTTTCTCTCAACCTGGCCAAGCTGGTTTTAGCTAGTTGGTCAGCTGGTATGAAAAGTCTGACCAGTTAGATCCAGCTTGACTAGAGAAAACAAAGTGTTCAAAACTCCTCTAAAACCTGCCTGCTAAACTAGATGCTATAAAAGCTGTCTAGGTAGGCAGCTCACTAAGTCTGGACATCTACGTCTTCATTCTTAATGGTGTGCTTACCTTTCCTAAGATCCTAAGTCACTAATGTTAAATAACTAAGAATGACCAAGAAAATCAAGACATTAATTACAAATTTACCTCATCATTCAGACCAAGACATCACAACAGGAAATAATAAAATACCACAATGGCCAACCAACCCCAAGCAACAAAACATTTCTAATGGCTTTATCCGGGAACTCACAGATGTTTTAAAGATGTTGTATGAGGTGTTACTGTACATACAGACATGTAAAGTGGGGTGCTGTCCATCATCACCTGGGTGTGGTGGGGAGCAGTGCTTTAAAGTAGAGCTTCTTTGGTAAGAACATTTATGGGGAAGTGAAGTGTCCTCAGACTGGTGCCGTTAAAGTGGTTTTGGGCGTTCTCTGTTTTGAAAAACCCAGCAACACATGGACATAGACAGCATTTGGAAGCAGGGATTTTAAGTGGGCACAGCCCTTCAGACCCCACCCGTTTCCTCTCACATCCTGTCTGCCAGGGATTACAGTCATGCACACACACTCACACACACACACACACAAAGAGCGAGAGGTAAACTAACCAGGTCAACAGAAGCCAAAACAGTCAGCAGTTTCCAGTCTCTCTAATGAATCTGCAAGCACTGCAGTAACAGGAATAAAATATGGTGATTTCCAGATATAATCCACCTCCTCTGTTTATCAGTAGGCTACTGCAGTATAAGACAGGACTAACCCCATGACCTCCAAAAACAAAGGAAACATTCAAACTTACGCAATTCTTCCGAATGCTCTTTATGCAAGTTTGTGAGCACATAGCTGCCTGTGCTTCATTCCTGTAGTGTTAGTTGTAGTGAAATTCATAAAGTTGGAACAATAACCAGTGGGATCAGAATTATTTTAAGAATTTCCTCGAATGTGATTAAGGTCAATGACAAATAAGAGTGTTCACGATAGGGAAAATGGGAAAATAAAAAATCACATGTGATCTCTTAAAAATGTACACTTTGTGTTATGTTCATGTTAGTGTCATATAGTTTTTGAGTTTTGAGTAAAAAATAAATTTTTAGGTAAAATATTTGTATATAATATATAAATTATTTAATATAATAAATTATTAAAATCAAAGTTTTGGGGGAGTCTCAAGATCTGTCATAAGGATCTGCAAAGTTTCCTCCCTGATATAATTTACTGTTTGTTTTGTTTTTTGTTATTTTTGCTGTTAATTGCACCCCATGACATGGCGTTTCAAAGAAATATTAATAAGAGATTATGCCAAACCATTTTATACATTTATTGTAAGAATTTGTATTTATATTTATATATATATATTGTATATCATTTTTTATTTTGTTTTATCAATTAATGGATCCGGATATTAACCATTAACTCTTTACCTTCCAGTAAATGACTGGATTTATAATGTCATTACTGAAGCAGGGGATCAGTAATTGCTAGCAGAGGGTGATTCTGTAGTAGTGAATAGAACAGCTTGTCCATCTGAATTTTAGTCATTTGTGCTAGTGAAATTTCACACCTTTCATTTCCGGCTGTCTGGAAATTGGAAGCTATTTGTTGACTTTCAGTACATTACATTTCACATCTCATTTACTATAGCAAGGTTTCAGTTCTCATTTTTTAACAATCAGACACACATGCCAAATCATGAACACACAAAATGTCTAACTACTGCAGTAAATCCTGCTGTATAATGGTTATTTACTTGCTAAAATGTTTAATGATATATTAACTGAATATTAAAACATGGGCAATGTCAATACAAAGTTATATATCATAACATTCCTTTTGAAGTAACTAATGTCTTACCAGATGTCATAATTCAGGATTGCCCACATGGAAAAATACTATAGTAAATTTACTATAGAAAATGTAGTAACATTTCTATAGTGTTTTTGAACCATACTATAGTAAAAGTACTATAGTAAATTGTGGGGGGAAAATACTATAGTAATTTATAGTAAATTTACCATAGAAAATGTAGTAAACTAAATTCTATAGTAAATACTATAGTAAAGATACTATAGTAAATTGTGGGGGAAAAGTACTATAGATATTTATAGTAAATTTACCATAGAAAATGTTGTAAAATTTCTCTGGTAAATACTACAGTGGTTTTGAACCATACTATAGTAAAGGTACTACAGTAAATTGTACTAATTATGAATGGTAATTTGCTGTGGTAATCCTACTATAGTAATATTGACAAATTACTTTAGCCATTACTGTAAATTTTCTAACACTCCAGTATAGGATACTACAACATATACTAATACAACGCATACAAATTCCTTAAAATGAACAACACCAAACAACATCTTAAGAAGTAATTTGTTTTTTTGTTCTTGGCTGCGTTGTTTAACTTTTGCCCGACATTGCTGTCAAGCAGAAATGGGAGTCTGGCCTTGGCACCCCCAGAAAAAAACACACACATAAACACACACACACAAGTTAATTTATTACTGGTAAATGCACTTTTTTGTATCTTAATTGCAATTTTTATTGACTCTTACTTGTTATATCCTAAGTCTTTCTTGGGATGCACGGCTTAACTGGAGTGTCTTTTGATGACTGAACCCCAGTCACTGAATGTGTTCAGGCCCATGTCTCTATTGATGCAGACAAGCAACAGGAGTTGACTTGACTGGAGTAGGACCTAGAACAGGCAGTCTCCAGCCTCTGCACAATTCCTGGTAGCACTATCTGAAAGAAAGACAAAGATTACTGACAAATACACAAGTCCAGTCCAGTCTGAACTTGGGTGATTTAACACAGATACAAACAGATGTGGACAAATTTGTTGGTACTCTTACAGTTAATAAAAAAAATGCTTAATTCCTCTTAAAGAGTGATGAAATTCATAATAACCCAAAATATGCAGCTAAAAGTACACAAGAAACCAAGAAACATGCCGTCTGGAGAAGGCAACCCTTGTGTGTTGGAGGTTGCTATGGGGTGCAAAGATGGCTAGGTTAATAAGACTAACTGACTAGGTTAATAAGAGACTTAACTTACCACTGCCAATATCCTCGCTGGGAAGTGTGGTCTTCTGTTTGGTTCAATACACACATTGGAAAGGGCAATTTGGCGTTCCTTGTAAACATGAGAGCTCCCCAATCTCACCAGTAGGAAAATAACAGGACAAATTTGATGGTAATTAAATGTTCTTGCTGCAACGTCGTCTTAAACTTAGTTTGCTGAAGACAGCGCGTGCGCTGATAATTGTTGTAGTTAAAATAATTGTTAAAAAGCTAAATAAATAAAATAAAAGTTACATTATTGTTTGCCTTACAAAATGTCAGACGACGATACAAATGATATCTATCTGTACCGGTTTCGAAAAGTAGAGTGCTACAGAGCACCATTTACTTAACACCAGAACACACTGTATTTTCATATTATCCTATAGTATCTCATTGATTATCTCTGTAGTTAATACTACATTATGATATAGTATAAATTAATAAAATTTAGAAATACTACAGTATACTTCAGTATTACTACAGTTTACTATAGTAAAAACTTAATTTTACTACAGTTACGAACTCACTAGATAATACTAGAGTATGCTGTAGTATAAATTAACAAACTGTAGTAAATACTATAATACACTACAGTGTACTACAATTTACTATAGTTTACTATAGTAAATGCTATAGTTTACTACAGTATTTACTACAGTTTATGAACTTACTATTGTCAGTAGGCCTACTACAGTATGCTGTAGTATAAGTTAACAAAGTGTAGTAAATACTATAATATACTACAGTATACTATAATTTACTACAGTTTACTATAATAAATACTACAGTTTACTATAGTATTTTTTCATGTGGGTGTTGCTTTAAAAAATCTAAAACAAGATTACGTGGCTATGTTTGAGTGAGTTATTTTCAAGCTGCTGTGTTCACAATTGGAGAAGTAAACAGAAAATCATAAATAACAACTGATAGATCGATTTTTCATAAGTCAAGGCATCTGTTCCGATCTGATCGAAAAAAAACATTGTAAAATACCTCAAGTAGTACTAATAGTAAACACTTCTCAGAATGATATATTAATGCTTATTAAACCGTCTGGCGTGCTCTCTCACATATGTTTATTGTTATCCTCACACAGTCTATCTATTCAATGTACTATATGATCTGTGAGACAAATCCAAGGCTGAGCGGTCTTTACTCTGTCGTGTCATCATAGTTATACCAAAATATATTTGATTTCTCTGTTCCTCACAACAACACAGTGTGATTTAAAACGTGAAGTTATTGAAGCCTAACATTGTTTTTCTGCTATCCCTCACAGGAACAGTGCTATCAGGATGTTGATGCTGGATGGGATGCCAGCCCTGTCAGTCAAAATCGATCCTGCAGAGTCACAGAGACGGGTAAGCGGTCAAAGCGATGCCACACAGGTGTAGAGGCTTTTAAAACTTAAGATGATAATGGTCACACTTTATTTTTAAGGTCCAATTCTCACAAGTAACTAACTATTAACTACAACTTTTGGCTCATTAAACTCCTAATTGCTGCTTATTAATAGTTAGTAAGGTAGTTGTTAAGTTTAGGTACTGAGTAGGATTAGGGATGTGGAATATGGTCATGCAGAATATGTGCTTTATAACAAACAGTAAATATGTTAGTAATAGGCATGCTAATAAGCAAACCGTTAATAGTGAGAATTGGTCCTTATACTAAAGTGTTACAATGATACTTAACCAATATCATAGTCAGTCAGTCTGGAACCCTGTGAACGCAGGCAAGCAGAATGATGCAAACCGGTGCTGTTGTATTTATCACGCCTTGACCAATCAAAATTGATGAGTGAAAATAACTGTTATACTAGTCCTGGTGTCTAAATATCACATACCTTTAAGGAAACATTTTTATAGTCCAACAAACTAACCAACAAACAAGTAAATAAATAAACAAATAAGTAAAAATTACACATAAAAAGTCGGCCTTTGAGGACTACAAATATTTACAGGGCTATGAAAAAAAGAACAAAAAATTAACAAACTAAAGGTAGGCTAGTATAACAATACTACAATGACGGATTAATTCTTTTTTTGTATTACAATTTACTAAATTTGAGTAGAGAGAGAGAGAGTATTGTATATTATTATTATTATTATTATTATTATTGTACTGTATCTGTGTGTGTGTGTGTGTGTGTGTGTGTGTGTGTGTGTGTGTGTGTGTGTGTGTGTGTGTGTGTGTGTGTGTGTGTGTGTATGTTACGCCCCGTTTAGGGGTAGAGCACAGCATGGAAGGAAAACGAGTGTTAACAGTCAACTTCTTTTGAGTTTTTATTTGGGAGTTCACTTTCAGGAGCCGACAGTGCCAAAATAATTAACAAAGCATTCTAAATATTAAACCCTCTAAATTCCCTATCAAAATAAAGAAACAAAAATACAATTCTCTAACCTAACTGCCTAATCCAAAAAACAAAGATACAAACGTTACAACAAAAGATGGCATCTGACTCCTTACTTTCCCAATAATAGCTATTTACAGTATTCACAATAAATATTTACAGAGAAACATCAAGTTCATCAAGTATATTGTAGAAACTTAATTTCCTGTAAAGCGCTTTGCAACGATTGTATCGTAAAAAGCGCTATACAAATAAACGTGAATTGAAAAGTTCAAAGGGATAATTCAAGATCAGAATAGTACAACAGGCAAGGGTCAGGAGTAGTGTTATACAACCAGCTAATATCCAAACAATCTCTCTCACAAACAAACAATATCTCTAGGCATACAAACGGGGTCAAACAGCACAAGCACAACAGCGTAGTTTACAAAATGGCCCCCACTCTAAAGGAAACGCTGTCATCTCTTTAAAGGGAGCGAAGACCAATCAGAGGACGACATCTGCAGGAACCAATCAGCAGCAACCTGGGCAGACACACACAAACCAACAGAACAAAACACAACAAAACTATAGGGTCGTAACAGTTTATCAGTTTATCTATCTCACGGCAATTTGTTCGTATTTTACGAGGTGGCTAATTCGTACGAATTCGTACGACCTCACTCGTACGATTTAGTACGATTTGTCTAAACCCCAGTGACGGGTAGGTTTAGGGTGGAGTTAGGTGTTGGTCATTCATACAAATTCATACGAATTGGCAACTCGTAAAATACGTACGATTTAGCAAAAATCGTATGAATTTGTACGAGTGAGGTCGTACGAATTCGTACGAATTAGCCACCTCGTAAAATATGTACGAATTGCCGTGAGATCGGGCTGGTTTATCAGTTTACAGAACAAACTGAGTCAGACTAAATCCAGAAGAACTGTGGCAACATCTCCAAGATGCTTCATGAAACCTTCCTGCAAAGCTACAGTACTGTTAAAAGTTTTAGGCATTTGTGTAAAAATGCTGTAAAATGAGGATGCTGTCAAAAATAATGTCATAAATTGATTTTCTTTATCAATTAACTTCTATTTATAACTAAATTAAATCAACATTTGGTGTCATCATCCTTTGTGTTTAAAGCAGCTTTTGTCCTCGGTGCACTTGCGCACAGTTTTTCAGGAAGCTTTGCAGGAAGGTCTCTTGAAGCATCTTGGAGACGTTGCCACAGTTCTTCTGGATTTAGTCTCAGTTTGTTCTCTTTCTTCATGTCATTCCAGACAGACTGGAATCTCACTGAATTATTACAATAAATGGCAAAATGAATGTTTGGAAATGTAAACTGATATTTCCTACAGACACTACAGCAAAAGATAGAAATAACTGACTTAAAACCATTTTTAGCAGGTGAAAATACTAGTGTTCCAATAGTTTTGGCCACCACTGTATGTGTAGTATGTATAATTTTTGCAATGATAATATTTAGGTGTTTATGCAGTAATATCAGGACATTTTTCTTAGGAAATCAGGAAGTTTTCGTGAGATTCACTATACTAAGCTTTACTGTGCTAGCTTTAGTGTACTTTGCACTGCTTGACTAGAGGTTTAGTTTAAGGTGTCCTGTGCTTGGAGTCTTCAGGATATATGCCAGAATTCCATGCTTGACCAAATAAACATATACACGTGCTTCCCCCAGCCAGTCCCAGAGTCCTAAAGCTCTCTCTCCATTTTCATGCTCAGCAAAACCCACACACATAATATTTTGCACCCTGTTTTACCCGTTTTAACGGTTGTCATTGTCGTGTCGTTGATCGGGTTGAGTGCAGGATGTGTGTGGGCCACGCAACTCAGCTTTGAAGTGTGTTAAATCAACAGGCAGCGCAGTCGCAGAAACGTGCTTCTTGTTTGAGTGGGCTCAACGCCAAGACCCTTTTCTTGGAAATGCATTGCTCCCCCTATTAAAGCCATCCTCACCAGAAGCTCTTCGGATTCGGAAAATTTGCCATAATGACTGGTAGCCCCCCATACGAGGGGTTGGATGTGGGCCGTGCAGGAGGGGAGGGATAGGAAGGTGGGAAAGGTGAAGCATGAGTCGGGAGAGAGAGAAACGGGGTAGAGATGAAGTTTCAAAACATGTTCCATTTTGGCTGAACAGCCGCCAAGTCAACCACAGTATAAAACAGAAGGGAAATTTTCTAGAAATAATGCTGCCAGCAGACCACTTTTTGTCCATGCTTTCATTGAGTCTGAGTGAGTGCTTCTGACATCTTTGACTGGGATGTTTTGTCGATTTACTGATGTTAATTTAGGATAACAGCTGAGTCAGTAAATGTCTGAAATGTCTGCGTTTTTTTTCACTTTTTCTCTGCACCTTTTGTGGTGTGTTTTCATCCCATATAATAAACAAGCACTCTCAATACTACTCAATACTGTCGCAGTCCTTCAGCCCTCCGATTTTCATTTCAGCCTCCTGCTGTAGGCAATCATAGATTATTTCACTCAGAATCTCTTTACCAATCATTAAAAGCATGCATTAAGTGTAATCCTTTATTCTATTCAGTGATGACCCTGGTTATAAGCGTCATTTACTGCATTTATTTGAAAAAAATACATTAAAAATTATAATATTGTGAAATTCTATTACAGTTTTTATGATTAACAATTTTCAGCAGTCATTACTCCAGTCTTTAGTGTCACATGATCCTTCAGAAATCATTCTAATATGCTGATTTGCTGCTCAAGACACATTTCTTCTTATTGTCAATGTTGAAAACAGTTGTGCTGCTTAATATTTTTGTGGAAAAAAAAATTTGTGATACATATTTCAGGTACCAAATACAGCATTTATTTAAAATAGTAATGTTTTAAAACATTATAAATGTCTTTACTGTCACTTTTGATCAATTTAATGATCAATTAATGATTCTTGCTGAATAAAATAAAAACTTATTAATTTCCTTCAAAAGAGAACCAAAGGATGCCTTTGGTTCCCTTCACCATGGGAACCAAAGTTTCTGCCAAAATGTAAAAATGACAATGACATATATGATTTATTTACAACTTGTACTAACCTTGCCATGTCATAAAAATGTCAAAAAGTATATATTGAAATTTCAGAGAATTTAATCAAATTAAAACAAAACTTGAATGTGCAAGGCTTCCTTATTTTAGCTGTACAAAAACAGCCTGTTATGCTGCTTGATATTGCAAACTGATATATCATATCATTTTTATTTTTTTTATCATAAACACTGGTTTCCAGCTCAATTCGCTTTACCATTTACTGCACTTTGTTATTCTTCTAGATATTTACCTATTGCAGTCTCACACACTCACAGAAAGTAGCATACTTCATCGTTTAACAATAAAATGGATAAAATATCTAAAATATAAATTTACTAGATAGAACAAAACACCTAAAAAGGAAAGTTCTATTCTAAACCTGTATGAGTTTCTTTCTTCTGTTAAGCACAAAATAAGATATTTGAAAGAATGTCGGCAATTGCTGGTAGCCATCAACTTCCATAGTATGGAAAATAAATACTATGGAAGTCAATGGCTACCAGCAACTTAAAAATATCTTCTTTTGTGTTCAACAGAAGAAATTCATACAGGTTTTAACAACATGGGGGTGAGTAAATGATGACAGAATGGTTCATTTTTTGGGTGAACTTTACTATTAAGGCCATAAATATTCAATACAATCTGCTTTTCAGGTAAGGACTCTTAAGACTGAAATCCTTGGAAATCCTAGAATGTTCCTGTTTCAGTGTAATAGTAATTAATAGTTAACTGATTTCATTTTGTCTCTTTCCTCTCAGTCTCCTGTGATCCATGACTACACAGAGATGGGCGTGCTGGTGTTGAACCGCAGATTTCGGACACCATCAAATGATAGACGATTCCTGTCCGACCCCTTCCAGACGCAAACAGAGCCCGTGGACCTGTCCACCAACAGAGCCAGAACCTCCCCGTCACTTTCAGCATCCTCATCTTTATCCTCGTCTCCCTCGTCATCCTCATCATCAATACGATTTTGTCCACGCTCCCCTCCTTCCAGCAAGTCTGTGTCATCTTCATCACCGTCATCATTATCTATGCCTTCGTCCTCCTCCACTTCAGTCATAACCCCCGTTCCTCGTTTGAAGATGTCTCCAGTGATGGCCTCTCCTCCATCCAGGAGTCTCAGGGGGCAGTCGTTTTTGCACATACCCCAGCTGATGCCTCCTTGCTCCAGCCCGGTCCACCTCCACCCACGCCGGGTGCCGGTGGTGATGCAGCCCATGTCGCTGGTCTACCCTGGAGTGGGATCGCTGGGGAACAGCAGGCTCATGATGCCGCTGCTGGAGGAAAACAGGATGCACAGGAGAGGTGAGACAGAAGCTTGGTTGTCTTAGTGACTTTACGGCAGATAAATGACTGACAGCCCAAACAGCCAATGAAATTGCTGCGCTGATAAGCTTTGTTGTTGTCTGCCATTTTGTCCAACAAACTTACTGAACTGGCTGTAACATACAAACCTCCTTTTTTCAAATTCTCAACATTATGGTAAAAGTCTGTTGTTATGGTGCATGTAATTCAATACTAGGTATTGGATCAGGGAATAACTTAAATCCAATGCTTTCAATTTTGAGATTTTTTTTTTTAATTGAAAAGTAAAACATTTTTGTTATTTGAAATAAAATAAATGTTCATTGAAATAAGAGAAAAAGGTCACACTTTATTTTAAGGTCCAATTCTTGCTATTAACAAACCGTTATCTATGACTTTTGTCTCAAAAAACTCTTAATTACTGCTTATTAATAAGTTAGTAAGGGAGTTGTTAAGTCATATAAGCAACTAGTTAATAGTGAGAATTGGTCCCTAAACTAAAGTGTTACCAAAAACTTTTAGTAAAAAGCCTAAAACTATAAAACAGAAATATAAGTCCATTTTAAAAATACTATTTACTAAAATTACTAAAACGTTAACTAAAATTCCAATAAAAATGAAAAATATAAAAATAAAAACAAATGTAAAACATTAATAAAAACTACAATAGTATCTCAGTTGACCATATGTTCATGTAAATGTCCCATGATTTTATTTTATTTTACAATTAAATACAAAGACTACATACATGTACATAAACATACAGTTTATTTAAAAAAAAAAAAAAAAAAAAAAAACTTAACTGTATCTGCAGAAAGTGTCCATTACATGGTTTTCCTTTGTTTTTATGTCAATATGTATAATGTTGAATGTCCGACTTCTTTGATCTCCACTTGGAATTTCAGTATCTTCTGCTGATATTTTTAGTGTTTCAACATGACTTAATACAAAAGCTTGTGCTTTCTGTTATTTGCATTTCAATTGAAGTAATTCCAAAATCATCAGGTTCATCAGCAAACAAGCTGACTTATGACTTAATTTTGTCTTAAAAAGGAGCTTTGCATAGTTAAATAATCACTGTTGTGAGGTCAATTGCCAGCATCTAGGCAACTATTGTGGCAAAAACCATCTTCCTGCAAAGTCTTTCACTCTCTTCCTCTCTCCACTTACCTCCTTCTTTGTGCGTAGATGCAAAGCACTGTGTTTCAAAGCCTCTCTTGGAGTTTCCGTGTTCTTGGCAGGGTCAGTGACAGAACCCAGGGCCTGGCTGTGTGTTAGACAGGCTCAGCTCTTATGAGTGCAGCTCCATTGTGCTCGTCTCTTTATATTCCTGCCGCTACATCAATGCAAGAAGTAGATGCTATGGCAAAAACTCCACTAAGCTAAACGAGGGCACCTGGGTTTATTAGTGACAAAGCGTATGGCAGAAACACAATAGCAACTGTGATAAGAAGCATGTTTAAAGACACTCAAACCCTTTTTTCTATCTAGGAAAGCTTGCCTTTGGGCAACAGAGCTGTTTTTAATGGGCTCTATGGCTAGGAAGGCTTTCCATTTATTCTTTTACTCTTTTTTCATCCTGTTTTTCCTCTGGGGGGAGGTGTAGATAGAGGCTGGAGATGTCCAATGTCATATAACTCTCTCTTTTGTCATGTATTAGTGTGTGTGTTGTGTCTCAGAGCTCTTTCTGCTATAGACTGACCAATCAGAGAAGTGCATTTATCTACATCAGAAGCACACAGTGTGTGCAAACAAGCAGTTTGACTCATAATTAGGCCTGTGCAGTTCACACTTTGATGATCCAATTTCAGTTCATTAAAAAACATTCAAGATTCACACACAGGGACCAGCCCCCTGTCTTGAGGGTCCGTGCCCTTATGCTCTGCAGTCTCTCATGAAGTATCCATGGCAACAAGACAGGACATGGAATGACACGAATACAACGGAGACCTTTGAAATTGCTATTACAACCAAACAAAACAAAACAAAACAAACCAATACAAACATGCCCAGCTCGCTTATTGCAAGAATAGCGTGAACTATATTCTGTTATTCATTTGAGCTAGGAATAGATGAGTTCACTCAAATAAATTCAGTGTGGATGTCAAGAACACCAAATGTCATTATTTCTTGAGATTCTAATAACAAAACATCAAAACGTCAAAGCTGCAAAGGTTAGATAGGGGAGGATTAGATTGTGTGATAGTGTTATTTTAGTATTATTATATACTATTATAGTATTTACTAGTTTTTTATTTTAATTTTAGTTTAAGGAATTTCGCTCTAGTATGGAAGCCAGTTTTCTCCACTGAGTAAAAAATAAGTAAAAGGTAATTGCGACTTTTTATCTCACAATTCTGACTTTTTTTCTCACAGTTGTGAGTTTACATAACTTTTTCCTCAGAATTGTGAGATATAAACTTGCAGTTGTGGGTTATAAATTCAGTATTGCATGATATAAACTCACAGTTTTGAGAAATAAAGTCAGAATTGTGAGATAAAAAGTCGCAATTACTCTTTCATTTGTTTGTGTTTGTTAATATTTCTATTTAGCTTTCAGGATTATAGTTATTTTAGTATTTGAACTTATTTTATTTCAGTTGTTGCCAGGCCAACATTTCTAATTTGTGTTCAAGTTTTCATCTAATATTTATATTTTATTTCTATTAATGAAAACTATTTTTAATGGTTGTAGTTTACAATAACAACACTGATTCAATTAAAATTATGCTTATATTTTGATCTGTTTATCACACACAAAGGTATTGCACGACTACAGATAACTTCATATGCTTTAGTGGTGCTTTCAATGGTCTTTATGAATTGTTGTATAGAAAAGAAAGTCTTTGTGAAGATACTTTTAAAAATTGTTTCATGTAAAAAAATAACAGTATATGGGTTTGGAAGGACATGAGGGTGAGTAAATGAATGGCTCAACTCTCTGTTGTCCACCAAAGCCTTTATTGGAACATTAATCAAAATGTCATTAGATTAGAATCTTAATCGTTTCATTTAATGTGTCAGTGCTATGGCCATAGAATCAAACTGAAGAGCCAGTGTCCACATAACTGAACCATTCCCATGTATTTATAGACATAACTACAGAAATTAGTTGCATATGTAACTACATGCAGGTACCAGTACAATGTTAAAAACATGTATCTATTGATCAATTTAAATGTAAGTACATAGTAGTTAAAACACTTAATATAAAATGGGTGCCATCATGGTAAACCATGCACAAGCTCTGAATCAGAAAATTAACACTGTTTATTTATTTATTCATTTATTTTGCAGATTGTAGATTATTATTTTGGTCTTTGTACGTATTGTAAATTCAACTGCACCAACCTTCTGTTTTTATCCAGTCATACACCGAATCACAGATGGACTGTCGCCTCGGCGATCCTTGAGTGACAGCGAGGATGATGACCTGCCCAACGTGACCTTGGAGAGTGTGAATGAAACAGGATCCACTGCCCTGACTATCGCCCGCGCCGTGCAAGAGTAAAGACACCTTCATCATTAATCTGCAATATTTATAATCCGATTTTATCTATCAGTATGATATATGATGGTAATTCTCAGAGCTCACTGTGTGCACAGTGATATGATATCCAGGATGACAAAGAATTTAGAAATATATTTTTTAGATTGTGATAGGGACCCAAACTGTTACAAGGAGAATCACATAAAGATGTAAACATGGGAGGGGTGTTAGCATCCAAAAAGGTGCTTTTTAAAGCAGATGTGCAAATACATATGTTTAAGATTATTAATAAAAACAGTCTAAAAACTAAAATGGTCAGGTACTAAAAACAGTACCACTTCCCCTTTCTACTAGTGAAAGTCATCTACACAGCTTTTCCGGGTTACACTTTATTTTAAGGTGCACTTGTTACAGTGTAATTATACATTTAGGGACTGAGTAATATTAATTAACTACATGTACTTACTATATGGTCAGGGTTAGGATGGGGGGTTGGTTTAGGGTTACTTCTATGTAATTATGCATAATTTATTGTTATTATTATAGTAAGTACATGTAAGATGTGTAAGGACACCTTAAAATAAAGTGTTACCCTTTTCCGCTCTTATAATTGGAACATACAATTTTATAAAATATACTCTTGCCTCACCATATGATTAATTATTAAGTATAAGATAAGATATTTAAGATATAAATAAGATAAGAGTTGAACCCAGCATAGGTGCATACAATAAAAAGGATGGATAAAACCAAAACATACATTTGCACAAACATTTCCATAAATTAGCTAAAATGAGAGCTTTCCACAAGTTTGTGCTTCCTTTAAGGCCATGTCTACTTAAATAGGAAATGTAAATATTAAAAAATGCACTAAACAGTAAAGAACACAATAAAAACAGTGATGGAAGACAACTTCAAGTCTCCATCACATAGATATTTAAAAGTAAACAGATATTTTAGACATTTTAAAAGTAAAAAAAAATAAAAATGTTGAGAGTTAGTGAGATTTATCTTTTTTAAATAAAGAATTAGATATGGCACATATTCCTGAAGTGTTTGCAAACTTATAAGAAAGCAAGTAGGGACAAAGGCTATTGGCTGGCAGTGCTGCCTAAATGTGTGTGGAAAGGACAAATGTGCCAGTATGATTCATAGAAAGTTGCAGGAGTGAATATTAGTGTGAAAGTGAATGTGTCTTATTGCTTATCTGACCTGTTGGTTCTTAAATCAATAAGGATTTGATCCAGTGAGTCATGTTTGTATATACAGTATACTGTTTCTATGCAGTTATAATTTAGGGACAAACTATTTAAATCTGACAAAACCACCCTGGGGACATTTTCAGACATTTTGACTGGACAAACTATTCATAAATAATTCCAGTTATATTTTTCCTTAATTACTGTATGATTATTATCACTGGAGTGGTACTCTTAAAGCATGCATATTAATACTGTAAAGTTACATAGCATTACTTAAAATGTACATATTAGTGCATAGATGGTACACAATAGTACTTTTCGAAAAGGTACTGTCCCAGTGACAACTTTTGTACCTTTTTTTCTGAGCATGTTTATATTTTTACGTGTTTGGCAGATGCCTATCCGATTTAAGGCATAATCAGGGTAAACATTTTGCGAGTATGGCCTTGTTTAACCAGTTGAGCCTCAGGAACTGATTTCAGTCTCAGAGGGAGTGTGTTCTTCAGGTTGAATGTGTTGTGGACACAGGTGCAGGAGTCGATGCAGGTTTATGAATCCCCTGACCCGTGATCAGCTGAATAATGAATGGACGTCATTCTTACCTTTATTATTATTATATTAAACTGATAAACTGGTCTCCAGACAGTGATGCTGCCCTGCACGTCACCACCACTGGAAAGCCCCTCTGGTGTTCTCCAGTGGGAAACATACAAACAAAAGACGGAACATAAATGACTGTGCTGAGTTTAGTCTGTTTCCCTCCCTGGTTCTCTCTTGTTGACAACAGTCTAACGTTGATTCTTACTGTAAAACTTAGATGGAGTTCCTCTGACCTCAGAATAAAAATTCCAAACTGCATATGAGCACACGGCCCTAATGGAATGTGGAAAATATTGACAGCATTTTAAAGAATGTGGATATTGTTTAAAGGAGGAGAAAATATCTAGGATGTTTTCTTTCTTTCTTTTCCTCTTTGGGCCCCAAAAGTGATGGAGTGTGCCAAAAGCTACAGGTGCCCCTTGTTGACCCCCCTCCACACACACATACACTCACACTCCAGCAACCCAAAAGAAACAGGAAGTGGCTCTGTGGGGGGTGAAAAGGCCTCTTCTGCCACTCAGGAAACATTTTCAGTGAAAAGTAGGCACACCGTCTAATTTATCCTGACAAGAAAATAAAATCGAATTCAAGAAAAGGCAGATTTCCCTGATACCAAACATATGCACAGTAAATGTAGGCGATTAATTTCCCTAAATAAACATTTGATACTTTAAATTATTCTTTAATGTCCTTAATAATGTAATATATTATAGAATTCTGCAAACTTATACATTTCTGGACCATTAGCGCCACCAAACGGAAGTGCAAAAAATAATAGCTTTTTGTAGGCTACAGTTTTCTAAACTGTATATAATTCAGTTTACTATTAGCGTAGCTCCCTCAAGTGGCCATTTAAAGTAAAGAAGAAACATAATTTTTTTCTGATTTGTTTTACATGTGAATTTATTCCCACACATTTCCAGTTCGTGTGTTTGTGTGTGTGTGTGTGTGTGTGTGTGTTAAGATTAATTTATAATAGTAAATATTATTACTAATAATTGATCAAATAATTTTATTAATTATAACTGCCATTCTGAATTAAAAGCTACATTAGAGCTAACATTTACAGAGTAGTTTTGTTTGTGTGTGTGTGTGTGTGCATGTTTTTGTGACATATGAGGACACTAATTTGTATAATGACATGGGGATGACATATTACAAGGAGAAGGTGATTTATGAGGACATTTCCCCATGTCCCCATATTTCAAAAGGCTTATAAATCATACAGAATGAGTTTTTTATATTTTTTTGAGAAAGTAAAAAAGCACAAAGTTTCCTGTAAGGGGTAGGTTTAGGTGTAGGGATGGTGTAGGGCGATAGAAAATACAGTTTGTACAGTATAAAAACCATTACGCCTATGGAATGTCCCCACAATTCACAAAAACAGGAAATGACAGGAATACCAGTGAGTGAGTGAGTGTGTGTGTGTGTGTGTGTGTGTGTGTGTGTGTGTGTGTGTGTGTGTGTGTGTGTGTGTGTGTGTGTGTGTGTGTGTGTGTGTGTGTGTGTGTGAGACTACCACTGTCATACTAAACAAAACCGTCTTCAAATGATATTCTTAATTGCTTCTGATAACATTAGAAATCATATGCTGTCATTGCAGTTCTCTGTTGCCGTTCAGCATCGAGAGCCTGCGGAGGCCCAGGCCTTCAGAGTCACCTGACTCAAAGAGGAGACGCATTCACAGGTGTGAGTTTGAGGGATGCAATAAGGTTTACACCAAGAGCTCTCATCTTAAAGCCCACAGACGCACACACACAGGTGAGTCAGCTTACATTTACATCAGGTCAAGTTTTCTGTCAAGTTCCTGTCAAGTACTTTATTTATTTATTTATTCTATATGTGTTTCTCTCTCTCTCTCTCTCAGGTGAGAAGCCATACAAGTGTACGTGGGATAACTGCACATGGAAGTTCGCTCGCTCCGACGAGCTGACACGACATTACCGCAAACACACCGGCGTCAAACCGTTCAAATGCAGCGACTGTGACCGCAGCTTCTCCCGCTCGGACCACCTCGCCCTCCACCGTCGCAGACACGCCCCACAAACATGCATAGTGTGAAAAATACGTTTGATGGACAATATAAGCAGACAGAGCAGGTCTCTATCTGCCAGTGTCGCATGCAGAAGGTCTGGAATTACTCCTCACACAACAAAGACATGGGAATTTGACAGGAATGAGAGACCATGTTGAAGATGAGGTCCATGTATTATGAGATTAATCTACGTTTATCTACATTTCCCTCATATGGTTTATCTTCTGCACTTTTATGTGAGGTTTATTCATAAAGGTGGGAGCCACAGAGTCTTGTACTAACTATTAAAAGCCATGTGCAGTTAAAGGTGCTGGATACGATTTTTACACATAAATACTATGGAATCAGCAAGCAAATATTTGCTATGTAAAGATACAGTGTAGCAACTACATCCTTAGCAGAGAGTTAAGTCAGAACCCCTCTGTTCATGTAATTCGAGCTTTTCTGTTTGTCTTTTAGGGGCTTGATTTTTATTGGATGTGAGCCGTCCCTTTGAAACTGTTGGCTCTCATTGCATTTATAATGACATATAGCCTATGGAGCTTTCCCACATGCCATGTTTCTATATTAGCATAATACTTACCTCTTCACTTGACATTTTTAGTTTATAAAAGTAAAAGGTATTCATATATAATGTCTCATTATATATGAAGAGTTCAGATGCAAAAACCATGAGCATTTTTCTCAGGCTCCTATATTTATGTTCAGTTGTTTCACTTTAATGGCAATGGAAATAACTTATTCATTGCTATTAAAGTGAAATTACTAAACTACACATGAGAGCCTGAGAAAAATTCTCATTTTAGAAGAAGGTTTCAGATGGCACTTACAGGCTTTTGCAACTGAACTCTTCATATCCCGTTTTCTTGATGTGTTGCTTGTGGGGGCGTGGCCGAACGTAGGGGGTGTGGCCAAATTGTACGTTTGTTTTGTTCTGATATGAGATTGTTCTTGCTGTTGAAAATCGTATATAGCACCTTTAAATGTATTTGATTCTCCAAACTTTCAGGTTTCCTTCAGGTTTACTCATAGAAGCCTTATGGAATTGCATATCACAATAGTTTCAAAATATTTACAATTCATTTTGCAATACTTATTTTTGTCTAAAAAGCATTGCAGAGGAGCCTAAATCTGTTCAGTGCAAGCTTTGATTATGCATTTAGCAAATAAAAGTCAGTTTGGAAAAATAAATGTAATTTACAATTTGCAGGGTAATAATGGCATGGCTGTCATGTGTAGAACTAAGTACAAACTTGTTTCAGTTAAAAAGACATGCACACACACACACACAATTAAAATATAGGACAAACAAACATAAAACATGACATTATCACAATTAATTTACTGAAAGTTCACATTCTAGCTTCAAATTCTGCATGGGCTCCAGTTATCACTTTATTATGGAATCTGAAATTGTTGTTTTTTTATAACTGAATGTGAGGAGACGGCCGTATCATTGATGTAGTGTTATATGAGAGAGATATTCTCTCACACCGTTTAAAATTTTCCTTGCATCATTTGTGCACAAAACTAGTGTAGCAGATGTCTGTATATTTTATAGTCTTTACCATGTGGTATATAATTTTTGTTTGTTTGTATTGTATGTCATATATTTGTTCTGTATTCCGAGATTTGCACCCTTCTGTCCATAAATATGTGATGCCAAAATTTATAGTATTTTACAGGGAACCCAGTGACTAAAAATCATGAGTGTAAATGATCGTCAAATGGGCATTCCTTTTTATTTTTTCTCTTCTACAATGATGTATCTGTAAATGATGTTATGGTAAACATTTCAGTTTTATATGGATTTAACTGTGAATTTATACATAAATACAGTATATGTTAGAAAAAAAAGGCATGAATAAAAGATTTGTATGTATAGAAAACGCTTGTGTGACTTTAAAGACCTTAAGACGCTTAATCTACTAGACAGAACAGAATATAAGAGACAACTCATAACAGATCAAATAGAGCATGGATTTATTTATTTGTTTGTTTATTATTCTGGTAGATACTGGAACTGAAACTACACTATTCTACAGCAAAACGCATATATCTTAACTGACAGACATTTAGAAGAGTAATATGCCTATATAAATTGCAAACGTTTAATTATATAATAGATGCTTTGTAAATATGTCTTTTAAACATATTTTGATAGCTTTTTTTGCCATACCTCTGTATACTTCCTGCTGAGACAGCATTGTTTAAGCTTTGGAGTGTCTAGAGCACCTATCACATAGTTTACACGTGCCAGCTGAGCAGGATGGTTTCCTTAGGCCTCAGAACCTTAGGACTTAATTAGGACTTTCTTAGACAACACTGGAGCCACAGTATGTGTAATAATTTACACTTTGATATTTTACAATAATGTAAAAGTATTATTTATTTTATTATAACATAGGCCTACATTTCTACTTGGAGTTTTTTCTTGCATTCGGCCAGGTACGTTTCGGTACATTTTTAATGTACTTTTTCAATTCACCACAAGGTTGCAGTAGTATGCCATTGTTCACAGACTCCAGTCATCAGTTCAGACAGCTTTCCTAAACTGGATTTAATCATGCAGGTCAGTTCATGACACTCGATTTAAGCTTTAACCCACCTTTACCCTGAATATGCCTAATATTTTAACGAAATGCCATCCGTTTTCCTTGAGTGTTGTCAGTATAGGCCTACATTAAGTGATCATGAAATACAGTGGGGGGAAAAAAAGTTGATCCCCTGCTGATTCTGTACGTTTGACCACTGACAAAGAAATGATCAGTCTATAATTTTAATGGTAGGATTATTTGAACAGTGAGAGACGAAAAAAAAAATCCAGAAAAACACATTTCAAAAAAGTTATAAATTGATTTGCATATTAATGAGTCAAATAAGTATTTGACCCCTTCGCAAAACACGACTTAGTACTTGGTGGCAAGAGATCAGCTTGTAGTTGGCCACCAGGTTTGCACACATCTCAGGAGAGATTTTGTCCCACTCCTCTGCAGATCCTCTCCAAGTCATTAAGGTTTGAGGCTGACGTTTGGAAACTCGAACCTTCAGCTCCCTCCACAGATTTTGACTGGCTAGGCCACTCCAGGACCTTAATGTGCTTCTTCTTGAGCCACTCCTTTGTTGCCTTGGCCGTGTGTTTTGGGTCATTGTCATGCTGGAATACCCATCTACGACCCATTTTCAATGCCATGGCTGTCTTCAATGCCCTGGCTCTGATGGTACATGGCCCCGTCCATCATCCCTTTGATGCGGTGCAGTTGTCCTGTCCCCTTAGCAGAAAAACACCCCCAAAGCATAATGTTTCCACCTCCATGTTTGACGGTGGGGATGGTGTTCTTGGGGTCATAGGCAGCATTCCTCCTCCTCCAAACACGGCGAGTTGAGTTGATGTCAAAGAGCTGGATTTTGGTCTCATCTGACCACAACACTTTCACCCAGTTCTCCTCTGAATCATTGGCAAACTTCAGACGGGTCTGTACATGTGCTTTCTTGAGCAGGGGGACCTTGCGGGCGCTGCAGGATTTCAGTCCTTCATGTCATAGTGTGTTACCAATTGTTTTCTTGGTGACTATGGTCCCAGCTGCCTTGAGATCATTGACCAGATCCTCCCGTGTAGTTCTGGGCTGATTCCTCACCGTTCTCATGATCATTGAAACTCCACGAGGTGAGATCTTGCATGGAGCCCCAGACCGAGGGAGATTGACAGTTATTTTGTGTTTCTTCCATTTGTGAATAATCACACCAGCTGTTGTCACCTTCTCACCAAGCTGCTTGGCGATGGTCTTGTAGCCCATTCCAGTCTTGTGTAGGTCTACAATCTTGTCCCTGACATCCTTGGACAGCTCTTTGGTCTTGGCCATGGTGGAGAGTTTGGAATCTGATTGATTGATTGCTTCTGTGGACAGGTGTCTTCTATACAGGTAACAAACTGAGATTAGGAGCACTCACTTTAAGAGAGTGCTCCTAATCTCAGCTCCTTACCTGTATAAAAGACACCTGGGAGCCAGAAATCTTGCTGATTGATAGGGGATCAAATACTTATTTGACTCATTAAAATGCAAATCAATTTATAACTTTTTTGAAATGCGTTTTTCTGGATTTTTTTTTTTTTTGTTATTCTGTCTCTCACTGTTCAAATAAACCTACCATTAAAATTATAGACTGATAATTTCTTTGTCAGTGGGCAAACACACAAAATCATCAGGGGATCAAATATTTTTTTTCCCCCACTGTACCTTTTTGTTTCCTTTATTATTAGTGTAAGTTTTTGGACCAAATCACCCAGGGGTTTATATATTTGCATATTAGCACAAAATATTCTAATTAGATATTAAAACATGTTCCAGGTTCTGTTTGTGTGTGCACCTCAACAACATTTAGAGTAAGTATTATAAATATCTTAGTAAACCTCCTTTTGTGATAAAGGTTACTCATAAACTACTATAGTTTGAGGTTTGTTTGTTTTTTATTAATTAAATATTAAACGTGTCAAAAATGGGTTACATAAGAAATATAGTCTATATTTGGCCAGATTTTAGTGGACAATGGTTGTGATAACTATTACCCCTTATTTTTTTTAAAAAGAAGAAGAAGTAGCAGACAAAATCTTTAATCATTCTCTTTGGGTTAGCTATATCACGAAACTTAATAAAAATGTTCAGTTTAGCTTAATGGCACAGCGAACTTTATTAACATTGGAACAGTCATGGCATTTATCTAAAAGAATGCTTAAAATCTAATTTAATAAAAAAAATACAAAATGGAAGTCTGTTTCTGTAGAAATAGTGTTGTAATATATCATAGACATGTGGTAATCTTTATTTAGAAGTTTGCTTTTGTGTTTGTTTTCCTGTTGTATGTTAGAGATGACCTTTACCAAATGTTGATTTAAGATTTGTTGATAAGACACAGATTTGTTTCCTCATGATTTGATGGAATCCCAGCTTGCCGATGACTTTCCTGATATGTAGCATTGATTTTACTGTATGTTGGAAATGTTTAGTTATTATTTTAGCTCTTTTTGAAAAGAAAATGGAGACATATTAATGCGTAACAACACCTAATAAAAGCAAAGCCTACTTCATGACTGCAGCTTCATAAAGCTGTTTTACATCAAGCTGTAAGGCCAGTGTCACACTTCCACAGCCGTCAGTAGGACAGGCGGACACGCTGAGTGTGTTTGTGTTGGTTGGAAATAGATCCTGCATGTCTCAATCAGTCATCTCCCTCTGATCTGAGAGGATGAGAAACACCTTATGAAAATATTGTTTATCTGACAGTAAAAACAGCAGTAAGGCTTGTTGTTCCCCTTTCCTCTGCCTCATAATCCAAACAAAAGAATCTCTGTCATAACACAACCGCTGAGCACTCTTCAAAACAGAAAGAGAGAGATTGAGAGTGTATGAGTACGGAAAAAAAGACATAGGCAGGATGTTCGTATTTTATTTGGCACATGCTTTGCTCACTTGTCTTGCTTTTGCTCTTTCTTTTTTCTGCTTTATGTCTTTAGGATTTTTTTTTTATATAATTTTGGCTCTCAGCAAATCTTGACTTTGTCTATGCCTCCCAAAAATTGTGCACCAGTGATCAAAAGGTGCTCCTACGTAAGTCACATTACAAAAAACAACCGATGCCAACACCATATGACTCGCAGAAGCAAATGCGTGAGGTTCAGCGAAGCATTTGCAGGTTTGAGCAAGAATCAGGTGTCCGTGCAAATCTGTGGTGCTACGGTACAGGTTTCACAACAGACCCCAGGGCATTAGAAGAGTGCCAAGCGAAGAAAACGTGATTGCAGTACTTGCACTGCTGGCTGCCAGACTCCACAAAGTCTCTGTCATGTTTTAGTCACAATTATACTGGTGCCATTGAAGCAAAATTACACCCAGAGGTTCAAAGGCTAAACTGATAATTGTAAAGGTGTGCTTTTTATAACCACCCTATGAGTCATTCTTTGTTATGCACAATACAGGTGCATGAACAAACTTGAAGGTTTTATCGAGAGAGAAAGAGAGAGAGAGAGAGAGAGTAAATGTTTGCATGGTGCCTCAAAGAATGTTTTTGAAGTCAAAGTTATTTCATATTCTGAAGTTTTCTGCCCTATCAAAGGCCTTTAGAACCCTATTATACACAATAGTCTGATGTGTTGAACAGTGAAAGCACACTAATTTACAGTGAGCCTAAATAGTGTCGAAATGACACATGAGGAGAGAATGCGATTTTTAACTGTAGTGTCACAAGCTTTTCTTGTCTCTAGCATTTGGCAAACCAACCCTGTAACTGACTCCTGTAACCACGCCATACAATTTGGAGTGAAACCATTTATGACCAGTAACAGAATTCTCTTAGAGATTGTGACATAATGTTCCAACACCACTGTCTTCTGGGTAACCGCTTAACAGCTAAACAAATGCAGTCACGTAATTGTTTACTTCCCATTTACTCCCATTACAGGCAGTTCTGAGGCTGCATTTATAATCCAGCTTTGAGCTTGGGGGATGGGAGTTCTGGTAAATATTTGGCAATTCCTCTTTGTGTCAGGAACATAATGTCATATTTGTCTGAGGAAGCTGCTGTTATTCTGGCTTTTTAATCGTTGAGTGTTCGCATTTGCCGTGTTGAGATTTTGAAAGAGCTCACTGGAAAGCCGTCAGTGTAATGATCCGCAGCTAATGGTAGTGACAAGGTGAGGAAATGAGAAGGATGGTTGTGTCTGGAGACTATGGCTGATTGACGGCAGGTTTTTTCCACGCCTTTCGCGTCTTTTTCCTTACTTTCCATATGAATGTTCCCACGGAAGTGAGGGAATCTCTGCCCAGGACAGAGGGTTTCTGTCTACACAGAGATGCCACATATCCATGCCTTTTTCCCTGTGTGTTCGTGCATCATCCTTGTTGACTCAACCACCTCCACTAAATACACTGCCTTTTCCAGATTAGCAGGTTATTCCATGCAGTTATTCAGCTAAAGACTTACGGCAGAATGCTAAAAACTTGTGCCATGCTGGAAAAATAGTGAGTGAACTCACCAGCCATAAATATTTCATACTGGCCATGAAACAGTTCATTCATTCATTCATTCATTCATTAAGATTTTTTTTTTTTTACATTTTTATTTTATATATTATGAAAGTATCAATAAGTTAATAATAAATGGTTTTTACTTAAAAAAAATAATTACTATTATTAAATAATATCAAATAATTTTATTTGTATATTCATATTTTGGAATATTGTTTCCATATTTTTTCTTTTGATTTTTTTTTTAAAAATAGCTCAGGTGATTGTGATGCCAGCAAAATCATAGGAGATTTTTTCAGTAAAAATTCAACTCTTATATTATGCCTCTTATACACAAAAATATGCTTATATTATTATTATTTTTTATAAAAAACATTTTTTATTTTATTATAATTTTTTTTTTTTTTGGTGGCTTAAGGTTATGAATATTCCACAAATGTGTTACAACAAGAAGCGGGGTATTCTGCATAAATATCCAAACATATACCATCAAAATGTTTGATTCAGAAATTAATTTAATTGGTGAAAAGTGACAGTAAACACATGAATGCAAATAATGTTACAAAAGATTTACATTTACATTTAATAACCCAAACTGAACATTTACATTTGCATTTATTAATTTGGCAGACACTTTTATCCAAAGCGACTTACAATCACAAAACTTTTGAATAGTAGTGTGTAAACAAAACCATAAATTTAAAACAATTAATAAACACACTAAACAGACATGTTTCTGTTCATCCTGAAAAAAAAGTGTCACAAAAAACATGAAGCAGCACAACTGTTTTCAACTTTGACAATAATAAGAAATGTTTCTTGAGCAGCAGATCAGATTTCTGAATGCATCATGTGACACTGAAGACTGTAATGCTACTGAAAATTCAGCTTTGCATCACAGGAATACATTTCATTTTAACATAAATATTTACATAGAAAACAGTTATTTAAAATTTTAATAATATTTGACAATATTACAGTTTTATTGTATTTCTGTTCAAATAAATGCCGCCTTGAAAGAAGTGACAGTGACTTCTTTCAAAAACATTAAAAAATTCTTACCAACCCAAAACATTTAAATGATAGTGTACAGGATATATTATGTTCAAATTCCATGTAAAGTTGCAGACTTATAAACTTAAACACATTCATCTCACATTTGCCACATAGTCGAGTGTTAATTTTGAACCCCGCTTATGACCATCCAGTCAATCTCAAAATACAGTACATGCTGAACAACATGTAGCTATCATTTACCATGAGGCATAATGCCCATGCAAGAGGACAGATATGGATTTGGATATGTCAGATATGCCTGTTCAGCTGTGACCGACCATAAGGCCATTCTAGAATGTCTGGGAATAGTGACGTTAAGCCTGATCTGGCCGGCGATCCCGATGGAAGTGATTGAGGAACATCTGCAGTCTTTCTTCTGTGGAATGAGCTAAGGAGCTTCATCCCACTCAGGTCAGTAAGTCAGTGCATGTGTGTGTGTGTGTGCGAGGGCGGGAGGCAAGGGTTCAAGGGTCGCTAGCACAATTCTGTTTGGTGTTTTTTATGCTATTGTGTCCAAGGTCTCTAATGTACCATTGGAAAAGGGAGTTCGGAATGCTGTTTTCCATCAACACTGGAGAGAATGTGAAGAGTGAAAACGTGACAGCTGTGTGCAAAGGGGAGCAAAAAAGATTTGGAGAAATTTGCAAGCGTCTGATCCGTCAAGTAGACAAGCAGACTACATTTGTGTGTGTGAGAGTGCGCGTCCACGTGTGTATCGTGTGTGTGCGTGTGCATTAAAAATGAGAGCTTCCAAGAGCATGGGAAAATAAGAGGGGCCAGTTCATATTAGTGAGCCCCCAGGAGAAGAGTGAGGGGGAAGAGCAATTCACTCTGAAAGTTTTGGAATGGCTGTCCTCCCGCGCACAAATTGCCTTGCCACCTTTGAGACATATATGCATACCATAAACTAACAGAAAATAAATGTCTTGAGACTTTCAAAGTCAAACAGAACCTTCTTACATCCCTACCACCCACACAAGCGATTGCAGGAGTTCCGGTTGGGTTACGTGAACTTCTAACTTGGGTTAAGTGATTTTTTTTCTTTTATTTCGTGTATGGACAGGGTTTAAATAGATCATTTCATGGCTTTTCATGGCTCATCAATTCCTGTCAACTTGACTGGTTTAGTGTTACAATATTCAACCTTTCCTATTAATACATTCATGTAGCAATATGCAGTGTCAGAAATCAAGCAAAAATGCCCCAGAAATATAAAATGGAATTTTAAAATAATTTTATACAGCATTTGATATATTTCATAATATTTGATTCTTTGCCATGTTATCTAGTTATTGATTTAGTATGAGTTTTGTGCTGATGCAGTGTTTACTGTTAATATTGTGATTTTAAGAGTACCACCAATAATTCAATATAATTTATAATATCAATAGTTAAATATAAATACCATTTTTTTGGTAACACTTGTAAAGCGCATATTCTTCATGACCATATTCTACATCCCTAAGCATACTTAATAAACTTAACAACTACCTTACTAACTATTAAATAAGCAGCAAATTAGTAGTTTATTGAAGCAAAATCTTAGTTTGTTACTACACTTAAAAAAAATTATATATTTTTTTTTTAAGGTAAGTGGTTGCAAAAAAATTATTTTAGCTACATTTAAAAAGAAAGAAATGTTGAAAGTTAGTCAACTAAATTAGTTTATTTAATTGTAGATAAAATAAATTGATTGCAACCACTTAACCACCTTAAAACATGTAATAAATTCAATGAATATTTTTTTTCAGTGAAGCAAGAGTTGTGACCCTTTTTAAAATAAATAATACTACATAATAAATAAATAATATAAATTTTATTCTAACACAACTGGTCAGGACATACTATATAATTCCAAATATCAAATATTATGTTCCTTTAATATATATATATATATACACATACATACATTTATATATTATAATTATTTATATACATTTCAATTGTATTTAATATTAGTTAGTGTCTAGTATTATTTAATATTTAATAATATGTAATGACTATATATATATATATATATATATATTAAATAATTACATTAAATATAAATAATAAAAATATAATTACTGGCTTAAAATGAATTATTAAAGTATTTAATAATATTCAATATCTCATAATTTAATATTGAATTATACAGAAACTAATGGCTCACAATTGCTTTACTCAACAACATTTTAGTTTATGTTATATTATACTGCACATACTCCCACACAGAAAAAAAAATCAGAGTGTTTTAAATACATGCTACATCTGGTCTGTGTTATCTGAGGTTGAGTGGCTGCAGGGAAGAATCTGAGGGAGCTTCTCTGCTGCCCTGTGGCAGGGTCACTGACCAGTAGCGTTCATTTCTCTTAAATATGCGTATATCTCCTCACAATACACATCTAACCTGTTTTAGGCAGAGACACCTGCCACATCTGTTTTCAGTCAACAAAAAGAGGGTGGAAAAAGAGATTGTTTGTGGCATTACACAAATGTTTAAACCTTTAATATGTGTCAACACCTTTCACCTTTGCTGTGTGTGTGTGTGTGTGTGTGTGTGTGTGTACTGGTATATGTGACCCTGGACCACAAAACCAGTCTTAAGTCACTGGGGTATTTTTGTAGCAATAGCCAAAAATACATTGTATGGGTCAAAATTATATTTTTTTCTTTTATGCCAAAAATCATTAGGACATTAAGTAAAGATCATGTTCCATGAAGATATTTTGTAAATTTCCTACTGTAAATATATCAAAACTTAATTTTTGATTAGTAATATACATTGCTAATAACTTCATTTGGACAACTTTAAAGGTGATTTTTTCAATATTCAGATTTTTTTTGCACCCTCAGATTCCAGATTTTCAAATATCTCAGCCATATATTGTCCTATCATAACAAACCATACATATTTATTCAGCTTTCAGACAATGTATAAATCTCAATTTCGAAAAATTTACCCTTATGACTGTTTTTTGTTTGGTCCAGGGTCACATATATGGTTTATGAGGACACAAATGTGTATAATGACATGGGTACTACAACGTAAACATGCTATGAGGACACTTCCTGTGTCACCATAAAACAAAATACTTAAAAAACATACTAAACGGTGTCTTATGAAATTAAAAAATTGCCATTAGTTTCCTGTGAGGGCTAAGTTTAGGTGTAGGGTTGGTGTAGGGCAATAGAAAATACAGTTTGTACAGTATAAATCCATTACGCCTATGGAGAGTCGCCGTAAACCACAAATGCGAGTGTGTGTTTGTGTGTGTGCGTGTTTTATGGCAGGTGTGTGGTCACTAGCCGACAGTGGTGGTGCTCACCGTACATAGAGCTTACACACAGAGTGAATGAAAACATTATGAGAACCCATTAGCTTCAATTATCTGTTGTCATGGAAGCTTGGGCTGCTGCCAATCATCATAAGGATTACCCATTAATAGAACTCAGATATTTGAGACAATAAACTTTTTTTTTTTTACTGGAAGCATGGACTGCTTGAACTTGTGCTTCAAAACTTTTATGAGTCTGGTCAAGTATGATACATCTTGAGAAGTTACTCCTATTTGCATGACATTTGCTTGCCATTTGCTTGTCTATTGTGCATGATTGTGCACTTTAAACTGTCGTTTACTTGTTGCTCTTTTGTCAGAAACACCTTATCACCTATGCGTTGACAGATTGCCCTCTACAATGCCTATACCCAAAAATAGTCCTATATAATTGATGATTAAATGCTTTAATTATAACAAATGAGATCTGCAAAACATTCAGATAAACTGAAGAATGAATGTAGTCATCAGTAATTTTTAATACATGTGTGTTGCATACAGGCCTGGCCATCATAAAGGCAATACAGGCAATTACATGTAAACCAGAAAGTTTCTTCTGACAGGAAAGCTGTTTAAAAGCGGAAAAAATGTTTTATCCAACAAAGAGTTATTGAAAGCACTCAGTTATGAAATATAATGGGGATTTGGGATAAACTCGCCTTTCACCTCAAACTAATCTAATATCTGAATCACTAGCATTAATCATTTATGTGTGCTGCAGGTAAGAACGGGATAGTGAGTGGCCTGTTTACAGAAGGAGGAGGTCCCGTTCTCCCTGTTCCACATTTGATAAGTAGTCATTGAGAAAATCTGTCAGGTTTATGGCATATGTGTGTGAGACACTTGATAGTAAATCAATAAATGCTCTTATTCATGTTTTGATTTTCTGTAGCTACGCAGAGTGTGTAGGCAATGTTTTGTCTTATGAACACTCAAGAAGGTCTTAGCCTTAGTTTTATATTTGCATAAACATTAACAGATACAATGGTGAATTATTACAGTGTACTTTGAGCAAAAATCTATAGAAAGCAATGCAGAGTGATGTTTTGTATGAAAAATGATGTCACTCACTAACCTCAACAAACTGCAAAATATATTGATGGTACTAACATCATAACTTTTGGTGAGCAGTCACTATTTGGGGTAAGTTGTCACAATGGGAACATTTCTTTAACATTTTAGTAGTCCACAATCAAAGTAGTCACCTTTTACCTTATCTCCCTTATGAAACTGCTTATGAGTCATGTGCCTCCAAATAGGGCTGAAATATTTCATGTATGACAACTAGCCCCAGGTTTCTTCATAGTATGCGTTGCTTTATGGGTGAATTACATTTAATGTGAATGATTTCCTGTCATTAGTGGTTCTGGATGTTCATTTTGAGTCTCATTTCACTCTAGTTTTTTCTCCTGTTGACTCAGCCTCAAACTCAAGGCACATCATTTATCAATCAAATCATCTATAAATATTCTGTTATGACTTTGATGGTTCTTGAATACGATCCTGCCACAGACCACTAATTTAAGTGTACTTAATAAACAAAGGGTCAGAATTAACAAAGCTGCCACTACATGTGTTTCCGCAATGACACAATGAAACAACTGAGGCTCTGAAGCGTTCCCATGCTAACTGCTTTAGCCGCAGCTGTTTTAGTACATAAACTCATGAGATTGCCTCTCAGTGTCATGGAGAAACTCGCAGTACTTCATGGTTCACCGTCTGCCATTTTGTTTTCCTCACGCTGAGGTGTGAGAGTACCGAGAGACTGAATCACGGACGCGGACCCTGCAGGCCACTGAATCACCCTCTTTTTAACACATAGATGCGTATAAGCATCCAAGCTGTCTTCTGGAAGCTTAAGTTTGTCTTCAGCTATGGCAAACAAATGTCAAGAGCAGCCATGAGCAACACACACCCCCTCAGGAGCAGCACTGTTGATGTTTAAGAGGGGAAAGTACCCATTTGAAACCACTGTCCATTAAGGTATTAAGAACATGATTAGAACCATAAGCTCAAGCTCCCATGTGTTCATTCAATGCGTATTATGTTTCCACAGTGTGTTGGGAACAGGTCCTCCTGTCTGTGTGGGTGGTCTGTAAAGCTACACTGGAAAAATTGCAGCAAAAGCAGCATGTTGTATCGGCCCGCGGCCAGAAGCCCAGATGTGACATTAATTGTTTGTAATCTGCTCAATGAGCCAGTAGTCCCTTTTCACACTCAGTAAATATAGGGTAGACTTTGTAAGTTAAACAATAAAACTTCATATTTAAGTTCAATAAAGAGGAACAGGAAATGTAATGTTTTTAAAGTAATTCAACCAGTCAGTTACATGACCTCTACTGGTTTCGTGAAAAGACAGACTGTGGGCTGCGGATTCAAAATTCACTTTCTTCTGCACCTGTCAAGGGAGAGTGAATTGAGAAAAAATAAACAGAAATATATTGTTTCAAATATAATTTGTCTGATTGATCTATTCATTTATTAATTTACGCTACTTAGGAATATCACAAGCAATTTGTTGTAAGAGCTAGAAAGGAAAAAAAAAATGTCACTTGAGAGACAAGCCAGTCTTCGGTGAAACTGCATTTGTCGCAAAAACGCCAACAATTTTAGTAGTTTATAGGAAAGGAATATTCCCCATTCTACCACCTGAAGGCTTTTCACACTGCGCTTAACCCCGGTTTATCATCGTTCTAAACCCTGCACTTTAACATCCCAGGTATGTTTCAAACTTGTTATTTAAAAGTGGTGAAACTTGTACAAGGTGAAATGATAGTGTTACAGTACGACTGGATGTTTAGCAACTGACACCCAGTTGCGTGACTCAAATTCCATTATATTTCACCGAAATGTTAATTCAGGAAAAACTTGATTACAATATATATTCTGCAATGTATGATGCTAAAGCTGTTATGTAAACAGATCAAGTGCTCCGTTCATCCAGTCAATGACATTGATACTTTTAATATGCAAATAGGAACGTTAACCCAGGGTTTAAAAGTTAACCCCAGGCAAATTTTGAGCAGTGTGAAATGTTAATCAAGATAACCCAGGATTCCGTTTATGGGGTTTATAATAACCCTGTTAACTATTTCAAGTGTGAAAAGCCCATAAATGCATTAGAGAACCTTAGACAGCCTAGGCAAATTTCTGATATAAAATAAAAAATAAAAATGTTTTATTTGCATTTGATTTGAATGTATTGTGTTTGTCGTAATAAAGTTACTGGCCAAATGGTGAGTTTTACTTTCCAAAGCCAGTTTTTACTCACAAAATGTGCTTTGGCAAGTGTTCGCTCTGAACCCTGACTATACTTCTTTTATTACAGAGTGCTGCAGAGATGACAGATTTTGCATAGGTCAAAACACAGAAACGAGTTTGCATTTCCGGTTCTCAATGTCCTGAAGTCAGTGGGTGTTTTGAAAGGGCTTAGTGCCTAAATACATGCATTAAATAAGTCTGTAAATGCCTGTGGTTAACACAAGTTCAACATATGTTCATGTTTTATTCTATGACATAAAATACATCAGTACCACTTCCATGTGATTCTTTAAAGCTTTAACTGAGCTCTTGAAAACTCAGATTTTCTGAAAAAAAAAAAAAAAAGACTGACAGAGTTGTTGGAAGCTTAATGGTGGATATTGAAGTCACGAGTTCGTTTATGGTTAGCTTTTACTTCAGGCTATTGTATTTAGACTTCAAAATTCATAAAATTGGCGTTAATTTGTGAAGATTATCATGATAACTAAAACATGCAAGATCTTTTGTTGGTCTCAGAGCTTATTTTCTGCAACCCAAAAGTCAATGGAAAAGTATAGCTATCATCTTCTGTCGAGGAAACCAGGAAGATGGTAAGTTACGGGTTGGCCTACAAAAATATATCATCACTGCAGCACTCTATTAATTTGACCAAAAAATAAAATTCTGTAATTTAGATTTTCAAGCTATTGCAGATGTGCTAAAAAGAAGAATCACCTTTAATTAACCTTTAATTTATCCGAGGACTGTGTGTCTAGGAAACTCCCTCTGAAAATTCAAGGGGCTGTAGCCTTGCATTTGAACATTTAACCCGAACATCCAGCTGCATGATTAGTGCTCGAGGGAAGCGGTAAAAATAGGGTGATATGTGGAGTGCTTTAAATCAGACATTTTTGCCTAAAAATGACACCTTGACTGCTTGAACTTTGCTGGCTTATATAAAGGGCCATATAATTGTTACTTTGGCTTCGTTGGTCTAAAAATTAAGCTAACAAGCCTTTGAATTGTCCCAATTCATATAACTACAAACCTATCAAGTCTTAGAGTTGGAATAGATTATGCTAACCTGATTATAACCGACCCCCCTTTCTGACATTGTCCATATCATAACATGTACAAATCTGTGAGAAATAAAGCTGTTTCCTTTGTCTTTGGCACTTTTGTTTGTTTACAGCAACGGGAGACTCGTTTGTATTGATCTGGCTGGGACAGGTTATGAGAAAGTGCAGCTTATGATGTTTTGAGGGCTGAAAGTGAAGAAAAAACTAGGGGCCCTATGCATTAGAGAAATAATGTTCACCCTGGGGGTTTAAAACCTCCATGTAGGCTACGGAAAGGGGGAGGTAGGAGAGGAAGAAAGAGTGGAGGAGAGAAGGGGACTTGTAGGAGTAACAATTCTCAGGAGGAACCTTAAAGAACCTCCTGATTGGGTCCAATGGAGCTTCCATTGTTTGCCTATCTTTGACATCTGAAGTTCATTATGTCCAGGGGCTGAGGTTTGTCCGAGGAATCAAACTAAGAACATATGTAGAAGAGAGAGAGAAATTCCCCTTCTCTTTAAAAGCAATGAAAGCATTTATTTTCCTTTGTGGTGTTTCCTGATCTCATATCAAAAGCTGTATTGTTTCTTTGCTCACAGGGGTCCCTAACGTTTTGGCAGCTTGTAATTCGGTTGCACCCCAAGAAACCAGTGATGCCTCTTAAAACAAACAGCACGTTCACCAAGTGTCCATCCATGCTGATCGTTTCTGAACATAACAGATCGTTATTATTCCACATACTGGTTGAGAATCAGATAAAAAGGGGCATCATACTAATTCCAGAATTATTATAAAGAGGTTCGATATGATTGATAAGACATTTTCAGTAGTCACGTTGGCCTCTGGTCGGGATCTATGAGCCTGTGAGCAGAGAAATCATCCGTTCCGAAAGTGATACCATTAAGATTCCAGTGATAAGATTTTAATAAGATAATAAAGATAAGTTTTAAAGGCTGTAAACTGGAGTTTGTGATGTTTGTGGGATCTGTCTTGTACATGAGCTGCACAGCAGCTATTAAAATGTCCATCTTAAAAATAGAAATCTTCTTGAATTACAAGACCAAATTCTACTATCAAATTACATTTAAGGTGCTAAATTAACAGTTATATTTTATATGGGTAACAAATATAATTTGTACTCTTTGAATATCACCAATTCTAGGATATTGTTACTGTTGACTTCCATTCTATTCCATCTCATTCTCAAAACAGACATTTAACAAAATAGCGTTTAAAGTCATACAGGTTTGAAACAACATGAAGGTGAATAAATGATTACAAAACTGTCATTTTTGGGGTGAACTATCACTTCATTGCTTAATGTTTGTGTTGGGCAAGATGTAAAATTTTAAATGGGTTGCACTTGGCAGTAAAAATAACATTTTTCAATAACATGAGGCATTGTATTAACGTCACTCTCATTCTTGACGCATGTTGACATAAAAAGGAATTCTCATTCATTTTCTTTTTCAGCGCTTTTGGGTTTGTTTGAGTTGAGGAAATTGTTTCTTTACGATGTCAACCATCAGATAAGAAACATTCAAACTTTGTGGCATTGGTCCAAGTGATCTTTGAAACTTAACTTTCTGCTTTGATGATAGTTTTATCTTTACTCCTTTGTAGTATTTCTTTTCTTGGACCTTAGAAACATCAACAAATATAAATCGGTATAGTGAGTCAACAGGAACCCCTTGGAATACACCAATGTAAACTTTAGAAATGTAGTGTATCTGCTTCGAGGGAGGTTGATTAATGGTCGTTCTATGTATTTTATTCTAAACACACATTATTATAGTTTTTGTCATTAATTCTGTAGAAACTGAACAAAGAAAGAAATGTGTGAGAGAAGTTTGTAAAAAGCATTAAAAATTATAAAGTTGATTTTATTAGGTTTCATTTCAATCAGTAGGCAAAAAACATTTTGTCAAGAGGACAACCAATTTAGAAATATAATCTGAGAATCTACAAAATAAGTGAAATATAAAAAAAAAAATCCAAAAAGTCACACAGCCAAAATCCAGAGCAATATGATCCTTTTCCGAAAAAAGGAAGGAAAAAAAAAGAACAGAGCAACAAAATTAATCAAAATAATATTTACAATACAATAAAATGTCATAGTATTTACATTAAGGCATTTCAATTACACAAAACTTGTCAAATTCCACTTCACAAAGCCAATGCAATAAATACATCGATTTTACAAGAAAGAACCACTTGATGCTTTAACCCTCTCTTAAACGTATGAAAGGCAGCCGAATTGCAGAAATAGTGAAATAATTGTAACCTGTTGAATTGTTATTGTCTAAACAAGAATTTTAAGCATGTGCTGCTAATAAAAACAAACATGAAAAGGCACTTTAAGATGAAATGTGTTCAAAAGAACAGCCACTGTGGTCTCGTACATTCATATGAGCTTATGCATCAATGACAGTAGGAAAACAAATGCTCAGCATGCTTCTGTGTATAAATGAGACTGTACAAATCACAGCTGTCTAAAGCCCTTTTCCACTTCTCATTGCTTTTCTATACCATTGTTTAATAATTCATGAAATAATTGCTGTTCAGTAGCAGCACATTATCATCCAAAGCTATAAATACTTCAGCAACTAAAAAGAGGGAATCGCTTGTGTACCTGAAACCCCGGTATGAGCAGTAACTATTCCAGTGATATATATTAAAAGCATTTATCATACATAGATATTCATCTTTTCCAGTCTAATTCAAGTGCAAAGTAAAATGGGAGTTGTGTCTTAGTGCTTTGCAGATGTTTATTTGTATTAAAGAGAATGTCAAAATGAGATGAGGGTCCTAATGGAAATGTGATCTATACATCCTAAAGAGAGAGGAAAAATGAAACTGGATTTCGTGGTAATATCAAAAGTTTTTCAGTTTACAGTCGACAGATCTCGACAGGTCAGAGAGAGATTACCCTAAACATTATAAGGTTCGTCGTGGTCTAGAGAAAGAAATAAGTTGTCTTGTTATCACTTCAAGTGCATAATAATAATAATAATAAGTATCTGTGGATTTTTCAGTTAGTGTGTTTTGGTGTCTAATTCTGGTGCCTCTTCATATGCAGAGCGAGATGATCGGAGCGAGAGAAGCTGCGGCTGCACACGGCGCACTGGAAGGGTTTGGCTCCTGTGTGTTTCCTGAAGTGACGCGTCAGCTCATCGGAACGAGCAAACTGCCAATCGCAGCCCTCCCATGAGCACTTATACGGCTTCTCACCTGAACACAGAACACAATGGACACCACGTTTGGTTAGGTACATGGAGTCACGAACACAACACGGAAGAAACTAGCATTCATGATTAATAAAAACAGGTTTCTGTTCACGAATACATTAGTAATACTAAATGAGTAATCTGTGTGGGTAGGGTTTCTTTGTCATCAGTATAGTAACCATAACAAACATATACAGAGAGGTGTGGAGCACATAAACTTCACTTAACTCAATCTCTAAGATTAAAGTATTTCAGTATTTTGGTATGTTCGTGGAAGCTGACGAGACTAAACTCATAGTCGGCCATAAATAGCAGCACAATGTTTGCCTTTCTTGAACTCGGGGTTAGAATGTGTTTTTTAAAAGATGATAAGGTTATTTTTCTTTTCTCAACCAAAAATTGAGTCGGTTTGATAATGCTTTTGGAAAATCCTGCTAGCTCAACACATGCATAGGTATTCAGATAGTCGATGGCTGATAATAAAAAATGCAAATCTGACATTCAGACTACTCTCGAATGATTGTGACTTTATTTAGTATCTTTAAAGGGACAGTTCACCCAAAAATGAAAATTCTGTCATCATTTACTCACTCTCAAATTATTCTCAACCTGTACGAGTTTCTTTCTTCTGTTGAACACAAAAAAAGTTATTTTGAAGAATGTTGATAACCAAACAGTTGCTGGTAGAAGTCAATGGCTACTGTCAACTGTTTGGTTACCCAAACTCATACAAGTTTGGAACAACTTGAGAGTTAGTAAATGATGACAGAATTTTCCATTTTTGGGGTGAACTATCACTTTAATGGCATTTTGTGATAATTTTTTCACCCTCGTGTTATTTCAAACCTGTATGAGTTTCTTTATTCTGTGGAACACAAAATATATTTTGAAGAATGTTTAACTATTTTTGTCAATACAATGAAAGTAAATGGGGTCCAAAACAACATTTGACCACAATGACTTTAATTGTATGGACAAAAAAAAAAAAAAACTTATTTGTGTTACACCGAAGAAAGAAACTCAGGTTTGGATCGATGTGATGTTGAGTAAATGATGACAGAATGTTCATTTTTGAGGGAAGTATCATTCAACGCAATAAGTTTTTTTTTTTTTTTGCATTGTAAACATTAAGTGCTTTGAGTAATTACATTTTTATTAATTTATTTGAAATATCAGTAAAAATGACCACAACCTGAAAACATTATCCCAATGTTATCATTTATCTTGGCTATTGGCTTTTAAGTGATATAAAATGGCCTATAAAGAGTGATACTGTAAGTTAAGCTGTTTCAACCTCATGCAGTAGGTGTGGTGCTCAAAAACAATTAAGCAGCTAAACGTCAGAACAAAAAAGTCTTGAGCTTTAATGTTTGTGAAGAGAGCGTTGAACAGGAATCCTGTAATGACTTGTTTGGACATCTCATCTCGTGCGTTGTCTGCCTGAGGCTCCTCTCTTCTCTCCAAGGACTGGTTGGATTGGGTTTTATCTTCATTGGTTATCTGGACATGGTGTGGTTTTTCTTAGTTAAATAGAGGTGATTATCTGTTTATTAATCATACCTGTTCAAGATAACAGGATAGTGGTTGATGATGGTTTTATAATACTACTTAATATTATTAATAAAGTAATAGTACTTAATATTGCTAAATGAGCGATTAGTGTTAAATCTACACCATCATTCAAAAGTTGTTAAATAAATTAAAACTTTTATTCTGCAAGGATTATTTTTTTTTTTCATTAAAAGAGACCAAAATATCCAAAATATTAATCTTAAATCGAAAAATATTTTAGTGCAAATTATTTATTGAGCTTTGTATAAATATTTTAAGATTGAAGATTTTTGTGTATTTATTTTAAGCAATTTTGTTTATCTTGGGTACCAAAAATGTTGGCATCATTAAATTGACCCTACCTGTTTTCTAGGAGAAAAAAAATAAATAAATAAATTATTACAAATGTATTACAAACTAAATGTCATTATGATTTTCAAACTTGCACTGTGTAAATCTCACCTTGACAAGCTGTTTATGCAAAAAAGCGCAACATTGTCAAAAGTCTATATCATGTCATGTCAAGTCTTCCAGAAAAGAGTGTGTGTTGTTATCTTATCGTAATAGTGCTTTACAACCAGTCTGAGCCTGTAATTAGACTCAGGAATTGGTAACATAAATCTATACCTTGAAAATGGACATGGCCTGATAAGTGCAGTAGTTTATCAGTTGATTAAGTTCATATACCAAAGGCCACATTCCGGAATGTATTAATATTCACTCTTCTGGGTCAAATGAGGTCTGCTCTTCTGTTTACTTCCATTCAGATAAATCAATATCTTCAAATATATTTTTATAGAGAGAGAGTTCAACACCGAAAATGTTTTTCTGCTGATAATTTCAAATGCTGCCTAGAGGTCATTCAAAAACTGGACGTTATAAATTGATATGAAAAAGGAAGTAGAATAGGCTGTTCCTGCTGATGTATTTGGGCCTGGTTTTTGTGCAATCTCATATTAGGAAGCGACGCAGGATAGCTTTCAGGCAGCGTGCAAGAATGAACGCATGTGCATGCCAACAACGCACTTCTGCCCAGCAACATGACAGTAAAGTGCCAAAATAGGAGGCCAGCTCTATCCAGCATAAATAAAACCATTTTTAATTGGGGAACTCTTACCAGTGTGTGTCCTCAAGTGAGCTTTCAGGTGGGACGACTTGGTGTAAACTTTCTTACAACCTTAAAAAAGAGAACAACTTTTGTTACTCACAACATTAAGCATTTGTGTGTTCAAAAAAAAAAGTTGGGAAGCTGTTCAAAATGTCTAAAATAATTGTAAATTATTAACTATTCAAATTATAAAGTATTAAAAATGCAATTTTCATATTTTGATGCATGAGCAGTATGACAAGAGTGTGCTTTAATCTTTTTTAGAGACTGAAAAAGTATTAAAAACAATGCAATCATTATGCTTGAGACATAAACAGCATGACAAGAGTGTTTCATTTTTTTGAGAATTTGGGAGGCTATTGAAAAAATATATAAAGTATAAAAATTATTAAATATTTAAATTGTAAATTGTAGGTATTAAAAAAAACAATGCAGTTATTATGCTTGACACAAACACTATGACAAGAGTGCTTAATCTTCTGAGAGAAATAAAAATCTACTGATAAAAAAAAATATTGAAACAATTATAAATTATTATACATTTAAAAAATGCAATTATTCTTGATGCATAAACAGCATGATAACTGTGTTTTCATTTTTAGAAAATAAAAAATGTGAGGCTGCTGATAACAAAAAAATATATAAACTGTGTTATAAATTATTAAATATTTAAATGATAAAGTGTAAGTATTAAAAACAATGCAATTATTATGTTTGATGCATAATCTTTATGCAGAGAGATATAAGAGGCTGGAAGGCTACTGATAAAAAATATATTAAAATAATCATAAATTATTAAACAATATAAACAATATTTAATATTAATATAATGCAAATGATATGCTTGATGCATAAACAGTATGACATTTTTTTAAATCTTCTGACAGATAAAAAAAGCTGCAAGGCTTTTGATAGCAAAAAATAATTATTAAAATAATACTAAAATTATTACACATTTCAGTTATAAATTATAAAACAAAACAATGCCATTTTAATGTCTGATGCATTAACAGCAGGACAAGAGAGTGATTTATTTTTTTTGGTAACCAACACTAAATCAGTTGATTCACAGTCACATATAAGAGCATCCTGTTATTTGGTTTCAGTATGCTTTCTTTTCCAATTAGGAATCCAAAGCCCATCTCATGTCGTTAGCTGTAAAACCCCACTCAGTGAAGTAAAGCAGTGATGGGTTCTTAATTGCGAAGCTCGTCGCTTCAGACATGTAGCTTCTTAGCGTAAATGCACTATTAATGGCACTGTGAGGCTTGTCTGTTTTACAATTTGCCCAGTCAATTTGATGCAACTGGATTCAATAACAATCAGCCTGACGTCAACTCTTTGGCATTCATTTTGAGCGCTGGTTAAAAGGCTTTGGCCATCTCTGAATTATTTAACAGTGGATTGAAGTGTGTGAGTAAGAAAGTGCAGTAGAAAGCAACACAGTGCTTCAGAAAACACAACAGCATCTTGTCAATTTGGCTACATCACGATTTTGATATATGGCTCCAGTTCAATTAAACGTATCAGTTTTTACCTTGGAAATCACAGTGGTGTATCCGTCTTTTCTCGAGGTCTGGGTTTGTTCTTCGGGTGTAACGGACAGGCATGGACCCAGTGGTGACCGGAGCTCGTGTCGAGGTGGGTGTTGGGTGACTGGGCGCATGGACAGCCATTTTGGAGGCGATAGTGGCGGCGTAAGATGGTGGTGGTGTCAGATTGTGAAGCATTTCCTTCTGTCTGTCAGGACTGCCAGGTTCTGAAGTGGGAGGTGAGGGGGGAAGATAGGGCATTTTGAGCTGCGAGTGGGCCTGACCCTGAGGATGCACAAAGTGGCCCGGGCCGAGAGGGTAGCCGGACATGCCACAGTATGCCTTGGCAACAGTCTGTTGGGTCGCTAAGTGCAGGTTGTGGAAAGTAGGCATCAGTGAGGGCACAGAGTGAGCGTGAGGGTGGGAGTGTGAATCGCCTTGATGCGGGACGTCCAGCTCTGAGCTGAGGAGCTGGAAGAGCGGCCCATCCTGCGGGATGTCAAAGCCTTGCATCTCCTGCTTGACAAAGACCCCGGAGTTATCGTCCATGGCATTGATTTCAGAACCCGAAGTGGAATTAGAGTTAAAGATGCTGGTGAAATCGGGCAGCGCAGATGAAACGGGGCCGGTCGAGCTCACCGGACACTCGGGATGAGAGAAAGGCGCCGATACAGGTTCAGTTTTGATCTGGTTGGGGACCGAAGGCCGCGCCGGCCGGCACATCCCCGTTCTTAAATAAGCGATGTCGGGGAGGAAGACATTCATATTGATGCTGTAGGGGGAAACCGTGGTCGTCCCCAAAAAACTGGTCCATTGCATAGAAGCTCTCTCGTCTTGACTTCTTTGGGTCGGGGAGAGCCACAGGTTGTGGAGACAGATATTTATCCATCTCTAGTTTAGCCTAGAGAGCAGAAGAGAGAAGCATAAAATTGTAAATGCAGTTGTAAAGGCCATTAAAGGCAAACAAGATAAACAGATTTCAGAATAATAAAGGCTGGAATATTGCACACACTGCTTCTGTCAGCAAAGCTGGCAGGATCTCCTGGGACTGCTTGTGTTGGCCGAGCACAAACACGGTATACATACAATTTTAGAAAAGCTTGCAAGAATGCAAGTATTCACTTACTGTTACAACAATAGCCAACATGCCTGCTTACTCAGCTAAAATAATATATGGACTACTGAACACAGCAGACACTTAATTCAGCTTACAATATAAGTATATTTTGCATTAAAAAAAACAAATTTTATTCCCCAGTACACTTGTGCTATGTGATTATTTGCTAATCTGTGTTATCAAATATATAAGGAATTATTCCACACATGAACAAGCATGTTGGAGCAGGTAATACTAAATATATCGTATACACCCTAGCGATAAACCGATTTATCGGCCAGGCTGAGTAATTAGGAGATTTTTCCTTTGTTTCCTCTTAAATTGAGGATGCTTTGGACTACTTGCAATCTTGAACACTGACGACTTTTCAAACTATATTATGGGTAATGGTAAATCAATGGTAATAGAAGTCAATTAACCTTGAATGTATAGTAAATACAAAAAAGTAAATATAAATAACAAAAATAAATAAATAGTAAAAAAGGAAAGGAACAATTTTTTTTAGTAAAATTAACAGGCAAGTATATTAGAACAGGTAAAACTATACATCTAGTGATAAACCGATTTATCGGCCAGGCTACGTAAATTACCGATATTTGGCAATTTTGAAGTAACCGATAATCATTTCTGCTGAACAATTAACAGATAGGTCTTTAAATCTTATTAACTAATAATGAATAATTTCTATATTTTTATTCCTGAGAATTTTTAGTAATATTTATCTCATGTTGCTGTCATTGAATGTTTTATGTTTACAGTATATCTGCACTACCAACATGAATGTTTGAGTAAAAGTATGATTTTCACTCAAAGTCAAAATATAAAACCTAAAAATCTGAACTTGAGGTTTTAACAGCTGATCTGCGATGTGTATATATAAGAGCATGAATCGTTTGTGTTGCTGTATGGAGCAGTCAGAGGTAAAGCATTTATCAAGTCTTCTTCGATATGTCTCTGCTACATTCCGCCTTAGACTGTAAAACAGCGCTCATACCACAAGCTCAAAACAGACTTGCTGACAGGTGGAAAGCATGCTGGAGAGATTGCTCAGTCTTTCCAAATAAATGCGTCCCAATTATCATAAAACCGTAATCAGCAGAAAATAGGAAATCAAGACTCATTCATTACTTCCTGAGAGTGACATCTATGGAGTCACTGGAGGAATGAACATGAGGGAAAATAAAAACACTCACACATATACATGTATACAGACACTCGGAATGCCAGAGCTCTTAAAGTGCTCATTTCGCGGCTGCTACACATAGCTATTTCTGGATTTAGATCTTCCAGCTGTTCGGCGGACATGTATCTCTTTCACAAGTTTTCAGATTGAGGCTCGGCGTTGCTGGGAAGTTTCAGGAGCGCGAGAGCGGCGCGCGTGGGTGAGAAGAGGGAGTCAGTTGTTGATGGTTCGGTAGCCAAGAAACCAACTGCAAGCAACTGACAGGAGTCTGTGCGCTCCCCGACCCAGCCCAGACTCTCCCCTGCGTTACAGCCGCGGGGAAATCCCCCAAAACCACCAAATCCTTCTAAAATAGGCCTACACGAGTGATTCTTCAGGACGCTTACTACTTCAAATTTTGAGCAGTGGTGATTCTTCATATTATGCTATGTCTATGTGTGGCGTTAATTATGGTAATGACATTCATGTATTTATTTACGTAGGCTATTTATTTACCTAGGCTATTGTTTGCTTGCATTTGGAGAACACTGGTTAAGCACTGAAGTAGCGAACACAAGTTGCTAGAAGATTAACTTTGAATTTCTGATAAACAAACAATAAACCTAAATTTAAATTCACAAATAATAACCTTCTTTGGTAATAACACCTAGAAAAACTCAATGCAGATCATGATGTAAAATTAATTTATCATCTTTAATTTCTTTATTTTTTTAAACTGGCCTGGTGTAAATGATTGATAGATTACGTTATGATGGAAATTATCAATTAGTTTTTATAAAAATTCAAGCAGAGATTATTTGTTAAAATTGGCTTATATAAATAATACACTGAAATACGTTCTTAGCCTATGACAAAGTGTAAAGTAGAGTTGTCCTGAATTCAACAATTGTTTTTTTTTTTTTACGTTTATTGAAAATAGGAAAGTAAAATTCTGGAAGGGGGACAACATTCTAAATTTCCAAGAATCTGATAATGTAACATTTCAGCAATTAAAACCAGTAGGCTAATTAGGCTAAGGAAACACAATAAAAAGTTACATTTATTTTAAACTAGATTAATTCCCCTCCCCCTAAAATTATCGTATGGAATAGAAAAATGCCTCAAATTAAAGAATCGTACATGCATTTGATGGAGCAGATGCTGATGGGACTGCAGGCGTGCAGCCTGCCGCATCATCTACAACGGCCCACCTTTCACACGACTGCACGCATGCATTTGATCTTTAATTCACCCAGTGATAGTCACATCTCAAGCAAAACGAAAAAGCGAAGCTCCATTCAAAGAACTGATAAAAATAATTACCTGAGAATAGTCGTTTGATAAGCTCCTTTCCGCCTCGGGATTCTTGGTTTCAAAGGAAAACAGAGAGGAGTCCTCCTGAAAGCCGTCGGATAGTGAGGGTTTGAGAAGCGAGAGAAAGTCATCTTGTCCCGGTGCGAGCGCAGCGCTCATCGTAAGAAGCGTAGCGGCCATAAAGCCGTGGATGTGACGGAGAGAGGGTCCGCAAGATGTGTTTTGATAGACGTTGAGGAAGGGGAGGTGAGTGTTTGGTTCATGGAATAACACCCGTGCCTGTATGTGCGCGCGCTTTCGGTAGTATTGTCCCGTTTCGCTTCGCTCCGTTCCCGGAGCTCCGGGATATATGTGTATAATCGCTGAAGGGCGGGGCCTCACTCTGACAGGCACTGAGAAAGTGAGACGGCTACACCTTTACTACTGCTGTTACTGTAACAGAGCAACAAACCCGTCAAAACACAGAGTTAAATCTGTCCACCCCTTTACGCATTTCCTTTAGCATTTAAATAATGACAGCAGTGCAACATAGGCTACTTAATACAATCACAACTGACCATAAACAGAAATAGCCTAATGTGTTCGAAATTGTATTCATTATTTTTATAGGTTAATTCTAAGTGCATTTTATAAAACATTCTTTATTTTATACAATACAGAAAAAGTGTGTTTGTCAAAATAACTAGCTACAACAAAGAAGTAAATAGCCAATAAACATATTTTTCAGGGAAGTCGGATACACGAACGAATGACTCTTGTGAGTCGGTTCTTTTAAATGAACCAACATTCAGCGTAGCAAGGGTTGTCCGATTCGCGACTCTTTTAATGAATCAATAACACTTATGAATCTCTTACTGGATTAATGTATATCTTTAGTCACTTACAGAACGCAACTATTATGTTATGTTGTAGCCTACTTAACGTGATAGGCTACACCTTATGAGAATGATGCAATCAGTGGCATTTTTAATGAATGCACGTTTCACATTTAGGGTTACTGTTTGGTGGGCTATTTTTATGAATAGGCCTACATAGGACCATATTCTATCGTATTTTTTCGCCTCTAAAAAATGTTATAGGCTACACGTTTTGCAGTAACCTATTAATTACACTTACTATTATTATTGTTGTTGTTATTATTATATCTGACTTGTTATCCGTTTTGTTCATCTGAAATATTATCTGAGATCTCATCATCTGGCAACCGACTGTGCAATATGATTCCCAAATATTTATTCATCGAAAGCACTAAAATAATCGTTCATGGAACCGTTAAAGAACGGAATCCTCAAATCCCTTACGATTCTCATCCCTAGTAACTAGGTAGGCCTACAGCTGCTACCAAGTTTTAAAGACGTGTCTGTCAGCACGTCTGCGTTTACTGTTTAGCTGTAAATAAGGCTTATTTACAAACGGCAAATGATCCCAGTGGAAAATAAATGTTTACCATAATTTCACATTTAAAAGTAACAACACGGCAAATAAAAATATCCATCCCAAGCAGACTGAATCAATGAAATGAATCAATAAAATGCAGCTCGCTGCTCTTGTGGCGTGTAACATTAAGATGACACAAATAAGCGCGCGATGCGGCTGCGATTAAGGTATGCGCGCGCTCATCTATTTTTATCAACAGCGTGTCTCGCGTCTTATGAATCAAAACGGAAGGATCCAGATCTTATTACCATCAAATGATACATTCAGATATTGAGATATCTCTACAGGGTGAAGATAAAAATGCTTATATTCCGTTACTGTAAAGCTACGTGTTGCTTATGCAATTTGAAACAAGCCTACTTTAAAAACAATTTCACGCCTGTTTGAATGATTTATTACCATTAAAAGGAAAATTCATAGTTTGAGGTTCACATTCTTCATGGGTATACATCAAACCTGTGTAACTGGTCTTTTAAAACAGACTTTCATCCATGATTGCATGTCATGGAGCATCCTAAGTCTTAAACAAGTCGAACAGGTCTCTATTTAGTTTTCCGTTTGACTTTTCTGTACCATTCTGGAACTTCTTTATTGGTCTGTTGAAAGAAAAAAAAACATCATTGTTAAATATCTTTGACGATTTCTTTGGACTTTGCTCCGAGTAAAAAATTCTGTAAAAGTTAATGTGAGTCTAGCCAGCGGCAAGTAGATATCAGCACAAATAGAAAGCTAAAGGCTCTGTGCATGGGTAAAACTTACAAACACTGTGGGTTTGGGACCATAGTTGTATTGCTCCTCATCTGTGCTTTTTAAAGCTTTGGGTCTGTGAACTGCTGTACCGACACCATCGGTCTCAAGCTCAGGTTGGGACACAGACAGAGGCCCACCGTGCTGCTGTGAGCGCATGCTAATCAGGACTTGCTTCATCACAGAAAGTTCCTGCAACAGAGTAAGAACAAATCAGTGGTAGCCTGAAGGTTAAAGAGCTTCATCCTATTGTTCACATCAGGTAAGAAAGAGCCTGCAGCTTCTGTGGTGCTTTGATTGCAGTTTTGTTTTGCCAGCAGTGCTATGCCCTTAGGTAGGGCAATTAAGACTGAAACTGCAAACACAAACATCCCATGTGTCCTGATGTAAGATGTCAACATTCCGTAGCATCCATACAACCGCATGTCATTTAAAACACTATTTGCATATATTTTTTGGCTATGAAACACAAAAGGAGAATTTGGAATTTCCACACACCTTTTTAATCATTCAACAGCTTGTAGTGATAACATCTGTCGACAAATAAAATAACAGCATAAAAGAAGCCTAAGCACCTTGCACACCATATTCCAAAGCCATATAAAATCCACTTCTAAAGCAATAACAAATTAAAAATGCATTATAAATAAATTGAAATGTGTGGTGCCATTGACCATTGAAAATCTTCCCCTTCGCTAAAGTTCTGAAATCCTACTTACAACTGTGTTCAGATAATAAAAAAAGCAAATTACAGCCACCAAATGCCATTTGAAAAATAAAGTGTATTTTAGTACTTTAGGGCCCGGTTTCACAGACAGTGCTTAGACTAAATCAGGATTAGGTCATAGTTCAATTAGGACATTTAAGTCATTTTTATGAACGTACTTAGAAAAAAAACATTGCTGGTGTGCATCTTGAGACAAAACAAAGGCACTGATATATTTTAAGATTAGTCAGTGCAAGTTTCTTTCAGTTGAAACAGCTCAGACTTACATTTTAGTAGAGGATTAGGCTTAAACCTGGTCTGTGAATCCGGGGGTAGAAGACTTTAAATATAGTTAGGCTACTATTTTATTTTATTCCTTCTGGAGCTAGACATATATTAAGAATAATATGGACTACTTATATAATGCTTTTATGGTGCTTTTTGTCCTTACTACCGCTTGACAGACATGGTCAGTGTCAATGAAATGACACGTGAATAAATAAATGACAGAATTTTAATTTTTGGATGAACTATTCCTTTATGTCTGTTTTTTTTGCAGATACTTCTTTCATTCTTTCTTGTTCTCTTTCTAATGTTCTAATTGGAAGTGGGTCACAATACATCACATATACAAAAAAACATTACAGAAACCTGCTGGAGCATCCTGGGGGTTCATGTAAACAATGGTAATTGGAGGCGTATCTTCATAACCTCTCCAGTACAAGGGGTGCCCTGAGAGTACCTCTACAAAGCACACAACCCTGCTTTAGTGTAAATACTTCTGAATCAATTGAAGGAAACGCCCTCAAACACAACAGTGTTCTTTTATTAAAGCCTTCAGTGTAATACAGTTCTGAGAACGGATAAAGGTTTGATGAAAAATGTTGCTGCATACGTCACAAAGGAAAATAATTACCCAGAATCTTATTTTAAACAATGTGGCACAGAGGTTGCTTGAAAACAGTGTTTTACTGTAAGGTTTTACTAAAAACAAATACTTGTGGACAACTGCATATTAATGAGTGAGTTAACCACAGTCTTGTCTCAGCTACAACTTTCCAGCAATTTGTGGCTAGATTGTAAAAAACAAATGTTTCATGTTTTTACCTGACTGTGTGAATAAATTAAAAATGTTTATAGAAAAAGACGTGTGATGTCAGATCACGTTGTGAGTTGCTGTTCATACTCGTGTTCCAGCATGCTGATAAAAATCCCAGATGCCAAGAAGCGTTTTAAACAGAAAAGCACTGGTGACAGATATAGAAGATATGTTTTAAGGCTACACAATACTGCACAAAAAACTGTACTTGTACTGAGTAAAACCCTTTAGGTCTTAAAATAAAGGGGGCAGACATTCCATATTATGCAACAGGAATGCAGCTACAAAAACGTACAGAAAAAAAAAAAAGCTTGTTTAAAGGAATGCAAGTCTTGGTGTCAAAACAAAAACCTAACAAAATTGCATAGCATTGTATGCAAACGGTTACGATTCACACGTACAAAAGCAATGTAAAATATCCCCTGCTAGCACATGACCGCCCGGTTCATGCGAATGTAGATCACCCCGATGCGTTAGAGTCATTCAATATTTCTATTTATCACTGCGCGACCATATGCGCTGGCATGCCAAAAAGCGCCAGTGAGGAGCAGCTGTCTGTGAGGATTGCATGCTTTCTGCCAACATGCCACTGGAAGTTGTGAAGTCGGCACAGTGTGTGCCAGCAGTATTTGGTTGAAAATAGCTCCAGATTGCACCGGCGCTTAATAAGTTACGCCCTGCACTTAATATCCCAAGAGTTCGGAATGTCAGAAGAGGTGTAGTGTACTTCATGTGCCTTTAAGAGACAGGACAACTCCATTCATTTAATAGAAACACAATTCAACAATCAACATTTCACAAAAATTCATACCGTGTAGTGACTTGTTCTCTGTTTCATACCTTGTCATTCAAAACACTAAATTCAGAATCTATGGGTCAAGTGGATTTTGGCGTTACACATGGGTTCCCCTCAATGAGGCAATGTATTAGCCGTCTGTCATCAAAAACAACCACAAGCAGCAAGGTTATTACTATCTGATGACTTGAGCATGGGAAACAGTTGACCTGAGAGACTGGATTTTCTAGTTATTCACTGCATCTCAAAAACTTTTAGGAAAGCTGTTGTCGCAACCGAGCTGTCCCGAGAGCTTCCTAAATTTACAAAGCTGAGGCATCTATCAGTTACTAGAGCTGCAGATTCCTAATTTGCATGATAGGTTTTACGATGAAGGTATGACTTGTTTAGAGAGTAAACTGCAGGTACACAGTGTAACTACTAATTGGAAAGGCAGGCTGGGTGACTGAGTAATAATGAAAGAGGACACACCTAAACTAGACTCTGTGTTTGTTTATTTGGGAACTACTCTCTTGTAGTCATGTGTGGACACCTTTAATGGACAACATATGGTAACATTCCTCAAAAAAGTAGTTTTTAAGTGAGAAATTTGGAGTAGTATTATTTTAATAATTAATCATTTTGAATTTGCTTGAAATATGCATGAAATTGCTTTAAAACGCAACTAAATGGACCCACTTCCACTTTAAAAAATATTAAAGTGAACAAAAAGTTAATTGTAAAATACAGTAAATTTGACAAACTAAAATACTAAAATGTAGAATTAATTAAAAAATAAATCTACAGCAAACATTACAAAATCAACACTTCAAAAATGACTCGTGGAAAATTCCTCGGACTAAAGGTGATGTGGGGGATTGACTGACTGAACAGTCAGTAACATGTTATACTGTGTTATCAACATGTTACAGTATCAGGGTTTTTGAATGCTAATTATGTGTCACGCCCATTATGCCAGTTCTAATAAGTTGTCCATCAAAAACAGTCCTAGTATCTGATATGGAAATGAATAAGTTAAAAATATTTTTTTCACTGAACTGTGAAGTCAGTGGTTTCTATGATCTTTAGTTTGTTGTAACAACATTTACATAAGAGCCAGTCAGTCAAATAAAATAAAACTTCCTCCTGTTATTTACACATTGTGTGAAATAAGAAAGTAATTTAATCAATATAGTATAGCAAGATAGGCTTAACATATTAGTGATCAATTACAAACTGAATTTAGGATTTTTTTTAATTTATTTTTTGAATGGAAATGCCACTGGAATTGTAAAATGACAGATTAATGTACAGTGCTTCATGTATGAATCACAATTTTGCAGCTTAATCATGTGTATGACTCTGTCCACCCAGGACAATTGTGTTTTTTGGCAGATCTTTGTGGGATACTGATCTTTCCAAACTATACACAGCACACATCCAAACCTAAATTTTGTGTTCAGTATGATTTACAACAATTAGCAAAGGAATAGTAAAATAAACAAGGACACAATATTAAGGTTCTTCTAGATATTTTTTTTTCTTTCAAAGTATGAAAGAAAACCAAATTGTATTTTGAAGCAAAGGGACCAAAAACAAAGGGAGACTACTTCTTATTCAAGAAAGAGGAAAAAAAGAGAGAACTGAAGAATTGTGCAATTCCTTTTAATCAGCTAACGCAGGGGTGTCAAACTCAGTTCCTGGAAGGCCGCAGCCCTGCAGAGTTTAGTTCCAACCCTGCTCCAACTCACATACCATGTAGTTTATAAATAAGCCTAAATGACTTGATTAGCTGGATCAGGTGTGTTTAATTAGGGTTGCATCTAAACTGTGCAGGGCTGTGGCCCTCCAGGAACGGAGTTTGACACCCCTGAGCTAACACAACAATTACCTCTCTGTGGTTCAGGAGTCTCTCCAAATCTGCTGCCATGTTGTTTCTCACCTGCAGCAGTGTAACCTTCTCTTTCCGTAGTGAACTGTAAAGATTCATACAAAAGTGTCTAAGAGAAGATTGTGTAGTAATTTGTAACAAACATTTACAAAATTTATTTAATTTTTACGACTTAACCCATGTAAGTACCAACCAAGTAATTCTTTGTGACTTTGCGTATGTGTTAAAAACAGTGGCATACATTTAGGATAATGTGTCTACATTGCAAACAATAATTTAGATTAACTAGAGTATGTTTTACAAAATACTATTTCAGTCTTTACACTTCAAAATTTCATGTTTAATTTCCATGTGTTACTTGCCGTTTCTTTGTAATTACTTGTTAAATTTACCAGCGATTTCTGAGTGAGAATTATTTGTACATCAAATTTTCTTCAGGGTATGAGAGTCTAAAAGTCACCTGCTTCTCATGTGAAATACAGCACTGATGGTCATACATGAGAAAAACTGAAATTCAACAGAGCAAATATTTGTCAAACATATGGCATGAGTAATGAGTGATGACAAGCATAGTGAGCGGGAACGTATTTATCTCTTACTACCATTTCTACAGAATTAACACTGAGCTGTGAACAAACTCACAACCTGGAGGGCTTGACAGAAATAGTTAAGAAAAGATAAAACTAATGTGAAATCAATGAGCGACAAATTAATTGCATACACCTTACTGACGGCACAGCACCTGTTTGCAACGTTCACCGAGACTAACCTCTCCATCACTTCAATATAAAGGTCTATAGTTTAGAAATGATCCTTATTCAAGAACAATCCCCCCAGTCACAAGTAGCCTTCTAATAAAAGCTGCTAGATGCTGATATTTAGGAGATTCATTTGTATATTTTTTTCACATTAGCCCCAGGCGGACCCCTAAAGACACTAGTACAGGAGAAAACCTGCATGTACAGTTTGCATATACAGGTACGAGATTACAGCAATCATTGACATGTGACAGAGCCAAGAAAAAAAAACATCCAGCCATACATGCATGCACGCACATGCACTCCTACTGAGGAGCTATCAGATGGAGCCTGACCTTTATTGGCAGGTGCATTACCTTTGCTCCTTAATTAGTTGGAATATATTCAAGTTATTTCAGATATTGCCTACTACCTTTCCTCGGCATATACAAATGCATACCTTGGAACACGCACATTATTAGTCAGAAACCGTTGCGACTATTGTTACAAAACAATGGCAATGATTCTATGACGACTCCACCTATATCCTTTCAAAATAAAAGCTTTGTAAAGATTTTAATTGGTGCTGTTGTATTAAAAAACAGGATGTATCCATAAATCTGTGATAATCATTTACTTCCCCTTTACCTTACTTCCTCTTCTAATCGCGTGAGACGTTCTTTCAGCATTTGGATCTGAGTGTCTCTCTGTCGCACGGTCTCAATCAGGTAGCTGTGCGGCTGCTGTGCCTGCTGAAGAAGCTGGTTTGCCGCCTCCAACTGAAAGAAAGTAAAATAATAATAATAATACTTTGGTTACTATTAAAAAGAAGCAAATTAGGAGTTTGAGGCAAAAGTCGTAGTTAATGGTTTGTTAATAGCGAGAATTGAACCTTAAGATAAAGTGTGACCATAATTACAGTATTTTTATAGGGATGGATGATGTAACAGTATCTTAACAGCTGCTATGTTTCCATCACGCTGTTTTTATGAGCATTTTGAAGCGTCGCATCAGAAACAGGTGATGGAGATGGCAAATTTTGAAAAATAAATTATTTAGCAAAAAATGTTTTTACGCTCACTTGAGGTGGTTTTTAACTTGTGCAGAAAAGAGTTAATGCAAATAATTGGAGATGGAAATGAATTTGCTGAATAAATTCTGACGTAGCGAACATTAAACCCACGGCTGTTTCCACTGATGGTGTTTTATTTACTGTTGGTTTCTAGATGGAAACACACCTAATTCACATTTGTTTAGTTTTTTTCTTTTTTTTGCAAACTTTGAAAAGATTCACTTCATGTTTGGACGGACCAATACTACATTTTTAATTTAATTGTAAAATGTTAATTTTCCATATTTTTACATGTTTAATGTAATCTTTAACCAATCTAAAAATAAATATATAATATACATATATTTCAAGCTTACATTTACAAAAAACAGCATTTTTATTAATATATAGTTTCATTGTTAAGTGTTTTTATTTACTTTTAATATATATAATATGTACACACACAAATACATATCGTTTAAAAGTCAGTAAGAAAAAATAATTTTATTCAGAAAGGATGCACTAAACTGCTCAGTAAAGACTTACGTTCTTATAAAAAAAATATTGAAATGTCTATTTCAAATAAATGTTCTTTTGAACTTTCTATTCTTTAAAAAATAAATAAATAAGTAAAATAAAAAAATAAGCAGCACAACCTTTTTCGAGTTTTTTTCAACAGAAATTTTTCTTGAGCAGCAAATCAGCATATTAGAATGATTTATGGAGGATAATTTAAATTATTGTAATATTATATTTATATCATAATTATTTTATAATTATTTATTTATTTTAATGCAGCCTTGGTAAGCATAAGATAATTTTTCAAAAACATTATTATTTTTTTTACTGATGCCAGTTAAAACTGACTTTGAATGGTAGTGTGTATGGGTTTATTTCTTTGTAGAAAACAATTTTGTAATCAGGAGCACAATATTGTCTTTGACATACATGAACTGATCATCAAAAGTACACATCTAAAGCACAGTCCTTTAACTGATCAATTATAATCCCCTCTGCCATTGTTATCATGTCGAGCCATCAGTCAGCGACAGTCAAGGGTGATAGAGCATGACAGAAGATGACTTGTGGATCAGTTCACAGGTAAGATCTTGCTATCTTTGGGCTTCTGTGGCAGGGTGTGGCAGACTCTGAAAGTCTGCATGCAACGAGAGGCTTCCACTGTGTGGGTGGCTAAGTGAGCAATCTAAAGAAATTTTGTAAAGAAAACTTGTTTTTCATCCTCAGTGAATTACAAAGACATACATAGTGCCAATCAGTCATGTCTGCCATAGTAAAAGTCTGTTTGCTAACAGCGGAGGCTAGGTTCACGGTAACCTCATTAACACTGCTCAACAGCTCTTCCAATTGGCTGAGGATAAGCCCGAGTGTGCATCTGATAGGGCAAAGGAAAAGGGCGATCACTTCATTCCTATAAGGGATAAAACACGTGACTGAAAAACGTGATATATGTAAACACGGCACAAGCGAACGGGCCAGATACAGTACATCAACACATCGATGTTTCAGGTGCTTTGTGAGAACATCAAGCATGACAGTTACGCTCTGCTATGATCTTGTTATGACAGCTTTAAACGTACCTGAAAGGAAAAGCTCCAATATTTTGACTGTGAAGCAAGTCAAGTATATTAAGTGATTTTTCTTATGGGTTGTTTTTAAACAATGCAATTACATTTTCCTCCCTCTGGCCATTTTCTAATAGCCTGTTTTTTTAGAATATATGATCATGCAACAAAACCGATCAGCACTTTTTGTCTCAGCACGCTCCTAATAGGACAATGATAATTACCTTGGTGACAATGTATTATTACCCCTTTTTAAAAGATTGGATCTGTTCATTTATTCATGAATCATAGTACTTTAGGTCGAGAACAGAGTGTACCAGGGTTAAACGGTGGTAGGAGGGCAGAGAGGAACAAGCATAGACATGTGATGTCTCTTTATTAAAAGCTGATCCATATTATTTTGGGCAACTGTCTTTCTCATTTACAGGATTTACTGTATATATTATATACATTTCCTATGTATTTATTTAGCACTTCCTCTTGATACAGTATAACTAAATGTAAACAACCAATAAAATATCAATGTTTTTAGCATTGTAAAATCCCCACAATGAGTCCTAACAATTGTGCTTTGGACTGACCAAAAGGACTAAGACTTCCCAATTTCAATACTTACTAATCTAGACATATGGCCCAGATGTACACCACCGTTCAAAGGTTGGTAATGTTTTTTGAAATAACTTTTTTTATGCTCACTAAAGCTGCATTTCTTTTATCTACAATACAGCAAAAACAGTAATATTGTGAAATATTATTAAGACTTTAAAAATACTTTTTTTATTATTTTAATACGTTTTAAAATTTCATTTATTCCAGTGATGCAAACTTTAATTTTCAGCAGCCATTACTCCAGTCTACATGTCTACATCCAGTGTCACATGATCCTTCAGAAAACATTTTAATATGCTGATTTGGTGCTCAAGAAATATTTCTTATTTTCAATGATGAAAATATTGCTGCTTAATATTTTTTGTGGAAACTGCAAAAAAAAAAAAACTGAATTCTTTGATGAATAGAAAGTTCAAAATAACAGCATTTATTGGAATTGAAACCTTTTGTAACCTTATAAACGTTTTTACGCTCACTTCTGATGAATTTTATGTGCTTGCTCAATAAAAGTATTAATTTCTAAAAAAAAAAAAAGGAAGTGTACAAAGCATTGTGTAAAATGGTGAAAATTAATAATAACTAATTATTCAGATGTGGAGCAGAGTGCAGACTGCAGCTGATGTTTGTTCAGGAGTTTCTTTCATCCACAGCACTGTTATGGTGCTTTTTTTTTCTCTTTCAGAATAGGAATTTCAAAATATGGGTTGATGAAAGAATTTGTTGTTTTGAACATTGCAATAAGAATGGGGGTTTGATGTCATTGGGGCTTAGTAAACAGAATTATAATGAATGCAGAAAGTGAAATGAATGCATTTTTTTTCCAAATGCATCTAACAAGACCATATGAAGGTCAAAACCAAAAAAACTAGTTTATATTACCCTTTATGCCGTTCAATGGCTCTCAATTTATTCCTACATGAAGCCCCCCATCCCCCTTGAGCCCCTCCCAATGCATTATACATTTCTCAAGCACAAGCTATGTGTGTGCGTATTGTTAACTACTCTACCCAGTCAATTGATTGATCACAAACTCTACATACTTTAATTTTGAGACATTTACCTGAAAGTAATGACTCACAGATCAGTAAGTGAGTCAGATGTGGATCTAGTAACTGCTCTAAATGATTCAGTTGATTTGGTCCCGAGACTGATTCAAACCAGTAACTTTTTTTTTTTTTAATGATTCATTGAAAGAGTCATTTGATCATGTATCAGACTACACCATACTACTCAAAAAAAAAAAACTCAAAAGGCATATTTTCTTTCCATTATTTTGCGGTACATAGCCTTCTTTTTTAATCACACCACATTCAATGCAGAATGCAAACACGGCATTCACAGCTTTCACATGGCTGCTTCTGACATGGCTCTATAGAGTCTGCAGCAACAGTGTAAAGAGAGCAAGAAACACTGAAGTGCTCTGTGAAGTAAGGGTGTGTCAGATTAATGAGACAATGTAGATTAATTAAATTAATTAATTTTAACTTCCTGCACCACCCTAATTTCACACCATTCAGACTGCATAAATTTACCACAGCATTTCATCCCTCTGCTTTAAAAATTGCAAGCTGGGGAAACCTTTACATTTTACTTATCTCTGCCTTCAAAGGGGTCATCGGATGCCCATTTTCCACAAGTTGATATGATTCTTTAGGGTCTTAATGAAAAGTCTATAACATACTTTGGTTAAAATTTCTCAATGGTAGTGTAAAAAAAAACATTTTTACCCTGTCAAAAACAGCTCTGTTTTCAGCAAGCTGTTTTTTAGTCCATGTCGCTTCAAATGCTAATGAGCTCTGCTGACCCCGCCCCTCTCTTCCGTGGGGTGACAAGCAGACTGTAAACTTCAGCCGCAAAACTTGCTAACTAGCACATTATTAGGAAAGGCGATTTGCAAAGATTCATAAAAACCCTTACACTCACTTCTTCTGTAGATGAAGCTGGATCACGAATGATTCACGCGAAATTGGACGCATTTAGGCAAGATCGAGATCGGCGCATTCCCTTCAAAAACGAAAGTAACGTTAATCCTCTGCATCTTCAGCAGCTCAGATGTCAGGAGTAAATGACGACTGCTATGTTCATTATTACATCCAACAACAAAACGCCTCAATTGCTTAATCTGAGACGTTCTTGTCTTCCCCTGCACCGGAGTTGACACAATGGCGGACAGCTCTCAGCTCACTCAGGGCGGGTCTAAGGTAAGACGGCCTTGACAATAAACTACAGTGGCAGGGGCCTGTGCAGAACTACATCATTCTGACAGGAATCTCAGAACAGTCTGATTTGAGAAAGGGGATTTTAAAATAGAGATTTAAAAAAAAAAACACTGGGTGCATTTTTATCATTACAGGATGGATGTGTACACACACTTCCAACACACATTTATGTTCAAAGAAGTAGTAAAAGTGAATTTTGCATCTGATGACCCCTTTCAAGTACACTGATTTTGGCAAGAGATATGCAACATCCAAAATTTAAGGAACGGTCTTTCCAAGAACCAGCGAGCTGTCTTCTGGGTAACTTTATCCACAGGCAGGGTCACGTCCTAAAACTTACAGAAATTTATATTACTAACTGCAATATAATGATAACAAGACACTGTCATACTATTAAAGGGATAGGAAATTAAAATTTGGTATCTATCAGCTTACCCCAAGGGCATCCAAGATGTAGAGTAGATCCAAGCAAACCGTTCTAGTCTGTCAGTCATATAATGGCAGGTATCAAAAATTAAACAATTCCCCATCATAACTACACATTGATGGCCTAAGACACGAAACGAGTGGTTTGTGTGAATTTATATCGTTTTTTACCTCTTGTACACAACCAAGTGATCTGAGTGCGCACACGCATCCACAAGTTACAAGGTGTTGCATGAACGGATTGGGTATTTGCATGAGGCGATCTGATTGGCTGACGCCTCCGTTGGCGCTTGAAAAGTTGCGTCAGCATCACGCTTCAGACACGCCCTCCATCAAGCGTTGATGTGAATGCAGCGTGAGCCAGAGCGCGCGCACACACACGTCACACACCGGATGCGTGTGCCACTCAGATCACTTGGACATGGTTGTGTACAAGAGGTAAAAAACGATATAAATACTGTTCGTTTTCTCACACAAACCGCTCGTTTCGTGTCTTAGGCCATCAATGTGTAGTTACGATGGGGAATTGTTTAATTTGGATTTCTCTGTGCATGTTCTTTTTCCCTCTTATAGAGACAGTGACCTATACCTGCCATTATATGACTGACAGACTAGAACGGTTTGACCTAAAAACATCAAAATTGGATCTACTGAAGAAAAAAAGACACCTACATCTTGGATGCCCTTGGGGTAAGCTGATAGATACCAAATTTTAATTTCAAAGTGAACTATCCCTTTAAGAATGTGAATTTCATAATTTAATTGCTGAACTTGCTAAAAAGTAGTTTTTTGATGCATATCAAGAACATGCCACAAGACAAGATCAATTTTCCCTCTAAATAAATAAATAAATATCTTATTCACATATAGCAGCTATGCTAAACTATCATTCTCTATTGTCCCCTTTTTGATGTGTATTTTCAGTTCTTGTGATTTAATTTCTGTTATGTTGTAGTTGTATAAATGTTAACGGGGCAAAGTGTTAAAGATGCAAATAAACAAATAAAAATCAAAAAAGAAATCATTATGGATCACTGCATCTAATAATAATGATCTAATAATCGGTGAAGCTGAAGGTCTACTGAAGGTTCTTCCGATAGTGTTTTCCATTGGAAATAGAGCAGTTTTAAGCATATGGGACATCTTGGTTGCATTTTTTTTTAAACATGCTGCTATGTTTTGATTGTAGACTTGGACTGAACAACAATTAAGAAAGAGAATCATTGTTGACAATACAATCTAATCTGGGCTTGGGTTAGTCTGAAACCAAGACAAGACAAATGATTCTGCTATCACAGTGAGCCTGTTGTTAACTTTTGTTCCAGTGAATACTATGCATGTTATCACAAGTAATATGCATTAATGACTACTCACTAAGCACTTCCTTTATCACAGGCTATATTCTATCTGAGTAATAAGCAGCTGATGTGCTTTAAATCACCTACTGAAACCAATTATGTGTTCTAACTGACGACTAACAGCTTAAAAGTGCAAGGATTGGACTTTTTTTTGCAGATTCTGTACATTTTAAAAGAGTATTATTTAGTATAGAGTAATTTAGCATTTTTAGAGTTAAAAATGAATACATTTTCTGATTTTGAGGTTTCAATGTTTTATGCTTTTACAATACTAAACATTGAATTTTTGTTTTAATCAGAAAAAGATAGTCTTTCACATCAAAATGAAAACAAATTGCTACAATTTGGTCAATCTCACTTATGTACAGTAATTAAAAATGAAATAACTGTTTGCATAAGCAATCAAGTTGGTATTTAGCAGATGCAGTACACTGAAAAAAAGGAAAAGCAGTTTGGGCATACTGAATTCACTTAAACAATACACTTACAGTCTACTTAATAAATTTATGTTTGAGATGCAAACATAATTTTATTGTGTAAAGTCTAAATGAAATTCAACACAGTCATCAAAACATGATATAATCACTTTTTCTGCATCTAGAAAATATTGTTCAAATTGATTCAGATTTCCAACAAATGGTGTTCACGTAAAATGATTTTTTTTCTGCTGTTTGAAACCAGTTTGGTCGTACTTAATTAAAATGAGAGGGGTTATCTCATGTCTTTTTGACACGATTACTTTACATTTTCTTAGTGTCAACTTAATAAGGGATCCATTGCGTACAAGGCAATACAGGGTCTTTGCCTGGTTTTAAAGAGACTAATGTTGGCAATTCAGTTTTGTGAAGTTCTCTTATCATTTACGCGGGAGCAACATTCTGTGAATGTTGGTGCACGAGAGCATCCGCTCATGCGCTTTGAAAAGCAGGACCGTTGGTCTGGGAAAGCCATCTGACACTTGAGCCTTTTTATTGGGACTGACTTCCTGACATGTTTGGAGAATCCAAAGCTTGATTGTCGTTAAAAGGTAATTGAAGAAATTTCAACTTCGTTTTAAATGGGTTTAATCGTAGAATGATAAAGATTCTAAAAATGCATTAATTGTCAGATTAAATGCAACAATAGTGTTTTATTCTTTCAGATAGCTCCACACGCTTTTAAATCATATCGACGGCATATTTCGTCGAGTGTAATCGCAGAATTTTTTTTTGAGGTAGGCCTATAAGGTTAAATATTACTCGTAATTTGTTACCAAACTGCAATTAAATCACTCACAAATGGATACTAAGTTTTCATCAGGCGATTAATAGGCTAATGCCTGTCAACATTGGCTAAAAAGTGTTCATTTCACAGCGTTTAGAGTTAACTTAGATTTTCAGAATCAGTGATTATAAATATTTAACGGAATTTTGTGCTGAGGGTTGATAGGAAAGAATGCGTACGTATAACAAGGGGAAACCTAACTGAATTTATTAATGCTTCATAAGAGCAAGGTTTAATAATACCTTTTCTTTTTATGACAAAGAATAATTATCCAAGTCTTAACTATATCGAGATGGAGATTGACGTTAAATGTTTTTGCACTTTACATGGAACGTAAAGCATTGAAATCGGTTAAAAAAATGTCTTAAATATGTCAACGTTGTTGTGCTTTGTATTCAGAAAACCCGCTGCTTCCAAGTTCACTGACATATGTTTTTAGGACCAGATTCGACAATCTGTGTTACCTCTGAGCTACCCTCCACTGACTTTAGGTTTGTATTTAGGTGGGGGAGGGGTTCGTCGCCGTTGTCGTATCACAGCAATGGACAAAAGCGCTCGATGCTCCGTCAGTGTATGTCTATGAGAGGAACAATGTGAAGCTGACTGATTTACCGACAAATAAACATCAAGTTAAACATACAGTATGTTTTTTTTTAGTACAGTGACCTCTTTTATCAAGTAAATTAATACTCGATAGCCCCGCCCTCACCCCATAACTCATAAAAAGCTCTCTCAGACAGGTTTTAAGATTATAATATTAAGATTTCACATCTACTGTTAATGAGATTTTGGTAGACTACATAGTTTTCACTTTGAGATGGATAGCATAATTAATATAAATTACTAAAGGGTAACACTTTATAATAACTTTCAGTTGTAAGTCATTTATAAGTGATTAGTTAATGATGAACTAATCATTTACAAAACATTCATAAGCGATTAGTAAGTGATAAGCGTTTTGTTAATTAATTTACAAGTTATTTACAAGTAATTAGTTAATGATGAACAATCATTTACAAAACATGACTATTATGTTCACAAATGATTATTAACTAATATGCTAACGATTTACAAATTTGTCGTAAGTTATCTTAAAAAACTGCATCATGAAATAATCAAACAGATCCTTAGTAAACGTTTAATAGTCACTAGTTAAGTTACTCGTTAAATTATTAATCACTTATAAATCATTGAAATGTCAACATTGTACTATTATCTCAATAAACATTTGTTAATCATGGAAAAAAATGATGATTAAACCATTAGTAAATGATCAGTATATAATTCATGTATGTTTCGTTTAAGTTGTTTCAGATGTGAAGAAAAAAAACAATAGAGAGACTATTAAAACTAAAATGCAGAGAACATTTGCACTGAGAAGACAAGAAGTGCTTCGTTGTGCCCCTATGATCAGTGACTTCATGATGAGATGGCCAGCTCTCTTTGATGTCACTGAGGTTTGTGATAGATTTTCAAAATTGGGTGAATATGTCTTATAGAGTCATATCTTATTGTTTAAACTAATTTCTTTGTGCCGCGACTTAACATTCTGCTTTCAGGTGAATGCAGAGTTCAAACGAATCACGACCATTCCTCTACAGTCAAAATTTCTGTCACAGCTTGACCTTCACTATGAACGCTTTCTGAAGATTTTTGAAAGGCGACCAGGGCAACAAGGCAGAAAGCTGAAAGAGATGATGTCAACTGTAGTTCAAGTAAGTGAGCAAAGTTGCATTTGCATATGGTGATCATCTCAACATCATTCATATAAGCCCCTTTCACAAAGTCTTTTGTGAAGGTTTTCTGACTCGCGCCCATAGACAGCAACGTAACTGACATTCTGCGCTTTGAATGTCAGTTACATTGCTGTCTATGGGCGCGAGTCAGAAAGCTCGTTCCAAAGATGAACGGATGTCCTAGGGTTGTCAAACGTCTTGAGGGTGAGTAATTCAAGGGGAAAGTTAGGTTCCAGCTGGTTACCTGCCATTCTCCCACTGTGTCTGCACAGCATATGGACAAGTTTTTACCAAAGGTTTTTACTATGCTGATAGCACTGATGTTAACATTTGGTGATTCAAATGACCCATGTGAGGTCTCTCTTAAAGTTTTTAATGCATTTTTTATTTTTAGTGAATGATTTTCCATTGGGTTTGCCTGTCAGACTGCTAAATTTATGGGTCAAGAGTATTTCATTGAATCACACAACATGATATGATAAGGTGTAAAGCAGTCAGTCTAGCTGTATTTTCTTCATTATTTACCCCACCTTAACCCATTTTGCATCAGACATGACATTACATTTTCAGTAGATTAAACTGATTTTAAAAAATGCATTGTTTAGCTTCAGGTTAGCACACTAGAAATTATTTGCATGTATTCATACTCTATTTTTTGAACTTGATGTTAATTGCATTACGTAACTTGCATTACGTTTCACATCATAATATCAAGCTATTATCTGTGTTTTCTAGAATATAACATGCATGTTTGCCATACTCATAATATAAATTATGAACTTTTAGTGAATGAGACCTATTGTGCTCTTTTGTTTAATTGTGTTTTGAGTAATGTCTGTAACTAACCTTTCTTTTTCTGCTCTGGCTTATTTTTTTAAGGATGACATTGATGCAGCTCGTGAACTTGCCATCAAAGGACTCTGTATCTATCTTAATGAGGACCCTAAAGATCTCATTCAGGAGTATGTGGTGAGTGGTTATAGTACAGATTCCATTGGTCAAGCTATGTTCAACAAGCAATACATTACTACATCTAAAAACCATGGTTTCATCTAATATGCACTTTTTTGTTTTTGGTTCCAAAACTACCCTTACCAAAAAGAAGTATACTTTAAATTAATTTTATTAAGTATACTTAAGTAAAGTTCAAGTATATTTTTAAGCATACTTTATGTAGTAAGTATACAAATATCAGTGTACTAGTAGTATACTTGTAAGTGTACTATTTCAATACTTCTTGATACTTATTCAATACTTATTTCAATAGTTTGTACTTCAACTATACAAAAAGTGAACTTTAAGGTATACTAATAGTTTACTAATTAAATACTTGTAGCATTTAAGTGCACTTTGATGTATAGTCTCCGTCAACTACTAGTTTAGTAGGTTTATACTGCAAGTATACTCATAAGTTTTCTTTAAGTGAACTTTACATCATACTTTAAGTAAACTTCTATGTCCCTATTTAGGTATTAATTTGTATATATTTTATATGAATATCTGAACACACAAAGACCCGGCTAGAACAATTGGAGTGATTACAAAATTGTGAAAGGGCATTCCTGTAGCGATACCAGTACAATATCTCACGGTTCTCAACCAATCAGATTTGAGAACCAGAGCGAACTGTTGTATAAACTATTATATACAATATATTTAGACTTTTATAAGTCTAAATATATTATATACTAAATATAAGTCAAGTATACTTATGTCATTTTAAGTATATTTCTGAGAAGTACATAAAACACATTTCTGAGAAGTACACAAAAAGTAGACTGAAAGTATACTTTCCTATTTTTAAGTTTAAAACAAGTATACTAATAGCACACTTGTATCAACTTCTTTTTCGTGAGGGTAACCCCATTTTTGTAGTTCTTAAGTCAAAATATAATGTAAAATAACAATTTGATGGTCCTTTCTTTAAGTAATATTCCATTATGCCTTTTAATATAACAGGATAGTAGATGTGTGTTCCTGTGGCTCAGTGGTAGAGCATTGCGTTAGCAGCGCAAAAGGTTGTGGGTTCGTTTCCCAGGGAACACAAATAGTGCTACAAAAAAACATGTATAGCCTGAATGCACTGTAAGTCGCTTTGGATAAAAGCGTCTGCTAAATGCATAAATGTAAATGTAAATGTAGATTGGGGTCACCGCAAGCACTGGCATTTTCTAAAAATGACTTGCCTAGTAAGATACAAAAAAAGCTACCCCTCATATTTCTTGTTTGTGTGTTAAATACATATTCATCTTGTTTTCTATCTTTAGGACATGGAAGATCTTTTACAGAGTGCCATTGAGAAGACCACCATGGGCATCTTCGTGATAAAGGACGCTGCAGACAATGAAGCCCATGATGTGGGAATTGTGCTAGAGGGTGTGACAGTGCTTCAGGACCTTGACGGCGTGGCTTTTGCAACGTCAATGTTGTTCAGTATAATTTATGCCCTTAACCTGCAGTACCCCAAAAAGTTGCGTTTTACTTTTGAAATTCTGCAAAAACTCATCATGGAGTTGGATGGAGGGGAACTCTCTATCAAGGCCCAAAATTTCAAATCTAAACTCCACCAGTGAGATGGACCGCTTTTTGAATGACTGCTGAGACTATAAATGATAAACCCCAGAAAAATTCCAACAGCCTTCATGCAAGACACCACTGCAGAGCGCAAACTGTGATCTCATCATTGTTTATACTGTTCCCCTTTGCCTCTCTTGTTTCTTAATCCCTTTTTGTCTGAATTTGGCCCTTCTTTGGACTGGCTCAAAAGTTGATTGATTAGAGAGCTGAATCTTTGACACATGGATGATCTAGCATAAATAAGATAAATTGTTTATAGTTTGGGTAAGGGTCAGATAATGTATGTCAACACTATTTTTTACATGCATTTCAGTTATTAAAACATTAAGAGGAGGATTAATATAGAAAGTGCTCTTGGAGAAAATGACAGAAGAGTACAATTTGGCTGACCTTTTGGAGCAAGTCTTCTAAAAATGCTCCAGGACAAATTGATCAATACAGCATTAAATAATAAAAAATATTCAAGCTATGATCTTCAGCATAGACTGCTAGTAGATTTTGTAATGAATCTATATATAAATATCTTTGAAACAAAAGTGTTTTTCTTGAAATAACAGTTCCAGGTACTGGTTTTCTTGGGTACAGTTTTAAGGTTTCTGAGAGCACTAATTTTATGAAATAAAATGATTAGTGTTACAATTTTTTATTCGTTTTTAAACACGCAGTTACATGCAGTGTAATGTTACTTGTGTTTATGATCTTGTTTACAAAAAGTGCTTATGAAGGTTTACATATATTGGTGCACTATATGTTATGCATACAACAGTAATTGTCTTTGTTTTTATACTAGTCTTCATTAAAACTAATATGTAGTTTTATTACATTTAATCATCAGAGAAGTTATTCATGCTAAGTTTTTGAAAGCAAAATGTTGTTTAGACATGTCATTTAAATGACGCATTGTTCAAATGATTAAATAAAGGCTTTACAGAAGGTTTTTGTGTTATTGAAAATGAAACAACAATAATAATTTGTATTAAAATTTAATTTTAGTGAAGTTATCAAAATTATGTTAAGATAACTTCATTTAATTGCACAGGATTAACATGATCAAAGCATATATCTAAAATAAAATAATGTTAAGCTAACATAACTGAATTATGTTAGGATAACTTAAAAAGACTATGTACACATTACTTTTTGAAAATACATCTGATTAACACAAAAGTATTATAATGAAACCACATAAATGTGTAGGACACTGTGAACTTAAACTAAATGTGTGGAACCAATGTCCATAATTCAATTGAGTAAATCCAACAAATCTTTTTTTTCAGTGTAGTAATTCTGTATCTAAAGAGATTGAGCTAAATGTTTTCCAATGGACAGCCAATGAAACATTCTTTTATCCATTTCTTGCTATGCTTTTTAATTAGGCTACCTTTTGTTGCTTGGAGTGTTTTTTCTTTCTTTCCCAATGCTCAAGTTTTGACAAAATAATGACTCGCCAGTGATGATTTGCATGTAATTTTAAAGGGAATGACTACTTATGAAATCTCTTTATATTATACTTTATATTCATTATAAATTTATATCACTTTATAGAGACATGATTGCACTTTTAAGGCATATTCAAGAGGTACAAAATAGGTGACAACATCTAAAATGTAACTGTCAACATTAAAAGCATTTTACTGTTTTTTGTTTGTCTTACAGACTGCTACAGCTCTAATCTTTATCGCAGTTGAATAGAGAATAAATGGATGTAAAGCTTGAAGTTGGACTTTCCAAAGCACTATTTTAGATGAAAGCTGATCCTTGAATGCTTCTGTTACAGTCTGTAGTACTTTCTGCTATTTTTGAAACCACACAACTGACCTTCTGAACTAACAAAAATGCTGCTGAAGTTACTGAATATCTGTAAAAGCAAACATAATACAATGATGATTTAAAGAGGGGACTCAAAAACAGAAAACAGATATTGTGAAATCTCTTCAAGAGAGTTAACTGAATAAAAAAAAAAATCATCAATGAGTTAAAACCAGCACAATCTAATAAAACATGCTTAATGGAAAGGGATTCAGCAGAGAGAACATGTTGGAGGATCTTCCCCTAGTATTAAAAACTTGTGTGTCATCCTGGAATGACCAATTCTACAGCGGGTATAAGCAATTGGAACTAATTTCATACAGTTTATTCATTGTATATACACAGATACCCTATCAGTGGGAATTTCTAGCTTCAGAATTTAATGAAAATGAAATAAATTCTGTTATCATTTACTCTCATGTTGTTCCAAATGCATGTTTTCTTTTCTTCCATGGAATACAAAAGGAGAAATTTTGAAGAAATGTACACAATATTTTATAAAAAAATATTTGTATGTGTGTGTGAGAAATAGAAATTCAAGATCATGCCATTCACTGATAATCTTCCCCTCCAGTGAGCTATTAACTGTCATGAATGCATCACTGAGTAACCAGATTAGTCATTTTCATGAACAAATCATTCAAGAACAAATCAGTTTTGTGAACTAAATGAAGCTAATGACTTAAAAAAATCCAGATTAATTCACAAATCACTAAATATTCTCTCACTACTTCACTACTAAAGACTGCTTCTCATGAACACGCCAAAGAAAACTGGGCGCATGTACAAAATTATAACATTTTAATTATATATTTTTTTGCCATTTTTTAAGCTTGAAAGCTTTAGTTTCCATTCAGTTTTGCATAAAAAAGGGACCAACGCAAACTCCTTTTTTTTTTTTTTTTTTTTAAACAAAAAAGGTTTTATGGGTTTGGAACAACATGAGCATGGGGGATGCACGTACGGATGGATGAAATACAAAATATATGTGACTGACTGCTGCTTCCAGATTAGGTTTGCCCTTGCTTTTGCAGCACTTGCTTTTAGAGGCCATGCAAAAGAAAGAAAGAAAGAAACAAAGAAAGAAGCTTTTTGCTGCCAACTTTTTTTTGCTCCCACCCACCCAGGTACAATATGTGTGTATATGTGTGTTTCTGCATTCTTGTCAAAAGAGTGAAATGCAGCACCTCTTCAGAGATCTGACTGCTGTGCGCCGCCTGTCTTTCCAGGTCTCTCCTAAGCAGTGTGTTCTGTTTCTCCAGCTGCAGAACCCTGCGTGCCAAGTGAACACTACACACACACATTCAGAAACCTATGATTAGAGTCACGCAGACATGAAAACAGTCAGTAAAGACAAAGATGAGCTTCTGGTTTTCAAAGACTAGTGACCTCCTCAGACTTCACCTTTGCTTCAGTCTTCTCTTGGCAGTTGTTGGAATGTTTGCACCATAACCATATGAAAACAGCACCCTCTCTGCCTCATCTTCATTTTCCACTACAAAAAAAAAGGAGAAAAAGTATGTTTAAGAGCAAGCATGTCTAGACCACCCAGCTAGCATCATGGCCAGAAGGGAGAGCAGTAGTAGGACTATAAACAGTTTTCTATCTTCTTACAATACATACTGTGTAGGAAAGTTTATGTATGAGTGAAAAATGTTGAAGTGGTGTTTAAACAGATTAAAACGAGAATGAGGCTTAGAGACTCGGGAGCAAGTTTTTACAACCAACTGGACAAGAACATAAGGGTCAATAACAAATAAGAATGTCCAAATTTCATATCATTTAAAAAAAAAAATGCATTTAATTGTGTACACATTTTAATCTGTATTTTCCAAATAAATAAATAAATAAGCATTAATAAAAAAATGTGTGTGTGTGTGTATATATATACACAGGGCTTGACGCTTACCTTTTTCCCAAGGAGCGCATTAAAAAAATTTAGGGGCGCAATGCAAATTTTTCAAATTAGGTCTAATCTTGAAACACTTGTTTACTTTATATTTTCATTGAAGCTTTTGTCACGGTATACGTTTTTTTTTTTATCACAATATATAATTTCTAAGTGAAAAAAAGTGTTGTCCTCCTAACAGGTTAAATAACTTTATTAAAGATAATTTACTAAAAGACTTTATTAAAAAATACACAAAAATATAAAGTAAACAAGTGTTTCAAGATTAGAGTGCAAAAGATTGTTCAAATGAACGAAAGAACAATAGGTAACACTTTACAATAAGGTCCCATTAGTTAAAGCAGGTTAACATTAACTAACAATGTGCAATAGCTAATTGTTGCAGTAGTTAATATTCTTTGTTAATGATGATTAATAAAAAATACAACTATGTTAGTTAATGTTAGCTCCATTGAATAATATTAGCAGACACAACTTTTGATTTTATAATGTATTATTAAAAGTTGAAATTAACATGAAAATGATTAATAAATGCAGTCATTGTTTTTTCATGTTAACTAATGGAACCTGTTAAGTGTTACTGAACAATAATAACGAATCAGCCAATATATAGATAGGCCTGAACAATAATAACAAACCAGTCCATATATAGATAGGCCCACTGTTTTCTATTATAGATCAGTGGATAGGCCATGTTTTAGGTTAGAAAAAAAAGTTTGAAAATAAATAGCTCATTAAGTTTGAAAATAAATAGCTCATTAAGTCTTTAAGTAATAATTATTTGATGCTATTGTGAAGACTAAAGTGAATATAAATATCTAAATGACTGAGTGTGAAACATTATTTACAGTTTTAGGAAAGTAGCGCAGCTGGTTTTGTTTACAGGGTTACCGGGGTAACGCCAGCGCCCTCTAGTGGCGAATGTGCGTCATTCAGCGCGTCTTCTCTTTCTTCTCATCTGTGCTCATTTAAATTAAACCGTTGCCTTTTTAAAGTTCAGTAATCATCTGAGGCTGTATCGCTATTTTTCCATAAATAAACTGAATAAATTAATACGTTTGTTATAGGCTACTGTATAAGTTAGGCTGTTTTGTATTGTATTCGCACTCATGCTACTAAATACATTTTCCAGTTCGCACACATCTATTTTTTGTCGGAAATGCGAGTGAAATGCTCGCACTGTCGAGCCCTGATATATATAATAGCTAAAAAATATATTTTTACAAATCTCATGCAGCTAGCAAATACAAAATTAAAAAAGGGTCAAATTGTCTGATATTTGATATCATGACAATATCAACAAACCTCTTCACTACTTACAAAATATATACATAATATAAATAATAATAATAAATAGTCATAAATATTATTATTAATAATAATAAAAAAAATAATATATTACAATGAATATATAATATACAATATATAAAAAGAAGCAACATTTATTCAGATTTTTTGTGTGAGAATTTGAAATTTATGATCATGTCATTCACTGATAATCTTCCCCTCCAGTGAGCTATTAACTGTCATGAATGCACCGAGTAACCAGATTAGTCATTTTCATGAACAAATTCAAGAACAAATAATAATAATGAATGATTTTTGGACCCTAATATACTTTTTACTTTATGGTCCAAATATAAAAATGTAACTTAATTCCAAAATTAAAAACAGGTTCATGATGTGTATTCAAGTCACTGTGTGTACAGACTGCATTTTAATGTGCTTTTCAAAGGATTGCATCCAGTATCAACCTGCATTCCTTGCACTAGGCATTCTTTTTTATGTTTGTTCTATGCAGATTTGATGAGATTAAAAACCTGTTATTAACCTGAGGGATTTTAAAACCTGGCTAGGCCATCCTTTTGCGTCACCTCAGCTCAGTGTCAGCATATTCACTGACGTTTTGAAGACGGTTGTTTAAGGACAAGCCCTGGGGCGTTTTGTCAAACAGTCTTCAGGTTTGATTGAGTATGGCATTCTGAAAAATGCAAAACTGTGGAAAAACAGACATGCGGTGTACTTAACATGCTTTAAATTTTGACCTGATAATGGGACTGATTATAGTAGTAAACAATTTTTCATTGCTCACATGTGCTTTTTGCAGCAGAACTGTTTCATGAGTAGTCATAAAACAGACTCCTAATCACAACTTTTACCACAGCTTTGACATCCTTAAAGGGGTCATATGATGCGATTTCAAGTTTTCCTTTCTCATTGGAGTGTTACAAGCTCTTTGTGCATAGATAAGATCCCTAAAGTTGCAAAGACTAAAGTCTCAAAACCAAAGAGATATTCTTTATCAAAGTTAAGACTCTGCCACGCCCCCCTAAAACGGCTCATTCAAACACGCCCCCACATGTCTACGTCACGATGTGGAAATATTTGCATAATGCCTCCCAAATGTGCACGCAAAGAAAGAAGGCGTGGTTTCAGTAACCACAGTAGTGTTGATGCAGCCATGTCAGGGAGACGCTATGTGTTTCTAGGCGAAAGCAAAAGCCCTTTATTTGGTCTTCCGAAAGTAGATGCAATTAGGAATCATTGGTTAAGATTTGTTTACAACAGAACAGCACAACCCAAATGTTCGAATTAGTGCAACGCTTTTTATGGACGACAGTTTCGTGAACCTAGTAGAGTACAAGGCTGGCTGTGCACGAAGGCTATTTCAAAAAAAAAAAAAAAAAAAAAACAAGGCTGTCAATTCCAAGGCTAGAAAAAAAAAAAAAAAAAAAAAAAAAAAAAAAAAAAAAAAAAATGAAAATGGACGTAGTGTCCGTGACGTCACTCGTAGGTTTCTGAAGAGCATTTTTGAAGCCTAAAGTGGGCGGAGTCGACCGCCGCCATCCGCCGCCATCTTGCGCGTCAACAGCGCGTCACTCCTGCGCGTCACTCCTGGATAATCGAAAATGGGCAAAAAGGCGGGACGTGGATGAAGCTGAGCTGAAATCAAGCCCGTCTATAGTGACCGCAGTGCTGCAGTGCTGCAGTGCAAATACAAAACACCATAACTTTGTTTTTGGTCGAAAAAGCGTTATTGATAATTTTGGGACATTAATAACCTCCTTTAACGTGTATAAGTATCATGGAGAAAAGCCCCGGAGAAACCAAGGCAGAAGTATAACATCAGTTACCGCTCTTTGATTTTGTTTTGGAAAGCTCGAAGACGGTGCTCTGCATTTGTTTGCATTCACTCATCAATACTGTGCAAACCTGCCTTTGTTTTACTGTCCATTAAAGTCTACCACGTTTAAATTACGGTGTGACTTGTGCACTTTTATACATCTGTCGGCACTTCATTAGACAAACAAATTAGATAGATCGCGATCTAACAAACTGCTCCATATAACAAAGCACTGTAAGCAATAACGACTAGATAACTTGGCAACACTAATTAATCGTAAATAATCTTTAAAGTGTTTTTTTTTATAATGCAGATTATTCACTCAGTGCCAGCTGTCAGTCTGGGGCTGCACACTTCTGTACGTGAGGACTCAAATGCCGTGACAGCGTATCACACATAAAATCAATAACTGTTCGCAATTAAATCCGTTTCCTTCCTTTTCTTGTAAGTCGATAAAATCCATTGCAATGAACGTCATCGGAGATGTATAATTCACAATCATTCGGAGCATTATCCCTGCTGGCGTTCAGGCTGGAGTTTCACTCTCTGGAGCAGAGCGGCAATCCACCTGTCACTCAAGTGTCCACACCCTTAATTATGCAGAAATTTAAGGCTTAATATAATTTAAAAGGATGAGTTATAAAAAAAAAATCACCCCCTCACAGTTGTCACAAAGGGCAAAATTAGCTACATAGACCAAAACCGCTTTTTGCACCAGGCTGTAAACATATTTTTTTCTGCTGTAAATTTGGGCATTTTAACATGGGAGGTCTATGGGACTGACTCCCTTTTGGAGCCAGCCTCTAGCGGCCAGTCGATGAATTGCAGTTTTAATCACTTCCATGTTGGTTTCAAGACAGGGAGCGGGAGGTTGCCGCTTGGTCAATTCCGACTTTGCTATGACAATCTGGTGCTTCAGAATCAGCAACTGTAAGTATGTCTTGTTATTAGTTCAAGTATTTGCTATTGACTGTTCAAATGCGGAGTTTTGCACGTAACGCGTCGTGTGTGTGTGTGTGTGTGGGGAACAGGGTCACATCACAGCATAGTGTACAGCCCGTCAGAAATCGTCTTAACCGCGGCTTGAGTACTGCAAATACATACGAGCATCATCACTGTGTCTGTCACGCGACTCTGTTCTCCTTTCAGGCTTGAACTGATAAAACTAACTTGAAAGCTGAAGCTCGCGATTAAAGGCCGTTACATTTCCGACATGTGCTTGTGGTTTTCGGCCAATCACAATGCACTGGGTCAGTTGGCCAATCAGAGCAGACTGCGCTTGTCGGAAGGAGGGGCTTTGTAGAAAACGATGCGTTTGAGAGAGGCGGGGCATAGAGGAAATACAATAATGTACAGTATTTGAAAAGTAATGTGTTTTTTGAACATTAAAGCATGTCAACATATTCTGTTAGACCAAATACACAAAATAATGATCTTTAAAATAGCATCATATGACCCCTTTAAATCTACAGAATCATATATGCAGAAATAAGACACTCAGGTAAGAATTTCAGGAAAACTTGGCCTAACAGACTCCTAAATTGCAGTGTGCAACCTCGCTGACATGCTGGTCTTATCTTATCTTCGGTCTTCAATTGCAATGACTGAATCGGTCTCTGGTCTTACTCTCTGCAGCCTGCATGGTAACATCATCCAGCTCCTTTTCCAATCGCTCGTATGTCTCCAGTCGCGCTTGCTGTTCAGAATTCTGGGCTTGCAATTCAGTGATGCGTTTCTCTGATGATGTCTGTAGCCCATAAAACTCTTTTGTTAGAACCTGCATAAGCAGATCAAGAGAGGGACAAAGATAACAACAGAAATTGAGTAACATGGGTGGTGGCATAACATCGTGTTCAAATAAGTTTTATGATAATGACAAATATGTACAATCCTTATTTTATGAGGCTGGCATAGGGTTCAACCCTTGTCTGGTGTCTAAATGATTTGAGATTCAGTGTGATGCTCATTACAAGAATTATATATATTCAAATTTAAACCTGACATTGGAAGAATTAAATCATAAGGTAATGATTGATGAAGTGATCACCAAAAAAAATAAAAATCAATTCTATCATCACCTATCCTCATGCTATTCCAAAGACTCTTTTCTCAGTGGAGCACAGGAGGAGAAATTTTGAAGAATGTACTGACCTGTCAAATGGCACAAAAAAGTGCCATTAAAGCACCAATGGCTTAACTTTAATTTAGTTTTGTTCCTTATGTAAATAATATGAATGTATGCACCAGTATTAAAGGTCCCATATTGTACACCTTTCTGGAGTTTTATTTTAGGTTTTGATGTCCTTAAGAATATATATTTGTGGTATAAGTACCAAAAACCATCTCAATATATTTTTATAGCTCCTCTTTCAGGAGCTCTGCTAAAAACAGGTCGATTTTGGCCTGTCTAATTAATATTCATGATCCTCTATTCTGAATGGCCTGTTGTTTTCTGAGTGACACACGGCAGGCCAACCACAGGTAACTAGTTAGGGCCAGCGTCACAATTACGTCACCGCGCTACTGCAAAATAAAGGGAGAACTGCCCAGACAAAAAACATAAGGAGCTTAAAATATCATCTTGTTGTGATGTTGGGTGCGACAGTAATACAGCCTCAAATTAGATATCGCAACCTGCTGCCATGAGCGGACTGGACAGAAACGATCGTCAAAAATGCTCGCGTTTGCAGCACACACTTCTTATGTGAAAAGGTTCAATAAAGTATTGTCTTTTGTTGTTATGGGGCCAGGCGCGTCTAAAGATTTCTTGCATCTCACGACTGTGTTGTGTATGAAATAATGTCTGTGTGCATGTGTGTAAAACAACAAACTGACGATTTATAATCATTTGTAATTGTATTAGTGTTGTCAAAAGTACCGACCTCGATACCATTCGGTACTGAAATTTTAAAAACGTCCATTTCCCGCTAAGATTTGAGCGCTGTTGAGCGGATTATTAAACAGCGCTGATTGGTCATTGTTCACGCGCTCAACAGATACATCTATGATTGGCTTCAATGATCAATGAAGCGCTCGGTGAAGAGCGTGAAGCGATGATCAATGAAGCCAATCACAGACCTATCTGTTGAGCGCGTGAACAATGACCAATCAGCGCTGTTTAATAATCCGCTCAACAGCGCTCAAATCTTAGCGGGAAATGGACGTTTTTAAAATTTCAGTACCGAATGGTATCGAGGTCGGTACTTTTGACAACACTAAATTGTATATACATTGTTGTGATTAATTGTGGCTGGAGGATGGATGGGACGGTGGGCAGTGCTCGGGATGGTGACTGAAGGCGGTGACTGTGTAGTTCGGACGTCACATTTTTACGGAAGTCACAAGGGCTTGTGAAAAAGCACAGCTACTTTATGCAGGCTGTGTGCATTTTAATGTGGACTGACTGTTTTGAAACTTATATGGTAGTTACATAGCCCCTAGACCTCTGTTATCATGAAAAAAGCCAGGAAATTTCAGTTTTGACAATATGGGACCTTTAAAGGAATAGTTCTCCCAAAAATGAAAATTTTGTCATTGTTCCAAACCTGTACAAGTTATCTTATGTTGAACACAAAAGAAGATATTTTGAAGAATCAAACATGTGTTGGTCCCCAATGACTCCCATAGTAGGGGAAAAATATAAATAAAAAATACTATGGAAGTCAATGGGGACCTTACTGTTTGATTACCAGCATTATGTTCAACATAACAAAAGAAACTCATACAGGTTTGAAATGAAGTGAGGGTGAGTAAATTATGACAAATTTCATTTTTGGGTGAACTATGCCTTTAAAATTTTGTACAACATGAATAGTTGTTAATAAAAATGTAATGTATCAAAAATGTCATGTAAGATATTCATAGATTTATATATTTCATAATATTAAAATTATACACTATTTTGTCTATATAACTAATAAGTAAAAAAACTAAAACAATAAAATAAAACACTAAAAAGTGAAAATGAAACACCAAAAAGTTGTTTTAAATGACGCAAGTGAATTTAGGTATCTAAAAACAAATATCTGTTGTATCCATTATAAATGTACAGTTATGAAAAATGTATATTCATGGTGAGATTTAATTGCTAAACATTATAAACTGAATTAGGAAATAACACAATTTTTTTTTTTTTTTTTTTTTTTTTGGCCTGTCAGTAGCACAGATAACACATGACAGTACATATGCATGGCTATACTATCATCATTCACAGCCTTTTTTTTCTTTTTTTTTAATTAAATATATTTATTTATTTATTTATTTATTTTTTTTTTTAATATTAATTAATTAATTAAATTTTATATACCCTTTTACTTAACCACACTGTGACAGACAAGACCAGGGGACAGAGAAAACAAGAGAGAGAAAGAAGAAAGAAGATAGGAAAAAAAAAAAAAAAGGTTGTGGGGAAAGTCAACAAAGAAGGGGAAGAGAGAGAGAGAAAAAAGGAGAATGGGGGATAGAGAGAGAGAGGGAGAAAAAACAAAAACAAAAAAACAGACAATTTGCTTCAATACCTGCTGACAAAAAGAGAAAACAACCGAAGACACAACATCAAAGAGACTGCAGCAACAACCAACATCTGTATAAATCACAATAAATTCTAAATGTTAAATGTTATTGAGCAGCACACATAACTAATATTACAAAATAAGTTTTGAAGCACAATTTTTATAGAACAACTTGTTAGATGACAAGATCATCTTTATGTGATTTCTTTTAACATAAATTTTTAACAAACTGTTAATGTTAAAAAATTATTTTGACAAATAAATATCTGAAATCGACTGATACTGATATTTTTTTAATGCAATGACCAATATGTGCATCCCTAATTGCACAGCTTCAGAAGAAATCTGACTTGACAAAGTACTTTCATGTTGTTTTCTATCATTTTAGAGCTTGTCTCATTTACTACATTATATGGTAAAGAGCTGCTAGTAAATTCCATATTTCTGTTTTTGTGTTCCTTGGAAAAATCAAAGTCGTTCCGGTTGTAAATGGCATGAGGTTGTTGTAAATGACGACAGAATGGTGAAGTAATCCTTTAGGGAATTAACAGCTTGAACTACTAAGCAAATAACAGGTTTCAACTTGCAATGGGGCAAAAGGAAATTACTTTGTTCAGTTTCATGTACAACCCGAATTCCAGAAATGTTGGGACGTTTTTTAAATTTGAATAAAATGAAAACTTAAGACTTTTAAATCACAAGAGCTAATATTTTATTCACAATAGAACATAACATAAATGTTTAAACTGAGAAATTTTAAAATTTTATGCACAAAATTAGCTCATTTCAAATTTGATGCCTGCTACAGGTCTCAAAATAGTTGGGATGGGGGCATGTTTACCATGGTGTAGCATCTCCTCTTCTTTTCAAAACAGTTTGAAGACATCTGGGCATCGAGGTTATGAGTTTTGGTCCCATTCTTGCCTGATATAGGTTTCCAGCTGCTGAAGAGTTTGTGGTCGTCTTTGAAGTATTTTTCATTTAATGATGTGCCAAATGTTCTCTATAGGTGAAAGATCTGGACTGCAGGCAGATCAATTCAGCACCCAGACTCTTCTACTAAGAAGCCATGCTGATGTAATAGCTGCAGTATGTGGTTTTGCATTGTCTTGCTGAAATACACGTCGTCTGGAGGGGAGCATATGTTGCTCTAAAACCTTTATATACCTTTCAGCATTCATAGTGCCTTCCAAAACATGCAAGCTGCCCATACCATATGCACTTATGCACCCCCATACCATCAGAGATGCTGGCTTTTGAATTGAACGCTGATAACACGCTAGAAGGTCTCCCTCCTCTTTAGCCCGGAGGATAAGGCATCCGTGATTTCCAACAAGAATGTCAAATTTGGACTCGTCTGACCACAGAACACTTTTCCACTTTGAAACAGTCCATTTTAAATGAGCCTTGGCCCACAGGATACGATGGCGCTTCTGGACCATGTTCACATATGGCTTCCTTTTTGCATGATAGAGCTGTGGTTGGCATCTGCAGATGGCACGGCGGATTGTGTTTATCGACAGTGGTTTCTGGAAGTATTCCTGGGCCCATTTAGTAATGTCAATGACAGAATCATGCCGATGAGTGATGCAGTGTTGTCTAAGGGCCCGAAGACCACGGCCATCCAACAAAGGTCTTCGGCCTTGTCCCTTACGCACAGAGATTTATCCAGTTTCTCTGAATTTTTTGATGGTGTTATGCACTGTAGATGATGAGATTTGCAAAGCCTTTGCAATTTAACGTTGAGGAACGTTGTTTTTAAAGTATTCCACAATCTTTTTACGCACTCTTTCACAGATTGGAGAGCCTCTGCCCATCTTTACTTCTGAGAGACTCTGCCTCTCTAAGACATCCCTTTTATGTTAAAGACCTGATGTTAATTAACTTAATTAGTTGCTATATGTTCTCCCAGCTGAATCTTTTCAAAATGTATTGCTTTTTCAGCCTTTTGTTGCCCCCGTGCCAACTTTTTTGAGACCTGTAGCAGGCATCAAATTTGAAATGAGCTCATTTAGTGGATAAAAGTGTAAAATTTCTCTGTTTAAAGGGGTGGTTGACTGGTTTTTTTTCTAGGCTTGATTGTATTTATGGGGTGCAGTCTAACATGTGTTCATGCTTGGTTTTTTTAAAAACGCATTATTTTTCACATGTGACAAACGCCTCGATTTATTTCCTGGTTTTATTCCTCCTTCAGAATACGCGATGGGCTGAGATTGGTTAGCTGGCTCAATTGGCTAATCTATGCACGTCTGAACGTCTCTCCTCAGTGGCATGTGCTCCGGTTGAATTTGTGGCGTTGTCTAAATGTTATCAATTTGAGCCCGATTGAGTTAGTGAAGAGGATCGTGCAGAACCTGTGCAAGCACGGCTTAATTATGTTTGGTTGTTGTTGTCTCATACTTTTAAATACACTGCTATTTGTAAACTGCTTCTGTTAGCTTTTAATATACGGTTTTATCCTGATTAAAGCTTTAATACAGCACAGCAACCGCACGCGTGTCCATTTATAATGCTTCTCATTGCTGTGTGAAAATAAGTGTATAATTGGAACAGTTTGTTGGAGCTGATCTTCTGACAGAGCAGGGCGACAGAGTAACAGTATTAAGAACCGCTGCTTTAATGATTTTGAAACTTGTGAATCCATTAGAATCGTTAGAAGACAGAATCGCGATTCATATGAATAGATTTTTACGTGCATAGTCTCTTCCTCTTCTCTAAAGCAGCGCAGCATGGCCTCGCCCCCTTTGCTGTGTGTTCCCGGGGGCGGGGTTTATCTGGGTCTGTGATATCAGACCCGGGAAGTAACTCGTTGTAGTCCCTTACCTGTCGTTTTTGTAGGCATTAAACTGCCAGAATTTTAAAAGACAATATCTCCGTTTGCATTGAACTTTCAGCGCCGCAACTCTGCAGATATTGTTTATGCTCAAACAGCAACATTACACACTAACTAATGTTAAAAAAGTGAAATCGCAATCAACCACCCCTTTAAACATTTATGTTATCTGTGTTCTACTGTGAAATAAAATATTGGCTCGTGTGATTTGAAAGTCTTTTAGTTTTCATTTTATTCAAATTTAAAAAAAACGTCCCAACATTTCCGGAATTCAGGTTTTACATGTTCATGTGCATCTTTGCCATACGGATTCTATTTTATAGTGCCTTGCCTCCAGTTTTTTCTGATGTTTCTCACACTCAATTTGACAAAGGCTGAGGTTCCTGGCCGTCTCCTCCTGGACCATCTGGGAACGCTCCAACTCAAACTTTTTCAGCTTCACCTGGTTAAGCAGTTCTGCCACCCTGCTGTCTGAACTCAGCTGCAACTGCCTGAACCTGGAACAAAAACACAAATACAAGTGCATCTGCATTCACTCATTCTGCATACTCTCCATCATGAAAACAGTGAAAGCTTTTTACTTTTTAGACTAACTTTGCATGGGAGAAGTTTGCAGAATCATTGTTCTTTCAATGATTCTGCAATCTTTTCCCATGCAAAGTTAGTCTAAAAAGTAAAAATGAAACAATTTAATTTAAAAAGTTACCACAACCAACTGTGATGGCAAAGCTGCATTTTCAGCAGCCACTACTCCAGTCTTTAGTGTCACATTATCCTTCAGAAATGATTCTAATATACAGATTTGCTGCTCAAGAAACATTTATTATTATCACAGTTGAAGTTATTCAGTTATACAATCACAGTTGTGCTGCTTAATAGTTTATTCGTTGATGAATATAGCTAGCTAAGCGATTGCTAAATTAGGGTGATGCCAAGCTCAGACGCGGCCGCGTCTAACGTGCCAAGTGTATTTCCTAGGGCAGAAAGTCACCACTTTGTCTTGCAACCCCAAATCTCAACATGCCCAAACAAATCGAGTATCTGTTTGTGTCCTCCTACATTTATAGCCAGGTCTCTGAAGGATTAAAACATTTCAGAGAGCTCCAGGGGTTTTGATTGAAACCTTAACCACACCTACGGAGGGGCCAAACTGGCAAGGTCAAGATTCTTCTTTTGTTTGTACACTGTCACTAACATCGAGCCAAATGTAGGCAGTTTTGTGAAGAATACAAAGGACATGTCATCATAGTGGTGACCAACACCTATAGTAATAATTGAGACAAATTTTACGTAATTGGACAACTCCCATCATACATTATGGACTAAGACTGGATATTGTTAAGCTATTTATTGGCTTAAAGTATATTAGACTTTATAAGATTTACATAAATTTAAGGAAAAAGGGAGGGTGAGGAAGCTGCTAGAACAGTATGTTGTAAGGAGTGGTTGTCTGATATACATATACAGTTGTGCTTGAAAGTTTGTGAACTCTTTAGAACTTTATATATTTCTATAAATATGACCCAAAAGATAATCAGAAGTCTTGAAAGTATACAAAGAGAATCCAATCAAACAAATGAGCCAAAAATCATTTATTTATTTATTGAGAAAAATTATCAAGTGTTACACACATCTCTGAGCAGCAAAAGTATGTGAATCTTTGCTTTCAATATATGGTCTGTTATTTTTTGCAGCAATAACTGCAGCTAATCGTTTCTTGTAACTGCTGATCAGTCCTGCACAACAGCTTGTAGGAATTTTAGCCCATTCCTCAGTACAGAACCACTTCAACTCTGATGTAGGTGGGTTTCCTCCTATGAACTGCTTGCTACAAGTCCTTCCACAAAATTTCAATTGGCCAAACTTTTTCAAACTTTGACTTGGCCATTCCAAATTACCTTTGTTCTTCTTCAGCTATTCATTGGTAGAACGACTTGTGCGCTTGGGTTATTGTATTGCTGCATGACCTACTTTCTCTCGAGATTCAGTTATTAGACAGATGTCCTGATATTTTATTTTAGAATTTGCTGGTATAATTCAGAATTCATTGTTCCATCAATGATGGCAAGTAATCCTGGCCCAGATGCAGCAAAACAGGCCCAAACCATGATACTACCATCACCATGTTTCATAGATGGGATTAGGTTATTATGCTAGAATGCAGTGTTTTCCTTTTTCTGAATATAACGCTTCTCATTTAAACCCAAAATTTCGATTTTGGTCTCATCCATCCCTTAAAACTTTCTACAATAGACATCTGGCTTGCCCACATGATCTTTAGCAAACTGCAGCGATGTTCTTTTTGGAGAACAGTGGTTTTCTCCTTGCAACTCTGCCATTCACATCATGGTTGTTCAGTGTTCTCCTGATGGTGGACTCATGAACATTAACATATTCTGATGTGAGAAAGGCATTTAAGTTGCTTAGAAGTTACCCTGGGGTCATTTGCAACCTCATGTTGTCTAATAGACGACTATTAGACATCTTGCATTTGGAGTGATCTTTGTTGGTGGACCACTCCTGGGGAGGGTAACAGTGGTCTTGAATTTCCTCCCATTTGTCCACAATCTGTCTGACTGTGGATTCCAAACTCTTTAGAGATGGGTTTTACCTCTTCCAGCCTGATAAGCAACAACAACTTTTTCTGAGGTCCTCAGAAATGTCCCTTGTTCATACCATGATACACTTCCACAAACATGATCAGACTTTGATAGATCCCCATTCTTTAAAAAAAAAAAGCACAAAAAAAGCAGGGCACACACTGACACCTGTTATTCATCCCGTTGACTGAAAACACCTCTGATGGACTCTAATTTTACCTTCAAATTAACTGCTGTTCCTAGAGATTCAAATAATTTTGTCACTCACAGATATGAAATATTGGATCATTTTCCAGAAAAAATTAAATTATAAATTATATATTTTTGTCTCAATTGTTTGATTGGATTTTCTTTGTCAACTTTCAGGATTTGCGTGAAAATCTGATAATTTTTTGAGTCATATTTATGCAGAAATACAATTTTTTTTTAAAGGTTTCACAAACTTTCAAGCACCACTATATTCATGTTTGTGCCATTTACTTTGCTACATAGGCATGTCATCTTGGAGTCACACCTGCAAGTACATTTGACAACTGCAAACATTTTATTCTGCTTCATTCTGTTTCTCGGCATGACGCAATGCAATGCAACATTCATTTATATTCTCCCTTCCCCCACTTAAATTTGTACGCCCAAAATAGAGTCGCTGGACAACATGTTCACGGACCGTAGACTCGACCTCTCAAGAGCAGGTTAAAGGAGCATCTGTCATTTTTGCCCTCGATCGAGCTTCTCTGTGAATGCGAGCAATCCGTTCCCCGGGGCTGAAAAACGTGGGGTATGCCCAACAACTGTGTGTTGAGTATCTGCTGGTATGCTAGGCATGTGGCTGGAAGCTCAGTGACACCGTAAGCCTCTCACATGGGCAAATAAGGGCTGACCACTCAGGAGAAAGAGGAGGGGCAACAACCTGCACTGCTAGACACCCCTATCAGCTACCACATTTTTAAAAAAAAAAGGCACATCTTAAAGTATAGAGATAACAAACAGAAAATACAGATAACAAGCAAAAGAGGAAAGAGAGGTAGCAGCAAAAAAAAAGAGAAAGTGGTAGTAAAGTAATAAAAATATAATTTAATTAACCATAAGAACTTAGCCCATTTTCAAATATTTTGTAAATTTTCATTTGAGAAATGCAAGTTTCATTTAAACAAGCAATCTTATGTGCAGATTTTCTATCATTAAATTGCAACATAAATGTTATTTGTTCCTCTGTGATTTAAGGCTATGCCATCTTTCATGGCTATTTTCATGGCAAAATCTATAATACAATAAATTATATTGAACTACTTACCAAAGTTAACTACTTATCATAACCAGCTTTGAGAAATAAATATTAAATTCTACATGACTGAATATGAGGATGTCATTCCTCTATGCTTGTTTTTCCAAATGCTTTATTCTTTTTAAACTTATTATTCTAATGTAGCTCAGTTTAGATTTACAAAAGAAAAGAAAAAAAACAAAGACTTGCACATGGTTACAAAACAATTCTATTTCAAATAAATGCTGTTCTTTTGAACTTTATATTTAAAGAATCCTGAACAAAAAAAGAATATGTATCATGGTTTCCACAATAATATTAAGCATTGTAACTGTTTTCAACACTGATAATAATAAGAAATATTTCTTGAGCAGCAAATCAGCATATTACAGGGTTCCTCAAAATATAGCAGACTGTGGTCTGGTTCTGGACACTAGCTTAGTTTCCAATTCAAACAGTTCAAACGGAAACAATATCTCACAATATTACTGCATTACTATATTTTTGATCAAATAGATGCAGCCTTGAGCATAACAGACTTATTTCAAAAACATTATAAAATATTACAGATCCCAAACTTTTTAATGGTAGTGTAGCTACGCCTACACTAGGTTTACATTTCAAGTAGGGATGCATCGATCCGATACTCAGGATCGGTATCGGCTCCGATCCGGTCATTTTCTGCAGATCGGGTATCGGAGAGACGAGACCGATCCAAATCCGATATTGTGTGTATACTATTCTGTGTTATTGTTAAGCCCCACGAAAGCACAAAAGCATTATAAAGCACCATAAAGTCAAAGTCCAAGTGTTCTGAAGTCGTTTCATAGTTTAATGTGAGGTAACGTTACAGATTAATATTTAAATCGTTAAATTCAAGTTCTCGTAAACTCTTCTCTCTGCTGCGGCTGTCTGTCATCCTCCGTTCAGCGTTCAAACTGCGTGTTGCGTTCGGTTACAACAGTCAAAACAACGAAACTCTCTTCAAGAGCGCTCAATAACTGAGATTTAAAACCGTTAAAAGAAAAGGCTCAATAAACTATCGCGCAGATTTAATAAGCTACTCATCAATATCCCTTTCCTCTGTGCTTTGAACTTCTCTATCATGAGCTGCGTGCTGTGACTCCGTGCTGCATCAAGCGCATCATTCTGCGCACGGGATGCGCATAAGAGCTTTGTGCTGTTCTCTATTGGAGCTTTTCGTATTATAATACTTTTGCGCAATGAAATTATTTATAGCGTTTCTTGTACTGTTCTATCAAGGCTATTAATAATCTAATGTATAGCACAGTAATGGAGGCAGGACTCCTCTATCATATGATGCTGCCTTCATTACTGTGCTATATATTTAAAAGAAATGTCTTTTAATTTTGTAGTTTATATTTATAAATAAATACATTTACTTGTTTTCATTAATGTATTTTACAACAATGCAAAGAGCAATGTGTAACATTTTACCAGATTTAGTCCTTCACATATTCACTTTTATTTGTTCCCCACTAAATAATGTTATTTCACTAAATGTTTAGATTTTATAAAATTGTGCACTCATGATTTTTCTAGAATAACTTTTGCTGCTAAATTATCCACTAACCTAGTTTATAATATTATTTTTGTCATAGATTATGAATGGGTCTGTTTACACCTGCACGTCATGCGTTTTCTCTGATGGGATATCTATCTGATTTATTAAAACGTTTCCATTTACACTTGGCCACATAAATCTTCACAAAATGGATATAAATCCGATCTTCAATTCCCGCGCTGTATATAAATTTAACGAAGTTCACGTCAACGAAATCAAAAGCGCTGCATTTTATTAATTATCAGCTCATTTCCAGATCAAAGACCGCAATAGGAGAACGCACTGCATCAGCACTGGAAAGATAAGCCTGTCTTATACTTTTAATGAAGATGAGTGTGTTGAGCGTCTGCGTCTTACTTTCAGTTTCATTCGCGGCAGTTTGCCCGTCGGCTTGCTGAAGAGATGCTCAGCTACTCATCCGCGGTGAGGCTTGTTGCATTAGCGCAGTCATATCTGACTAAAATGTCATATAGCCTATAACACGGTCTCACACGTTTATTATTTTTACATTTTGGGAGGAGTAAAATTCACATATGTGGTTTCAACAACCAGATGCATTTACACATGTCCAGTTCGTCTGGAATGTGGCCCAGACCTCCTCCTGAAGTGTTTTGAGCGATCGGATTTATATTACAAAATGCATGAAGTGACCAGGTGTAAACAGCCCCTATATATATTTTCATGTTATTTTTCATTAAAATTAAGTTGTCTAGTAGATTGTGTTTAACACACAAAAGAGTGAAACAGAAGTATAGAAACTCCACATTGATAAAAAAAAAAAAAAAAAACTGATCGGATCGGAATCGGCGATACTCAGAATTTTCTGGATCGGATCGGATCGGATCTGAAAAAATGGTATCGTTGCATCCCTAATTTCAAGTATGTAATTTTTCAAGCCTGTGCTTCAACTGTCTATGTTTTGGCTGCAGACATGCACCAGTAGAGCGTACCAAAATGGAAATACCTGTCTTTTTTCTTTTCTAGTCAGTTTAGCATGTTTTCTCACTTCTGACATTTACCAATGCTGTTAAAACCAGAGCTCAAATGCTAAATTAACCTGTCAGCGAGTCTTCACTGAGCTGTGGTGACTCACTGATTATTTTCTTTAATTCTGGTCATGTCGTAGCTAGCCAGATGTCCTTGTTTTAGCTTATCTATTTGTTCACATTCGTCTACCACAGCCCAGTGTCCAGAACCAATAATGTCCTGAACTTGACAGTGTAGTAGACACAAGGATTCAACTGCATTTCATCACAATGGAATGATTAACAAAGGCATGTTCGGCACCTCTGTCAGACAGGCTTTTCAAACCGTGGGAACATATACTGTACGGCAAATTCCTCAAGAACCCAGGCTCCAAAAATAATTATAGCTATCATAACCAGGAGGACAACAATCAGCATATTTAAAAATCTTGGCTTTGACTGTTTACTTGTCATTGACAGGCAAGAACTAATGTTCAAGAACACTTTCTTTTTTCTCAAGGCGGTAACAGAGGTTAAAATATGTCTCCCTGCAACTTGTTGATTATTGTACATAGACATCTCACTAAAAACATGACTACACCCACTTTACTTACAGTGACAATATCTGGACATGTCTATCATCAGTTCACTCAAAGATTACTTGATTTGGCCTTGGAGGAATCCAGTCAAGCCTGAAATGTTTGACTCCAAGAAAAAAACAAACAAAACATAAAAAAGCCCAAAAGAAAGGTCCTTTTCGCAGATTTAAAAATGCACGCAAAGGCTAGAACAGCATTAACGCCACAGCTCATCTGTACTGTGTTCTTATAAATGCAAAAGTTAAGTCATTTTATTACAGTTAACCAATATTATTATAATTTAAAAAAATCTTAGGATGGAAATAACATTGATCCAATTACACTACTGTTCAAAAGTTCGGGGTCTGTTAGATTTTTGGATGATTTTGAAAGAATTTATTTTGGTCACCAAGGCTGCATTTATTTTTTTATTTATTTTAAAATGCCATTTATTCCTGTTATGCAAAGCTGAATTTTCAGCAGCCATTACTCCAGTCTTCAGTGTTACATGATCCTTCAGAAATCAGTCTATTATGCTGATTTGCTGCTCAAGAAACATTCATTATTATCAAGTTGAAAACAGTTGTGCTGCTTAATATTTTTGTGGAAATTGGCTAATTCTTTTAGGATTCTTCATTAATTTGAACATTTAAAAGAACAGCATTTGTAAGACATAAATCTTTTGCAACATATTACAAATGTCTTTACTGTCACTTCTGATCAATTTTTGCTGAATAAATGTATTAAATTATTTTTAAAAAATCTTACTGACCCTTTTAAACTTTATATGGTAGCATACTTTGATATCATATTGGAATGCAAACCAGCTGAAGTAGATGTCGATGCCTGGTCCTAATTTTGAAAGACATTTACAAAGTTACAATCCTGATTTCAAAATGCCAAGAAGGTATGGCATCTTCACATTATTCAGATTTCACTGGTGTATTAAAATTGTATGATCCACACACATTCAGCTGTCATGCTTCTTTCCACTGAATGAGTTGGCAATAATTCCTGCACATGTATTTGCTCAATAGTGTTTTTTTATTGGGTAAATGTCAATCAGAATATAAAGACAGCTAGAGATTGTCACGCATATGTGAGAGGTGTGTCTGAACTTACTGGTCTAAGAGTTGATCATATTTGGCTTGGGCATCTCTTTCTGCATTCAGTGCTCTGTCTTTCTCAATGACAGCATTATCTCGGGTTTCACGAAGGTTTCTGAAAGAGTAATTAACACATTTCCTGAAACAATACTGTATATTATTTAGCACAGGTTTAAGTTAAGTGTGCTTTAATGCCTTGACACAGTATGAAGAGTGATCATTCATTACCTGTATTTTTACATGTAACAAGCAAACCCCATCCTTCCACTGATATATCACAAATAAATCATTTTGATGCAGAGGGATGGCATAAATCCAGTTACACAGGAATTATAGTCCCACAAAAGTGGAGAAACAATGTGTAAAATTTGGAGGCCAACATGAAATGAGACGTGCCAATTTTCAAAACAACTTACAATTATAATGTTGCTCTGATACTGTGTACAGAAAATGACACTGTGGTAGTGCAAGAGTAAATATAAAGCAATCATGTGGAGTTGTTAGATTTTAATCAGATATTCTTTAGTTATAGCTACTATACTTTCATAAATTTTTAATGCCAAGACTATTTTGTCTTTGGTCACTAGGGGTGCAGCGATCGACCCCTCTGCTGACTCAAAATTACGAAATATCATAGAAAATATAAGTTTTGTAAAAACTAAATCTATAAAGTATCCAGTATCTAGTTGCATTTTTCTTAATTTTCCAAACAATGTTTAGAAGACAAACATAAGAAACAGAGTTCCTCGAATTTTTTATATATCAATTGCTGGTCATTTATTATTACAGGATCATTATTAGAAAAGAAAAAAAATATAATGATTTAAACATTATAGCCAATAATTTATTTTCTAGCCAATTAAATATTTTAGAGAAGAATAATTAAAAATATTTATATTTCCTATTGAAATTTCTATGATGTTCTAAGATTTTCAGATGAGACTTCCAGGACTGGAAATCACAATTCTAAAACTTCCTTACATAGTCAGGTTTTCCTTTCTTTTTTTTTTCAAGGATTTGTCCTTGTCCAGTCAGAGACATGATGGCACGCTCTCACCTGTTCTCTCTCTCATACATCTCTTTTGATGCCCTCTGCAGGCTCTCGATTTCATGACTGGTCTTCATTCGAATGTGCTCCAGTTCATCACGCAGTTTGTTTTCATACTCTGTCTTATAGTGATCTCTGGTGGAGGGATGCAAACAACACAACTGTCAAACTGTAATGACTTCACAAAAAAGATTTGAGAGTATTAATGGATCTTGGATCCCTGTTCCAAATCCAAGTATACTGCCACAATACTCACCAGTTTTGGCCCATTTATTTATATCATGCAAACTTCTTAATACAGACCAATGCTGTATTGCTCATTAAACTGAAGATTAAACTTAATAGCATGAAAAAGTAAAAAGAAAGCACCATCCTTATTATTTATCACACATACCTAGAAGCAACATATTTCTCATATGCATCTTCCCTGGCTTTCTTTGTGTCTTCAAGCTGGGTCTGCAGTCTGTCCAGACGGTCTTCTTGATGAGCACAGCGCACATTAAGCTCCATGTTCTGCCTGTTTAAATATTCTTTGTCCTTCTGCATCAATGTTACAGACTGCTGCAGATTGGCTACCTGCAGAGGAAAAAGGAAAAACAGTGAGAAAGAGTTAAATTAAGTAGCAGGAGAAAATTTGTGACAGAAAGATTTGTGTTGACATTTGGCTACCAGTTGCCCTCATGACTAGTGTGCCAGTTATAACATATACTCTCATTCTTGTCAATGGATAATGGACTTTTTTTTTTTTCAAATATATAGAGGAACTGAACCTTGCTCTTTAAATACATCTAAATATGTCTAAAAAGAAAATCAACTGAATGATTGTTTATTATCAACTGTCAATCTCAGATGTTGATAATTTAAACGTGGCTCAATCAGTTAACTAAATAACTGGCCTAATGGATATGCTGATCTCTCAGTCATCTTACCTCCTTATTTAGGTCATTCCTCTCTCTGGTCAGGGCAGTGTGTGTGAGGTCCAGCATTTCCAACTTCTTCCTCAACTCTCTAAGCTCTGTTTCATACACATCTCTCTCTCTGTGGACACAATAAGACAGGTTACATTCAAAATTATGCACACACAACCACAGCATTAGCACATAGAATGCATTAAAATAAATTATTTGAGCTCCATATAGATTTGAGACTGTGTCCTGTGTGCATGGCATGGTTGCCTGCTCTTGTGGTCTTGTAGACTCACAAAGACAATGCAGGACATTTCACGCACCGTTTGATTTTGTCATAGTTCTCTCGTTTGTAGTCTCCTTCCTGAATAAGCTGCTTGGTGTCGGCAAGTTCCAGCGTGACTCTCTGACAGCGGATCTCCAGCTCTGAGCGCGCTCTCCTCTCTTCCTCATAGCTCTGATTGGGATATGGGAAAGCGGCAATAAATGTAAATAACAGCAATGCCAATAAAAAAGGTTATTTCACAGTTTGTCTGGAATACTTGATTCTGGATTTATACCAGTGCAAATTAGAACAGCCAATCAAAATAGTTGACATCTTTTAACTCAAAACTGCTTAAGTTGTTAAAGCGGACTAAATGATATATATATATATCTCACCAGAAAGGAGTCTGTCGCTTTCATTAGAAAACCACTTTGATTAAACATTAATTTTGATTAAATCTTAAAAGATTCAAACATTAGACAAGATTAAACATATGCACAGATGTGTTCAAATAAATGTATAACACACATTTGGGGGAAAAAAATTATAATAAAAAGAATAATTACACACATATACATAAATTAATTTTAAATCCCATGCTGACTTTAAAGACTGTAGTAAAGCTAGTATCCAAAAAGGGAAGTTATTTTTTCCAAACCTCCATTAGTGATCTAATTTGGTTACGATGACTGTCCAGATCCTCATTCAGGTTAGACTTTTTCACATGTAGCTCAGTCACAAGAGCCCTCAGAGGGTTCACAACCTCGTAGAACCGAATCTATGTGGAGAAAAAAAAAACATATTTACACACATTATAGCTTTTAAGAACTGGGAAGAACTAATAGCACCAATAAATGTATCTAAAAACGTATCTTCATTTCCATTTCCAGTTGATAATTCAGTGCTTACTGCCACATATTCAGGGATGGTGAGTTTGTCCTCAGGCAGCTCCTTCAGCTCAGCGTACTTCTCCTCAGACAGCTCCAGGTCCCTCAAGCTCCTGCGGAGATCACCTGCTCGATCACACAGCTGACAGTTTGTCTCTTCCAGCTGCTTCTGTCTGAGCATGATGGTGTCCATCTCCTGCTTCCTCAAGGCTTGCTGCTTCCTGCATAAGCAGAAGATATCATTGATATACATCACAAGCTATATAACTTATTTTTTGGCCATATAAATAACAACATCTGCACCAAATTGGATATCATTGGTGTTTTTTCCTCCTCGAGTATGAGCTCCATATTCTCACTATATCATTCTATATGAGCCATAAAAGCCTGATGATTCAAATATGATAAAATACATATGGAAAGTGTGCAAACTTTTTATTTGATATTTTGTCTAAAGCTTCAATAAACTGTTCCATTTCAAACAATTAGATTTTAGATAAATTAAGTTTCTATTATTTCATATGTCAGCTGTACAGGATTAAAGAGAGAATTTTTTTACACTGATCATTGACCCTACATCTGCTGTACAAGTTTCCCATGACAAGGGATTATTCTTAAGTAATTAACTACAATAATTATTATTTTGAACATCATGTATAGTAGAATAAAAACAGAGTAACCATTTTTTTGTGATTAACAGTAAGTGGGCCAAATAGAAATGACTGGAAATGGCTATCATTTTTTGACTTAATATTGAATTCCACTAAGATAAAAGGCACATTTATTCAGCCAATACCAATTTTGACCCTTGATATATTGTACATCCCTACTTCCAATGGATCTTTTTCTCAGTAAAACTGTGTGTAAATGAACCTGTTTTCATCCTGCTGTAGTTTTAGCTGGCTGTCCAGACGCAGAGCGAGCACCTGTTTCTGATGGAGAGCATCGTTCAGCCTTTCCTCCAGCTCATCTATCTACAAATCAATGTGCAAAACAATCATTTTAACACTTATAGGTGAAAAAACAAATACTTTTCAAACTTATTTCAATGCAATTTGGACATTAGTTTTCCATTCACCAACCATTACCTTGGTAAGATGGTCCACTTTGAGGTTGTCTATGAGCAGATTTTTCTGTGACAGCTCTATCTTCAGTTTTTGAAGGTTATGAAGCAGCTCTTTTCTTTCCAGGAGCTGTTTTGTGACCTTCCCTGCTCCATCTCTCTCATCTGAAGACGATATGTCCTCTGTGGGGACTGTTGTCTCCAGACTGATGTCCTCAGACTCGATGGAGCTGGAGATGTTTGCCGTGGCGTCCTTTGGCTTCTTAGGGGGCATCTCGACACAGCTCCAGTCCAACCGTCCTACCGACTAACGTTAGTCATGTAAGGAAATAAGACTGTTCTTCAATGTTTTACAAATGGTAAATGTGGGTTATTAGCAGTCAGCCGTCAGGAGAGAAGCTCAGCTCAAGGATAGAATTAACGGATAAGGCGCTGGTCGCTAAGCGATGACAGCTGGACAAAGCAAGACAAAATCGGTTATTTCAGGTTAACTACCTGACTATCGCAGCCTTATGACAAGAAAAACACGACAAAATAATAATTTATGTGAGACGTCAAACTTTAAAATATCTTATGTCGAGAAAAAAGTGTTTTATGATTAAAACGGGAACTTATTTATTACACCAACTGTTGTTTTTAAGCGTCCCGCCTCCCTAGAAACAACGACGGCCCAGAAATGAGAAGTAAAGTTTGCGTTAAAGAGCGTCTGCCTCAGAGACGCTTTTGATGGAAAATAAAGCACCACCTATAGGACTCCGCCGGAACAGGACTCTTAGTTTGAAATTTACCCAAAATTCGAGACCGGAAATAAGAGAATGTGTTCTATGTATCATAGCACATAGGGTTTGTGAACGAATAAATGTGAGTTTTATTAAAAAAATTTGTTTCTGACACAATTTTTTGCGATGTCTAATCAAAACATAATTGGACCCGCTTTGCCATCGACGATGGGAAAAAGCAAAAATGATGATTCAGATGAAGAAGCCGCAAGTATGTTCACACATACATATTGTAACGTAGTAACGTTAGCTGCTTAGTGAACTGCAAAAAATTTTTTATTATTATTTTGTATTTGCAAATGCATAACAAGGCTGATTGCCTTTAGGTGTTTCCCCAAGTCATTCAGTTCTTTAGTTTACATTGTAATTAATAATACATGTTGTCTCCAGTCATAGGTCCAGCTTTACCTCCAAAGTATAAAGCTTCAGAGTCCTCCAGCAGCTCAAGTGAAGACAGTGATCAAGAGGAGGTCGTGTTCAAGAGAGCCAAATACTCATCATCATCTAGGAGCAGGCCTTCTTCAAAGTATGATACTTGATGGCTTTCCAAATAAATGTGTTTCTCAGGGATTCATATTTAATAAGGTGGTGGGTCATAAATGAACCACTTGTGATATATCCTAATTGCTTTTATGTTGTGTTGGGAGGTAGTCAACCCATAAAGCATACTGTATTATATTTGGTACATACATTTCTATGACCTCTAAATTATCAGTTTGATCAAACTGCTGAAAAACCTGCTGTACACAATCTACTACATGCCTTATGTAGTTTGGTTGATACTTCATACTTTTTAGCAAGTAAAAGGCCTTGCTAAAAATCTAATTTAGGTTTACTTAATTATCTATACATAATTGTTTGACATAAGCCCTTTGAGGAACGTTTATTTGTTCATTTCTCAATCAACATTGTATTGCATTGCATTGCATTATACAGTATGTTTTGCCTCCACAATAAAAACTACAGAGCTTTGATCATAAAACTAAGCATTTATAGCCTTAAGATGGATATGGAGTGACAGCTGATATTTATGTGTAATTGTTTGTGGTTCTTTAACAGCAGCAGAGGCAACGTAAAAGATGAGATGGATATAAAGCAAGTCGATGAGGAGGGTGATGAAGATGGTTTCTTTGGTCCAGCTCTTCCCCCAGGATATCAAAAGGGAGACAAATCACCTGAAGGGTAATAAACTCTTAATAATAGTATCCCACATGCTGGTCATTTGTAGAGCAATTTCAGCATCCCAATCTAAGTCTTAGATGAACTACATTCTGCATCACCAGGCCACCTTTACTAGGACCTGCACTCCCTCCAGGATTTAAAAAACAAGATGAAGATGATGATGAAGATGCAAAAGATGATACCAGAGGGTTTTTAGGACCAGCTTTACCACCAGGATATCGAAAGCAAGACAGAGCTCCTGAACGGTAACAGGAATTTGTTCTGGAAATAAACAAACACAGCAGACATTACTACTCTACTAGAGCTGTCAAATCGATTAATTGTGAATAATCCATTTGACAGCCCTAGTAGATTAGGGCTAAAAGTTTTTATTTAAAAGTTTGTGTTTACATAATATATGCTTGTGTACTGTGGATATTTATATGTATATATATAAATACACACATACATATATATTTAATATATATATATATATGTGTGTGTGTTCACGTGTGTGTATGTATGGATATATAAATGTATATGTGTGTAAATATTTCTTAAGTTTGTGTGTGTGTATGCATATAACTGTATAATGTACACACACACACATATTTATTATGTAAACAAACTTTTATTTTGGATTCGATGAATCATGATAAATCATTTGACAGCCCTATATTCTATACATTTCAGTTGTGTAGAGTTGGTAGTATCACATACTGCTATATTTATTCTAATTTTACATGCAAATGTAAATGTTGATTTTTTTTTTTTTCTCTCCCTCTGCAGACCACCTGCATTAGGACCTGCTCTACCTCCATGCTTTAAAAGACAAGATGCAGATGAAGAGGAGGGAAAAGAAGATGCTAAAGGATTTTTAGGACCAGCTCTACCACCAGGTTATACACCATCAGTGTCAAGCGGTGAAGAAGAAGAAGATGATTATGTCGTTGGACCCATGCCATCAAAAGGACCGTCCCAGGACTCTGTGGCAGTGGACTTTGAAAGAAGAGCTCAAAGAATGAAAGACAAACTTACAGGAGTGGATGTAAGTGCTTTTTATGTATTTTTTATAATCTATTAAGTTAGCTAGTATTTTTAATATTATTATTATTAATAATTATTATTTACTATATTGTTATTTTTTGTATATTGTATATTTCTTGTTTTTACTTTTCTATCTTTACACATATGCTTCTCATTTTAAGCCTTATATACTTTACATTTTTATTTCCGTTTACATACTTCATACCCTAGGATGAATCATTTTGCTGTACTTGTACAATGACAATAAAGAACTTGACTGATCTGTTTTGTTCAACATGAAAATAGATGTTGATTTATTCCAGTCAGTGGGCAGACTAAACAATCCTGGCTTCTTCTGCTTTTAGACTGGCCCCGAAGTGCTCTCCAGAGAGAGCTGGATGACAGAGTTGCCTCCTGAGTTGCAGCATGTGGGCCTGGAAGCACGAACCTTTAAGAAAAGATCAGGCCCTGAGAACAAAGACCGCTCAGTTTGGACTGACACTCCCGCTGACCGTGAGCGAAAAGTTAGGGTGAGTTAGCAGTAAATGTAATTGAGTTCAGATGTGAGATGTGGGGATTGTTGTGGAGAGTCATCATAGATTTTCCAGTGATATCATATGTGATTCTGCAGGTAATACAAGCTTTTTTTTTTTACACTGGGTTTTGGAAAATTGTTTTCGGAAATTCCCTTCTTGTTTGTCTTTCCTAGGAACGACTAGAGGCTAAGGAAAAAGGTGAATCTACCAAGGATGATGGACCTCGTCTGTCTCATAAAGAGCTTGAGACGGCTGAAAAAGTTTCAAAATATAATGTAAGTTCAGTTAAATCCAGCTGTTTTTCTACACATATTCTACAATATGGCACTAATATACATATTACCAGTAAAAAGTTTGAAATAGTTTTAGTTAGTGTTTTTTTATTATTATTATTTGATCAAAAATACAGTAAAATGATTTATTTTGGAGTAGCTCACTACTAAAGGACCACACCTTTAGTTTGCTTGATGAAGCTGTGACTAAGTATAAAAATATGAATTTCAGTCTCAGAATGTCCATCTCTTTTTAGGAGTCCAAGCGTGGTGAATCTCTCATCAGTATGCACACAAAAAAGATGAAACGAAAAGCTGAGGAGGATGCTAACAAGCCTGTGGAAAGAAAACCTTTTGACAGAGACACAGACCTCCAAGTCAATCGGTTTGATGAGGCTCAGAAAAAAGCTTTGCTCAAGAAGTCACAAGAGCTGAACACCCGCTTTTCACACAGCAAAGACCGCATGTTCCTATGAGGGATTCAACAAATCTATCTCTTGTTGTCAAGGATTATTTTTTAAAGGATGTTGTACTGCATTGGAATATTCGAAGCATCATCATCATCAAAACGTTGAGCTTTTGTTGACAGTTATATGTAAAATTATAGGAGGACCGACTGTTCTTCCTGAATTTGCTTTTTTTTTTTTTTTGTCTAATTGTAATGGATAATGCATTAAACGTTTTCTAATTTTGTGAGTTCTATAAGTTCTTAGGCTGCCTGCCGTTTTATTAATATGCATACTTATGTATTATTGTTTATATCCAGTGAATTCCCCTGAATTCTGTCAGTTTTATGTTTTTGGGTCATGTATTGTTCACCAGAATGTGCTTTCCTCATTGAATATTCCAAGATCAGATCACATGTACTTCACCCTAAAAATAAAAGAAAGAATTTATATTTTGCTTAGTGAAAATTAAGACTGTTTTAGAACCATGAAAACTTTTTGTTGTCATAACACTTAATCCCAAATTATTACCTTAATGAAAAAAAAACTCATCGCTATGATGCTAACAATAGAAATTCTAAAGTATTTATATCACTAGTTTTTGTTGTACTTTGATTTATGCAGTTGTCAAATTTACCATTTAAATCCATTACATATTTCCTGTACAGTACACTATTACTATATTAATGCGAATCAACATTCATAGTGATAATGTTACAATGCAAACAATCATGATGGTCCTAATATTATGTTTTGTTGCCCCATGTGAAAATATATATATATATATTTTTTTTTTGTGATATAATTTTAACCATGTAAGTTCGAGGCTATAAGGCTCAACTGAATTGTTTCTTGGAGGTTTTTATGCTATCATAAATGTAAAGTGTGATCATTTCTGTAAATAAATACCTATTCTATTCTCAAAAACATGTTCACTTCCAAACAAATCGAGTATTGTTTTTTGACTAAATAAAATGACAAAGCGACGTAAAAAAAATGTCTCCTTTAACTAAACTATTAATGATTAAGCTAACAAATAGAAAGTTCTTATTTTTTTTCTTAACTGTTTTCCAAATTCATGGATTTTGTCACTATGTAGCATCTGTATTAACCAACGCGCTTTTCATTTTTGTCCTAACAGGCTACCATATAACTGCTCTGTTGTTGAAGGTGTGTTAGCTAGCGACTGTGTAGCGTGGAAGCGGTGCATTAAATCCACATGAAATAACTAGAATATAAATATTTAAACTATTAACAAACATGTCAGACAAAGGAGAGGTGGATTTAACCGGGGCAAAACAGAACACGGGAGTATGGCTGGTCAAAGTAAGCGCTTTAAATAGCTCGATGATGATTGCTACTGCAGCCAGTTTGTGTACATGGCTTTAGCATATACAGATACCTCTCATGGCAGTGTGGTTTGTATGTTTTGCCGTGTAATTATTAAAACCATGTTAAATATGGGCATTGTTTTAAAGATATGTTTGCATAAACTTCATAAAGGTCCCAAAGTATTTGTCACAGCAATGGGCCAAAGCAACAGGGAGAGGAGAAGTTGGAAAGCTCCGAATAAGCAAGTACGTAGCAAAAATAACCACCATCTTATGGAATACTACAAGCACAACGTTCATTTAAAACAGTAATATTCATACAATTATTGTTGTTTGTGCAGGAATCAAGGCAAAGCAGAGGTAACTAATATGTCTTTAAACATTCAAGGTTAGGTGTTCATTTAGGTGGACTCAGTGTTTTTCTGATTGATTGACAGGTGTCTTTCACACTCAATGAAGAGCTGACCACCATAGACACCATTGGGGAGAAATCCTCTGTGGTACGAGCCCCTAGAGAGCATCCATTCACTCTGCAGGCAGTCGGTGGACATACTCTGACTGTTTTTACTGAAAACTCTTCAGGTGAGAGTCAGGATGTCACTACATGTAATGCTGTGAACTGCTATGCATTTAAATGATGTGAAGTTAAAGTAGGTTCATATACAGTTATATAGAGAATATATAACCAGCACTGAAATGTACATCAGGTCCACTCCATAGACTGTGAAATTGTAAGTATATTAGGAAAAAAAAGAGAGCGAGATGTGATAGCACAAAAAAGAAATAGTATAGTAACAGAGATAAGAAAAATCTGGAAAGTACAGGACAGTATACAGTAGACTTAAACACAATACATATTCAGATGAACATGAACAAGAAGAAAAAACAAAGTACAAAATGTTTCATTAATTGATGAGAATGTTCATGTAGTACATTAATGTAGTGATATATTGTAAAAAAGTGGATTATAACAAGTGCAAAAATATAAACGGAGTAAATTAGATAACCATGATTAGTAATACATAGTAATATTATGTAGTCATTCACAAAATTGATTACTAATTATTTGATTATTAATGTTATTTAATATTATGTTAATATCTTTAGATTTTGATTTTAAGAGCATTTTTACTTTTTTTGCGATGAAGAGTTTTGGTACTTTTGGGGGGCATAATTTGATTCCAATGTAATATGATTTCAGAACCACTGTATTAGAATATCTAAAAATGCTGTTATACTTTAAATAATAGGTTAAGATGGTCACTTAAGAACAGTGTGCATTTACTTTCTGCATTTACTTTAAATCGTAACATACACTATATTGCCAAAAGTATTGAGTCGCCCCCTTCTAATGAACAGGTTTGACTACTTTAGTAATTTCTATGAGTACAAATCTTAATGTTAAAGCATATAATGATATTCTAGGAAATTGTGTGCTTCTAATATTATAGCAACAGTTTGGACATCAACTCAGCAATATAAAGGACCCTTTTCTATTCTAACATGACAATGCCTCTGTGTATAAGACAAGGTTCAAAAAGAAAATGATTGATTCAGTCAGTGTGGAAGAACTTGACTGGTCTGCATAAAACCAAGTCCTAATCCCAGTTTAACACCTCTGGTGTGACTGTAAATGCAGACCTTGAGCCAAAAACTCATCACCAAACACCAATGACTTGTACATATGGGTTCAGTCATTTTAGACACTTCCAAAACTGTTGCAACAGAGATGGAAATACAATTTTTAAATACATGAATTATGTTCCCATCGTTGTTGCCACAGATTTGGAAGTGCATTTTTCTGTTCTAAAGAAGGGGGTGTCCCAATACTTTTGTCTATAAAGTAGTGTTGGGCGATATGGTCATTTTTCATATCGTCATATCGCCAGCCTGTGAGATCGCCGATACACAATATTATCGTGCATGGGTGGGTGTGGGCAAGAGAGAGACTCTCTGTACTTGTCATAAGCTATTTCATAACTATTTGGTGATTTTAAACCGCACGTGCGTGAGAGAGAGAGAGCCTGGAAGTACCAATAACCGAAATAATATACTTTCAAACATACTGAAAAACTAACATGTTAAATATAAAAATATTTAAAACAGCTAGTTCATATTCGGATACAGCAGTCATACATCGCTATTAGGACCGCGCGTCCTACTGTGACAGGTTTGCCGTGGAAGTTATCAGTATAAAAATCAGTCAAGGTGAAAATCAAAAGTAGATTTATTTTAAAGAGCAACAGTTTAACACTAAATATTGGACATGAACGAACACGTTAAAGATAAAAGTATTTCCAGGTAAGTTCATATTTTTGGAGTAAAGTTAAATTAAACGGATAGCCTACATCAGTCATACAGCGCTCCGGACCGCGCGCCCCATGACGAGCCCTGTTTTAGACTGATAACTTATTAACTGCATATTTTTATAATAACAATGATGAAGAATAAGCATCAATGTTTTTTGTTAATGTGCTGTAAAGAAAACGAAATGCTGCCGGTGCAGTTTCGTCATGTTCATTCATAGCTCGAAGCTGTTCAAGAAGATGTCTCTTTTTGCACTCTTGACATAGACTAGTTTGTAAATAAAGATGATCACCCTGCAGTTCAATTTTGATGTTGGCTTAGTTTTAGAGTCCGTTTTTAAAACCTTTCCAATGAGGAGGAGAAGCCTAATCCTCATTTGCGCGTGTGGGAAGTGCGGCGCGGATTCAAGATTTTTTATTCAAGATTTTTATTTGTCAATACACGATTATATAAAGAGTATATAACCAGCAGTGAAATGTGAGTAAAGTGCGGTGCTGAGGTGAAATAGCGGGGCAATTTGATAGCCCGATAATAATAGGCCGCCTAATAATAATAATAGTTTTATACATTAATAGGAGAATAAGCCTAATATCGTCTTGACTATCGACAAAGACATTTGCTATCGTCGATATCTCTGACTATCGTTGATACACGATACTATCGTCTATCGGCACAACCCTACTATATAGTGTATGTACAAGTCATTGGTGTTTGGTGATGAGTTTTTGGCTCAAGGTCTGCATTTACAGTCACACCAGAGATGTGAAATTAATTACAATATGTATTAAATTAAAAAATAATAACACTAGTAACAACATGCCACTTGGGCCATTTTGTACCAATTCTGGTTACAATAAAACTATCATTTTTACTTCACAAACCTAAAAAAAATGTGTCTACAAATCCTTCATTAACAAATAGACACAAAATTAGGTAAATTAACCTCAAAACTATTTGACAAGTGTTATAAATTTAAAATAGCATAGCCATTCATTAAATGTGTTGAGAAAAGATTTTGTGCCGTTCGTGATCATGAAAATAGGTTAAGAATTTTTTAATATATGTAAACTATGCCATGCTAAGATTGGATATAATGTTAGTTATTTACATTTTAATAAAAGTTATTATAAATTATCATAGTTTTTTCCTGTTAACTGAACTTTTGCTTTCAAACAGCTCATTGGGTAAGTCATGTCATGCCATCTCTGGGATTTCCTGTACATACTTCAGTTGCCTCATACTCTCTTCCTCCAGTTCTATTCAGTTTCTCTCTCTGCTCTTTGTCTGTTGTGTGAGATGAATCTGATATTAGGTTGTAATAGCTTTCATCTGGTCTCTTAAGCTTTTGCAGTTTCTATCCTCTGCCTCTCAATCAGTGTATGTGATTGTGGTGTTTTAATGGTAGAAGACAGTAGAATGGGCCTTCAAGTATCACTGATTTTGAAAACCAAATCTGCTCACTACCTTAATTATTCCTTTATTAACATGGAGTTGTGTTGTGTAGCTTGGGTGTTGTGTGTGACCAACTCTGTATAGTTGCCATGCTAATTCATGTTTTTTTTTTTTTTGTAGTGACAGTGAGGATTTCTTTAGTTGTTGTGAATGTGCTTGAGTTCCAAAGCCTGGTCTCTTCTCTTCTGTTAAGTCTCCTGGGACTAGTTATTCAAAAATGGGGCTGAATGATTTTTTTTTTTAATGCTGCATTTATTTGATCAAAAATACACTTTTTAAAAAAAAAAAAAATATTATTAAAATTTTCTTTATTAAAGTAATATATTATTGCATTTTTTTCTAATTTAATACATTTTAAATTGAAATTTCTTCATGTGATGGAAACGCTGAATTAAGCATCCATTCTTATCAATATTGAAAACAGTTGTGCTGCTTAATATTTTTGTTTGAAACTAATTTTTGGTTGAAACAATTTTTGGTTGATGCATTCATTCATTCATTTATTTTTTCAGGATAATGAATAAAAAGTAAAAAAAAAAAATTAACAATGTTAAAAGTCTTTACTGTCACTTTTAATCAATTTAATGCATCCTTGAATAAAGTATAAATTTCTTCCTTTCAAAAAAATAAATAAATGATAAATCCACCAATTTATATGAATCTCCACATCCTTGAAGACAGGGTACCTTTGGTTTATGGTTTTTGGATTAATTTAGATCAATTTCCTCATTGGTTTCAATGAAGCTAACTCATGAACTGACTGATCAGAGGTTCAGTGTGGCTTGTTGGTTGTATCTGCGTGGTTTGTGTCTATTTGTGCGTTTGCTTTCGCTGACTGCTGTGTAAGAAGCTGTCATGAGGCTTGGCCTGCCGTGATTACTTTGGCATGTACTCCCCCTCGTTCTCATGTTGCCATCCCTCTCGTAGGGCAGTCAGATGCCGAGGCCGGCGGTACAGGTACAGGCCCAGGTGAGTGCTCACCGTCGCCCCCTGCTTGAGTGGATGTCCAAGAAGGACCACGTCAAGCCTTATACTGTTAATGGCCATTGATTTGACACTCAGCCAACAAAACAGCAATTATAAATGCTTTCTATGGCCTAATTTAAAGAATTGGTGTATTGAGAATTCCACAGTCTGGAGCAGCGAATGTACAGAATGCGCCTCTCACTGCTGATGTAATGACTGAGCAGTAACGGGCTGTGTGTTGCAGCAGCAATTGCATAGTTACAACTGTCATTGAGTATTAATGTCTCTTTTCTTTCACAAAGATAAAATTGCACTAGAAGGATTGGTGGTGCAGAGAGCTGAATGCAGACCGGCCGTCGGTGAAAACTACATGAAGCTGAAGAAGTATGTTCACATATGCACACACTAGCTCTGTTCCAAAATTTAGTGAGCTGCCTGCACAAACAGCATTATAATTGTCATGGAAACTCATAAATGATTAATTTGTGAGCCAAAAACTCTATGGGCAGCAACTCTTAACTCTGAATTTTTAAAATGAGATGGAAAATAGATTTTATGATGTCTGTACAAGTCCACAATCATTATTTTTTTTTATGTCTGATACATAAACTTTAATATGCTTATAGCTAGAACTCTATATATTAAAAGTATGTTGTGTTTTTTTGCAGACTGCAGATCGAGGAGTTATCTAAACCCCTCAGGTTCTCTCAACAGCTTGACAAAGCAGTTACCACTAACTACAAACCTGTGGCTAATCATGCTTATAATGTAGGTCAAGCTTTTGCATCTTTCAGCAGATGCCTGAAGTATCTGATATGCAGTTGATTGTTGATGCACACTCTCTTTGTCCCCCCCCCCCCCCCCCCCCCCTCAGCTGGACTATGAAAAGAAGAAGAAAGAAGAAGGGAAGAGGGCACGAGTAGATAAACAGCAGGTGCTGGACATGCTGTTCTCTGCTTTTGAGAAGCACCAGTTTTATAACATTAAGGATCTGGTGGACATCACAAAACAGCCTGTGGTGAGTTACATTACAGTAACATTACATAATAACACATATACACTACTGTTCAGAGGTTTGGGGTTGGTAAGTCCATTACTCTAGTCTTCAGTGTCACATGATCCTTTAGAAATCATTCTAATGTTGATTTGCTGTTAATAGTTCACCCAAAAATTCATATTTTGTCATTAGTTACTCACCCTCATGTCGTTCCAAACCCATAAGACCTTCATTCATCTTTGGAACACAAATTAAGATATTTTTGATGAAATCCGAGAGCTTACTGACCCTGCTTAGACAGCAACGCAACGAAGACGTTCAAGACCCAGAAAGGTAGTAAGGACATCGTTAAAATAGTCCATGTGACATCAGTGTTCAACCTTAGTTTTATGAAGCTACTAGAATACTTTTACTTGTGCGCAAAGAAAACAAATTACTGTATTCAACAATTTCTTCTCTTCGGTGTCAGTCACAAGAGTCCCACGATGCAGGGCTACAAGGCTGCCTCTAAAATCTTCCTTTCTTAATTTCTAGATTTACCTGAAGGAGATTCTTCGAGACATTGGCATATACAATGTCAAAGGCACCCACAAGAACACCTGGGAGCTCAAACCAGAGTACCGACACTATCAGAACGAAGAGAAGAGCGACTGATCATTTTCAAAGCCTGTTACCATTGGATTCTGAGTGGCTATGAAAACCCAAAAAGTCAACTTCCCCAATAAGTTCAAAATGTTGTTTCTGGATAATTTCTTCAAGGATGATTCAGTTGTTTTTAGAGGTGTATCAGAAAACTATGTGGCATTTTACAATGCCGCGCAGTTGTATTATGCATATTTAGGGATTCCCATGAAAAAACTAGTGACAGAGTTGTTCAAATCTTCAGTCATCTGGCATGAAAAGAATTTATAATCTAAATGTTGTGTATAAAAGGGTGATGTTGGATTTTTTTAAAAGAAACATTGATAGATTAATTGTAAACTGTTTATTCAGATTTAGTTTTCACTTATGAAACACTTATTTTATATGGTATTTAATGTTTTTAAATGCTCTTGAAATAAAGGTTTTTGTAAAAAAAAAAAAAAAAAATCTTTCCATGTTGTATCTGCACAAAATGTGAAACTTTTTTGTTTTTGTTTTTTACAATTCACACAGCAGGACTGGGGTTAAATATTTAAATTGTTTAAATACTTGTTCAAATAAACTGCTTAATATCACCAGATATATTTGGTATGTTAAAAATGGAGTGCAACCTTTTTTTATGGCATTGAGAAACCCAAAGCAGCTCATTATCAAAATGGGGTCATTATTTTGGCTTTCTTTGCAGCCACCAGAACCAGTGATAGTGCACACCAGCAAATCTACTTTGACTTACAAAATTCTACAGGTTCACAAGTGGGCAGATGACTTAATGTCTAGATAGCTGGTTTGGTTACAAATGATACCAACAAACTGGATAAGCAGTAAAATTGTATATGGTTGAGACGTCTGCAGAACACAAAAGATCAGCCAGATTAATTGCAGGACTAAGTAGGGGTGAAGCTTAACACTACACAGTATTGTGATGCATTTGGCATTCTCTATACTGATGCTAAAGACACTTTCATGTGCTTATCAAGGACTTAAAAGACAATTCACCATCGCTTTCACATGTAGATATCAGTATTTGTGCTTGCAATACACATCTGAGCAAGCCACAACCATTTGCCCACACATATGCACTTTATCATGATCTGTAATTTAGCATAACTTTTGTCTTAACTGTGCCATGTTTGGCCTCATTTCGCAGGTTATATTATTGAGAACAACTGTAACACAATCAATAGAGATATCCAAACAAACATTCTAAAGCACAATTAGAATACTTTTTTTGCTTTTGAAAACTCAAGGGCCTTACCTTGTATGAAGGCTAAAAAGATGTTAACGGTTCACTTAACCCTGTAGAAGTATATGCACATTTTTATATATGAACATCTGCTTTTGTTGTAACGTTTGGAATTACTTTCTTCCAAGTCAAACAGCTGATATAATGAATATCCAACCTAAATTCTAAACTTCCTGTTAAAAAGAAAAACCTTATCAAACAGTAAGGTCTACATATAAACATGTCTTTGGTAATAACTCAGAATCTACCACTACAGCATAAATCATTTTAAAATATTTTTTTGTTCTAGTTCCCTATTTAAAAGTAATAAATGGTGAAACTGTAGTGAAGTAGTTCCCCATTTAAAATAGTAGATGCAGCTTTTCGTTGTGTAGGGAAGACCCAAACCGCTGATTTTGCCCACCATGCCATATAACAAGAGGGTGGAAAAAAAATGGGTTACATTTTAAAAAGCTCTACGTTTCAAAGCAAAAACAAATGAGAAATGAAGAGAATGTAAGTGAACTCAATTTAATAAAATTGTACATCTTAATTTCCTAATTATCTTTGTTGTATCTTTAGGGGCTGTAGCTCCTAGTGTGTTTGTATGTTTTATCCTTTTTCTTCTCAAATAGTCTATGGAAGCCCTATGAATGGAACATAGGAAAATTGGCATATTTATTGGGGTGGTTCTCAGCAGAACCCTGACCAACTTTGGGGTCTCCAGGATCAACCATGTAGTTTCTTTTTTTTCGGTTTTTGCTTTATATTGTTTTAACCCATCTTTATTCTAATTTAGCTTTTTGTTGTATCATTTTCTTCTGCATTAAATGTATCAAAAACATTTAGTTGGACTAAAAGAAACACTTCGTTTCAGCCCATCGCCATTCATAGGGTAATTGTTTGGAAACCTCTGTTGTAAGGCTCCCAGTTTACATTGAAAAGAGGCTCGTCTCTATCAACCTTGATTAGAATAGTTTCTTTTATAATTTTGTCAATCACAGAACAATTGAAAGTTGAGCAACTTACAATGACAAGACAAACAGTTAACAAGCAAAAACTTCAATTAGCCAGCAGCTTGACTTTATTCAAGAATGGTGCCAAGAAATCCTATGATTCAATATGGAACGGGGAAAATTACAACTGTACATATGCAGAAACAAGAAGCTGACATGCACAGCAAATGAGAAGCCAGCAGTCAACTTCACCTCAATGACAAAGTAATAAAAGAACCCCCAAAATACTCAGTTTCTTTATCCACAACCTTGTCACATTGCCGTTTGGCTTGCTAAAAGTCCTGTTTTTAATTTCATGAAAGGACAGTTCACGTCTTGTCGTAGACGGGCATAAGCCAATCAAGAAATGAAAACAGTGGCCTCGTGAAGTTAAAAGAGCCTCTGGTCCTGATGGAAAGGATGAGGGGGAATGCCTGGTTTAATCCACGGGCCCAATCCACCAAGCAGAGGCCAGAATTGGAGGGGTAACTCGTAGAAGCTTGGGAAGTTTACTATGGTGAGAAAAAAGAAAAAAAAAAAATCAGTTTTGCTCCAAGCTAACATTTCATTCAGCACACCAAGCTATCATTTATCATGTCACTAGATTATTTTTAGATGCTTTCAAAAGCCAATGCAATTGACCTATTCTCCTCAATTCAGTCCTTTCCAGCCACCTTCCAGATGGCCAGACATCATGAGGAATATTACTGTTGCATCCTTGTGCAAACCCAGAGGCCACCAATTATGGCAACAGGCCTATCAGTGGATGCTACATCAAGCATGATTACCTAAACACTATTTGTAAACAATTTGAGCAGGGCATTCTATACTTTGATATTTATATACACAACTCTACTCAAGTACAAAACATATAAAAGAGACATGACAAACTTACGCATTTCTCAATCTCCAGACCATCCTTAAAGAAAAGCATGTATGGTGTGACGCCATCCTCACGGAAGTCAAGGAGACCAATCATGCCATCTGGGTTCATGGATTCGCTAGTGAAAAACTGTAGGAGGCAGAGAGAAACAAGTTAGCCGGCCAACTGTCTTAAAAATCACTGCAGACTGATGCAAAATCTCTTTAAAAGTCAACTTTAGTGGAAGTTTGGGGGGCATTAATATTTTTAAAATAAATGTATGACAATGACTGTACCCAATCAGTCAGGGTAAAAACTTCAGTACTAACATATTGAGTGGTATAAAAATACAGAGTTGAAATACACAAATTTATGTCTAAAATCAGCTTGCTGTAGCCCATCAAGGATACGTACTCAGAAATGGTTTGTTTTCATCGGTCGTAACCTACAAAGGTGTCCTAAGGTGGTCATCATTGTACGTCCATTAGAGGGCTTTCACTTTATCAACCGTTCAAAAGTTTGGGGTCAGTAAGACTTAAAATAAATTTACATTTTCATTCAGTAGGGATGCATTAAATGCTGCTTTTTTTTTAACTCTATTCTTCAATGGGTTCTCCACAGTAATAAATTTACATTTACGCATTTAGCAGACGCTTTTATCCAAAGCGACTTACAGTGCATTCAGGCTATACATTTTTTATCAGTATGTGTTCCCTGGGAATTGAACCCATGACCTTTTGCGCTGCTAACGCAATGCTCTACCACTGAGCCACAGGAACACCGGTACATGTCATAAATGACATTAAACTATTCAAATATAAAAGTTAAATCGCAATATTTTTCAGTATTAATGTATTTTTGATTGAAGGGACTACACAAAAACTTAATCTTACCAATCCCAAACTTTTGAGCATATACAAATATGGAACAGTGACGGTTTCAGCCATTACTGTAGCCCACCTGATAGTTTTTGATGTTGCCTAGAATTTTCTTGACCTCAGCTGGTGCGTTAGCCATGAAGGGGTCTACCCTGTCAGGTGCACATTCCTGTAGCTTGGCTTTCACTCTGTATTAAAAAAGCAATTATAAACAAAATATATAGGTTTTATCAAGTTTGCAAACTGCTAAGTACAGCTGTTTTAAGTAAAAGGTTTGTAGTCCCCAATTCAATCTTACATGCCACTCATAGGGCAGGAAGAAAGCGCAGGGACATTTAATTTTGCATCTAAACATTATGAAACCCAGGTGGCCACAATGCAAGACTCTGAGCTGTCAATGATGCAAAAACGCAAGTCATTATACTATAGGAAAATGAACATTCACTGTGATATTTACAGTTTACAAGGTACAACATGCATTTCACAATGATGATTTCATGACTTACGCCTTCATGTAGTCCTTGATGTAGGTCGTGTAAGACTTCTTGTCATAGGAGGTCTCCTGAAGTTTGTGGTTGAGGACAATATCTACACCGCTGATAGTGGTAGAATCACAGCCCTCATCCAGAATGTCTGCTGACGCATTGCCACCAATCAGTGCATCATCTATGTCTCCCTCCGACCTGCTGATCATCTGCAAAACAAAGGCAAAGACTGCTGCTGATATCAGACCCATCACTCAAGGTAAAAACTTCCAAGACTAACATATTGATTGGCAATTGTACAACTAAAGCCAATATCTGCAGAACTGATTAGAAAAGTGTTTACAGACTAACTCACAATCAGTTTTGTAGCCCATCAAAACACGTACTCAGAATATGCGCGTTTTCATTGGTCATTGCCTACAAAGGTGTCCTAAGTTGGTCATCATTGTACGTCCATAAGAGGGCCTTTGCTTGTAAAATCAATTTAAGACATTTGATTAAATATAACCAACATACCTTTCCCTCAACTTCAATCATCATTCCATTCTCAGACTCTTTGATTTTGTAGATGTCGGAGAACATCTCATCCCCTGTGAAAAAAATACAGAAAATATACAAGAGAACATTTAGCAATTCCAATAAATCAGACTAACCATGTTGTTTTCTGGTTATTTTGGCCCCGAGAGGATTTTGTCACATACCTAAACCCCCACCCCCCAAAAACAGTTAAGTTTTTTTTGTACTTCGTGTTTTCAGCACAGGGATTAATTAACATCCAATGAACTAGACTGCACTAAGAATCTCTCGTTTTCTCTCGAAATACTTTTGCTCTTTCCCCCTTTTTCGCTTCTAATCTCTGTCAGCAGTGTAACGTTACACTGAAATGTTCTTTACGCAAAAAAAAAAAAGAATGATATATAAAAAAGCCGAAATGATAGCCATCAATGTTCAAGATAATATTTAGCTCACACAAAATGCATGTTAAATTTAATAGCCTAGCTTTACATTTAAAGGGCCTGAGAAAAGCTGACTAAGTGAGGAGTAATGTGAACTGTCCCGACTAGTAACACGCCCTGTTTAGCGCTTATTTCATCATCTCTCAACGATTTGTGAAATAAAAAAAACTACTTGTGCTTTCAACATCGTCCATTTCTGTCGTTAAAATCAGAAGTTCACAATATATATAAATATATATAAACAGTAACGTAATTTGGAAGAGTATCGGTTTTAAAATGACTAACGGCACAACTTCTAACCACCACCAAACTGGCAAACCGGCGTTTTAACTCCGCTGCTAACACTCCCATTTACCGCCCGGTTTGCTTGAATATATCCGAAAACGTTCATATCCTCAAGTAGTTTTGGCCTACAATAATTCGTAATGGTAAGACTGACAAAAAAGTTATTTAAGAGCTCAGCAATTAAACGCGCGCGTCTACACGATTTTGAGGCTTGGTTAGCCACTATGCTAACTGCATTGAAGAAAGTTAGGCCTCAGAGTCGAGATAGACCAGCGGCCCTTTTAAACCAATTTAACAACATTTGACACCACAAATATTGGTTAAAATGTAACAATCAAGCCTACAACGTTGTGTTAGACGCTATTCTTACCGGTGATGATATCCTTGTAGATGATCATTTTGTTGGATTGTGTCTGGGTGCGAGGATGCGAACAGCGCTGCTGTGAGCTGCTCGTGGACTCAGCTGAAAAGGCCGGCGCCTGGATTGAGCGTCTTATATAAACGCTGGAAAACACGGGCGCCCTCTGATGGTTCAACAAGAAACCGCAAAGCAAAGTAACTTTTAGCATAATAGCTTATTTTTTTCTTGTAATATGTTTGGGATCCCACTGCTTTTAGATTTTATGCCTTTTTTATTTTATTTTAATTTTTTAGCTCATTAGTTGAATTTATTTTTGGCCTATTGTTGATGATAATGTTTAAGATGTTCCATGTGACCAAATTATGGTGTAGCCTTCATTATGTGCAACTGTGAACAAACAAATGGCATTTAAATAAATATTTTTATTCATATGGCATAATATGACTCTGGCTTAATATGTTCTCTCTGTCTGTCTGTCTGAAAATAATAATCAAATTTGTTACAGTACATCCATTTTTGTGTCTTTTGTTGGTTTTGGATGAATGGGGACAAAAGACTTTAACTTCATAGAATTGAAGTTAGTCATATTAGATACTTTTAGTATGGTAACCTTAACTAAAAATAACCCAAGTCATGTTCATTTTATCCCCAAAATTAATGATTTTCTTTTCTTTCCCTATTCTATATACTTCAAACATGTTTTTATGGGAGTGATCAATTTCTACTTTTTTATGCCATCATCCTCCAGGAAGTGACATCACTACTGGAGGAAAAACAACAGCAGAAAGCAGAGACTCACCCTACAAACAAGCTTGCGCTGGCCTTTTACACCCCCACCCCCCAGGGCTAGCCTAAGGGCCCCCAGCAGGGCCCTGAGAATTTGCTCATTGGCAAAACGTTGGTACCTTAGCGCTGGCCCTGCACGGGAAGCCCTCACTAGGCCCACAACTTAAGTCTTTGGGGAAAAAAACGGCTATAATACATCTGAAATGGATGCAGTCACCACATAACTAATGTCTGTATTGTCAAAAATGTACAGTAGTCAAAGGGATTTCAAATCAATGGATTTATTAAATACTAAATAGAAAACATTCAAGTCAGGTTAATACAGCTAATTTAACACTCTGAAAGGGACTACAAATGATCTATGCGAATATAAAATAATACTAATTAACATAATAAAAAAATGTCAAATTATTACTTTAACCTCTGCTGAAAATATGTTTTGATGTGCTAAAGTATTCATTGGCGAAGCTCACTCTTCCCCCGAGGTCTCTCAACTAGTCAGCAGACGGTTGTAGCGGTAGCGCTCCTTTTGTCCACCTGCTCTGTCTCTTGAATTCCACAACCACACCTTTATCTCACTCTCAACTTCAAAATCAGGAGGACTTTGCTGAAAGGAGGATTTTCTAACAGCCTCTGAAAAGCAAATATGCCTATATTCAAGGATTCAAGGATTTAAAGTGTTTATTGTCATGTGAACAGTGAGGAAAACAAGTTTCCCTACAATGAAATTATTTCTTTGCTGTCCACAGTGAATGCCAAGACAAGTGGAAACTATACACAAAAAATAAATAAATAAAATAAAAAATAAAAAACACACATACACTGACCAAAATTATAAACGCAACACTTTTGTTTTTGCCCCCATTTTTCATGAGCTGAACTCAAAGATCTAAGACTTTTTCTATGTACACAAAAGGCCTATTTCTCTCAAATATTGTTCACAAATCTGTCTAAATCTGTGTTAGTGAGCACTTCTCCTTTGCCGAGATAATCCATCCACCTCACAGGTGTGGCATATCAAGATGCTGATTAGACAGCATGATTATTGCACAGGTGTGCCTTAGGCTGGCCACAATAAAAGACCACTCTAAAATGTGCAGTTTTATCACACAGCACAATGCCACAGATGTCGCAAGTTTTGAGGGAGCGTGCAACTGGCATGATGACTGCAGGAATGTCCACCAGAGCTGTTGCCCATGAATTGAATGCTCATTTCTCTACCATAAGCCGTCTAAAAAGGCGTTTCAGAGAATTTGGCAGTACATCCAACCGGCCTCACAACCGCAGACCAGGTGTAACCACACCAGCCCAGGACCTCCACATCCAGCATCTTCACCTCCAAGATCGTCTGAGACCAGCCACCCGGACAGCTGCTGCAGACAATCGGTTTGCACAACCAAAGAATTTCTGCACAAACTGTCAGAAACCGTCTCAGGGAAGCTCATCTGCATGCTCGTCGTCCTCATCGGGGTCTCAACCTGACTGCAGTTCGTCGTCGTAACCGACTTGAGTGGGCAAATGCTCACATTCGATGGCGTCTGGCACTTTGGAGAGGTGTTCTCTTCACGGATGAATCCCGGTTTTCACTGTACAGGGCAGATGGCAGACAGCGTGTATGGCGTCGTGTGGGTGAGTGGTTTGCTGATGTCAACGTTGTGGATCGGGTGGCCCATGGTGGTGGTGGGGTTATGGTATGGGCAGGCGTTATGGACAACAAACACAGGTGCATTTTATTGATGGCATTTTGAATGCACAGAGATACCGTGACGAGATCCTGAGGCCCATTGTTGTGCCATTCATCCATGAACATCACCTCATGTTGCAGCATGATAATGCACGGCCCCATGTTGCAAGGATCTGTACACAATTCCTGGAAGCTGAAAACATCCCAGTTCTTGCATGGCCAGCATACTCACCGGAACATGTCACCCATTGAGCATGTTTTGGATGCTCTGGTTTGGCGTATACGACAACGTGTTCCAGTTCCTGCCAATATCCAGCAACTTCGCACAGCCATTGAAGAGGAGTGGACAACCTGATCAACTCTATGCGAAGGAAATGTGTTGCACTGCGTGAGGCAAATGGTGGTCACACCAGATACTGACTGGTTTTCGGACCCCCTCTCCCCCTCCCCCCAAATACAGTAAAACTGCACATTTTAGAGTGGCCTTTTATTGTGGCCAGTCTAAGGCACACCTGTGCAATAATCATGCTGTCTAATCAGCATCTTGATATGCCACACCTGTGAGGTGGCTGGATTATCTCGGCAAAGGAGAAGTGCTCACTAACACAGATTTAGACAGATTTGTGAACAATATTTGAGAGAAATAGGCCTTTTGTGTACATAGAAAAAGTCTTAGATCTTTGAGTTCAGCTCATGAAAAATGGGGGCAAAAACAAAAGTGTTGCGTTTATAATTTTGGTCAGTGTACATAAAAAAACAAACAATAAAGTAAAGCTATGTTGCAGAAGTAGAAACAAAGACTATGTAAATATAGAAATATAGACTATGTACATCTGTATGTACGAGTGTGCAATATTGATTTAGCTGCAAAACAATAGTACAGTAGCATGTAGCAAATTGAGTGCAACTACATGGTAATAATAGCAGCAGTAACATTAACAATGTGCAAATTGAGATGAAGCTACTTGATAATAATAGCTGCAGTAATATTAACAAATGTGCAAACTGAGATGTAGCAATTCAGTCCAACTGTTCTATGAAATAGATGAGATTAGTCTGTGTCCACTGGCTACCTGATTAGTCTAATGGCTGAGAGGAAAAAACGGCAGTTACTTTGTTTTCCCATGTATTGACTGACTGTCCCTGTGTTGGGATAAATTGGAAGTATAGAGGCATTGTGTGCGCTGTGTGAACATGATGTTACTGTAGTTCTAGACTAAATGTGAATGTGCATTAATTCATCTCACTCGCAAAAAAACTGATTTAGTATTCATCAAAATTAATTAAAACAGTGAAATGCATACTCAGAATATGATGCAAACCTGCAATAATTAAATATGTTAAATAACACAAATGTATCTAATCCCATTTTATTAACCAATGACTTTGCTGCTGACCTTTGATGATCCAGTTCAACCATAATAAGCATAAATGACTTTAGATAAACTAACAATTGTGCTTCATTGTTTTTTGAGTGTTGAACCTTCTTCTCCTGTGTTCTACTTTACAGACGTGAATTTACTTTTCCTTCAGCCTGAGGTTTATTCATTACACTTTTTGGTGTGAAAGAGCTTTTACATTTGCTATAAATATAACTTCTTATATTAAAAACAAACAATCAAGCCCTGCTCATATTTAAAAAGTAACACGAAAGTAACGCAAAAGTAACGTAATGCATTACTTTCCATAAAAAGTAACTAAGTAATGTAATTAGTTACTTTTTTAGGGAGTAACGCAATATTGTAATGCATTACTTTTAAAAGTAACTTTCCCCAACACTGCTGGTGAGTTTTCCTCTCTTTCCTCATGTCCACTATTATCTCCTTTGTCTTGGCTGTGTTGAGGGTGAGGTTGTTGTCCTCACACCATGTCACAAGACTAGCCACCTCTCTCCTAGGCCGCTTCATCCCCCACCAGTGATCCATCCTATTACTGCGGTGTCGTCAGCGAACATCACAATGATGTTGTCCTTGTACCACACAGTCATGTGTGAACAGTGTGTAGAGGATGGGACTGAGAACATACCCATGTGGGGTGCCAATGTTTGTTATGATAGTGTCTGAGGTCCTATTTCCAATCCTGACAGACTGCTGTTTATCAGTCAGGAAGTCTAGGAGCCAGTCGCAGAGTGTGGTGTGCAGTCCATGTGCAAACAGTTTGTGGGTGAGTTTATGGGGGATGACCGTGTTGAAGGCGGAGCTGTAGTCAACAAAGAGCATCCTAATGTAGGTGTCCTTATCTTCCAGGTGAGAGAGGGAAATATTCAGTCAAAGGTTCTTTAAAGAACCATCTCTTTCTTACCTTCTTATAATCTGAAGAACTTCTTTCGCCACAAAGAAACTTTTGTGAAACAGAAAGATTCTTCAGATGTTAAATGTTCTTTATGGAACCATTTAGACAAAAAAATTATTCTATGCCATCGTGAAGCACCTTTATTTTTAAGAGTGTAAGTAATTTATATATGCTAGTTCTAATAGCGTATGTTAGCTTACCAGGTACAACCCTCCTTAGCATCAGGTTCTGAAATGGTCTCTTTTGGTTTTAGCCATTCCAGTTCAATTGAGTGGCTAAAGAATGGCCAATCAATGTTGTTAGTATTCTCCTAGTTGCAACTTGGACAGTATACCCACCAATGCCTGGGCCCAAAGGTACAAAAGTTGCTCTGGGCATAAACAGCCTGGCCCACACTGGGCCATCATGGGATAAATGTGGGCAGTCTGCTAGTGTGGTCTGCTCACAGAGAGCCCGCGGTGAGCCCAAAGCTATGGGCCTCGCCTGGGCAAGCCCGCACTGGGCCTCTTTAGGTTTGGTGTGGGCTAGTCCTGGCCCACTGTGCCCACAAAAAGCCAGCATGGGCCCTGCAGGGAGATGTTTGCAGGGCATCTATGTGAAGCTAGTAGCTTTTTTGTATGTCTACTTTTAGGACTTGTGCGAAAATCGGATTATTTTTTGGGTCATATTGATGCAGAAATATAGAAAATTATTAAGGGTTCACAAACTTTCCAGCAGCACTATATATATATATATATATACACATATATACGAAAATGGAACCTTGAGGTACTGGGAACAACAGAAGAAAGGGTTAAGTAAGGACACACAGAAAGCTGTTATATATTAGCTGTTATCTAAAAGATACAGGCATATATTATGTGTTGTTATTTATTTAAAATAAGTTTTTTTAAGTTTTTATTTTTTTTTGCACCTGATAAATCATGGTTGTAATCCGCCAAGAAAGAAGAATAAGACGATGAGACAGACTAAATTCAGAAGAACTATGGGAACATTTCCAAGACGTGTGAAGAAACCTATGCTACCGGCAAAAATAATGTCATAAATAGATTTTATTTATGTTTATTGTTTAGCCTATAATTAAAAAAGGCTCAGTGTTTTGTCATATTAGTTGGCCTTTCCCAGGTTAAACATAATCCCCAGTAGCCTACAGACAATTTAAAAATCGGCATGACATTATCAAAATGTACAGGTGCATCTCAATAAATTTTTTCTTGTAACTTATTTCAAAAAGTGAAACTTTCATATATTTTAGATTCATTACATATAAAGTAAAACATTTAAAAAAAAATTGTTTTAATTTTTAGGATTAGAGCTTACAGCTCATGAAAGTCAAAGATCAGTATCTCAAAATATTAGAATATTTACATTTGAGTGTCAATTAATGACCATCCCTACAGTATAAATTCCGGGTATCTCTTGTTCTTTGAAACCACAATAATGGGGAAGACTGCTGACTTGGCAATGATCCAGAAGACGAACATTGACACCCTCCACAAAGAGGGTTAGTCACAGAAGGTCATTACTGAAAGGTGTGGCTGTTTACAGAGTGCTGTATCAAAGCATATTAAATGCAAAGTTGACTGGAAGGAAGAATTTGGGTAGGAAAAGGTGCACAAGCAACAGGGATGAACGCAAGCTTGAGAATACTGTCAAGCAAAGCTGATTCAAACACTTGGGAGAGCTTCACAAGGAGTGGACTGAAGCTGGAGTCAGTGCATCAAGAGTCACCACGCTCAGACGTCTTCAGGAAAAGGGCTACCAAGCCACTTCAGAGGCAACGTCAGAAGCATCTTACCTGGGCTGTGGAGAAAAAGAACTGGACTGTTGCTCAGTGGTCCAAAGTCCTCTTTTCAGATGAAAGTAAATTTTGCATTTCATTTGGAAATCAAGGTCCCAGAGTCTGGAGGAAGAGTGGAGAGGCACAGAATCCATGTTGCTTGAAGTCCAGTGTGAAGTTTCCACAGTCAGTGATGATTTGGGCTGCCATGTCATCTGCTGGTGTTGGTCCACTGTGTTTTCTGAAGTCCACAGTCAACACAGCCATCTACCAGGAAATTTTAGAGCACTTCATGCTTCCATCTGCTGACAAGCTTTATGGAGATGCTGATTTCATTTTCCAGCAGGACTTGGCACCTGCCCACACTGCCAAAGGTACCAAAAGCTGGTTCAATGACCATGGTGTTACTGTGCTTGATTGGCCAGCAAACTCCCCTGACCTGAAGAGGAAGAGGACCTATTGTCAAGAGGAAGATGAGAGACACCAGACCCAACAATGCAGATGAGCTGAAGGCCACTGTCAAAGAAACCTGGGCTTCCATACCACCTCAGCAGTGCCACAAACTGATCACCTCCATGCCACGCCGAATTGAGGCAGTAATTAAAGCAAAAGGAGCCCCTACCAAGTATTGAGTACATATACAGTAAATGAACATACTTTCCAGAAGGCCAACAATTCACTAAAAACATTTTTTTGTATTGGTCTTATGAAGTATTCTAATTTGTTGAGATAGTGAATTGGTGGGTTTTTGTTAAATGTGAGCCTAAATCATCATAATTCAAAGAACCAAAGACTTAAACTACTTCAGTCTGTGTGCATTGAATTTATTTAATACACGAGTTTCACAATTTGAGTTGAATTACTGAAATAAATGAACTTTTCCACGACATTCAAATTTATTGAGATGCACCTGTATAAACTAGCTCTCAGTCTCTCATATAGAATGGCTAATTTTGATTTTTGTGACTGAACATAACAAAAGTATATTTATAAAAAGGTATATCCAACAAAGTATATATATTTTTTTAATTGTGTCAGGCTGGCATTTAAAAAAAAGGAAAAAAAAAAGTTTTTGTAGATATTGATTACAGTAGGCTCACACCGCTAGATGTCGCTGTTTACTCGGTCTAGTAATTGCACGCTTCCATGCGCTAAGCGTCACTGGGCCTTTCTAAGCACTGATTGCTATGCTTCCCACGACTGCGTGCCCAACTTCCTCACTTCCACTTCCATTCGTATCCCGAATCTCACACATGCCAGAATAACGCTGAGCCTCTGGATTTGCCAACGCTTGTGTTTTTACAATACGGATGAACACAGCCATGCATTGCAAGGTGAGTCGCTGATTCTAAATATTACAACTAGTTTGTTAATAAAGTTAAAACCAAAATAGGGGCTGAAGATTTTAATTTTCTTGTTAAGTTTCAGAAATAATAATCCATATATTCTTAGTCGACTAATTTTCAAATGAGTAGTTAAAGTAGACCTGAATTTAGCATGCATGAGTTACACAGTTTTTCCATGTATGCATTATGTTCATTCTTTCTCTAAATGACTTTAGTTATGGACCTTTGAGTGTTTTTTTCTTCTTCTTCTATTCTAGCAAAGGAGTTAGAAATCATTAATCTTGAGTGAAATTGTCTATATCACATATTTTGCGAAGATTTATTAAATTATTATTCAAACTAGATTACAGATTAACAGATATAATTATTAAATCGCTTAACAGATCATTACATATAGACTGTAATTCAAATCATTACACATAATATAAAACGTTTATTTATATATTTTTATAATATGCCTATAATTATCATAAACCAAATATCTGTTTAGCACATTAAAAATGATTAATGAATGTTATTATGAAATGTAATGGTGGTTGGGGTTTTGTGGACAACAACAACAACAACAAAAAAAAGGCCCAACCATGATCTTTTTTGAGGTCAGCAGGGGCGTGTGGCTGCCTGGAAGTATTTGCCATGTGGCCCAAAAATCATCTGCTAGAACCACTCTTTCTGTGGATTTACTGGCAGAGTTAAGCCACAAGTGATTTTAATCATATAGTTTGTGTAAAGGGCAAGGGAAGCTATTTCCTCAAGTTAATGTTGGTCTAGACAATAAAGTGGGAGTTTGATTGTACCTAAACTGTTGTTAAAGTGCCAGAAAGGTAATAAACTTTGACAGGATGCAGGTGGTTGGAGATTTTGCTTTTCATGCCATAAATACACCTGGCAAATAACAATCACATTTCCAAACAATCCAAAAATGCTGAATTGCACTGTTACCACTGAGAATGCCATAAATAGTGCATTGAATCCTCAAATTGCAACACAGACCAGACTTGTAGGACAAATATTTTCCTTGAAGTCTTATATGAATCTGAGCTGTATGCTACCAGAAGATGTATCTTTAAATAGCACACCAGAGCCAAAACGTTTTTGTTTGACATTTGAAGTTATCTTATTTTATAAATATCTTTAATAATATATTTTATTATATATTTTTTTATTATAAAGCAATGGCTGTTGAGGAGCTGAACTGATGTCGTGTGGACTGTCTGCTCTATACAAATCTGTGGCTGTAAGTAACTTGAATTCTCTGACTTTGTTAGAGCGGTATATTTTTTAGACATGTCACACGATGTAACTGTGCTCATTAGGGTGGTACTGCCTTGGTTACCCATTGTAATGAACTATGCCGTGAAACTTGTTTATGTAGAGTCTGCTTTAATGCACATGAATAATACAGAGACGGGATTCAGGAAATCCATTTGGTAAAACACTATTTGTCTAACTTGAATGTTTGTTTGGTGAAATGTATTGACGAAATGGTCTTGCAGGTCAAGATGTGTGGATCTGCAATATCTCTGCAAGTCTGGGTGGCACTGATGTTGCTCTCTCGACTTCAAGGTGCCTGTTCAGTTTCCTTTCTGAGTATCTAAGATCTAGAACAGAATGTAGGGCAATGACACATAAGAGTGACCATGATAAAAGAAAAGGACAAATCTTAAAACACATGTAGCAAATGTTCTAAGAAATGTATTCTTTGTTTGTGTTGGTTTTATATGGTTTTGATCAACCTTTATGCCATTTTCAAGAAGAGATTAAACTGAGTGACATAGTGTAACCATTAAATGTAATAACATATTTTTCTGAGAAAAACAAATTAGAATTGTGAGATATAAAATGTGAAAATCCACCATTCTTCTACTTGTGAGAATTTTAGATTTTTTTTTCCCCTTCCAAATCTGAGTTTACATCTCACAATCCTGCTTTGTGCCACAAAATAAAAAAGGTTATCAACTCACAATAAAATAAATAAATAAAAAAGCAGCTTTTTTTTGGTGGTGGAAATATGCTTCCATATCTACAAGTGCTCATTATAACACACATTTACTGTTGTATGTTTTTTCTCTCCCTCTATCCCCCCCCCCACCCCTGCATGATTCTGCACGTTGGTTGTGCCACATGATTTTGGTTAGGCAGAAAAAAGTAAAAAAATGAAAAAAAAGATAAATAAAGATTATAAATAAAAGAACGGCTTTTTATCTTCTTTATGAAAAGGACAGGACTGGTGTATCACTCTAACATTTTATACTTTATGGACCCTATAAAAATAACAAAATTAAGTATAATTCAATTTTTGTTTTTAAATGCACATCATAGAAGAGGTGGATACATTAATTGAATTTTAAATGTATTTTTGAATAAATTAATAGGTATGAATTAAAAAAATGACTTCACATTATTGACCCATGTGCTCTTTCATACCATTGTTAAATATTATTAAAATATTTACAAAATGATACCATTTTAAATCCTATCTGTTTTGTCGATATGTCCTAGGTAAGGTCCTTGCACCGTCTCATCTGCAGGCAATGACTGGACTTCCCTTCGTGCTGGCCTGCAATATTACCTTGGAGACAGGAGAGGATTTAAAACAAGTGCTGTGGTTAGACATGACAAATAAAACTATACTACACTATCAGCCTGATAAGTATGACCACGTCACCCAAGTGGATGGAGTCGAGCTTTCACAGCAAACCGCAGGTCAGCAAGCTCACACCAGCATCATCACCATCAGAAGAGCCGCGCCAGCCAACGAGGGCTGCTACCAGTGTCTTTTTGATGTGTACCCAACCGGGCAGCAGAGAGGAAGGACGTGTCTTTCACTTACGGGTGAGGCTTGGTAATCACTTTCAAACTTTCTAAAAATGTTTCTGTGCTCTTGATATTTTTCCCCACTGATGATTTGAAAATATGAATTTAGAAGGAAATATTACTCATCAAAGGGACTGCAAAAGTGTGTCATAGGAAATGCTATTTATTAGACCTGCACTATGATGGTTTCATGATGAATGGCTGTTATTGGTGGTTATCAAATTGCGCTCACAAAACATTGACGATTAGTTATAAATAGTGCCCCAACAGGAAGTGGTGAGAACCACTTTTCTGTCTGGCCTCTTTTACTTAAAAACTGACAAAAAGCTATCACGAAAACCACAAGACTCTACATCAGATAAAAACTGCCACTGGGTTTCTGATAAGTAATTTTTTATCTGACTAAGTGAGTGTGGGTTACATCTGAAGGCAATAAACATATGCTAATTTCTAGTGTCGCTTATTTTCCAAATATTAACCTGAACGTAGTCTTAAAGTGATAGTTCACCCAAAAATTTAAATTCTGTCATCATTTACTCACTTTCATGTCTTTCCAAACCTATATGACTTTCTTACTCTTGTGGAACATAAAAGAAGATATTTTGAGAAATGTCACCAAGTCAATGGTCACCAAAACTTTTACCAACATTCTGAGTAAATAATGACATGATTTTCATTGTTGGGTGAACATTCCTACTTAATAGTTAAAGAGCATGTAAAATCTCTTCACTTTTCATTTTCTATTCCTAACAGCAATGGTGGAAATGATGGACAACAAAACAGTTGTGAGCGGAAAGCCTGTTACTCTTTCGTGCAAGTATATTCTCAGTAAGCGAGTCCGGCAGGTTTTATGGAAAAAAACAGCTGAGCAAGGGGACACCGCCACTGTTGCTTCTTATATCAAGAATGACAGACCCATCACTGAGACCCCTTTCAAGGATCGGATCACTCTAAATCCGTCTCTTGGGCAAACCAAGCTCTCCATACACCAGGCTCAGACAGAGGATGAGGGATGTTACACCTGCGAGTTCCACACGTATCCAGATGGCATTAAGAGTGCGACAGCTTGTCTGTCTGTTTATGGTAAGTGCAAATAGTAGTAATGACAGAGCTTATAGGCATGTTTATTTGCTTTAAAATTCGAGGGATAGTTCAGCCAAAAATTAAATGTTCTCGTGAAAGTGCATCGAAGACTGACATTTTTGATTTTTTTTTTCTCTTTATTTATTTTCTGTCATGATTTAGTTAAAATAAAATGTACATTAAAAATGCAACTCATAAAAAGCTTGAATGTACCTCTTCTAATATATGTTTCTAATTCCTGAATTAAAATTAACTTTGATGTTTCATAATACCCACATGGATGTTACTACAGAATTAAGCTGTGACAGCTAAAAAGTACATAAATGTAATTTTGCATCAAATCTCACACGTGTGGGTTTGGAACATTTCACATGTATGTAGAATATGTTAACAAATGGAAAATCAATGTGCTTTTTCCATTAGCATTGTTTGTGTTTTTAACAGCCCCCTTGCCCCTTGTCAGGCAAAGTTCTCTAAATATGTGTAGGAGTGGGTGTATGTGTAACAAACTGAAAGATGCAGTGAGAGTGAGAAAGAGAAAGTGTTTGAGTGTGTCGTACAGGTTTTGCCTACAGTGTTGTAAACAAATGTCCTTACAAAGATGGTAACACCTGAAATCACCTATATTATTATCAGCCAATATTGTGTGAGGAAAGCAGCTTATAAACATACTAAACAATGCTGTAATTAAAAAGTAAAAATGCAAAAAAAAAAAAAAAAGAATTAAGGGAATAGTTAAACCCCATCCCCCCAACAAAAAAAGTCAAATGTAGTTTATTTACAAATCTACATGCTTTCTTTCTTCGATTTAATATAAAAATTGAAAGGTTACTCTTTATTTCAAGGTGTCCTTGTTACAGTGTAATTATACACTTCAGTACTGAGTAATGTTAATTAACTGCATGTACTTAGTATATGGTTAGAGTTAGGATTAGGGTTTGGCTAAGGGTTACTTGCATGTAATTATGCATAATGTAAAGTGTAACAAAGACACCTTAAAATAAAGCACTGTTGCCAATAAGTTACTGTAATTAAGATTTACAGTAGCAAAAGTGTATTTGATTTACAGCTGCAAACTGTACTGGTTTTACAGTAAATTACTGTAAAAAAAATCAAATTCATCAGTATACTACTGTAGTTCATTCATTTTAATATAGATTTCATTAGATTTGATTATTTTTTTTATATAGAATTCATTTTATTTTTACTCTACATAGGTACTACTGGCATTCAATTAAAACAGACACAATAATTACAAAATATCAAATTCTTTATTTAAAACATTGCATGTATAACACTTAAAAACACAGTCTTCTAACACTGGAACAGTGCATCTTCACCATTTCTCCTGTCTTAGGACGTTTTGCAGTGCATTATGTTGTGTCCTCTGGATTTATCCTCACAAATAATTTTTAGGCAACAGAAACATAATGGGGAAAAAAGACAAGCAGCCAAAGAATACATAGCCATCTGCAAAACCCAGGTGCTGCTCCAAAACGTGGCCACCACCTTTGTTCACCATCCACTTTGTTGGTGACAAAAATGTACTAAAAACTACTAACTACTACTAAACTACTAACACCTGAACAAAATTTCACATTAGTTAACTTAATGTTAATATAAGATAAGTGTTGCTCATTAAAAATAAATTTAATTTGGTAACTTAATTCAAATTCTGACAAAAGTCATTTGAAACGACAGCGCAGTTTACCATAGTAAAGTTTGTTGATGGGTAAATGTTACTAGGTTAAACTGGTGTGCAAAAATCTGACACAAACACACAGACAAACGTATACATATTTTTACCTTGCTTGCTGGTCTTATTCTCTCGTAAGGTGCATCGACACACAGCGCAGATGTTCTCCGGAACTCTTCCACTCGGGTTCATCCCCGCACAAAACCCGTGGCGCTGCCCCGCTGCTTCCGTGTCTTCCTCGGACGCGAGCGGGGCGGCGCAACTCGACAAAAGACAATATAGAATCCATTATATATACTATCTACAGTGGATGGGGACAGTAAAGTGATGCCCTGATATATTTCCGACGTACTGATGTACTCCAAGCGCTCGCGCTGTTTCTGACAGGAAGGTCAAACGGATTTTCCATCATTACAAGCAACACACCAGTGTAGTCAGTCCCAGCTGTTGTGGCGTTGTAGACGCGGTGTAGGGCAAATCATGTCAATCCAAATGTAAGAAATGAGGAAAATAAAACAATCTCAATAGAATGGCGCCAAAGAGGCCGTTACAGCAATTTTTAAAATACAGTAAGTCTCTGTATGTGGGGTTTTACGTCACAGAAAATTCCCATGATGCAAAGGGTATTACAGTTATTTACTGTAAAGGGAATTTGCAGTATTATACTGTGTGATATACAGTAAATAACTGTAGAAATTACAGAAATGTCTAACAGTGCATGCAAAAAGCAAGTCACCATATGATAGCTTTGTGTGACAAACCAATCAAAATTAACATAACCACTGTGACTGAATTGATTCAGTGATTTGCCAGATCCTTCCAATTTGTGAAAAAATCATTTAAATCTCTGAAAGTTAGCTGAAAAGAAGTGTTGGAAACTGCTTTTCTCTTGATGTGACCATAGGACAGAAGTCATATTGACCACATTTATGATGCTTTTTTTAATGTCCTATTGTGTAAATGACAGCATTTAATTTTGGGGGGTACTTTATTTTGATGGATTTCTTCCTTGTTTACTCTGAAAACAGCCTTAGATTTCTACAGCGATAACTATTGCTCAGTAGCATTTCCTGTTTCAAGTTTCAGTGCAGTACTGCAATAAATTACACAGATAACAAAATGCGCTACATTCTTTATCTCATGCAACATCCCGTCCATTGCTAGGTAAATTCTTTTTGGGGAGGAAGGTCACAATCAGTCAGAGCTGACACTGGTTATAATGCTTGGCTGTGACTGTAGTTTAGAGAATAGATTGGGATGAGGGCCAGTGCGATTACTGCGTCTCTGTTCCTCTAGAACAGAGCTCCACTGTGTTTGCTTTCCCTCTGTTGATATTCCCCAAACAGTCTGGCTCTTGTCACCAAAAAGCTCACACAGCCACAGAAGTGGACAGAGCCTCACTCTCCCCTCGTCTTGTCATGGTTTGTCTTTTCTCTTTTATCTGACTTATGTCACAGTGTGCCTCTTTGATGGAGTCTGCCGCAGACATGACCAGCGTCTGACGGCTTGCAATCAGCATAACAACACAAGTGCCTTCTTTTGTCTTCTGAATGAAGCTACCACTTACAATACAACAAAGAAAAGTTCAACATGACCAATACAGTATTTATAATGGACATATACAAAGTTCACATATTTGGCACACTTGGACTGTTGTGAGGGTTCCCAACTAAACATTATCTCAGCAACCAAGAACTGAAATGTTAAAATTAGGACAGTAAATTGAATGTGTTAATTTACTGCAATTGCTGATGGAATTAGCAGATAATAAAGGTTTGAATGCATCTGCAAATTAAAATGTACTTTGATATGGAACAAAAAAATAAATAAAGATAGCTATGGGCTTCACTTGTAAGGCCAAAGTGAAGTTGTATAAGTGTTATTTTAGTATCGTTGAGATAATGTTATAGCATTTATTAATATTTTGAATCTGCTTATTTTTCTATTTTCCTCTGTTCTGCAGTTTTCCTTTTATTTTAGTTAAAGTTTTAGTAAAACACATTGTGTGTGTGTGTCATGTCTATATAGTTTTTATTCATTTTAATTTTTGGATTGTAGTTTTAGTTATTTTAATACATCAAGTTAAAATCATTTAAAATGAGAAATGTTGCTTTGGTAACTAGCTGAAATAAAATATCTGTATATAAAAAAATTTGGTCACACTTTATTTTAAGGACCAGTTCTCTCTGTTTATTATTAACTAAGACTTTTGCCTCAGTACACTCCTAATTTGCAACTTATTAATATTTAGTCATTTTGTTAAGTTTAGGTATGGGGTAGGAGTGAGGGATCTAATATATGGTCATGCAGAATAAGGTGTTTAATATGTGCTTTATAATAATATATTAATAAATAGCCAATATGCTAATAATATGCATGCTAATAAGCACCTAGTTAAGAATCCTAGTGAGAATTGGTCCATAAACTAACGTGTTACCATTTCTTTTTTTTATATAATATTTTTATTCTATTTTAAGTTAACATTATTTTTATTCATAAGTACAGAAAATATGTGGGCATCATTCACCCTGGCCCACATTCACATAATTATTCATTCAAGCTTTAAGTACTACTTTTAAACAATACTATTAAAATCACCTTTTATAATGTCTATCCAATGTTTTAGTGTCCTTTTAGTTTGGAGCAAATTTCCAGCAAATACACTGATATGTGATGAATGAAGTTATTTAAGTGTCATATCAATAATTCAAATTATGTGCTTAATTGATTTACAGTCATATATAAAAATCTTTACACTGTTAAAAAAGAACAATGTTAATGTCTTATAGAATTACGTAATGAACTTCATCATTTTCCTAGTCCTACCCAAACCTGAGGCCAGTTACGTCACCGTATCGCAGGGCATTGTTGAGGCGAACTGCTCAGCCGTGTCACGTCCTGCAGCAGAGATCTCCTGGAACGTGGAGGGTCATAATCAAACACTGGGCCCTGCCGTCACATCATTTTATCAGCTAGGGGACGGCACCACCATGGTGGTCAGTTCCATTGAAATGCAGACTGAGCTATTGGACGATGAACTTGTGAAGTGTGAAGTTCGTCACCAAGGCCTTGAGTCTGCCATCTATGTGTCTCTGAATAAATGTGAGTGAAACTTACTGAACTCGATGTTTTTGTCCTGTTATGTTCTGGTTTTGTTTCTGGTTTAATTTATTTAGTTAATATGTGTGTGTGTGTGTGTGTGTTTTATTGCAGCCAGGAACGTCCATGTCATTCTCATTTCAGCGAGCTGTGTGGCCCTTGTGCTGCTCATATGTCTGTGTGTCTGTCTGAAGAGGTGCTAACTTCACCTGCTGATATGGTCAGTAGCACTATGAAATGTCTGTCCAATTTAATAATAATTTAATGCTTAATCCCGGGGCATGCACAATTTTTTATAGTAATTTACAAAGTATTTATTAAATAATGCTTATATACATTTTAAAATAAAGGCTGTTGGATCCATGCCTTTATGTTTTAAATATAAGGGTGTACACATATAAGAATGTAGAAGTTTGTGTGCAAGAATAAGCACAGGAAGAAGAAATTGTTTACTTTGGATAAACACAAATTTTTTGACAGGGTTAAGCAACAAGTTCAGAATTTGGATGATCACAGGCACATTACCCTGCTGGAATTAAAATCAAGATTTTCATTTATTGTTTAGGGACAGAAGTATTTCAAAATATCTATATATCCCATACTCAAATGTAATATGTGTACATGCATATTAGATTTCCACATATGAAATATGCTGTCATATGAAGTAAAAACATATTTGAAGTCTATTAGAAATTTGAACAATTTTATATATTAACATAAATATATAGTCCTTACAAATATGTTAATGTGTTCACACTTTATTTTAAGGTCCAATTCTCATCATTAACAAACAATTAACTACAACTTTTGCCTCTATAAACTCCTAATTTGTTGTTTATTAATAGTTCGTAAGATAGTTGTTAAATTTAGGTATTGAGTAGGATTAGGGATGTAGAATATGGTCATGCAGAATATGTGCTTTATAAGTACTAATAAACAGCCAATATGTTATTAACTAGTTAATAGTGAGAATTGGTCCCTATACTGAAGTATTACCATTTATGTATGTGTAAACCGTTTATGTATGTGTAAACCTGTCATGTCAATATAAAAGATATACATGTATTTAAAAAATATATTACAAAATCATATATAAACACACAACAGATTTTTATGTTGTTTAAATGAAGTTATATAAAAAATAAAACATGGTTGTTACATATGATACCAAAATAAATCATCATATAGATATTATTAACATATGTACATATACAAATTTACTATGGGGATTTTATATATGTAATAAACTAAATTATATCTACCCAGTGAATGCAAGTATGTATGAAAATGATATATTGCCCTATATGTTACATATATGGTAATATCACTCTTGATATAGGCCAGTATGTCATATTACATTACTGTATGGAAATAGTCAAATAATATGGTAACACTTTATTTTAGGGTCTCTTAACTAGTTGCTTATTAGCATGCATATTACTAGAATATTAGCTATTTACTTAGTAGCTAATTAGTACTTAGTACTTTATTAGTTCTACATGACCTTATTCCACATCCCTAATCTTACCCAATACACACATGTAACAACTACCTTACTAAATATTAATAAGCAGCAAATTAGGAATGTATTGAGGGAAAAGTCATAGTTAATAGTGAATAAGTGTTCCCTATTCTAAAGTGTTACCAATAATATATATAATATAATATCTAATATAATATGTAAATACTTTATACAATTTAGATTTTTAGATGTAATTTAGATTTAGATGTGATATATTGTTTTTCACCCTATTAAGTTAAAGTTAATTAATTTAAAGACTGAATATTGTCAATAAATACCCCAGAAGCCTTTTGCAGAGGAGATGATGAAAACAGCTACTGGAGAAATATATAGCCGGAAATAGAGAGAGAGAGACGCCAGAATGTCTCACTAACATCTCACAATCTGTCTTCTTTATCCAAGTCTTCCTTCCTGCTTCATTCTCTTCAGCTTTCCTCTCCTAGAATCTGCAGGTCACCCGAGAGGGTCAAAAGGAAAAAAGCATTTCATAATAGTTTTAAATTTAAACCAAAGCAGCTAAATCCACACAAGAGGCCTTGGGGAGTGAAAAAAGTGCCTCGGGCCAGTCATACGGGAAGACAAATCATTCTGTTCAGGTTGTGTTCATTGAGTCATCCTCTTATTGCTCATTACTGCACTAAACACATGATTTATAATCAGTAAAGTGGTCCTTAACTACTTCTGCTCGGTTGTGATTTTTGGTTTGAATCTTATTGCATCAGAAAGGTGCACTAAAATATGTTTTGTTGTCAGATAAAATGTAAAAAATAGTATAGTAGCAAAGGTTATAGTGAAACCAAAGCCAAGGGTGAAGTATGTTTATACAGAGCCCCGTTTATGTACAGAACCACAGGAAGTCTAAGGTTACCACTTCCTGTCTCTTGCAAGAAGCCCACCTTACCGTTTAATATATAAAATGCTGCTACAGAGTCGAGGAAAACATGCAGTGTGATTAACACAAAGTCAATGTGAATTGCCATTACAACTCATTTTACTTCCATGATGGGAATTATTTATAAATGAAACAGGAAATAAATGGGAAGGGACAATATTTTATTCATTATGTCTTGATTAAATCATGAAAAGTGGGTGTTAAATACCAGAATGCAGTGGGAGTTATGTCTACAGAGCTATTTATTGTATTTTGAGATTATAAAGATAATAAAGAAAAACTTTTTTTTCTTTTCAATAACAAGCTCTGATGGATCATTCACAATAAGACCTGTAATGTGTTGAAGAAAGTAACTTGGCCCTTTAGAACTGAATGCTACATTCCATTTGACCCCAAACTATTGATGTTCCTTAAATGATGAGTGTCACATTTGTCTGAAGTTTGCAGAGGAGGATGAGCTCCCCCATTGAGTCTGGTTCCTCCCAAGATTTTTCTCCCTCTTCACATGAACATCTTTACTGAGCTTTTCTTTGCTACTATCATCTTTGACTTGCTTACCAAGGACATTAAGGCAATAAATGTTTCTACACCTGCTTCAAAACTTTTTTTTTCAGCATTGGCATCTATTTTAACAGTGTAGAACCTTTTTTTTTTTACCCAGTGTATTTTGCAGAGCTGTTCATACATTGAATTCTCTGAACAGTGGAAACATTGTGGTTCTGTGGTGTTTGTGAAAACACTGCTCTGTGTGTGTGAGTGGTAAACCTCTGGCTCAATAGGTTTGAGCAAGATTATTTGTAGTAACTTGTTTATTCGAGAATTTACTAGTTTACTTTTGACCTCTATAACATTTAGAAAAATTAATATAATTTAAAGAAATATTTTAATTGTATAACAGACCACAAATATACTCTATAAATAGACTTGCCCATGTTTATGCTGTAGTGTTCCCAGTTAAGGCATAGCCTATATTACAAAAGATATAGATACAAAACTGAATACAAAGTTTCTTTTTTTTCACTTTAACCCCTTAACTGTCACCCCCCTTTTTGAAAATAGACTTGAAAGTGCACTATTTAAAGTTAAATTGTTATAATTCATGAACACTTTTGAATACAGACATAAGGTTGATCTCTTTTTAAAGAAGACAATCAGCAAATTATTGCAGAAGTGAAATCGTTTAAAAAAATTAAAGTAAAAAAAAGTTATAAAAGTTTAAATTTACTGTAAATAAAATGTACTGTACTATTTTTATTTTATTCTATATAAAATAAATATTTTACAAAATAGGTTTTAATCCAAATTTGGCATAAAATTAAAGCCATATATCTAAACAAGTTGTGTTCCAAATTTGAAGTTGATATAAAAAAAACTGAGGTTACTATGCAATTTAGTTTAGGCGTTATACCACAAACAGCCACCGGGTGCCATTCAAACCCCATTGAATTTTTTTATGCATGTTTCTACCACAAATGTATCAATTTATCTCTCAGTATTACTCCCATCACAAAATAACCACGAACTATGAAATCTTGAGACTCAGACCTTTCCGATGATATGTATTTTGTCAAGATTATAAAAAGTTTTGATTCTGTAAGACCGTAATACATTTGGAATATGACACCTCCCACTAAGGGGGAGGAGCCCGCTAAAATATTTTAAAGTACCATTTCTATGGTAACGCAATGTCCGATTTCAAAATGGTTTTCACAGGATGAATTTTGAGATTTCAAATGATATATAATATATGATGATTGCGAAAATATATGATAGGAAAAAAAGGAAACAAATAGAATTTTTGTGTCAAAGGTCAGAGCTCCTGTTATGGTGTATATGTACTGAGGTGCACTCTTGTCATAAATTAATCTATTACTGCTCCTACATATTTTTTAACAACAAACAGTGGTAAAATATCTATTTAGGAGACTTGGACCTTTCCAACGATATATAGTTTGTCATATTAGATAGGATTTAATGGTATTATATATTGATTTAGTAAATTTAGTAATCCCGTAAAGATTTAAACAATATTTTCATAGCGAGAGCGGGGAAAACAATCCAGATTTTTAGATTAGAAGTACCTCAGGACATGGTCACATCCAGGCACGTGCAAAGGGGGAGGGGGGTGGGTGCTTGCCTTTCCCCCTTGATGCCCAAAGTGCCCTTTTGCCAAGGCAATTAAATTTTTTTTTTTTAATTAAACGCCCTTTTGTGAAGTCCTGCCCAATCTAACTATTAGTAAAATTAATTAATAATAGTTTAGCCGTAAAATAAATTATCCACATGATGACCTTTCACCTGACGATCTCATCCAGGAAGATCCCTCACGTTCAGACACCTTTAGGATGCCTTCAATAACGTCCGCGGCTGCCGGTAAGTGGAGTTCTCAGCAGAGCGGTGTGCTTGTAAACTTATATTATTTAATTATTATTATTTTCCGAGAACGGCGTGAACCGATCATGCACAGCTGTTGTTTATCTTGCTGTGTGTAGCCTGTGGAAGCAAGGTTAGCTCTGCAGCAAGGGGCTACAGTATTTTTGTTCAATGTTTTCCTAATGACAATTTTATGATTTGTTTATAAAGGCTACTACGAACACCCTTTTCCCATTTTTATCACAGAATAATTCAGGAAATATATTTTATAGTTTCTATACTAAATGATATGTAAATCAGTACTGCATTTTTTCATATAGTTTATTTATTACCTGAAGATAACTTGAAAAACACAAACCATATATTTTCGCAATCGTGTGTTTATTGTCTTCACGTTTCATCAGTAAAAATGTTTCTGCTTTTTATTCAGCTCAGCTTTCCTGCACGTCAAAAGTTTCTGCGAGAGCGCCCTCTGGCTTCGAGTATGAATGAAACATGCACTGCACGAGAGTGCAGGTCTGCATATCTCCTCATTTTGGATACGAATAAAACGTCAGGTCATGTCTCTTTAATTTAAATCTAGATTTAAATCTAGAAACCTCTATGTGAAAACACCTGCTCGAGCTTGAATAAGGTGCCGGGGACGAATTTACATTTTATTAAAATTAATATTAAATATTAAAAATGCAGCTAACGTAGTTCTACACACAGCAATACAAACAAAGGTGCTTGTTCTCGTTCGTTCTTATTTAATTGGGAAAAGTTTAAAGCGCATCGAGGTGTCTTGTCTTTTTTATGTTATCTGACTAAAAACTATTCATACTTTGAACTATTATTATAAAAACGTAGAGTGCCTTAAAAATAATGATCACAACACTGGTAAAACAGGCTTATACTGATTTTCTCGTCCTCCGAATTATACTTATCAATCCTGTTTTTATAATCATTATCATTCAAAAAAATTAATAAATTCAGAACAGGATTAGAATAGAATTCTATTTTAAATAAGACAGGAATATTTTTTTCTACAACAACAACAGTAGTGTTGCATAAAATCTCAAAACCATCGCATACCCTGTAAACACAATGTAACAACAACAACAGTAGTCGTTTATGCAACAGCAAATCGCATCGTCTCAGTTACCCTGTAGATGCACAATAACAACAATAATAATAATAATAATAGCCATATCATTCCAGAGTAATTAAGAGGTGCAAAAAATGTCTTAACATTTAAACTTAAAATGGTCTTTTCTGTTCTTTTTTTTTAAACCTGCATCATGGCATTTGCTGCTGTATCAATACAGAAGCAGCCATTTCGATACACATATCAGCAAGGAGCACAGCCCTATTAAAAGCTGTGTTCCATGTGCCCCTTTTTATTTTAATTTTTTATTTTAAATTCACCATTAAAAAAAAAAAGTGATATTATGATAAAAGAAAACTAACGTTCATGTTACCCATTATTGTAAGATGGAGTCATAAAGATGTACCGCATAGTAGGAATGACAAAGACAGCAGTAGTTTTAAGCTGTAAAAGTAGTTTATTTTTCATTCCGTTTCAGTATTGATATAATCTCATGAGAGACAGGAAAACGCCTCTACTGGAATAATAAAGGAACATTAAACGAACATTGTTCTTCATTCAACCCAGTCCTGTATCAACTCAAGATGGAGAACATTAAGTAAACCATTAGCTGTAGAAGCTGGAGGATTAGATTTGCAGTGTAATTATAGGATATTAAAACATTTCTTTTTTATTTCTTCAGGCTGACTGAAATGAAAGGAAATGCTGCTATGTTCAGATGTTCACACGGACCAAACAACAGTGTTCCCTCTGTCTGAATCACAGACGAATCTGAGTCAACGTCTTCTAATATAACTGATATTCAGTGTAGCAGTATAAAAGCAAACATTTAATCACAACCCTTTCAACACTAAATGCCTTATTTATTATAGACTGTATATTTTAGTAAAGCATTTTTTCTTAGCGAAACTATACCGAATCATACTCTTTTAAGTGACCTAAATCTAAATAGACTTATATTATCTGAAAGTTGACATTTTATAATCATAGAAAAGTCAATAACCAGACAAAATGTTATTGTTACCTTTACTGATGTTTTGATGTGTGTAATAAAATAACAGTTTTATCAGGGGAAACACTCTTGTAGACATGAGCACTTTGGCCTTTGGTGGCAAGTTATTGTCTTGATGTTTGGATTAAAGTGATTAAAGTATTACAAACATTTTCCCACTAGACGGAAGTGCACTCATAAATAAAAACACTTAGCCCACTATGCCAGCGTCATTCTGAAATTATGTATCACACCTCTTTGTATTTGTGTTCTATATAAAGTTCTCTGAAATCTCTCAAATAATAAAGTAAACATGCACTTTGTTAATTTTAAACTGTGTGACATTGTCAGACATAAGATATTGTATTTAATTTTGCATTGTTAAAAGATAAACAGGTGAGTGAGTCAGAGGTGTACACCATGTTTTCATCCACCCACTCTAACAATAATAATAATAATGTACCAGGGGTCCGTTCTTCGTACCTCGCTTAATACATCTGAGATGATTTGAAAGATTCCAGATCTTCTAATCCTGATAACCAGGGGCGGACTGGGGCCAAAAAGTGGCCCTGGACTTTTTGGCACAGAGCAGCCCACCAAACCCGGTCGGCAACACACCGCACCACACCATAAATGATACCATTCAGTCTTGGGTAAGATTAAAAAATATAAATTTATATATTTTTCTTCAACAATGTTGCATTAAATCAAAGATTATAGAATACAAAAAGGGACTTTGATTAAATTGATTTAAGTGACAGTAAAGATATTTACACTTATTACAAAGTACTTATATTTCAAATAAATGCTGTTCTTTAACTGAGAACCATTATACCAATAATATAACCATTATTAATAATTGATCACAAATAATAACTGATAATTAAGCAGCAAATTAGGCAGTATTAGAATGATTTCTGAAGGGACACTGAAGACTGGAGTAATGATGCTGAAAATTCAGCTTTGATCACAGAAATAAATTACATTGAAATATATTACATCCTAAATAGAAAACCACTATTTTAAGTGTAATATTTCATAATATTAGGCTATATTGTTTTACTGTATTTTTGATCAAATAAATTCAATCTTCTTTCAAATAAATAAATAAAAAGCCTTAATTATTTCAAACTAAAAAAAATAGGCTAATGCATGTGAATTAACAAGCAAATTATATTTTTATTAGGCCTATAATATAAATCACTTTCCTATGCACAGCACTCGAAAGCAAAAGTCTTCAGATTTACAATGTTCTAGAGTAAGACTGAGAATGATTTTTATAGATTTTTAAACATTTTCTTAGACACGTGAAATCAAATCAAGGAAGAAAGCAGATTTACATTAACTCTTATCTCATGTCTGCTGAAAACTGCATTATGTAGCCTACATTGTGACGATTCGAATAACGGCATTAAAATCTGTGAAATTTGAAAAGGCCAGTAGTAGTTTGCATTCCTGAAAATTAATGTCTGTCCTTTAACTAAATGGTTGGCAAATACTGCTGAATTCTTGTCATGTTTAGCTGCTTACATCTTACCTCAGCTCAAGTCGCGGCAGCTCAACGTCTGTGAATGGTAAATCCCGCCTTCTACACTTTGATTGGCTATTTCAAACATTTTGAGTTTGACATTGATGAGCGCTTTTGAGCCGCTGCACTGAGCCTGAGCACCTAAATTAATTTAGAATATTTGAATGAAGGGGGCCGCGCGGCGGGGGACATTCGTCTGGGTCGATGGAAGGTTATATGTACATTTACTACATACAATTTTTTTATATATATTACGCAAAGGGCCGGCCCACATTGTACAGCGGCCCACCGGGAAAACTCCCGGTGCTCCCGATGGCCAGTCCGCCACTGCTGATAACTGATCTCTGGCTAATTTGGTTCTTCAAACTAATTTGCGTATTAGATTAAAATATCTGGATTAAGTTGTCTAAGATTACTGCGTGTTCTCGTGTTCCCCGAAAAGGGCAGATGTATGGATACTGGAAACCACAATCAGCAATGCAGGGATTGGCTGGCTGCAAGACAGCAACGTAATGACATCATATCATTAAAAAAGACACCTGACGAAAAAGTTGACAAATTTCTGGACCTTTAAGGAAACAGCCAAACGAACAAAACATAAATGTTATAGGCTAATACAACGTTGTAGATAAATGAAATGTGCACTGTTTTTAATTTATTTGTAATTTTTTTACATGATTCCCAATTATTTATATTCATAATTTCTAGTATTTGTACAGGCTTTACATTTTTATTTCAATGTTGTAATTAGCAATTCATTTAATTTGATTTTTGAAGCAGATTTATGTGACACTTATGTGACAGCATTAATTAAAGTTTCTTAGAGATCAAGTTATCTGCATCTCCTGCGCTCCATCAAGCCACTCCCATAATTTCTGTCGCCACTCAAATTAATGCACGGCTCAGATTAACTGTATAGCATGTGTGTAAGACTCCAATACAATTAAAAAATAATTATTTAATCACTAATAAACCTTTCAATGAGTAAAACTGGCTGTGTCTATAGTATTAGAATACACAACATTGTTATATTATTTTCAAATTGGTATTACATTTACATTTAGTCATTTGGCAGACGCTTTTATCCAAAGCGACTTACAATTGGGGAATACATAAAGCGATTCATCTTGAAGATGCAATCAGACAGAGGAAGTGCTCGTAACACCAAGTCTCAGTCATTGTTCAAATAAGTACAAGCTAGCAAGGGAAAGGAGAGAAAGATAAAGGGAAAGTTTTTTTTAATTTTTTTTATTAGAACAAGTTTAGGATGAAGTCAAGTAGTGCCGAAAGAGATGAGTTTTCAGTTGTTGCTTGAAGATTGACAGGGATCCAGCATTCCGGATAGGGGTGGGAAGATTATTCCACCATCCAGGAATGGTGAATGAGAATGTTCTGGAGAGTGATTTTGAGCCTCTCTGTGATGGTACCACAAGGCGTCGCTCACTAGCAGATCTCAGACTTCTGGAGGGGATGTAGATTCGTAATAGTGAGTGGAAGTAGGAGGGTGCTGAGCCTGTGGTCGTTCTGTATGCAAGCATCAGTGTCTTGAACTTGATGCGAGCTGCCACTGGTAGCCAGTGCAGTGAGATGAAGAGAGGTGTAACATTATGTGAGAGGTGTATTATTTTAAATTATTGTCCCTGGACCAGTAGGGTACTCTTGTAATAAAGTAGCGGTGGGTGTGACATATTTTAAGTATTCATTTTGCTTAAAAAGATGCAATCTAATCCTGTTAACATGAAATAAGCCTGCTCCCAAGCAAGTTTAAGTTTATGGACCTGTTGCTATGACAGCAAGTCTAGGATGAGCTTCAAAGAACCAAATTATCCAAAATCAAGCGAAATCCTCAACAATCAAATCCTGCTAACTGAGTTAGCGATGTACGAAGAACGGACCCCAGGTCTACAGCAAAATTCATAACATGTTAAACAGTAGAAAATATATAACTAATAATTCCTTATCAGTTACATATCTTTAACTCGGTAATACTTTATAATAACTTTCATTAATAAATCATTAACAAACATTATGTAATACTTAATGGATTATTAGATAATATATATATATATTCACGTATCTAGAAATGTGAAATAATGTGCTTGTTAATGTTTAATAATAAATATATTAAACATTACCTAATAATTAACATTTCATTTAAATTAAAATGCTTACAAATGTCAATAAACTTCTAATTCATATGATCATGCACATCTTGAAAATCTACAAATTATTTTAACAGATGTTATACAATGATTAAAAGCTTTTGCTAATGCACAACACCTTTGCTGTTATTGAGGTGTGATATGGGTAAGGTTAGGGACAGGTTTGGTGTATGGGTTGGTTTAAGGGTTGGGTAAGAGGTCAACAGTGTACAGGGGTCAATTTGATTACTATAAGACAACACGATTCAACCTGTTTATATTGTATTGTTTTGATAATGAAGTATTTTCTTAAAAATGTTTTCCCCCCTCCTGTTGATGAATGATTCAAGGAATATTCTGTTTAATGATACACAATTGTATACTAATATAAGTGTTCAGGTAATAAAAAAATGTTTTGTACCTAAATTACAATGTGTGTTGTCTTTACCAAGCATTTAGCTAAACTTAACTAACAACCCTTTACACAAACGTTGTTACAGTAGCTAAAAGTCCAGTGCAAAAAAATAGCACATGTAATAAACATTTCCAAATTATGAATAGTCTCAATTTTAGATTGTACTGCAAAAACATGAACAAATGATTAATAAATTATTTGTAAAGATGTGAAAATAGGGTGAATTCTGGTAATTTGGGACACTTTTTGTCATCAAAATGACTGCTCATGGTACTAATGATTAATAAATGTTTTATAAACATTTACAATTGATGAATAGTTTCCACTTTAGATTGGGTACTGCAAAAACATTAACAAATAATTAATAAATTATTTAAGATGTGTAAATAGTAGAAGTCTACACAAAAAAACAGACCAAATATATGACCTTTACAGACTGTAATTATGAGTTAATGATATTAACATGAGTAGTTTGTGAAGTGCCTATAAGCTATATTTTCACAACATTTGTTAATGTAAAAATTAGCTAATATGTGCATTAGCTAATATGTGAACTGAAGTTTAATGACATTTGTAAGCATTTCAATTTACATCAAATAATGATCTGTTAATCATTTGGTAATGTTTAATAAGTTCATTAGTTAACATTAATGAAATCACAAAATTTGGTCATGAGACACACAAGAACCAATGACTGATATTGCCATTTAGATATGGGCAGTTTACAGTGGTTTGATTTGACAATATGACGTTGCAAAATACATATTATAAATGAGGTAAAACACTTCTGGCTTTCACTTCAAATCCAAATGTCATGTGTGAGAAACGTTTCGGATCGTTTAGGCGCGCACAGCATTTAAATATCATAAAGTAATATTATTTTATAAAATACATATCTTAACAAGCACATAATCTCATATTTAGATATGTGAATATATATTAAGTAATGATTAGTTAAACATTATATCATGTTTGTTAATGATTAATTAATGAAAGTTATTATAAAGTGTTACCCATATCTCTTTCTAGACTCATTGGTTTGCCCATCTATCCTATAATATATGCTGTTTTTTTTTTGTGGATAGTGGGTTTATCTATCAATATAAAAGCAAAAAAGGTAGTATATATTGTGTTTTGTGATGTTTTATAAGGAATTTATTAAGAAAAATTTATTAACAATCAGCAATTCACAAATACAACAACACAACATTTCTGAAGCAATTGTGGAGTAATACTTTCCACAGTTGGTCATATTAATACTTTAAAGCAATCTGAACTGCAATATATGAACCTTAATCTTTACACCTAACATTAACAACTGAATGACAAAATAATAAAAAAAAAAAAAACTCTTCACATTGCCTGGTGATTCAGAAGCATATTAAATAACATTGTTCTTTTGATGCTGCTCTGCATCAGTGCACATGTACACTGGTACAGAAATGGTACAAAACTGTCACTGGGGCGGTACCCTTTATAAAGGTACTAATATGTATGTTTAAAGTACTAATGTGTACCTTTAAAGTATATGTACTATTTAGGGGTAAATAGGGTACAAAGATGTACATTTTAGCTTTTGTACCTTAGGGCATCACCCCAGTGACAGCTTTGTGAGAGTATAGTTTCTTAAACACGGTATACAACAGAGGTCAGCACGTCTGAGTTCAGATAGAGATCGGGAGGAAGAAGCAGGTCATTTTTTTCTGTTTCCATGTACTGTGGAGGTGTAAAAAGTATTTTTTTTTTTTTCAACAGATGCGATAAACAGTTCAACAGACATAATTGAAAACAAAACATACCTTCTTTTTATTTGCCATATCTTTTCTTGTAGACTTTCTCCCTAAAATATTTCATAGGATTATGCAAGGAAACACAAAACTAGTATCATTTATAAAGTGACTGTTATGTTTAGTTAAAACACTCAAATCACTCACCTTGGTGTCTAATGATATAAAGGAATGATACAATCATAATTATGAAGACCTGCCCCACTATTCCACTGCAGATGTACACAAAATACCAAAGCCACTGCAGACCATCAATTGGAGGTGTATTTAGATCATAGACTGTTGTAGGTACTGAACAAGAAAAAAATATTTAAGAGAGGTAGTAATTATCCTACATAAAAAGTTGACAGTAATATCGTGTGTTGTAAATGTCATGTCCTGACTTGTGTTGTTCGGAGTGAGTGAAAACTCTTCATTCTTATTATCAGCTGAAAATCTAATAAAAATGTCTTAGTAAAGACAATAAATAATAGTTTACAATTTAATCAACAAAATATGTGAATGTTTACAGTTTATGAGTGAATCTAAAGATAATGTCTCTTACCTGTCACAGTCACATTAATAGCATGGCCTATAGACATGTCGCCTTCTTTACATCTGTAGAAACCTGTATCCTCCATTGAGATCTTCAGGAAAACCAGGAAAGCCATCCTTTCATGTTCTGTGATGTTCTTCCACTCAGTTATTATGTGATCTGAGTAATTTAAAGATTTACAGACATCTCCATAGAGTTTGCACCATGAGACTCTTGGGTTCCTGTGACATCCATGTAGAGTTATTGTACAGTTTATCTTAAACACGCTCATAACAGGAGCTAGAAACACTGTGTTTCGTGGCACTCTGACCACTGGAATACAATTCTTCTCAGACCCTTCAGGAATGAAGAAAAAAAGTAGAGAGTAAATGTTTAGTATGTCAGGTCTTTAGATAGCTACATTGACATCATCCACTAAATTAAACGGTTTAAGACCATAAGCAGAATTTTCATACAATACATTAAGAATGTTTACTGGTATAAACATTAATAGGACAAATTTATAGAACAAATAAAGAACAAATTTCAAGTGTGCGTGTTTGTACAAATGGTGAAACACCTCACCCTATACATCTATGATGAATTGTTTAGATTGTTTTTCATAGAAGTGGTTTAACATTTGATAGTAACCGTGCATCACACACATTAGTGCAATGCAGCACATTAATGTCTGAGGCTTTACCTTTGCTTATTCTATGCTTTTGGACATAAAGTCAAAGGTTCTTCATCTAAATTAATTAGATTTAAGATGAATTAGATATATTAGATAATTATTCAAATATACAGAGGTATTTAAAATATAAGTTAAAATTATGGTATTCAAATTTATAAGCAAACATTTACCAGCATGTACTATATTATAAATACATTTATAATATATAATAATTATATATAAAACTATTATATGTCAGTGATTTTTTCTTCTTCTTCTATGCAACAAACAGCAAAACATTTGCCAGGTCAGGTAAATAATACTCACAAAGCCCTCTGAACATTATCTGCCATATGCATTGCACACATGCTATGACATTACATTTAACAAATATACCATAATACATCCCAACACATCACATTAGGAATATATTTCTGACTGATATCGATCAGTCTATAGGGCAGGTCTGAATACTCACCATTTGTGGTTCCGCTGGCAATGACACACATCATCAATATCAGAATAGTGGACAGGATAATCTGGAAGACAGAGTTGCTTATTGTTGAAGGTATTTTATCAGAAAATGCATATTTAAAAACTAATATAAATGAGAGCTGTGCACACTGTCGTATGTATGTGGAATGGAAGCTGTACGTTCTTCCAAGATATCTCTTACCATCTTTGTTTCTCTTTTTTTGTACTTCTTAACTTGTATCTTCAAATCCTTGAATCACAAGTGTTTTTCACCTGTGTTGTTTCTCACCAATTATGTTTATTTGTTAGTCGGCTTTGTGTCTGTGTCCGTTTCTGATGGTTGTTCTTCTTCGTTTGTCTTCTTTCGTCATTGACAGTGTCAAACCTCATCTAGTGTGTCTGTAGTGGTTTCAGAGTGTTTGAACCTTGTCCAGGTTGGTTGAACCTTTATGCAAATATTGAAGAGAAAATGGATTCAGAAACAGCCTGCAGTGTTGCCAATTTAGCAATATTGTTGCTAGATTTGGTAACTTTTCCCAAGACTACCCTATAGAAAGATTTTTCTTTCCAAAAAGCATCTAGCAACTATAGAAAGATTTTTCTTTCCAAAAAGCACCTAGCAACTAATTTAGCTATTTAAAAAAATTATTTGGCAACTTTTAGCAACTTTTGAAAAGCGACTCAAACAATAATAAGACATTTCCTGTAACCCTACAACACATAAAAATGCAAAGCATAATTAAAAATACAGGTAAAACAACTGTGAAAATCAATATGGAAAATTATTTCATATTGACACAGTAAATGTGCCTTATTTTTTTTTTTTTTTACAAACCTTTCTATTAACTAACTACCAATTTACTACTTAAAACTATAATTGTTGTGTAGTTTTACTGTTTATTATGACAATACATTAAATGTAATTGTTTTAGAACATGTAACTTCAATAATTCAATGTTGTGTTTATACTACTACAAATAATATGTTTATATTAGCTACTTTTATGAACAAATCTAAATGAACATATTTCAAATCAAATTTTTTGCTGAGATGGTTAGTTACTTTGAATAATTTCAAGCAATGACACAATTTTACCAATTTTATGTTGTTGTTGTTACATAATGACATTAAATTTAATGTCATTTAGCAACTTTTAGCAACAAATCAACCTGCCTTTAAGCAACTTCCTCTGAAAATGAGTTAGCAACACTGACAGTAGGACAATACCTGCGTCCCAATGTGCATACTATCCATCCTAAATTCTATGTGATATTAAACATTTTCAATACTATTTAGGGCAGATAGTGTGGATAGTATGCACATTGGGACGCAGGGAATGCGTTCAAATGAACTCAGTGGCACCTCCTTGTGGATAATGACTGAACAGCAGCACAGTCAGAATACTCAAATTAATTGTGTTTATCAAAGGCCTAAATTAGCTTTCAGAAATACACAGTGTGCAGATTTTTAAACCTTTCAAAAGAAAAAATAGAAAAAAAAGACATTAGTACATTTACATTACATTCTTTGCATCATAAATCCTACAGTAATCTAGATGGAAATGATTGTTCAGTGCTTTTTAACATTCTTCTGTGCTCCTCCTATCACGATCTCAATCAAAATTGAACCACATTATACTGGTATGTTTGTGATGTGGTTCCATTTCAGGTAGCACATTCTACAGTCTATTACAAAAATATCAAATTTTTACCTTGTTTTGCATAATAACTAGGTGTGTAATAAGTAGGGCAATGAAAGGTCATTGTTGTGGTGTTTGCACTGAAGAAGTTTATTTCTTGCTCGATTATGTTTTTCCACATAATGTTTCTATTATACAGCTGCAGTTATATATATATATATATATATACGTATATATATATATATACAGTATCTCACAAAAGTGAGTACACCCCTCACTTTTCGGCAATCAATTTAGTATATCTTTTCAATGGACAATACTATAGAAATTAAACTTGGATATATTTTAGAGTAGTCAATGTGCAACTTGTATAGCAGTAAAGATTTACTGTCCTCTCAACATACAGCCATTATTGTCAAAAAAGCTGGCAACAAAACTGAGTACACCCTAAGTGATAACAGCTATACATCGTTTAACTATGCAAAGCCACATGTCCTATTCATCATGTTCATGTTTTTGTCTGCTTGACAGGACCATGCAAATTTGTGTATCTTGTTTTAGAGCAGTTAAAATTTGGTTCTTTGTGTAAAATTCTCTCATACTGACCACTGGATGTTCAACATGACACCTCATGGCAAAGAACTCTCTGAGGATTTGATAATTAGAATTGTTGCTCTCCACAAAGATGACCGAGGCTAAAAGAAGTTCAGTAACTGCCTGGAACTGAGTTACAGTACAGTGGCCAGTGTCATACAGAGGTTTTCCAAGATGGGTTTCACTCGGAACAGGCCTCACAAGGGTCAATCAAAGAAGTTGAGTCCTTGTGCTGTGCGTCAGGTGCAGAAGCTGGCTTCAAAAAACAGACGAATGAGTGCTGCCAGCATTGCTTTAGAGGTTGCAGAAGTGGAAGGTCAGCTTGTCAGTGCTCAGACCATACGCCACACACTGCAACCAGTCGGTTTGCATGGCCGTCGTCCCAGAAGGAAGCCTCTTCTGAAGCTGGCTCACAAAAAAGCCTGCAAACAGTTTGCTGAAGACAACCTGGCCAAGAGCATGAATTACTGGAACCATGTCCTGTGGTCTGATGAGTCTAAGGTAAACTTGTTTGACTCAGATGGTGTCCAGCATGTGTGGCGACGCCCTGGCGAGGAGTACCACGAAAATTGTGCCTTGCCTACAGTCAAGCATGGTGGTGGTAGCATCATGGTCTGGGGCTGCATGACTACTGCTGGTACTGGGGAGCTGCGGTTCATTGAGGGAAACATGGATTCCAACATGTACTGTGACATTCTGAAGCAGAAGATGATGCCCTCCCTTCAGAAACTGTTTTCCAAGATAACAACCACCCCAAACACACCGCCAAGATGACAACTGCCTTGCTGCTGAAGGTGAAGGTGAAGGAGTGGCCAAGTATGTCTCCAGACCTGAACCCTATTGAGCACATGTGGGGCATCCTCAAGCGGAAGGTGGAGAAGCACCATGTGTGTAACATCCAGCAGCTCCGTGATGTCATTATGGAGGACTGGAAGAGGATGCCAGCAACAAACTGTGCAGCTCTGGTGAGTTCCATGCCCAGGAGGATTAAGGCAGTGCTAGATAATAATGGTGCCCCTACAAAATATTGACACTTTGGACACAGTTTTGACATGTTCACTTAGGGTGTACTCATTTTTGTTGCCAGTTATTTGGACAATAATGGATATATGTTGAGTTATATTTAGAGGACAGTAAATTTGTACTTCTATACAAGCTGCACATTGACTATTCTAAAACATATCCAAGTTTAATTTGTGCAGTATTGTCCCTTGAGAAATTATACTAAAACTTTTGCTGAAATGTGAGGGGTGTACTCACTTTTGTGAGATACTGTATATATACTGTATATATATATATATATATATATATATATATATATATATATATATACTTTTACATTTTATATGCTACCAATACATCAATATTGTACATTTTAGTAAATATGCAATATACAAAAATGTATGTGGTAAATATTGAGTATGAAAACCTATGAATGAGATAATATGTATGAGTAAATAATACGTATGAGTAAACTAGCAAAATATCTAGAGCAACCAAAGTAGTTTTTACAGAGCTTCGTTTATGTACAGAACCACAGGAAGTCTAAGGAGTTACCACTTCCTGTCTCTTGCAAGAAGCCCTAAGCTTACCTTATACCATGACTGATGGCTTTTTAGTTGCCATTGGTAACAAGAAATCATTGCTTAAAGTCATCATATCATAAATCACTTCAATAAAGTGCTCCTACAGATTCAAATAAATATGTTCACTTATTTTGACAAACTACTTAAAGGGATAGTTCACTTTGAAATTAAAATTTGGTATCTATCTGCTTACCCCACGGGCATCCAAGATGTAGGTGTCTTTTTTTCTTCAGTAGATCCAATTTTGATGTTTTTAGGTCAAACCGTTCTAGTCTGTCAGTCATATAATGGCAGGTATAGGTCACTGTCTCTATAAGAGGGAAAAATAACATGCACAGAGAAATCCAAATTAAACAATTCCCCATCGTAACTACACATTGATGGCCTAAGACACGAAACGAGCGGTTTGTGTGAGAAAACGAACAGTATTTATATCGTTTTTTACCTCTTGTACACAACCATGTCCAAGTGATCTGAGTGCGCACACACATCCGGTGTGTGACGTGTATGTTCGCGCTCTGGCTCACGCTGCATTCACAGGGGGCGTCGGCGTCAACGCTTGACGGAGGGCGTGTCTGAAGCGTGGTGCTGAAGCAACTTTGTGGTATTTTCTTGTTGGAAGACGCGCACTGTCATCGCTCGTGTCGTTTCTGAACTGTCTACTCTAGGATAATGATGACTTCTCTTAAGCAGACCCGCTTGCTGTCATGCATTGTATTTCTATACGAGCGCTCCATGTATCCGTTTCATTCATCTGTAACTAGCCAAACACACATGCCGCAACTCCACCCTCCTCACCCTGCGTCACTTCCACCTAACCATGTAAAAAATAACAGATCCAGGAACAGTTTATTGAGACATGACACCGGCGAGGAAAAAAAAAAGGAATCTTACTATGACGAAGGATTAGTTCATGAATAATATTTGTGCCATTCCGAAATTAAAGAGCCATCATTTTGTACCAAAAGGAATATACATAACCGTATATAATAATACTGTCAAACAATTCAAATAATTTTTTAAAGCACCACGCTTCAGACACGCCCTCCGTCAAGCGTTGACGGCGAGCTACAGATGAATGAAACGGATACATGGAGCGCTCGTATAGAAATACAATGCATGACAGCAAGCGGGTCTGCTTAAAAGAAGTCATCATTATCCTAGAGTAGACAGTTCAGAAACGACACGAGCGATGACAGTGTGCGTCTTCCAACAAGAAAATACCACGAAGTTGCGTCAGCACCAGTGTTGCCAGATTGGATGGACGATTTCCAGCCCAAAAGCTCACAAAAACCCGCCCAAAAAATCGCCCAATACTTTAACTGTCAAAATAATGTGATATAATGTAAATCAAGGTTGATAAGAGCCATTTTTAACTCCTTATAATGAAATAGTGATGACAAAATATAAATATAATGCTAATTAGATACATTTCCCATGGATCAAATCGGGGCAAATACATTAAAGAGAACTGTCATTCTGTATGATAATCCGACAAAAAAAAATGAACAACAACAATAATGCTCTTACCTTAGTGTCGCTCTATAATTTCACACAGAACTAAGTCTTTCGTGAAGTTCATATTGAACATAATGTAGAACTTTGCACAGTCAAAACTAACAAGTCCAGCATCTTTAAAGGATCCAATCTGGACCGTTTAAAAGATAAAAGACAGGATCGTATAGATATAAATATTTTGATTAAATAATTGAACTGTGCTGATTTCGGAGTTGCAGTGATATAGCCTTCATGTCATCTCCCTCAACAGGTGTAATTCACGTTTTGAGAGTTAAAACACTCTCCACTCTTTACCATCGAACTTATATATAGGCATTATGATCACTTACAGTTATACATTCAAAATCAGATTCGTTATCGCGCTAAAAACCCATTGCTCATGAATCATCACGTCTGTCTGCTGATAGTGAAGTGCGGCCGCGACGTCAACATCAGCACCAGTCTCTTTGCAGGTGCGTGTATGTTTAGTAACGTTGTGATGACTGACTGGATGCATGCAGTAGGCTATATATGCACACTTGGGCTTGTTTGTTAACCAATTAGCCTATAGAATTTATATGTTTTGAAAACCGCCAAACTGACCAAAAACCAGCCCAAATTGTGTCTACCCGCCCAAGCCAATATTTACCCGCACAATCAAATTCAAAGCCGCCCAATCTGGCAACACTGGTCAGCACCACGCTTCAGACACGCCCTCCGTCAAGCGTTGACGCCGACGCCACGTGTGAATGCAGCGTGAGCCAGAGCGCGCGCACACACGTCACACACCGGATGCGTGTGCGCACTCAGATCACTTGGACATGGTTGTGTACAAGAGGTAAAAAACTATATAAATACTGTTCGTTTTCGCACACAAACCGCTCGTTTCGTGTCTTAGGCCATCAATGTGTAGCTACGATGGGGAATTGTTTAATTTGGATTTCTCTGTGCATGTTCTTTTTCCCTCTTATAGAGACAGTGACCTATACCTGCCATTATATGACTGACAGACTAGAACGGTTTGACCTAAAAACATCAAAATTGGATCTACTGAAGAAAAAAAGACACCTACATCTTGGATGCCCTTGGGGTAAGCTGATAGATACCAAATTTTAATTTCAAAGTGAACTATCCCTTTAAAGTCGATGTGAACTGTCATTTCCTGGCAATTATATTTTCATAATGTGACCCATTTACAAGTGATACAGGATTCAACAAGAAAAGATTTGATCTATGGGGAACTGGATCATGAAAGTGAACGTTACATACCATAATGGAGTGAAACCAATCCAAGTAAAAAAAGAAAAACAAAAAAAACAATACCTAAATAGCTGTTTGGGTATTGGTTAACATTATGCAATATTCCTCAAGGCCTATGTGATATCAGCAAAAAAGAAAAGTTATTTCAGAAGAAAAGCATTTACATTTTGAAGTGTTAAATTGTGCATAACATTGTGGCACTACCAAAAACTGCTCTGCCTGGGAGTATTCATCTATAACTGTGCTTTTGTCAAGCGTTTGCACTTATTACTGTCACAACATTTTTAATGGAATGGATCCTGACAGTAAGAAAATAAAGAGCTTCAAGTCAGCCATCAGATTGATAGTTAACTTACAAGAGCATGTCAATTTAAAGTTAGTTTTGATATTATCATATTAAAATATAATAAAAAAATATCATAACATGCACTGCTAATACTTGCTCATTGGAGAACAATGCCATTAAGGAATTGGCTAATGTTAGTTGAAGGAAAAGACTAACAGGAAGGAAAGTAATTAAGAAAAATTAAAACATGCTTGTTTGAAATGTTTCTGTTAGAGAAAGAAAAAAATATATATGAAGAACCTGGAATATTTCTTCATAAACTGCCAATTTCAAAGTTTTGTTTACTGCCACTTTAGTGGAGCAGAGAGTACTTAACCTCTAAATCACCGCATAAGCACATTCTTTGGTCACACTTTATTCTAAGGGCCAATTATCGCTATTAACAAACCGTTAACTACGAATTCTGCTTATTAATAGTTAGTAAGGTAGCTATTAAGTTTAGGTATTGGGTAGGATTAGGGATGTAGAATATGGTCATGCAGAATATGTGCTTTGTAAGTACTAATGAACAGGCAATATATTAATAACAGGCATGCTAAAAAGCAACTACTTAATAGTGAAAATTGGTCCCTATACTAAAGTCTTAACCATTCTTTAGATAGGAATCATTTATTTCATTCAGTCTCTTATTATTAAACATCAGTAATTAATTTAACATTTAACCAAAACCAAAAATTCTTGAAAAACAGAAACGGTATTTTAAAATGAGATGTTGAGGAATGTACTTCAAAGTGGAGCCAAACTGGAACAGGCCCCAGCCCACTCTAATAGCTTAGCTCCTCCCCTGAATGAGCGGTACACAGTCTGCCAAATTTATTCTTCTTAAGCTGCTTTTCTGTTTTTATTTTGTTGTTTGCGTCATTTTAACAGCATAGACAGCAATAGCTATATTACGCTGCTGTCACTTTAATACACTGATCTAATATAGTACATGTATGTTGTGTGTATTCTTCTTTAACCGTTTAAGTGCAATAAGATGCAAAAGAGAACTTAAGTTGCATCCCAAAGAATGCACTATATGTATGTACTTATACACTATGTATTCATCCATGTAGTGTATGAGTTATATAAGGTTATTATGTCATTCACAATCAAATATGATAGCCCATCCCCCTCCGCTACATAATTAAAACAGTGTCCAACATTCCACACTTCCACCATGTCCGAAATCGAACACTTTCCTACTATATAGTATGCAAAAAACAGTATGCCAAAAGAGTAGTAAGTCCGAATTCACAATATTCAAAAACTTTAGGCGAAAATTACCCGGATGACATATTACTTCTGCCCGGATTCTGAAGTGCGCTTTGTGTCATGCCTCACAACGCCCTTCTCGTACCTTATTGCTTACACACACACACACGCACACACGCACACACACGCACGCACGCTTACACACACACTTTACACATTTCAAGTGTGAATGTGTAAATACAAACATTTAATCACACTTACAACACAAAATGTCTTATTAGACTGTATATTTTAGTAAAACATTTTTATTAGCCAAACTGTAATGGATCATACATCTAAAAGAGATCTAAATATAAGCAGAACTTCTGTCTGTAACATTCTCAGTAACCAAAAGTAAATAACTATATAGACAAAATGCTTTACTGATTTGTTGGTGTGTTAATGAAAAACAACAATGTTTTAACACTTTTTTACACATGAGCACCTTCTTCTTTTCAACTGCTTACACACATTTTCAAAACTTTGCGTCTTTTTTTCAAAACTTTACACACAAATCCAAGAATTGCACACAAAAAATGCCTCACATCACTTTCAAAATGAAGCACTGCATTCAAAATATCACAAACACATCTCAAAAGCAAACATTTGCAAACACCTTTGCCATAATATTAATTCCTGTTAGATTTTTGTGTGTTGCATACAGAATTGTGTGTTGTGTTTTGCAAAAACAGTTTTATGAAATTGAAAACTGAGTCAAAGGCAGAGAATTAGTGTATGGTTTTGCAGATTCTGTGTGAGGTTCTGGTGTTTGAGTGCCAGCTTTCAGAAATTGCGTCACAAGTAAAGATTTTGTGTGTAAGCAGTTGAAAAAAACTGTAAAGGGAAGTTTTACTTAAACTGTGTCTTATTGTCCCTCTAGGGGGAAGTGAACTCATAGCTGAAAATGTTTATCTCACTCATGCCATTTGAGTGTTTCTATTCCTTTTCACGCCTCCAAAAGTGTTTCATTTGTTTTGTATAAACTTCTTTGAAATAAAAAAGGAAATATGCACTTTGTTAATCAAAGTCTGTCAAACACTGCCAATCAAACTGTGTGTAGTTTGTTTTCTGAAAGAGAAACACAAGGTGATTTTGGGTCAGAGGCATCTACTTTCTGTGTTTTCATCCACCTACTCATAAAGGAAATACATTTAAAAAAAAAAAAGTCACACCACATTTCACAGTTACTTCACCTGGTCTACAGTGATGTTCATAACTTGTTAAATGGTTGTACTGTATATAAAAGCCTTTGGGATTTTTTTTTTTATTATGCAAAAGGAATTTTTTTTGCAGACATTATTATTATCTTTACACATTGGTTTGCTAATCTGGGGCGAGTTTCCCAAAATAAACTATGGTCGCAAGTTCCGTTGTTACCAATAGAGTTCAGTGGAATTGCGACCATAGTTAGCTAACGATGCTCATGGGAAACACACCCCTGTCCAGCACAATGTTGAGGCCAATTGTAGTCCAATTGACCTATCGGTAAGCCCCTCCCCTCGAACGCAGACTAGCCAATGGCAGTCGGGTATCAGTTGCACGGGGAGCGGAACTCGGACATCTTTAGGTTTCGGCTCCATAGAGAAACATTGGAAGATCCGAAGCTCGCATCGGTTTTATGGGGTTTATGCTTCAAAAATGGAAAAACGATGTTCCTGAGGTACTTATACCACTGATTCCAGGTATCCTGAGAGGATGGGCAATATAATTTATTTTATTACATTTCCTGAATCCAAACAAAACAGAGCAAAATGTCCCTAAGTATTCAACCCTAATACAAATGAAGACAAAAACGTTAATTTTCTGGTTGTCATACACTCATTAAGTTACAATTTTCATCTGCTCAAGCAGAACGTTAATGTTATCTTATGCTTTAGCAAGGTATCTCTGGCTAAAACTAGCTAACGTTAAAGTTAGTGAGTCCATGCTAACGTACAAACCTAAATAGTGGACTGTTCTCACGTCTTGTACAGTGAAGGTCAAAAACACATAAACGAAGGTCTACATTTCAGTGCCTCTCCATATTAAACTGGTTAAATGTACATTAATTTAATGGTACCCTGCGATACATGAACAGTGTTGATCCTGCATGTTGTCGTCCGCGATTGTGATGACAGTAATATGAGACTTCTCCCGCTTGCATTGTGATCTGTAAACCCTAGCTTCGAGTTACCCACCGTATTTATTTTTTTAATATTTTATAAATCCCTCCATGGAATATTTAATTCCCATTTGGTGGCCTTCTGTGTCCAAAATTGTGCAAAAACATCGTGGTACAAGGTTTTCACACTGCAGCTGTCACTGTAAGACAGTAGCAACTCCTTTTGTTTGTCCGAGAGAGCAACAGTAACTAAGGGGGGCGGGGCTTACTGATAGGTCAATTAACATGCTTGAAGCTGAGCCACCTTTGTCTAGATCTGCAAAAAAAATAAAAAAAATAATAATCTCTGATTTTTTTTGTGGATATTGGTTTTATCTTATGTTATGGTGCAAAGTCATAATCAAAATAGAAAAAAAACAGCAAAATAGCCTGTGTTGTCAACTTGTGTGTCATATTTTGGGAAATGTTTTAATCCATTCACCAAAAAGATTCAGTCTTTCATTCACTGACCCTTCAGGTTATATCATTATGCCAGTAGGTGACGACAAGTGAATGGCATCATATGGTGAGTCATTTGTCTACAAGACTGAAGAAGATAATCTCCAGAAAGAGCATTTATGCATTCTGAAACTAACAGCTAAGCAGATCTAGTATTTTCCTTGGTTTTCATTCACAGTATTGTTCAAAGTTTTGTTATAAAACACTCATTCTCAAACATAACACTGCTGCATGCAGCCAGCTTAAGACACATAAATATGTTTGCATATTTCTCTTCTGAAACATTGGTATTGACGTTTCTACAAGTAAACAACATATATTATCATATTATCTGGAGAAAGCAATGTTATGGATAGAGTACATGCATTTTAGCCAGAAACAATGATTTCAAGTTAAACACGTCTTAATTGTGGATTATTGTGATGTTTTTTTATCAGCAGTTTGGGCTCATTTTGACAGCATCCATTCACTGCAGAGGATTCATTGGTGAGCAAGTGATGTAATGCTAAATTTCTCTAAATGTGTTACAATAAAGAAACAAACTCATCTACATTTGATGGCCTGATGACCTGAGGGTGAGTACATTTTCAGAAAATCTTAATTTTGGGTGAACTATTCCTTCAACACATAACTGTCACATAACTTAGCAATGTAGCAATGTTTGATAATTCAAGTCTTAGATTCTCAGTTGGTCAGTTTGTTTTAAAAGTGGTCTCTGCAATGCATTTTGTATTCTCAATTCTCTATAACCTGTTGCGGTGTTATTTTGAAAAGCAGAAGAGAGACAAGCAAAAGTAAATCTTTACTGGTGAATGATTTTCAGGACAACTCAAAACATGTGAAATAAAACCTGTTACAGGGAAATGAGAAAAGATTTCTGCTTTCTGACAGAACTGGAACAAACTTTCTTAACAGAACTGGAAATGTCATATACAGTGTCCCCAAAAGTTTATGGATACCTTATGTCATTGGATTATTTAAAAATAAAAAACAAGTGGTATTTATTTTATATACACACATACTTTCATAATGTATATATGCATATATACATACATACATTTGTACCAAATTATAAAATAATATATTTATTGTTCAAAATGAAGAAAATTTGGTTGTCAAATATGGTTGTCAAACTTGTGTTTGTATATGCTAATATAATGAACTACACCTGTGGTTACTCTGCTAGGTGAACTCGTCTTCATACATCCGCTATAAAAATCACCTTGACACCAGTTAAAAGGCATTGCAAAAAAGTGAAGAAAGCCTCATAGCATCATTTGTTTGCAGATGCCACTTGGTTTGATAATTTTTATCTAATACAGTTACATCACACTGTGAATTCAATTCACACTTTAAAGTGTAAATCGAATGTCTTTTCTTGGGGTTTTATGGTGAATTTATGATGGAAAGTAAGTTATTAACATTTATTAATGATGGTTGCTTGAATTATTTAAAAATATTACACCAGTTTAGTGATTTACAGACAACAGTCTACAGCAAACATACATATTCACATTTATTCCATTTTTTATTATTTAAAAATATCTTGGAGTAAAGGGCTCCCCAATTAGAAGAGAGTCTTGCTCATACATTCTGAAACTGTACTTTTCCAAGAGAAACCATTCTCTAACTGACTCATGTCAAGGTAAATAAAGTGTTGAGAATAAATAAGGAAATCTTTTGTGGAAGGTCCCTTCAATAGAATGAGTCACAGTCTTATGGTGAAACCACACCAACACACAAAAAAAAATACAACAGCAGCACACTGCTTTATACACTTGCACATAAGCATTGAGCTTGATAAGGAATAGGCTGTTGGGTTAACTTACTCATTCACACACACACACACACACACACACACACACACACACACACACACACACACACACACACACACACACGCACACACACACACACACACACACACGCACACACACACATGCACACAAACACTCAGTATGTACAGTATAAATAGAAGGGAGTATGTTACTCATTGATCTTTAATTCATTGACAGTAGGAGGTCATATATACCTACTATTCTTCATTGTGGGTGTACAGTATAAATAGAAGTGAGTATACTCTGTGGGCGGTAAAGAATCCCACCATCATATCTGGTAAGTTGCATTCTCCCCCCTGCTCATACAGGAAATGTGTTTGCATGCTTTTGCTCTTGTGGGCTTCTGTTTGTACTCTGTGTACTCTACTAATCATAACTTAAAAAAATGGAACATTTTTATGCCTGGTGATCTATTAGAAAAATCAGAAAATAATAGAAAAAAAAATCATTAATCATAACATCTTTACAATACATTTTTTTCTGAGTAGAAAAAAAGGTTTAGATATATCATTCTATTTCTAAACAAATGAAGTAAAATATTCCAAGCTTTACTGTAAAAGCCATATGACGATATCTACAACTATACATTTTTATAATGCTATGATAATATGGAAGTTTACACCACCAAAATAACTATAACAACACAAAGGAACAATTATTCTCATTGCTCCAACAGTGGTGTATTCCTAAATAAAAAAGTGGTTTACTATTACCCAGTTAATATTTAGGAAGGGAATTATACTTCTTGCAAGAGGATTGTGCATTGCAGGGCTGGACTTGGGTGAAAAATCTGGCCCACGAGTTCCCCCATGAATGTTTTGCTGGGTTATAGGGCCTTCAATTGGAGTAAATAATTGAATAAATAAAACAGGACAGAAACAAATAATGATAGATTTTACTGAATTCACAGCAAATGCAACAAACTTAATAATGCATTTTGTCACATAGAAATGCACTTGACCGTAAAACAATGACTTTGAGCTAGAATGCAGAAAATGTACTGCTAAAAAATTCTGTCATTTCCTCACCCTCATGTCATTCCAAACCTGTATGACTTACTTTCTTATGTGGAACACAAAATATATTTTGTAGAATGTTACCAAACCATTTTTGGTTCACTTTTGATTTCTACTCTGTATGGACAAAAAATTCTTGAATTTCTCAAATTATTGTCTTTTTTTATGTTCCACAGTAGAAAGAAATTCATGCAGGTTTGAATGTTCATTTTTGGGTATTTACCTTTTTTCTTTTCAAACAGCAGATCAGATTTTTGTAATCACTATGGTGTTTAGCCAACAACACCAACTCATTTTATGTAACAGCACTCAGAAATTTTCTTCTACAATGAGCATTTTTATCAGGCTCCTACATTTATGTTCGGTTATTTCACTTTAATTGCATAGAAAAGGACCTATAGGCTACATTGCCATTAGAGTAAAATTACTGAACCTAAACATATGAGCCTGATAAAAAAAGCTCATTTTAGATGAGCACTTAGAGGCTTTTGCATCTGAGCTCTTCAAATGTTCTTATCGATCTGAATAGACATAAACAGCTGTTCATTCAAATTAAAATGTTTATCACTCTGAATTTCCATACTGAACTTTGCCTTTTGTGAACAAGCCTTGGTTACACTTTATTTTAAGGTGCCCTTGTTACAGTGTGATTATACATTTAAGTACTGAGTAATATTAATTAACTACATGTACTTACTATATGGTTAGGATTAGGGTTTGGCATAGGGTTACTTGCATGTAATTATGCATAATTAATTGTTATTATAATAGTAAGTACATGTAACTTGTAACAAGGTTACACACCTTAAAATAAAGTGTTACCCAAGCCTTAAGTCATTCAGTAGCTGTTAATATGACCCACTAAACCACATGGAAATAATAAATAAAAGCTCAGCCTTAAAAATGTTGCCAAAGAAAATTTTCAAAAACCACTTCTTATGTTTAATAAAATTGCATATTACATATAGACATAGGATCATCCACTCTAGAAGCTGTTGTCATTTGTTGTGTGGTTTATTACCTTCCACAAGTTACAACATCATTCTCCACAATTATTTATTATTTTATTTTTTCAGTAGGGCAGAAAATTTGTAAATTTGAGAACACTGGTAATTTTTACTGGACCATTGAGATACCAGCAACCAGTTGCATTATGCAACCCAGAACAGAAAAATAGGTTTCCAAATGCTTAGACTCTTGCTCCTCATAGAGAATATATCTAAATACAGAATAGCAAATGAGCGACCATTTTTCACTGGTCATTTCTCTGTATTCTTTTAAAATTGTCTAATAAATGATTAACTGAGTCACCGGAACCGGATTGCAGCATATTCTGAAGGTTCTGGTTCATGTTGTGCTGTTCTTCTCGGCCCTCTTGAAATAGCCTGGTGATTCAAAGAAGCATAAACCAGAGCATTCTCTTCTTCTTCTCTTTCTGTGCCAACATTGTTGTGTCTACCATCTGAAACTCTTCCAGCTGATGATGATCCTCTGATAGGTGGAGTTTCACTGCCACGATATAAAGCAGAGGTCAGCTGATTAGAGGGGGAACGGGTGTTGTAATGAGGAAGAGGAGGCAGATCACTTCTTTGTGTTTCCATATACTGTGGAAGTGAAAACATAAAAAAAAAACCTTTAAAACCAAAACATTATTTTCAACAGATACAATAAATAGTTTCACTGAGCAAAATCAAAATAAAAGATACCTGATTTTTAACTGTCATATCTTTTCTTGTTGATTTTGTCCCTACAGGATCATCCAAGAAAACAAGAAATAAAAGCAAAATTTTATTGTAACTATATCTAGTAGTTGTATTGAATAGTAAAGTTTTGTTTAAACTCCCAAACCACTCACCTTGGCATCTGATGATAAACAATGTTACAGTAATAACTATCACCACCAGCCCTGCTATTCCACTGCAGATGTACACATATGGCCAGAGCCACTGTAGATCATCAGTTGGACCTGAATTCTGATCACCTAACATTGAAGGAATTGAATAAATTGATATTTAAGAGTTGTTGTCATTATCAGTGGTTCTTATCAACAAATGAATATGCATCTGTCCAAGCAAAACGTTACCAGTAATGGTCATGCCCTTACTTGTGCTGCTTTGATTGTGTGAAACCTTATCCTCCTTATTATCTATTAAAAATATAGTAAAATGTCCTAGTAATGTCATTATTTACATTTAACAAAATATGTGAATGTTTACAGTCCATCAGTGAATCTAAAGATAATGTCTCTTACCTGTCACAGTGACATTAATAGCATGGCTTATAGACATGTCGCCTTCTTTACATCTGTAGAGACCTGTATCCTCCATTGAGATGTTCAGGAAAATCAGGAAAGCCATCCCTTCATGTTCTGTGATGTTCATCCACTCAGTTTTTATGTGATTTGAGTAATTTAAAGATTTACAGACATTTTCATAGAGTTTGCACCATGAGACTCTTGGGCTCCTGTGACATCCATGTAGAGTTATAGTACAGTTTATCTTCAATACGCTCATAACAGGAGCTAGAAACACTGTGTTTCGTGGCACTCTGATCACTGGATAACAATTCATCGCAGACCCTAAAAGAATGAAGGAAAATAAGGGAAAAAATGTAGGTAGACCAAGAAAAGCCTAGAGATTTTAAGTAAGTTTGGTATCGGCATTGACAATAAGTGTAATTTTCACATCATGATTTTCAATCCTGAAAAGGCAAAGCAAAATCTTCTTATTTTCAATAAAAAGTTTTGAAAGTAATAAGAATGGTTACTGATGTAAACAGTACTAGGCCAAATTTATAAAAACAGAAATATATATAAATCAGAATCAGATCCACTATTCTCTAACCAGGCATCCCCAACCCGTAAGCATAAGTAAGCGTATTAACTTTTTTTTTTAAAGAGTTGGAAGGAGACTGTTTTATTCATTACATCTACTTGTTGATACTGGCAAAAAGACTAAGCCAATAGATTTCCTGCTATATTATATCATCTAAGATGAGCTAATGATTTAGATGTAGGAGGTATCTAACATCTGAACTAACTAAAATTCAAAAATTTAAGTCCTCCAAGCAAATATTTACTTGCTACTATGCATAATAAACCATGATAGCAGGTCAGAAAATAATTTGTCAGGTGAAAGGTTAAATTGTAACTCACAAAACCATACACATACCACATCTGTTTCCATACACATACCACAATATTCCCTAGAAATCACAATTAACAATATATTACTGACCAACATTAGTCAGTAATAGGGCATCATAAAGCAGATCTTAATACTTACCATTTGTGGTGCCGCTGACACTAAGCGATAGCAGTAGGAGAGAAACAGCAATATTACAGATGATCTGGAAGACACAGTTGCCCATGATCTAATGTTTTTATCAGACAATGTGTGTTTAAAAACTAATGTCCAAAATGAGAGCTGTGCACATTGTTTGTCACGAGTATGTCTGCGAATGCGTGTATTGGAAAGACCAAGAGTGAAGTGGAAGTGTGCTGTAAGCTGTAAGTTCCACTATGACGTTTCTCACCATTTTTGTTTGCTTTCTCTTTTCTTGTACCTTTTTTATCTTCACCTTCTTTGATCATAGGTTCTTTTCACCTGTGTTGTTTCTCAGCATTTCTTTATATTTCTTAGTCGTCTTTGTGTCTGTTTTTGATGGTTGTTCTTTTTGATTCGCTTTCTTTCGTCATTGACAGTGTCAAACCTCATCTAGTGTGCTTGTAGTGGTTTCAGGTTGTCTGAACCTTGTCCAGGTTGGTTAAACTTTCATGCAAATGTTGAAGAGAAAAATAATGAAGAAACCGAAAGACGATGAACTCAGTGACACCTCCTTGTGGATAATGACTGAACACCACTGCAAACTGTCTTTTCTCTCCAAGGAGGTCTACACAATTAGCCTATTTGTTAGAACTTCTATTTATTTAACCCTCTATAGGACTAATTGTGAAATTACAGATTAAAAAATAATTGACTTTATATTTTACATATATTTAGGAGTAAAATCATTTTCCAAAATTTGTTTTCTTCATCTGACCTTTGACCTTTTTTTTAGGGATCCGTCATTTATAACTGATGTTAAATAAATTATTATGGTAAATTATTTTTGGCTAATTGTCTGAAACTTCACACACAATCAAATGCTTTTTTACTATCTGAAAAGAAGAACATTAAAAACATTAAAATTCTTGATGAACATTCAATTTATTTTCTTGTGCTGCTATATTTGATTTGGAACTTCCGCATGAAAATGTCTAAAACTTGACACAAATTTGGATGCAATTTCACTGCCTGAAAACCATGTCTTAGTGTTTCAAAAGCATTAAAACAACTTTAACATTGTGTTTCATCTTGGAATTTTGAATCAATTATCTTAGCACAAGTGAAAGTCAACAAGACTTTCTTTTTCAGTGTACCTCACACATCCCACACATAAGTAGATGTTGACTTGTGCAGTCATCATTGGAGAATTGCTACCTGTCAGTATAGTAATGCCAATAGACATTGGCATCTTTTCTGGTTGTTTCAAACTGGCATACAATAATGTACCCAAATGCCTGACTTCCACAACAACCTATTCTTCATCACTGCCATCATCCTCATTGCTTCTATCCTCTTCAACAACTTGTTTTATTACTACAACCTGATTTTCTGATGCACTCATATCACTATCAATACTTTCTGAAATAAGTATAGATTTGTTTTTCCATCTTACAAAAATGCACCTAAAACACAGGCATAAAGCCTATTATACTGCCCACCAGTGCTGGTCAATAGTACCAGTTACACCAAATATGCATCCCATAAAACGACTTTGTCAGTTATGCATGACGCTCAGATTTGTTGGTCTCTGAGTTGTTGTTTTTATAAAAGTGCATTAAAAATGACAAAAAAAACTTTAGAAAAATGTCATGCTCTGCTACTGTGTTGGAGACGAAGGAGCGCGGAGACGAAGGAGATTCACATTCAACTGTCTTTATTCATCCAAATAAAGCCACACAGGTAACAAGCAGGAAACACACTTGTAGCAAGGGGGTTTGACATACAATACCGGACAATCAAGACAAGAAAACACAGGGCTAAAGAACACTAGGTAATTACTAAAACACAGCTGGAACAAATTAACATAATTGGAACTAAACAAGGACAGGAAACAGGAAGGACCAAATAAGGGAGCACAAGGGGAACAAAACACAAGACAAGCCTGACAAAAATACATTTGGATGTACGATTATATTTTTTATTACGTGAATTTATATGTATTTTGTAGTCTAAAATCAGCTCGCTATGGAGCCTTGAGAGCATGTGACCTAACATGTGCTAATGTCTCCTTTACTACTTAGTTACCAAAAATGTGAAGCACATGGCTAATAAATTTTAATTTTACTGGTTGAAGGGGATGTCATTTGACATCACTAAAATAAAATTTTGTTGGTTGAACATTAATATTGTCAGGATTATGAACCTGTTTTGCGCGTTTCTGTTCAGTGTTCCCTTATTTGGTCATGTTCCTGTCCTCGTCTAGTCTAATTCGTTCATTCCCTGCACCTATGTTTAATTAATTATCCTGTGTATTTAAGTTCCTGTCTGTGTATTTCTCCCCTGTCAGGTCTACTTGTTGGATGTCATGTGTTTCCCGTGTTCCTGTTGTGGATTTTCCCTGTGATTTGAGTATTAAAGACTGTTCAACGTTTCAACGTCTCCATCGTTCCTCCCACAGTGAATCGTGACAAATATTGTATTTTAAATGCAATTTTCTTAGTGTCATTCATAAATGATGATATCCCATAGAGGATTAAGTGGCAGTTGCTTGACTGATGCAGGAATGAGAGCTTGTTTTTTACCAGTCCAAGTTTGTTATTAACTGTTTTTCAGGTCTCCTTGAAGAGATATGAGTGGCATTTACACCTGCCATTAACATGTGTTTTGTGTCTGTATAGTATTTTATGTTACTAGCAGGAATACATTTGCACCATCATTCCAACGTGTCTCCAGTGACATTGGAAAGAGATATGATCGTGCATAAGCCCAAAATTATAGTTTGTTTTTCACCAGTACACTAGGGTACACATAGCCTACAGTACATGTGATGTAAATTTTGCCATCAGCATAGTACACACATACTACACATAAAGCTGAAATTTCCTTTGGAAGTGCAGGTCATAAATGGCCGTGTCCCTACCAATATCCAGCCACTACCAAACTGTCCCTAGCAATAATTTTGATCAAATAATTAAATATATGTATTTGTTTTTGTCATTTCAGACGCATCTGAAACGTCATATCATTGATATTACCTAACAAGTTAAAGTAAATACGTTAGAAAACTGCGCGCTCTCAAGGATGCACATTTAATACATGTGCTGAATGTAGTCGCACACTGTAAAAAATAATTCAGAGGCTTTGTAAATATCACCAAAATAAAAACTTGTATTAACTTAATAAAATCTCTGAATATCATTTAAGAGATTATTTGACTTGGGCTTACCAAAATTAATGAGTAAAAATCCCACAGTTTATTTTATCTCAAATTTACTTGTTCTACTTAAGTATGTTTTAATAAAAATTAAGCATTTAACTAACAAATTATATTTTTCACATGTCCTTAATATTTTTGGTACATTTAAATGAAAATATTTGAGAATGTTGCAATAAAACTTGTCAGTTTTAAGAACAGAAATTACTGCTTATTTTCTATCATTTTTTTTTGTATTGTGCATCGACTTCAAAAATTGAGTATGTTTCGCGGCTATTGTGATCACGTGAACACAACGACCGTCTGCGCTCAACAACGGGAAATCTGCTTGCTGGTCACAACAAAGACAACTGGAAGAAGAAGAAGAAAGAAAACTGAGGCTAATACCACCTTAAGACTCCTTTAAAATACTGGTAAGTAGTCAGTTATCAAAAGTTAAAGAAATATTGGCTGTGTTTTCGGGTACACAAAACGTTCGGTGTAATTTTTTGAATGCGGTTGCAGCCTTGCTGTTCTGTGGCAACCTTAACTATTAACTACTTTTTGGAAGGGGCAATTCTAGAATCACTGTGACTTTGTAGTTTTTATTTTTTTTTCTCAAACCACCAAATATTCAGCTAAAATACAGTGCTGAACTTGAAGCTCGGCAACTTCAAATGTATGTAAAATTAGTAATTTTTTTTCTGTTATAACGCAGCATAGCGTGCCTGTGTATGAGAGGGAGGGGCCATATTACTATTAACTGCCGAGCCGTTTCTCATTGTTACCAGTTATGTGCAAAATGAGTAATTGCTGAAAACAATGACTAAACTAGTCTATCCGTAGTCCAGCAATTGTATGTAACGTTAGACTGGTGTAATGGGACAAATCCTGGTGCGCTGCAGCTGCGTCAGTGGCCCATTGAAAAAAATACTTTTTTAATCGGCCGTTGTTCTGTCGATTTGTGCTACCCCGTCAGATTTTCCTACCTCCCATCAAAACAGTAGGTAGTACAATTCGACAACGAAAAATGCTACCTGTTAAATTATCATTTATTAATGTCTACACCTACCACAACTCTAAACCTACCCTTAAAGTAATGCAAATACAGTAATTATGTGTTATATTCGCGGTTGTGTCTAGAAATGATACAGCTACCGGAAACCAACAATAAATATTTTTTTCTACCTATTAGAATGTGTTTTATTAACGTCTACACCTACTCCAACCCTAAACCTACCCCTTACAGATGCATTAAATATTGTTGTTCAGCGTGAGATCACACCATGTCGGAATAGCCGAAACTACAATATACTGTGTGTAAAAAGCTACCATCTCTTTGTATAACTCGTAATTACAACTGTAAACTCGGTGCAAAGTTTTCCGAGAGCCCCTACCCTTATGAAACAAAAATATATGTGAATATATTGGAAGATATAATGTGATATATGAAATAATATGTTTTGATATATGGGACTCTAGTGCTTATATTTTTCAATATTCTGCAATATATGCATGAACCATGTATAGCCATATATTGATACATATAAAATATATATTTAGCAATAAGATAGAAACAATACAGTACAGAGCTTTATTGAAACACTTTTTCCTTTTTATTAACACATTGGTTTACATACAAAATTAAATGTCTCGAAAATACATTCCCAATATGCCTACAAAGGTCCCCAATTCTATACAGATTCAGGCAAATTAACGTCCACATTTAATCATTCAGCAGACACTTTTATCCAAAGTGACTTAAATGAAGACAATAGCCAACAATAATATGTAAGTGCTGTACTATATACAGTATATATATATATATATATATATATATATATATATATATATATATATATATGTATTTTCACAAACATTTAGTAGATATTAACAATATATTTACTATATATACACACACAAATGTATGGTCATACATTACAGGATATATACATACATATATGGATATATATATGTAACATACATATATGAATATATATTACAAAATATATGTCAGACTTGGTTACATATATATGTAACATACAAGTTCCCATTTAAGTGTTAATATATATAGTACATGTGAAAATACATTACACACACACACACACACACACACATGTGGCCCAGGGTCACATATGTGACCCTGGGCCACAATATATTTGTAGCAATAGCCAAAAATGCATTGTATGGGTCAACATTATCGATTTTTCTTTTATGCCAAAAATCATTTGGATATTAAGTAAAGATCATGTTCCATGAAGATATTTTGTAAATTTCCTACCGTAAATATATTAAAACTTCATGTTCAACTTCATTTGGACAACCTTAAAGGCAATTTCCTCAGTATTTTGATTTTTTTGCACCCTCAGATTCCATATTTTCAAATAGTTGTATTATCCTATCATAACAAATCATACACCAATGGAAAGCTTACTTATTCAGCTTTCAGATGATGTATAATAATGATGTATCTCAATTTGGAAAAGTTGACACTTATGACTGGTTTTGTGGTCCAGGGTCACATATATATACTGTCCCCTCTATAAGTATTGGAACAGTAAAGACAAAATTGCTCTGTTGGCTGTTGAGTCAAGACATTTACAAATATGATTAAAAGATGAATATGAGACAAAACTACAGAATGTCACATTTTATTATTGGGTGATTCAACACATAGATGTTTTACCAGCTAAGAAGTTCAGCACTTTTAGAGTTTCATCCCCCTATCTGATGTGAGCATAAGTATTGGAACAGTTGCCTCACAGGCCTTTCTAAGTGATCAGCTGTGTCCTGTTGCTAGTGTTGTTTTTGGCGGCCTGTTTTAATTTTAGTTTTAGTCTAGTCTTTGTGTGAAGCAGTCATTTTAGTTTTTATTAGTTTTAGTCATGCTCATACTCTTTTTAGTCTAGTCAAGTTTTAGTCAACTAAAAGTCTGAGCATTTTAGTATTATTTTAGTCAGAATTATCCATGACTATTTTCGTCTAGTTTTAGTCAACGAAAACTGATGACTATTTTCGTCTAGTCTTAGTCAACGAAAACTGATGACATTTAGTCTAGTTTTAGTCAATGAAAATTTTATTTTAGTCTCTTTTTAGTAATGCAATTCTATTTAACCCAGTCAATATAGTATAAGTACCTAACAGTATAGACGAAACCAAAATTTTCTTTTAGCCAAACCCATTTCAAACAAGGTTATCTTATTATATTATTGTTACCTTATAGACTTAAGAATACATCCAAAGACACTCTGATTTGAATTTACAACATTTATTTTACCAACCAAACATATTAGAAGTACACACACATAAATTTAAATAAATAAAAACAATAAATAAAATAAAATAGCATCACATGACAATGCCAGAAAAAAATATATAACGTTACATTCAAGTTTAACAAAGAGAAACAAGGTGCTTGAATGCTCGAGCTACAATAACATACTAAAAAGTGCAAATAAAATGTGTGTGTCTGTTACTTGTATTGCTTGTAAACTGAAGTCAGATGAAGCCGGCCATCGGTCTCTTTCTCTGTGTCAGACTTAACTTTGTTTGTTGTCGCCTTCTAAATAATGCCGCGAGTGGAGCTTGAGGAAGTGACGTCGCCTGCGTCTGCGCAGAGTGTTGCCAAGTCCCCAAATATTTAGACCCTGGAACTTTACCGGGGAACCCCCCTCGAAATGCGATTGGGCTAGTTTTGATGCGAAAACCTGGCAACCCTGACAGCCCCTGAAGTAACGTTAAGTCACATGAAACAGAAATACTGCAAAATAATAACGCGACTAAACGAGACGAAATAACGTTATAACATTTTGTTTCGTCTCGTTTTGGTCAACGAAAATGAAGAGACATTTTAGCATAGTTTTTATTTTGTAAACCACATTTAGTCTCATTTTTATTCGTCAACGATATTGCATTATACATTTAATTATCGTCATCGTCACATGACCAGCATTTACGTTCCGTCTCGTCTCGTTTTCGTCACGTGATAAAGGTTCGTTGACGACGATATTTCGTAATAATTTTCGTTGACGAAAGCAACACTACCTGTTGCATTAATTTTTCAGATATTAAAAGCAGGGAATGTGTCGTATCAGTTATATCCATTACTTCTGCATTCTGAATCTGGCATTCGATGAAGACACACAAACCAGGATGAAGATGAGGGAGCTGACTTTGAGAGAAAGCAAGCAATTTGGATGCTAAAAGAAAAGAGGAAGTAAATTAGAGCTATAGCAAAAACAAAGGGCATGGAGAAATCAAGAGTTTGGAAACCATCAGCGACACCAGCAACCAACAATGACCTGATCGGCTGAGAAAACAACAGTAGTTGATGACAGACAAATCATAAAAGCTGTGAAAATGAACCTAGATAAAAAAATGTGTCTGTAAAATCACCAAAAACTTCCAGAAAGCTGGGGTGATGTTCTCTGGTACCTCAGAGTTTTCATCAACGGTTGGCCGTGAGAGACTGGTTGTTGAACAGGTGCTTGTCATCTCTGAGATGGTGGTGTACCAGGTGATCACCTGCCTTCCGTTCTGTCGCTGGTCAGAATGTCGCTGGTTTTATGTTTAAAAAAAACAAAAAAACTTTGTATTTCTTGAAAATCAATTAATGTTTTGCCAGATAGAACCTTGTAAGAAAATTAGTTTTTAGAATTAGAAGGTTCTATTTGCATTTGACCTGTTCCAAAAATCCCCATTTTAAAATTTGAGATTATTTTGATATTGTACATTTAGAATACATTTAGGGTCTCTGTCATTTTCATGTAGGAAAGAGACTTGTTCCCCATATCATTTTTGCTATATGTAATGCAAAAACTTTGAAGCTCAATGTCTCAAAACCACTCAGAATGCAGATAGAACCTTATAATTCCAAGGCGACGAAGTGTCTGCATTCTGCATGCTGGCATGCTATGGAGAAGAGAGACTGACACAGATCTGTGTGGAGTAAAAGCCTATGTGTGGTGGGACAACTAAGTGTTGTGTCAGTGATTGTGAACCACTAGTGAAGTGTGGTGATGACTGTGTTGATCTCAGGGTATCTAGGTAGACTAGAGATGTGAAGACTTTGTCACTCTAATGAGGAAGAGGGAAAAGAGAGAAAAAGGTGAAAAAAATTCAATTAGAAGAAACAATTCCTTTTTTTTCAAATGAGGAAATTCTTTTTTTTTATTAAATGTTGTTGTCAAGAAGGTAAACAATATCATTAAATCTCTGTTTTTAGACAAATTAATATAATAAAAATTCTGATATGTCTTTTCTTAGTCTGACAGGATTGACACCGTACACCTTACAGTTGGACCGCTCACCAGGGAGGCTGCGAAGGCGACAGTTGCTCAACACTTATCTCTATTCAAATTGATCTCAGCGTTGGATGAGATGTTAAAATTTGGATTGCGTTTTCAAATGTAGGGAGTCTAGGAAGAACGAAAGAGGGTTTGATTACAATCAAATTCGTAAAGATGATTAGTCTTTTTTGACAAGATTGTGTATCTCATTCACTTAGAATTGATTGATGGTTCTTACAGGTCCCTACAAATGTGAAAAAATGAAGAGGAAAGAGGAGAGAAGGGAAGAAGACAGTAAATTGAGTGGATTGGGTCCACTAGCAAGCTGTTATGCCCAACTATGAGTAGAGCGTTGTTTTCAGTTGCTGCACAACTAATCAAACAAAAATAAATTTTGGGTGAAAGAGATTTATCTCTCTAATTTATTTAAACTCGTAGTGAGGGATAACAATGTCTCCTATTAAGGTGTGTCATTCCCAAGCTTGGATACACAGAGGAAATAAAATGGTAAGACGAAGTAAAATTAAAAAAGTAATAAATGGGCTAAATAATCAAATAGATATGGGTAATAAATAAATTAGGTAGAATAAGTTTACTTAAACTTTCAAAGTTCAAGACTTATTTGTACCTAAAATGATTAGGCCCAAAAGAGAATACTAGAAGTAATGGATCATATGAAATGATCTGAGGGGGAAATTTGAATGATTCCAAATAATATAATTAATGTTTTAATTACATTTTTAATTTGGCACAATTAATAATTGTGAACTAGTATTTCCCTTTCTAGTAAAAATGCAAATAAGTGGCAAGAAGTGAGAAAAGGGAGGAATAAGAAAGAGACCAACAAGTGTATTAGTTGAGATGTTTAAAGAGTTAAACCACTTTAGCTTTTTCAAACACCCACTGTATTCCACAACTGCATGTTAATGCTAACTGCTAACCTTTGAGGCTAATTTCTTTAGCATATACTTCAATGTAAACACAACCGTTTGTAACGCGCTGAGTTAGGATGAATGTAAAGGATAGCTCGCCTAACTCAAGTTGCAGAAAATCAGTCGAAGCTCACACAGGTCGCATTCCACATCTCGAGCTTTATTTCTCTGTCAACAGCGTTACTTATTTGAGGAAAACAACTTAAATGAGCAACAGAAATTAAAATAAAACCATCGGACCCGCACACATGCGGTTCTCGTGGCACACGCGTCTGCAGACTGCTCACAGAATGACGCTCCGCTCTTAAAGGAGCCACATCTTATTTCACTCGTTACAGATTTCCCCCGGCCAAAAAGAGGCTGCCCTCAGCCGTACACAGCAAAAGAAACACTACCACTTAACAACTCTTCATACATGACTGAGTTGAAAAGCTAAAAGGGCAGAGGAATAGATCATGCACAAATAGTACAATCATACATGTTAGTACAGTGCATATTAGTTTGGAAATAAACGCATAACAGAAATACAAAAGTTGAATGCACAAATTTGTCAGATGCAAACAATGAACCTGTACCAAGAACATGTACCCAGAACAATTAACACTCTTAAACAACACTGAAACTTTGTTTTTCATCCTTAATGCAAGTTAAGCCTTTGTGTATGGTAGGGGTTAGTCCACCTATTCACTGTCCAGTCAGATGTAATTCTAGGGACTCATCTTTGTCTTAGTGCATAATGACCCAGACCCTGGTTTGAAGCAGTGGGCAGGGTTGCAGTATTACTCATGTCAGGTGTCATGCCATGTAACTTAGAGACAGCCCCCACGTCAATACTGTCTGGAACAATGTCAAGTGAATGTTCAGTCAAATGGTCTGGGACACCACCATCCGACTGACCAACTGAGTAGTTTGAGTAGTCAGGACTAAGCCTCTGGTCAACATCAACAGATCTCTCCCCATCCATCTGGGAGGTAATGTCCCCATTCAAAGTCAGAGACATTTCAACATCGTCAAAGGATCTTGTTTTGGTCATGGCTGTGTCCCATGAATGAAATGGCTGTAGATTCGCCACATGAAAGACGCCAGCATCCCCCCCAGTGTCTACATTTGAAAGTCTGTAATTGACACTTGACAGTTTTTTAGATATGACAAATGGCCCAGCATATACTGGAGCCAGCTTGGCAGTAAACTTTGCATCAGCAACAGATTTGGGGTTGGTCTTGACCCTGACCAAGTCCCCCACAGCATAGGAGGCTGTGCGACGCTCCTGGTCATAATAATGTTTCCTTTTTGTATGGCTCGCCTCCAGAGTGGCTCTGGCATGATCATGAGCAACCTGCAGGGAAGCTCTCAAACTCTCAGGGTACAGTATATCAGGATCGTCTACTCCCGTTGCATTTGGTTGTGTTATCAAATCCAGCGGCGTCTCCAACTCACGGCCATATAACAGCATTGCTGGAGAGTGACCAGTGCTCTCATGGGGTGCAGTACGAAGAGCGAAACAGATTTGTGGAAAATACTTGTCCCACGAAGTGTGCTTGTCCCCCACATATGCACGAATGACAGTCTTCAATGTGCGGTTAACTCTCTCGGTTGCGTTAGTTTGTGGGTGGTACGCCTTTGTCAACCGGTGTTTGGTACCAAAGGCAGCGATCACGTGTTCGAAGGGCTTGCTTACAAATGGCATGCCCCGATCTGAAATGAGATAAGTGGGTGTGCCATGGCGGGCAAAGATCTCACTAAGGAATTTACTTGCTGCCACCTGAGCCTTTGCTGACCGCACTGCACTCACTTCCACCCACTTAGAGAAGTAGTCAACAAAGACAATCAAATATTCATTTCCATTCTGAGTACGAGGAAGCGGGCCCACAAAGTCCACTCCTGTGTATTCCCAGGGCTTTAGTGGTTTGATCGGAACCATTAGGCCTGCTGGTTTTCTTTGGCTCGGTTTAGTTAACTGGCACACAGGGCATGAAATAACGTATCTTTTTGCGTCCGCTGCCATTTTTGGCCAAAAGAACCTCTGCCTCAGCCTGGCCAGAGTTTTTGTCACACCGAGATGGCCAGCAGTAGGATGGTCATGATAGTATTTGAGCACAGTGGGTCGAAGAACTGCTGGGACCAATAGCTTAAGCTGCTTCATAGGATGCAGACCACAGGTTACTTTGGGGTCCTGAAAATAAAGCAGACCGTCTTGAAAAACATGTTCCTCATCCGTGCCGCCTTTTTCAAGATTTCGGATGAGATTTCCGACCACTGGGTCATCTTTCTGCAACTGCCTCAATTGCTCTCTGTCAGTGACCATGACCGAGGAGAGACTGCGCAGATCCAAACCACCTATGATTGCATGCACCGGAAGAATGTCAATGGGGCCATCACTATGCGGCAGTGGGTTGCGAGACAGAGCATCTGGAACATTATTCTGAACACCTGGCTTGTGGACGATGCTAAAATCAAAATCCTGTAGGCGCAAGGACCATCTCGCCAGTCATCCAGAAGGGTTGGGACAATTCATCAACCACCTCAGGCTGTTGTGGTCTGTATAAATGGTTACGTGAAGGCCCTCAACGTAAGGCCTGAAATGCTCCAGAGCCCAAATCACTCCCAAATCACTCCCAAACACTCCTTCTCGGGTGTCGAGTACTGCCTTTCAGCTTTGTGCAAAGTTCTACTCGCAAAAGCAACAGCAACATCCCGCCCCGAGTCATCCTTCTGCATCAGGGCTGCACCAAGTCCCAAGTCACACGCGTCAGTGTGGATGAAGAATGGACGTGTGAAATCTGGGAGGCACAGAATGGGTTCAGACGTGAGGCAGTTTTTCAAGTAATCCACTGAAGCCTGACAACTGTCATCCCAGTTGAATGGGGTTTCCTTTCTGGTGAGTTTAAAAAGTGGCTCGGCTTTCCGTGCATAATTTGGAATAAATCGTCTGTCATAGCCTGTGAGGCCGAGAAATCCCCTCACTTGTTTCACATCCGTTGGCGTTTTGAACTCAGTGACTGCTTCGACCTTTTTCGGGTCAGGAGAAATACCTTCTGGTGTGACCCTGTATCCTAGGAAGGTAAGTTCACTCAAGCAGAACTGACATTTATTCATTTTGAGCATGAGACCAGCTGACTCAAGTCTAGAAAGGACTTCTCGAAGGTCTACTAAGTGCTGCTCAAAGGTTGGAGAAGCGATGACGATATCATCTAAGTACACTGCACAGCACTTATAAATTAACCCAGCAAGGATGTTGTTCATTACTCTTTGAAATGTGGCCGGAGTATTACTAAGCCCAAAAGGGAGGACTTTGAATTGAAACAGGCCACAGTGCGATACGAAAACTGTCTTTGGTCTCGACTGCTTCTCCACTGACACTTGCTAATACCCTCGAGCCAAATCAAGAGTGGTAAGAAATTTTCCACGAGCCAAGAAATCCAATCATTCATCGACTCTGGGGAGTGGGTAAGAATCCTTTAGCGTAAGGTGATTCAAGCCTCTGTAGTCGACGCAAAACCTGTGGTCTCCGCACGGCTTTTTGACAATCACCACAGGCGCAGCCCATGGACTAGAAGAAGGTTCGATTATGTTTTCCTCCAGCATCCTCTGAATCTGGTCCTCGATGATCTGTTTTTTAGCTGGTGATGTTCTGTATGGCGGGAGGTGAACAGGTTTTGCATCACCGGTGTTGACTACGTGCTCAGCCAATGAGGTGTCCATCAAACAAGCTAAAGAAGTCCTTAAGAAGGTCCAACAATTTCCCTTTTTGTTCCCTCTCTAGACAAGCCATCTCCACCTTCTCATCCAAGGCAGACTGGCTGACATCCAAGAACATCAAGCTCCCAATCTCAGGTGCCTCTAACCACTCACTCAAAACCTCCTGAGGAGTAGGTTCACCCAGGGTCACTGTTCTTGATGGGATATGGATGCTAACTGATGCACGCAGCATAAAATCCATTCCCAAGATAAGTGGAGAAGAAAGATCAGGGATAATGACAAACCGATGGTAGAAACTTTGTCCTTGGAGGCCAATATTTAACCAGACAATACCAGTAGGACTGCAAGATGCACTGTTAGCAAGCTGAATTGGGGGTAAAGTCCAAGGCTGAACCTTTTGAGAACGTTGCAAGACATCAGAAATCATGTTTGTACGAACCGCCGAAAGTGAGGCACCTGTGTCCAGCGCTGCATCCACCGCTTTGTTACAGAGGTTGACTTTAATGATAAATGGTGTATTCCAAAATGAAGGAGAAGTACGGTCCTCCACATGACCAAGCACAAGCGGCTCAGGTGGGTACATAAGACATGGTTGAGGCACACTTATCTTCTGGAGGGAGGATTGCCTCTGTGAAACGTCCTCCCCCCCTTGAAGTTTTCCTTCTGCCGAACTGAGCTTTGGTTTTTCTCCTCTCTGTCCATGTATGTTGCGGCTTCCCTATCCTCATTAATGTTTCGTGACTCATTTGAAACTTGACCACACTGGTTTCCAGTGGCCGGAAAAGAGTCTGCTTGTACAACGTTACAATTCGGACAGTTCCTAATTGTGAAGCCAGGTGCGGAGCATTTGAAACAGTAAGTTTCTCGTGCATGTTTGCTTTTCTGTACCACTGGTTCATTACGACAGTCAGGGCCAAGAGCAGAGTGCAGCTCATGGGCGCACATCAAAAGGTCTATTACTGAAGTAATTTGCTTGCCGTATAGTGCAACTCTGTAGCGCTCCAGCGCATGCTTGCAGATAAGATCAATTTGTTCCTGCTCTGGTGGTGGAGACTTGTGTTTCTTGAATTCAGATAGCAAGTGTGCTACAAATGTTGGAAATGGTTCTCCTGGGGCTTGTACACGGTCAAGAATACCTCTCCAGACACACTCTTGGTTATCTAATGGAAGAAACACAGTCTTAAACACTGTGCAGAACTGTGTCCAAGATGTGACATGTGAACTCAGTACTGTAAACCACTTCCTGGGCTCTTTAGCTAAGAAGCGTGGTAATTCAAGCAAAATTTGAGCAGCACTCAGACCCAAGGAAGTTCTATAGGCATCCACAAGCAAAAGCCAGTCACCGGGCTGAACTTTTCCATCATTCATAAATACTGGAGGCTCCATCCTTGATTGATGTAGCACTGAAGCTAGAGTTCTGGTCGCGTTGTTCAATTCCAGAGAGCTTTTGAGCAAGGCCAACTACATTCTCTGTCCTGGTGTGTGTCTCAGCTTGAAAGAACCGAGGTTCCTGTATTTGAACAGCTGGCATCTGGACATGAGGGTGTAAAGAATTTAATCTTTTACATTGATTTAATTTTAGCTCTTTTGTTTTAAGCTTTATTTTGAATTTCAGCTTTAGGGAATCTTAACATTCTAGATTAGTATGATCAATTGATATTAATCAAAACGTCCAATTTATACCTTGTTTAACACTCGTCCCGCGAGTCGTTAAGTTTCAGTATATTCTGATAAATTCTGTATTATTTTCGTGGCCACGCTATAATAATACAGAATTATTTAAGTACCTTTATGACAGTTATGAGCATAGGTAACGTTATCTTTTAGGCAAAGCTTGATTTGAAAATTACACACCAAAACACAGAACACTTCTCTATGAATCAAACAAGAGTTTATTTACTATCTTACTAACATACATGAACTAAGCTAAATAACACAAACACAAAATACATACACACAGGCAATGATTTGTTGCAATTGAGAATGATTAAAATATAGCACTGTTTTACACGATTTTACTCGTGTCGATCATCAAATGGAGAACTCTCTTAATTTTACTTTAGAGATAGATACGACCAGTTCAGCAGAATAGAGATTTTGTTTGATTACTTGCTTTTAAGTTGAAATGACGCTGATGGCTCGAGGGAACCCCACGTGTCGTTGCGTGACGTCACTCTGGGGATGTCCTTCTGTTGTTGCTTGGTTTGCTCGGTGTTGTTTGATGCTCGAAGTTCTTTTCGCGTAGCTTCAGGCTTTCGAGGGTTTCTTCAGAGATTTGACTGAGTGTTGGCTCAGTGTTCGAGACTCGGCCTAGATGTTGAAGGCTGCGAGTTCTTTTGGAGTAGCTCCAAGTTTCAAAGAAGTGCGCGATTTTTTTAGCAGAGCAGAGAGAGCAGAGAGCGGGGATCCGCTTTTTAAAGGGACTGACGTCAGAGGCCTTCCGTTCAACCCCCAGAGGCTTCCACCAACCAGGTTGTCCCTCTGGACGGAGGTCCACCTACACGGCTCATTTTCCATGCAGTAAATTTATCTGCTTAGTTATTTTGTCACACGAAGAAAATATCTTTTAACACGTTCTAATCACACATTATTATACTCAATATTAACTTCCCATGCACACCAAATTCTTGCATTTGTCCTGACCGTTAATATGAAACCAAATATAAGGTATTTGACATACATTAACAGCTTTCATGCTAAACTAACTCAAAAGGGTTCTATTTAAAGATTAGAAATAACACATCATGCATATACTACTAGCAGGTCTAGTAGTTCTTGCACAGGAGAAAATTATACCTCAAAAGATTATAAAAACATACCATTGATTACAATGACACAGCAAGCTTATAAATGACATAAAATACACATTGATATATTTTGTAAAATATATTGTATATATTGCTTTTGATAACAGCAACAGGTATTAATTGTCTTTTGGAACACTTTATAAAAGTTTGAGTCTTTGTTCGGTTAAAGAAATGAAAGGCACATATCCTTGCCATGTCCTGGGAGGACGGGAGGTCATAAAGTCACTTTGGGGCTATATCTGTAAAATCTCAACACTCGGACTCTTCCATAAAACAGTCTTTTTCTTGATACCATCATTGAGTTACTGCTTTAAGGATCATCCCAGAGCAAGTCCAGACCTAGTGGTCCTCGTTCCATCCTGGTTAAATGATGGTTAAGTGATAAGAAACAAGTGAAGTCCTGTTTTAACCACATTCACGATGCTCTCCTCCAATTCCTCCTTGTTTTAACAAAGTCTCTTCAGATAACAAGGTTTTATGGCAGGAAATCTGAGTTCAGGAATGTGCTCGCCATTATGTTCAGATGTGTGTGCGTTCTACCTTCCCCAAGGTCTTACACATCCCCCTTTTGCTCGGTGAGGTTCCCATTGCGAACGTCGGCGGGCACTGGAACAAGAAGCAGGGAGAACAGGCACACACAAGACACAAACAACATTTCCATCACTGACTGAATCCTGGTGCAGGGTAATTTGGGAAAGAACAGGTTAGGAACTTGAGAAGATGTAGGGGTGCATTCTTTAGGATTACTGGCAATTGAGTCATTCCGATTGGTTTAATTGTTAGGGTTCGACGAGGCGGTATAGGCGTGATCTCAAGCAGGTTGGTTGAGTTCTCAGGTTCAGGTTCTTGGTCGGTTTTATCACGTCGGAAAATGCGTGGGACGCCTGACGTGCATTTGTTGAAAGACTCTTGAATGGCGTTCACTCGCTTGTGTAGGAGGAAGGCCAGTGTCAATGTCACAACGTACCCTACAATAGTAGAGATGCAAAGCGCTGTGTCAGCGGCAGACCAAGACCGAATAATAGGCGCACCAGCGGGCGGAAGGCGAGCGATAGCTTCTAAAGCTGTATCAACAGGAGTCAAGTCAGTAAGTTGCGTTCCTTCCTCCTTGATCCTTTCTTCCAATTCTGGATCAAGGACGAAGGAGTGCTGTTTGAAGAAGGGCGAGATTTCGATTTCAGCCTGATACTCGTCGTCGGTAAGGTGATACGATGCTAACTCGTCGATATGGAGGATCGAGCCCTTAGAGACAGTGATCCATAAAGTTTGGTTGGGCAAGGTAATGCGTGTGGCTGTGTCGTGTTGATCGTATGTGAGGGTAGCTGTTCGTGCTGGGGTGTTGACCAGCCATCGGTTTCCGATGATTTCGGCTTGCGTTACCTCAACTTGAGAACGTGGTGTCGCTTCGGCAGGGCAGCTAATGTCGGGTCTAATGGATTCTAGGCCGCAGATGCCCTCAGTATTATCGCGTACGAAATGTTTACTCGGGCAAAGGAAGTGAATGTCCTTCGTGCGCGTACACATCCTTAGGTTTGGGGCCAAGTACAACTGCTCGTTGTTATCGTGATACGCAACGACTTCAGGAGTGTGGATTTTGACATAGGTGTTCCCTTGCCAAAATCCCACATTCACAACGTCTTTGAGCCGGTAAATGTTATTCGAGTCGCTAATGGGCAAACTGAGGAGAAAGGCCAAGTCGCCTGCTTCCGGGTCTACATACAAGGGAATAGCGATACCCAGGGAAAAGGCGAGATGGGTTTGGATAGGACTAGCAGAGCCCACGGTGGCCGAAGCTAGGATGTTTTGGACAAGGTCTAAGAGGTATCAAGTAGTGTGCAATCCTACCCATGGCTAAGTTATCAATCGAGGACTTATTTCACGTAGCATGTCAGTCATGATTTGGCGGGTCGCCTCGATCGGTTGATAACGGTTCTCACAACGAGTTACAACGAAAATAAATAAAATAATTGGTAAAGGGAGTTCCCTGATGAGGGGACTAGAGGGGAGAGGAAATTATAGTGAAAGAGGAAGAAGGAGAAAAAACAAAAACAAACAAAAACAAACAAAAAACAAAACAAAACAAAACAAAGAGACACAGGTGAAAGGAAACAACAAAACGAGAAACGGCGGCACAAGGACAACGAATGAGGTTAGGCATCAAACGAGTGTCACATGTGTGAAGTAACTCCTCTCTACTAGAGGCTGACTCTAGCAGTGCAGCTGAGGAGAGAGTGTACGTGTTGCTTCTCAACAAGGTCGCTATATGTTTTCCTAACAACAGAAATTAGGTTAGTGTGGTGTAGAGCATATGATTGTCGGTCTGTGTCAGTGGGTTTGATCTTCCCCCTTTTCCGGTCGGCTGGAGCTCTGGTGCCTCTTTATCTGGTTTCTATGGACCCATCGAAGGACTGGCTCGCTGCGCCCTTGTCCGATTTTGATTCGGTAGGCGACAGGTGAGAGCTTGTCTACAATCGTGTGGGGTCCTGTCCAGTGAGGTAGGAACTTCTTTGACAGGCGATGGGGAGCGTTCTGCCTTGGTCGGGCGAAGCTGTAGTACCACACTTTGTCTCCGACATTGAACTCATGGTGAGAGGCCTTTTGGTCGTAGTAGGCTTTACGACCTTCCGCACTTCGTTGTAGTTGCTGTTGAGCGAAGGCGAAAGTCATTCTCAGGTGCTGATGCAACTCTTCCAGGTATTGGTGAGTGGTATAGGCGGTGACGAGGTTCAGGTCACCAGGTTGGTACAGCAGGTGTAGCGGTAGCGTCATGTTTCTCCCTGTCATCAATGTGAACGGGGGTACGCCGGTAGACTGGTGAGGGGTGGCTCGAGCAGCCATCAGTACCAGCGGAAGTTTAATATCCCAATCCTTTTGATTGGCGGACACATACTTCTTCAACATGCTGACCACTGTTTTATTGGCCCGTTCAACTTGACCCGAGGAAATTGGGTGGTGGCTTATATGGAGCTTGGCCTGTACACCCAGGAGTTTCCACACTTCCTGCATGATGTCGGCGGTGAAGTGGGTTCCGCGGTCAGAGTTGACCCTTAAAGGCAGTCCAAATCTTGAAAAGATGTGGTTCATTAACAGGCAGGCTGTTGTTTCTGCTGTATCATTGGGAGCTGGGAGGCACTCTATCCACTTCGTGAATTCGCAGACCACGGTGAGGAAGTATTTGTTACCTCGCGTTGACCGTGGCAGTGGTCCTACCCAGTCTATTTGGAGGTCCGACCAGGGGAAAGTCATTCCTTTCCTTTGCAGTGGGGCTCGGTGGTTTGGGTTTGCCGGTTGAAACTGGCAACACACCAGGCATCCTTTTACGTATTCCGCCACGTCTTGCTGCATGCCAGGCCAGTATGCTACTTGCTTGAGTGTTTCATAGGTGGCCTTGGCGCCGTGGTGTCCTGCGCATGGTGCATCGTGGGCGTGTGTCAGCATCATCCCCCTTTGGCCGTGAGGGACTACGAGCTTTGGCGTAGTTAGGGGCTCAGGGACATACGTGAGCACACCGTCTCTCAGATGCAGCATGTGCTTGATTGAGTGGAGCGTGCGGAGCTCGGAGGAAGCAGCTAGGTCGGAGGTGGAAATAGGATGAGTTAAGGGGTCGGAAATGTGAGCTGCCATAGTTCGCAGTGTTTGATCTGCCTTTTGGAGTGTAAGAAGATCGTTAGCAGCGAACTGAGGTGAAATGGCAATGTGGGAGGAGTTGGGGTTTTGTACGCCAGTGGCGTGTTGGCGGCGGGTAATGGCCACTACTGAAGGGTTGGGAGGGAGGGCTTGAAATGTCCAGGACTCTCCGTGTAATGCACCTGCTTTGGCGAGGGCATCGGTTTGGTCATTGAAGTCTTTGTCTTGTCCTGGTTGACGTGAATGACCTCGAACCTTTATCCAATAAACGATAATGTCATGTTCAGTGACAATGGCATCGCCTGCTTGGAAGAGTTCCTGGTGTTTGACAGGCTTGTTGTTAGCTGTCTTGAATCCATTCTGTTTCCATCCAGCTAAATGGCATGTGAAGCTTAGACGGGCGTAGTTCGAATCGGTACAGATGAGGAGTTCTTTGATGTTGTGGGATGCCGCCATCTGAAGTGTGATGAGGATGGCTGCTATTTCAGCATATTGCGATGAGCGAGGGCCTAAGTTGAATTGCTGCGGTGGGCAGGGGTCGTTGTTGAGCCAGACCACTCCCGCTCCAGCTTGTAAATTGCCCTTGTGGTTGTAGGAGCAGCCGTCGACATATGCTGTGGGCATTCCTTCACATACATTCTCCTCGAAGTACCTGTGATTCGTCAGTTGAGGTTGTGGCGGTTCTTTAGGTTCCGCTGGAGTATGCAGCGTGTCCGTTGAACAGTTTTGGCAGGCCGCTAGCCCGTTTCCAAGTGAGGATTTGTAGTTTTGGACATATCTTGCCTCGACGTCCCGTCCTTGGAGTGTCATTAGCCAGGTAGCTATGCGTGTGTTGGTCACCACGCCATCTCTGATGCGTTGACTGTTTAGGAAGGTGACCGGCTGATGACAAGTCTCGATGATGACTTTCTGTGCACCGATGTAATTAGAGAAACGCTGGATAGCCCACACAGTGCAAAGCAACGCCTTTTCGCAGTTTGAGTACTTGCATTCTGGTGGAAGCAGCGTTTTGCTGGCATAAGCGACCACTCGTTTGTCTTTGTCATGGAGCTGGTATAGACCTGCACTGAGGCAATGATTGGAGAATCCAGCGTCCAGATAGAATTATTTTCCTGGGACTAGGTAGGCAAGGCACGGAGCAGAGCACAGGCACTGTTTGAGCTGGCCCATTGCTGTGTCCTGTGTTTCCGTCCAAACGAAGGGTTCATCCTTTTTCAGGAGGGAAGTTAGTGGTCGTGCGATGTCAGCGTAGTTCTCGATGAACTGTCGTGAATAATTGCACACTCCCAGAAAGCTTCGCAGCTCAGAGATGTTAGTCGGCGTCTTTATGCTTTGGATTGCTTGGGTGCGCTTAGACTGTGGCTCGATGCCGTTTCTTCCGACAAGCAATCCGACATAGTTCACCTTGGTTTTGCACCACTGTCCTTTGTGAAGGGCGATCTTGGCTCCTGCCGTTGTCAGCTGGTTTAGGACGTGATTGATCTCTTTAAGGTGGTCTTCCACACTTGAGCTTTTCATCAAAACGTCATCTACATAGACAAGGTTGCCTCTGGCTCTGGCGTCAGGGCATGCTTTGTTCAGGAAGATGTTGAATTCTGCTGGTGAGTTGGCATAGCCGAAGGGGCACCGTGTGAAGGTGTACTGTCGATTGCCAAATGTGAATGCCAGCTTGTGTTGGTCATCGGGGTGGACAGGGATTGTCCAGAACCCGGAGGCGACGTCCAGTGTGGACAGGATCGTCGAGCCTTTGATCTTTGGAATTTCTTGGTCCAATTGGGTCATAGGCCATCGTGACAATGGTACTTGCTGATTCAACTTGCGATAGTCGATGGTGGGCCGCCACTTTCCGTTGGGTTTTAGGACTGGCCATATCGGGGCAGAGTATGTGCTGTTACAGGGCCGGATGACCCCCTTTTCCAGCATGGAGTCAACAATCTCTTGCACTGGCTCATATGACGCTATTGGAATCTTGTACTGTCGCACAAATGTGGGTGGCGCATTTGGGTTTGTCGGGATGCGCACAGTGTGGATGTTGGTCAGTCCACAATCCAGGGAATCCTTTGCGAAGGAGTTCTTGTACTTGTGCAGAACCTCTTTGAGTCCTTGGCGATCCGCTTCATTGTGGAGGGCATCCGCCTCACTCAGGATCTGTTGAACTTGTGCGTTGAACCCGGCGTAGGGTTCTTCTGCAGTGAGGTCATTTGAGGGGCTTTGGGCCTCGCTGGTCACCTGTGTAGGTGGTTCTGTCGCAGGCTGTGTTGAGACAGCGTAGACAGCGAGGTGAGTGTCATCTGTTAATTCTGAACGGCAGACGCTTTCTCTGGACACCGGCAGAATGGATGTGATGGCAATGACTTCATGAGGTTTTGTAAATGTTACAGTGTCGTCGTATTCGTCTGACATTAGCTGTGTGGGTATAGGGCCTATGACAGGTACCATCAGTTCAAAGTCGTGGAACGCCTGGCTGATGAGCCATCCCAGGTGATTGGCTTTGGGAACGTGGATGTCTTGGGCCGTACAGTTGTTGAACAACACATACACAGCACGAGATGACACTTCCATGAGAGGTGTGGCTTCCAGAGTCAGTCCGAGTTTTAGGCAGGTCCTGGAAGGTTGGAAGAAGCCTAGCTTACTGTTTAGAGTTTGGCCAGGTCGCATGTTGAGGCGGACGCTGACACTCTTGCTGTAGGCAGGTATTGTGGCTTCTTGCTCCGTGATCATAGCACATGCGTCTGGCATGGTTTGACCGGATTGGAGGTTCTTGAGGTTGACTGACGTTGTCAGTTGGTGTGACAGGGGAGCCCATATGATGTCGTTTACGGTATCAATGCAAGCATTGAGCCGGACCAAGATATCCGCTCCAATGTAGATGTCATGCGGCAGGTCTGAGACAACGAGGAAGTAGTGAGTTAGCTGTCTGTTGTTCCATCGTATGTCCAGAGCGCAGATGATCTTGGAGGTGGCCATGGTTGTCGACCAGGGACTGAGAGGGAAGCGGCTGTGCTTAGCGACATGTGGTAGACACTGATGTCTTTGCTTCAATGTTTTGAATAGCTTCAGTCTGATGGCGGAGTTCTCTGCCCACAGTGCTAGTGCCGTGTCGGACACTGATGTGCCTTGGACATCTATTGCAGTCATGATTCGAAGGGGGCCTGCGTTTGATTCAGGCTCCTGCAGTGAGCAGAGGAGAGGGTCCTTGTCCTTGCTGTTTGTGCTTGGTCCAGATCCTGGCTTTGCTGCTGCATCATCGATCAGTGACTTAGGGACAGTGTCTGTGACTTGACACTGCGACTCGTTGGAGTCTAATGCCTGGCAAGGCAGAGGTTCACGGACTTGTGTCCACATCTTTAGGTGCTTGAAGTCTATTAGAGGTTCGAAGCGATTAAGCAGATCTTTCCCAATGAGGAGTGGATACGTTTTAAGTGGTGAAACGTATACGGGATGGACGAGGTCCATCGATCCCACCGTTAGGTGAATTGGGGCCACATGTTTTAGTTGTAGGCCCGTGTGGGAGTATGCTTGAAGGTTTAGTTCACACTTTTGGAGTTTGAGGGTTCTGTTAGTCCTCTTTGATCTTTCTTGGACTTCCTCTAGGAGTTCAGTAGACATTAGAGTAATGTCGGCTCCCGTATCGAGGAGGGCTTCGACTCTGATGTGTCGTTCGATGATTATGGAGAGGTAGAATTTTCTGGCTATACCTTTCTCAATGAGATCGCCTAGGAGTTGAGGGACTGGAGTTTGGGAGGAAACAGTTAGGATATCAGGGCTGATGTGGCGTTCTTCGGAGGAGTGGCAGATGACCAAGACAGCACTTTCAGGAACTTGAGGGGTTTCGTCAGCAGGTGTTTGTTGGACGCTGCTGTAATTTGGAGCATTAGGTGTTGAGTTAGTGTCTAACTCTGTTGCTGGGTTTTCAGGTGGGGTTTCGTGTCCATCTGAAGTTAGTGTGAGTACGGTTCTCTGAGAGTGAGGTGAAGGAGTGCTGTTCTCCTTGGCTGGTTGTGTCAACTGGTCGCTGCCATCTCGTCCGGCCGCTAGTCAGGCTGAATCTGGTTTCTCTTTCTTTTCCCATTTCCGATCTTCCTCCTTCCGTTGGAAGAATTCTTTCATCATCATTTTCATCAGTTCGTGTGAGTCGAAACACGGTGGTGTCTCTTGTTCCTGTGTGGGTTCAGTTTGAGCTCGGTCAGCTTGGAATCTTTGCGAATTCTTTCTTCGATTCCTTGGGCTGGTTGCTCCAGGGTGAGTTTGTCGTCTTCCCTTGGAGTTTCCGTTGGATTCCCATGAGTTTTTCTCTCTTGAGTTTCCAAATGAGCTTGGGTGGTTCCACGATCTCTCCCAATGACTTTCGTGAGGCCTTGACTGGTCCCATGTCTTTTCCCAGTGGCGTCCAGGTGAGCGTTGACGTCCACGCGGTCCATCCCAGCGTTCGTACCTCTGTTTAGATCGGGTACCAGCATGGGAGTCTCGTTCTTTGTTGGACGAGGGTGCATTCCACTCCCTGGGTGGCGGCTTGGCATTGTCTTGGCGTTGGGCGCCCTCTAGCGCCAGCCCTTGACTTTGAATGTTGAAGTCAAGAACGGCTGGGGTTTTGGCACCTTTTTCTGAGGCCATCTTTTGTTTGCCGTAGGCTTTCTGCGCCAAGTCTCGCAACTGCTGAGTATTCATTGTCCGTGGACATGCGAGAACGCCAAGATGGTGGCTTACGCCGGGATGAAGGTTTCGTAGGAAGAGAGTTTTAAAGTTCAGTTCATCCTCCATGTCAGGTTCGTTGCGAGTTCCAAAGTATGCCCGTCTGAGTCGGCTGTAGTAGGCTTGAGGAGGTTCGTGACGTCCTTGTCTCGTCTCCAGAGCAGCCACGAGGCCTTGTTCGGACTCAGGGTCAGAGAACTCTTTAATGAGGGCTTCTCGGAGCAGTTGGTAATCATTCTTTGTGTGAGCAGGCTGCCTGTCCAGGAAGCTGCGAACTTCAGAACTGGATGTCGTTCGAAGTAAATATAGTCTATCTTTGTCCGTAACGTTAGGTCGCATTTCCAGATGGAAATCGATATCTTGGAGATACGCTTGGACATTTGGGCTATTTGGCACGCTCGGGTTGAATTTGCCAATGTTCCTGGCGAGCTTGTCGAGGTCTTTTAGGTCCAAGCCATGCGATGATCTGTGACTGGTTGCAGCAGATTCTTTTGGCTGAGGTAACGTGATGTAATGTTCTCCAGAGTGAGTTGGTGAATGTTTCAACACCACCCCCTCCATCTTTTTCTCACGTGTCAGTCCAGGAACAGGTGACCCGGTCCTGCTTGGCAGGGGTGAGGTCAGTGCGCGTCGTGTCCTTGGTGGCTCACGGCGCAGTTCGTAAGCATGCTTGAGTTCCTCTTGGAAACTGTCAGATTCCTCTTTGACGTAGTCAAGCTGTCGTGTTAGACGGCTGATCTCGTTTCTTGACTCATCCAGGTGAGCTTCAAGGGCTTTGATTCTGCCGTTTTTATCTCTGAAGTCGGCCTTTGCTTTCTCCAGAAGCTGTTCAGCATACTGTAGCTTTTTGGACCGATCATCGTAGTCTGCCTTGACCTTTTCCAATTCTTGGCTAGTAGCTGCTAGGGTTTCTTTTAGCCGGTTGATCTCCTCCTCAGCACCTTGTTCCGCCTCATCCGACCCTTCCCGTCGTTCCTGAGCTTCAAGTTCCAGCTGCTCTATGTGTCGTTGTGCGCGTGTCAGCTCCTGCTGGCGTTGTGCAGCGTGCTTGTCGCTCAACTTGAGGGTGGCGATGAGTGTGTGGCTTAAGGAGCCGGTGATCTTGGCTAATTCTTTGTGATTGTAGCTGTGACTTGGGTCTTGTGACATTAGGCTTGTTATGTTGTCATCCAGCTGGTCTTGTGTCTGATGTTTTAGTGTTTCAACAGCCTTAGGGAGGAGAGTGTCTGTTGCAATGCTTAGCCATGTTTCCAAATCCTCCCAGTGACCGACATGTCCTGTTGTGTGAGACATGTTTGGGCGTGGTGAGTGAGATCTCGAACCGCGACTGACACAGACCTTGAGGAGAAAAACAAAACAAACCAAAACAAACAAACCAAAACAGAACAAATTAACAAACAAAGGGGTGTAGATGTGCAATATAGAATGTGTACTAGTGTTGACTGTGTAAAACAGGTGGGTGTGGTTCTCTGTGACTGTGATCCTCTGGGGCGTGCTTCTAATTTGTAGCCTCTGTGGGGGGAAAATTGAGCACACACACACAGGTAGCACAGCTAGAGAACAGGTAAAGAGAAGAAGAAGGCTGCTTCTAATCAGAGGATTTGTAAATTACAATTTTTTTTTGTAAGTCTGTGATTGCAATTGGTTTTCTCCGGGGTGAAGGAAAACAATAACAATGACAGCACTGGTCCCGTTAATGACAAAATTGACACCACAAGCTAATTAGAGTGTTCGCGTGCTTGAAGTTTTCCGGCGCCTTTCTTCTGTGGACCTGCTTTAACCTGGCGGGGTAGGATTTCACAAAAGAGGAAGGTAAATGGAAAACAATTTTGACATGTTCTCAAGTTCCACAAATACCTGTTTCGATTGCTAAAGTTCTCCACTTGTGATCTTCACACAGGTAAAAATGTCAGCAACAGCAGCAGTATTCAAATTAGAGGATAGCAGCAGGAAGAAAAGAGAGAAAGATGAGAGTAGGATTTAGGATTAGTAACACAGGTGGCAGCGCGGAGGCGCTGTTGAGTCGATGCACCTAGTGGTTTTGCTTTGCTAATTTTAGTAGGATAAACACACTGGCCTAAGTGTTAAGGAAACCTTAATTTTTTCTTTCTTTTGGAGGTTTGCTTACTTAGAAGGGTTTTCCTAATTAGAAAGTTATTATACTCTAGGCTTTGTGATGAATGTAAATTGCTCCAGTGGTGTTCAGCAGCAAGGCCCACCGCCCGAGCGCACCAGGTGAGCTCCTGTAAGGGTTTTGCCGAACACTCCGCCCCCACCGTACTGCTGTGAGCCTCTCAGACAGCTGTGGCTTTTGGCACAACCGGGCTGGGACTCGGGTGAGTTATGTCAAACGACTGCTGGCCTGAAGAGGGGCGGGGCTAGGTCCCGGTGTCTATCCGTCAGCGCGAACCCGAAGTTCGACGTACTTCGTCAATAGATTAGCCGGAATGGTATATCCGCACCTTCGCCCAGTCAGCCGTTGACTCCTCCTCCGATACCCGATTGCTAGCCTGCTGTGGACCGTCACTTCGCAACACTAGGACGGAAGTATCTCGGATTTCCCCTCCAGCCTGCACCAGGTCCAGTCGGAACGGGTGACTCTGCTTGCTGTAACTTACACTGGAGGCAATTTCACTTCACTAACCAAGCACTAGGGGGAGCCCTATCTCCTATCGGGCCTAAGAAAAGGGAAACCTATAAAAGTTAATTTAATAACAGCCGGAGAGAGACCAAACGGGTTGGAACCAAAACTCAATTGCAACTGAAATTAGAATTTCAAATTAGAAATGGTAGTTCCTAATTCAAATTTTATGATGTTATCATTTAAATTTGATAGGCTTGATTAGGATTAAATTAATCAATAGGGTATCCTTGAGGTAGGATCCTTATTAGCCAATGCTGGAATTAAAATTTCAGAGCAATGATTTATAGTTAAAGATCTAACTTAACGATGTTTGTCATTAATATTAGAAGACACCTGTGATTATAATAATCCTTAAGTATTGAAGCAGGGTAATACAAGCTCTAATGAGTTGCAGATGAAATTAAAATTTCATAGCATTATTGGCAGTCATGGATTAAAATCTTAATGATATTTTCATTAACATTACAGGCGATTACATTTCATTGATCAGCCAATAGTGTTGACATAGGGAAACAGGAACTGTAATTAATTATTAAATTGAATCAGAATTTTCAAATTCGTAATTAATTATGAAATTAAATTACAAATTCCACATCCCCAATTTCGTATCCCTAAGCCTGACCAATTACTAATTCCTTGTGTTATTCAAATCATTAGAACAAAGTAATCCGTATCGTCTCAACTATAAAGGAAATTTAAAAATGTTCCCGGGCCAGACGATCAAACACATCGATAGTTAATAATTAAGATCTTATCTTAATGTTATTGTTAAATTATCAGAGCACACATAATTATTTCAATCAGTCTATGTGGAATCAGAAACTGAAATTACTGTATTGAAATGAATTTAATTTCACATCAGGGATTAGTTATGGAATAAAATGATCAATTTCAAATATTTCATAGCAATTCATCCAATGAGATTCTTAAAATCATGAGCGCAAATCATAATTAAATTAATTATCTTCCTATCAAAGCAATGAGGCTAAGACCCATCATTAATTTATAATAGACCCCAATAGTTATGAAACTAATATCTGCTAAATATGAAACGAAACAAAACAACCTAAACACAACTACTTGTTAAAACCATCTGTGACATCGCTGGTCTCATTTCCTATGAAAAATTAGCTGCCTTGCACATTAAAGGTTTATTTAAATTTGTATTGTTAAAGTCCTTTCACATTAGAAGTTATAAGAGAGAATGAGTGAATTCAGAAGAGAGAAGGAACTGATGTGAACAGTTTTAGTGTGAGTTAAAGTTCAGCTGTGAAGGGTTAACGTATCAGCACTTCAAAAACACACTGCAAACACATGCATCTGAACCCACAGGCTGCAAAATGCTACGTGTTAATCGCTAGCCTTCAATGCTACTAGCTTTGCCTGAGTAGCTCCAATATGCTACTCATTGCTTCCGTTAGCCTAGCTTGCTATTCTGTTGTTTACAACAGCTCAAAATGGTGCGGAAACGGAGCCTGCGCACTTCCTGAGTTACGCGTCACTATGGTGACGTCAGGGAACCTGTCATTTCAGATGCACAGATCCGGATAGTCAATGAAACAATGTCTTTCACACTACTATCAAAAAGCAGCTATTTAGATTCTTATCTTTATAGCATTAACAATCTCAACTCGTTCAGAGAGATATACATTAATCCATAGATTAATTATCAACACTTTTGGCCGCGGCGGGCCTTAGTACATTACTTCTGTCTAACTTCACAGACAGAACACAGTGGAATTTTCATCACACAATTTGCTTGATCAAGATTAACAGAACTATTCTCCCCAGAACGCGTTTTGGCCACTCCTTCCGAGCGCCGCGTCCGATTTCACTCTTTTAGTGATTCAATAGATGGCAGAAAAATCATTAAGTAGCTAAGTAGCTAAGTTAATGTTTTCAAACCGGGAGATACATAGCATAGTTCAATCTGAAGTGGGACACGCACTTTAGCAGATTAAAACCATGGAAGGCCTTTTAAAAGACGTGAATGAGGAATCCGCTCATTCGTCTCTTTGCGCTTTTGAGCGACTTTTGTCTTACAAGACAATTTATATACTGCAGTATTTTTCTTCTAAGCAACTAAAGCTTTTTCATTCATTCAAAATGCATTGCCACATTTATACAGTACCATAAACACACAAATAACTCTGTTTCTCTGTATCTACACTATTTCTCCTTCCGGTTATGAGAAAATAGTGCAAAATACATAATCTGTATTTCTGGTTATGAATTTTCATATCAATATTTTTGCCAGCTTTCTTCCTCCACCATTATATGTAAAGAATTTAATCTTTTACATTGATTTAATTTTAGCTCTTTTGTTTTAAGCTTTATTTTGAATTTCAGCTTTAGGGAATCTTAACATTCTAGATTAGTATGATCAATTGATATTAATCAAAACGTCCAATTTATACCTTGTTTAACACTCGTCCCGCGAGTCGTTAAGTTTCAGTATATTCTGATAAATTCTGTATTATTTTTGTGGCCATGCTATAATAATACAGAATTATTTAAGTACCTTTATGACAGTTATGAGCATAGGTAACGTTATCTTTTAGGCAAAGCTTGATTTGAAAATTACACACCAAAACACAGAACACTTCTCTATGAATCAAACAAGAGTTTATTTACTATCTTACTAACATACATGAACTAAGCTAAATAACACAAACACAAAATACATACACACAGGCAATGATTTGTTGCAATTGAGAATGATTAAAATATAGCACTGTTTTACACGATTTTACTCGTGTCGATCATCAAATGGAGAACTCTCTTAATTTTACTTTAGAGATAGATACGACCAGTTCAGCAGAATAGAGATTTTGTTTGATTACTTGCTTTTAAGTTGAAATGACGCTGATGGCTCGAGGGAACCCCGCGTGTCGTTGCGTGACGTCACTCTGGGGATGTCCTTCTGTTGTTGCTTGGTTTGCTCGGTGTTGTTTGATGCTCGAAGTTCTTTTCGCGTAGCTTCAGGCTTTCGAGGGTTTCTTCAGAGATTTGACTGAGTGTTGGCTCAGTGTTCGAGACTCGGCCTAGATGTTGAAGGCTGCGAGTTCTTTTGGAGTAGCTCCAAGTTTCAAAGAAGCGCGCGATTTTTTTAGCAGAGCAGAGAGAGCAGAGAGCGGGGATCCGCTTTTTAAAGGGACTGACGTCAGAGGCCTTCCGTTCAACCCCCAGAGGCTTCCACCAACCAGGTTGTCCCTCTGGACGGAGGTCCACCTACACGGCTCATTTTCCATGCAGTAAATTTATCTGCTTAGTTATTTTGTCACATGAAGAAAATATCTTTTAACACGTTCTAATCACACATTATTATACTCAATATTAACTTCCCATGCACACCAAATTCTTGCATTTGTCCTGACCGTTAATATGAAACCAAATATAAGGTATTTGACATACATTAACAGCTTTCATGCTAAACTAACTCAAAAGGGTTCTATTTAAAGATTAGAAATAACACATCATGCATATACTACTAGCAGGTCTAGTAGTTCTTGCACAGGAGAAAATTATACCTCAAAAGATTATAAAAACATACCATTGATTACAATGACACAGCAAGCTTATAAATGACATAAAATACACATTGATATATTTTGTAAAATATATTGTATATATTGCTTTTGATAACAGCAACAGGTATTAATTGTCTTTTGGAACACTTTATAAAAGTTTGAGTCTTTGTTCGGTTAAAGAAATGAAAGGCACATATCCTTGCCATGTCCTGGGAGGACGGGAGGTCATAAAGTCACTTTGGGGCTATATCTGTAAAATCTCAACACTCGGACTCTTCCATAAAACAGTCTTTTTCTTGATACCATCATTGAGTTACTGCTTTAAGGATCATCCCAGAGCAAGTCCAGACCTAGTGGTCCTCGTTCCATCCTGGTTAAATGATGGTTAAGTGATAAGAAACAAGTGAAGTCCTGTTTTAACCACATTCACGATGCTCTCCTCCAATTCCTCCTTGTTTTAACAAAGTCTCTTCAGATAACAAGGTTTTATGGCAGGAAATCTGAGTTCAGGAATGTGCTCGCCATTATGTTCAGATGTGTGTGCGTTCTACCTTCCCCAAGGTCTTACAAGGGGTAGAAGAAGCAACAGGCCTAACCTGTGGAGGTAACTGATATGAAGTAGGCATGTGCAAGTTTTGTGTGCAGCGGTCAATAATACCTCTTTGTAAGTCGAGAGACTCATTCAGGCATCTTCGCATGCGTTGCCACTTCATCTTTCAGTGATTCGACCTGTGTCTCCAGACAATCAGCTGATACTGGCGCTCTCTGTCTGGGTGGACAAGTGTGGAGAATGGTCAGTTAAGTCACTCATGTCAACAACACGTCTCCTAATTGTAATGAAATCAACTACTTCAAAACAACATGAAATTCAAAACAATGTCTTAGAGCAATGTCATTCAAATCAATTACACTTGAATTAATTTCCTGCACTGGAATATTAAGAGTAACAAATGAAATATAAACACTTGGATAACCTTTGAAGAAACTGACAATATATGAAAAATATGGACTACATCAGAAATGTCTTGAAGAGATGACAACAGTTCAATATCACCACACTTCAAACACAGAGTCCTTAAATGTCTACATTGTCCGCTGTTACTTTTTTTTTTTTTTTTTGCTTATTGTTATGGTTTCTTTGATGAGCAAACTTGGTACACACCGCTGGGAATGTTGAAGAGTTCACATCTACTGTCCTGAAACAGATCTATAGCCAGGTCACCCTAGCACAGAGTAATAAAATAATTAATAATTTGAATCTGTAAATTTTAACGAAAAAAAACAAAAACATTATACAATTTTTTTGCCGATCAGATCAGCCGGTAAACTCCTGGGCCCTCATTTATCAACCGTGCGTATGCAGAGATGTGTGCGTAATGAGTGCGTAAGAACAGTTTCATGCAAAGTGTAGGATCTACCAACTTGTACTTATACGTAGACATGTGTGTAAATGTAAGCACACCTCTGAGCATGCTTACGCAGAGAATCTAGTGGTAGAATGGCGATACTACACATGAAAAGCATTTAAGAGTGTCACAGTATGCATTAAGCAATCCACATGTCCTGTGTTTCCTTTAATTATAAAAAAACTAAATTTATAATTTTTCTAGTTTTAAACAGACAAGTTGCATAATTGTGTCAAACCTTATAAAAGACAGCTGTGACAAATGTTTGTCTTATCTTGCGTTATTGGAAGACTTGGCAAACAATGCACTCCGCAGCTCGTGCTGATCTGCTTGGCGAGAGCACAGAGTGGCTTATAAGTAGGGGTTAGGGTTTCAATCATGTGATTTTTAAAGGGAAGTGTTGTCACCATATATGGTTCAACTGGAGGCGTTTTCCGAATGCAAATGACTTTGAACGTGAACGAGCATGGTACTTACGCACATGTGGGATTTATCAACAATGATTGCTTAATCATGTGTGTAAGAACTGTGTGCGCACGTTTGATAAATATGGATTTTCTTGTACTTAGGCAAAATTTGAAAAACATTCAAAATTTCATTCGTAGGACAAAATATAGAACCTTTTCTACGCACTGTTGATAAATGAGGCCCCTGGAATGTATAAGGATCCAGAAAGTGAATGCATTCAAACAGTTAGTTCAAAACCGCTCTAATGCAGAGTAAACAGCCAATTTCATAAGAGATGGTGGAGATAACAGTAGGCTACTCAAGTACAGATGCCAGTAAAAAAAAAAAAAAGAAGCTATTTGGCTTAGAAGCACGAGTGGTTTATACTGGATGCTGGCTGAAGGTGTCAGTGGTTTAGTAATTCTGGAACAGTCATGTCAAGGTAGCTCATTTAGTGGTCTTTTGGCGTCCCCCTGTGTTCCTGTTTGGTATCGCAAAGTCTGCTTTATTGTCAATTCTGCCACATGTACCGTACATACATACAGAGAATTGAAATTGCGTTACTCTCTTACTCCCTGGTGCATACAGATAACACTAAACACTAACAGTAGAACGCAAAAATACAGATAAGTACAAATCAAATATATATTCAATTCAGGGTCAGAGTTCAGTGGTGCGTGGGGTAAGAGAGGGGAGGGCGGGCAAGGACGGGAGGGAGTTCAGCTTCCTGACAGCCTGGTGGATGAAGCTGTCTTTCAGTCTGTTGGTCCTGGCTTGGAGACTCCGCAGTCTCCTCCCTGATGGTAGCAGACTGAAGAAGTTGTGTGTCGGGTGAGTAGGATCACCTGCAATGCAGAGGGCTTTGCAGGTGAGACGGGTGCTGTAGATGTCCTGGAGGGAGGGGAGAGAGACACCAACGATCTTCTCAGCTGCTCTCACTATCCGTTGAAGAGACTTGCTGCAGGACGCATTGCAGGCGCCATACCACACAGTGATACAGCTAGTCAGAATGCTCTCGATGGTGCCTCTGTAGAAGGTGCACATGATGGGGGCCGGGGCTCTGGCTCATCTGACTTTACGGAGGAAGTAGAGACGCTGTTGTGCTTTCTTGGCCAGTGCTGCAGTGTTGTTGGTCCAGGAGAGGTCCTCTGAGATGTGTACACCCAGGAACTTGGTGCTGCTCACTCTCTCCACGGTCGCACCATTGATGGTCAGAGGAGCATGCAGAGAGTGCACTCTCCTGAAGTCAACAACAATCTCCTTCATCTTCTCCACATTCAGAGAGAGATTGTTGTCACTGTACCACCCGGCCAGGCGGCTAACCACGCTCCTGTAGTTTGTCTCATCTCTATTGCTGATGAGACCCACCACAGTCGTGTCATCCACAAATTTAATGAAGGTTGGAGTTGTGTGACGGTGTGCAGTCGTGGGTCAGCAGAGTGAAGAGGAGATGGCTCAGCACATATCCTTAGGGGGCTCCTGTGTTCAGTGTGATGGTGCTGGATGTGTTACTGCCGACCCGTACTGCCAGAGGTCTCCCGGTCAGAAATTCCAACAGCCAGTTGCACAGCGACGTGTTGAGCCCCAGCTGGACCAATTTATGAATGAGCTGAATGATTGAGGGATGATTGTGTTGAATGCTGAACTGAAGTCTATGAACAGCAATCTGACATATGTGTCTTTTTTGTCCAGATGTGTGAGGGGGGAGGGGGGAGGACAGACTTGATGTGTTGCATGACTAGCCGTTCAAAGCACTTCATGAGAATAGGAGTGAGTGCTACTGGACGGTAGTCATTGAAGCAGGATGGAGATGACTTCTTTGGGACTGGAATGATGGTGGTAGCTTAGAAGCATGTGGGGACAACAGCTTGACTTAGCGAGATGTTGAAAATGTCTGTGAAGACATCAGTGAGTTCCACTGCACAGTCTCTCAGTACACGCCCAGGAATGTTGTCAGGACCCGGAGCTTTCCGTGCATTGATCCTGCTGAGGGATCTCCTCATGCTGTTCGGGGACAGCATCATCACCTGGTCGCCGGGAGGAGGTGGAGTCTTCTGTGCAGTGGTGCTGTTTTGTGCCTCAAAGCGAGCAAAGAAGGCATTCAGCTCATTCAGCAGGGGGATGGTGCTGTCACAGGTCTGTGGTGGGGGCTTGTAGTCCGTAATGGTCTGAATCCCCTGCCACAGGCTCCGAGTGTCTCTGCTGTCGCTGAAACGATGGGCTATCCTCCTGGAGTACTGTCTCTTGGCCTCTCTGATGCCGCGGGATAGGTTGGCCCTAGTTGTCTTCAGGCCCTCCTCATCTCCAGCTCTAAAGGCAGCGTTTCGAGCCTTCAGAAGTCTGTAGACCTCCCCTGTCAGCCACGGCTTCTGGATGGCCCGGACAGTGATAGTCTTTGTGACTGTTACATCATCAATGCACTTGGTGATGTAGGCATTGACAGTCTCTGAGTACTCTTGGAGGTCTGTAGTATTGTTGTATGTGGCAGCCTGCTTAAACATATCCCAGTCAGTGGTGTCAAAACAGTCTTGAAGTGCCTCTGACGACCCTTCAGGCCACACTTGTATCTGTTTGTGTACTGGTTTGATGGCTTTAACGAGTGGTCTGTATGCAGGCATTAGCATGACAGTGATGTGGTCTGAGGCTCCGAGGTGGGGGAGGGGGAGGGACTTGCAAGCTCCTCTCTGGGTGGTGTAAATAAAGTCCAGGGTATTTTTTCCTCTTGTAGGAAAGTCTATGTGTTGGTGAATTTTTGGAAACACACTCCTTAAGTCTGCGTGGTTGAAATCCCCAGCCAAGATTAGGAAAGCATCTGGGTGGGCTGTCTGCTGCTCACTGGTGTGCTGGTATAGATAATTTAGTGCCTCACTCCTGTTGTTGTTGTTGGAGCTGGGAGGGATGTATACAGCAATGAGCAGTATGGCTGTATATTCCCTCGGTAGATAGAACGGCTGGCACTTAATAATCATAAACTCCACCAGGGGTGAGCAGTGTTTGCAGACCACAACAGTGTCGCGGCACCATGCATCATTGATGTAAACACAGAGCCCGCCGCCGCGTCTCTTACCTCCCTCAACAAGAGCTCTGTCTGCTCGATAGCATGTTAGCTGGTCGAGCTGAATGGCGCAGTCCGGTACGCTGTTGTTAAGCCATGTTTCTGTAAACACAAAACCACAACAGTCTCTTACAGTCCTCTGAGCAGAGCGAAGCAGTCGGATGTAGTCCAGTTTATTGTCCAAAGAGCGTACGTTCGCCAGTACGATGGTGGGGATAGCTGGCTTGTGTGGGTTAGCCGCTAGCCTAGCTCGGATACCTCCGCGCTTACCCCTCTTCTGCTTCCTCTCACACCGCTTGTAGTGCCTCCACTGTGGGCGAGATGCAGTAGTGGGGGTCGGTGATGGTGTAGGCCTCCGGAGAAGACCGAGGTCCCGCAGCTCTTCGGTGTGCGCGGAGTTTAACTCTAAAAATGTGGTTCTGCCGACATCGAGCAGAAACTCACGACTGTATGCGCGCTTAAAGACAGGTAGACGAGACGAAGATGTAGAAAAACATTGCGACTTACAAGACAAAAAACACGAAAACACCGTTTTGTCGGGAGAGAGAGAAGCCGCTGCGTCCGTGCGCGCCGCCATGTTGGAAAAAAATAAGTAGCTAATAATAAAATAAAGTAGCTAAAAAACATAAGTTGCTAATAATAAGATAAAGAGAAAGTTATTTAACAGTATGTTAAGGAGTGGTAACGTTTGTACAGTCTTACAGTTACAACCGGCCCTTTGATGGTAGCCATAACGTTGAAGTGGCCCTCAGTGAACACCATCCCAGTTGCTAATATATAATATATATATATTTTAAAAACCTGACGCGCCATTCCCACATCTACACTCGCGACCGCTAGCACCTCATGTTTGCGGCTGAATGCAAATGATCATAATTGATGGACAACTATGCCTGTGAAAAGACATCAGCAATCCGGCGCCGAGAGAAGAAAAAAAAAAAGTTAAAACGAAGCCCGTGCATCACTTTCACAGGCACATTTACAATCCTGTGAAACTTTTTTGGCTGTTGAGGTTATTAACGTGTTTTAATGTCGGTATTTAATATTTAGTCACATTTAATATTCTCTCTGAGTTTCCATGTTTCCTTACGAAAATTAGCCATGGTTTTAACACGAAAAAAAAAAGAATCATGGTTCTTGTAACCATGGTTTTGTTACTTCAAACAATAGTTTACAAAGTATTAAAGTATTAAGATGATATTTTTTTTGTGGTTATAAAAACAGTTATTTATGTACATTACGTTATTACAAATTTCTGCAAAGTGAGCCAAAGGCCATGCAATTGCTGTTGCTACACTTACAGGACAATCAAATTCTTGTTTAATAGGCTATTGACCAAACATACAATTGAAATATCCACTTAATCTTTAAGTTTTGGCCACCTTTTTGCTATATATAGATGACCTCTATAATTTCTTCAACAAAAAAGCACGTGGATCACAACCCTTACAAAACAGCTTAAATTTTCTTTTGCGTGATTTCTGAATGGTTGAGACTATAAAATCAATCAGACAACTGTATTAATAAAATCATAGCCATAGGTAACTGTCTAGAGCTATAATTATAATTAGTAAATAATATAATTTATTTATTTATTTACTTTTATATTTTATTAAAGTTCTATTTTGACCCCTATAGGTTTTTTAAAAATTATTATTATTCCATAATATTTGAGGGAGGGGGGCACAACAATACAATCCTGCTTAGGGCACCCATTTGACCAGCAGCAGCCCTGCCCATACAGATAGATTAACAAATAATCTCTAATGCCCCCTCACCCAACCAAAGGGCCAACTATGAGGGTCTATGAACCCTTCCCCCGAAATGCATCTAACACCTCCATAGGGCAGAACAGGCCTCTGGTTCCATGGCAGCCAAAGACAAATCATCTGATAACGCTAGTTTTATATGTGGGCAGAGCAACTCTCACTCCATTTCCCCATAAGGCAAGACACATAATGCCCATAAAAATGGAATCTTCTCTAATTAATTCATAGAAAAACCTTTCTTTGAATGAACACACGTATCCTTCAGGTCATTGTCTATATTGTTACTGTTCTTGTATATTGTCTTTTGTATTGTATACTGTTTTATGCATGCTTATCATTCATGTAACCTTACCTATACCGTGTTTGGTCTCTATGAATTTGTCTTCTGATGATCTAAACGAGAGTGTATATTATATGTTGGTACATAGGCAACATATTAGTGTTCTAAGAATCTTTAGTAGTTTTTGCATCAACACCCAACCGAGTCACATATGTAAAAAACAATGCTCTAAGACTCCCCAGAGGTGTGATCTCTATAGGAGATAAAACTCTCACATCAGTGATCCACCTCCCCAGTCTGCGGTTCTTTTAGATGCTATGAAGATGAGGATGTGAGCTAGAACTCTCCTGGAACCCTTAAATGTGCCAAGCTTCGGCCTTGTCTTTCCATTCAACAAAGATCCTCGGATCTCAGCAGATGTCTCTTTCTTGGCTCTATTTCATTTCCACCTGGGAAGAAACTCCCGATCACCATCGAGTCAGGACATCTTTGGAATTCATCACTCTTCAAACCAGGAAGAACGTGATTGCAAGTCCAAACCTTGAAACCATCAAGACTTTCATCCGAGACTGCATCCGGACACTTGTCAACGACCAAGGCAATGCAACTATCGTACATTTAACTAAACGAAACAGAGGTTTTGTATAGGCTATAAACCCCGTTGTAAAAGGTGCTGATGGTTTTACTCAGGTGGTTGACTGACTCTTTTCATAGCTTCATTCTCTGGTTTTCCTGATGGTTTCATCCATCAAGTCTCATCTGCCCTTTCCCCATGAGTGAATGTATGTTTGTTTGTTTGTTAGACTAGTTTGTGTTAGTGTTTAGTTAATAAAACTGTTGTGCACAAATTACATGAGTTTCTGATTCTGCTTGTAGACAATGTCCCTTTACGATTTTGATCCTTGCTACATGCTCTAATGCATTAATACTGTATGAAAGTATTTTCTGTGGCCATGAAAATATCCTTTCTTAGAATTGATTTGAACTTACACTGAATGTTCGCTGGACGAACAGATTAGTTGATGACAATTTATATTTGCTACAGTTACTACTGGCAGCCAGTATAAATAATTGCAATTAGTCATAATTAATTGTAATTATTTATAGACTTTCCTTTTTGAGCTAATTTGCTACATACTGTCTGTGCAAGAGACCAAGTGGAAGGGGAGTAAGGCCAGGAGCAGCGGAGGTAGATTCAAACTGTTCTACCATGGTGTGGATGGAAAGAGAAATGGCGTAGAGGTAATCCTGAAGGAAGAGTATGTAAAAAGTGTATTGGAGGTGAAGAGAGTGTCTGACAGAATGATGAGTGTAAAGCTGGAAATTGAAGGGGTGATGATAAATGTCATCAGCGCATATGCCCCACAAGTGGGGTGTGAGATGGAGGAGAAAGAAGATTTTTGGAGTAAGTTGGATGAAGTGTTGGTGAGGGTACTGTGACGAGTCGGCTGCCTCCCCCTAATTATCAGCATCTCCCCGTCCCTTAATCGCCGCCCTTCACCAGGCTCCCGACGGGAGTGGGTGTGTGAGAGAGGAGGGGCGCTGAAACAGCCAGGTCTGGCGGCGTGTGATGAGGCACACCTGAAGTGAATGGAGCCTCATCACCGCCGCTGTTATATGCCGAGTGCGCCTCTCCTCTGGAGACCGGTCTCTTCCCCGTGCATGCACGCTGGTGTCCTCGTGGGTCCAGGAAGGGAGCGTGGCCGACCAGTCCCCTCGAGCACCGTGGGCCAAGAGGTAGACGACGCCGCTGGAGAAGCCGCCGCCCCTCGCGCCCCGGACCTCAGAGGGGAGAGCGTGCGGCCGCCGGACTCCGCCCCTTACCTGGACCCTTCCTTCCAGAACACTGCCCCTCCTTCACAACCCGCGCAGCACGACGAGGACACCAGATCCCCTGTTTATTTTGGACACTTCATCCCCTTTGGACACTTTGTTTTATTATTTCTGTTCAATAAAAGCCTCTCCGAGGCCTGACGCCACGCCCACTGTGTCTGTCGTTTGCTCCTCCCGCCACAGTACCCAAAGAAGAAAGAGTGGTGATTGGAGTGGACTTCAATTGACATGTTGGAGAAGGGAATAGAGATGATGAGGAGGTGATGGGTAGGTACGGTATCAAGGAAAGGAATGTGGAAGGGAACATGGTGGTAGATTTTGCAAAAAGAATGTAAATGGCAGTGATAAATACATATTTTAATAAGAAGGAGGAGCACAGGGTGACATATAAGAGTGGAGGAAGGTGAACTATGTCCTATGCAGGAGATGCAACCTGAAGGAGATCAAAGACTGTAAGGTGGTGGCAGGGGATTGTGTAGCTAGACAGCATCGGATGGTGGTTTGTAGGATGACTTTAGAGGTAAAGAGAAGGAAGAGAGTGAGGACTGAACCAAGGTTAAAATGGTGGAAGTTGAAGGAGGAACACTGTTGCATGAAATTCAGGGAGGAGATGAGACAGGTGCTCAGAGGCTGTGAAGAGTTAACAAACGACTGGGCGACCACTGCAGAAGTGGTGAGGGAGACAGCTAGAAAGGTACTTGGTATGACATCTGGACAGAGGAAGGAAAACAGAGAGGCTTGGTGGTGGAATGAGGAAGTACAGGAAAGCATAAGGAGGAAGAAGTTAGCGAAAAAGAATTGGGATAGAGAGATGAAGAAAGTAGTCAGAAGTACAAGGAAATGTGGCGCAAAGCAAAAGAAAGAGGTGGCGAAGGCTAAGGAAAAAGCGTATGACAAGCTGTATGAGAAGCTGAACACCGAGGAAGGGGAAAAGGACCTGCTAGACAGAGGGATAGAGCTGGGAAGGATGTGCTACAGGTTAGGGTGATAAAGGATGCAGTTGGAAATGTGCTGACAAGGAGATTGTGTTGAGAAGGTGGATGGAGTATTTTGAGGAACTGATGAATGTAGAAAATGAAAGAGAGAGAAGGTTCGTGGATTTGGAAATAGGGAATCAGGAAGTCCATGGGGATTAGTGAGGATGAGGTGAGGGCAGCTATGAAAAGAATGAAGAGTGGAAAAGCAGTTGGTCCAGATGAGATACCAGTGGAGGCATGGAGATGCTTAGGAGAGATGGCAGTGAAGTTTTTAACCAGGTTGTTTAATCAAATCTTGGAAAGTGAAAGCATGCCTGAAGAGTGGAGAAGAAGTGTACTGGTACCAATCTATAAGAACAAAGGAGATGTGCAGTGCTGCAGTAACTACAGGGGCACAAATTTGATCAGCAACACAATGAAGTTATGGGAAAGAGTAGTGTAAGCTAGATTGAGAGGTGAGGTGATGATCTGTTAGCAGCAGTATGGGTTCATGCCAGGAAAGAGCACCACGGATGCAATGTTTGCTTTGAGAGTCTTGTTGGAGAAGTATAGAGAAGGCCAGACAGAGTTGCATTGCGTATTTGTGGATTTAGAAAAAGCTTATGACTGGTTACTGGTTTAAACTTGGCCCAGGTTTTTAAAAGAGTTTTGGGTCAGCACACTTTAATAGCTTCAACAATTGATTGCCAATTAAGTTTAGAATACAATGAACCAATTAGAACACAATTTAGGTCAGACAGTTTACAAATATTACATTTAAAAAAAAAATCTATGTATAAACTGTTTATGTAATAAAATATGTTTTCGTAGTTTGTGTTGTCCCTTATCAGTGCAATATTATCACAAATTAAAAAGGATTCATGCCAATATTGTCCAAAACCCCACTTTTCTAGGGCGTTTCCAAACTTTTGGAGGGCACTGTATGAGGACAGTGTGACAGCAGTGAGGTGTGCAGTAGGAATGACAGACTGGTTCAAGGTGAAGGTGGGATTGCATCAAGGATCTGCTCTTAGCCCTTTCTTGTTTGCAATGGTGATGGACAGGTTGACGGATGAGATCAGGGAGGAACCTCCATGGACTATGATGTTCGCAGATGATATTGTGATTTGTACTGAGGGTAGGGAACAGGTGGAGATGAGTTTGGACAGGTGGAGTATGCACCGGAGAGAAGGGGAATGAAAGTCAGTAGGAGCAAGACAGAGCACATGTGCATAAATGGGAGAGAGGGAAGCAGAACAGTGCAGTTACAAGGAGCAGACGTGGTGTAGGTGGGTGAGTTCAAATACTTGGGGTCAGTTGTCCAAAGCAACAGAGAGTGTGGTAGAGAAGTAAAGAAGAGAGTGCAGGCAGGGTGGAATTAGTGGAGAAGAGTGTCAGGAGTGATTTGTGATAGAAGGGTACCTGCAAGAGTGAAAGGTAAAGTTTACAAGATGGTAGTGAGACCAGCTATGTTGTAAGGCTTGGAGACGGTGGCACTGACAAAAAGACAGGGGTTAAAGATGCTGCGATTTTCTTTGGGAGTGACGAGGATGGACAGGATCAGAAATGAGCATATTAGATGGACAGCGCAGGTAGGACAGTTTGTGGACAAAGTGAGACTAAGGCAAGACTAAGATGGTTTGGGCATGTGCAGAGGAGGGATGCAGGGCACGTTGGGAGAAGAGTGGTGAGTATGGAGCCACTGGGCAGGAGGAAAAGAGGAAGACCAAAGAGGAGGTTCATGGATGTGGTGATGGAGGAAATGCGGGTGGTTGGTGTGACAGAGGAAGATGCAGAGGACAGAGCAAAATGGATACGGATGATCCGCTGTGGTGACCCCTAATCAGGAGAAGCCGAAAGAAGAAGAGGATTATTACTATTTTATCCTGCAATGTATCTACAAAAATATAGTCTATAAATCAGTCCCTATATCTTTATTATTTTTGCTTATTTAATATATATTTTATATTTATTTGCTTAACTATATTTTATTTTTCTTCGTTCTTCACCCTCTCTCTTTTTTATGTATGTATGTATCTATGTATGTATGTATGCATGTACAGTGGGTATTGAAAAGATTCACCCCCTTGAAAATATTCACATTTTGTTGCTTTGCAGGCTGAAATGAAGATGGACAGTTTTTGTTTGGTTTATTCACTGCAACTTATTTTTTTCTCTTTAATTACAGCTTTTAGTCTGTTGGGATATGTCTCTACATCTTCTTCAATATTTGCCCACTCTTCTTTGCAGAATTGCTCAAGTTCAGTTACATTTCATGGTGACCATTTGTGGACTGCAGCCTTAAAGTCATTCCACAGATTTTCAATGGGATTTAAGTCCTTCAACCACTGTGTGATCAGTTTTGCTGTGTGCTTTGGGTCATTGTCATGTTGGAAGGTAAACCTTCTTCCCATTGACAACTTTCTGGCAGAGGGCAACAGATTTTCCTCAAGAATTTGACAGTATTTTTCCATCCATTTTTCTTCTATCCTGACAAGTTCTGCAGTCCCTGCTGCAGGAAATTACCACCTCTATGCTTTACTGTAGGAATCGTGTTGTTTGGATGGTGAGCTGTATTGGATTTCTGCCAGAGATATCGTTTGGTGTTGAAGCCAAATAATTCAGATGTAGTCTCATCTGACTATAAAACCTTTTTCCATGTAGCCTCAGAATCCTCAAGGTGCGTTTTAGCAAAGCTCCCTCTTCCTCGAACAATCAACTTTATACATGCACAAGCAGAGGCGGACAAAGTACACAACTTCATTACTTAAGTGAAAGTACGGAAGTACCTGTTTTAAAAGTACTTAAGTATCAAAAGTAAAAAGTAAATGCATTGTTTTATTGTCGCATTGTTGTATGCTTACAATAACTTATGCCACTAATGCAACCTACTGAATACACTGATTAGCTTGTATTATCTTTGGAATTAAGAGCTTTTATGTTACAAAACCTATTGAAATGGAACAACTGAATGAAGATAATCATCTTTTTTTTTTCTTTTTTTTTAACACTCCTACAACTACATTGAACTCATTTTAATACTTGTTTAAAAGTTACAAATTTATTTTTCAAAGAGATATTGAAGTCTATGATATGGTTCATTTTAGGCAAACAAAGCAAACATTAAAAAGAAAACAAATCTGTAGTCTTTTTGGAAAACTGGAACATACTCTCTCAGTATGGCCATGGGTGTGCACGTTGCACTAAAGAACCGTCTTTTTGAATTTTGCCATCAACTGATCAGTGTTCATAAAATGCTCAGAAATCAGTGAACTTCACATGTGGTTAGGGTTGGGTATTGTTTGAATTTTATCGATTCTAATTCTGATTATTGATTTCAGTTCTTATCGATTCCCAGTTTAGATTCTAAAGTTGTAAAAAAATGAAGTAAAACATTTTGACCTGTATGATCATTTAACCTACTTATTGACCATTTGTTTGCAAAAAAATAAAAAGTATTTATTTGCAGTGTTTTGACAATAAAATAATGTTCAGATTTATATACTTCCCTGACCAGTTTTTAGCAGCAATTTACCAGTAGGCCTAAGTTTATATACAACCCCAAATCAGAAAAAGTTGGTACAGTATGGAAAACGCAAATAAAAAAAGAAAGTAGTGATTTCTAAATTTACTTTGACTTGTATTTCATTGCAGACAATATGAACACAAAATATTTCATGTTTTGTCTGGTCAACTTCATGTCATTTGTAAATATACATCCTTTCCTGTCATTCAGACCTGCAACACATTCTTAACACATTCTTAACACATTTAATTGTCTTAACTAATTAAAAAAAAAACCTTATGGCTGATATACGTAGTGAAAAAACAACAACAGAATCGAAAAGTATTTCATGTTAAACAAGTTGTTTTTGGAATTTCCTTGTCTGTAATAAAGGTTTTATTTTCATTGACTGAATATATTCATTAAGCTGTTCATTCAGTGTTCAGAGTCCGGACATAGGCTATAGCTAGACGGTTGAGAATTTTAATTATAGGCCTATTAATTGTGGAATATATCTAAATGTTTAAAATAATTTTCAGCGAGGATTAATCTAAATTAATCTTTTAATATCCGCGCCTTAGTTGTGCGGTAAATGCGCAATTTCGGGCCAAATTAATTGTAGTAGACCTATACATTTAATAATAAAACTACCATAATAATAATAATAATTTAATACATTAATTGGAAATGCCAAATCCTCACGATATCACCAATAGTTTTTTTTTTTAAAGTTATCTCTGGCTATCGTCCATATACGGTGTCATCGTCTGCGCAAGCGCAACCCGAGTATTTCACACGTAGGCTATAGTGAGAGCACATAAATCGCGCTCGACAATCGGACCGTATAGTGAGAGCACATAAATCTTGAGCTTTGGCTTTACATCGCATGCTATCTTCTCGTACAGTGTGAGTTGATACCTTGCTGAAATCGCACGGAAATCGCACAGAAATCGCACAGTGTATGCCCGGTTTAAAGCTGTGTCCGAAATCGCTCACTCATTCACTAATCCCTATTATGGCAGTTGAGTGGACTATATCAGAAGGAGTGAACGAAATGAAGTGAACGGATTCGGACGGTGACGTACACTGCGCGTGAGACTTGGCTGTTGCAAAAACATCTTCGTCACATATACTTTTATATTACATGTACCTCATTTTAGAAAATAATATTAATAGCAATAACACTTAAAATGACTTATTGTAATCAGCCTTGTTTCATTTGTTTTGTGCTTATATGGTCATAATCATTAAATACTATTAAAATACTGTCAACAAAAATAAACACACATAAGCACATGTTCATAATTTTATGTATTTATTGTTTGTATATCTTGAAACTCTACCGAGCAGCGTTTTTGCACTCAGATAAGATGACAATGGCTGTAGAGCGCCCTCAGGCGACCGTTAATTTGACATCAGAATGAATTAATACGCAACTAACACTTTTAAATATCAACCAAATTATAATAATTTATGTAAATTAAACGGCATCTCTCATTCAAACTCGCTCTCTCTTCCAGCTCGTCGGTTCTCCGCATTGGATTGTGGGAAATAGTGCTTCAGCGAGTGAACATCGGTTGTACACTTGAAATCAGAATGCATTGTGGGTAAAAAGTAGTGAACGAATGTAGTGAATGAAGTCGTTCACTCAGAAGTTGGACAGCACTACAAAATGGCTGACACCCGATATAGTGCACTATATAGTGGATAGGGAGCGGTTTCGGACACAGCTTAATTTACTGCAGTGTGGCATTATGGGATTGCGCGTGCATCATTCAAATCTGAAATCCAGCCAACTGGAGCAGTGCCAGAACGATTGAAGATTAGAGGCTTTATTCATAATTCCTGGTAAATTCACTTAATTTTACTTAAGAAATATATCCTTTTATATTTATTTAAGTTGATGTATAAGCAATATCATGTCACAATAGCCTGCTATCATGACATTTAGACAAGTGGCCTTGATATGTGCAGTAAGCTGGAAATTGCTATCATAGCATAGTTAGTCTAAATGCTGCATTTTTCTCATTTTGGCAGTTTAATTTTCTTATTGAGAGCATTTAAAGTAGTGGTTACCCAACTTTTAACGTAATGCCCAATGCGAATGATTCATAGTAACGTTAACTACTGTCGAAATAACTGACGAACAGCAAAATATATGAAATTTCATTTGTTTATATGTTTTCAACTGTCCCATATTGATGTGACATCTTACTATAATTAGAAACTACATGTAAATGAGAAATTGTTTCTATAGCCACTGTAGTTGTGCTCGACATTAAAGCTTGTCCAATTTTTTAGTGAAAGACATCTTTACATGCCCGATTGGACAAGTTAGCTTGAATCCCATTTCTCTGTCTTACCCCTTCCCCTTACCCCTTCCCCTTAGTTTTGCGCGTTCACGTGAGAGTAAGGGCTGTCCCAATTCTCGTTTTGATCGAGGGGTAGGGCTAAGGGGAAGGGGTAGATACCCCTTAAAACCAAGCATTTTCGCGAGCTTACTTGAAACCAAGGGGTACCCAGAACACACTGCGCAACCGTCAACAATGTCGGCCAGATCATCCAGAGAGTCCCATTTTCGGCTTAAATAATTGATTTAAAAATTACGACAGTCTTGTTTTGTGCTCTACACAGTCCTGTACATATATATTTGCAACCATGTTCTTAATTGAAACGTTTTAAAAAATCGCTAGTTTGCTACGCTTTACATCGCTGATTTGCACAACAATCGCAAAAACATCACTAATAAAACCCACGCGATCGACATACACACACTTGCAGACGCATCTTGGAAGTTTGTGATCAACACTTGTCGCCTCAGGTGACGTAGCAGCCAGCTAGCGACGATGTACGATGACGTAACCGTAACCAAGTGGTGTCTCATTTCATAGGGGTATGTTTTCACCCCTAGCACTTACCACTCGGTTTCGAGGGACAAGGGCTAGGGGTAAGACGAAGGGGTAGGGGAAGGTGAAGGGGTAAGACAGAGAAATGGGATTCACCCTAAAACTTGAGTGAAAAAAAAAAATAACTAGGAAAGCATCGAAACGCAAGACTGATTTGGATTTTATTACATTCAACATCAAAACAAATAAGCTTAACGGCACACAAACTCACGGAAGAAACATAAGGTAAATGTTCAAACTGTTGAGTTTATTTATAACATATGATATTAAGTAGCACAACAAGAGATCTGTTGCTGATTGTCACGATTACAAATGTTACATAGTTCAATAAACAATTAGTTAACATTACTTACTTTTTAGACACAATATTGACTGTTGTTCTATTTCACCAACGAAAATCGTTCCAAACAAAGATCAAAGCAAAACTCAGCTGTGTTTTTACGGAATGATTCAGCATTCTGAACGGATGACAGTGAATGGCTGTGTTTGAAATGGCATACTTGCTTACAGCTTACTGCCCAGTACACAGTGTATACTGCCTACTATTTTTTAAAGAATAGTGTGTGAAACGGTATACAATATACAACAAATGTTTCAGAGTAGTATGCTTATTTGTCACATGACAAACACAAATATTAATTCAGCACAGCTGTCAAGGTTATTACCTTACAAACAAATGTGCTAACTATTATTTTACAAAGGCTTGTTAATAAGGCTTCATATTAGTAAACAATGCTATATTGTATATTATAGTAGGAGTTGTACGATAGTATGCCATTCGGAACACAGCTTCTGTACTGATTTCAGTGTACTTGAGTTATATTTAGCAGATTCTGGCAAATAGTAGGTCATCCGTGTATTCCATTTATACAGAAAATTTGCAATATACTGCATGCTGCAGAAATAGTAAGAGTAGTATGGCATTTCGAACACAGCCCATGACTCAATTGACTCACTCATTAAGTTATTTGCTGCCACCTAATGGTGGTTTAGTTTCACGTTTAAAAAGTATCATTGCATTTTTGCAACATTTCTAATTTGTAATTTCAAAAATTAATGTCATAACACAGTTGTAATTTTGCATTATAAATTATTTAATTTGATTGGTGGGACAGTTCTACAATGTATTATTATTATTGAATTTATTAATCAAATGTAAGAGTTTGTTTATTTTAAAATATATGCCTTTTTGGGTGTTCATTTTGGTCTCATTTATGTAAATGAATTTAAAAAAATCACAAAATAATTTTCATTATTTCTTGTAGGTGCAAAGAATAGCATCTGATGTGGAGAAATGTTTGATGCTTCAAGAATCTCTGAAGCTGATTATATTAGGTAATGTATTAATTCTTATTAATTCTGTTGTAAATCATTTGATAAACTTGTATTTTAGATTACATTTTATATTGAAATACTGTATTGTAGGTTACATTATTGCTTATATTTATTCATTGCAGGTGCACCCAGTGGCTTTTGACTAGGCCTATTCGAGGGTCACATGGTTGTGAATCCATGCTGCATTCACGTGCTATCGGAATTATCGTAAATACGAGTTTCCTAGTTGGAAAGGCCTTATATGGCCAATTTCTGACTAGGAAACTTGTATTTATGATAATTCCGATAGCACGTGAATGCAGCATCATACCTCAACTTTGTGGCTGGATTTGCAGTCTTATTACAACTTCATTCTGGCATCCCAGTAGAAGGCATCTTTTGCACACTTGAATTATTTCAAAGGTAACATGTTTTACTTGAGTAATTTCATTTGTGAAAAAGGATACTTGTTTAGTTTAAGTACTGGTAAATGATGATTGTATTGTATAAGTGGCATTTTTAACATGTATTTTATTGAGCTAGTTTAATTCAATACTGAACGTTATTCTAAAGTTTCTGCTTGTTTTTATGTGCAGATGTTTTGTTGGAATCACAACACTCACTGAATACAAGATGGACACATAGAGGCAAAACAAGTGGAAAGGTCTCAGAGAAGAGAGATAACATAAAATGTGTGTGCTCATCTCAGAAAGTTGATGGACTTTCAGTATGTATTTATTAAATTGTCTTTTGCATGAACATTCTAAATGTAATAGAACATAAGCTCAAACAACAGAATTTGTGGTATAATGTTGATTCCAGCATTTTATTTTAATCCTTTTTTAACCAAAATTATACAAATTCTGTTGATTGACCTTAATTGTTTATAGAAAGTTTATGTTCTACTCAGAATATGGCTTATTTTTTTGTGATATAACAGGTATTTGTAGTTATTTTGTGATGCTATGTTATTTTATGATAAGATTTTAACTGTTGAAAGACTGACATTTTTATTTTTACCAGTAAAAGCCTTGCAATGTCTTTCTGCCAGTTTTAATAAATATTTATTTGCAACATCTTTGACGTGGTTTTTATTCATTTGTAAATGTATTAAGATAGTTCTCATGATAATGCATTTAAATCAGTATTTTACAGGTTACTGTTAAAATTATTCTTTGCAGCATTTTCGTTGTTAAATTATTACAACATCATCTTGGATTTAGGGGTATTTACAGGATTTTATTGGCAACTTTTGTTGCCAGGTAAATACTGTACTTTAGTGAGATTACAAAATATTGCTGTAAAATATATTTACAGGATTTTATTGGCAACTTTTGTTGCTAGGTAAATACTGTACTTTAGTGAGATTTCAAAATATTGCTGTAAAATATATTTACAGGATTTTATTGGCAACTTTTATTGCCAGGTAAATACTGTACTTTAGTGAGATTACAAAATATTGCTGTAAAATAAACTACAAATTTAATTCAATGTTACTGTAAAAATACTACAAAATTACTGCATTTAACATACAGCAATTAACTACAATTTGCTTTGCAGTATTATACTGTAATCCATTTTACAGCAATTAACATAATTTTTACAAGATTTTATTGCCAACTTTTTTGCCAGTAACATCCTGTAAATTCTACAGTACATTTTTTACAGTGCACCACTTCTGGTTAACTTTGCACCGGGGCCATCCTCTGCAGACTTATTTAAATATTGCACGGAAATGACATATCCGATCGGTTATCCTGATAGAGAAGTCAGCTGATGCTGCCAAGTGTAAATCCGTCGGGTTCTGATTGACTGACGATCCAATCTGCAAGTGTAAATGCAGCCAAATTTGTAGGTAGGTGGTGTTTAATCCAGATCGGAGCTTATTTCTGCAGGAAAGTTAAGGACCCCTGAGTTAAAGGATGAGTTCAGTCTGTTCACAATCACATTCTGGAGGATGATTAGTTATTTTTTGTAAAACCTAAAAGTAAGGTTTTATCATAAATACATACATACATACATGTAAATATCTTTATTTATTAAACATGGAGAGGATACATGTTTTCTAATGTTTTTGATTGAAAGCTATTGCAGATGAAACATTGTCATAGCAGGTAAGAACTATACAAACTCCAAAAACTACAATAAATAAATCAATACATTTAAAAAAGTGTAAATTTATGTATTTCATTGCTGTGTATTTTAATTATTAATTTTTTATATTTTATTTATGTTATAGTTACGGTACATGGAGTCTTGGAAATGACGAAGTTATTACATCAGTTCTACAGGAAGTAAGAAGACCAAATTTGAGACAGAAACAGAAACATTCTAGTTCTTCAGGATGCAGTATAGTGAATCCTAGGAATCTGTAACAGCAAAAAACAAACAAACAAATAAAAAAGTTTTTTGGTGAAAATATCAGAAACATTAATAACTTATATGGCACAGTAAAAGTAATCATTATGTAAAATACAAAGATAAAACATTAAGATCTGTATTTACTTTGAGTTTTAACTCATGTACACTGTAAAAATATTTGTAAGTTTAACAGTAAAAGACTAAAAATGCAATGGTAAACACCTGTTAATCGGTTAATGGTAAATGTCCTCACTATGTGATGGAAATCTAACAGGGCATTTACTGTTAATTTTGCAGATTTTGGAAGTTAAAAATAATAAGTTCTGGGGACCCAGGTGAAAAAGTGCAGTAAAATACACTTTATTTCAGAACACTTAGTACACTTGCGCACTAATTTTGTACTTAATAAACTAAAAATTGATCTTAGTATGTCTTAAGAACATACATAAGTAGCACAGTTGGGAAAATGTACTTAAAACTATTACATTACTAATATATTTTAAATAAAATCAATTTAATTTAAACTTAGGGTAGCTACATAAAAGTGTACTAACATTGAACTAATTTTTAAATAATTCAAAGCACACGTTTAAGAAATACACTAATAAAAGTCCTCTGTATATTATTATTATTATTTGTGGTAGTATACTTAATTTCAATGCACTAAAATTTATTTAAATATCAGTGGTATTTAGTATAGTGCACTGAAGTACTACTAAAGTAGAAATATAATTTTAATTAGTGTATTTACTATTGTATAACTTTTACCATTTTATTTAGCACAAAAAAAATAAGAATGTACTACAAATGTACTTGTCAGACTTTGTCTCTCTGTGTCTTGTGTTTCCCCTCCTCTCGTGCCCATATTTGGTTAGTTCCTGTTCCTGTCCTTATTTGTAATTATCAGTTCCCTGCCCTGTGTCTTTAGTTAATTAGTCCCCAGCCCTGTGTTATTAATGATCTTATTTAGTCTTCCCTTTAATAGCCCTGTGTTTCCCTGCCTCTGGGTTAAAGGATGAGTTCAGTCTGTTCACAATCACATTATGGAGGATGATTAGTTATTTTTTGTAAAATCTAAAAGTAAGGTTTTATCATAAATAGAATTTAAATTTAGAACTGATCGTCTTCATGTGTTTCTGTATTTCCAACGATTCCTGAGTTTGTTAATAAATATCTAGTTCATTTTTGAAGCTCCTCGCCTCCTCGTTTCCCTACTCCCAGAGTGGATTGTGACAGAAGACCGGACCATTACAGATGACTTCATCTGAGGACGCGCTGTGTGGGTTGCGGCAGGGCGGTCTGAGGTTGGAGAGATATGTGGAGGAGTTTCTCGAGATCTCCAACCGGATGACGAGACGATACACTGCGATCTTCCCATTGGTGATTTCCCCCTGATCGAGCTTATCAATCTTGTTCTCTTTTTAAATGGTTCCGACTTAGAAGTCGAGGAAATTCCCCAGCCTTGTCATCCCGCTCCAGCTGGAACGTGCCGCGTCTCCCCAGCTCATCCCACACCGAGAACCTCCGCATAACTCTCCAATGGCTCCTACCGCCTGCCCAACCGCAAAGATCCCCCCTGCCTCCTAAGCAGCTCCATCCTCCTCAGCCCAGAGCCGCCGTCCTCAGCTAAGCCAAGCCTGCCGCCGTTCGCGGCTTCCCCAAGCCCATCGCCGTTTGCGGCTCTCCCAAGCCTGCTGGCATCCGCGGCTCCCCCGAACCCGCTGCCGTCAGCAGCCAACGCAAGGCAGCCGCTCGTGGCCAACGCAAAACAGCCGCCGTCAGCGGCCAACGCAAGTCTGCCGCCCGCGTCTCTCTCAAACCCGCCGCCGTTAGCGGTCAACCTAAGCCTGCCGGCAGAGAATCTGGCAAGCCAGCCGCCGTTGGCGGCCAACTCGAGCCTCAGGCGCCCTCCTGTGGCCGCTCCTCGCAAGATCCTTTCTGTTTCTCCGCTGGTCCCGTCCAGCTCCGTGCTGCCAGGGCGCCCCCGATAGTTCGCGCTGCCAGAGCGCCCCCGAGAGTCGAGAGTTCGCGCTGCCAGAGCGCCCCCGAGAGTTCGCGCTGCCAGAGCGCCCCCGAGAGTTCGCGCTGCTAGAGCGCCCCCGAGTTTCCGCGCTTGCAGAGCGCCCCCTAGTTTCCGCGCTTGCAGAGCGCCCCCAAGTTTCCGCGCTTGCAGAGCGCCCCTCAGAGTCGGCGCTTCCAGAGCGCCCCCAAGTGACCGCGCTTCCAGAGCGTCCCCAAGAGACCGGGCCTTGCGAGTGCCCTCCAGAGCCTGCTCCTCACAAGTGTCCTCCAGTGGGCACCCCAGAGCCCGCTCCTCGCCAGCGCACCCCAGAGCCAGCTCCTCACAAGCGCACCCCAGAGCCCGATCCTCGAGAGCACCCCAAAGTGTCCGCGCTTCCCGAGCACCCCCAAGAGTCTGCGCCCCCAAGTGCCCGATGTAGCCCCTAATTTCCCCAAGGAATTTTTTTTGGGGGTAGTAGGGCTCCTGCCGACGAGACCGAGGTGGGGGCTGGGGCCTCCTGAGTCCCCGGATCCGCCATGGCCTCCCGAGTTCCACGATCCGCCATGGCCGCCCAAGCTCCCCGATCCGCCATGGCCTCCCGAGTCCCCTGACCTGCCATGGCTCCTGGAACGGGCGCCGCTCTGGAGGCCAGTATACCTGCCTCCTGTTCCGTGGAGGCCTCCAGAGCACTCACCCCCCCTCCCCATTGGATGGTGTACGGTGCGGGACGCACCGTTCGGGAGGGGGGAGTAGTGTCAGACTTTGTCTCTCTGTGTCTTGTGTTTCCCCTCCTCTCGTGCCCATATTTGGTTAGTTCCTGTTCCTGTCCTTATTTGTAATTATCAGTTCCCAGCCCTGTGTCTTTAGTTAATTAGTCACCAGCCCTGTGTTATTAATTATCTTATTTAGTCTTCCCTTTAATAGCCCTGTTTCCCTGCCTCTGGGTCCGGTCTGATCGTCTTCATGTGTTTCTGTATTTCCAACGATTCCTGAGTTTGTTAATAAATATCTAGTTCATTTTTGAAGCTCCTCGCCTCCTCGTTTCCCTACCCTGTGGAGTGTGACAGTACTTGCTTGTATTTTTTTTTAGTGCAATCAAGTACACTTTATTTTTACCTGGGGATGTCATTGTAAATTGACATTTCCAGAATCCTGTGTCACACTTCACATTTATGTTTCATTGAGATAACCATGTTTCTAAGTTTGTTTGTTTTTTTCCTTTCATATCATATGTACATTATGGTTTCATGTTACATTTTATGTTAAATTGTTTTTTTTTGTTGTTTTTTTTTACTATATAGTAAATTATGTGTAATAATATGAAATATATTTAAAAACAGTAAATATATACAGTCATAGTCAAAAATATCGGCACCCTTGGTAAATATGATCAAAGGCGGCTGTGAAAATTAATCTGCATTGTTAATCCTTTTGATCTTTTATTTTAATTTTTTTTAAAAATCTAACCTTTCATTGGATAATAAGAATTTAAAATGGGGGAAAATATAATTCTGAAATGAATGTTGGGCACAATTATTGGCACTCCTAGAAATTCTTATGAGTAAAATATCTCTGAAGTATATTCCCATTCATATTCACAATTTTGAGCACTCCAGGGTGATTATGAACATGAAATTATCCAGCCATGGCTTCCTGTTTCACAGAAATATAAATAGGAGGGAAAACAAAGCCCAAATTCCCTTAATCATCCATGACAATAAGAAAAAACAAAGAATATATTTCTGATGTGCAGCAAAAGATAATTGAGCTTCACAAATTTGTGAAGTGGCTTTAAGAAAAGAGCTAGAGCAAAGAAAATTCCCATTTCCACCATCAGGACAATAATTAAGAATTTCCAATCAACAGAAAATGTTATGAATCTGCCTGGAAGAGGACGTGTGTCTATATCGTCCTAATGCCTGGTGAGAAGGAGAGTTTGAGAGGCTAAAGACTCTCCAAGGACCACAGCTGGAGAATTGCAGAAAATAGTTGAGTCTTGGGGTCAGAAAACCTTAAAAAAAATAGTCAAACAGCCCCTATATCACCACATGTTGTGTGGGAGTGTTTCAAGAAAAATGCTCCAAGCTCATCCAAAAACAAACTCCAGCATATTCAGTTATCAGACACGACTGGAACTTCAAATGGGACTGGCTTCTATGGTCAGATGAAACAAAAAAATAGCTTTTTAGCAGCAAACACTCAATATGGGTTTGGTGAACACAGGGATAAAAAGTATCCCATGTGTACAATGAAATATACTGTTGTATTTTTTTTTTATGTTGTGGGCCTGTATTTCTGCTGGAGGTCCTGGACCATCTTGTTTAGATACATGGCATCATGGATTCTATCAAATACCAACAGATAAAAAAATCAATAAGTGACTGACTCTGTTAGAAATCTTATAATGGGCCATGTTTGGATCTTCCAACCGTACAATAATCCAAACACAAACCTCAAAAACAACACAAAAATGGGTCACTGAGCACAAAACTAAGCTTCTGCTATGGCCATTCCAGTTCTCTGACCTGAACCCTGTAGAAAATGAGTGAGGTGAACTGAAGAGAAGAAGCACCGTCATGGAGCTGTGAATCTGAAGGATCTGGAGAGATTCTGGATGAAGGAATAGTCTCTGATCTCTTGTCAGGTGTTCTCTAACCTCATCAGGCATTATAGGAGAATATTTAGAGCTGTTAAACCGGCAAATGGAGGTTTCAAAAAGTATTGAATAAAAGGGTGCCGTTAATTGTGACCAATGTGTATTAGAGAAAAACATTTATTTCATAATGATATTTCCCCCCATTTTAAATTCTTTTTATCCAATGAAAGGTTAGATTTTTTTGAATTTTTAAAATAAAAGATGAAAAGGATTAACAATGCAGATTAATTTTCACAGCCTTCTTTGATCATATTTACCAAGGGTGCTGATATTTTTGGCAATGACTGTAAATAATATGAAATGTTTTGCACATATAATTAATTTTAATTCAAATTTACATTCACTTAAATTCTATATTTAAAATAATAAAACATTTTGTCACATGTACCTCTATCACTCATCCTCAAATCTAGGAACAGAGGAAGCGGAGCTTTTCTTCACAGTCTCTGTTCTCCCACTGCTCAGTCATTATATTGAGGGCTCCACAACGATAAGGCTGGTCTGGGCACTCTGGCAGTGATATTTGGCTTGCAACAGGCTGAGTGTTCAACCAGTACCACTGGCCAGCGACAAAGCGCAGACCCACCCAGATGCTAGTTTCACCCATTAGATTGTTTTTAACCTGTTGCAGTTGCTCATTGGTGAGACTTGCCAAATCAGTGTAGTGATCTCTGCAGTGCTCCATAGCTTCTTTCCATGTCTTGTTTTCTCTCTCCAAAGTCATATAGCAAAAGAAAGGCAGAGAATTGTAACATCCAAAATCAGCCCATCCTTCTCTATCAACTTCTACACAGTTTTGATTGCTGTCTTTCTCATTAGGTTGACCACCTTTCCATTGATAGAAGTTTGTTTTTAAGTCCCCGTCAGACCATATAAACTGGTCCAGGTTTGTAAGGTTCCTGTGCATCCCAATCCAAGCATGATTACCCCCCAACATTGATCGGAGACGCAGATTTTCCTCTGTACTAGAGACGGTGGAAAGGTCTTTGTAATGTTGCCTGCAATAAGACTGTGCGTTGCTCCATGTTTTCAATTCATTCACATGTATATACACTCTTGTGACTGCTGAGAATCCACCATGGATATTTAGAAGTAAAAACAGAAATATGTTTTCCATTTCTTCTTTGATGAATTGCTTGGAGTGGAATGTCGCTGAATAATTGCTAGCAGTTCTTACTATCCACCGATCATCCAGTACCCAGTTAAAATGTAAATTCATTCAAAACACATGCAAATGAACACAACTGCAGCAATTACTTCATCATGGAAAATAAATCTCTCAAGAAACTTGTTTTTTCCTGCTCAATACTAGCTTGACCTGGCTGAGAGACCAGCTTCAACCAGTTTAAAGTGTACTAGAGAAATAGATATGTTTGAAAAACTTCAAAATGCTGCCTTATCAAACCGGTGTTAATTTTGGCAGGCATTTTTGATTTAGTCTTAGTCTTTATCTTGAGATTAAAATGCTTAATAGTCTTAGTCACATTTTAGTCATTTGAGAGTCTTTCATAGTTTTAGTCGACGAAAAGTCTTTTATATGTAGTATTCAAACAAAAATAGTCATCAATTCTTCTCTCTTTAGACCAAATCAGTTAAGCTTATGAGAAATTTGAATCAAGGATTGAATTTGGAAAAACTGGAATACATTTTCATTTTTTGGTAGAGATACAAATTAAACTCATTTTTCAGATACAGTTGGTTTACTTAACAAGTATACATTTATTTAACATCTTTTGTTGGTTAACATTGATGACACAGATAATATAGGAATGCTGTTAATTTAAGACGGAAGGTATGCATGTAATACTGACACACATTAAGTTTTCACCCACCTGTTTACGTGCCATAACCGACTGTATTTACGTGAGATACTCTGACTCTACACGATAGACATTTGGACTGCTGTGTGTGTATTTGAGCGCTAACTGAGACCTGATCGTGCGCTGTATGAGAACTGAAGAAGTGGAGCGTGCACGCGAGAGAGAGCACTTCTATCAGCGCGATTCCGCCTATCCCGCCTTAATTAACTTTAAGTTAATCGACAATGAATTGTGACTCCCGGGAAAAGGGGATGTCTGGTCACCCAGTCCCTAACCCTTCAGGTGCTGAGGCCATTGTTTCAGATCGCTAGTTCGTGTTTTGGTAGCCTATCCGTCCACTGCGGCTGCGGATATGCAAACGCCCCTCATCTCTTTGCAATCCAATGACAGAGATGCACATTTTGAAAGACAAGACAGTTAACTTAGCCTATAAGATGTATGTTGATTGTCCGGTAGTCCTCAAATAGCATTTTAGTCCCGTCTCGTCTTGTTAATGAAGACGCGGCATATATTTCGTCATAGTTTTTAGATATTATTAGCTCGTCAACGTCTCGTCTTAGTCACAGAAAAAAGGTTTGTTGACGATTATTTTTCGTCGTCGTCTTCGTCGACGAAATTAACACTGTATCTAGCTTCTGGAGTAAAGAGGTGATTAATTTGATTAATAGGTGCCCATTCATGCATATCTATTTAAGCCCTTTAAGCCCTTTGCAGCAATTTACTGTTCATGGCAAAACCAGCCTGGTCTCATGTTTATACGTAGGTATTAATACGTAACATTTACAAGCACAAAACTTACATTTTTTATTAATGCTAAAACGTACAATTTAGACGTATTTCAATGTTTAAAATGTACAAATCAATACATTTAGCTAAAAAACTTACAAATATTTACGCATTTTTTATTTTATTAAGATATTCGTATCAATGCATTTTTATCATTTTATCAATAAGCAATTTAGATTTTTAGACCCCTTAACCTACCCCCAAACCTAAACCTATCCATTTTACAGCGAATATGCATTTTTATAATTTAATTAATAAGCAATTTAGATTTTAGACCCCTTAACCTACCCCCAAGCCGAAACCAACCCATTTTATAGCGAATATAAAATGCAATTTACCGAAATATGCAGGAAAATAACCATTTTAGTAACAATATAGCATTAAAAATGTTTTTATAGTCGCTAATCCCACTCCTACCTCTAAATTTAATAAGAAAAACATGACAGACAGATAAATGCAATTACAATCATTTATTTATTGCAAAAATGTCAAAAGCACTACCAAAAGTAATCCAAATGACAATGAGTTGCAGCCGCAGTCCTATCTGGCGGAATACAGTAGGTTTGTGTGAGGTGCAGAGCAGAATTTCTGTTGTTAATCGCTGAAATTATTATCCAGATTATTTTCCTGATCCTCTCGTTCTCAGTGAACTCGGTTCTCAGTGAACTTGTGAAGGCGTGCGCGTGCACGCATCATTCAAACACACACCTCACCAGAAACACGGCTTGTCGCAATCTGTGACGAATGCAGGCAAGAGCCAATGAGCGTTTGATTATCCTGCCGTAAAACCTGTCGTTTGAAGCGGCAACATTTGAATTCGTAAACGAGCACTGTTTACGGTCACCGGACTCGCTGCTCAGAATGGAGATGAAGATCGCCGAATAAAGGCTTGGATTTGGGTCTGTTCCTCGCAGTCGTACAGATTCTGAAGATCTGGTTTACAGCGCACAAATAAAACTGTTTCATTTCGTAATTATGTTGCGGTTTTGGTGTTTTTTATAGTTCTATTGTCAGTCATAGCATGTCGGAAAAAATGCTTTGTGTGGCCCACGGCAAACAAAGTAAACATTACATGACAAGTAAAGGTTAAACGATTTCAAATGTTATTTATTTTAAGGTTTAAAGTGAAGTCTTGTTTAACATTATGTAGGCCTATTATTGGAAACAAGCTGGCAGCAGAAATCACACAAAAATAAATGTTATCATTTCATATTAAGTAAATGAGTAAACAATTTAATGATGCAACTGAAAACAAGGTAATTGATATGACAACTATAAACAACTAATAATAAAGTTAATGCCGCTATTTCAATATTCATAAGGATTCATTTTTAGATCAGTTTTGTACGTTTAAATGCTGAAAATAAGTAAGTATTTGTACGTTTAGATGCTGAAAATACGTCAGTATTGTACGTTTTAGTGTTTGTAAAAACGTAAGTAAATGTACGTTTTATAGAACCACATTTTAAGTAAAATACATACGAATTATCATGAGATCACGTTGGGCAAAACATATGCAGTATAAAATAAAATATGCAATATTAAGTCCATAAAATATGGGGAAAGTTAATATTTACAATACATTGCAGATTTACATTGAGTTTGATGTTTGCAAATAGATTTACAAAATGCAAAAATTACTAATTACACTATAGCCCTATTTGCACGGGACATCTAAGGACCTTGTGTGATTTAGAAATTACCCCCCCCCCCACATCTGAATTTCGTGTGGCGCATTCGCACGGGATAAACTAAGCCTGTGATTTTACTCAAATTTACAGACTTATCTCCTGGATATGATGTCAAGGCTTTGCATAACATTATATATCATAAACAGAAGAATGTTCCTTACCACATGCTGCTATACATGTCATCCATCTCCATCTAATCATTCTTGTTTTCGCTCTTCTGATGGTGTTTAGCTTTCTTTGTATGAAAGTGCAAATTGTAGTGACACAACCCAGCACCCAAAATACTGGGTAGTGACACAACCCAGCACCCAAAATACATGAAAAAATTATATCTGACACCGCAAAATGCTGGCCAATCACAGAGATGCAGATTCGCACGGGACTAATATTATCACAGGACCTCTGTGTTTGGCAAAATATGGTAGGTCATTTGCGGGATATTTTTTACTTAACAAATTACAGACATGGGAGATTCGCACGGGATTAAGATCACAGACAACCTCCGCAATTATTACAAATGACTAGAGGTCACCAGGTAACAGTGTTGGGGAGTAACTAGTTACATGTAACGGCGTTACGTAATTTAATTACAAAATAAATGTAACTGTAATCAGTTACAGTTACTAAGAAAAAATGTGTAATTAAATTACAGTTACTTATGAAAATAGTAACGATTACAAAGGGAGTTACATTTGAATAGCCTATTTACACACAACCACATACAGATTGAATTGATTTCTTTCCCAAATTGCACTGACTACTCTAAAATATGAGACACACGGCCCTATGATTTCCGCGATGCGGAAAACAGACTGGTTCGTAGAATCCAGTCATAAAAACGGAATGTCTATAACGCTGGATGACACGGAATATGCCACATTTTGGATGAATGAATCAAAAGAAGAACAGTACACTTGAATCAAAACGCGATATGGACTAGTGTCTGTGAATATATAAGCCGCAAAAAGACAATATATGAATCCGCCATGTTCTGCGTGTCTCTGTGTAAACCACGCGCGGACTGGACAATTCCCGGTGGCCTGGCAGCTGATTTGGCCCGCTTTTATATATATATACAGGGGCGGACTTAGTGAATTGGGGGCCCCAGGCAAATATAGGAATGGGGCCCTATACATTTGCACACATTTACCTAGATCAACCTTGAGGTTCCTTTTCTGTCATGATGCTAGCTGCTGCACAATGGTGCCCTAGTTCAGTCCAATGTTTCTACGTTTTGCATGTTATAATGGGATTCTTTCATTTACATTTATTCATTTAGCAGACACTTTTATTCTTTCATGTTGTAGACCATGAAATAGCAATTGATTTACCATTGAGATACAAGTTTTAACAAAAAACTAAATAAATTATAAAATGATAAACCTCACAATTGAACCTTTAAACTGTTTTTTTATTTTAAGAAAAGGGATGCGTCAGAAGTATAAATTATTATATTATTTAAAACGGGTTTATGTGGGTGGATTTTCGCATTGGACTGAACAAAAACTGCAGACTGGATTATTGAAAATGCACATTCATTCTATAGTCTGTACTTTATCAGGTAAAATTTTAATTTAAATTTGTATCTGTTCTAAATGTACCTTAAATTAATACTTTTCAAGTTTTTAATACTTTAATCAACATGGGCATGGACAAATATGGATGCTTTATGCAATATATTTTTATTATTAGTGAAACCATAGTTAACATAGAGCATGAAGAGTAGACATGTTTCATAGGTCATAGATGTTTTTCAAAGAACTTGTTCATGTCTATTAGACACATGAAAAAAAGAACATAGAAATACCAGGTTCCTATTACTTCTCTTTCTTTGCTCTGAGCAATTTACTGACACAAACCTGTTTACATTTTCGCAGGACAGGGCAGCTCACTTCTTCTGAACATGCAAAATGTACATTTATTATTTATTATTACATTTGTTTCCCTCTCTGTGCCCACATACTGTATTTTGATGCAGCTAAATTCTCAATTAAACTGTTTTCATTGGTATATTTTACTGTTTCTGTTGTCAGACAACAGAATGAATATGAAATAGTGACTGAAACGCGACCCATTAAGACATAACCAGCTCCTTTCCAAGATGTTAATCTGCACAAAAATCCTGATTTATAATCGCACCGTCGTCTGATCAAATCAAATAGGCTACACATAAGATAAAGACAATAGCTGTGCTTTGATTTCGGCTATACTTGCATGTAAAATTAGAGAAGCAACATATCTGTGTTTTAACTGAAAGCGCAGCTCCTTTCAGCTGCTCGCTGTACAGAGCAGACGCAGAGAGAGAGAGAGAGAGAGAGAGAGAGAGAGAGAGAGGGAGAGGTGTGCGCGCTGGGAAAGAGAGACCTCGCGCTCACGCGGCAGTCAGCGTCAGGTGCATAATATTTGAATTTGCTACAAGCAGGATACACAAGAAGCACGTTCAACTCCGACATGCAGACGGTTGTCGTGGTAATAAACACCTTAAACCGCAACCGTTCGCGTGTCCGCACTTAATGCGCGTCTCGTATATGAAAAGCATTTTAGGGGGCCCTTGGCTTTTGGGGGCCCAAGGCAGTCGCCTACCTTTGCCTAATGGGTAAGTCCGCCCCTGTATATATATATATATTATTGTTATATAATTGCCTGCCGAATGTATTATTTCCGAATTCGCCACTCGATAATAAATCTCTGATAAATCATGAATCAGTTAGTCTCGTGACTGGCAATGAAGCGCTCCTCGCCTCCGCCAAACGGTTTCGATCAGAGTAATTAATGAATGGAGTGGAAGCACCCAAGAGGAGCAGAGAAGCAAAACTGTTCAGGACTTCAAGTGCAGGTCAGTTTAATCTGTAAATAGGCTATTGTAGTTTTGTCTTTGTTTACTTAGTTAAGCAGTAGCAGCCCATTGCTCATCAGTCATCACTCAAAATACTGTATAGTTACTAAAGGACATCATTATGATCTACTGTAAAGTTATAGTAGAAGGCTAATTTAGCATACAAATATTCATATCGTTTTATAATAGGTTTAGGGGGAGGCTAGGGCAGACAACAACACAACCCTTGCGAAAATTAAAGATGATTTTACTATAAATCCAAAGATGATTACTATTATTAAACCATGGTAACCACACATTAACCATGTTTTTTTGCTACACTAACCATAGTTTAACCATGGAATTTGTAGTAAAAATACAAATGGTAATCCATTTGCCAAAAAACATGGTTAGTGTACATTTACTATAATAAAACCATGGTTAATTTTTGTAAGAGAAAAATATGACTCATGTTCAGTATAGGATTTTTCCATAAAGATATTGTAATGATGTAGTTATTATTGCACTAACTTTGAAATGTTGGCAATTTAGAAAGTATAGTCACGTGAGAGAGATCAGGGCAAAATAAAGAGACTGAAAAGTAAAATGGAAGTGAAGGTGCAATTCAGGAGAGAACTTAATTATTTTGCTTGTCCCCAGTCTAAGGATTTAAACATTTTTTATGTGATGGCCATCACATAAATTAAAATAGTTTAATTTACTACACATAGGCCTACTGAAGTGTGCATGTGTATCGCTCAGTGTTTTCAATCTCTCCCGCCTCAATATACAGTATATGAGTACATGAACACATAAACATAATCTCTAGAACTGCTCTGAGTCACTTCATGAGCATTTTACAATTTATTTTGAGAAAACTATCGTCATATCATATACAAAAAGAAACCAATGTTTCAGGAGTTTAGTACACAGAATAGGACATGCTTATTAGATAACTGTATTTGGGTTGATGTATATGCTTTTATTTTTTTATTAGGCCTGTTTTTTTTTCTTCCTCAAAGCATTGTTAGATGTAGTGTTTCCTGTACTTATGTGAATATTTGGTTTCAAAAACAGTATCACTAAACTCTTATGATTTTAAATCTGCATTGAACTTCAGATCAATCCACAGTCAAACTACAGTCTGATTTTGGTGGATGTGTTCAGATTGTATCATCTTAATTCAAGTGATGAAGGATTTTGAAGGTCTGACAGTAATCAGTTGAGCACTAGTTAACCCTGCATGGTGTAAATGTTTGAAAATTATTAACAGTTGAAAACATTCATTAGAAATTTTAAAAAAGTAATCAGTTACATTACTTTAATAAAGTCATTGAAAAAGTTACACTACTATTGTCACAAACAGAGCACGGAGAGACAGGCAAGTAGCAAAACAGAGGATTTATTGACAGGTTCAATTGCGTGAGGTGAGGAGCAGGTGAGTGACTTGTCTGGTAATCCAATCCTTAGTGAAACGGCAGTGAACTGATCAGAGTCTCTATTGCAGGAATCGTGGAGCAGGGAAACACAGGAGAACAGGACACACACTGGAGGATCGCTGGAGGGGTTCTGGGAGACAATAAGGTAGGTTAAATCACAGGTAAGATATGAAAAGGAGTCAGGTACTGTTCAGGGTAGTGAACCGTAGACCGGACAATGAGTGTCAGAGAGCGTGTGGTACTTATAGGGAGTGCTGATGAGGGGTTGCAGGTGCGGGTGATTAGAAATCAGGTGACTGATCTGGTGATTGTTGTTGGCGGCGGTGACTGAGACTCTGACACTACCCCCTCCTCCAGGGGCGGCTCCTGACGCCCTTACACGGCGACGGGGGCGACCCCGGCCTCTGGGTGCGGGACGATTTGGATGGATGCGGTGGAACTCCTGTAACGGCATGGGGTCTAGGATATCGTCCCGGGCCACCCAGGACTGCTCCTCGGGTCCGTATCCCTCCCAGTCTACGAGGCACTCCAGCCGGCCGCCCCGTCGCCGCGAGTCCATGATATTGCGGACCTGGTAGACTGACGGCTGATCCAGAATTTCTGGAGGAGGCTCATCCGACTCACGCTGATCTGGGGTAGGAGAAGAGCATGGTTTAAGTAGGGAAACGTGGAACGTGGGATGGATACGATACCTGGGGGGGAAGTTGGAGCTGGTAGGCAACCTCATTGATCTGCCTCTGGATCTTGAACAGACCAATGTAGCGGGGACTCAGCTTCTTGCAGGGCAGGCGGAGTCGCAGGTCTCGGGTGGATAACCACACCCGGTCTCCCGGGTGGTAGAGGGGAGTTGGAGCGCGTCGGGCATCCGCAAAGTCCTTGTGTCTCCGCACTGCCCGTTGGAGGTGGATGTGAGCTGAGTCCCACACTCTCTCGCTCGCTCGGAACCAGTGGTCTACAGCTGGAACCTCCGATGGCTCTCCTGTCCACGGGAAGAGCGGGGGTTGGTAGCCAAGTATGCACTGGAACGGGGTCAGGCCTGTGGTGTTCTGGCGGAGAGAATTCTGTGCATACTCGGCCCACGGGAGGATCCGGCTCCAGCTGTGCTGATCTTCCTGGCAGTATGCCCGGAGGTACCGTCCGAGTTCTTGGATCTTCCGCTCAGTCTGGCCGTTTGTCTGTGGATGGTAACCGGAGGACAAGCTCACCGTGACTCCTAGCAGGCGGAAGAAGGCTTTCCACACATGGGAGATGAATTGTGGGCCGCGATCAGACACAATGTTCTCAGGCACCCCAAAGTTACGGAAGACCTACTGGAACAAGTGTTCGGCTGTCTCTAGGGCCGTGGGTAATCCTCGGAGGGGAATCAGTTTGCACGCTTTTGAGAAGCGGTCCACTGCCACGAGGATGCAGGTCTTTCCTTCAGACATGTGTGACCAGGGTCGTCGAGGAATGGGGAGAGGTACGAGCTTGCCCACCGGTAGATGAGGAGTCGAGGACATCGCCCTCCCGGATTCGAACGAGGTTGTACGCGCTGCGCAGGTCCAGCTTAGAGAAGATGCGGGCCCCACGGAGTTCCTCAAGAGCGGCCGGGACCAGGGGAAGTGGATAGGGGTGCTTCACAGTCTGGGAGTTTAGAGCTCGGTAGTCAATGCACGGCCTCAAGCCCCCGTCCTTCTTACCCACGAAGAAAAAGCTTGATGCCGCTGGGGAACTGGATGGCCTGATATATCCTTGATTAAGAGCCTCCTTGGTGTATTCCTCCATAGCCTTGCGCTCCGGGATGGACAGCGAGTATACTCTACCCTTGGGGAATTTATATCCAGGCAGCAGATCTATAGCACAGTCCCATGCCCGATGAGGTGGTAACTGGGTGGCTGCCTGCTTGCTGAAGACATCCTGGAACGCCCTGTAATCAAATGGGATCGTAGGAATCACACTGGCCTCGGGACTCTCAACCCGCGTGGAGGCGACCTGAGCTGCGAGTAACCTGTGAAGAGGACGTGGAATTTCTTTGAGAGTGTTGGTGGCAAAATTCGCTCCAGCGAATTCTCACTTGATTCCCATTTGATTTCTGGAGAATGGAGTATGAGCCAGGGCGTCCCAGGATGATATCCACTGTGGGTCCCTCCAGTACCAGAAATTGAATCTCCTCCTCATGCAGGTTGCCAATCTTCAGATTCATCAGGGGAGACTCGAACTTAACACACCCACGTCCTAGCGGTTTGCCATTGATGGTTTCGACTCGGAGCTCCCGGGCATGCCGGTGGCAGGGCAGGTGTAAATGACTCAGGAAGTCTAGGGAGATGAAGTTGCCCGAGGAGCCCGAGTCGACCAGGGCAGAGGCTGTAACGGATTGGACTGGAGTGAATAGTTGAACAGTCAGCACAGAAAGCGTGGAAATTACAGGGTCGACATGGAGAGTACTCACCGCTGGACGTGGGGTATGACCTGATGAAGTGATCAGCCGAAGCACAGTAAAGACACAGCCCCGCTGCCATTCGGCAAGCACGTTCTTGACTGGAGAGGCGAGCTGTGTCCACTTGCATGGGTTCTGGTACTGGGGAACCGTTGGCGGGTGAAGCAGGCTGGTGGGCGGCTTCGGCAGTATGGCAGGCAGACAAGCGTTGGGCGATTCGGTTGGCTTTTAGCATAAAGCTTTCCAATCCAATCGAATCGTCAAAAATCACCATCTGAGCGCGGATACTGGTTTCCAGTCCCTGCCGATAAGCGCTGAGGAGAGCCGCTTCGTTCCAACCGCTAGTTGCCGCCAGAGTACGGAACTGCAATATGTACTCGTGAGTCGAGGAAGCCCCTTGATGCAGGCGCAACAGCTGATCCGACACCAAGAGCGCTCCGGTAGCTAGTTCAAAAACTTCCTTGAAATGTTTAGTGAATGCATCATATGAATTGATTATGGATGAATTAGCGTTCCATATGGCTCTAGCCCAGGATAATGCTCGACCGGAGAGAAGGGAAATTAAAAATGCTACCTTGGAGCGCTTGGTGGGAAACTTCTGCGGTTGCATTTCAATATATAAGGCCAGTTGTAATAGAAAGCCGCCACACTCAGCCGAATCACCCGCATAGGCAGCCGGTAAGGCCATGGGACTGGCAGAGGCAGATTGAGGAGATGGTGGTGGCAGGAGTGAGACCTGCAGAGTGTTGACCAGCTCCTCCAGGATTTTAGACAGTGAGGAAGGTCGGGGATCCATGGGAGTGACGGTGTTGGTCCGGTCTTCTGTCACAAACAGAGCACGGAGAGACAGGTAAGTAGCAAAACAGAGGATTTATTGACAGGTTCAATTGCGTGAGGTGAGAGGAGCAGGTGAGTGACTTGTCTGGTAATCCAATCCTTAGTGAAATGGCAGTGAACTGATCAGAGTCTCTATTGCAGGAATCATGGAGCAGGGAAACACAGGAGAACAGGACACACACTGGAGGGGTTCTGGGAGACAATAAGGTAGGTTAATCACAAGTAAGATATGAAAGGAGTCAGGTACTGTTCAGGATAGTGAACCGTAGACCAGACGATGAGTGTCAGAGAGCGTGTGGTACTTATAGGGAGTGCTGATGAGGGGTTGCAGGTGCGGGTGATTAGAACTCAGGTGACTGTGATCTGGTGATTGTTGTTGGCGGCGGTGACTGAGACTGTGACTCTCTGACAACTATTACATTTTAAATAGGGTAACTTGTAATCTGTAACCTATTACATTTTCAAAGTAACCTTCCCAACACTGCCAGGTAATACTAATCCTGTGAAAAGAAAATCACGAATAGGGTTTATGAAATTAAACTCTGCTTGGAGAATGTAAATCTTAAGTCACAACACACCTCATGTTTTTACAGGTCTAATTCAAGTGAAACCTTATTTAAAAATGATGCAAATAAATACCATATGACAGGCCTGCCATCCAGAAAGAGTCGATTGAGAAACCAAACAAAACACATACATTTTCACTTTGCTCTGGTAGAAACTCTGCTGTGGATTTAGTATGCATTTTGAGTGGGAAAACCATAGATTACTTCTTACTTCTTGGAATTGGGAAATACAGGTTCAAAATTCCTTTGTTTTGAAGAGTGTGCCTCGATGTTATTACAAGTCACTCTTATATAAGATATTTTACATCATCTGTGCATAATGATTTGCATGCCATTCTTTGGCACGCACACACACACACACACACACACACACACACACACACAAACAAAACAAAAAATCAGAGTAATGTTGCATTTATGCCACATATTTCTGTTTTGAAAAGAGGGATATAAATAACTTGCATATACTGTACATTACACATGCAGTGATGGAGGACATACCATGTAACCACATATTTAGTAGCAATGTAAGTATGTGAATAAGCTTCTTTAGTAAATGCATTTAAGGTTGTACAGATGAAGTGTTTTTTAATTGTTAAACATATTTATTTATTTATTAACTCTTAACTCTTCTGTATTTTTTTCTGATGAACTGTAAGCTATTTAACTCTTTGATGTTCTGAATAGGATTGTACATGGCATGAATAACAAATATTCTTCTTGTATTCATGAACTAACTGTGAAAAATGAATGGCTTTTAAATTTTATTGATATTTTATGAGCATGCTCTTTTAAAGGGGTCATGAACTGCCCTTTTTATTTTGTACGGTTCTTTGAGATCCACTTAAAATGTTATAAAAATTATTACATCAAAAAACATCATAAGCAATTTTCTGTACTGTTTTGTCCTCATCAGAACGTTCCGTTTGAATAAGTGTGGCGGATTGTAGAACTGAAGTGGAAGTGAAGGGCCAGTGCTATGATTCGCTAACACTTTTGTATGTTTGACAGCCTACACTTCACAGATGGACACTGCTGTGATTTAGGATAAAAACAAATCAATACTCAGTACATACCAAACGATCTGCAATAACGTTGATCTTCTTCTGCGGATGTGGTGTTTAGCCACACTATTACGTCATAAAGCACATAATAATGCCTTATTCTGCATGACCATAATTTAGATCCCTTAATCCTACCCCATGCCTAAATTTAAATGCCTTACCAACTAATTAATAAGCAGCAAATTAGTAGTTTATTGAGGCGAAAGTGGTTAATAATTTGTTAAGAGTGATAATTGGTCACTAAGGTATAGTCGGTGTGACCACAAACACTATTGTGTGTGTGTGTGTGTGTGTGTGTGTGTTACTTTTAAGTTCTGGGTTGTATTCCAGAAAGCAGGTAATGTGACATACCCGGGTAAGTTTGAGGATAAGCGAGCGGATAACCTCAGCTTTCGGTTCCAATTTTCGGAGGTAATTTTCAGGGTATGCAAGTAACCATAGCAACTTGCTGTCTGAAGATAACCTGCTCCGGAGCAGGTTATGTTCCAGGGTTAGTTCACTTTAGCGCTATCAGCGCATGCGTGGTCTACTGACGAGCCTTCAGTGGGCGTGACAGATAGCGCACAACATTATATAATATTAGATTGTAATTGTCAGTCCTGTGTCGTGTGTGTCATGTGTTCCAGCCTCTTGTGTCCTTATTTGGTTAGTTTCCTGTCCTTGTTAAGTGTGATTTTTAGTTGATTATGTCCAGCTGTGTTTTTGTGATTATGTGTTAAATACCCTGTGTATTTAGTTGTGTATTTAGTTCCTGTCTGTTTAGTTCCTTTTGGTCTGGTCTACTCGTTACTCCCCGGTGTTCCTGTGTGTCCTGCCTTGTCTTGATTGTTTGAATTAAAGACTGTTATTTTGAGTTTAATCCTCGTCTACGTGTTCCTCGTTTAGCCTGTTATACTTTCCGCATGAGCAATCCGGATGTGTACACGGACAGCGCAGACACGGACGCTGCTTGTAAAGTGTGCGCTGGTGGTCCGCTCCACGAACATGTTCTATACATGCGCAGTAGATCGGCTTCAACAGTAAACAAACATGTGAACAAACAATTGCCCAGAGTTATTGCACATCTGGCTGTCTTTATATTGTTTTATCGACGGATTGTACAGGATCGGGTAGCAACGGGCGTCTTCACACAGCCTGCACATGCGCAGTTGGTGCTTTTGTTGCCTACTGACCGTGCGTACTTGTCTGCATGGACATCCGCGTGCCTCCCATTTTTGTGACAGTGCGGACAAGTATGTGCACACCCTCCGATGACGATTTTACGTCACGCATACCATAGCGGACCCTCGTGGACTCGCGCACATTGAAAGTATAACACAGGCTTTTCTCCCCGCTGTGTGCACCGTGACAGAAGACCAGACCTAAACAGTAAGCGGCGCCCTTTCACCTCGTTTTGTTTTGTTCGTTTTTGTAAGTTTTTTTTGTTTGTTCCTGCTTTTTGTTTCCCGCAGCAAGGAAGTCGCCGCTCGTCATCCCACCCTAGCCCGCTTCATTTCGGTGTTGGAGTTCGGCAGGATCGCCGCGAGTGCCGCGAATCCACCGTCTGCGGCTCACCCAAGCCCGCCACCGTATGCGGCTCACCCAAACCCACCTGCAGTTCATGTGGCATGCCCGCCTTAAGTTCTTGTGGCAAATCCGCCGCTGACTCAATCCCGCCGGTCGCCACTGACTCCAGCCCCCAGAGCACGTTCCCATGGATCCAGTCCACATATCCAGCCAGGAGTGCCGTTTTAAGTCTTGTTGTGTCCTCAGGAACAGTTTTAACCTTGTCTTGCCAGTCTTGTCCATGGAGACTCGTCTGCTTGTTGCTGATATGGAGGCGGTTGCTGAGGGACCCTGTGAGGGCCCCTGACTCCTCGTCATGCCCAGAAGAAACCTCAGCTTCCGAGCTTTGCCCAGTGAGGTCCCCCTGTTCCTGAGAACAGCCCCGGAGGACTCCTGATACCCCATTAGCTGCCCCATGTATTTTTTTTGGGGGGGGGTAGAAAGGTCCTGGCTGTAGTGGTCAGGTCGAGGGACGAGGCCACAGCCACAAGGACCACCTGCCATGGCCTCCAGAGCTCCCTGCTCCGCCTTGACCTACTGTCTGTCTGTTCCGTCCTGGAGGCCCCCGTCCTGTTTACCTATCTGTGTCTGTCCTGAGGGGCCTCCAGAGCACCCCCCCCCTCCCCGGTAGTACTGTTATGGCGTGGGTCGCGCCCTCCGGGAGGCGGGAGTTCAATTCAATTCAATTCAAGTTTATTTGTATAGCGCTTTTTACAATACAATCGTTGCAAAGCGCTTTACAGGAAATTAAGTTTATACAATATATTTATACATTGTAGAAACTTAATATATTAACTTATGGCAAAATTTGTTAATTCTGTATGTTGTTGGGGGATCAGAGGTTGGCATTCTCTGAGGTCCTCTGAGGCGTTGGCATCATCTCTTCTCAGGTGTTTGGTCATCTCAGATAATTTAAGGGCTGGATCCAGACTGAAGTTTGTGTAATTCCTAGTTACCACGAGATGTTAATCCCGTGGCAGAAACAGAGAAACAAATAGAGACATAATTAGCGTAGCTGTTGTTCCATCCAAGCAAAAATGATTTGTTCAACCCAAGCTAAAGAATAATAATGTGCGTTTGATCAGATATAACTGCAGTACAAGATTATGAGATGCATTATATGAATGCATTATGTGAATGCTTGGCTAAAGAGATGTGTCTTTAATCTAGATTTAAACAGAGAGAGTGTGTCTGAACCCCGAGCGTTATCAGGAAGGCTATTCCAGAGTTTGGGAGCCAAATATGAAAAAGCTCTACCTCCTTTAGTGGACTTTGCTATTCTAGGTACTACCAAGAGTCCAGAGCTTTGCGACCTTAGGGAGCGTGATGGGTTGTAGTGAGATAGAAGACTAGTTAGGTACGCAGGAGCTAAACCATTTAGGGCCTTATAGGCAAGTAATAATATTTTGTAACTGATACGGAACTTAATAGGTAGCCAGTGCAGAGACTGTAAAATTGGGGTGATATGATCATATTTTCTTGACCTGGTAAGGACTCTAGCCGCTGCATTTTGGACTACCTGTAGCTTGTTTATTGAAGATGCAGGACAACCACCTAGCAGTGCATTACAGTAGTCCAGTCTAGAGGTCATGAATGCATGAACTAGCTTTTCTGCATCAGAAAAAAGGTAACATGTTCCGTAGCTTGGCAATGTTTCTAAGATGGAAGAATGCTGTTTTTGTAACATTGGAAATATGATTTTCAAAAGACAATTTACTGTCTAATATAACACCCAGATTTTTGACTGTAGAGGAAGTAACAGGACATCCGTCTAGATTCTGTGTACTGTTTTTTGGTCCAATAATTAATATATCTGTCTTATCTGAATTTAATAGGAGAAAATTATTGGTCATCCAATCTTTTACATTTTTAACACACTCGGTTAACTTAGATAATTTAGAAGTTTCATCTGGTCTTGTTGAGATATATAGTTGAGTATCATCAGCATAGCAATGTAAACTAATCCCATATTTTCTAATAATATTACCAAGGGGCAACATGTATATTGAAAATAGCAGAGTACCTAGGACAGATCCTTGTGGTACTCCATACTTTACTGGTGATAATTGAGGTGACTCCCCGTTTAAATAAACAATGTGGTAGCGATCGGACAGGTAGGATCTAAACCATCTTAAAGCCTGCCCTTGAATACCCGTATAGTTTTGTAATCGATCTATGAGTATGTCATGATCTATAGTGTCGAACGCAGCACTTAGATCAAGTAAAACTAGCAATGAGATGCAGCCTTGGTCTGACGTAAGAAGCAAGTCATTTGTAATCTTAACAAGTGCAGTTTATGTGCTATGGCGGGGCCTGAAACCTGACTGAAATTCTTCACAGAGATCATTTTTTTGCAAGAAGGAGCACAATTGAGCAGACATGGTGTGCTGCGCCATGGTACAACAGTTATACCCATTCTCTCAAGGAAAAAACTTGTAATCTTGAGCGCAAATGGAGAAAAACTAACTTGGAAGTTTTTAGAATTGCGTGGAAAAACAGTATGTCGGAGATCACGTGACCCTTCGACAGTGATGCACGTTTAGTCTTTCGCTCTGCTCACTTTGCCACATATTGTGTAATCCTGTCAGTAAATTTTAAACCACTCTACATTGGACCCATCATGAGTGCTTCGGCAGAAAAAGGCGATCGGAAAAGAGAGATTGAGCAATCGCCAAAGAAGAAAAAAATCAAGATTTCCACCATCTCCACCTCGACGATGCTATTGCTAACAGCATTAAGCTGGCACTTAATCTATTTCACCTCGCCTGCGTCCCAATGTGCACACTATCCATCCTAAATTCTATGTGATAGTAGTAATTTTCAATACTATTTAGGGCAGATAGGGTGGATAGTATGCACATTGGGACGCAGTGCTAGACTCCAGCACCCGGCCAGCAGAGCTGAATGTGCGCTCGCTTTATGCGCTTGTGGCTGGGATGCAGAGCTGTGATGTCCCCAAAGGTTTGGGGACATCACGCAAGTTACGTTGCTACGTAGGCCTTCGTATTGTAACCTTATCAAACCTTATCAAAGAACCTAATAAAATATGAAAATAGATATTCCCAAATATTTAATATAGGCTATAGGGAATTGCATGCAACATACATGGATTTTTTTTGTTTTTGTTTTTAATGACCCGCCCCAACCCGCCCCGCAAATAAAGTGACAATTTCTTTACGCGGGGTCCGCGGGTTATGAGACGACCCGCGCATCACTAATTGGCACCACACATTGGCACCACACATTGGCTAAAACAGCCAACGCACCAGGGTTGCCAGGTTTTCACAACAAAACCCGCCCAATTGCTACTCAACACTAGCCAAAAAAAAACTACCCCCAATCGCATTTCGAGGGGAATCCCCGGTAAAAAAATCACGTTCCGGTGGGGTAATACATGTTTTTTGGCGGGGTTCCTCTGGTAAAATTCGTATTTTAGGGGCTAAATATCACGTTATTGGGGTCACTTAAACCCGCGGACATGAAAATCAACCCGTGGCAACTGTGTTAAAGTATCCCAATTCCGCTGGAAAACCACGGACTTGGCAACACTGCAATGCACACAAAAGGCTTGTTTGATGCGCCTTGCCTTGCCTGAAATGTAGGCGAGAGTAGGCGGCTGCAGTGAGGGGAGGAGTGAAATAAGCGCAGTCAAGACGGACAGTTCTGATCTCTTGAAGTGTAACAGATACCTACGAGATCAAAGGCAGATATTGTGTTATTCTCACTCATGTGCTGTGTTGCTGATTAACATGAAATAATCTCAGTTCTGTTGCTTTTATATGAAAATAAATATGATGAACAAGAAACTCAAAGTGCTTGATTCACACGATCAAATTTCCATGTTATGATTTAACCTACTGTACCGCCGCATCAGCTCTACAGTGCGGCCGGCGTTTGCGACTGAAAACTACTGCGTGCGAGTCGACTATGAAAACATATTTAGGAGCACCTGTGCAACTGACCCGATCAGCATATTTGTGTTTGCGCTGAGGGAGCTTCAAAGGTTTCTAACTACTTGCTTTTGCAATTGAGTAATGTATCACAGACAGAGGTATCCTCTCATTATAGCAAACAAAGTGTAGACAGAGTGTAAATAAGAGATTCATTGTGCAGTGTAAGGATCGCGATGAACTAAGATGAGTGACAGCTTTTAATGATTACTAAGGGAGTTTGCAAATGTGATATTGATTTAATACAACAGTTAATTAAACAAGAAGTTGATATTAAGTGATTTATATTGTCTGACTACAACACTGTGGCCTTATTTTGCTCTATTTTGTCAACGAAAATAGTTTCCGACAAAGTAATAGCTGAGCCGCTGCGCATCTCCATTCAAACACAGCGGTTTCGTTTATGAATGAACTGCGTTTTTAAACGAATCTAGTGAGTCAATGATGGCAGTTTTAGTTTAATTTTTAAAGTATCTTTTTTATGTTATTTAAATAATTTAATATTTCTATATTCAAAAATGTAAAAACAAATTCAAAATAAAAACCTCTGAGCCTCATTAATCATCTGAAAATACACATACAAGGCACTTGTGTGTTCTTCTGTGCCACCTCTGTAGTACAAATTTATTTCTTAAATACTGATTTGATTTTAATTGGAAACGTATTCTTAATCTATTATTCTTCTTGTTTTTATTCTGTTGTTTTAATTAGAAATGTTAAAAGCTTATATATATATATATATATATATATATATATACATGTATTACAAAAATGCCATTAAAAAAAGGGAAGGTTAATTTTTTATCAGAATTTTTGATTATTGATTAGAAGGTGCTCCTAATTTTTTTTAAGCAGAATTATCCGGAGTAGAATTATCCTTTCCCAAGTCCAAGTGTTAAGAATTAAGATAAAAAGTTATTGTTCAAGTGTGGTGTAATTGAAATATTGTCCATAAAATAACTTTATTTCATAAAAAGTATTTTTTTATTTAATCAGAAAATATAGATATCCACAGTGGGCTCAAAGATGTTCACAGTGGTCTCAAAGTCCCAAGTCCTGAAGTTATTTTTCAAATTTGAGTATGATATCACAAAATAGGTTCCTGTAAGCTATCATGGCACGTTCCCAAAATTGCAACTATGGTGCTCTAAAACGCCAATTGGTATTCTATTTAGAATTTATTATATGAACATGAATGTACTTACTTTGTACATTATGTACATCATTTATTTTTCTTTGAGGGTCACATCACCTGACAGCTGTCCCCCCACTTTTAAAATGGCTGATACGCCCCTGTGAGGAATAATACACAAGTTGTCATGTTCACTCAGCATTACTTGATCTAATTCACAAATATCTCAATTACAATTTAGTAGAAATTAATTGTATTCCGTTGTGTTTTAGGCACTCAAACAGTCCAATACTTTATAGTCAATCACATTTTTATATTGAAATAATGAATATTTCTTTGCCACCCCAGACTGGTTGCTGGCCCCTCCCTGGCCACCCCTATGAAAACATCCTGGCTCCGCCTAATCAAAGAAGTATTAAGATAATACATATATTTTTTTTTGTGGTTATAAAAACAGACCTAAGCCAACAACAGCCTTTAAAATGACTTAAAATGCATTATATAAAAACAATGAGGCAGCCTTGCTGAAAAAAACAATAGAACCATCACAGAAAATTCTAACACCATCACAAATTAATCACAAATAAATCACAAATGCCATTACAAGCCATGAACTTTTAACCATTAACACCATTAAAAAAAATGGTTTTCTGTAGTGTGTTTTGGGACATATTCCATTAGGATTTATTGGTTTTAACAAGCCACCAATAGAAGGTGACCAATTACCAGTAGAGACCCACAGGGTCCATTACAGTTTCCATTAAAACCAATACACGTCCCATTATAACCAGTGAAACCATTAAAAAATGTGTGATCAGGTGTCACATATATGGCCCAGAAGGGGTCTGCTGCGCCTTCTGTTAGGATGAGAATGATGTTATCATCGATCCACAAGGTTAATCCCTGCACGCATGTATGAAGGTGAAGTTACCACTGGAGTACCAGCAGAGGCGATCGTTTCCCCAACGTCAACAACTGCACACGGACCAAATACCAGCGAAATAGCGCATTAAAAGATGGATTTAGATGACTTCAGGACACATATACAGGTACTGTCTCGTAAAATACTCAATTGTTCCGTGTTTATGAATGAAGTTATTAATTTAACATTTGCTTATGGTGGGAAAGGGATCGTGTAAAAAGTCCACACATTTACCATAGTGTTACCATAGTAACTGTCGCTCTACGATGTCATGTGTAGTCAATGCACAGTGACCACAAAATATACCATGCTTCTCCCACCGTAACCGCAGTTTTACTGTGGTATTTCTAGTAAAATCCCAATAACTTCAATATTTACTATGAGTTTACCTCAGTAACCATAGTTTTACTGTGGTATTTCTAGTAAAAGCCCAATAACTTAAATATTTACTATGAGTTTACCTCAGTAACCGTAGTTTTACTGTGGTATTTCTAGTAAAAGCCCAATAACTTCAATATTTACTATGAGTTTACCTCAGTAACCATAGTTTTACTGTGCTATTTCTAGTAAAAGCCCAATAACTTCAATATTTACTGAGTTTACCTCAGAAACCCGTAGTTTTACTGTGATATTTCTAGTAAAAGCCCAATAACTTCAATATTTACTATGAGTTTACCTCAGTAACCATAGTTTTACTGTGATATTTCTAGTAAAAGCCCAATAACTTCAATATTTACTGAGTTTACCTCAGAAAACCGTAGTTTTACTGTGATATTTCTAGTAAAAGCCCAATAACTTCAATATTTACTATGAGTTTACCTCAGTAACCGTAGTTTTACTGTGGTATTTCTAGTAAAAGCCCAATAACTTCAATATTTACTATGAGTTTACCTCAGTAACCATAGTTTTACTGTGGCATTTCTAGTAAAAGCCCAATAACTTCAATATTTACTATGAGTTTACCTCAGTAACCGTAGTTTTACTGTGGTATTTCTAGTAAAAGCCCAATAACTTAAATATTTACTATGAGTTTACCTCAGTAACCGTAGTTTTACTGTGGTATTTCTTGTAAAAGTCCAATAACTTCAATATTTACTATGAGTTTACCTCAGTAACCGTAGTTTTACTGTGGTATTTCTAGTAAAAGCCCAATAACTTCAATATTTACTATGAGTTTACCTCAGTAACCGTAGTTTTACTGTGGTATTTCTAGTAAAAGCCCAATAACTTCAACATTTACCATGAGTTTACCTCAGTAACCGTAGTTTTACTGTGGTATTTGTAGTTAAAGGACAGTAACAACAATACTTACCATGTTTTTACCACAGTAACTGTTTTTACTGTATACTATTTTTAAAGCACAGTAAACACAACGCTTTCCACACCTTTAAGATGTTTTTTTGAAGTAATTGTAATTCAATATTTTTTTTCTGTCTTGCAGTTACGTCAGATTACATACTCCAGCAGCTCTTTTAAGAAGCCATCTCTTGTAAAGGTTGTCTCTCTCTCACTCTCTCTCTCTCTCTCTCTCTCTTTCAGCTTTTCCTTTCCTATTTTTCCAAATTGTAATCTGTAATTCATTTACACATATTTTGCTCTCTGTGGTTTATTTCTGTGGTTCATCATGGCATATTTTTAACGGAGTGTCTATTTACACTAAGTGCAAATAGCCCGTCTTGTTGGCAAAGGCTATTTACACTAACTCCGCCCACCAACGTGTGATTGAGTTAGTCAACACTAAAAAAAGGCGCTTATTCAACACCAGTTTCAGTGGCGCAGGTGGTAAAGCACATGCTTTTTGACGCGATCAACCCGGGTTCGAGCCCGCCTTTTGCCGAACTTTTTTTCTCCCTTTTCAAATATCATATCACATCAGAAAGGCATTTATTTTAAATAAAAATTAAGGAAATAATAAAAAAGTTGAAAATAAGAGTATTGGTAGGGTTAGGGTAGGTGTAAGGAGGGCTTTATTGTCACAATAAGGTGGCATGCATTTAATAATTTGAATTAAAACTATAATTTGCACTCAATACGTTATTATTGCGTACTGTTTTATAATGTACGACAATACTGAGGTGCAGATAATTGCCACTATTGCAATAAATAGTATAAATAGCAGAAAATCTTGCTATTTTTACATAGTGTAAATAGAATCTATAGCTATTTGCACTTAGTGTAAATAGCAACCTTTAAAAATACTGCTATTTTCACTTGGTGTAAATAGCATCCATCGCTATTTGCACTTAGTGTAAATAGCATCTATCGCTAAAAAATATGCTATTTGCACTTAGTGTAAATAGCATCTATCGCTAAAAAATATGCTATTTGCACCGAGTGTAAATAGCATCCATCGCTATTTGCACTTAGTGTAAATAGCATCTATCGCTATTTACACTGAGTGCAAATAGCCTCTGCCTATTTTTAAAACTCAGAATCAAATTTTGACCAGTTCTTTCAGAAAGCTGCTGGAATTAACAGGGAACTTGAACTCGAAGCTCCCAATGCTGATCTTGAAGAAAGGGTCCTTCAAAGGTTCAGCCCTTCACAGGTTATGTTGAACACTTTTAGTAATAACTGATTTGCTTTAATGAACACATCCTTATATTATGTGTTGATCATATCTTTCGTTATTGTCCTTCTCAAATATTTTGCTCACAGATCATTTTTAACACACTGTCTCAACATGTATATATTTCTCTTCGTTTCAGTTGAAAAGGAAGACCAAAGAAGGCCTGTCATGGGATTTGAATTTGGCCATACTGTGCGTTTACGGAGAAGACCAAAAGCTGCAAAGGAGTACACTTCCAATGGTACGTCTGTGTTGGTCTGAGCACCTTTACTATTTGCACAGCATTTGATGTTTCTTTAACTTTGGTTTACATACCCCACGGCCCCGCCACGAGGAACCCTCAACAAAGTATCATGTTGAAGTAGTAATAATTCATACAATTGACCAAATCAGCAAATTCATATGATATTGTACATGCGTACTCATACAAAATTCTACAACTTTTTCTCCTACTGCTGTTATTGGCCTTTGCCTCAACTCTCATGCAGATTGTGCTCATAGTAAGTAGTCAGAGTGTTTATATCATAAAGTTTATATTAAGTCCATTGTATTCTTTATTAACCTTTACAAACTGGTGCTGCCTCTTCCCGTTCTAACTGTACATGATATCTGTCCACACCTCAGAGTCTGTCTTTCTTTCCGTGTTGATTTTTATTGAACATATCTGTCTAAGAAACAAGAGTCTGGAAATGCTAGTTTAACTTCTCATGTGACAAATCAGATCTTCAATTAATTTGGCCAAATCAGATCACTTAAAGCTGTTCACAGCAAGAACAAGAAATATAATGGTAAATATTTTAGCATCCACACCAACAGACGATAATGGACTGTTTACTGTTATACACGCTGCAGTTACAGGACGTTGTTGTCTGCTATCAAGTTCAAGTTCAAGTTTTTATTTGTCACATACACGACTATACAGAGATTGTATAACCAGCAGTGAAATGTGAGTCAGGTCCGCTCCATGGACAGTGCAAATATTGTAGAGTACAACACAAGGGAAGTATGCATAAAATAAAATGAATAAAAAATAAGATATAAAGCACAGAATATAAAGTATAAAAGAATGTGCATGACAGTATGCTGTAGAATTAAATATTAAGATAAGCATGACTGTACGAGAGAGGAATGTGCAAACAAAGTTGGCAGTAAAGGGCTATTTGTTGTTGTCAATGTTGTTATTGTTCATCATGTGATAAATTATTTTTCTTCCTGTCTTGCAGGATTTCTCACAGACTACTTAGTCCTTCGGCATCAGCTCTCCACAATATCAGCCCTTCCAAAAGCTTCCACATCTCTCTTACTCTCGTGTGGCACATCTGCTCTCAGCCCTTTACTGCATGTCTACTTGTTTTAATTTCTACTTTACAGTCAACACTCCCATCTCACACTCCTGTCACTGTGTATATATATATATATATATATATATATATATATATATAATTGTTAACCATTTTAATTGGTCCTGCATTTAGTCACAATAGAATCAAACAATGATTACAGGAGAATAATAATTGTAAAATATTAAAATATCGTTCTTAATCATTTTTTGCCTATTTGTTCATTAAAGGTAAGAAAATAAATATTTTCAACCGGATTTTCAACCCAGTTTGTAAAATAGTATTTTTCATCTTATGACATTTTCTGTAAACAAATTGTCTTTTTATTTTTGAATATTAGACAATGTTTTTTTAAAATGGGTTTTATATTGCATATTTCTTAGTTACATGTTTGTGTCCATGTACCCATGAATTACTTTATCAATCAGTCATTGTTTTAAGTTGTTATATTACACTATAACTGTTTGTTTTTTTTGATAGTGGCACAAACTGGAGAGCGAGAGAGTGCTGTTCTGGGCACTATGTTTGTATTGGAAAAGTTTGACATATCAATAAACATTGGGAAATTCGTAATGTGTGTGTTTGTTTTTTTTTCTTTCTTTTTTTAATATTCATGTAGTTCAACTGGCAGAGCTAAGAATGGCAAGTTTGTAGGGTCCATTTCCAGAAAACATAAAAGTGATTAATTGTATACCTTTAACACACTATAAATACACTGTAAATGTTACAGAAGCAAAGTTTAATAGCAGAAAAATACTGCATGTTTGAATAAATATCAGGTGGGTTTTTTTTGTAAGCAAATGAAACATTTTGACATTTATTATTTTTTTCACACAGAATATGCACACTTTTGAGTTTAAATATTGTACATTAATTAATATTAGTGTAAACAGTGTATGCAATGGGAACCATTACACCCTTGTTTGAAAAGAAAAGAAAAAAAACACTGTAATCAATAAATGTATTGCTGCATCAGGTTAACCACACGATGCAATCTGTTGTTACAGTTTTATATTGAGTGGAGACAAATAAATCGTATCTGTCCATTCACCACAAGAACCCGGAAGATCCTGTTATAAATGACCATATATGGCCAAGTAAGTGTGACGCTTCTGCTCAACTGGGTTGCCATTGGCTTTGAAGTTCCCTTGGCACTGGCAGACGTCCCTGTGATTGGACTATCTTTTAACCCAAATTAAAAAAAACGCTTAATGTTCCAAAGTACGTTTTGCTGTTATTATTACGTCAGTAATACCTTCAGTTAACAATGCAGTGTTGTTATGTCGTGAGATATTATCACTTTACCGAGATCGTAACCCTAACTCAGAGGAAAACTTTTGTTAAACTACAAATACCAGCACCATGTTTTTCGCATTTGAATGGCAGAGGCTTATGGGTGCTGTAGTTTAAAATGTTTAATAATAAAATGTGTGAAAATACCATCTTTTTTGAACAAAGGTATATCTAAACATGTTAATTGTGCAAACATTTATGACATATTTAAGAGGCAGGCTGAAATTTGGTTGTTTTAATAAGAGCACTTTTTTTAAACACCTTTATACCACCTTTCCATATATGTTTGAAAACTCTGTCCAACATTATTTAATTAACATAGCATAAGTAGTTGTCCTGCCAAATTTCTCCTTAAAACTATAATCAGATTTTGATTTATAGCCATTTGAAATGTTTTTATTTTTTTTGCTCTTCCAGGGGACTCTACTGGGCCCCTGAGGATGGAAGGGCAGTACAACATACACAGTTCTATTCTCAATATCACAACAAATTGTGCTGAGTCACATTTTTTAGATTGCCTTTTCATCAAATTGCCAATATGAAAGTTGCAAGTCATAGTTATCTTAGAATAAGAACAGACCCCCAAAAAATTTACATCAGTGCCTATTTGGAATGTGCTCCATTTATTTCATTAGATCGGGAGCAAGAATACAGTGTTGACAGTAAACAAAGACACCAATTTAAACAGCCAATACATACTGTGACACTTTATTGTACTATCACACAATGTCAATGTGTCATTCAGTAAGACAAGGTACAGTGTGTGGTTTATGGTGCAAAAACCATACAATTCATAATACAAAAGACCTAATTTGTATCTGTGTCAGAAATGTCTCATCTTTGTCCTCTGCAGGTGCTAAACATCTGTAATGCCCATGCTCATCTTGCTTATAATACAGTACAAGATTCATGTTGATCTTTCCCTGATAAATCATCCTCAGTTGTGCATGAAGTTCCTGTAGCAATATAGTCCATGCAGTTTCTTCTAATGCATCTTTCAGCATTCCCTTCATAACGGAGTCATTAATATGACCTCATGTTCATGTCTTAAAACAATCATAGTAATTATATGTATTGTTTACAAAATTAAATGGTGTATTTACCAAACACCATCCCTAATACAGAATATTCACCATACTTTATTATCCAACACCATGTGCAATACTTTGCTGGAGGATACAGCATAAAGACAGCTAAAGTAGCATATAAAGACAGATCATATTGAAGAGAAATAAAAATTAGTAATTTAAAACCATATTATTTTAATCAGATGAAGCCACCAGAATGCATGCATAGTGAAATGTCCTGAGCATCATAGAATCACATTCAGTTTCCTTCTCATCAGAGCTCTCCTGGTTTTCTTTCTCTTGCTTGCTTGTCCATGTCCCTATCATGATCTTATTCTTCCATGACTTAAACAATTTGCAGTTGTTATCCAGCACCGTACAGTACAACTGATGAACAAAAGACATGTGACCAATTAAAATCAAATTACTTTATTGTCACAATACCATGAACGCAAATGTACAGGTGGTCAAAGTCTTTTGTGCAAACTGCAGCACGACAGTATGATTGACAAGTATTGAATATATATGCAACACATATATATATATAAGGGACTCAATACAGACAGAACAACATATGGTAAATATTATACTATACAGAGAGCATGAAATGAAAACAATAATAAACACAATAATCACAGTACACATATACCTTTGCAGTGCAGTACGGTATGAATTAGTGTAAACAGAATGTCAGGGTGCAGAATAATAGTGTGTCAGAGTCCAGTCAGTGTAACTGATAGAGTGCAGTACATAAGAGGTTGGTGGGGTGTGTATGGTGTTACTGGTACGAGTTCAGTTCAGTCTGATTGTCTGTGGAAAGAACTTGTCTCGCAGTCTGCTGGTGAAGGTTCTGCAATAACATCTGCCTGATGGTAACTGAGCGCAATCCATGGCTCGGGTGGCTGGAGTCTCTGATGGTCCTCATATCCAGATATCTGATGGGTTCAGGCAGCAGTGCTTCACTTGGTGGCCATTGAATTGATATCTTCATCAACTGGCTTCATCCTCCTTTAAACAAACAGAAAAAACAATAAGTCAACAATAACTCTAGAGAAATAGTGTTGGTGAATACAGGTGCAGGTGTCAGAGCTGACCATATTGATTCAGTCATTTCCTGCCCAAATCCCAGAGATGATGCACAGCTAATTTGCTAAGATAAGATCGGCACGGTGGCCAAGAACCCACTCTCTTCCTTGCAACGAGCTTCCGACTGGGAGTTGAGAGTGGACCTGAAGAGGAAGCTTGTCTTCCCACAGGACGTGGCAGTGACCTCCCTCCGACCAGATATGGTCTTGCTATCCCGGAGCACGAAAACCATCATAGTTGCTGAGCTCACGGTGCCCTGGGAAGAGAGGCTAGCCACGTCCCACCAACTGAAAAAAGCCAAGTACCAGGATCTGGTCGACGAAGCTGTTGTAAAGGGGTGGTATGCAACCAGCTACCCTATTGAAGTTGGCTGCCGCGGGTTCCCAGCAAAATCGGTGCGCTACTTCCTCCAGAGGGTGGGCCTGGAACCTAAACAGCTGAAGAAAGCCACCAGGGACATAGCTGCAGCAGCCGAGTCCAGCTCAAGATGGCTGTGGCTGAAGAGAGCCCACAGTTGGAACCCTTCTGCAGGTGAAGGCTAGTTAGTCTTCACTGCCCCACTCAGGCGAGGTGTTCAGGTTAAGGGGCGAAACACCTGAGACCCTGAGATCCCTGCTGATGATGTGGAAGGGTTCCAGCAATGTGGATGCTCCAAGGAATACCATCTCGGAAGAAGATCTGCATCATAGTTAGTGTAGTTCCTACAGTTGCAGCTTGTGGCAAAGCATCTCTGATGTTTAATTCACCTTATTGTCGAGACCATGGGGAGAGGCCCATTGGCAGTGGGGGAAGACCCACGGACATCCGTGAAAGAACGGATGACAGCTCGGAAAGACGGCATGCAATAGTGTTAGGGCTAGCACCCCGAAGCACTGCACAAAAGCTACGAGTTTTGAACCAAGAGAATACCCCCAGGCGGACCGAGGAGGGGGGGAGGATAATCTGCCATCGGACGGATCAATGGTTAAAGACCCGGACAATGGAAAAAGGACTATGAGAACGGATGTGGAAAGACAGAAGGCTGAAGCCAAAAGAAGATGCAACATCTGCGGAGGGCTTTTTAAGAACGAGCGTGGTGTTAAAATCCATCAAGGCAAGTCCAAGTGCAAAGAGCAGAGTCAGCAACGCAGAGCACCTGAGCTTATGCAGAGTAACCTCTCTAAGTTTGTTAAGGGTGTTCATCAGTCGGTGGAGGAGGTTCAGGGCCAGGAGGCAAACCACAGTGCCCCAGACCTCCCTGCTCAACCTACTCAGAGCATAGGAAGAGTTGGTAAACCTGAAAGTCTAAAAGACTTCGAGAGGAAACCACGCCTGAATTTACCACCAGCAGCAGACTGCAGATGGGCCCAACTGGATAACGATCTAAATACCATCCTGGAAAACACTCTGAAAGGAGATGCAGCCAAGAAGATCAAGATCATGGTTGAAGTTGTGTACCAGGCGTGCCATGACGCCTTTGGTGTGAAAGAAGGCAAGACTCCCAGGCCACCAGCAGGGCCTAGCAGGAGACAGCGGCAGATCAAAGAGCTGCGAGAAGAATTAAAGACATTCAAGAGAAGGTGGCGGGAAGCAAGCGATGAGGAAAGAGCGGCCCTGGATGAGATTAGCACAGAGACGCGGAAAAGGCTAATTCAGCTTCGGAAGGCTGAGACCACACGGGAGAAGCAGAGGGAGAAGTGCCGAAAGAGGAAAGCCTTTTTAACAACCCTTTCCAATTCACAGCGGACCTACTAGGAAAGCCCAAGGGTGGGACTCTGTCATGTGCAAAGGAGGAAATAGAAAACAGTGTGGCGGCTGCACACGGAGACTCCTCCAAAGGTATTCCTCTGGGTGAATGTCCTTTCGAATTGCAGATTCTTACACCACACACCCCTTTTAACATGGCAGACTTCACCATGGATGAAGTGAGGGCAGTGGTGACAAAAGCACGGGCAGGATCAGCCCCAGGACCATCAGGCACCACCTATAAAATTTATAAATGCTGCCCACTGCTGCTGAAGAGGCTCTCAAAACTCCTACGGACACTGTGGAAGAAGAAGCTGGAACCCGGGCTCTGGACATTCGCTGAGGGCTGCTTTGTGCCAAAAGAGCTAAATTCCACAAGACTTGACCAGTTCCGGGAGATTTCCCTGCTGGACGTAGAGGGGAAAATCTTCTGGTCCATCATCGCCAAAAGGCTAACAACATACCTGCTCGCCAATGAGTTCATCGATCCTAGTGTCCAAAAAGGAGGAGTACCGGGATATTCCGGCTGCCTGGAGCATACAGCAGTGATTAGCCAGCTCATCAACGAAGCCAAGAGTAACAACAACACACTCTCTGTTGTTTGGCTGGACCTCGCCAAAGCCTACCCAAGTGTCCCACACCAGTTGATCCGAAAGGCATTGGATCACTACCGAGTTCCATCAGAGGTAGTTGAGCTTGTAATGGCACACATGGATGCGCTGCAGATGAGGTTCACCGTGGGAAGCATCACCACCAAATGGCAAAGGCTCGAGAAGGGCATTATGGCAGGATGCACGATTTCCGTGGCCCTGTTCATAGCGGCTATGAATCTGTTGCTAAAGGCAGGAGGAATGCAGTGTAGAGGCCCGAAAGCAGACGACGGCATGAGACACCCTGCTTGTCGAGCTTTCATGGACGACGTGACGGTGATGACTCCATCTATCCAGGGGACACAGTGGATCTTGAGCGCACTGGAAAAGATGGCAACATGGTCACGCCTGCAGTTCAAACCGGAAAAGTCAAGGAGCCTCAGTATCTTGAAGGGGAAGCTAACAGGAAACATCTTTAACATCCAAGGCTCTGAGATCCCAACAATCCAAGATCAAGGGATCCGATGCCTCGGAAAACAGTACGATAGCTCCCTAAAGGACAGCGGTAATCTCACTAACACCAAGGCCCAGCTGAACACCTGGCTCAAGGCAATCGAGCACAGCCAACTGCTCGGGAGGTTTAAAGTCTGGTGCTTTCAGTATGGTATCATACCCCGGCTGCAATGGCCTTTCCTACTTTATGACTTTCCCATGTCTCAGGTGGAAGGAATGGAAAGACTGTGCAGTAAGTTCTTGCGGAAATGGTTGGGAGTCCCCCCATCATTCAGCGCAATCAACCTGTACAGCAAGACCTCCAAGCTTCCCTTGCCAGTTTCATCGGTGGTCGAGGAGTTTAAAGCCGCCAAGGCCAGGGCAGTCAGTACACTCCTCTCGTCTGAAGACGGGAAGGTAAGACACGCAAGCAAGACCATCAAATGTGGCAGAAAGTGGAAGCCCCAGCAAGCCGTGATGGAAGCAGAATCCTACTGGAAACACCAGGAAATTGTGGGCGTGGTATGCCAGGGACGTCTGGGCCTTGGACACTACAGTGAGAAGAGGTGGAGCAGGGCTGATGCCAGAGCCAGAAGAGGCCTCGTGGTGCAAAGAGTCCGTGAAGCAGCAGAGGAGGAGCGCCAGGTGAAAGCGATCGGACTTGCCTCTCAGGGTAGATGGACGCAGTGGGACCAGGCACAGGAGCGACCGCTGTCGTGGAAGGAACTGTGGCAGACCGACCAAGGGAGGTTGAGCTTTCTTCTTCGCTCGGTGACTGATCTGCTGCCAACACCAAGAAATATAAAGATGTGGGGCGGAGAGGAAGATCCATCATGCAACCAATGTGGAGCAGTCTCCTGTACACTGAATCACATCCTGACTAGTTGTCCAAAGGCATTGGCAGAAGGGCGGTACAGATGGAGGCATGACAAGGTCCTCATGGAAATCGCCAAATGGGTGGAACAGCAGCGAGTCAAAGCCAATAACAAGCAGGCCCATCCGCCCGAAGCCACAACCTTTGTGAGGGAAGGAGACAAGGCTCATAAGATCGGCACGGTGGCCAAGAACCCACTCTCTTCCTTGCAACGAGCTTCCGACTGGGAGTTGAGAGTGGACCTGAAGAGGAAGCTTGTCTTCCCACAGGACGTGGCAGTGACCTCCCTCCGACCAGATATGGTCTTGCTATCCCGGAGCACGAAAACCATCATAGTTGCTGAGCTCACGGTGCCCTGGGAAGAGAGGCTAGCCACGTCCCACCAACTGAAAAAAGCCAAGTACCAGGATCTGGTCGACGAAGCTGTTGTAAAGGGGTGGTATGCAACCAGCTACCCTATTGAAGTTGGCTGCCGCGGGTTCCCAGCAAAATCGGTGCGCTACTTCCTCCAGAGGGTGGGCCTGGAACCTAAACAGCTGAAGAAAGCCACCAGGGACATAGCTGCAGCAGCCGAGTCCAGCTCAAGATGGCTGTGGCTGAAGAGAGCCCACAGTTGGAACCCTTCTGCAGGTGAAGGCTAGTTAGTCTTCACTGCCCCACTCAGGCGAGGTGTTCAGGTTAAGGGGCGAAACACCTGAGACCCTGAGATCCCTGCTGATGATGTGGAAGGGTTCCAGCAATGTGGATGCTCCAAGGAATACCATCTCGGAAGAAGATCTGCATCATAGTTAGTGTAGTTCCTACAGTTGCAGCTTGTGGCAAAGCATCTCTGATGTTTAATTCACCGCTCATTCTAGGAGCAATAAAAAGATCTATGTGTGAAAAACTATAACTGCTGTCTTTTGAGAGATCAACATCAATGCTGTACCACACATAACTGCATTGAATACAGACATACCAATGGAAATATGCAACTTTTAGCTCTGTCTTTTCTGTTTGGGCACAAGAAGACCATGTTCATTCCTCATTCATCAGGACTGGTTTGACTGGCTTGCTGTGACTGATTTTCTTTTTCATTTTTGGTCTTCAGCTGTAAAACAAGAAAATATCTATTGACCCCATGTTTAATTATTATTGTTGTTTAAACATAAGTTAAGCAGTTATAATAATAAACTTCAAGTTCAAGTTCCCTGGCAACTCTAGCGGGCTCCTCAGTTCATCTGTATACATCAGATTCAGAGTCTGAGAAAAGGCCATCATGCAAACTCTCAGTTTCTACCTTACAACAGAGCACGAAAGAATGTGTGAGTGAGTGACGGAGTAAAGGAATAAGATGAAGAGAATTTGGCAGAGAAAGGCAAAATTTTGTGTGTAAGTTTAACAGAATGAGAGGAAAGCAGCATTAGAAAAAGCTGTATTCTTCAATAGCAACCTATATTAATATGAATTATTTTAAATATGATTACATGCTGCCGGTATTGTTGTAAGCAATTTAAAGGCCTCTTCACACCAAGGATGAGTCCACACCGCAGCTATTTAACATTTAATGACACAGAGGAACAATATCGTTGGAATCTCTTCCAGAACAACTTTTTCAAGCTGATGAACAATAAAAACATTGACAACAACAAATAGCAGACAACAACGTACTGTAACTGCAGCGTGTATAACAGTAAACAGTCCATTATCGTCTGTTGGTGTGGATGCTAAAATATTTACCATTATATTTCTTGTTCTTGCTGTGAACAGCTTTAAGTGATCTGATTTGGCCAAATTAATTGAAGATCTGATTTGTCACATGAGAAGTTAAACTAGCATTTCCAGACTCTTGTTTGTTAGACAGATATATTCAATAAAAATCAACACGGAAAGAAAGACAGACTCTGAGGTGTGGACAGATATCATGTACTGTTAGAACGGGAAGAGGCAGCACCAGTTTGTAAAGGTTAATAAAGAATACAATGGACTTAATATAAACTTTATGATATAAACACTCTGACTACTTACTATGAGCACAATCTGCATGAGAGTTGAGGCAAAGGCCAATAACAGCAGTAGGAGAAAAAGTTGTAGAATTTTGTATGAGTACGCATGTACAATATCATATGAATTTGCTGATTTGGTCAATTGTATGAATTATTACTACTTCAACATGACACTTTGTTGAGGGTTCCTCGTGGCGGGGCCGTGGGGTATGTAAACCAAAGTTAAAGAAACATCAAATGCTGTGCAAATAGTAAAGGTGCTCAGACCAACACAGACGTACCATTGGAAGTGTATTCCTTTGCAGCTTTTGGTCTTCTCCGTAAATGCACAGTATGGCCAAATTCAAATCCCATGACAGGCCTTCTTTGGTCTTCCCTTTCAACTGAAACGAAGAGAAATATATACATGTTGAGACAGTGTGTTAAAAATGATCTGTGAGCAAAATATTTGAGAAGGACAATAACGAAAGATATGATCAACACATAATATAAGGATGTGTTCATTAAAGCAAATCAGTTATTACTAAAAGTGTTCAACATAACCTGTGAAGGGCTGAACCTTTGAAGGACCCTTTCTTCAACCTTTCTTCAAGATCAGCATTGGGAGCTTCGAGTTCAAGTTCCCTGTTAATTCCAGCAGCTTTCTGAAAGAACTGGTCAAAATTTGATTCTGAGTTTTAAAAATATGCCATGATGAACCACAGAAATAAACCACAGAGAGCAAAATATGTGTAAATGAATTACAGATTACAGTTTGGAAAAATAGGAAAGGAAAAGCTGAGAGAGAGAGAGAGAGAGAGAGTGAGAGTGAGAGAGAGACAACCTTTACAAGAGATGGCTTCTTAAAAGAGCTGCTGGAGTATGTAATCTGACGTAACTGCAAGACAGAAAAAAAATATTGAATTACAATTACTTCAAAAAAACATCTTAAAGGTGTGGAAAGCGTTGTGTTTACTGTGCTTTAAAAATAGTATACAGTAAAAACAGTTACTGTGGTAAAAACATGGTAAGTATTGTTGTTACTGTCGTTTAACTACAAATACCACAGTAAAACTACGGTTACTGAGGTAAACTCATGGTAAATGTTGAAGTTATTGGGCTTTTACTAGAAATACCACAGTAAAACTATGGTTACTGAGGTAAACTCATAGTAAATATTGAAGTTATTGGGATTTTACTAGAAATACCACAGTAAAACTGCGGTTACGGTGGGAGAAGCATGGTATATTTTGTGGTCACTGTGCATTGACTACACATGACATCGTAGAGCGACAGTTACTATGGTAACACTATGGTAAATGTGTGGACTTTTTACACGATCCCTTTCCCACCATAAGCAAATGTTAAATTAATAACTTCATTCATAAACACGGAACAATTGAGCATTTTACGAGACAGTACCTGTATATGTGTCCTGAAGTCATCTAAATCCATCTTTTAATGCGCTATTTCGCTGGTATTTGGTCCGTGTGCAGTTGTTGACGTTGGGGAAACGATCGCCTCTGCTGGTACTCCAGTGGTAACTTCACCTTCATACATGCGTGCAGGGATTAACCTTGTGGATCGATGATAACATCATTCTCATCCTAACAGAAGGCGCAGCAGACCCCTTCTGGGCCATATATGTGACCTGATATCCACTGAAAACGGCCATTCAATCGAATGATATCATTCGAAGCAGGTGGTAATTGCTGCTGTTACACTTACAGGACGATCATAACCTTGTTTAATAGGCTATTGACCAAAGATTTCATTCAAATATCCACTTAATCTTTATTTTTTGGCCACCTTTTTGCTATAGATGACACAGCCTCTATAATTTCTTCAACAAAAAACATGTGGACATCACAACCCTTACAAAAAATGTACCATGGTTTTCTTTTGCGTGATTTCTGAATGCTTGAGACCATAAAATCAATCAGACAACTGTATTTCTGCCATAGGTAACTGTCTAGAGCTACAATTGTAATTTGTAAATAATACAATTTAATTATAATTTATTTACTTTTATATTTTATTAAAGTTCTATTTTGACCCCTATGGTAGGTGGTTTTTAAAACTTCCATAATATTTGAGGGAGGGGGCACAACATTAAAATCCTGCTTAGGGCACCCATTTGGCCAGCAGCGGCCCTGGGTACATTCGTGAAGCAAGGTGTTTCAAAAAGTGGTGGGGACAAAATTGCGCCTTGGCAAAACGTGGTGGGGACGTCTCACCCGTGCCACCTCAAATTACGCGTTTTCCAGTAACACATTATAATCACTTAAATAGCTGACAAAATGTAGGCTACATTTGGTGTCAATGTATGCGTAGTTCTGATCAAAATGTGATATGACTGTAAAATTCTACTGTTTTTTCTCTGTAAAAATAAATTTTTCCCAACTCTAAAAAAACATTATATATGAACGTTTTTTACGGACATGTAAGGTTAATAATACATAACAATTACTTTTAATTCAGTAACACATATAATCAGTTGAACAACAGGTAATACGTACATTTGGTGTCAATGCATGCATTTTTATGGAATTTCCCAGTACCTATCAAAATGTGACATTACTGTTAAATTCTACTGTTTTTTCTCTGTAAAAATACATTTATTTTTTACAGTGATGTCCTTGACACCAGCAAGGACGTTCTGAGGACATTCTGGGAATGTAAAATTTCTAGCGGGGGCAATCTCTAACTGACAGCGCCACCGAAGATGGAGATGATGAAGACATTTGTCCGCCAACAATGAGTAAGTTTTCCGATTTCAGTCTCTTATTACTCTTACGTTAAGATGGAAATTGTAATATATCATATAAATGGCTAGTTTTAAAATGACTAAAATTATACTATTTTCTTTCACTGTCACTCCAACAAGTTCATATATTCACATGTCTGCGCGATGCAGGCCTAAAGTAAATTATTCTAAAACCATGTGTATTCATTTATGAATATGATTGTAGCCTATTTATTTACAACTGGTCAAATAAACACAAATTGGGGAAAATTAGAAATTCTCAGTTGTTTGAATTACATTAGCTTAATACATTAATGCATGAATGCTGAGTAAATTTCCATGTGCTTTCTTTTGATGAACCCCATTATTAATTATATAAACAGCATTGATTCTGAACAAAAAGATAATTTATTATGCATGTGACGTTTAGTCAAATCCTAACGTCCTAATTTTTTTTCTCATCTACAGGCACACCAGAAATGACAAATCATCCCCCTTCGAAAAAAAGAAAAATGTCTAAGGCAGACCCTGCTCAGGCAATGAGTGCTGCATTCCTATATCACCTCAACGAGTCAGAGGAAAAGTTATTTGCCAGAGAGGAGCAACTGCTGCAAATGCAGAGGGAGTGGGAGAAGGAGGCAGAACTTCAGCACAGACAAACAGTGTTGGAAATGACCAGGGAGATGCAGGCAATGCAACAGGATGCTGTTAGTCAGTTTGGCAACATCTTTGCAAGTATATTTCCTCCACATGGTGCCCAGTCAACTGTTCGTCAGCCCTTTACTCACCAATAGAGGTCTGGAACATCATCAGTTCATGTTGCCTCACGAGATGCTGCACCATCCACAGTGCCACATAGTTATAGTCAGGGGTTAAATTGGGATTTGTTATGTGGGGGGGATCTATGGTATCGAGCTTATATATATATATATATATATATATATAATTTTTTTTTTTTTTTTACATTCACATTTAGTAATTTAGCAGACACTTTTATCCAAAGTGACTTACAAATGAGGACAATGGAAATATACTGTATATGTATTGTGTGTGTGTGTGTGTATATGTATGTGTGTTTTTTTTTTTTTTTTTTTGCAAATTTGATTTATTCTAATGCAATATTCTCATCGGTTTTCTATCAGCTGTGTCATAGGCTATACATCTGCATGTTTTTATATTTTATCCAAAGGCTTTTTTTTATTTTGTTTTTTACCTTTATAGGGGTAAAAAATCTAATCTTATAGATTAGATTTCCCACTAATCTCATTAACTTTCATTTCAAATTCTTACATTTGATCTATAAATTCAATTATAATAATATGATTGTTATTATCTATACGTTATTCAATTAAATAATTTACACTGAAAAATACAACTACATTAAATTATGAGATTCTTTAAAAAAAAAAAATATATATACAAATAAGAAATGATGGTTGAAATTATAGTTTTCAACTAAATTAAAACGCCAGTAGGTGCCAGTAGTGAGCGTTTAATGAGTGAGTCATTGAGTCTTTGAAACTTTGATGAAACGTTGACTCAACGATTCATTCAAAACACTGAATCATTCAGCAATGAATCGGCAGTTGCTTTGAGATGCGCTGTGGTTCTGCCTAAAATGTAAGTGACCTAATATTATTGTATTTTCTCATTGAACTGTTTATAGAACTATTAAACAGTCATAATGGTGAAAACGTTGTGTGATGTTGCCTAACTAACTGTATTTTAAATATAAATACTTTCCATTTTGAATTTTTACCTCAGTATGCTGAGTTTCTTAGTGTTGCGTGTTTTGATTTCTCCTGGAGAGGCTGCGCGAGCCTGGCCTCAGCAGCGCAACCTTATCCCGTCAATAGATGCATTATATACAGTACTTACTTACTTACTTTGAATGTAATAAAATCAGAATAATACTTGAGTTTTGGTGTTTACATAGTTATTTTTGGCTAGTGATGTTTTAATCATGTTACTTGTCTGGCATTAATGAAGTGTTAATGAGCCCTGGAGTCTATGTGCTGGAGCTCAGCCCCGGACGGCCCTGGCCCAATTTAAACCCTGGTTATAGTGATGAGGAGGAGCCTTATGAAAGGGTGATGACCTACTTATAAAACCTTAATGGTTTTATGGGACAAGTCACCCAAAACTGAAAATTCTGTCATAATTTGCTCACCCTCATGTATGTAGTACAAAGATGCATGACTTTGGATACAGAGTTTGAAACAACATGAGGGTGAGTAAATTATGTCAGATTTTTCAGTTTTGGGTGACTAGGCTTGTAATGCAGGCATTTGACTTGATTTATGCAAATTCTCATTTCAATTTTTTTTTTATCTAGTATAACTTTAAGTTCTGAAGCCTGAAATGTTAAAGCATGAAAAAAAAATGACTGTTCATCAACAAATGAATGTTTGAATTAATTTATTCAATAGTTTTAAAAATTATTTATTTATAGTGTATTTATATATACAGAATGTTGTAATTATTTTTCTGTATTATTTATTGTTCTGTGACTAAAACCACATATTTGTAGCCGTATTTGTTCAATTGTTCAGACTTCTGTTCTATTGTAGTTGTATGTATTAATATGTTTTATATTAACAGAACAAAACAAATATAACAATTACATTAAGCACATTTTCACTGAATTCATTAATGCTACATGTTTACAATTTTTGGTGCAAACGTTTAAAGTTTTAAAGTTTACATTAATACAGCAACTAGTTCCTGCAAACAATGGTCAACAAGGCATCGCGAATGGAAACAGCAGATGCACTGTCATCCCTGTTGTCAACAACAGGTCTTTCCACATATTCTTGGGGACAGTCCCAGTTGTCCAGGTATTGCTCAGGGTGGAATTCACAGAAATTATGCAGAACGCAGCAGGCTAGCACTACATCTGACACAGTGTTAATGTTAATGTCATTTCTCTTCAGTAAGCATCTCCACCTTTCTTTAAGACGTCCAAATGCGTTCTCCACAACTATCCTTGCTGAGCTCAACCGATGGTTGAAGTGTCGCTTTTCTTGGCTGAGTGTAACACTGTTAGGGAAGGCTTTGATCAGCCATTTTTTCAAGGGAAAGGCCGGGTCACCAATTACATATAGAGGAATCTCCAAGCCATTAATGTGCCCTGAGTGCTAAAGCAAACAAATAAATAAAAAATAATACAGTATTTAATGGATGGTTCAATGTTCAAAGATGTTGTTTGACTATTACAGTATAGATTAATTACAGGAAAGAACATTTATGGGCTATGAAACATGAATATAATTAAATATAAATAATTCTAGCAAATAATTAAGACAGATAATGTGTGCTATAGCCAATAGTTACCAAATTGTCACAAACTATTTTACAAGCACTTCTCTCACCTCTCTTGCATAAAGATAACCACCCTGTCGATATTCAGCAAGACAATAAATATCGGAATTTGTCAATACCCTAGCATCATGTGTCCTTCCAGGCCACCCAACGTAAACATCTGTGAAACTATAAACAAAATGCAGCAAATTGTGATTAGTAGCCTAAATAATTAATTAACCAAAGGAAATAAAACTGTCTGTATAGTTACTTGCCACATTTTGTGATCTACTACGGCTTGTAGGATTATTGAATGCCAGCCTTTGTGATTATGATAGTCTGCGGGGTTTTCTCTCGGTGATATAATTTAATGTATGTACCGTCAATAGCACCCACGCAAAAAGGCATTCCTCAACTGGCAAACCGAGATAATGTGAGTTCAAGTTCAGGGCCATATGGAAGATGAATGTATTTTCTAAGCATTAATCATTGAATTCCACGGCAAACTTCACAAATGAGATTACACAGTGTCGCCTCGCCGATGCCGAACAATTCAGCCACAGTCCTGTACTCACAGGGTGTAGCAAACCACCAAATCACAGCGGCAAGTCGTTGTCTGTAATCAATTGGCTTTCGCCAGTTTGTAACCTGCTTTTGTAGAGCTGGTTTGAGTTAATTAGCCAAGGATATAAAAGTATCTCGACTCATCCTAAAATTCTTAACCCAGTCAGTATCACTGTAATTGTGTACCGTTACTTTCCTCAACAAGTTCTCCTTGCGGACGACATTTCACCCACACACGACGGTCTGGCAACATCTGCTGTCTCCCCTGGAATCCTAACGCTAGTATCAATTTTCGTTTGTTGTGTCTGCGCCTGAGTGACTTCCTGGCTCTTTGAAACAAATTTCGGCCTCGTTTAATCGTGCGGCGATGTTTCCGATGCAGTAATTCATAATTTATTTTAAGTGTTTTTTCCAATTGGAAGAATTTTGTTAAGAAAAAGAAAATGACTGTCAATAAAGCTAACATTGTGACAAACCGTCCAGCACACGATACACTGTAGCACGTACAGGAAATTTAAATTTAATGTTGCTACATTTTAAAATGTGTTTTTATTTATTTTGTGTTTTATATTATTTGTTATTTTTTATGTTTGTTATTTAATTTTATAGCATTTGTTTTTCTTAAAACTAATTTTAAAATTGTTGTTATTTTAAAAGGTATGTTTCCCACAATTTTAATTCCTGTGTAAATGCATTTATGCCGCTTCAGAACAGCATTACAGACAATGGTCTGTGTAAATGCGCATTTTCGTGGTTTTATGCTGCTTCAGATTTGGTCTCTGTGCCGCCTTTGCTGTGTAAAGATGCCTTAAAGACTATGTATTGTGCACTTTGCCTTTGTGGCCCAGTGGGAAATATTTCAGACAGTCTTTCCCTTTGAGCACTCATGTATATTCTGTTTTGCATTATACATAAAATTAGACTGTTAAAGACTAAGCAAGAAAACAAATAAATAAGCACAATATTGCAATTGTGTGCAGTTCCTCAGAGAAACAGCAACTCAATACACCTTGTTTAACTTAACAGAAAAATTATTTACCTGAGACAAATAAGCTTGGAGCATTCTAGTATAATTTGACAGAGAGAGGCAGGGCCAGTTGAAAAACACACCATATGCACTCTTACAAGTTGTGGCAATATTTAAAGCACATACAAAGTTTAAAGTAGTTTTGTAGATACAGCAGGAATTTGTGTATGTAAATTGGATAAGAGAAACTCTTATTCAGTATATTCCCATTGTTAGTTAAAATAGTGATTAAAGTGGTCACTTTACTGTGTACGCATAAAAAGTAAACATCAACAAGAACGTCTGAAAATGGATAGAAAATGGACTTCAATGGCTAGATAGATGTAAATTATTATATTATTTATATTAATGTGAACAAAAAAAAAATATTGATATATACTGTATATATATATATATATATATATATTATGTTCAGTAGCTCTAATTCAAAATCATCTTCATCATGGCCAGCCTTCTGTTGAAAAAGAAAGAAAGAAATTAATGAATAAATGAATGAACAAGAATGCAAACACTATACATTTATGATCTTTCTACTATTTATATTTTAAGATCTTAATTGTGAACTCGATTGATTCATTTTTACTTTAGTTACTTTTAATAGTTCAACATGCTTCATTTAATTATTTTATTTATTTATGTTAACACAGTGAGCAATTATTGTGTAACTGTTTAATTTACTGCATGTGAATTGCATCTGTATCCCTCATTACCTTCCTGTTCAGTTGCAGAGGAAGTTGAGCTTCTCGTCACAGTCTCTGTTCTCCCATTTGTCAGTTTTAGTGTTACGGGCTCCACAATGACAGGGCTGAGTTGGGCACTCTGGCAGTGAGACTTGATCCCCCATAGGCTCGTTGTTGATCCAGAACCATTCCCCAGCCAGGTAACGCAGGCCTGTCCACACACTTTCTGTCTGAGATTCCCTTGACTCAATTTGTGTCAGCTGCAATTGTCTCTCAGTGGTGATGCTGGCCAGATCAGTGTGGTGAGTACTGCAGTACTGCTGAGCTTCCTCCCATGTCTTCTTTTCTTTAACCAGGATGAATCTGGTTTTAATACAGAAGAAAGGCAACAAAGAATTACAGTAATAATCAAACCACTTGTTGATAGTTGCGACACAGTACTGACTTCCATTCACATTATTAGGCTGGTGTTCCTCCCAGTCAGTAAAGGAGCCTGAATTTCCATCAGACCACAGCCAGTTGCTAGTGCTTTGTATGTGCCTGTAGAGCCCAATCCATTTTAAATTTTGGTTTCCTCCTGACAGATGTATAAGCATGTCTTGTTCTTCTTGACTTGTGATTGTTGACAAATCTTCATAATATGTCCTGCAGTAACTCTGAGCATCAGGCCAGTTCTTGGGAATACTCAAATAGAAATGCTCTCTAATCAGAGCTTTAGTCAGTCCACAGATGACAAACAGGAGAATGATGGATGCTTTCATCTTTCCAGTGAGGTGTTGAATCAGTACTGGAATGAGACTGGAATGAGTGCCATGAGTTCAGCAAGTGTATCACATATGTAAATTGCACACGCAAATAAAATTCAGTCAGGCCACACGCCCAGGCAAACTAGTTTTCATTCATGAAAATTTCACCAGGTCTATCCATCCCTGCTTCACGCAAGTAGGGTACATTTGGCTGAAAATATTTATGTTCTTCTTATTTTTGTTGATAAATGAAAGTGTCACAGATCAACAATAAATAGATAAACTTTTGTACATCAACCAACATTTACAACTTATTAAGGCTATAAATGACAACCAGGAGACTAAACACCAGAATTAGACCAGAGTCAGTGAAATGTTCCCATAGGAAAAAAATATTGCTCAGTGGTTGCTTTTCCTAAACTCAGGAGACTTAGATGAGATTCTCATATATCTCTCATTTTAGTATCAACAGCATTTCAGATGTTTATCCTAAAATGCCTTAGGAGAAATAGAATTAGACACAAATGAGACATGAGAAATATTTGAGAAAAATAGAGTCAAAACTGAGAATGTGGTGTAAGAAACAGAATATCTCTTTATTGTCTTGCTGCAATCTCTATCAAGACTCCATTATAGGAATATTTTATTGTTCAGTGGTTGCTCTTTCTAACCTCAGGAGACTCTCATTTTAGTCTCAACAGTGTCTCAGATGTTTCTACTAAAAATCCTTAGGAGAAAAAAAATAGACACAACTGAGACATGAGAAAGTTCTGAAAGAAAGGAATCCAAAATGACAATGGGAGAGAAACGTGTGAGAAACATGGGAGATCTCTTTATTGTCTTGCTGTAATCTCTTGCAATACTCCATTATAAAAATGTTTGACTGCTCAGAGGTTGCTTTTTTATTGCAATGGGGTTTTTCACCTTTCACGTCAGGACAGTAGGAGTAGAGACAGGAAACAATTGTACAGGTGAGAATTGAACAGGAGCAGGAAAGTACCTTTAGCTGGGATTTGAACTTATGCTGTCTGAGGTGCAGTTGTGCCTTCACGTCGATGTGCTGCCCACAAGGCTATGGCTCTGACAGAGGTTACTCTACACTCAGGATACTAAGGGGTGAATCTCTTAAGCCTCTTTCACACAGCCATTCCGGAAAATACACGGAAAATGTGTCCCGTTATTTGTCCCAGGATGGTCTGATTTTGGTTCATTCACACTGCCAGTGATTTTCCGGAATCTGTGCGTGCATTCACACACAACCCTTAAAGATCCCGTAAAGACACGTGACATTTCATGTGACATGTATAATGCGCCACGCACCATTTCACTAAACTGGCGAACGATTTCAGCTTCAGCGCGGATAGTGAGGAGCTCCCTGATCGCTGCTTCATTCCAGTTTACACATTTTTCTTCGTGTGAACGTTGATCTGCCTTCAAAACACCCGGTAAAACAGTCGAACGATAAAGTTCGTCATCACTACGACACACCCTTTACGGCATTGATCCGGCTTTTGTTCACACAGCGCTCGTTCCGGGACTGAACCCGGCAATGTTACTAGGTCCCCATCCCGGAATTAATCCCGGGACGTGTTTGCGTTCACACAGAAGGCACTCCGGCAATTTTCTGGCAATTTTCCGGGACCAACGTGCAGTGTGAAAGGGGCTTTATATGCCTCATTGAGGTATCAGCTTTGTTTTAAGATGTCTTCAGTTTTATTTTAAGAGAAACATTAAACTTTTACTAAATTGTAAATACTAAAACTATCATTTAAATAGCTTTAAACATTTCAGAATATCAAGGGTTACTAGTTTAAATGTAAATTTATCTTCAATGTCCAGCATTGTATATGCACCACATTTTCCAAACACACTAGAAAGGACTTACAAGTGCAAGATGTTAAGTATAAGAGCAATACCTTTTTCTTTTTTTAAAAAAATGTAACACTAGTGGCCCAGTGTTTTTTTTTCAGTTGTTGTGTTTTAGCATTCAAATTTTGTCTTGTACAGCCCATTTTTGCATGCGTGTAAATATAGGTTCTATTTCGTTCTTACTGACCGCCAGAGGCAGTGCTTCACACTGAATGTTATCTCATCGCAGATGCACAGGTAGAGTCTAATACAAACAAAGTCCCTCGTGACCAGCATGACTCGGGGTCCTCCCCTATTTAACCCTGTGACTTCCTGCAGACTGTCCCTATAATCTTCTCGCGTGCATGTATTACAGGTCGGAGAATATTAAAGGAAGACACGTGGAATCCGTTTTTCAGCTTCGCAACAGATCAGCTGTTGGTGTTTCGCGACTGCGCGTCCTCCAGAGGCTGCATCGGATTCAGTCGATTTCATTGAGAAAGATACAGTGTGGTGAGTTGTACATTTATGCTCGGGGTTCGTTTTCGTTTTTCCCGGCATTGTTTGGTAGCTAGATAGAGTGTTTTCGCTCTGTGGCGCTGCCGGATGGTATTGTAATATCTCACAGCTTATTGTAGTATCTCACCGCATTAAGAGTGGGTGCGCTCTGTTACGTGCAGTATCCGTGTGTATCTAGTGGCTAATAGTAGTTGATACTGCTGGGTGCATGTAGACTTCCTTATTGCATACTATATAATAAGTATATGTTGTATATGTTTAACATTACACATAGCCTATATTATAGTGTACATAATTAAAGGAGACATTTATACACACACGTTGCTATTCACGCTGTGTGTATATAATATTATATATATCTGGAAACGGTCAGAGTGTTTTCGCTCGGCTTACAGAAATTTCATCTGGGCTAAGATGGAAAAATTATCTCATGCCTGCACGTTGTGCATGGCCACTCTGCAAAAGGATGATGGGCATGACTGTTGCCCTTCCTGTTTAGGTTTGGAACACCTGAAGCAAGGTCTCACAGAGCATGCCTGCATGAACTGCGGAGTTATGTCTTGGGAGAGGAAGACTTCAAGGATAGCTATGGTGGAGGGACTCTTGGGTGAGTCGCTACCAACACCACCACCACGTAAATCGGCAACTAAACGTAAACATACCGTAGCAACGAGTGCTTCGGCTGGTAAACGATCTAAGGAAGACCCCTTAGCTAAGAAAGTGGATGTGTTAACTGCTGAGTTTTCTCAGATTAAGGCCTTGCTTATGAATTTGCGAACGGGCGAACTAGTTTCTTCAGTTGAAGCCCCCACTTTGGAGTCACCCATTTCTGAGGAGGATGTCATGTCGATGACTGCTTCTCACACTCAGTTCTACGACGAGGAAGAAAGGGAGGTTATATCGGAGATTCAGTCCCAGGTCTCTTATGATGAATCCCAGGATACTGGTCGGGGATCTGCAGAGGGTCCACAGCCAGAGCAGGAAGTGGTGAAGCGAGCTCTTCGGGCTGCATTGGCTCGTCTAGGTCTTGATACAGCCCCGGCAGTAGCAACCTCTACTAGTGCTTCTTTTAGAGGTCCGGCTCAACCATCTCTTCTTACCATTCCACCATCAAAAGATTATATTGATGAATTGCAGAAGTGTTGGGCTAACCCAAAACCACTTACGCACCATACTAGTGCAGGCAGAGCTTTGGCTGCGATGCAAGATGCAGACACTTTTGGCCTGGGCCAAATGCCTAAGGTTGATCCAATTATCGCCTCTTTTGTTCTCTCTCCAGAAGAGGTCTTGAGGCTTAATGTCGCCCTTGGCCTCAATGTCGGATTACAGATGATCTTCTCATACAGGCATATAATACGGCGGCGCGTATGGGTCGTATTGGCAATTCTCTCTCTCATCTTATGTTGGCGTTGTCCCAGTCTCTTCAGTCTTCAGGGAGCGATACACCAACCCAGGACTTAAGTGATGCTACATTACAGTCAATAGCATTCATGACAAGAGAATTGGGCAGGCTTATGTCAACGCTCACACAGGCATGCCGACAAGTCTGGCTCGCACAATCACCCCTGTCTGAGGCCTGTAGGAAAACGCTGAGGGACCTTCCGGTAGTCCCCAGACAGCTCTTTGGCCCAGCTGCGCAACAGACACTAGAACGCAGTGTCCAGGCAAATCAGACCAGACAGCAGTTTGTGGACCTGAGGAGAGTTCCACCATCTCGCTTACAGTGCAGACAGCCCCCTATGGGTCGTGAAATGGCGCGCTCTCAGTTTTCAACAGGCCCAGCTGATATTCGTAGGAGCCAGCCTCAGCATATGGAGCAGTCTCATAGAGTAGAACGATCTGTTCAGCGGCCACGAGGACGGGGACAGCAATCATTTCAGGCCCCAAGGGGCAGAGCGCATGCCCAGCAGCCCCCCAGGAATGCAAAAGGCCAGGGACGCAGGACCTGAAGGTCTGCGGCCGGCCGTCGGACGTTTTTCTCATCAGCAGCTAAGTTACTGGGAAACAACAACCTCAGACCCATGGGTTATAGCAACTTTAACTCAAGGGTACAAGCTGCAGTTCCGACGGCGGCCTCCCGCTTTCAATGGGGTCAAGATGACCACAGTTTCAGATTCCAACAACGCAAATTCCTTAAGGCAAGAAATAACACTTCTCCTAGAGAAGGGTGATATCGAACCAGTAAAGAGGTCAGAACGGCTCGGTGGGTTCTACTCAATATACTTCATAATTCCAAAAAAAGATGGAGGGGTAAGGCCTATACTGGACCTTCGCTCCCTCAACAAGTTTCTGAAGAGATTACCATTTTGCATGTTGCGCGTGACCGATGTTCTCCAGGCGGTCAGGCAACAGCACTGGTTCACCTCAATAGACTTAAAGGATGCTTACTTCCATGTTCCAATTACTCCACAGCACAGGCAATTCCTCCGCTTTGCATTTCAGGATCAAGTCTATCAGTTCCGAGTGCTTCCGTTCGGTCTTTCTCTATCCCCACGAGTCTTCACAAGGTGTATGGCAGCGGCGTTGGCTCCAATACAGGCCAAAGGGCTTCAGGTACTTCCATACCTGGACGACTGGCTTCTTTGCTCTCACTCTCAGGAGCAAGCAGTGGTGGAAATCACACAGCTGCTCTCCCATATTGCCCGGCTGGGCCTGGCTGTGAATTTCAGCAAGAGCCAGTTAACCCCAACTCAGTCGGTGAAGTTCATAGGTGTTATCCTGGACTCACAATTGATGATAGCTTCGCCATCAGAACAGCGGGTGGACAGTATTCTGCTGCTCCTCCAGCGGTTTCAAACGCAGGCCAGGCTACCATTCAGGTATTTCCTCAGACTCATGGGTATGCTGGCAGCAGCAGCTGCGGTCATACCGTTGGGCCTCCTTTCGCTTCGTCCCTTCCAGAGATGGGTGAACAGTTTTCATCTGAATCCCAGTTGGCACAGGAACAAGTTGATCAGAATTACACAGCAAGGCCTTCTCACACTGAAACCGTGGAGGAGAAGGTCATATCTGACCAAAGGAGTTGCTCTGGGCAGGATTCCCTCTCGGCGGGAGGTAGTCCAGACCGATGCTTCTTTTACCGGCTGGGGCTGGCAACACAGAGCAGTCAGAGGACAATGGGATTCCCAGCAAAAAAGGGAGAATATAAATACCCTGGAACTACGAGCAGTGCTACTGGCACTGAAGCACTTTGCGCTGAATTTGGAAGGCTTGACATGTTCTTGTCAGGTCAGACAATACTTCAGTGATTTATCACATCAACCATCAAGGGGGCACAAGATCCAGCCAGTCTCTTCAAGTATCACAAGAGCTGTTGACCTGGGCCTTCCCTCGGTTGGCGAGTATCAGAGTAATGCACATCCCAGGAGTGACAAATGTGGTGGCGGACTTCTTGTCATGCCACAGACCTCTGTCGGGGGAGTGGAGACTCAACCCAGAGGTGGTGGAGATGATATGGCAGCGCTTTGGCAGAGCGGAAGTAGACCTCTTTGCCTCGGCAGCATCGACCCAGTGCCCCCTCTGGTTTTCACTAGCAGAGGAATCCAGTCCTCTGGGGCAGGATGCTCTAGCCCACGACTGGCCAGGTCAGTTACTGTATGCCTTTCCCCCTATACCATTGATCTTGGCAACTGTTCACAGAGTCCTTCAGGGACACCACAGGCTACTGCTAGTAGCGCCAAACTGGCCAGGGAGACCCTGGTTTCCAGTGATGTACAGGCTCTTAGAAGGGGAGCCCTGGAGCCTTCCCAGGAGGAGGGATCTACTCCACCAGTTGGGAGGTCAGATTTGGCACCCAAATCCAGAACGCCTACAGCTCTGTGTTTGGCCTCTGAAGGGCCAGAACCACTTTTGAGAGTCTGTGATCAAGATGTACAGAACACCATAATGAACTCTAGAGTGCCTTCCACCAGGAGTGCTTATGCATATAGGTGGAAGTTCTTCTCTAATTGGTGTAGGGAGCAAAGAGTGTCCCCAGAGGTATGTCCTGTCCCCTTGGTGTTACGTTTTTTGCAATCTTTGCTGCAAGAGAATCGGGCAGCTTCTACCTTAAGAGTCTATGTGGCGGCAATTTCAGCACATCACGTGCGAATAGATGGTCAGCCATTGGGATCTCATGCCTTGGTTACTCAATTCCTTAGAGGTGCGCAGCGGCTGCACCCCCCTCAGTCCATTCGGGTACCCTCATGGGACCTGAGCCTTGTCTTGAATTCTCTTACATTACTTCTGTTCGAACCTCTGGAGCACAGTGACTTGAAGTGGCTCTCATTGAAGACAGCTTTTCTCTTGGCCATTACTTCGGCTAAAAGAGTGAGTGAGTTACACGCGTTATCAGTTAACACAACTTGCATGCGCTGGAATGCGGATGATTCAGTAGTAACGTTGTGGCCAAACCCTCCCCAAGAGGCTCTCTGCCCTGTTTAGAAATCAGGCTATTGAGCTGGCAGTATTTAATCCTCCAGGGTTGGATACACAAGGAGGAAGTGAAAGCAGACTTTTGTGCCCAGTAAGGGCTCTCCGTGGCTACATCAGGGCCACAAAAGATTTTTGGCAATCGGACCAACTTTTTCTCTGTTTTGGGGGGCCGAAAAGAGGTCAGCCCCTCTCAAAGCAAAGATTGTCGCATTGGGTAGTTGAGGCTATCACCCATGCTTACAAGTCTAGTGGATGTCCATTGCCATCGGGAGTGAGATGTCATTCAACAAGAAGCATCTCAACGTCTTGGGCGGCATTAAAAGGTGTCCCTTTAAGCGACATCTGTGCGGCAGCTACATGGTCATCTACAAACACATTTTCCCAATACTACAGGATTAATGTGGCTGCATCGGATACTTTTGAAACAGCTGTCCTGTTGGGACCCTCAACTTTTTAGAGGTAAACAGGACCTCCTCATGACCTTGTGGTTATAAGTCACCCAGTGTGAAGCACTGCCTCTGGCGGTCAGTAAGAACGAAATAGAATGAGAGTTACGAATGTAACTGCGGTTCTATGAGTTCTGGATGACTGCCAGAGCTTTCTGTCACTCGGAGTCAAGGCGAGAAGATTCTGTAGGGACAGTCTGCAGGAAGTCACAGGGTTAAATAGGGGAGGACCCCCGAGTCATCCTGGTCACGAGGGACTTTGTTTGTATTAGACTCGACCTGTGCATCTGCGATGAGATAACATTCAGTGTGAAGCACTGCCTCTGGCGGTCATCCAGAACTCATAGAACCGCAGTTACATTCGTAACTCTCGTTATGGTTTCCTCTGTTAAATCACTGTGTAGTGTTGCATTTGTCAACGAAAATTATGACTAAATATCGTCGTCAACGAACCTTTATCACGTGACGAAAATGAGACGAGACGCAACGTAAATGCTGGTCATGTGACGATGACGATAATTAAATGTATAATGCAATATTGTTGACGAATAAAAACGAGACTAAATGTGGTTTACAAAATAAAAACTATGCTAAAATGTCTCTTCATTTTCGTTGACCGAAACGAGACGAAGCGAAATGTTATAACGTTATTTCGTCTCGTTTAGTCGCATTATTATAATTTTGCAGTAGTTCTGTTTCATGTCACTTCAGGGGCTGTCAGGGTTGCCAGGTTTTCGCAACAAAACCTGCCCAATTGCTACTCAAAACTAGCCCAATCGCATTTCGAGGGGGGTTCCCCGGTAAAGTTCCAGGGGCTAAATATTCCATTCCAGCATTCCAGGGGCTAAATATCACGTTATTGGGGTCGCTTCAACCCGCGGACATGAAAAACAACCCGCGGCAACAGTGTTAAAGTAGCCCAATTCCGTGGGAAAACCGCAGACTTGGCAACAGTCTGCACAGATGCAGGCGACGTCACTTCCTCAAGCCCCACTCGCGGCATTATTTAGAAGGCGACAACAAACAAAGTTAAGTATGACACAGAGAAAGGGACCGATGGCCGGCTTCATCTGACTTCGGTTTACAAGCAATACAATTAACAGACACACACATTTTATTTGCACTTTTTAGTATGTTATTGTAGCTCGAGCATTCAAGCACCTTGTTTCTCTTTGTTAAACTTGAATGTATATATTTTTTCTCTGGCATTGTCATGTGATGCTATTTTATTTTATTTATTGTTTTTATTTATTTAAATTTATTTGTGTGTACTTCTAACATGTTTGGTTGGTAAAATAAATGTTGTAAATTCAAACCAGAGTGTCTTTGGATGTATTCTTGAGTCTATAAGGTAACAATAATATAATAAGATAACCTTGTTTGAAATGGGTTTGGCTTAAAAAAAAAAAGGTTTTCGTCGACTAAAACTAGACGAAAATAGTCATGGATAATTCTGACTAAAATAAGACTAAAATGCTCAGACTTTTAGTTGACTGAAACTTGACTAGACTAAAAAGAGTATGAACCTGACTAAAACTAATAAAAACTAAAATGACAGCTTCACACAAAGACTAGACTAAAACTGAAATTAAAACAGGCCGCCAAAAACAACACTATCACTGTGCAATAAAACACTGTCTACATAAAACAACTTAAAATATGACAATGCATGTATTGTCTTTGATTGAAATGGTGTGGATAAATTATATTGAAGCAGATGTCCAAAACCGACGTCAGCTGACGTTGATATTTGTTGTTTTTAGGTTGTGTAACCAAAATCCAATGTTAAGTCAACGTCGAAATTGGCATCAAATACTGACGTCAAACCGATTTTCATTCTCAACCAAAATGCAACGTCTCATCTAACTGACGTTATATTGGCGTCATGTGCCTGCTGGGTAAATAAGCAATAATATGTGCAATAAGATACCAGAAATGCACAATAATAAGATGAAATGTTCCTCAAAAGCCTGTTGTATCATATTTCATACATTTTAACATGATTAAAATGTATGTTTGAAACAGGGGCGTAGAATAGATTACGCGGGGGATGTGTATCCCCCACCACACACTTTTTATAAAAAGTAAATTCTTCCCCCGCATTTTTCATTGGACAGATGTGTTCTCGACATGTTGAGGTTTTAATGGAGCAATGTATATAAATGCAGAAGGATTTAAAATTCAAAGAGACAAGATAGTCTATACATGACGTTCATGCTTCCATGGCAATCGGTCCCTCACTTGTCACGTCATGACACGCCCTAGCTCGCACCCGTGGTCCCGCGCTGTATTCATAACCCCTGATTTACACTGCATGCATCTGCGGCACGTTACGGCTCCGAAGAGGTTTTGTTCCATCCTCCACATGGTGTCAACTTACACCAGAAGCATTTCATAAGCGAAGCGGCAGGATTCGCGAGACCACGTGATTTGCCTGTCCGGCGTTGTTTTTCTTGATTTAATTTTTTTAATTTAATTTTTTTCTAAGACGGTTGGCTAAATGTTTATATTTTGTCCGGTTTAATTCTGTTTACATTTACATTTACATTTAATCATTTAGCAGACGCTTTTATCCAAAGCGACGTACAAATGAGGAGAACAATAGAAGCAATCAGACCATCGAGAGAGCAACAGTATACAAGTGCCATGACAAGTCTCAATTAGTCTAGCACAGTGCACGTAGCTAGGAATTTTTATTTATTTTTATTTATTTTTTTATTAAATAGAATAGGTAAGTGTTAGTATTAGTTAGTCAGGTGCTGGCGAAAAAGATGTGTCTTTAGATGTTTTTTGAAAATGGCTAAAGACTCAGCTGTTCGAATTGAGATCGGGAGGTCATTCCACCAGCTGGGCACAGTCCAGGAAAAGGTCCGTGAGAGTGATTTGGTACCTCTTTGGGATGGCACTACAAGGCGTCGTTCACTTGCAGAACGCAAGCTTCTGGAGGGCGCATAAGTTTGAACTAGCAAGTTTAGGTATATTGGTGCAGTGCCAGTTGTGGTCTTGTAGGCAAACATCAGTACCTTGAATTTGATGCGGGCGGCTATTGGTAGCCAGTGTAACCTGATGAAGAGAGGGGTAACGTGAGCTTTTTTTCGGCTCATTAAAGACCACTCTGGCTGCTGCATTCTGGATCAGTTGCAGAGGCTTGATAGTACATGCGGGAAGGCCCGCCAAGAGAGCATTACAATAGTCCAGTCTGGAGAGAACAAGAGCTTGGACAAGGAGTTGTGCGGCTTGCTCTGACAGGAAGGGCCTAATCTTCCTAATGTTGTATAAGGCAAATCTGCAGGACCGGGCCGTTGTAGCAATATGGTCTGTGAAGCTTAACTGATCATCGATCACAACTCCAAGGTTCCTGGCTGTCCTGGAAGGAGTTATGGTTGATGAACCCAGCTGTATAGAGAAGTTGTGGTGAAGTGATAGGTTGGCTGAGACCACGAGCAGTTCTGTCTTAGCAAGATTGAGCTGAAGGTGATGGTCCATCATCCAGCTAGAAATGTCACTCAGACAGGCTGCAATGTGAGCAGTTACCGTCGGATCATCTGGTTGGAATGAGAAGTAGAGTTGAGTGTCATCAGCATAGCAGTGGTAGGAAAAGCCATGCTTCTGAATGACCGATCCTAATGACGACATGTAGATGGAGAAGAGAAGTGGTCCAAGCACTGAGCCTTGAGGAACTCCAGTAGCAAGAAGTTGTGACTTTGAAACCTCACCCCTCCAAGACACCCTGAAGGACCTATCTGAGAGGTAAGACTCGAACCACAGGAGGGCGGTTCCTGAGATGCCCATCTTTCTGAGGATGGACATGAGGATCTGGTGGTTAACTGTGTCAAAGGCAGCAGACAGATCCAGCAAGATGAGTACAGAGGATTTGGAAGCTGCTCTTGCCAGTCTCAGGGCCTCTGTAACCGAGAGTAGGGCAGTCTCAGTTGAGTGGCCACTTCTGAAGCCAGATTGGTTGTTGTCCAGAATGTTGTTCTGTGCAAGAAACAGAAAGAGTTGGTTGAACACAACTCGCTCAAGTGTCTTTGCAATGAATGGAAGAAGGGATACCGGTCTGTAGTTCTCTAAAAGTGCTGGATTTAGAGCAGGTTTTTTAAGCAGTGGGCTTACCCGAGCCAGTGTGAAACACCAGTGTGTTTACTACTCATACAACTCCTGCAATTAAACTCCATGCTCCAAACTAATTTTTTTAAATTGTCCTTGTAAAAAAAGGATTTTTGGTGTCATATATATATATAACACTGTGTGTTTTTCTATTTCGAGGATGAACCTCTCGTCGTCCATTTCTGGCCTCTTGCCAAAGATATGTGACCGTGAAATACAATTGGGAGTCTGCACAGGGTGTTTATTTTGAAATTGACATGATTTTTTTACTTTTATTTTGTATTTGTTGTGCGGTTTAGGCGCGACATGTGTCAAAAATAGACTAGGCACCTATATTTAGCAAAGCGTCGCGGAGAGCCGCTTCTGGGACGCTTTTGAAACGTGCCGTGGTGCGTCTGGTGTAAACACAAGCATTGACTACAGTGGCCGCGATCAGCTCTAGTAGCCGCGTCAGAGCCGTAACGCACCGCAGACGTGTGCAGTGTACATCAGGGGTGATAATACTGTGCGTTCACACCGCAGGCGGCGAGAGCGTCAAAGTGGCCGGAAGTCATTCATTTTCAATGTGAGCCGGCGGCGAGCTCCGGCGAGAGTGGTGCGGCGCGTTTTGGACGGTGAGGGCGTCGAGGAGAGTTGAAATCAAGTCAACTTTATGGTAATGAGCTATGACGCGGTTTGGCGGCAACCAATCGGAATGTAGAAGTCCTCCACTTGAGATGATTCCAGAGAACGCAGTCTTGAAAACTTTGGTTCTGACCACATTAGTTCCATAGCATTTTAACGCTAGAACGCTTTATTTTTTTCAGCGGGAATGCTATTAATTTCCTCAAAACAACATAGTTGACCAATTAAATTAAGGCTACACTTCAACCAGGACAGTTTGGAATGTAGGCTGTGCACAAATTAACGTTAATGTTAATTAAAGACCTAGGCTAGTAAACATCTCCTATAAACTGCATGTTGAAATTAGACTAGCACTTAACCATGAACACAAAAAACACACTACACAAATGGCATTTATTGGTTTATTTCATTAGCAAACATGTAACTATAGTTGTTGTAACTAGGGCTGCACGATATATTGCATGCGATAGTCATGCGCGTCTCGTCAGTAAAGACGGTTCTGTGATTAGCAGTAAATCTCCATCGCCTGTTTTCAAATGGAGCGGCATTTAATACACAGAGCCGTAGTTCACTGACAAGCTACGCAATTCGCGCTCAGAATCGCAGATGAATCGCATGCGATAGTGAACGTGATATTGTGTAGCTTGTCAGCGATCTACGGCTCTGTGTATTAAATGCCGCTCCATTTGAAAACAGGTGATGGAGATTTACGGCTAATCACAGAACCGTCTTTACTGACGAGATGCGAATGACTATCACATGCAATATACTGTGCAGCCCTAGTTGTAACTATAAAGCTCTTTCCATTGATCATTTTCTTACTTTCACAATTAAAATATTTAATGAGGTTAACTTATACCCTACTTGTGATCAGTCTGCACAAGATCAACATGCTTGTTTCCTTTTCGGCTCCGTTAAATATAAGACCAAGCGTTCGATCGTCAGAGCATCAACAAATCTGTAACGAAGGGTCTGAGGCATGGGGATCCATTTGCAGCTTTTATTAGAAGACAACGTTAAACAGGCGAAGATCAGATAACAGCGACAGGGGTGATAGAGACAGGTCCAAACTCATAAACGTTTACCAGGCTTAGGTCGGGGCAGGCGGCAGACAGGAGAAGTAATAGATAGTCCAGAGATCAGATCACAAGGGCAGGCGGCAGAGAATCACAGGGTCAGATAAACAGTCCTAGGTCGTACACAGAAGATCAATAATATCAGGTTTAAACGCTCAGAAATGTTAGCCGGGGCAAAACAAGACTTCGCAAAGAGTGCCTGATGGATAGCAGCTAATATAGGCCACAGAGATGAGAAACACCTGTGCAGCAATCAGTCTCAGGTACAGGGCATTGTGGGAGATGCAGTTCATGAGTTAATACTCTGGTGACGGTGCCCTCCGGTGGTGTTCGGGGAGGGCCACAGAGACCGAGTTTGTGACAGAGCCCCCTCCCTGCGAGTGGCTCCTGAAGCGAGAGGCGGTTCTACGCCGAGGCCTTCCACGGGGTCGAGGAGCGGGTCTGTTAGGGTGATCGCGATGGAAATCATCCGTGAGCGTGGAGTCCAGGATGTCCGGGGCATTGATCCAGGACCTCTCCTCAGGTCCGTACCCCTCCCAGTCTATGAGGTATTGTAACACCCTGCCTCAGCGTCGAGAATCCAAGATCTCCCTGACTCGGTACGCCTCCTCGCCATCCACCACGATGGGAGGGGTGCTCTCCTCAGCGGTCTCCTCCTGGTCCCCCTCCCCTCTCGGACCACCGGCGGGCTTGAGCAAAGAAATATGGAAAGTGGGTGAGATACGGTAATTGGCAGGAAGTGCTAAACGATATGAAACTGGTGTAATTTGACGAATTATTTTAAATATAATAATTATATTATATTTATACGTACCTGGGACTGAGCTTTTTGCATGGGAGACGAAGACAGAGATCTCTGGTGGACAACCACACCCACTGGCCCGGAGCGTAGGGAGGACCTGGTCTCCGATGGCGATTGGCCTGTTCTCTAACCCGGCGTACAGCATGTTGGAGATGAACGTGAGCGGTATTCCAGGTTTCCTCACTGCGGTGTAGCCAATCATTGACAGTGGGCAGATCCGAGGGTTCCCCTGACCAGGGAAATAGCGGAGGTTGGAAACCAAGGACACATTGAAATGGTGTTAGACCAGTGGACGGCTTGCGTAATGAGTTCTGCGCATATTCAGCCCAAAGCAGATAACGACTCCAGTCGTTCTGGTTGTTGTGGCAGTAAGATCTTAGAAATCGAGTTAATTCCTGATTAAGCCGTTCCACTTGACCATTGGATTCGGGGTGATAGCCGGAGGTTAGGCTGATGTTTATGTTAAGCTGCTGACAGAAAGCAGACCAGACTCTGGAGGTGAACTGAGGTCCACGGTCTGAGACTATGTCTTTGGGTAGTCCATAGAATCTGAATACCTGTTCCAGCAAAGCCTCTGCTGTTTCAAAGGCTGTGGGGAGCTTAGTGAGAGGAATGAGGCGGCATGCTTTTGAGAAGCGGTCGATGACTGTAAGTATGGTGGTATGATTTCTGGAACGGGGAAGATCAGTTACAAAGTCTATGGCGATGTGAGACCAGGGGCGTTGAGGTATAGGTAGAGGTTGAAGTAACCCAGCTGGATATTGATGAGATGATTTGGCAATACTGCAGGTAGCACAGTGTTGGATAAACTTGGTAACGTCCTTTTGTAATGATGGCCACCAGAACCGGTTGGTAACGAGATGAACCGTGGCTGTGATGCCAGGATGACCAGAACTGGGAGAATCGTGAATCATCCGTAGAATCCGTTGTCGAAGATCTGCAGGAACATAGGTTAAGTTCGGTGGGCAGTCAGGTGGTGTGGGGTCATTGGCTTGTGCCTCTGTAATTTCGGCCATGATGTCCCATTGTACAGGAGCGAGGATAAGAGATGTGGGAATGACCGGTTCATTGGGGACCTTCGAGGATGTTGCGAAGTCGAATTGCCTTGAGAGAGCATCAGCTTTTCCATTCTTTGATCCGGGGCGGTAAGTGACATGAAAGTCGAATCGGGAAAAGAACAGTGACCATCTTACTTGACAATGAAAGGTAGTTTGGCGCCCTCTAGCCAATGTCTCCACTCCTCGAAGGCTGCTTTCATGGCTAGCAGTTCTCGATCCCCAACATCATAGTTCCTTTCGGCGGCATTGAGTTTTCTTGAGTAATAGGCACAAGGATAGAGCTTAGCGGGGTTACCCTGACGTTGAGACAAGATGGCTCCAATACCTGTGTTAGAGGCATCCACTTCAACCGAGAATTCGAGTTCAGGATCGGGGTGATGAAGAATCGGTGCGGAGGTGAAATGCTCCTTGAGTTGCTGAAAAACCTCTGATGCTGCTGTGGACCAGACGAGATAGCGCTTGCCTCCCCTAAGAAAGGACGTCAATGGTGCGGCTATGGTGCTGAAGTTGCGGATGAAGCGTCTGTAGAAGTTGGCAAACCCCAGAAAACGTTGCAGATCTTTAGTGGTTTTAGGTGTGGGCCAGTTTAAGACTGAGTTGATCTTCTTCTCATCCATAGCCACCCCGTCAGCACTGATGATGTATCCCAGAAATGACGTTAGTGTCTGATGAAACTCACATTTCTCCATTTTGGCATACAACTGATGATCGATGAGGCGTTTGAGTACTGCCCTTATATGCTGCACATGGGAATCAAATGTGTCAGAGTAGAATAATATATCGTCCATGTAAACAATCGTCCACCAACCCAACATGTCCTGAAACACATCATTGATAAATGCCTGAAAGACTGATGGACTGTTGACAAGCCCGAACGGCATAACCAGATATTCGTAGTGCCCATTGGTGGTAGAAAAGGCTGTTTTCCACTCATCCCCCTCTCTGATGTGGATAAGATTGTATGCATTGCGGAGGTCAAGCTTGGTAAATTACTTAGCAGAACGGAGCATTTCAAGGGCGGCTGGAACTAGTGGCAGAGGGTAGCGGAATTTAACTGTAATCTCATTGAGATGACGGTAATCAATGCAGGGGCGTAATCCTCCATCCTTTTTCTTAACAAAGAAGAAGCCTGCTGATGTGGATGGTCTGATGAAGCCCTTTGATAGCTCCTCCTCTATGTAAGCTTTCATGACCTCCGACTCCTGTTGTGTTAATGGGAAAATTCTGCCTCTGGTGGGTACTGCCCCAGGAAGGAGATCGATGGCACAATCACTAGGGCGATGAGGGGGAAGTTGTGAGGCTTTGGACTTACTGAAGGCTTCACCGAAATCATGGTATACAATTGGTAATCCCTGAATAACTGGACTTTCTTTGAGAAGAGATTTAAGTGGTAGAGGTGAGTGAGAATGGAGCAAAAGGCAGTGCTTGTGACATGTCTCAGACCACTGAACGATCTGTCTTGTGGTCCATGATATGCAGGGATTGTGTTTCTCCAGCCAGGGCAAGCCGAGGATTATGGGTTTCTGGGGTGATTCAATGGCAAACAGGCGAATGCTTTCCGTGTGAAGAGAGCCGGTTCTCAGTGTGATGTCCTTGGTGATGAATTTGATGTGCCCCATGCCCAAGGGACGGCCATCTAACGCTGCCACACCGGATTCACATGAAACAAGAGGAAGAGAGTGTGTCTTAGCAAAGTTAACATCTATGAAATTGCCTGCAGCCCCAGAGTCGATCAATGCCAGAGAATCAAACTGTGAGTTATCAAACATTATGGTTACTGGAACTTCGAGTGTGGATAAGGTAGACGGATTAGAACTCACCAAGGATGAACCCCTAGAGGTTGGTCTTGTGGGGCAGGAGATTCTCATATGGCCGGGCAGACCGCAATATAGGCATAGATTCTCACGGCGTCTGCGCTCTCTCTCCTCTGATGTGAGGTGAGTCACGCCCACTTGCATTGGCTCAGGCTCTGGTGTGGTTCTCCCTGTGACAGCAGAGGGCAGTGTAGCGGAGCGACGTAAGGGGCGTCTAGAGCGCATCAGGTTGTCAATACGAATGGCGAGCTCGATAAACTGTTCCAGTGTTCTCCCCTCATCGCGGCAAGCAAATTCAGACTGGAGTTCGGTCGTGAGGCCTTTGCGGAACAACAGCTTTAGTGGATCGATATCCCAGCCTGTTTGTGCAGCGAGAGTACGGAAGGTGAGTGCATAATCAGCCGCCGTGCTGCTTCCCTGGCGTAGTGCTAGTAGTTGTTCCCCAACTTCCTTTCCATCAATTGAATGTTCAAACACCTCTCGAAATTGTTGCATAAAGTTTCTGAAGGAGGGGAAAGCCATATTACCACCTTCCCACACCGCCGTAGCCCAGTCTAGTGCTCTCCCCGTCAGCAACGAACACACAAAAGAGACACAACTGTTATCAGTGGGGTAGAGAAGGGGTTGTTGGTCCATGAATATTGTGCACTGGAGGAGAAACCCCTTACACTTGTTAGGGGTGCCATCGTATTTCTCAGGAAATGACAAACGTGGGCTGGTCATAGGTTGGCTGGCGCTTTGGCTTTGAGCGGCCGGTGGTGGTGTCGGAGTAGGTGGAGAAGCAATGACACACAAAGCCTGGAGTGTTTTGCTCAGCTCCTCTGTGAGTGAAGTGAGACGCTGCAGTTGTTGGTGATGTGCTGCTAGCATAGAAGCTTGGGCTGAGACCTCGGTGGTGAGCTGGGAAACAGCTGCTGGATCCTGAGGTGGCGAAGTCTTCTGTAACAAAGGGTCTGAGGCATGGGGATCCATTTGCAGCTTTTATTAGAAGACAACGTTAAACAGGCGAAGATCAGATAACAGCGACAGGGGTGATAGAGACAGGTCCAAACTCATAAACGTTTACCAGGCTTAGGTCGGGGCAGGCAGCAGACAGGAGAAGTAATAGATAGTCCAGAGATCAGATCACAAGGGCAGGCGGCAGAGAATCACAGGGTCAGATAAACAGTCCTAGGTCGTACACAGAAGATCAATAATATCAGGTTTAAACGCTCAGAAATGTTAGCCGGGGCAAAACAAGACTTCGCAAAGAGTGCCTGATGGGTAGCAGCTAATATAGGCCACAGAGATGAGAAACACCTGTGCAGCAATCAGTCTCAGGTACAGGGCATTGTGGGAGATGCAGTTCATGAGTTAATACTCTGGTGACGGTGCCCTCCGGTGGTGTTCGGGGAGGGCCACATAGACCGAGTTTGTGACAAAATCTTTCTACAGCGTCGTTGGCAGGGCTGCCAGAGCATTATTTTTATTTTTTGACGCTCTCGCCAGTGGCGGTGTGAACGCACAATAGAGGTTGCGATGAGTTCAAAGCGGCAAAAAACTCTTCACTCCTTTTTTCAAGTACACCCGGCTGCAGCCTGCAGATCGAGGCAGGGCTGCACCTGGGGCGGGGCTGCACGTGTCGCCCCGCCCACAATGCTTCTCATTGGTTAGTAGCAAAGTAATGACGTCGACGCCGCGGTAAACAGGAAATGCAGTTGAAACAATACATGGTATTAATACTTAATTATATAAAACAAAACTGTGAACCCATTAATTACTTATACCTGGTAAACATGTATAGTATTAAACAATATATTGTAAATTTGTTAATTTTTGGAAAACGTTTCATTATGTACATTTCCAAGCAAGAATCCAGTTACTGCTTTTGACTTGTCAACGAATATAGTTTATTTACAACTTAAGTTTAAGTTATTTCTATTCATGTGTTTTGGTCAGTTACCGCTTATAAGTTATTTATGGTCGTTTTTTATTTTAATTTCAGTATATGCTTTACTGTTACATGTATTATTAACATTTAAATAAAAGTTAAATATGCTCAGCAAGTGTCATGTCTTAAGATGTTATTAAAATTAATGGTAACACTTTACAATAAGGTTCATTAAACATTAATGTATTAACTAACATGAACTAACCATGAGCAATACAAATGTTATTGTATTTACTAATCTTCGTTTACGTTAGTTATTGAAAATACAGTTGTTTATTGTTTGTTCATATTAGTTAACAGAGCATTAACTAATGTTATCAAGATTAATAATGTATTAGTAAATGTTGAGATTAACATTAACAAAGATTAAGAAATGCTGTATAAGTGCAGTTCATTATTAGTTCATGTTAACTAATTAACCATATTGTTACCAAATTAATCATTTTTGGATTTACTTGATAATGAAAAGCTTATGGTAAAAATACCAGCATTGTTTGTATATGAATAACATGCCAAGACAATTATTTCCTTGTTATTTATTTAGGTATGAAACAGATTAATTCTGATAAAGAAAGGTGAAATTTGTACATTTGTATATAACACATCTTTTTGTACATATAAATCTCTGGTTAAACATTAACATCCTTTACACACTTTCTTCAGAATCAGAATCAGAAAGAGCTTTTATTGCCAAGTATGCTTGCACATACAAATAATTTGTTTTAGTGTCATAAGCTTCCAGTTCACAGAGACAACAACGACACACAGACAATAAAAATAAGATGAGAATAAAAAAATACACATATATAAATATAAATAAACAAAAAAATAATAATAATTGAAACATAAATGATTGTATACAGCTGTGCAATAGATGATAGAATGGGATAGAATAAAAGGATATACAGGGATGTACAAGGATGGAGGTGGTAGCAAATAAATATAAGGTCATTGCACATTGTTATTGCATAATGAGGGGGGACATTTAACTGTTCATAAGTTGGATTGCCTGGGGAAGAAACTGTTATAATTAATACATGTAATAATAAATACAACAACAGCTGAGAGTATTAACATTCTGACACTGTAAGCACATCTACAAAAGTAAGTATGTTTCAGCCAAGGAGCTGCTTAAAAGGATAGTTCACCCAAAAATGAAAATTTTGGTCAATGACTGTACCTGTATATACAGTACTTCCATAGTATTCCCCCCCCCCCCCCCCCCAATATAATGGAAGTCAATGGGGACCACCAACTGTTTGGTTACCAGTCATTGTCTTGAACATTGTGTGAACTCCAAACACAAAAGACTGAGGCAGCGTCTGCTGGACCGAGGAGGAAGACTGAGGTGGCGTCTGCTGGACCGAGGAGGAAGACTGAGGCTGGGACCGAGGAGGAAGACTTGCTGGTGAAGCATGGGTGGCGATGTGCTTCAGCAAATTTGGACTACATTTTAAAATGGTGAAATCTGAAAGGGCAAAAAAAAGAAAATAAGTTTGTTGAAAATTGCATAAATTTAACCTTCACTTGTTTGCATTTTGCTCTGGATGGTGGACAGTCGCAAGACAGAATTTTCATCAGCACCATCCATGTGCAAGCACATTTTTTTGTGATTTGAGCAACAAAGACCCATTGTCAATATGCGGAATGCAGAAAATGAAGTTTACCTGAGCCTTAAAATTAAACATTCTACTACAAATTCACAAGCAATTAAATCAGAAGCATGCACAGTGCATTGCTGGCTGGTTCGGCACCATATTAAACTTTAACTAAAGTGACATAAGCAAAAGACAGTTAAACTCACCATGATGTTGCACTGCCCACTAAAAGTGATTTTTGATGTGATAATACATCAGTTGTGGCATACAGGTGTAATTGCAGAATGGGCACTCACTAGTGAAGTTTTTTCAATACTGCTCACATTCCCCCTTGCTTAACGCTGTTTTGTGCATTTTTTGCAAGGGGAAATGGCTCTTAAAAGAGCCTTTGGGTTATAAAGTGAAAAACAACAAAAAAGAGGAGAGAGATGGAGGGGTGGGGATAACAATTACAAGAAAAAAGAAGGAAATACAGAGAATCAGTATTAGGATAAAATGTTTTATTTTTTTTTTAACCATTCGGGGGTGTCCAAAGTCGGTCCTGGAGGGCCACTGTCCTGTAGAATTTAGCTCTAACTTGCCTCAACACACCTGCCTAGAAGTTGCCTAATAAGCCTAATAAGATCTTGATTGGCTGGTTCAGGTGTGTTTAATTGGGGATGGAGCTGAACTCTGCAGGACAGTGGCCCTCCAGGAGCAGGATTGGGCACCTGCTCTAGTGCATATACTGTATAGCAGCATAACAGTATGTAATATAAAAAACAAGCTCTACTTTCAAGGACTGTTAAACTTAATCATACTTTTTGTTGAATTATTATTATTAAATGTAGTTTACTGTTTATTTTAATATATGTATAATTAATAATAATAACAATATTAATTAGGGCTGCACGTTTATGACAAAAATAATAATTGTTGATTATTCCTTTGAGATTGTAATTGCGATTATTAATAACGATTATTTTGAACAGATTTATGCCATTGTTTGAAGCTGCATGGCATATTTTTATATAAAATATATATTTAAAAAAAGGCTGAAAACACTCTTCCTGAACTTTTATTGCTTTTCTATAGCATTGAGCCTCAAATGTCAACTATACATTGGTTTGGTTTCTTCTTTAAACAAAAAAAGGTGAAATTATGCATAGTATAATAATGTTATACTAAAACTAAAAGAAAAAAAAGAAAAAATTGTCTACTAAAGCTATATATTTCATTTACAATTAAACAAACAAAATTTCAAATTACAGTAAAATTTTACAGTACAATTTATATTATCAGGGCTCCAGACTAACATTGGAGAGCAGTGGCACCAGCACCTGATTTGGTAGCACTGAATATGTAATATTACAAGTTTTGTCTCTTAGAACATTAGAACAGGAGCTTGAGTTCAGAGTAGCAGGAGCTTGAGTTGGGATGCAGATGTACATTTGACAGTACCATTGTGAAAACTGTAACAGCCTCATCATTTATACATAACCAAAAGTACAGCACCTCATTACTATGGTAAAAAAGTAGCCTAACTATATGCTTTATATGGTGTTTGCATTGAAAAACAGTAGCCTAAGACATTCAGTCAATTACAAATCCACATCAACTGATAGAATAATTTACAAAATAATGTAATTATATTCCACTACTCCTTTAACATATTTAGTATATTAATAATATAATAATACTCAATATGAATATCCTACTTGTGCCATTGTTACCATTAGTGTTACTACAGTAAAACTATGGTAAATGTGGGTGATTTGTGGATTGTCTTCTAACTGGATCGTTGTTGCACTGTTTCTGCTGCTTTCTGCATCAGTGTTGATGAGAAAAACAGCTCTGATTTATTTGGCTTTAAACTAGTTTAAATTAAAGAGATGTGATTTGTACTGGAGAACTCTGCGCTGAACTCGAGTGCTTCTTACTGGATTGTTTGTTGTTTAGTGCATGATCGTGACTGGTCACTGTAATAAACGCATACGCTCTAAGCTCGCGCTGCGCTGTTTTCTTTTGAGGCGAGCGGATAAAAGGTCAGTGTGGCGCGCAGTTCAAACGAGTACCGCTATTTTGTTCTGGTTTTGACACGTTTTAACATATCTATCATGCACAACAGAGTGACAACGACTAACAGTTAGACAAAATGTCTTTTATCCAGTGTGTTTGAGTTTGTTAAACCCCGCGCTACAAACACCTCTTAAGCACACAGAATAACGCAAGTGGGCAATTTTAATTGTTTATTTATTTTTGTAATCGCGGCTTTGAACGATTATGTAATCGTGGCATCCATAATCGTAATCGCGATTAGAAATTTGATTAATTGTGCAGCCCTAATATTAATAATAATAATAATATTATCTAAATATTTAACATTTAATCATTTTATTCACAGAAAAACAATATAAATTTGTATAGCTATTGTTAATATGAACTTGTCCTATATTACTTCTGCTGGTTCAGTTTTGCCACTGTATTTATTTTTAAGGGGCTTATTTTGGGAACACTATATCCTAATCATAATCCCACCAAAACCACACACACTAAGGTTTCTAATGCTGCCTCGGAATTATCGTAAATACTAGTTTCCTAGGTAAACATTGCACATGAACGCCCTCCCATTTCGAAACTTTAATGCGATGAGCTCGTAATCACAACTTCAATAGTGAGAATTATTAAATTTCCGATAGAACGTGAAGGCGGCATTAGGCCTACAATGCTTTTGGGAAACGCAGACCTGGTTATTTTAAAAGCAGACCTTCACACCTTTGATATGATTGAGTGAGTAAAGTTATGCGATTTTATTTTGAAACTTTCACATTTCCTTTTAACAACACACTAAACGGCACTTTAGAATTAAAAATTGTAATTAAACAAATTAGACAAGAGACGTAGCTCACCTGTACTCACCATGCAGCGAAGAACAGCGTAAATGAAAGCCGGTAGAATCGACTTAATGACTTGACGCCACTAACCAATGAGAACAATGAGAACAGTTGTAGGCGGGACGAGACGTGCAGCCCCACCCCAGATACAGCCCCGCCTCGATCTACGTCATTACTTTGCCACTAACCAATGAGAAGCATTGTGGGCGGGGCGACACGTGCAGCCCCGCCCCAGGTGCAGCCCCGCCTTGATCTGCAGGCTGCAGCCGGGTGCTTCTCCCTTTTTTATGAAAAAGTCAAGCAGCGTAAGTTGGCATGTGGTATCCGAATTGATCTATCGGTAAGCCCCGCCCCCCTTAGTTACTGTTGCTCCCTCGGACAAACAAACGGAGTTGCTCACTGTCTTTCAATGACAGCTGCAGTGTGAAAACCTTGTCCCACAATGTTTTTGCACAATTTTGGACACAGAAGGCCACCAAATGGGAATTAAATATTCCATGGAGGGATTTATTAAATATTTTAAAATAAATTTACAGAATTTACAGGTTTACAGATTAGAATGCAAGCGGGGGAGGTCTCATATTACGGTCGGTCATCACGATCGCGGATGACAACATGCAGGATCAACACTGTTCATGTATCGCAGGGTACGATTAAATTAATGTACATTTAACCAGTTTAATATGGAGAGGCACTGAAATGTAGACCTTCGTTTATGTGTTTTTGACCTACACTGTACAAGACGCGAGAACAGTCTGCTATTTAGGTTGTACGTTAGCATGGACTCACTAACTTTAACGTTAGCTAGCTTTAGCCAGAGATACCTTGCTAAAGCACAAGATAACATTAACGTTCTGCTTGAGCAGATGAAAATTGTAACTTAATGAGTGTATGACAACCAGAAAATGAACGTTTTTGTCTTCATTTGTATTGGGGTTGAATACTTAGGGACATTTTGTTTGGATTCAGGAAATGTAATAAAATAAATTATATTGCCCATCCTCTCAGGATACCTGGAATCAGTGTTACAAGTACCTCAGGCACATCGTTTTTCCATTTTTGAAGCATAAACCCCATAAAACCGATGCGAGCTTCGGATCTGTTTCTCTATGGCGCTGAAACCTAAAGATGTCCGAGTTCCACTCCCCGTGCAACTGATACTCGACTGCCATTGGCTAGTCTGCGTTCGAGGGGAGGGGCTTACTGATAGGTCAATTGTGTTGCACAATGTTGAGTGACTCTGTCAATTGCTCTTGTTGAATAATTAGCAAGTTTTGATGGAAATTATATGGGGGGAAAAAATAGCTGCCTGGACAAACATGCACTTATTGGGGCATTGGGGAAGACATTGGGGCAGTCGTGGCCTAATTGATAGCGAGTCGGACTTGTAACCAGAAGGTTGTGGGTTCGAATCTCAGGTCCGGCAGGGATTGTAGGTGGGGGGAGTGAATAACCAGCACTCTCTCCACCTTCAATACCACGACTGAAATGAGACCCTTGAGCAAGGCACCAAACCCCCAACTGCTCCCCGGGTGCTGCAGCATTGGCTGCCCACTGCTCCAGGTGTATGTTCTCTACTGTGTGTGTGCACTTGGATGGGTTAAATGCAGAGCACAAATTCCAAGTATGGGTCACCATACTTGGCCACACACCACTTCCCTTTCCCTTTATTTTCAGTGCATTTTTCCGTAACTCTTTTGTAAAGTCTTTTATTTTAACAAGTATGTATGTTATCAAAACCCTTCAAATAAGAATAAAGATAATGTTGAACTGAGATTTTACAGCGTTTACAGCGTTGTGACATGTTTAACTCTGCCAATTCTACATAGCCTCATGTAATTCAATCAAGTATGCATGCATTGACGATCCGATATAGGAACAATCTTAATTTATGGGGTGCTCTTTCATTATTGCACTAATTTAAAATTTTTATGTGTTGTCAAGAATGAACAAGAAACAGACAGCCTAGGTTTGTCAGGGCAGAATCAGGATGACACACAAGAAAAAGAAACTTCACAGGTGAGAACAGATAGAGTTGCTTTTAACACCTGGCTGCTATTGCATGGTTTTTACATTGTATAAAATCTATTAATACACAAGTGTTTGTAGGATTATATATGGACCAATCCAAAAAAAAAAAATGTAATTAGTAAAATATAGAAAAAATATGTAACACATTAGTATGATGAACTTCTCAGCTATAATTTTTAACTACAGTAGGTAATTATTAGCTTGCATATTGGCTGTTTATTAGTACTTAAGCACGTATTAATTCCGTATTCTTCATGACCATATTCTGCATCCCATAATCCTACCTAATACCTTAACAAAACTTAAAACTTAACAACTACAACGACTACATTACAAGCTATTAATAAGCAGTAAATTAAGAGTTTATTGAGGCAAAAGTCATAGTTAATAGTGAATATGTGTTCCCCATACTAAAGTGTTAAAAAATAATTTAGGATATAGATTATTGTCCAGCAGTGTACTTAATTTGTTATTTTCTTCTGTATGTCACTATTCCCTGTATGTACATGTTTCAAACACTACTTCATTTTCAATAGACAGAGGCAAAAGTGAATTTAGAGTTGGGAGTGAATGAGGCAGAAAGTTTCAATGAGGCTTCAGAGGTAAGGACAGATTATTTACAGCATTGTCTATGATAAGATATTTCTTATACCTTTTAACATAGACTAATCAGACTAACTTGTACTTTTTTATAGACAGAACAGGGAGCATCAGGCATAGAGTTGACTGCTGTAGAAGTGGGCAGGTCTTCTGTAACTGTATTAAAACCCCACCAGCCAGATCCTAAGACTATTGTGTGTCAGGTGATTCGGGACAGATCTCTAAAATTTCAGGCTCACTGGTACCAAGAATTCGCATGGCTTCATTTTGAGCCTGGTATTGTTGGAGCATTGTGCTTCTACTGCCAAAAAAGCTTTTAAAAACAAAACATCAGAACTTGCCAAAAATGCAGAAACCACCTGTATCGTCTCTGGCTTTAAAGATAATCAGCGCTGTGCAGTTTCTGGCAAGACAAGGTTTATTTATTTAGAGGCCATTATGATGATGAGGGAAACATTAATCAGCTTCTAAAATCAACTTCTAAAGTCAGAAGATGACCCTAGCCTGAGCAAATGGTTGTCCCTCAAAACTGATTATACTTGCCCGCAAATTCAGAATGAAATCCTCAATTTATTCATTAATTATATAATTCGTGGAATTGCAGAAAAAATCAATTCACTTCCGAACTTGCAGTTTTGTGTCATCATGGATGGTACCCAAGATTTATCAGGAAAGGAACAGGAATCAGTCTGCCTAAGATATGTTGATCACCATTTAATATTCCATGAGGAATTTGTTGGCCTGTACGAAGTCTCTGTTACCACAGGAGAGAACCTGGCAAAGGTTCTGAAGGATGTATTGCTCCGTCTTAATTTATCCATCACTGGGCTGAGAGGGCAGGCTTATGATGGTGCTGCGAATATGGCAGGAACATATTCAGGGGCACAGGCCATCATCAAAGAGAGTCAGCCACTTGCATTATATGTCCACTGTGGTCCGCACTGTGTAAATTTAATTACACAGCATGCTTGCACAGCATCTCCTGTTATCTGTGACTCTTTGCAGTGGGTTCATGAAGTGGGAGTGTTGTTTTTCCAGTCTGTGGAAATGAAGTCAATTTTCCAGGATATTTCAAAGTCAGAGAGTGGATCTATTACAGCCATCAGACCTTTGTGTCCTACAAGGTGGACAGTGCGCACCTCTGCCATTCGTGCTGTGCTAAAACAGTATCAGCCAATGTTACTCGCTCTGGAGGAAATGGCACATGGTCATTCAGAGTCAGCTTGCAGGGCAAATGGTTTGTTTGTTAGATTTCAAAAATGCAATGTTTTGCTTGGCCTTTTACTTGCCTTAGAAGTCACAGAAGAGCTTGAGTGTCTCAATGCTTCTCTTCAGAGTCGCAGTCAGATAGCAGATGGAATGCTATAGCTGCTGTCAACTGTGTGAAGGACACAATTGCAAAAAAGATAACAGAGGATGCATTCCAAAGTGTCTACTAAAACGCAACACAAATGTGTAACTCCCTAAATTTGTCTCCAGTTGAAATGCCCCATGTTTGAAACCCTCCGAAACGCCTGTCTGGTCAGGGTTCAGCACATGTACCTACTTCTTCTGCAGAATACTTCAGGACAGAATTTTCCAAGGTCCTTGATGTTGTAAATGTGCAGTTTCACGAAAGATTTCAGCAAGAGGGTCTGCTTACAATCAGTTTGTTGTTTGTTTGTTTATTTATTTATATAGCACAGTTTAATACAACTCACGTTGCCAAAGTGCTTCACAATCACAAGCTAAAAAACACAAGAAGATAGCAGAAATAAACCTATCCACATCACATAAACACACAAACAATAACCCATTTAAAGAAGCTCTCCATTTGAATTTAAAAGATGTAGTTTTAACATGGCTTTGAACATGGGTAAGGATTTGGCAGATCGAATAGATTGAGGGAGGTCATTCCACAATTTAGGGCCTGCTCGAGAAAAAGCTCTGTCACCTCTATATTTATATTTTGTCCTGGTAGTGCAAAGCAGATGTTGATTTTCTGATCTCAAGGATCTAGAGGGGGTGTAAATTGCCACCAAACCGGACAAATACACAGGAGCTAGATTGTGCAAGGCCTTAAAAACAAGTACGAGGATCTTATAAATAATTATAATTCGTACTGGCAGCCACTTTAATGAAATTAATAATGGAGTCACAGATTCATATTTCTTTGCCGACTTTATCATTTTTGCTGCAGCATTTTGGATTTTCTGTAAACGCATAAGCGCTCGAGCATCAACTCCATAGTAAAGGGAATTACAACAATCCATTCGAGAAAAGACAATCAGTGCTCTTGAACAGGTACTATTGACAGGAGAGTCTGATGGTGGTCTATTGGAACAGTATCCAGAATTGCACAGGGCTTCACTAAGGGTGCAGTTAGCAATGTTTAAGTCCAAGTATAATTATCAGTCAACTACTGAGGCTGCAAGCATTCTTCAGAATATGTTGCCAGAAGTCCGCCAACTCTTTGACCAAGTGACCAAACATTTGTGAGGTTGCTCCTTGTTTTCCCTGTTTCTTCAGCAGAGGCTGAAAGAAGCTTCAGTAGTCTTCGAAGATTAAAGACCTGGCTCCGAAGCCAGCTTTATATATTGAGATATATGTTAGCTTTAACACGGTGTCAAAAAGCTACTACTTTTAAACAAACCATCCATAAAGCTTAAAGGAAATGACACTAAATGTTTATTTCATCTCATTGTTTAATTGATATAGGGTCTACATACCTTGACATGTTTGTCAGGTGACCTCAATACATAGCTTCTTTACACTAGTTTGTTACTTTTTTTATTTCATTCCTGAAACATGGACTGTAGAATAGAACAGAACAGAATAAAGTAGTATGTGAATGTGCAAGTATCCATTACTGTGTGCCATGTACTGTACATATAACATACACAAAATACAATTTGAAATATGTAAACAATAGTACCCTTATAAGGACATCTTTGTAACTTACACTCAAAAAGATGCACATTAGTACCTTGGAGTACCAATATGTACCTTAGTGTACAACTATGAAACTTTTTGGGGTAAATAAGGTACAAAGATGTCCTTTTAAGGGTACTGTCCCAGTGACAAGCTGTTGTATTTCCTTCTTTCTTTCTTTTTTCTCTCTTTCTTTCCTTCTGTTTTATAATATAATAATATAATCATAAAACATATTAAGCAAAAAGGTACGATTAAAAATAAAACCTGTCAATTAGACAAGGGTTAACTGGAAAAACAGGTATAACACTAGACATTACGTCCCCGTCCCCCCCACACACTTTTGAAATGATGGCTACGCCCCTGGTTTGAAATATAAAGCAACCATATTAATTTATAATACAACGTATTGATTTATTAGGCATCCTAATAATTAGATCTACTGCTGCAGTACTGTCATTGCTCCAGAAGAGGTCAGCATCTCCTGGCTGCTCACACAGAATAAATGTAAATTATTTACATCTTTCTACTCCACTCATATAAGCTGCTCTACCTTTCACTCTTGTGTAACATAGTACAATCCTGAGTGTGATTTATTTCTGCATATTGTCCTCTGGTTTTGATATAGTCTTTTTTTTTTTTTTTACAGTTTACTGACTTGTTTTCATGATTTTATTTATTGTTTATTATGACATTATGCTCCTTTCATACTATATGTAAGGCCAAGATTGTTGGTTCTTCTGCTCCAGAACAATACACAAGTCATCTCAATTCTTCATTTTCTGCAGGCGGCAGCTCTCCATGAGTAAACCATTAATTTCATCTTAGCAACACTCTTCAAAATCCTCTGGTTTTAGGAGTTCCGTGGCTCACCAGACACAACCCTGAAATCTCCTATAGCAAAAGGCAGATGTAGTTTCAAAGGTGAAACTTCCACTCATGTCAGAAGTGCCTTTGTGCTTGTACTGAAAATGCTAGCTTTATGCTAACTATGCTGACTCGTTTGGATATGTTGCTCTTTCACAAATAGGTACACGTGATTGATAGTTATGTCACACATTAATCCCCTTTAGCAGCCAATCACAATGTCTCTTATGTCTTTAAAACCCCTCTAACGCTGTGTTTATCCTCATTAGCAGTTTACTGAGGCAGTTATGTTACTTGCAGCATTACCAGTGTTGAATCATTGTCAATTATTGAAAACCAATTAACTGATTTGGATCATATTCCTCCAGTAGTTTATCATCCTCCAGAAGCTGTAGCTCCTTACCTCGATTTACCTCGATTTGGGTATTCCAGAAATCAGGTTATGTGACATACCCGGTTATTAGTGATGCGCGGATGGCGGTTATATCCACTGGTGTCAAAAGTATTCACATTCATTACTCAGGTAGAAGTATAGATACTAGGGTTTAAAAAGACTTCTGTAGAAGTTGAAGTATCAACTCAAGCTTTTTACTCAAGTAAAATTGTAAAAGTACTGGTTTCAAAACTACTTAAAGTATAAAAGTAAAAGTAATGTAAGGAAAAAAATGCCATTAAGGACAAAAGCTTATGCCGCGCCACAGGGGCCTATTGTGCACTACACCTCCTCAAAAAAAAACATTTTTCTAAAGGCCATAATGACTAATGTTATATTAAAATGTTAATGTTGAAAAATTTGGGATGCACTAGGCTACCTGTTTCAGCCGCATATACTGTATGCCCATTGAAAATGAACGCATTTTAGTACAATGCAAATACATTAAAAAAACATGTACTACTGAGCATTAACGTGTTTCATGGAGTGGAAGATATGATGACTAGTTGCCTATAAGTATTGTAATGGTGCAAAAAGTCAAACTTCAGAGGCATGTCATCAATAACCTTTATTGGAATGTAAATGTACATCCAAGCTTAGCTGCAGGAATCTGTGAGGGCAACGGACAAGAAAATTGGTGTACCCAGGGCAGGCTTAGTAACAATTACCCTTGTATGGTTGTCTATATACAATAAACATTAGTGCTGTCAAAATGAATGATTAATCCAAGTGATTAATCAAAAAATAAAAATAAAAAATAACTCATAATCCTGGTTGGGACATTTCGCTCGAGTTCTCTTCTTGAGTCTCTGCCACGGACATCTTCGTACTTGGCTACATACGTCTGCTATTTCCAGTGTTGGGGGTAACGAGTTACAAAGTTAGTATAGCCTACTTATCACAACATTGTCAATCGCGTTGTCAATCGCAAACGCTAATTTATTCAAACGTCTCTCTACCGAACTACCTACTGTAGCTTAATTTGCGGAGGATGAAGAGAAAGCACCCGTTTGATAAATGAGCCAGTAGTGGATAAATAATAACTTTTAAGAAATAATCTTTTTTGAGTAACGACCCCAGCACTGGCTATGTCCTTGCTGGAGTGTGACGTGATTTGTGTCATGTGCAGGTGCGATGGATCGCGTACAAACCAACAGGGTGTCGGAATGGTATATGTTTATACTTCTCATCCAACCACAATCAAATTCACTCTATCCGGATGGCGCGAATTATCTGGAAATTATTTTTATCTTGTTAACCCAAGTTTGTGTCTCCTTAATGATGATTCTGGTCTCTGTATTAATTCAAAGAGAATGTTGTTTGCTGGTTTTACAGCTGCGAAGAAGACAATAATCCAGAACTGGTTTACACCACACATGTGTAGAAAAACATATTGGATCCGTAGCCTCCTGCAAATAGTGTCATGTGAATGTACAACGGCGCGAGTTGGTGGGGCCAGGCCCTCGACCATTGATGCTTGGCAGTGTTTTTTGATGGATATACGTGATTGTATAAAGGAGTGACTTTTATGTTTTTATTGTCCTTCCCTCTCTCCCTCCCTTTTGATTGGACCTTGAGATGTTGAGTATGTGTCTGTTGTTTTGTTTTGTTATATTTTGGATGTTATGTTGTGTTATGTGTGAAAAAAATAAAAATAAAAAACTGTTGATAACAAAAAAGAAGTAAAGATGGGCAGAGGCTGTACAATCTGTGAAAGATGCGTACAAAGATTGTGGAATACTTTAAAAACAATGTTCCTCAATGGCAAATTGCAAAGGCTTTGCAAATCTCATCATCTGCAGTGCATAACATCATCAGAGAAACTGGAGAAATCTCTGTGCGTAAGGGACAAGGCCGAAGAGCTTTGTTGGATGCCCATGGTCTTCGGGCCCTCAGACGACACTGCATCACTCATCGGCATGATTCTGTCATTGACATTACTAAATGGGCCCAGGAATACTTCCAGAAACCACTGTCGGTAAACACAATCCGCCGTGCCATCTGCAGACGCCAACTAAAGCTCTATCATGCAAAAAGGAAGCCATATGTGAACATGGTCCAGAAGCGCTGTCGTGTCCTGTGGGCCAAGGCTCATTTAAAATGGACTGTTTCAAAGTGGAAAAGTGTTCTATGGTCAGACGAGTCCAAATTTGACATTCTTGTTGGAAATCACGGACGCCGTGTCCTCCGGGCTAAAGAGGAGGGAGACCTTCTACAACCCCAAATCAGAAAAAGTTGTGGCAGTATGGAAAACGCAAATAAAAAAAGAAAGTAGTGATTTCTAAATTTACTTTGACTTGTATTTCATTGCAGACAATATGAACACAAAATATTTCATGTTTTGTCTGGTCAACTTCATGTCATTTGTAAATATACATCATTTCCTGTCATTCAGACCTGCAACACATTCCAAAAAAAGTTGGGACAGTAAAGCATTTACCACTTTGTAATGTTGACATTCCTTTTCACAACACTTAAAAGACGTTTAGGGACTGAAGACACCAAGTGATGAAGTGTTTCAGGTGTAATTTTGTCCCATTCTTCCTGCAAACAAGTCTTAAGGTGGGCAACAGTACGGGGTCTTCGTTGTCGCATTTTGCGCTTCAAAATGCGCCACACATTCTCTATTGGAGACAGGTCGGGACTGCAGGCAGGCCAGTCAAGTACCCGTACCCTCTTCCTCCGCAGCCAGGACTTGTGGTTTTGTGGTTTTGCATTGTCTTGTTGAAATATGCATGGACATCCCTGGAAAAGATGTCTTCTTGAAGGCAGCATATTGTGCTCCAAAATCTCTATGTACTTTTCAGTATTAATGGTGCCATCACAGAAGTGCAAGTTACCTTTGCCAAGGGCACTGACACAACCCCATACCATGACAGACCCTGGCTTTTGGACTTGTTGCTGGTAACAGTCTGGATGATCCTTTTCTTCTTTGGTCCGGAGCACACGGCGTCCATTCCTCCCAAAAAGTACCTGAAATACTGATTCATCTGACCACAGTACACGTTTCCACTGTGTGATGGTCCATCCCAGATGCCTCCGAGCCCAGAGAAGTCGACGGCGCTTCTGGACACTGTTAACATAGGGCTTCCTTTTGGCACAGTACAGTTTTCACTGGCATTTGTGGATGTAACTACGTATTGTGGTACTTGACAAAGGTTTGCCAAAGTAGTCCTGAGCCCATGTGGTGATATCGCTTATAGATGAATGACGATTCTTGATGCATAAAACTGAGGGATCGGAGATCACGGTTGTTCAGCTTAGGCTTGCGCCCTTGTCCTTTACGCACTGAAATTCCTCCAGATTCCTTGAATATTTTAATTATGTTATGCACTGTTGAAGGTGAAATATCCAAATCTCTTCCTATCTTTCTTTGAGGAACATTGTTTTTAAACATTTCAATAATTTTCTCACGTATTTGTAGGCAAACTGGCGATCCTCGGCCCATCTTTGCTCCTAAAGGACTAGACCTTTCTTGGATGCTGCTTTTGTACCAAATCATAATTACAATCACCTGTTGACATCAACTGTTTCAAATCACATCATTATTTAACCAATTTACCTCATTACTAGCCCTAAATTGCTCCTGTCCCAACTTTTTTTGGAATGTGTTGCAGGTCTGAATGACAGGAAAGGATGTATAATTACAAATGACATGAAGTTGACCAGACAAAACATGAAATATTTTGTGTTCATATTGTCTGCAATGAAATACAAGTCAAAGTAAATTTAGAAATCACTACTTTCTTTTTTTATTTGCGTTTTTCATACTGTCCCAACTTTTTCTGATTTGGGGTTGTAGCATGTTATCAGCGTTCAGTTCAAAAGCCAGCATCTCTAGGGGATCACGTGACCCTTCGGCGGCGATGCAGGCTTAGTCTTTCGCTCTGCTCACTTTGCCACATATTTTATGATCCTGTCAGTAAAACTTAAACCACTCTGCATTGGACCCATCATGAGTGCTAAGGCAGACAAAGGGGATCGGAAAAGAGAGATTGAGCAATTGCCAATGAAGAAAAAATTCAGAGATTCAGCCATCTCCAGAGAAGACCTCGATGATGCTATTGCTAACCGCATTGAACTAGCATTTAAAGAGCAGCAAAGCACTTTGAATTCGGTTGTGAATTCGGCAGTAAGAGATGCGATGGACTCTGTGCTTATTCCAGCATTGCGCGAACTGCGTGAGGACATACAAGCGACCAACAAGTCTGTTAAAGAGCTAAGAGAGGAATTTGAGGCCATAGCTACCGAGACGAAGCAGACACGTGACCGTGTTGATTCTGTTCAGGCAGCGGCGCGTGAGGATAGGGGGAAAGTCACGGACTTAAAAAATCAGCTGGAGCGACTCACCGAGAAGATGACAGATATGGAGGACAGGTTAGGGCTGGGTATCGAGTTCGATACTTTTTAGGCACCGACCGAATTGCCTCGATAGCACCGAGTACCGTCTTGTCGTTCGGTACCAAATTTCGATACCTAAGGGGTTAATCTCATCAACGTCAGTGAGGCAATAAGCCTGCAGCACTAGGTGTGTTCAACTAGATGCGACGCGGCGCTGATTGATCAGTGTTTGACATCCACGAGAGCGATTCAAAAACATACGGAGCAGTCTGCTCTCCACATCGCGCGTTTCGTTTACTACACACAGACTGAAGCGCGCGTGCGGTGATTTCAGCGTCTGCCGTCTAAATGAGGACATAAACACATGAACAACATCTCCAGAACTGCTCTGAGAGTCACTCCATGAGCATTTTACCACTTGATTTGAGTAAAACTAGCATCATATCATATGCACACAGAACTGTAAAGGCATTCACGGCAACCTGTCAAAATAAAAGTCTGGTTTAATTTGGAAGACACTGCGGCAGAAATATATTAATATTGTTCAGCAGAGTGTACATACTGCTACTACTAGGCTACTATTAAAATTATTAAAACTTAATTTTTTTTTAAAGTAATGATCACACAACATTTCTTCCATGTTTTAATTTTAATAGGAAAATTTAGTTTGCCAAAATAAATAAATAAAGTTTGATTTTCAATAATTTAAAAGATAAATTAAATTAATGTTTTATGCCTTCATTTGAAAACCAGATACAGAATACAGAATTTCTGAGGAAAAATAAAACATTTCATAAGGCTATTTTAAGAATAAATTTGAATAAACTAAGTAGTTTGTATGCATTCAAATAATTAGACATACTACAACACAGAATTTAATAACAATAAAACATATGGTGAAAGAAAATAAAACACCCACTTATGAAAGTAGATAAAGATTTTCAATTTCTTGAAGTCTTTAACCTAGAATAAATGAATAGAAATGATGATTCTGTTTGAGCAATGCGTTTTAAAACGAACACGCACTAGTGTAAACTGAAAACTATTTGAGCTTTATTAAAATTATTTGCACTGATTTATTGTGTTGGATATATTTTGTTCCTTTGTGCAGTGGCTCAGGAGATGAGGCTTTGAGTCTGTATAAATGTCAACAAGCTGAAAAAAAATAAAACCAAAGTTTTTTGAGATAATGTAATTTTGTTAAAACTGATTTCATAAAATTGGTATCGAAAAAAGTATCGTTCAGGAACCGGTATTGAACTTAAGGTATCGGTATCGAAAATTTTTGAACGATACCCAGCCCTAGGACAGGTGCAGAAGGAACAACGTAAGACTGGTGGGGCTGCCCGAAGGGACGGAGGGTCCCGATGCAGCTGGTTTCCTCAGAGTTAATCTTTCCAAGTGGATTCCTTCCTTGAGGGGCCGTGACATTGAGATTGACCGTGCGCATCGCGTGTATGACGGAGGGAGGGGCTCCGATCGGCCGCGCACTCTCATCTTCCGTGTACTAAGATGGCATGACAGATCGGAAATCCTGAAGGGTGCCAGGCAGGCTTATCCGGTGAAATGCGCACAGAACAATGTCACACTGCTATTTTTTCCCGACTTTAGTCCAGCTACAGCGATCAGGAGAAAGGCATTTGGTCCGGTTTTGAAGAAGATGACAGCGCTTGGTCTCCAGCCCTTCCTCATCTATCCGGCGGTAATTAAACTTCGGCACAAGGGTGAGCAGAGGAGCTTCGATTCTCTTCAGAAAGCTGAGGATTTTGTCAGCTCCCTGTCTCAGCGGAGAACGTATGCCGCGGCTCTGCAGGGGGACGACGGGGGGGCAGCGACCGCTGTTTCTCCGGCCCGGTGGGAGGGGCTTGACGGCCGGGATGGACATGGTCCTAGCTGCCCAGGAGGGGATGATAGCAGGATGAACATGGACGCTTGCTAAACCTATATTTTTTGCTTTTTCTTCTCTCCTCTTTTCTACTGGGATATTGTCCCTATATATCCGGTACAACGATCTCTTTGCTGGTAAGACTGACACTCCTTTTTTCTTTTTTGGAGGGGACTAATGGAGAGTAGGTTTAATTAAAAAAAAATATATTATTTTTTTTGGCTGTGTGAGCCTTTCGGGAGACATGTCTTGCATTGGAGCGGATCGGTCATGAACCATCACTATTTTTTGTTGCTCAGTCAGACCTATGTTCTCGGTAATGTGCGGTCTGAGTTGTTCCTTGTTTATGGTTGTCAGTTGTTCATGTTTTTATGTTGTTTTTGTTTGTTACAACAGACATTTATACTTCTATTTATTTTACCTTATTTCTAAAGGAATTTTTCATCTAGGAGGTTTGGTATCTAAAATGCACATCAGCGTTTACATGCTATTTACAGAATGGACGTGCTTCTGCTTTTTTTTTTTTATTGAATACAATCTTGGGATTATGAATATTCAATGCATACTCTAAATATTTTATCACTGAATGTGAATGGTTTAAATTCTGCTATTAAACGAACCCTTGTGTTAGAATATTTACACCGTAAATCTATTTCCTGTGCCCTAATTCAAGAGACACATTTAAAACAATCTGACGTGACACATTTCCAGAATAAGTATTACAAATTAGCAGTTTTTTCCAGCGCTCAAAATAGAACTAAGGGGGAACTTATCCTTGTTAACCGGAAGTTAAATTTAATGATTGAACACCTTGGTAGTGATGAGAAGGGTAGATTTGTTTTTATCCGATGCAAAATATATAATAATAGGTTAGCATTGGTCTCTATTTATGGTCCGAATGAGACAGACAGTGCATTCCTTACACAGATTTCCAAAACTCTACTTGAGGAGATTGATTGCCCTCTTGTGGTGGGTGGTGATTTTAATGCTGTCATAAATCCTGCTTTAGATAAATCTCAATCTGATACTACAGCCAATCCATCCTCTAAATTACTGAATAAATTTATCACTGAGCTCAACTTAATCGATCTTTGGAGAATTCAGAATACTAAAGCTAAGGACTTCACTTTTTTTTCTAATAGACACAAGACTTTCTCTAGGATAGACTACATATTTCTCTGCCCATCTTTAATTTTGTCTAATTCCTCCTATCTCTATATTACCAATTGTATTATCTGATCATTCTGCTGTGTTGTGCAGTGTTCCTCTTTCCGATGTCAAAGCCAAGTCCCCTAGATGGCGCTTTAACATATCATTATTAAAGGGATAGTTCACTTTGAAATTAAAATTTGGTATCTATCAGCTTACCCCAAGGGCATCCAAGATGTAGGTGTCTTTTTTTCTTCAGTAGATCCAATTTTGATGTTTTTAGGTCAAACCGTTCTAGTCTGTCAGTCATATAATGGCAGGTATAGGTCACTGTCTCTATAAGAGGGAAAAAGAACATGCACAGAGAAATCCAAATTAAACATTTCCCCATCGTAACTACACATTGATGGCCTAAGACACGAAACGAGCGGTTTGTGTGAGAAAACGAACACTATTTATATTGTTTTTTACCTCTTGTACACAACCATGTCCAAGTGATCTGAGTGCGCACACACATCCGGTGTGTGACGTGTGTGTGCGCGCGCTCTGGCTCATGCTGCATTCACACGGGGCGTCGGGGTCAACGCTTGACGGAGGGCGTGTCTGAAGCGTGGTGCTGACGCAACTTCGTGGTATTTTCTTGTTGGAAGACGCGCACTGTCATCGCTCGTGTCGTTTCTGAACTGTCTACTCTAGGATAATGATGACTTCTTTTAAGCAGACCCGCTTGCTGTCATGCATTGTATTTCTATACGAGCGCTCCATGTATCCGTTTCATTCATCTGTAACTAGCCAAACACACATGCCGCAACTCCACCCTCCTCACCCTGCATCACTTCCACCTAACCATGTAAAAAATAACAGATCCAGGAACAGTTTATTGAGACATGACACCGGCGAGGAAAAAAAAAAGGAATCTTACTATGACGAAGGATTAGTCCATGAATAATATTTGTGCCATTCCGAAATTAAAGAGCCATCATTTTGTACCAAAAGGAATATACATAACCTAATATACATAAATGTTCCTGTGGCTCAGTGGTAGAGCATTGCGTTAGCAGCGCAAAAGGTTGTGGGTTCGATTCCCAGGGAACACACATAGTGATAAAACATGTATAGCCTGAATGCACTGTAAGTCGCTTTGGATAAAAGCGTCTGCTAAATGCATAAATGTAAATGTAAACGTATATAATAATACTGTCAAACAATTCAAATAATTTTTTAAAGCACCACGCTTCAGACACGCCCTCCGTCAAGCGTTGACGCCGACGCCCCGTGTGAATACAGCGTGAGCCAGAGCGCGCGCACACACACGTCACACACCGGATGTGTGTGCGCACTCAGATCACTTGGACATGGTTGTGTACAAGAGGTAAAAAACTATATAAATAGTGTTCGTTTTCTCACACAAACCGCTCGTTTCGTGTCTTAGGCCATCAATGTGTAGTTACGATGGGGAATTTTTTAATTTGGATTTCTCTGTGCATGTTCTTTTTCCCTCTTATAGAGACAATGACCTATACCTGCCATTATATGACTGACAGACTAGAACGGTTTGACCTAAAAACATCAAAATTGGATCTACTGAAGAAAAAAAGACACCTACATCTTGGATGCCCTTGGGGTAAGCTGATAGATACCAAATTTTAATTTCAAAGTGAACTATCCCTTTAAGTAATCAGACTTTCATTACTTCTCTAAAAGAATATATTAAGGAATTTCTTGAAATTAATATGCCCTCTGAGGTGGATCCTCAAATACTGTGGGAAACGACTAAGTGTGCTATACGAGGTTTCTGTATATCTTTCTCTTCTACTCTTGCCAAAGCGAAAACTCACCAATTTACACAATTAGAAAATAAAATAAAATCATTACAAAACCTACAAAAACAACATTTTACTGAGCAACAGGCTACACAGCTGTCCTCCTTAAAAGAAGAATATGATTTACTTTCACACTCAAAGGCGGAATTTATTTTACATAGGACTAGGCAAAAATATTATTTTGAATCAGAGAGACCTAGTTATTTATTGGCCCTTAGGTTGAAAGAATGCGAGTCTAAGGCATATATTTGCGCAATAAAATCATCGGATGATCAGGTCACCACGAATCCTGTGGCAATTAATGACATATTTAAAGGTTTTTACACAAATCTGTATAAAGCCGAAACAGATTTTGATGAACCAATTTGTAAGCAGTATTTAGATAAATTGGAACTGCCTCGGATCTCACAGATAGATAAAGAATCTTTGGAGGCCCCATTAAGTTTGGAGGATCTCCACGTCTCTCTTAAAAGCCTTCAAAAGGGCAAATCGCCGGGTCTAGATGGTCTCCCCCTGAATTATATTTAGAAATTTGGGATTTGGTAGGGATACCTATGCTTAACTCATTTAATTTTGCAATTGAACATGGGGTATTTCATAGAGATCAAAAAACTTCACTGATTTCATTACTTCTTAAAAAAGGGAAAGATCCATTAGATTGTTCCAGCTACAGACCGATTTCGCTTATCCCATGTGAGCTAAAAATCTATGCTAAAGTTTTTGCTTCTCGTATGGAGAAGGTCATTCATAGTCTGATCAAGGAGGACCAAACTGGTTTCATCAAGGGGCGCAATGCATCTGACAATATGCGTCGACTCCTTCATATTCTTGACTTTGCGGACTCCCACCCAACCCCTTGTGCGGTCTTTTCACTTGACGCAGAAAAAGCCTTTGACAGGCTAGAGTGGAATTATATGTGGGCAGTTCTGCAATGTTTCGGCTTCGGTGAACACTTCATTTCTATGATTAAGACATTATACCACTCACCTGCAGCATCAGTCATAACTGGTAAGATTATTCCCCCCTCATTCCCTTTACAGCGGGGAACGAGGCAGGGGTGTCCGCTTTCCCCCTTATTGTTTTGTCTATCTCTTGAACCCTTAGCGCAAGCCATCAGGAAATCTGAAGTATCGATTACGATTCATGATCATAATCATAGTATTTCATTATACGCTGATGATATTATTCTATATTTAGACCACTTTGATGTTTCAGTCTCTAGTATAATTAAGGAATTTGATAATTTTAGTAGCCTATCAGGATATAAAATAAATTGGAGCAAATCTGCTTTAATGCCAATTAACAATGTTAAGGTTAATTCTTCTATTCCCTCATTTATCCCGATTAAGGAATCTTTCATCTATTTGGGCATTACCATATATAAAAACATTCATAAGATTGCTAGAGACAATTTTAATAACATTTTAGTTAAGGTCAAAAATGACATTCAAAGATGGAAGAATCTTAAAGTCTCTCTCCAAGGAAGAATCTCCACTGTTAAGATGAATTTGTTACCTCAATTACATTTTTCTTTCTCTATGCTACCACTTTCTCCCCCTCCAGGTTACTTTAAGGAGATCAACTCCATAATTTCTAAGTTTATCTGGAATGATAAATGTCCCAGAATTAAACTTACCACATTACAACTTCCTAATAGCGCAGGAGGACTGGCTGTACCAAATTTTGAATTATATTATTGGTCGTTCCAGCTTAAGGCTCTTCATAATTGGGTTGATACTCAATCTACAGTTTCATGGAGAGTGATTGAAGCTGACAAGGTTAAACCAAATAGACTTCAAGATATTTTATTTACTGGCACAGGAAAAAAAGGGGATAATTATAAATTTGGTCCGGTTGTGGCTAACTCTATTAAAATCTGGAAAACAGTTGAACGTCGGATAGGTGGACCCTTCAAATTTTGTAACAGTACTCCTTCATGGCACAATTTTCATTTTGTATGTGGAAATCGTCCATTTGTCCAACCCTCTTGGTCTTCTTTAGGTGTAAACACGTGCGGTGATATATATGATAACCAGGGCCTCTGTTCATTTCAGACATTAAGAACCAAATTTTGTCTACCAGCATCCGCATATTTTGTCTTTCTTCAATTTCGTTCTGCATCTTCTATTTCCTCTCATCCTATGAGGGACTGGATTGCACCATCTGCTGGTCATCCATCTGTTTCCTTAATATATAATAAAATTATTGATTGCATTACAAAACCTCTTTCTATTAAAACTATTTGGAATAGGGAATTATCTGACCTTAATTTATCTGTCGACTGGGAGAGAGTATGGTCTAATCTCAGTTTAACATCTAAAAATCTGGCCCATCGTTTTATTCACTTCAAAGTCATTCATAGAGCATACATAACTCCTTACAAAAGATTTAAAATGAAACTATAGTCAAATTTGAACTGCCATATATGTAACACTACATCATCAGGCACTTTTCTGCATATGTTTTGGGAATGTCCTGTCGTCATCAGTCTGTGGACACATGTAAACCTGGTTTTGTCATCATTACTGCAAATTGATTGGTCTGTTAACCCAAGTTTGTGTCTTCTTAATGATGATTCTGGTCTCTGTATTAATTCAATGCAAAAGAGAATGTTGTTTGCTGGTTTTACAGCTGCGAAGAAGACAATAATCCAGAACTGGTTTACACCACACATGTGTAGAAAAACATATTGGGTCCGTAGCCTCCTGCAAATAGTGACGTGTGAATGTGCAACGGCGCGAGTCAGTGGGGCCAGGCCCTCGACCATTGATGCTTGGCAGTGTTTTTTATTGGATATACGTGATTGTATAAAGGAGTGACTTTTGTGTTTTTATTGTCCTTCCCTCTCTCCCTCCCTTTTGATTGGACCTTGAGATGTTGAGTATGTGTCTGTTGTTTTGTTTTGTTATATTTTGGATGCTATGTTGTGTTATGTGTGAAAAAAAAAAAAAAAAAAAATTGTTGATAAAAAAAAAGCCAGCATCTCTGATGGTATGGGGGTACATAAGTGCATATGGTATGGGCAGCTTGCATGTTTTGGAAGGCACTATGAATGCTGGAAGGTATATAAAGGTTTTAGAGCAATATATGCTCCCCTCCAGACGAAATGTATTTCAGCAAGACAATGCAAAACCAAATACTGCAGCTATTACAACACCATGGCTTCGTAGTAGAAGAGTCCAGGTGCTGAATTGGCCTGCCTGCAGACCAGATCTTTCACCTATAGAGAACATTTGGTGCATCATTAAACAAAAAATACGTCAAAGACGACCACAAACTCTTCAGCAGCTGAAAACCTATATCAGGCAAGAATGGGACCAAATTCCAACAACAAAAATCCAGAAACTCATAAGCTCGATGCGCAGACGTCTTCAAACTGTTTTAAAAAGAAGAGGAGATGCAACACCATGGTAAACATGCCCCCGTCCCAACTATTTTGAGACCTGTAGCAGGCATTAAATTTGAAATGAGCTCATTTTGTGCATAAAATTGTAAAATTTCTCAATTTAAACATTTGTGTTATCTATGAATAAAATATTGGCTCATGTGATTTCAAAGTCTTTTAGTTTTCATTTTATTCAAATTTAAAAAAATGTCCCAAAATTTCCGGAATTCGGGTTGTATTACAATATAGTTATCATCCCAGATAGCATGCGGATGTGGGCCACTTAAGGCAATGATAATCTGAATAATCTGATGTGTAATCTGAATGTGACCCTAAAGTGGCCCATGTGGTAAACATTGATTATGGCCCAAATAGTGGCAACCAAATGTGGGCCACCTTTGGCAAAAATGTTGCATTATCGACAAAGGCTAATCAGGGTGTAAACCAAATGTGGTCCACATATGTTTCAGTAAATGTGGCCCGGTATATTAAAACATATCTGGGCCAGTTTTGGCAAAGATGTGGCACAGTAAGCACTGGTCAATGTGGCTTATCCAAGATGGCGCTGCTATGTTCGGTCGCCGTCCAGGTCGCTCCACTAAGACTGTGCTTTTATTTACTTTTTTACTTACTTTTGATTTCTCTTTTTACACACATAACGTCTGCACTGATCACCTACGACAAAAGTACACTCTTGGACATTGGAAACCGCTTCACTAACCTGGTTCAGGACACTTTATCACCGAATCCGATTCCATCGTGGCCTCTTGAGATTCTTCGGAACGCGGAGAACAAAGGTCATAGGAGACGGAACAAGAAACACCGTGGAAATAGTGCTGGTATTCGCAACAGATTGAGGAAAAGGGCTCACAGTCCTCCTTTACCGAGCATTCTGCTCGCTAATGTCCAATCCTTGAAGAATAAGATGGACGATCTTAGAGCCAGGATAAATTTCCAACGGGACATAAGGGACTGTAACATCATCTGTTTGACTGAAACATGGCTCACGCCCTCGGTTCTGGACACTGCTGTAATGCCGTCTGACAACTTCTCTGTTTTACGGATGGACAGAACAGCGGAGGCCGGTAAATCCAAAGGTGGAGGAGTATGTTTCATGACTAACAAGAAATGGTGTGAACCCAGGAATATCTCCTCTCTGTCGCGATCCTGCTCGCCTCATCTGGAACATCTATCCATCATTTGCCACCCATTCTATCTACCCCGTGAGTTCTCCACGGTCATCGTTACTGCTGCTTACATTCCACCTCAGGCAGACACCGGCTTGGCTTTGTCTAAACTTCATGATGTGCTAAGCGGCTACATTAACAAACATCCTGACGCTGCTTTGATCATAACGGGGGATTTTAACAAAGCCAACCTCAGGCAGGTCATGCCGAACTTTCACCAGCATGTATCCTGTCCAACTAGAGGACCGAATACATTGGATCATTGCTACTCTCAGTTTAAGAATGCCTACAAAGCCCGCTCACTACCGGCTTTTGGCAAATCGGACCACGCCGCCATTTTCCTCACACCGGAATATAAACAAAGGCTCACACAGGAACCCCCGGTGAAGAGAGAAGTGGGTTCCAAGTTGGTCCTCCCACTTGGAAGCTATGCTGCAGGCGGCTCTTGATGACGTTGACTGGGACATGTTCAGGGCGAGCTCATCTGACGTCAGCGAGTTCACGGATGTAGCAGTGAGCTTTGTAAACACACTTACCGAACAAGCTACAGAAACGATAACTGTAAGGACCTTCCCTAATCAGAAACCGTGGGTGGACAGAACAATCCGTGATGCGGTTAACAAACGCACTGCCGCATACAACGAGGCTCTTTTGACTGGGAATATGAGCGTGTATAAAGCATCGTGTTATGCTCTCAGACGAGCTGTAAGTGCCGCCAAACATCGATACAAAGAGAGAATCGCGTCTCATTTTCAGCTCAATGACTCTCGACGCATGTGGCAGGGACTAAGGACCATCTGTGCCTTTGGAAACAAATCCTCCGCGGAGGTGAGAGCAGATCCGTCGCTGGCCGACGAGTTAAACACATTCTACGGCCGCTTTGAATGCAATGGCGGCAGTGCGTCAGGAAGCAGCAGGCAGAGAAGTGAGAATCATGTGATCACCGTGTCGGAGGACGAGGTTCGGAGGGCACTAAAGAGAGTGAACATCAGGAAAGCGGCTGGACCTGACGGGATTACCGGCCGTGTTCTGAGGTCATGCGCTGATCAGCTTGCTGGTTTGTTCACCTCAATCTTTAATGAGTCCCTTGCTACCTCTGTGGTTCCCACCTCCTTTAAAAAATCCATCATCATCCCTGTGCCTAAGAACAACAAACCCTCTTGCCTGAATGACTATCGACCAGTGGCCCTCACATCAATAGTCATGAAGGTTTTTGAGAGACTTGTTAAGAGCCACATTAGCTCATCCATCCCTGTTACTTTGGACCCTCTTCAGTTTGCCCACCGTCCCAATAGATCCACTGATGATGCCATCTCTCACATACTCCACTCCTCCCTCACACACATTGACAGCAGCAATGGGAACTTTGCAAGGCTGCTATTCATAGACTATAGCTCAGCTTTCAACACTATAGTCCCCATCAAGCTGACTTCTAAACTCACAGGCCTCGGCCTAAACACTTCACTCTGCGACTGGATTCAAGATTTCCTCACCGGCAGACCTCAAGTGGTGAAGGTAGGCCAGTTCACCTCAAACTCCATCACCCTGAATGTAGGAGCCCCGCAGGGTTGTGTTCTGAGTCCCCTGCTCTACTCTCTCTACACACATGACTGCGTGTCCTCTCACAGATCCACATCTATTATCAAATTAGCTGATGATACTGTGGTTCTGGGCCTCATTTCCAACAATGATGAGACCGCATACTTGGATGAGGTAGAGAGACTCACATCATGGTGCCAGGACAACTGTCTCTCTCTGAATGTGAGCAAAACTAAAGAGCTGATTGTGGACTTCAGAAAGAGACACCTGCTGCCCTACACTCCTCTTATGATCAGTGGGACCCCTGTGGAGAGAGTAAGCAGCTTCAAGTACCTCGGTGTAAACATCTCCGAGGACCTGACTTGGACTACACACATTCAAACACAGGTTAAGAAAGCCAGGCAAAGGCTGTACCATCTGCGACAGCTGAGGAAATTCAGGGTCTCACCATCAATCCTGAAAACTTTCTATTCAGGGACCATAGAAAGTGTATTGACTCAGTGTATCTCAGTGTTGTATGGAAACAGCTCCAGTCAAGACTGCAAAGCCTTGCAGAGAGTTGTGCGCTTAGCTGAGCGCATCTCTGGGTCTGCTCTCCCCTCTCTGTAGGACATCTACCTCAAACGCTGCAGAAGCAGAGCTGTCAAAATCATCAAAGACTCAAATCACCCCGGTAACTGTCTCTTCACTCTGCTGCCATCTGGTAAACGCTTCCGCAGACTGATGGCAAAAACTGAGACACTCAGGAGGAGTTTCTTCCCCCAGGCCATCAGACTCCTTAACTCAAACTCTTCACTTATTAATCACTCACAATCAGTAAGATATTCACACTCATTATTATCTACCTCATACTGGCAGTGTCATTTGCACACATCACTTTCTGTGTTTTGGTATCTTATTTTTATTTTTTATTTATTTTTTTCTGAAATTGCTGCTACATGTCAACCATGTACAACCTATTTGCACATTCCTCTCTTGTACAGTCATGCCTTAATATCTTAATATTTAAGTCTACATTATACTATCATGCACATTATTTTATATTCTATATTTTATATTTTGTTCTTTATATCTTTTTCTTTTTTATTCATTTAATTTTATGTATACTTCTTTGTGTTGTTTTTTTCTATAATATTGCACTGTCCTTGGAGCGGACCTGACTCACATTTAACTGCTGGTTAATACTCTCTGTATAACCGTGTATGTGACAAATAAATCTTGAACTTGAACTTGAACTTGAACTGGAAGCCTAAAGTGGCCCATATATGATGCCACAAATGTGGCCCAGTTATCCTAAAATGTATCTGGGCCCGTTTGGGTAAAAATATGGCACAGTAAGCACTGGATAATGTGGCTGTGAGCCTAAAGTGGCCAGGATATGATGCCACAAATGTGGCTCAGTTATCCTAAAACGGCTAATGGCTAATCAGTGTGTAAGCATAACTTGTCCCACATTTGACATGGCAAACATGCCCCATATATTATAAAACAGACAAGGGCCACTTCTGGTTTGGATGTAGCACTTAACACTGGCTAATTGAAATTATAAATATGGCCTAATAGAATTTGGCTACTTTTAGGAGGATGCAACACAGTTAACTGATGCAGGGTGATCTGGATATAAGTCTTAAGGCTACATACCCAGCAATTTTTTTTTGAAACATGCTTTTGATATCAGTTCATAAAAACAGAAGTGCACTATAATGATAGCTCTAACTGTCACGGTTTCTGTTAATTTGGACTTTGTTTTCCTTTTGCACCATTTCCCTTGTTGTGTTGATTGCATTATTCTGTTCAGGTGTGCCTAGTTAATTATCCTTGTTTGGTCTGAGTACTCATGTTCACTTCGAGTTTGTCTGGTCTTACATGTCTTGAATGTTGCTGTGCTACGTTGTGTTTGGATTTATTCTTGTTGGATTAAAGACTTATGATATATAACCTTTCGTCTTCGTCGTGCGCTCTTTAACACAGCGTAGCCGTGACACTTATAGACTTACTGTGTAGGTAGAGTCTGCGTGAGAAGCAGGGGCGTAGTTTGTGGGGGTAACCCCCCCAATAACCAAAAGTAGCAAGTACAACCCCCCCCCCCAATATTTATACCATTAATGGAAACCTAGAATCAGGCTATATCAGCACAACCTGACTGAAGCGCAGTTCTTTTAATTGTGCACAAGCAGCGCACAAATCACCCTATACTCTGTGCGCATTCACCAGTGTGCTCGAGAAGTGTGAGAAGATTTGCACGAGCCATTCCTATCGCGAAGCTGATGGTAAAATATGTGATCTATTTGAATTCTATTGAGAAACTGCCACTTTAAAATGCTATGGAGAATATTGCACCAGCACTAACATAATGTTAAAATATACTCATGACCACCTTTACTATAATTTATCACATTTTACTGTAGGCTTATTTATTGTGTTAAATTTTGTCTAACTTGTAGAATTTATAATAGATAATCTGTTAAGGGATGTAAAGGATTTACCCCTTACATTGTTTAATTTAGCTCTTTGGTTTAAGCTTTATTTTGCATTTCAGCTTTTAGGGAATCTTAAGATTTGATATTGAGATGATCAATTGATATTAATCAAAACGTCTAACTTATACCTTATTTAACAATCGTCCAGCGAGTCGTTAAGTTTCAGTATATCTGAGAAATTCTGTTTATTTTCGTGGCCACGATATAATAATACAGAATTATTTAAGTAACTTTATGACAGTTATGAGCATAGGTAACGTAATCTGGGCAAAGTTTGACCTGAATATTACACAACAGAACACAGAACACTTCTCTATAAATCCAACAAGAGCTTATTTGCTATCTTACTAAAATACATGAACTAAGCTAAATAACACAAAACAAAAATACATACATACACACACACACAGGCAATGAATTGTTGCAATTTGAGAATGATTAAAATATAGCACTGTTTGCTATTTCCACACGATTTTACCCATGCAGATCCTCGAGAGGAGAACTCTAGTATCTTTACTTTTAGAGATAGATACAACACGATTCAGCGAAATAGAGATTTTGTTTGATACTTGCTTTAAGTTGAGATGATCGCTGATCTGTGTGGCTTGAGGGAATCCCGCGCGTCGTTGCGTGACGTCACTCTGGGGATGCCCTTCGTTGGTTGGTTGGCTGCTCGGTGCTGTCTGACGCTCGAAGTTCTTCCTTGAGTTCCTTTCGCGTAGCTTCAGATTTTCAAGGGTTTCTTCAGAGATTTGACTAAGTGTTGGTTCAATGTTCAGGGCTTGGCCTAGGTGTTAAAGGCTAGGAGCTCTTTTGGAGCAGCTCCAAGTTTTCAAGCAGCGCACGATTTGCAAGCAGAGAGCAGACAGAGAGCTGGGAGTCAGTATTAGACTGGAGATTTCGGTCCCTCCTACTCGATGCTCTTCCAATGAAATAGTTCTTGTAGGGCGGAGCCCAGCCCTGTACGGCTCAGTTTTCCGTATGTAAATACTTTGCTGAGTCATTTCGTCAAATGAAGAATATATCTTAGCAGATTCCCTAGTTAGTTTTCCTGCTAAAACACACAAAAGGGTTCAAATTAAAGATTAAAAACAACACATCATGCATATGATACTGTAAGTCTAGTACTTCCTTTACAGGAGAAAATTATACCTCAAAAGATTACAAAAATACCATTGATTACAATAACACAGTAAGCTTACTTTCATTTCATAAAATGCAACCTGACTATATATATTGTAAATATATTATATATATTGCTTTTGATAACAGCAACAATTATTATTTGTCTTTTGGTATAAAGTTTATGAGAGTTTGAGTCTTTGTTCTGTCCCAGAACAGAAACGAGCTGTGGAATGTGGGAGAAACGGGAGGTTTGAAGGTCACTTTGGGGCATGCATCTGGTCTTTCTTAGCTCGGACGTCAGTCGTAAAACAGTCTTTTCTTGTTGATAAAAATCATTGAATTATGCGTTAACGATCAGGAGATATCATAAAGTTTGTCGCTGGACCATTAGCAGAGGTCTCCTCAAAGCTCTCCTGGTTTTTAGAGGTTTCCTTAAGATGATAACCCGATAGCATGGCAGGAAATCGGCCAGCCAGTTGGGTGAGGTGCTGTCCGTCTGTCAATTTTATGACTTGCAGATAGTGAAGAAATAAGTTATTTAAGCCCAAGGAATGTGCTCGCAATGTGTGTGCGTTCTAGCTTCCCCCAAAGGCATTACAGGGAATAGATTTTTCCCTAAAGACTTATATTACTACTGTGGCATGTTGTAGCTATTGTTTCTAAAGGCTGTTGTTTATCATAACAAATGCAATATAGATTACTACAACCCCAAATCAGAAAAAGTTGGGACAGTATGGAAAACGCAAATAAAAAAAGAAAGTAGTGATTTCTAAATTTACTTTGACTTGTATTTCATTGCAGACAATATGAACACAAAATATTTCATGTTTTGTCTGGTCAACTTCATGTCATTTGTAAATATACATCCTTTCCTGTCATTCAGACCTGCAACACATTCCAAAAAAAAGTTGGGACAGGAGCAATTTAGGGCTAGTAATGAGGTAAATTGGTTAAATAATGATGTGATTTGAAACAGTTGATGTCAACAGGTGATTGTAATTATGATTTGGTACAAAAGCAGCATCCAAGAAAGGTCTAGTCCTTTAGGAGCAAAGATGGGCCGAGGATCGCCAGTTTGCCAACAAATACGTGAGAAAATTATTGAAATGTTTAAAAACAATGTTCTTCAAAGAAAGATAGGAAGAGATTTGGATATTTCACCTTCAACAGTGCATAACATAATTAAAAGATTCAAGGAATCTGGAGGAATTTCAGTGTGTAAAGGACAAGGGCGCAAGCCTATGCTGAACAACCGTGATCTCCGATCCCTCAGGCGGCACTGCATCAAGAATCGTCATTCATCTATAAGCGATATCACCACATGGGCTCAGGACTACTTTGGCAAACCTTTGTCAAGTACCACAATACGTAGTTACATCCACAAATACCAGTTAAAACTGTACTGTGCCAAAAGGAAGCCCTATGTTAACAGTGTCCAGAAGCGCCGTCGACTTCTCTGGGCTCGGAGGCATCTGGGATGGACCATCACACAGTGGAAACGTGTACTGTGGTCAGATGAATCAGTATTTCAGGTATTTTTTGGGAGGAATGGACGCCGTGTGCTCCGGACCAAAGAAGAAAAGGATCATCCAGACTGTTACCAGCAACAAGTCCAAAAGCCAGGGTCTGTCATGGTATGGGGTTGTGTCAGTGCCCTTGGAAAAGGTAACTTGCACTTCTGTGATGGCACCATTAATGCTGAAAAGTACATAGAGATTTTGGAGCACAATATGCTGCCTTCAAGAAGACATCTTTTCCAGGGGCGTCCATGCATATTTCAACAAGACAATGCAAAACCACATTCTGCACACATTACAAAGTCCTGGCTGCGGAGGAAGAGGGTACGGGTACTTGACTGGCCTGCCTGCAGTCCCGACCTGTCTCCAATAGAGAATGTGTGGCGCATTTTGAAGCGCAAAATGCGACAACGAAGACCCCGTACTGTTGCCCACCTTAAGACTTGTTTGCAGGAAGAATGGGACAAAATTACACCTGAAACACTTCATCACTTGGTGTCTTCAGTCCCTAGACGTCTTTTAAGTGTTGTGAAAAGGAGTGGCAACATTACAAAGTGGTAAATGCTTTACTGTCCCAACTTTTTTTGGAATGTGTTGCAGGTCTGAATGACAGGAAAGGATGTATATTTACAAATGACATGAAGTTGACCAGACAAAACATGAAATATGTTGTGTTCATATTGTCTGCAATGAAATACAAGTCAAAGTAAATTTAGAAATCACTACTTTCTTTTTTTATTTGCGTTTTCCATACTGTCCCAACTTTTTCTGATTTGGGGTTGTAAAAAAAAGTCATTATTGGCCTGGTAATGATTAATAGGCTAGCCTTATTATAACAAATGCTATACAGTTAAGAACTATGGTAATTTGTCATAAGAGCAAGTACAAGTCAGAATCGAGAGCCAATGGGTTCTAATGATGAGTGATGGAAAAACATGGCCTTCAGATATTCCAATGATGGCATAGATTAAATCATTAAGAGCCTGATGAACTGTTAAGGAGTAAGAAATAAACAATATCAATATAAGAAAATGTTAAGTTAGATTAACTTCCCATGGCGTGTTGAATTAGAACATTCTGTCAAACTATAGCCCAAGTGTCTTAATAATATAAAATACATTATATATCCTATTGAAACAAGTAATTGTTAACTACCCAGACAGCAACATAGTTTTGTCCCAGATTCAGCCCACATCTGGCCCGTGTGAAATCCATGTGGGCCAGATGTGGGCCGGATCTGGGCCGACACTGCTTGCTGTCTGGGTAGCCTATTACTTTATGGCAGTTACGCAATCAACCAAATTTGCATGTGTGGTGGATAGCACAAAAGATCATTTTACAAAAATAAAAATTTAAGCAAACAAACAAATATATAAACCTTCAGAGGGAGCATGATCCGGGGTCCACTTCAAACCCCCCAATGCTCAAACCAAAACTACGCCCTTGGTGTGAAGCATTTAGGTTCTAACTTGTGAAGAACTGTTTTTAAAGTCTTGGAATGTGTCTTTGAAAATTTATCTGCGACATTTGAATTACTGCTTGTGCAAAATTTTGGTTGGGATGATTTTACCAAGTAGGACACATTTCTGGAACTTATTTAAACATTTAGGGAGGACATTTTTACATTTCTCTTTACAATATGTTGAGTATTGTATTGTTGATGCATAACTCACTTAAGACTTAGTGTGTCCCAGATAATGTATATGTATGGTTTATTTGGTTCATTATTAGCTAAAATGTGGCTGTGCAGTGGCCTGCTTGTGGACCACTGCCAAAATGCCACCATTCCATGCAGCATGTGGGCCACATGAGGAATGTGGGGAAGACCAGGATTAGAATCAAAATCAACTTTGGCCCTCATTAGGGCCGGTTTTGGTTTATTTGGTTGCCTTACATGCGGCAATGATAAGGCTTACTTGAGGCCCAAATCTGGCAAACAGGAGTGGTCCACCCAAATGCCATCGTTCTACACAGTATGCAGGGTGGAGCAAGGTGTTTGATCTGGGCCGGATCTGGGCCAGAATTAAAATCAATGTTGCCCAGACTGGGCAAGTTCTGGTTAATATTATTTATTTTCATGGCTGACATGCGGTCTTCCTATGGCTTGCTTGTGGCCCAAATTTGGCAAACAGGAGCAGACCGCCCAAGTGCCATCATTCTTCACAGTATGTGGGCCGGAGCAAGGTGTTGGATCTGGGCCAGAATTAAAATCAATGTTTTATTTGGTTTATTCATGGCTGACATTGGGCCTTCCTTTGGCTTGCTTGTGGCCCAAATTTGGCAAACAGGAGCGGACCGCCCAAGTACCATCATTCTTCACAGTACGTGGGCCGGAGCAAGGTGTTGGATCTGGGTCAGATAAATAAAGCAGAAATGGCCCAAATCTGGGCCACATTGATTTTAATTCTAGCCCAGCGGACCGCCCAAGTACCTTCATTACACGCGGTATGTGGGCCAGATGAAAGTGTTATCTGTCAAGTGTGGGCCTGATCTGGGCCTCAGGAATTTTGCTATCTGGGATATATATATATATATATTTTTTTTTTTTTTTTTTTTTTCAAACGGTACTTAGAGGCTTTTGCATCTGAACTCTTCGAAGAGTTCAGATGCAAAAGTCTCTAAGTACCATTTGAAATTTTCTTCTAAAATGAAAAGCTTTATCAGGATCCTATGTGTAGATTCAATAATTTCATGTTAATGGCAATTAATAGGTTCTTTGCATTGCCATTCAAGTGAAATAACTAAAAATAAACATAGGAGCCTGAGAAAAATGCTAATTTTTGAAGAAAATTTAAAATGACACTTAGAGGCTTTTGCATCTAAACTCTGAATATATATATATATATACTGTATATATATATATGTATTCCCAAAGGCTCATCAACACTAACCAGGCCTTCAGATAAGGGTGCCTGTGACACAAGCAAATCCCCCCCTGAAGCATTCACAGGGGCAGGATCGGTCACATCTGCTGACTGCTCCTGAGGACTATCTACTGTTTCACGTGCCCCTACCCTCAACTCCGGTTCAACAGCAACTTGGTTCTGCTCTTGCAATATAGCCAACATATCTACATCTTCCACCTCCTCTGCCAACAAGGGTATCTTCACTACTGGGTCACAAAATGGAGCGTCATGATCAACAGCCCTAATTTCCGTAGGGACTCTGCTCTTTAACAGTGAAAGGTGTACATTCTTTACCTTCATTAGGTCATCTACAGGCGCAATGGTGTATACTACACCAGCTTCCTTGGGAGCTCTCACCACTTGATAGACCACTGGGCTCCACAGGTCCTGGATTTTATGGCGGCCTTTAACATGTGGATCATGTAGAGCCTTACGCCTGTCGGCCATGACCTGAAACCATTTGCGTGCACCTGCAAAGGCTACCTGTAACCTAGTTTGATGCTCCAGGACCCAATCATGAACACTTCCCTCTCTAGGCTGTGGGATTCTCCCCAACAGGAAGTCAACTGTCAAACGCGGCTCCTGGCCAAACATCAGAAAGTGTGGCGATTCCCCGGTAGCCTGGTGAGGGGTCGTGTTATAACTGTAACAGTGCATAACAGTACATGAGGAAGGCAGGCTTCCCAGTCTCACTTCCTAGATGCTGGTAAAGTACACAACAAATTATTTAAAGTGCGATTAAAAACGTTTGCATTGACTGTTGCCAGCTGGGTGGTAAGAAGTAGTGCAGGATTTTTCCAAGCCATACAAATCACATAATTGGCGTATTAACAGGGACTCAAAATTCATACCCTGGTCAGAATGTAGACGGGCAGGAACCCCAAACTATTCTGACAAAAGGGCCTGGGCCACAGTTTCGGGTCGCTGGTCCCTTGTTGGAACTGCTAGAGTATACTTACTAAAAACATCGGTCATCACTAGGATGTATTCGACGCTTGAGTTGGTGGGCTCTAGCACTGTAAAGTCGCCAATAAATGACTGCTAATATGTCATTTGGCCGAGATGCCAGCAGACACCCCATAAACTCTGGCAAATGGTTGATTATCCTTGACTGCCTGACATCGATCACACTCTTGGCACCAACGAGCCACATCTGCTGATAGTCCTGGCCAATAGCACCTCTGTCTCACCAATTCAGTAGTACGCTCTACTCCTATGTCCATGTTGCTCATGTAATTGCCGCGACACTGCTGGCTTCAAGGTTTGAGCTCCGTCAAGTTATTTCTTTATCGTCTATTTTATCTCTTAAAATCAATTTTATACACCATCATTTTTCGTTTCTATAACGTGTGAATATATCCCCTATCGCATTCTACAACAAAAACAATCAGGGCGCCTTGTTATCACTAGTTCTATTTTGATTTCTATTTTGATTTCCCGAGTCCGCTATTAGCTTATAGCCCGTTAGCACTACCAACGCGGCGGCCGCTAGGCGCGCTTGCTAATACTCTATTCACACACATAACCATTGTTCCACTGCTACTTACTTTAATGGCGGATTTGTGTCTACCTTTGAGTGCAGGTGAGGACGCGTTCGAGCTGCATTCGGTGCAGCTGGAGCTGGAGGCCGTGGAGAAGCAGATCAACGAGCTGCTGGAGAGACAGGCCCAGCTGAGAGAGCGGCAAACTGCGCTGGAAACATCCCGGGCTGACGCTCACAGGTCCGGGGTAAGTATACAGTGCGCTGCTAACACTCCCACCACCTCTACTCCGTGTGTTTCTCTGCACAGGCCCCGTGCACCCAGGACGCGATCTTCTCAGATGTCCTTCACTCCGGCGCCGGGACACCACGGACCCTGGGTGCGGCAGCAGCGGAAGACGCGAGCGAGGCATCGGGCTACATCATCTCCCCCTCCGCCGCTTCCGGTCTTCGAGATCTCCACCCGAAACCGCTTCGCCCCCCTCCACGAGACGGAACGTGACGCTGTGATCGTCGGAGACTCCATCGTCCGGCACGTCCGTGCTACGTTAGCTGAAGGTAAAGTGCACACACACTGTTTCCCTGGTGCTCGTGTTCTCGATGTTTCTGCGCAGATACCCGCGATCCTGAAGGATGAGGAGAGCGTCGGAGCGGTCGTGCTGCACGCGGGCGTGAACGACACCAAGCTGCGGCAGACGGAGACACTGAAGAGGGACTTCAGGAGCCTGATCGAGACGGTACGCAGCACTTCGCCCGCGACAACGATCATCGTTTCAGGACCGCTTCCCACGTACCGACGAGGACACGAAAGGTTCAGTAGACTGTTTGCTTTAAACGAATGGTTATTGTCATGGTGTAAAGAACAGAAACTGCTCTTTGTTAATAATTGGAATCTTTTCTGGGAGCGTCCTAGGCTTTTCCGTGCTGATGGCCTGCACCCCAGCAGAGTCGGAGCGGAACTCCTGTCGGACAACATCTCCAAGACGCTACGCTCCATCTGACTAGTAAGCCAATTCTCAAATAACTGCTATGATGACTTTTGTTCTACCCACTTAAATGATAGAAATAATTGCGTTGTTCAATCTATACATACTGTGTCTGTTCCCCGAATAGTGAGGTCAAAATATAAATTTAACACAGGATCTAGAAAAAATCTGATTGTGATTAAACCAGAAAAATGCAAAATAAATGAACAAAAACTATTTTTAAAGCTTGGGCTCCTAAACATTAGATCACTCACACCTAAAGCAGTAATTGTAAATGAAATGATCACAGATAATAGTTTTGATGTACTCTGTTTGACTGAAACCTGGCTTAAACCAAATGATTATATTGGTCTAAATGAGTCTACTCCACCAAGCTACTGTTATAAGCATGAGCCCCGTCAGACTGGTCGTGGCGGCGGTGTCGCAACAATATATAGTGATATTCTCAATGTTACTCAGAAAACAGGATACAGGTTTAACTCATTCGAAATACTTATGCTTAATGTTACACTGTCAGATATGCAAAAGAAATCTGTCTTATCTCTTGCTCTGGCTACTGTGTATAGACCGCCAGGGCCATATACAGATTTCCTAAAAGAATTTGCAGATTTCCTCTCAGACCTATTGGTTAATGCTGATAAAGCGCTAATTGTTGGAGATTTTAACATTCATGTTGATAATCCAAATGATGCATTAGGACTTGCGTTTACCGACCTAATAAACTCTTTTGGAGTCAAGCAAAACGTCACCAGGCCCACTCATCGTTATAATCACACGCTAGATTTAATTATATCGCATGGAATTGATCTTACTGATATAGATATCGTACCTCAAAGTGATGATGTTACTGACCATTTCCTTGTATCGTGCATGCTGCATATTACTGATATTAACTGTAGGGCCCCACGTTATCGTCCGGGCAGAACTATTGTTCCAGCCACTAAAGACAGATTCACAAATAACCTGCCTGATTTATCTCAGCTGCTCTGTGTACCCATAAATACAAATGAACTTGACAAAATGACTAGCAACATGGGCACTATCCTCTCTAATACGTTAGAAACTGTTGCTCCCATCAAATTAAAAAAGGTTAGAGGAAAACGTGCTGCGCCATGGTACAACAGTTATACCCATTCTCTCAAGAAAGAAACTCGTAATCTTGAGCGCAAATGGAGAAAAACTAACTTGGAAGTTTTTAGAATTGCGTGGAAAAACAGTATGTCCAGCTATAGACATGCTCTAAAAGCTGCCAGGACCGAGCATATCCGCAAACTCATAGATAATAACCAAAATAATCCAAGGTTTTTATTTAGCACAGTGGCTAGACTAACAAATAACCAGACATCACCCGATCTAAATATTCCCTCACAGTTTAATAGTAATGACTTTATGAATTTCTTCACTGATAAAATAGATAACATCAGAAATACAATAACTAATGTAGATTCTACGGCGTCTAGTACTTCAGCCTCATTCACCGCACCCAAAGAAAAACTGCAGTGCTTTTCAACAATAGGACAGGAAGAGCTAAATAAACTTATCAACACATCTAAACCAACAACATGTCTATTAGATCCTGTACCTACTAAATTACTGAAAGAGTTACCTGTAGCAGAAGAACCGCTCCTCAATATTATTAACTCATCGTTATCTTTAGGTCACGTCCCTAAACCATTCAAGCTGGCAGTTATTAAGCCTCTTATTAAGAAGCCACAACTAGATCCTAGTGATCTGGCAAATTACAGACCCATCTCAAATCTTCCGTTTATGTCTAAAATTTTAGAAAAAGTTGTGTCTGCTCAATTGTGCTCATTCTTGCAAAAAAATGATCTCTGTGAAGAATTTCAGTCAGGTTTCAGGCCCCGCCATAGCACAGAAACTGCACTTGTTAAAATTACAAATGACTTGCTTCTTGCATCAGACCAAGGCTGCATCTCATTGCTAGTTTTACTTGATCTTAGTGCTGCGTTCGACACTATAGATCATGAAATACTCGTAGATCGATTACAAAACTATACAGGTATTCAAGGGCAGGCTTTAAGATGGTTTAGATCCTACCTGTCCGATCGCTATCACTTTGTTTATTTAAACGGGGAGTCATCTCAATTATCACCAGTAAAGTATGGAGTACCACAAGGATCTGTCCTAGGTCCTCTGCTGTTTTCAATATACATGCTGCCCCTTGGTAATATTATTAGAAAATACGGGATTAGTTTCCATTGTTATGCTGATGATACTCAACTATATATCTCAACAAGACCAGACGAAACTTCTAAATTATCTAAGTTAACTGAGTGTGTTAAAAATGTAAAAGATTGGATGACCAATAATTTTCTCCTATTAAATTCAGATAAGACAGAGATATTACTTATTGGACCAAATAACAGTACACAGAATCTCTTGGATTACAATTTGCAATTAGACGGATGTCCTGTTACTTCCTCTACAGTCAAAAATCTGGGTGTTATATTAGACAGCAACTTGTCTTTTGAAAAACATATTTCCAATGTTACAAAAACAGCATTCTTCCATCTTAGAAACATTGCCAAGCTAAGGAACATGTTACCTGTTTCTGATGCAGAAAAGCTAGTTCATGCATTCATGACCTCTAGACTGGACTATTGTAATGCACTGCTAGGTGGTTGTCCTGCATCTTCAATAAACAAGCTACAAGTAGTCCAAAATGCAGCGGCTAGAGTCCTTACCAGGTCAAGAAAATATGATCATATTACCCCAATTTTACAGTCTCTGCACTGGCTACCTATTAAGTACCGTATCAGTTACAAAATATTATTACTTACCCATAAGGCCCTAAATGGTTTAGCTCCTGCGTACCTAACTAGTCTTCTATCTCGCTACAATCCATCACGCTCCCTAAGGTCGCAAAACTCTGGACTCTTGGTAGTACCTAGAATAGCAAAGTCCACTAAAGGAGGTAGAGCTTTTTCATATTTGGCTCCCAAACTCTGGAATAGCCTTCCTGATAACGTTCGGGGTTCAGACACACTCTCTCTGTTTAAATCTAGATTAAAGACACATCTCTTTAGCCAAGCATTCACATAATGCATTCATATAATGCATCTCATAAATCGTGTACTACAGTTATATCTGATCAAAACGCACATTATTATTCTTTAGCTTGGGTTGAACAAATTATTTTTGCTTGAATGGAACAACAGCTACGCTAATTATGTCTCTTTGTTTCTCTGTTTCTGCCACGGGATTAACATCCCGTGGTAACTAGGAGTTACACAAGCTTCAGTCTGGATCCAGCCCTTAAATGATCTGAGATGACCAAACACCTGAGAAGAGATGATGCCGACCCCTCGGAGGACCTCTGATGGAGGCCAACCTCTGATCCACCAACAACATGCAGAATTAACAAATTTTGCCATAAGTTAATATATTAAGTTTCTACAATGTATAAATATATTGTGGAAACTTAATTTCCTGTAAAGCGCTTTGCAACGATTGTATCGTAAAAAGCGCTATACAAATAAACGTGAATTGAATTGAATTGAAAAGGTTGCAGGCATTACTAACTGCAACAGCACCTCTTTACCATTAGGACAGCAAATCCGGTGGTAAAGCAAGTCATCTTACTCTAGCAAACGATCCCACTGGCGAAGCAACACTGGGCAAATACCATGTCTCCAAAATCGCAACACTTCCTGAATAACAGGGTCATCTGCCTGCAGTGAGCCTAACTCACTTACCATATGGCCAGGCAGTGTGGTAACTACACACGCCAACCCTGCTAGCTGCCATAAAGTCTCTGGGACTGCAGTGCCTGGAACCACCCCATCCAGCACACTAGGCTCTGGAGGGTCCTGTTGTGACAATGCATCTGCATTCTTATTACTCTTACCGGAGCAATACTTTATATTAAAGTCAAAGGCAGATAGTTGGGCAGCCCAATGCTGTTCTGTGGCACGAAGCTTTGCAGATGTCAGGTGACCAAGGGGGTTATTATCCATAAATACCATAAACTTACTACCCAACAGATATTCACAAAATTTCTCGGTCTTGGACCACTTGAGCGCAACAAACTCCAACTTCATGGAGCTATAGTTGGACATGTTGCGCTCAGTGGGCCTAAGACTATGACTGGCATATGCAATAGGTCTTACCTTCCCTCCTTGTTCCTGGGAAAATGACTGCCCCCAAACCTTGATGGCTAGTGTCCACCTCCAGGATGAAAGATTTAGAAAATCTGCATACGCCAGTACTGGGGTGCTGGTAAGTTTATCCTTTAGCCCCTCAAAACTCTCCTGACATTGTGCATCCCAGGCACCAACAAAACTCCTACCTGCCTTCCCTTCACAACAGCAAATTTTCCTACCAGCTTAAGTAAAGGGGCAGCCAACTTCACAAACCCCTCTACAAACCGCCAGAGTAGCTAGCAAATCTCAAAAAGGATCGCAGCTCTGTGGCGTTAGAGGGACGAGGCCACTGACTTACGGCATCAATCTTTCTGGGGTCTGTTGCTAAACCCACAGAAGAGATAATGTGACCCAAATACTTTACCTCTTGCTGGAGAAAGGAACACTTCTCCAACCTGGCCTTCAACCCCTCCCATTCGAGAAGACCTAAAACAACCCCCAACCTCTCCAAATGCTGAGCAACGGAGGTGGAGAATACCACAATATCGTCTAGATATAACAGCAAAGATTGACATTGCTGGTTTCCGAATAGCCACTCCATGAGTTGCTGGAATGTAGAGGGGGCATTGCACAACCCAAACGGCATTTGATAAAATTTAAACAAGCCAAACGGGGTGCAAAAAGCAGTCTTCGGCTTGTCCCCCTCCATGACAGGGACCTGATTATACCCACTAGCTAAATCCAAAGTAGAAAACCAACAGGCCCCTGTCAATGCATCCAGCGACTCTTCAATACGGGGCAAGGGAAATGCGTCCCGTCTGCTCTTGGCATTCAACTGACGGTAGTCTACACACATGCGTAGGCTACCGTCTTTCTTTTTAACCAGCACAATCGGAGACGCATACGGGCTACAGCTTTCCCTAATTACCCGAGACTCTTACAGTTGATTAATGTGGGCTCTAACAACCTTATACTCTGACGGAGGTATGTGGCGATGTCGCTGCCGCACAGGAACATCATCTAACACCCCGCATTGCGGCACTACTCTCCCACAGAGCTCCACATATAACTCCATATATCCCATATATTGGATGGAGAGCCCATTTGCAGCCCTTAGCTGTAACCATGAACATGACCTCAATCGGTCTTGACCCCATGGCTTGAAATTCTGAACAAAGCAGCTCTCTGTAATGGTTGACACCACTGAACCAGTATCAATCAAACAGGGAACTAACATGCCACCAATTAAAACATTAAAACAGCAACTGAGCCTATATCACAAATCGTATCACCAGGTGCACAAATCTCACCATACACACGCAGACACGCAGTGAAATCAACAACAGTACACAGCACTCAGTGACAGGGGACCCTCCAGCGCATGAGAAAACTGGCTAGCTGCCTGCCTTGGACCTCAGCTCCTGTAACAAAAATCAGAATTCACAAATAAACACTTTAAATATCACACAAAACAAATTCCTCAACAGTGACACAAAATAAAGGTATACTCAATAACGAAACAAGAGAGAGTGGAAAACCACCGACAAATGAATAACCACTCTCAATAAACAGTTCAAAGCAATAAATGAACAACAATCCCCTTCTACCCAGAGGACCGAAACAACTTATGGCCATTTAAATGGTCTTACTAAAATGCTGGTTTGCAGCAAACAACAAAAATAAATAATTAAGATAAACAACAAAAACTTCCAAATTTAATTTAATACAAATTACATATAATTGAGGAGGTTAAAGTCCAATTCATACTTCTGCGTCGAACCTACGCCATAGCCTACGCAGAGACACACAGGCCTGCGCCGTAACCTACGCCGTACCTGACGTGCACCTCTCCAAAAATCTAACAGCGCGTCAAATCTACGCTGACTGCAAGCGCTGTGATTGGTCTGCTAGAACCCCTCCCTCCATATGTACTTGAGTTTTTTGTGCGTTTATGAGCACTGTAATATAGTTTAATGTTACAATAGGGGTGTCCCCGACTAAGGATTTTCATAGTCGAATCGGAATTTTCAAATCTTGCCGAGATTCGACTGATAGTCGAATCATATGTTTGGGGGTGTGGTCAAAATACATTACCAAGAGTCAAGTCAGACACAGTCCGAATTACTGACATTAACACACAGGGAAAATGTGTAATGGACGACTCGCAGATACAAGCGGGGTAAATAATGTTTTACATTTTGATTAAAAGATAGTTAACATTAAACGTTAGCTAAACCCTAAGAATTCACAACATTTTTTTTTAACAATAGTGCTCTCATTATAACGTTATGTATATGACAGTTATTAATGTTCTGCATTTCTGTTTTGAGTTGCGCGCGCTGAAGATGACCAGTAGAATGAAGCTTTTGATAGCAGGTTTTTAATCAATGGGATGTAACACATCATTTATCTCATATAGAATTTATACAACATAACGTTATATTACGACTTATAGGCTATCTGCACAAAATGCCCCGAATGCAGAAGTGAACGTGTCTGCGCGGCTCTGAATTAACTCCTTTTGTGGACGTGTTCTTCACGCAACAACGTGCAGAAACACGGCAGCTAAACTCTAAAACTTCACAGCGTTTTATTATAATAGTGTTCTCGTTATAATGTTATGTATATGACAGTCCCGGTCATAGTTGTTAATATTCTGCATTCATTGTTGTTTGTCCTGCTCGCGCTGCGCGCGCTGAAGAGGTCATGTCCGTAGTACTACAATGAAGTGCTTTACTGCAGCACGAGATAAATAATATATACACGATATACACATAAACCAGCTGAAATGTTTTGAAATCGGTAAATTGTACCCTACCTGATCGAAAAAATCCAGTCTTTCACATGCATGTGTCAATTTGAGTCTTGTTAAAGATTTAAATCCCTGCCGCCAAGATCCTCTGTCCGTCACAGATTATGGAAAGTGAAATTTAAATCTATAGGGGTGGTTGGATTTATTCACGCACGTTAAAATATTTATTTGAAGCTTCTTTCTTTTCAGATTCTTATTTACATTATTTCTGTATATTACCTTATTGGGAGAAAACTGTAGTTTTATGTGAAATCAAAGATTTGAGCACCTCCATTTAGCCAAAATGGTATGATCATAACACCCGCGAATATTCGACTGTGAGATTAGGAGTCGAATCAGGCTCCTCCTATCGATGCATCGAATCGTCGACTATTCGGGGTCACCCCTATGTTACACCTTCTTATTTAAAATAAAACAAAGCAAAGAACAAGTGTCTTATCATTTATTAAACTACATAGCATTATACATAACTAGTTGTCCGCGAGTCCGCGACAAACAATGTTGATCTGCCGTGGTACACGTCCTTATGGAGATTGAAAGAATGCCATCTTCTCCTGTTTCGTTGTTGTCTCCTTTTTGTAGTCTTAAATAATGATTTAATGATATATATTTGCCGCTGTCACGGCTTCTCCGACGAGCCGCTTCTTCTTCGGCTTTAGCCGTGGTACTGCGGGTTACACCAGCAACATGCCCGTGGACACTGCAGACTAGCGGTCCGCATGTGTACTGCACGTCGACGTGTAATTGACGGCGCTGAAGAAAAGGGGTACGAGAGGATGCCTCAACTGGATGAGTCAGTGGCTGCACATCTCTGCCCACCCACTGCCATCGGCTGGAAGGCGAAGGCCAACCACCCGTCCAAGCCATGCAGGACCACTTCAGCGCTCGCTGGATGCTCCTACGCTTCAGCTGGACAGGCGGCTTCGGCGCTCCATTCAATGGCGGTTCTACGGGTCTATCAGGCCAAACTCCTCTCTGCCATAGATGAGTCTGAGCCTGATCCTGCGACTCTCAGGGAGCTGAGAAGTGCAACAGACCTGGCTTTGCGCGCCACCAAGACCACCGCCCAAGCGATAGGAAGGTCTATGGCCAGCCTGGTGGTGCTCGAGCGCCACCTGTGGCTCACGCTGACGGAAATCAAGGACGCAGACAGGGTCTCCTTCCTTGACACCCCGATTTCCCCCAACGGCCTCTTTGGACCTGCGGTGGAAGGATTCGCTGAGCGCTTCACAGAAGCACAGAAGGCATCACAGGCCATGCAACACTTCCTGCTCCGGGGCATTCCTCCAACATAGGTCGGGGGGCGCTGTGCGAAGGCAAACCGACCTTCGGCCATTGGTCGAAAGCAGAGAAGGGCTTCCACATCAACTGCTTGGAAATGCTAGCAGTTTGTCGAGCCTGACAGTTTTTCCTGCCAGACCTAATAGGACGCCATGTGCTGATTCGCTCAGACAACATGTCCGTGGTGTCCTATATAAATCATCAGGGAGATGTCTCCTCGAAGCGCCTCTTCATTCTGGCAGAGCGCCTTCTGGAATAGGCTCGGCTCAACCTGTGCTCGCTGAGGGCAGCACACCTGCCGGGCAGATTGAACCAGGGAGCGGATGTGTTATCTCGGAGCAATGTCCCCTCGGAGGAGTGGATGCTCCATCCGCAGACGGTTCGGAGGATCTGGAAGATCTTTGGCAAGGCCGAAGTAGACCTTTTCGCCTCCAAAGACAGCTCTCACTGCCCAACTTATTATTCGAAGGTCAGGGACGCGTTGGCCCACGATTGGCCCAACCTCCTCCTTTATGCATTCCCCCCGATCGCCCTGCTTCCACAGGTCATCAGGCGTATCAGGGAACAAGGTCACAAGGTGCTATTGGTGGCCCCCTTGTGGGAGAACCAACCTTGGTTGTCAGAGCTGACTCAGCTGCTGACAGCAGCCCCCTGGCCCGTGCCCCTGAGACGGGGTCTCCTCTCTCAGGCGAACGGAACAATATGGCACCTTCGACCCGAGCTGTGGGCTCTCCACCTTTGGCCGCTCGACGGGAGCCTATCAGCCTCCCAGAGCGAGTGTTAAACACCATTTCCGAGGCTAGAGCCCCATCTACGAGACACCTCTACGCCCTTAAGTGGTCTGTTTTCTCCACTTGGTGCCTCAACCGTGGTGAAAACCCCTCTATCTCTGAGTTAGCGGTGGTTCTGTCCTTCCTGCAGGAGCTGCTGGATAAAGGACATTCTCATTCCACACTCAGGGTGTTCGTAGCAGCTATAGCGGCCTTTCATGCCCTATAACAGGCCAATCGGTTGGCAGAGACAACTCAGTTGTCCGTTTTCTGAGGGGAGCCAAGAGGCTGAATCCACCTCGGCCCCTTACTGTCCCTACATGGGACCTGCCCACAGTACTGAGGGCCCTGAAGGGCCC